>CM049429.1:79598462-80848462 GCA_026929855.1 Poa annua
ACAAGTCCGCGTTCGCAGCTACGTTCCAACTTTCATAGTCGTTATTCAGCATGAAAGCGCGCACATTAAATGTAGGTAGGGAATTTAATCGGCACGACCGATTGGCGTCCACATTATTTTTTGTAGGAGAATTATGAAAGGAACACATGGTAGAACATTCCTTTTGCTGGATGTACAACCATGTGGTGGTTGCACTCTTAGGAAGGTCAAAACTAATATACTCCTATACTGTACTTCTCCGAATTTATGATACTGAATGTGATTTGTAGTGATTGGGTAGAATATAGATTTGATACGCCTCCAGTGTGGATTGTTGAATGATCTAAGAAATTATATCAAGCTCCTCCTTGATCGTGAAATGTTGAATTCTCGGTTATATTATCATAGCACGGTTGTGATTTGTGAAGGACGACATAAACTCGATCAGCAAAATTGCCGAGTGTTGCACCAATAGTGTCGTTGAGTACTGCTTGTTCAGTTACATGAACTGCAAATTCGACTGTGCAAACATGCCGAAGTGTAGCATTTCCAGACCAATCTTCAGGTGCCTAGCTTGTAAACATCCCGGTAGCTCTCACGGTGTTCGAATGGTATCAGACTATCAGCGGCAGCGTGCAAGTCCCGTCGAGGCCCAAATAAACTATTCCCTTCGTTCTAGAATGTGAAATGTTTTAGCTAGTTCAAACATGAGATGGAGACTGAAATTGTTGAATATTCACGCTAAAACATGTCTAAAACTTTAGATAAACATAAATACAAAAACAACTAAAACATTTTATATTTATAAATAAATATAAGTAGTTCTCATATGCTGGACAAAGATCGCTTGCCCTCGTTGGTGTACCGCTCTATTTTCAAACGAATCGGCTCAACAAAAAATGCACCTGTCGTTATTGCATTGTTTTGATTTTGATACTACTAGAAGGTATTTCTGGAGGCCATTTGAAATCAAGTTTTTTTAGGAAATATTTAAATTGATACCCTAGTAATTCAGTATAGCAGTTTCCAGACCGATCAAGATTCATTTACATATGACTACGTATTGTATCTTGCAACTACTCCCTCTGGTATGAAAAGATTGGCGTGGAGGCTGAGCTATGGCTGTGCAATTACTACTTTCCTTTCGTGTCGTTAAATGCTAAACATCCAAAGAATTTGGACGCACCATGTCGTACCGCTAGGAGACGCTCGCTCCTTTCAATATCACCGTCCGCCCGTATAAACGCACGTGCCAGCTTGTTTTTGAACAAGAAAAACTTGAAGAAAATAATAACATGTTTTTTAGAGCAAACCACACACTTAATTAATTGAAAATCAAGTTACAATAAGCAATACATGTGGAAACTAAAAGACATACATGTATGTATATAACATCATAAGAGATTGCGCGTAGCGAGCGGCCGCCGCCCAATTCCAACGCCGCCAAGACGAACGTCCAGCCTCCACCATGATCCTAGAAAGCAGCATCGCCAACGAGGCTTTATGAGTTGATGAGCAGGCATGCTGTGTGCATCAAGGCACATGTTGATGTGGCACGTCGATCGCGGATGTCCTGTGATGTTTTGGACCAAGATTTGTAGTCTGCCATCGATGAAGTCGGCGAAGAACGAAAAATCCACCACCTTCGGACCAACATCCTACCTCCAGAAGAACCATCTTGTTCCGACCGTCTGCGCCCTCGTGGATAGCCACGAACGCCGGCGACACACCAAGAAACCGATCTCGTCAAATGTAAAGAACGACGAGAAGAGAAAGCTGCCCATTTGAAAGTTCGAGAAGCACATGTTGACATCAACTCCGAGACACACGTCGCCGTCGGTGTGGAAAGAGAGTTGAGATAGATTTATTTACCCGAATGCCGGTCCCACCACCCAACGGTGCACCACAACAGACAAATCCAAACCTTAACTACTAGACCAGAACGAAGGAGAGGGGACCAACGGTTTGACTGGTGAAGATTTTCCACCGCCGCCTGGTCAGCAGGAGGAAAGAGACGCGTGTTGCGTCTTGTGTAGAACACAACTGCTATTATTTTGTGTAATTGTTTATAACATGATTATCGAGAAAACGAGGGACTTGAACTTGGAGTTGGTCTATGATAATGTTGGTAGCTGAGTGAAGCCAGGTAGAAACTCACATATGGCATTCAAACATTTCCTCATTGAGCAATTTTGCCAGTTACACGTGCAGTAGTCTGCCATTTGTAGTCACTCGATTTCATTTATTCGTGATTTGAACCATTAGTTTCATTCGGCTTGTATTTAAATTTTGCTTAATTCATTTGGTTTTCATTTTATTTATAGTTTGAACCATTATTGTAATTTAGATTAAGTTTAAATTGTGCAATTAATAATATTTATCTTTCAGTTCATATTTTTTGAGTCAAACGATGCATATGTGTTGAAATGCTAACAATATCGTGTGTTTTATAGGTTGGAATCTGCTGCGGCCAAATAGAAACCCTAAAGTTGAGCGGTAAAACAGAATATCCAACCCATAAAACACATATTTCATGAAATTGAAAACACGTTTCCAATTTAGTGGAATATGGTTTCTGGTAGAGATGTTCTTTGACGTGGAGAGGATCGAATAACTTACCCACTGAAGAACCTACAAAGACCAATAGAGGATTATATCTCTGAATCCCCGCAACATACAATGAAAATTCACAGTCACACCAAGCATATCGGCTGAATCACTGTCTCGATCTAGAAAGGCAGCCACACTACCATCGCTACATGAAGCAAACCATCTTGCTCGCAGGGTCTCAAAAGAATGTTACGTTAAAAGATGACGTTGTTTGCAACAGTGCCAATGGAGCCACGCCAACAATCAGCCCGTTGTCCATGAGAGCATTAGAGGGAAAAAATCGGAAATTCTTGGCACGCCAATCAAAGCGTCCTGAGACAAAATTGGAACCCAAGAGGACTTCCGTTTAACATAACACAATCATGATGTCATCATCATTGTAATAACGTTTCCACGACACCGAAATAAAACAAGAAGTATATCTATATCAGGGACTCCCTCCCCTCCAAACCTAACATCGGAGTAGTGTCTGGAGGCGAAGGAGAGCGGAGATTGGATTTAAAGGTGACGCTAGAGTACTAAGAACCTAAGGACAACTTTACTGTATCTTCCCGGTAATTCTCAATGCTTCCGAATCTATTCCGCTGCGTGCAGGTCGCGTCGAGACCCAAATTTTAATGTCAATGTTGGCTAGAGTCCTAAGACGATGTTGGCTGCAACAATGTCAATGGAGCCACACGAACGATCAACCGGTTGTCCATGAAAGCATTAGAGGAAACATTTGCAGAACTTCTTGGCACGCCAATCGAAGTGTCGCCGAGACAAAGTTAGAGCCCAAGAGATTTGTAGTCTACCATCGATGAAGTCGGAGAAGAACGACAAATCCACCACCTTCGGACCAACATCCTAACTCCAAAAGAACCATCTTGTCCCGGCCACCATCGTCCTCGTGGATAGCCACGAACGTCAGCGACACACCGAGAAACTGATCACGCCAGATCTGAAGAACGACGAGAAGATCAAGCTATCAATTTGAAAGACCGAGCACACGTTGCCATCAACTCCAAGACACACGTAGCCGTCGGTGTGGAAAGAGAGTTGAGACAAATTTATTTACCCGAATGTTGGTCCCACCACCCAACGGTGCACCACAAAGATAGATCCAAACCCTAACTACTAGACTAGAACGATGGGATGAGGTCCCCTTCCCTCCTGCCGCCGAGGCGGTGAAGGGAAGGAGAGGGGACCATCTGCCCGGTGAAGATCGGGGGAAGATTTTCCGCCGTCGCCTGATCGGGAGGAGGAAAGAGACGCGTGTTCCGTTCGATGGCATTGTGTAGAGGACAACTTAAAATAATAACATGTTGTGTAAGTCTTTATAACATGATTATCGAGGATGAGGGATTTGAACTTGGAGTTGGTCTATGATAATGTTGGTAGCCGGGTGAAACCAGGTAGAAACTCACATATCGCATTCAAACATTTCCTCAGACTTACGGGGAGATTGACGACACCAACACCCTCAACCAGCTTCAAAATGATCTCATTGAGCAACCTTGCCACTTACACGTGCAATAGTCTGCCATTTGTAGTCATTTGGTTTCATTTATGCGTGATTTGAACCATTATTTGCATTCGGCTTGCATTAATTTTTTATTCATTTGGTTTTCATTTTATTTATAGTTTGAACTATTATTGTAATTTAGATTAAGTTTAAATTGTACAATTAATAATATTTATCTTTCAGTTCATTTTTGTGTGTCAAACGATGCATATGTGTTGAAATGCTAAAATATCGTGTGTTTTATAGGTTGGAATGTGGCCATACAGAAACCCTAAAGTTGAGCAGTAAAACAGAATATCCAACCCGTAAAACACGTATTTGTGAAATTGGAAACACATTTCCAGTTCAGTGGAATACAGTTTCTTGTAGAGATGTTCTTTGACGTGGAGAAGATCGAATAACTTACCAACCGAAGAACCTGCAAAGCCCAATAGAGGATTTATATCTGAATTCCCGCAACAATACAATGAAGATTCACAGGCACACCAAGCATATCGGCTGAATCATTGTCTCGATCTAGAAAGGCAGCCACACTACCATCGCTAGATCAAGCAAACCATCTTGTTCGCAGGGTCTCAAAAGAATGTTACGTTAAAGATGATGTTGTTTGCAAAAGTGCCAATGGAGCCACGCCAACAATCAACCCGTTGTCCATGAGAGTATAAGAGGGAAAACAATCGGAACTTCTTGGCACACCAATCGAAGCGTTGCCGAGACAAAATTGGAGCCCAAGAGGACTTTCGTTTAACACAACACAATCATGATGTCATCATCATTTTAATAACGTTTCCACAACATCGAAATAAAACAAGAAGTATATCTACATCAGGGACTCCCTCCCCTCCAAACCTAACACCGGAGTAGTGTCCGGAGGCGAAGGAGAGCGGAGATTGGATTTTAAGGTGACGACTAGAGTCCTAAGAACCTAAGGACAGCTTTATTGTATCTTCCCGGTAAATCTCAATGCTTCTGAATCTATTTCGTTGCGGCGTGCAGGTCGCGTCGAGGCCCAAATTTCAATATCAATGTTGGCTAGAGTACTAAGACGATGTTGGCTGCAACAATGTCAATGGATCCACATGACCGATCAACCTGTTGTCCATGAAAGCATTAGAGGAAACATTTGCGGAACTTCTTGGTACGCCAATCGATGTGTCGCCGAGACAAAGTTGGAGCCCAAGAGGATTTCCTTTTAAGACAACACTATCATGATGCCATCAACATTTTAATAACGTTTCCACGACACTGAAACAGAACAAGAAGTATATCTGCATCAAATGAGAGACGGGACTACGGGGTTGATATACTAATTACGAGTAAAATTACCCTATATATAACTGTTGGACGAATTGGAGTCCAGTCCTGCGTCTGACGAGGTGTTAACTCGACAAGTCCCAGGGTTGTGCACCCCGAGTTGATTGATGGGGAGAGAGATGAGTGCAAGGTGATCACGACGGCTGACAAGCAAGGTTTTACCCAGGTTCAGGCTCCCGGAGGATAACACCCTACTCCTGCTTGTCTGGTTATTGATGCGAGTAGCGATTACAATGGCGAGATTGCGATCTCGCTAGGGTTTGTCGTGGTGGTTATGAGCGTGTCCTCTGGGACGGGCAACCCTCCTGGCTTTATAGGCAGCCAGGTCTCGGGTGGTTGGTGCCGATGGCATCTACAGATATGGCAGGTTATGCTTCCTAACCGACTTGGACTAGGTTACATGGTACCCCGCGTGGGCCTCCTGTGGGCCTTTCCATCCTTGGCGCGGCCCAGGTAGCATTATCGTGGGCTACCCGCAAGGCAGCCCCACGTCAGTAGCCCCCGAGTGCTTGGTCGAAGCGTAGAGTCGGACAAAGGACTCCTTCCTCCTGGACGCGCCATTGGATTGCTTGATCTGGCGCTTGAACTCGATTTCTTCAGTCGAACCGGCCACTCCCGATGGGAGTAACCTTTGCAGTCGAATTACTTTGCCTTCATCTTCCTGTGAAGCTTGCTTCTACTCAGCCTGTTTGGCTTACTTGTGGATGGATTCGGCTGCTCGAGCTTACTGCGTTGCCACCCGAATGGTTTCCTCGGGTTCTCGGATCATTGGCTGATCCTACCTTGTTGATTTCAGCTTTGAAGCTTACTACTCGAATCACTCTGTCGAGTTGCTTCAACTGATTTTGGAGCCGTTGGCTTGATGACGTCATTGGTGACGATCTGTTGCACGCCTCTGCGCCCGATGGGACGTGACGTGGTGGGCCCCGCTGTCAGAACTGACCGCGGTCCACGGTTGTCACGTCTCCGAAGTGGGCGCGAAATTTGCGCGGCACGATGACGACGCCTCGGTTTTCGTGCGTAGTGGACGAAGTGGGCGGTGACGGTTGGTTTCTCCGTGCGACACGTGGACGGTTGGATGTGCCCGCTCGGAGCCCTTGTTCGGTGGACGGTTGAGATGCTGATCTTCGAGGCATAAGTACTGCGTCTTGACGCTTGGGATTTCATCTTCTCCAATCGCTCTGTGCTTCTTTTCCTCTGCGCTCTACCATTTCCGCCGCCATCCCGAGCTCCGAGCAATCCGTCCGTACACCTTGCGACCTTGACCATGGGCAAGCCGAAGAGCGCCGCTGGCTCCTCCGCCGCCGCCGATGAAGCCGGGGTGATGAAGAAACCTGATGGCGACTGGCAGAGGTCCTCGGTGAAGAAGGCCGAGGTGGAGCTTTTCCGCGCGCAGGGTCTGCTGCCACCTGCCGACCAAGTCCAGGTACGCGTCCCTGGCAAGGAGGTCTTCCCCACTCCCCGCGATGGGGAACGTGTTTGCTTCGCGGATTTCCTTCAGCGGGGCTTCGGGTTCCCCATGCACGATTTCGTGCGCGGTCTCTTGTATGCCTATGGGGTTCATATCCACGATCTGACACCCAATGGCGTCTTGAGCATCGCGGGCTTCATCGTCCTCTGCGAATGCTTCTTGGGTGTCGCGCCCCATTGGGCGTTGTGGAAGTCGCTCTTCCTCGTTCGCAAGAACGTGGGGAAGAGCGGGTTGACCTTCCCTGTGGGCGGCTTCGGAATCCAGGTGCGCGGTGACACCGCGTACTTCCAGATGAAGAAGGCCGACTCTGTCCAAGGATGGCGCCGAAGGTGGTTCTACGTCCAGTTGAACCAGGACGGCCTGGACGCGTTCGACAGCGGGCGTGGACTGCGGAAGACCGGCGCCTGGGCGCACCCGCTGTCCGCCGTGGAGAAGGAGGCCGTGCGGCCCTTGCTTGGCCTGCTGCGCGATCTGACCAAGACCCTTGGGCGCGAGGCGGGTGGCGTCTTTCTGATGGTCACCTTCTTCCGTCTTCGGCTGCAGCCGCTCAGCGCCCGGCCTCACCCGATGTGGGCCGCCGAAGGCGTCAGCGCCGTGCCGCTGGATGATGAAGAGGTGGAAGCCAACGTCAGGTCCATCACCAACCTCCGAGCCGCGTACACGTGCAACGTCAAGTGCCCGATTTCTCCTTACGGGGCCTCGAACCCCGTTTCTGAGGTAAGTCTTGTCTTGTTTTCCTTTTGTCCTTGTTCGACTTGAGTCTACCTTTTTTTTTGATTCAACTTGTGTCTACTTGCTTCAGGGTCGAGCTCTGTTCATCAGCCTTCCTCCCCTTCCTGAGAACGGACCCGATGATGAGTCGAAGTTTGTCGAGGAGGAGGACGAAGACGAAGAGATTCCTTCCGCACATTCTCCCCGTGATGAGGTGGAGGAGGAGGATGAAGTGGAGGAACCCGCGCGGAAGAAGCGGAAGCTTCCGAGTCGCGGCGATTCTGCCACTGCGTCGTCACCTGCCCGGGAAGTCGACGTTACTGAGGAGGAGGTCATCGCGACGTCTCCGGGTGCGCAATCCTCGGGTGGCTGGGAGGAACCCCTGAACGTTCCTCCAGTCAGCTCCACAGCGCCTCGTTCTTTCATGCGGATGCCTTCGCCTTCCCTGGAGAGCTACGACGACGCCGGTACCCCCAGGTGAGCTTCTTTGTGATGTGTCCTTCGAGTTGTACTTTGCGGTTTCGACGTTTTAGTTGACAGGTGTGCTTGGTTTTGCTGCAGCCACCGTTCTGACAATGTTAGCTCCCCCCTTCGGGACGTGGAGCATACATCCGCCCCTTCGACTGGGCTGGGGACGCCGGTGGTGGTGGAGAAGGTGCGTGCTGAGCCTGCCGGCATTGGATCGTCTAGCCGCGTGCCTCCTTCGACTGCAGAGGACCTTGAACTCCTGGACCACGTAAGTCTTCCATGCTTTTTCTTGCGTTCTTGATTTTTCATCGGGCGCGCGATCAGCGCTCCCGATGGGAGTAGCCCCCGAAGGTGTGGGTGACTAGTATAGTCGCCCGCAACTTTATTGACATCTTGCTTTTGCTTCAGCCGTACTATCGCCAACAGCTCGACGCAGCCGCGGCTTACGTTCGCCTGGAGAAAGAGAGGGACCAACTGCGTGCCTCGCTGGACCAGGCTACTGGGCGGGTTGATGAGCTTGAGAAGGCTCTTCACGAGTCTCGAGAGCGGGAGCTGGCGCGGGTCGCCCAGGAGAAAACTCAAGTCGGTCGTCTCCTTTCACTCGCCGGTGTTCTTGGGGGTAAGTTTCGGCTTGACGCCTACTGAGTCTTTGATCTTTTTCTTTGCTTGACTTTGAATTTTTGCGCAGAGACTTGCGGTGGAGCTCCTCCAGAAGACGTGTCGAGCGACACAGTTGACCTGGCGACCGCTGTTGGCTTCCTCGACCGGGCCTGTGCCTATGCCTCAGACGCGCTGAAGAAGTCTGTAGCCGCGTTGCAGAAGTCGACTGGAGCCCTCACCGTGGTGCATCAGAGTATCTTCCCGGGCGACCAGCCGCCGGCAACCGTGGACGCCCTGGCTGCGCCGTTTGAGGACGCGACCACCATCGCCGACTTCACGCGGTCGCAGACGGTACGCGGCTCCGAGCTCACCTTCCAGCTCCTATTAGGCCATCAAGTTCCAGGTGACTTCGAGAAGGTCGTCAGCGGTTTTCCTCGCAAAACCGATGGCCGGACCGCGTCGCTGAGTGGCGTGAAGGAGCGTGCCTCGCAGCTGGCCGCGAGCTTGTGGCACTCTTCGAGAGGGCCCTTGATAAGGCGACCGAGGCGGCTGCCGCTCGGAAGGGCCGTTCCCGGTCGTAGTCCGCAGCCTTAGAGTAGGCGTAGTTTTAGGAATGCGGCAGTCGCCGCGGTCTGTATTTTGAACTTCATGCTTTGTAATGAATATTACCCTTGAAGGAGATATGCCCTAGAGGCAATTAATAAAGTGTATTCTTTATCATATCTCGTTTGTTCATAATAGGTTTCTGTGTCATGCTAGAACCGTATTAAGCGGAAACATTAATACGGGTGTGATACGTAAACAACCAGGTCCCTAGTAGCCTCTACTAAGACTAGTTTCGTTGCGCGATTGATGATCGAGGTTTCCCGGTCATGGGGCATGGCGCCGGTCGGCAATGAGAGTCATATCGCTGGAGAGTGATGTGATGGACATACCCGGATTTGGAGAACGTAGTCGTTACACCTTTGACCGTGAGATCAACTCTTATTGATATTCCCCAAAAATACTTTGATTGCACCAAACGTCGTATCTTATTTAGTATGACAATAACGGTGATACTTTTGGGTATTGGAAAGGAGTATTGAGACGAGGGGTCAAGAGCGGGATTTGCCAGTCCGCATAGCAGGATAGATACTCTCGGGCCCACTCGGTGAGATCATGTCTAATGAGCTTGCAAGCATGTGACTAGGTCACGGAGACATGAGATCATGAACGAGTAGAAGATAGCGTCGTCGGTAACGAGGTCGGGATTAGGTTTGGAGATATCTATGGAGCGACGCTCGGACGTGCTAAGTATCGCTATGGCAAAAGGTCTAAGACTTCACGTTCAGGTTTGATAGATGAAAGTCATTCGTTATATCTCAGGGATTAATGAAGGAGATATGCCCTAGAGGCAATTAATAAAGTGTATTCTTTATCATATCTCGTTTGTTCATAATAGGTTTTTGTGTCATGCTAGAACCGTATTAAGCGGAAACATTAATGCGGGTGTGATACGTAAACAACCAGGTCCCTAGTAGCCTCTACTAAGACTAGTTTCGTTGCGCGATTGATGATCGAGGTTTCCCGGTCATGGGGCATGGCGCCGGTCGGCAATGAGAGTCATATCGCTGGAGAGTGATGTGATGGACATACCCAGTTTTGGAGAACATAGTCATTACACCTTTGACCGTGAGATCAACTCTTATCGATATTCCCCGAAGATACTTTGATTGCACCAAACGTCGTATCTTATTTAGTATGACAATAACGGTGATACTTTTGGGTATTGGAAAGGAGTATTGAGACGAGGGGTCAAGAGCGGGATTTGCCAGTCCGCGTAGCAGGATAGATACTCTCGGGCCCACTCGGTGAGATCATGTCTAATGAGCTTGCAAGCATGTGACTAGGTCACGGAGACATGAGATCATGAACGAGTAGAAGATAGCATCGTCGGTAACGAGGTCGGGATTAGGTATGGAGATATCTATGGAACGACACTCGGACGTGCTAAGTATCGCTATGGCAAAAGGTCTAAGACTTCACGTTCAGGTTTGATAGATGAAAGTCATTCGTTATATCTCAGGGATTAATTCAGGGGGTCCAGGCCTACGAGTTAGTCGTTGATCATTGAGGAGTCTTGATCATACCTGATATTATATCGAACCGCTAGGGTAACACACTTAAGGGGTTTCGAAAAGACAACCGGAAAGGAAGGAGATCACCGGGACAGTCCCGGGAGAGGTCCGATGGAGATCGGGCAGCGCCGAAAGAGTTTTCGGAGCTAGGAAATATTTTATATATTATGTTTGATATTAATTAGTGTTATTAATATGTAAATATGATTTTATATATTTATTTTCGAATTTATTAAGACAGATTTCCCTAAATGGGCCTTCCGGACGAAAGAAGGCCCAAGAGGGGAAAAATCCCTAGGGGATTCGGTGGGGGCCTTGGTGGCCGGCCTGGATGGGCCAAGGGGCCCACCAGGGGGGCCAGCGCACCATGCCTAGCCGAGCCAGGCTGTGGGATAGTCCCACATTGCCTGGCTGGCAAGGTTGGCTCCCCCTGGGAGCCTATATAAGAAAGGGCACCCCCAGCCTTTTAATTCACCAATTAATTCCTGATTTCTCTCTCGATCTCGTGGTTCCCAAGTTGGAGCCGCGCCGAGCAAGAGGAGTCGGGGATCTCCTCCACCATAACCCGCTGCCGCGCTGCTGGTGTTCGGTCCAAGTCTTCCGCTGCTCGTCCTGGACTGGAGCTTCGGAGGCGTCGTCTCCACCGTACGTGTGCGACTCCCTGCGAGGTGCTGCGCTAGCGGTACTCGGAGGCCTGCTTCCTCTACACGACCTTGAGGTCGGCTTCGTCGGTCTTCATCGACAACGTTTGTGCGGGAACGTAATCCCCGCTTTCGGTCTACAAGGGTATGTATTCCGATCTCCGTTCGTACTACTATATCTGCATAGAATAGATCTTGGCTAGTTTAAGGATATCGTTGCTAGGAAAATTATTGTTTTCTGCACACGATCCCCTTCAGTGGTATCAGAGCCGATCTATCGTAAGATATAGCTGTACGCTGTTAGAACCCGTGCTCTGCACGGGGGCACCGTTCCTGTTATTTGCTACCCTCTAGCGTGCACTTGCAAATTCCAGCGGCATTGAGTTGATGAAGTGTGGGGACCCCGGACTAACTGTTCGAAATACCCGATTATGCTTAACACAACGATCCCGTGATCAGTCTGTCGTTGCACATAATCCGAATTGAATACCAAAGTTCACATCCATTACAATACCGAATTAAAGTCTTACATAAAATGGTCATCTAGACCAAGTCTTACATAGGTGCCTTCAAGGGCCAAACCAAAACAATCAGCGGAAATAAGGCGTAGTAGACATCAAATCCTAGCGATGACCCGACAGGCAGTCGACTTATGAAGATCCTTAGTTGGCATAGATGTCGCCATACTCCTCCTGGGCGTAGTACTCCTCCATGTCTGGCTACGACAATAGCCAGAAGCAAACTAGTATGAGTACATTTGAATATACTCGCAAACTACTCCAACATGAGTGCTCTAGTTCCATTTTTAGTTTCTCACTTTTATTCATTTAAAACATCTCTGTATCTTTGTTGAAGAAGATAAGGAAATTATGACTACTAGATATCTCAATTTTATTAGTTTTATTCCAAAACTCCTCCTTTTTCCGATCGTAAACCATTATGGCAATATCTTTCCAACTACCTCATACCGATCCGTTGGTATGGGTGTATGGAACACTCTCCATTTCCTTTTTAAACTCAACTCTTTTCCAAAAACTTGCACATGGTCTAAGTAGGGTCTTCAACTGTCCATATCCGAGGACTCGGCTATTCGAATAGTTTAATTACCCTCTGCAGAGGTAGCACGCTTTTCCCACACTCATTCGATAACTCATCGTGTCAGCCACGCTTCGCCATACCCGTGGTATGCGAAGTTGAGTCACCGACCCTAGTCTTTCCTTTGCTCATGCTAGTATAGGATCCTGCCCCTATGAACCATTCCATCTACACCTAGTCCAGTTTCCCGTCGGAAACCCTAAGTGTGAGGACTCATAGGTTTTATCTGGCGGTGTATACGGACATCCTTCTATCCTCCTCCTTATCTACTCATAGATTTTTGAGCGAGGACCCAGGTCAGGGTTAGGTCACCAAACCACTCCCTCATGCATAACAGAGTCATCTCTGTTGATGCAGTGTCCCATACTAATAAGAGCAAACTATATGACTAAGCCCTTTCCCATATGTGGGTAAATGTGGTCGCACAGAGTATCGGTTGCTTGACTGAGTACTAGGACACAATGTGCTTTTCTTGAAACCACTTTTCTCCATTTCCTTTCTTCAACACCATATCATAGTGCTTTATATCCACACAAGTTTTCAAAGGAGTTTTGAATAAACAACACTGTTTTTCCATCCTATAGTTTTAGTATCTACATAGGGTGGCAAAATAATCTCTATATACTTTTGAAAAAGGGTTTTTGTAAACCTTTGCTTTTGAAAATGATTTGTAAATCTAGATGCATAAGTTAGGTGCAAGCTCAGAGAGTAGCTTGCCTTGCTCGGCAAAGTGATCTTGGTCTTGGTCTTCAGGTTCTGCAAATCCCTCCTCCTCGATATATCCGGCAACGTTCTCGTCTAATACACAATCAATCAAATACAAACAATCACTAGCCTATTCAATCAATCATCATAACAATACATTCTTAGAGGTCCTAATTAACCATTCCACATACCAAACAATATCATGTGGTTTCAATTTAATTGAATTAAACATTATTCCCTTGTATTTTAATTAGGGCAGAAACTTGTTGCACATGTTTAATTGCATAGCTTGAGTTCTGTTTGTCACAAAAATACAAACTAAAATTCTACAGAAAGCTAATGATGTGTAGAAGATGACACAATTGGATTTGAGTCATTTGGAGTTACCAAACTCCCTACACATAGTTTTGAATCCAGAAGCCAATTAATATGGTTTTGGCTATTATTTAAATTATATGCATCTAAAAATTAAACCATTTTAGGGGTGACTAACCATGGCTAAATGTGACCTAATAAAATTTGTTTCAACTAATTTGGATTATCAGAGTATCAGAAACAAACAAGCTTAGGATTTAAACATGCTACTGTAATTTGAATGTTGTATTTTTATTATACATCCAAATGGGGTGAAACTAGTTTGGTTGGATAGGAAATTTCATAAGCTTTACAGAACAGTTGGATTTGCTAAATTTGGAGTTGTAAATCTAAATTTATGGATTTTCTAAATTTGAGTTCAATACTGACTTTTAAATGGAATTTAAATTCAATTTAAAATCCAGAGTGGATAATGTTGAAAAATCTGACAGAGGGGACCCACTGGTCAGTGACTCAGCGAGCGCGCGCGCGGTTCGTTTAAACCTGACGCGTGGGGTCTGCCTGTCAGATTTTTAATATTTTTCACGAACCGGTAAGCTACCGTAGGATCTAGATCTAACGGCTGAGATTGAGCGCGTCGGCGACGACCTAAATCGGGCGGCGCCGCGGCTCCGGCGACGGCGAGGAGGACGGTGCGCTCACCTAGGGGCTCGGGAGGACGTGGCGATGGTGCAGGAGGGGTGCGGCGGCTCGGGGAAGCTCGAGGGCGTGCAGGCGAGGCTCGGGGACACTCCTGGCGGCGACGGCGTCGGGCTCCTTCTTCCGCGGCGGGGCTCGAACTCCGGCGAGCGATCCCTGGCGATCCTGGGCACGGGACAGAGGGAAAAGGGGCGCTGGTGAGTGCGGGGTGCAAGGGGAAGGGGCTGAGGGCAGAGAGAAGGGAAGGGGAGGGGTAGCACGGCCGTGCCGTGGTCGTCGCCTACCTCGGGCACGGCGAGCTCGAGGAGGGCTACGGTGGCCCGAGGCCCTGCTCCCCTGGCCTGGGCTTCCTTGCGGTGCACGAGAGGGTGGTGAGTGTGAGAGGAGAGCAGTGGAGAAGTGAGGAGAAACGGTGGTGCACGGGGGCTTAAATAGCGGCCGGGCGGTGCACGGTGGGCGCGGTGCAGAGGCGCCCGCGGCCGTGCTAGGCCGCCGTAGGCCGGTGGAGGGGCGCGGCTACGCTGCGGGCTGCTCGGGGGACCAGGCGGGCAAGGTGGGGTGGCGTGGCGCGCTCGGGTGCGTGCGGGGGCTTGGCCCTGCCGTGAACGGGCTCGGGCGGCGCACGGCGTGCGCGTCATGGCGCGGGCGCGGCGTGCACGGGCTGGTGCTGGTGTGTGCTGTGGGTGCGGAAGGGGACCAGGAGGTGAGGGAGCGAGGGAGGGGGCACAGCACGGCCGGCACGGCGCGGCGTCGTCGCGGCCACAGTGCCGACCACGGCGACGTGCGCGCGGCCGTGGCTGTCGCCAACGGCTCCTCGACGACTCCGGCCACCGATTTGCCTCCTCCGGCGTGCGGTGAGGTCGTGGTGAAGAGAGGAGTGCAGTGGAGGCTCCAATTTGACAAATGGACGAAGCATTGCTCGGATTGATCCATGACATGGCTCGGATTGGGAAGAACAGGGTGGATGATCACCAGGTGTTTGGTGAATTGCCCGAACCAAAACAGTAGCATTTTGCTATTTTAATTTTCCTATTTCTCTTTATTCTTTTGGGTCCAAACTTAAGATCTAGGCTAACTATATTATTGGTAAGTGTTACAAAGTCTTTTTGAAATATTTTGAAATATTTCAATCATGAATTTCTAATTTGAATTTGAAGTTTTGAATTTGAATTTTTGAAAGGGAATAGTTTGTAAAAATTAACTAGGAGTGTCAATAATATTACTCCATTGATTTTGGGGAGAAAATAAATTTATATACCTTAATTTGGAAAAATAATGTGACATGTGTCACATGGTGTTTTGTTTCTGTGATTTGTTTTATTTGTTTTCTTTTCCTCAAACCTTTAATTAGAGCTAGAATTAAACAATCTTGCAAACAATGCAACAAGCAACACTCAAGAATTAAACATACACACATTCTTATAAGAAAAGTTTTTGTTGGCCCACATTTTTGCACTAATCATTATATTAATATTTTTGGGATGTTACAGACTTCCCCCCTTAAAATAAATCTCGTCCCGAGATTTGCTAAGCCTGGGTACTAAGGAGGTTGGGAAACTCGCTCCTAAGATAGTCTTCACGTTCCCAAGTTGCTTCATCTTCAGAGTGGTTAGTCCACTTGACTTTGTAGAACTTGATTGCTCGCCTGCGGGTGAGACGAACATCTTCGTCGAGAATCTTGAGGGGCGTCTCACGATAAGTCAGATCTTGATTCAGGTCGACGGATTGGTGATCGATGTTTTTGAAAACATCAGGCTGGTCAGGAACTTCAAGACACTTCCGGAGCAAGGAGATGTGGAAAACATCATGGTAATCTTCTAACTCTTGGGGCAACTCCAGTTGATAAGACACTTCTCCTCGACGGGCAAGGATCTTGAAAGGTCCAATATATCTTGGCGCTAATTTTCCTTTGACATGGAAACGCTGCATTCCTTTAAGGGGTGTCACTCGGAGATAGACATAATCTCCGATATTGAAGGTGACATCACGACGTTTGGGATCAGCGTAACTTTTCTGACGGGATTGGGCGGTCTTGAGTCGCTCTCGGATAAGCTGGACTTGCTCTTCAGCCTCACGGAGGGTATCTGGTCCAAACAGTTTGCCTTCTCCGGTGTCGGACCAATTCAGGGGTGTACGACACTTCTTGCCGTAAAGGGCTTCAAAAGGGGCCATTTGCAGACTAGACTGGTAACTGTTGTTGTATGAGAATTCTGCAAATGGAAGACAATCTTCCCATTTGGATCCATAGGCTAGGACACATGCGCGAAGCATGTCCTCTAATATCTGGTTCACTCGTTCAGTTTGGCCATCGGTCTGGGGGTGATAAGCTGTGCTAAACGCCAACTTGGTTCCGAGGGCTTCATGCAGGGCTTTCCAGAACCTTGAGGTGAATTGTGTGCCTCTATCTGATACAATCCTCTTAGGCACACCATGCAGGCTTACTATTCTGGAAATATACAAGTCTGCTAACTGATTTCCCCTATAGGTGGTGTGGACGGGAATAAAATGGGCCACTTTGGTCAGCCTGTCAACGATGACCCATATTGAGTCATGGCCTCGGTTGGATCTTGGAAGTCCGGTGATAAAATCCATTCCAATCTCATCCCACTTCCACTCGGGAATCTTTAGGGGTTGAAGCAATCCAGCGGGTCGCTGATGTTCAGCCTTGACTCGCTGACAAATATCACACTTGGCTACGAAAGCACCAATTTCTCGCTTCATTCCATGCCACCAAAATCTTTCACGAAGGTCTTGGTACATCTTGGTTCCGCCGGGGTGGATTGAGTAAGGGGACTCGTGGGCTTCCTTTAGGATTAACTCCTTGAGTTCCGAGGTATTGGGGACACAGATATGACCATTGAATCTCAACACTCCTTCTGCATCCTCGGTAAAACCAGGCGCTTTACCGAGAGAAATCTTCTTCTTGATTCCTTCTATGCTCTCATGACCTTTTTGGGCCTCCTTGATTTGATCTATCAGAGTTGGAGCTAACTCTAAATGGGCGAGATAGCCGTGGCTAACAAGCTCTAGTCCAAAATCTTTGAACTCCTTAAACAGGGCTGGCTGCTCTGCTTGGATCATGGCATTCAGGGTGCAGGGTTTGCGACTAAGGGCATCGGCAACTACATTAGCCTTTCCAGGGTGATAATTGATGCCGATATCATAATCCTTGATTAATTCCATCCACCTTCTCTGTCGCAAATTTAACTCCCTCTGCGTGAAGATATACTTCAAGCTCTTATGATCCGTATAAATCTCGCAGCGATGTCCCGCCAGATAGGAGCGCCACGTCTTCAAAGCAAGAACAACCGCGGCTAACTCCAGGTCATGGGTTGGGTAGTTCTCTTCATGTGGTCGCAACTGTCGAGACAGATACGACACCACCTTGCCTTCTTGCATCAGAACACAACCCAGTCCTAGACGTGATGCATCGCAATACACGTCGAAACTCTTGGTGACGTCTGGCATAATCAGGACAGGGGTTGAGGTCAATCTCTTCTTTAATTCCTGGAAACTCTCTTCAAACTTCTGAGTCCATTCAAATTTCTTGTCCTTTTTCAGCAGTTGGGTAAGGGGCTTGGCTATACTGGAGAATCCCTCAACGAACTTGCGGTAGTATCCCGCTAGTCCGAGAAAGCTTCGGATTTCAGTCACACTAGTTGGGGCTTTCCAGTCCATAATGGCTTGGATCTTCTCTGGGTCAACAGAAATTCCTCCCGCAGACACAACATGTCCGAGAAATGAGACTTCACTGAGCCAGAACTCACACTTGCTAAACTTGGCATACAACTGATGCTCTCGGAGAGTTGCTAAAACTAGACGCAGGTGTTCAGCATGCTCTTCTTCAGTTTTGGAGTAAATAAGGATGTCATCAAGGAAAACTACCACGAACTTGTCAAGATACTCCATGAAGATCTTGTTCATGAGATTCATAAAATAGGCTGGGGCATTGGTCAGACCAAAGGACATTACGGTGTATTCAAATAAACCGTAACGGGTTGTGAAGGCAGTCTTGGGAATGTCCGTCTCTCGGATTCTTAACTGATGATACCCTGACCGAAGATCGATCTTGGAGAAGACTCGGGCTCCGTTCATTTGATCGAACAGATCCTCGATCTTTGGGAGAGGGTACTTGTTTTTGATGGTCACATCATTTAACCTGCGATAATCCACACACAGGCGTGTGGTACCATCTCTCTTATCCACAAAAATAATGGGTGATCCCCAGGGTGAAGCACTTGGGCGAATAAGCCCTTTGCTGAGCATATCTGCTAACTGCTTCTTCAACTCAACCAGTTCTTCTGGATTCATCCGATAAGGCCTTTGGGATATGGGGGCTGTCCCGGGGATAAGTTCAATGATGAACTCAATATCCCGATCCGGTGGCATACCAGGCAATTCTTCAGGGAAGACATCTTGGAACAGGTGAACAACACGGATCTCATCTAGGGCTGGTCGAGCTATGCTCTCATGACATCTTGGTCGGGGTCGACTGGTTTCTGACACATACTCCACTTCTACTCCTTTGTCGGTGGTGAGGGTTACAGCTCTTCTGGCACAGTCAATTCGACCATGGTACTTGGCTAACCAATTCATACCCAGTATGACATCTATTCCTTGGGTTCCTAGGATGATTAAGTCGACTAGGAACTTTTCCCCTTTGATCTCAAGGGAAACGTCCAGGCAAAATGACTTGGTATCTATGGTGGATTCTGGGATTTGGATGACCATGGGTTTGGGTAAGAGGTTTCCGACTAAACCTCCCTTAGCAAAAAATTCTTGGGTAACAAAAGAATGAGTAGCACCAGAATCAAACAGAACAGTTGCAGGTACTGAGTTGACAAGGAACGTACCCATCACAACATCTGGTGCATCCATGGCCTCTTCAGCATTGATGTGGTGCAGGCGTCCCTTGGCAACAGCCACATTTCCGCGGGGTGCGGGGTTCTTGCCATTTCCATTGCGGCCTTGGCCGTTGTTCGGCGCCTGTGCGTCGGGGCGTGGACCATTCTTCTTAGGATTGGGGCATGCCTTGGAGTAGTGACCCTTGGTGCCACAATTGAAACAGACAACATTGGCATTGAGGTTGGGGTTGCTAGAGTTCCCTCCGGGACGGGTGTTGTCATTGGGACGGTTGAACTTGTTTGGGTTGTATGGGGGCTTAGGGTAACTGGGGTGCGAAGTTGGTGGTGGTCTATATGCTGGCTTGGGGTTTGGTGGGTGGGTGCGAGGTTTCTGACTGCTCGAACCTTCCTGGGCAATCATTCTCCTCTTACGACCCTCAAACATGGATTTGCGCTTGGTCTCCAACTGTATGGCCTTGTCCACAAGTGATTCCAAATCATCAAAGTCATGGATAACCAAGGCGCATTGCAATTCATCATGAAGTCCGTTCATGAAACGCTCCATCTTCCTCCCCTCGGTGTCGACATCATCAGGAGCATACCGAGACAAGTCAGTGAACTCATCGAGGTATCCGACCACATCCTTACTTCCCTGCCGCAATCTGCGGAATTCATCCTTCTTCCGCTCAATGAGTCCGCGGGGAATGTGCTTCTTGCGGAACTTCTCCTGGAAATCATCCCAGCTGATAGCATAACCAGCTTGCTGTAGAGCCTTGGTAGCTTCCCACCAAGACCGTGCTGGTCCTGCAAGATAGTGGGTCGCATACAGCACCTTCTCAGGTTCTCCCACGGCTGCAACTACCAGGTTGTTGTTAATGGTGCGAAGCCAGTCATCGGCCTCAAGTGGGTGAAGTCCCTTGGAATAGGTGGGTGGGTTGGTCCTTTGAAAGTTGCTCAAAGAGGACCGCTGATTTCCTTCACCATTTCCATTGCCATTGCCATTGCCATTGCCATTGTTGTAGTGGTTGTTGTTGTTGTGAGCGGCAGCTATCTGTTGCAGGGCAGCGATATGAGCTTGACGCTCAGTCCGGGCAGCTTGACGTTCCTCCATGATGAGCGCCAGAAGTTGGGCGGTGGTTGGGTCCGGTGGGGGTGGTGGTGCTCCTCCATCCATGTTGGTGCGACGAGTTTCTACCATCCTGAAGTACACCGGGAATAAGGGCAAGCAAAAGGGGTTCTGACCAAGGAAAAGATTGGTTTCGCGAAGGGATTGATTTGCTAAGGATTATAAGAGAAACATTTAACACATGTTAACAACACTAGCACACCCTTTCATAGCACAACCATTACATCAAGGGTTCACCCAAATCTAGCTTACAACATTCTCCTAAACTAATGTACATATAGCAAGTTCCAAAAGAACCACAACTTTGACTCTACTAGGGATAGGGGGGGGGGGGGGGTCAACCTAATCCTGCGGTAGAACTCAAGTAACTCGCCTACTGAGGTGGAATCTCAGGCTCTGCCATGTCAGCATCGGACTGGTAGGGTGGCTCCTCTGGATCCTCCTCCTCATCATCCTCATCATCCTCATCGTTCATCTCCTCCAGATAGTCGTCATCGTCACTGAGGAAAGCGTCGTTCTCCTTGCGGAGATCCTCGCCCTCCTCCTCCATCTCGTCAGTACGGAGCTCGAAATCTTCTATCAGCTCATCCTGCTCGGCAACCTTCTTGCGGAGCTTCGCTATGGTCTTCCGCATCTGGATTCCCTTCTTAAGAAGAGCGGCCTTCTCAGTCTTCAGCTGTGCCTCACTCTCGCGACTCTCCTTGAGCGAGAGACGCTCAAAGTGAGACCGAAGCCTAGCGCACCTCAGATCCTCCTGGGTGCGAAAGAGCATAATCTCCATGTCCAGAATATACTCTCCGAATGTCGGGTGCAGAGGGGACCGAATTGGGTGTCCATCGATGGTGCGCCTCCCGTAGAACTGGAAACGAGAGTTTACCAGCTCCGCTTTGTGTTCCTCACAAAGCCGGGATAGCATCCGCTGCATGGAACGACACAGTCCATCGTCCCAGTGGACGTCCATGAGGGTGAAAGAGAGTGCCCTGGATCCGGGGGACTTGATGTTCCCGCGAACAGACGCCTCGATCAACCAGGACAGGTTCCCGTTACCGGGAGCGTCCACCTGGGCTCCCTTAAACTCAGGAGTGGGACGACCTAGCAGCTTGGTCAACTCGAACAAGTCCTTCTCGAACATCAACTTGCCGTCCTTCTCCAGCTGAACGAACTCGATGAAATGGATCGCCATCTATAATTTTTAGTCAAAATTTTAAGTTAGTTAGATGGCAAGTATATCAAAATTTTAATGGAAGGGAAAATATGTGAGCAGATTTTTAAGTTTATTAAAATGACAAGTGTGGCAAGTTTTTATGAATATGAGAGAAAACTTAGTAGTTGGTAAGAAGAGAATTTTGCACAAATGAGAGGGTAAGAGAGAAGCATTTTTAAACTAATTTCTTACTTTGTTTTTGTTTAAAACTCAACTTTTGCAATCACTACCTAACGACCATGCTAATCTAAGGCTCCTAAAGTCGAGATGGCTCTGATACCAATTCTGTGGGGACCCCGGACTAACTGTCCGAAATACCCGATTATGCTTAACACAACGATCCCGTGATCAGTCTGTCGTTGCACATAATCCGAATTGAATACCAAAGTTCACATCCATTACAATACCGAATTAAAGTCTTACATAAAATGGTCATCTAGACCAAGTCTTACATAGGTGCCTTCAAGGGCCAAACCAAAACAATCAGCGGAAATAAGGCGTAGTAGACATCAAATCCTAGCGATGACCCGACAGGCAGTCGACTTATGAAGATCCTTAGTTGGCATAGATGTCGCCATACTCCTCCTGGGCGTAGTACTCCTCCATGTCTGGCTACGACAATAGCCAGAAGCAAACTAGTATGAGTACATTTGAATATACTCGCAAACTACTCCAACATGAGTGCTCTAGTTCCATTTTTAGTTTCTCACTTTTATTCATTTAAAACATCTCTGTATCTTTGTTGAAGAAGATAAGGAAATTATGACTACTAGATATCTCAATTTTATTAGTTTTATTCCAAAACTCCTCCTTTTTCCGATCGTAAACCATTATGGCAATATCTTTCCAACTACCTCATACCGATCCGTTGGTATGGGTGTATGGAACACTCTCCATTTCCTTTTTAAACTCAACTCTTTTCCAAAAACTTGCACATGGTCTAAGTAGGGTCTTCAACTGTCCATATCCGAGGACTCGGCTATTCGAATAGTTTAATTACCCTCTGCAGAGGTAGCACGCTTTTCCCACACTCATTCGATAACTCATCGTGTCAGCCACGCTTCGCCATACCCGTGGTATGCGAAGTTGAGTCACCGACCCTAGTCTTTCCTTTGCTCATGCTAGTATAGGATCCTGCCCCTATGAACCATTCCATCTACACCTAGTCCAGTTTCCCGTCGGAAACCCTAAGTGTGAGGACTCATAGGTTTTATCTGGCGGTGTATACGGACATCCTTCTATCCTCCTCCTTATCTACTCATAGATTTTTGAGCGAGGACCCAGGTCAGGGTTAGGTCACCAAACCACTCCCTCATGCATAACAGAGTCATCTCTGTTGATGCAGTGTCCCATACTAATAAGAGCAAACTATATGACTAAGCCCTTTCCCATATGTGGGTAAATGTGGTCGCACAGAGTATCGGTTGCTTGACTGAGTACTAGGACACAATGTGCTTTTCTTGAAACCACTTTTCTCCATTTCCTTTCTTCAACACCATATCATAGTGCTTTATATCCACACAAGTTTTCAAAGGAGTTTTGAATAAACAACACTGTTTTTCCATCCTATAGTTTTAGTATCTACATAGGGTGGCAAAATAATCTCTATATACTTTTGAAAAAGGGTTTTTGTAAACCTTTGCTTTTGAAAATGATTTGTAAATCTAGATGCATAAGTTAGGTGCAAGCTCAGAGAGTAGCTTGCCTTGCTCGGCAAAGTGATCTTGGTCTTGGTCTTCAGGTTCTGCAAATCCCTCCTCCTCGATATATCCGGCAACGTTCTCGTCTAATACACAATCAATCAAATACAAACAATCACTAGCCTATTCAATCAATCATCATAACAATACATTCTTAGAGGTCCTAATTAACCATTCCACATACCAAACAATATCATGTGGTTTCAATTTAATTGAATTAAACATTATTCCCTTGTATTTTAATTAGGGCAGAAACTTGTTGCACATGTTTAATTGCATAGCTTGAGTTCTGTTTGTCACAAAAATACAAACTAAAATTCTACAGAAAGCTAATGATGTGTAGAAGATGACACAATTGGATTTGAGTCATTTGGAGTTACCAAACTCCCTACACATAGTTTTGAATCCAGAAGCCAATTAATATGGTTTTGGCTATTATTTAAATTATATGCATCTAAAAATTAAACCATTTTAGGGGTGACTAACCATGGCTAAATGTGACCTAATAAAATTTGTTTCAACTAATTTGGATTATCAGAGTATCAGAAACAAACAAGCTTAGGATTTAAACATGCTACTGTAATTTGAATGTTGTATTTTTATTATACATCCAAATGGGGTGAAACTAGTTTGGTTGGATAGGAAATTTCATAAGCTTTACAGAACAGTTGGATTTGCTAAATTTGGAGTTGTAAATCTAAATTTATGGATTTTCTAAATTTGAGTTCAATACTGACTTTTAAATGGAATTTAAATTCAATTTAAAATCCAGAGTGGATAATGTTGAAAAATCTGACAGAGGGGACCCACTGGTCAGTGACTCAGCGAGCGCGCGCGCGGTTCGTTTAAACCTGACGCGTGGGGTCTGCCTGTCAGATTTTTAATATTTTTCACGAACCGGTAAGCTACCGTAGGATCTAGATCTAACGGCTGAGATTGAGCGCGTCGGCGACGACCTAAATCGGGCGGCGCCGCGGCTCCGGCGACGGCGAGGAGGACGGTGCGCTCACCTAGGGGCTCGGGAGGACGTGGCGATGGTGCAGGAGGGGTGCGGCGGCTCGGGGAAGCTCGAGGGCGTGCAGGCGAGGCTCGGGGACACTCCTGGCGGCGACGGCGTCGGGCTCCTTCTTCCGCGGCGGGGCTCGAACTCCGGCGAGCGATCCCTGGCGATCCTGGGCACGGGACAGAGGGAAAAGGGGCGCTGGTGAGTGCGGGGTGCAAGGGGAAGGGGCTGAGGGCAGAGAGAAGGGAAGGGGAGGGGTAGCACGGCCGTGCCGTGGTCGTCGCCTACCTCGGGCACGGCGAGCTCGAGGAGGGCTACGGTGGCCCGAGGCCCTGCTCCCCTGGCCTGGGCTTCCTTGCGGTGCACGAGAGGGTGGTGAGTGTGAGAGGAGAGCAGTGGAGAAGTGAGGAGAAACGGTGGTGCACGGGGGCTTAAATAGCGGCCGGGCGGCGCACGGTGGGCGCGGTGCAGAGGCGCCCGCGGCCGTGCTAGGCCGCCGTAGGCCGGTGGAGGGGCGCGGCTACGCTACGGGCTGCTCGGGGGACCAGGCGGGCAAGGTGGGGTGGCGTGGCGCGCTCGGGTGCGTGCGGGGGCTTGGCCCTGCCGTGAACGGGCTCGGGCGGCGCACGGCGTGCGCGTCATGGCGCGGGCGCGGCGTGCACGGGCTGGTGCTGGTGTGTGCTGTGGGTGCGGAAGGGGACCAGGAGGTGAGGGAGCGAGGGAGGGGGCACAGCACGGCCGGCACGGCGCGGCGTCGTCGCGGCCACAGTGCCGACCACGGCGACGTGCGCGCGGCCGTGGCTGTCGCCAACGGCTCCTCGACGACTCCGGCCACCGATTTGCCTCCTCCGGCGTGCGGTGAGGTCGTGGTGAAGAGAGGAGTGCAGTGGAGGCTCCAATTTGACAAATGGACGAAGCATTGCTCGGATTGATCCATGACATGGCTCGGATTGGGAAGAACAGGGTGGATGATCACCAGGTGTTTGGTGAATTGCCCGAACCAAAACAGTAGCATTTTGCTATTTTAATTTTCCTATTTCTCTTTATTCTTTTGGGTCCAAACTTAAGATCTAGGCTAACTATATTATTGGTAAGTGTTACAAAGTCTTTTTGAAATATTTTGAAATATTTCAATCATGAATTTCTAATTTGAATTTGAAGTTTTGAATTTGAATTTTTGAAAGGGAATAGTTTGTAAAAATTAACTAGGAGTGTCAATAATATTACTCCATTGATTTTGGGGAGAAAATAAATTTATATACCTTAATTTGGAAAAATAATGTGACATGTGTCACATGGTGTTTTGTTTCTGTGATTTGTTTTATTTGTTTTCTTTTCCTCAAACCTTTAATTAGAGCTAGAATTAAACAATCTTGCAAACAATGCAACAAGCAACACTCAAGAATTAAACATACACACATTCTTATAAGAAAAGTTTTTGTTGGCCCACATTTTTGCACTAATCATTATATTAATATTTTTGGGATGCTTAAACATGCAATTATTGGATCGTTGTTGTGGTCATAAGATTCGTAGGTATGAAGCGGTTCTATTTACGAAAGCCCCAAGCCACGTAAAATATGCAAAAGATAAAGTAGAAGCGTCTAACTTTATTTTACAGGGGGTTATGTGATATGGTCAAGGTAGGTTTATTAAATTGTTTATAAACTGCGGGCGCCAAGAAGACAATGGCGCGATGGACTATATCACATTGCATTACATTTGATGTTTTGTGTGCATCTTATTTTGTGTGTGATTGTGTGTTACACGGCGGTAGTTGAATAAGATGATCCCTTCAAAATACCACTAGTGTTCTCCCTCCAACGCGCACCACCAATAAAGTTCTACGTTATGAGGCAGGCCGTGATGATCGGGTGTCAGACATATCTTCGTTCGCATACGGTGGGTGTAAGCCATGTTGCACAAGCGTCAGCGTGGAGATTTTTGGTGGCGAGCCTAGCATACTCAGAGGTATGGCCTCGGAACAGGAAGACCGAAAGGTCGAGCACGAGTCACAAAATTGGTGTGGCGGACGATTTTGTCTACTCTTGAAGTTGTGCCACCGGCTTTGATGATGAGGGGTGGTGCAACGGATGGGGGTCGTGTAATCGCTTAAACGACCAGGAGGGATGTTCGTTTGAGTGGGAGTTATGTTAGTTATTTTCTAAAATACTATAACTCAAAATTATTATGAACAAAGTCTTATGTTGTTGCAAATTCCATTGTAGATGTCTCGCCCCTCGTTTAACCTAGGTCTGTTCCTTGAGAAAGAAAAGCTTAAGACCAATGGGTCAAACTTCATGGCCTGGTTCCGCAACCTGAGGATCCTCCTCACTCCCCATAGGGTGGCCTACGTCATTGAGGCCGCCATAGGTGACCCTCCTGCAGATGAAGCCTCTGAGGATGAGAAGAAGGTCTTCCAGACCCGATCGGAGGATTCTGCCTTTGTCCAGAGTGGCATGCTCTACGCCATGGAAGCCGACCTGCAGAAGCGCTTTGAGAAGATGAGCGCCTTTGAGATCATCTCGGATCTTAAGGCTGTCTTTGCGCCGCAGGCTAAGGCTGAGAGATATGAGGCTTCTGAGCTTTTCTTCTCAGCCAAGATGGAAGAGCATAGCAGTGTGAGCGAGCATGTAGTCAAGATGTCTGGCTACGTTCAACGCCTGAATGCTCTGGAGTGCAAGATTCCCGATGAGCTGGCGATTGACAGGGTGTTGCAATCGTTGCCACCGAGCTACAAAGGCTTCGTCATGAACTACAACATGCAGGGCATGGCTAAGTCCCTGGGTGAAGTGTTCGTGATGCTCAAGACTGCTGAGGTAGAGATTAAGAAGGAGCACACGCTGTTGATGGTCAACAAGACCGTTGATTTCAAGAAGTCCGGTGGCAAGGGAAAGCAGAGCTGGAAGTCCCGGAGGGAGGCAAAGTTGGCTGCCAAGTCCAGGACTAACAAATCTGGTCCCAGAGCTAGCGTGGAGTGTTTCTACTGCAAGGGGAAGGGTCACTGGAAGCGCAACTGCCCCAAGTACTTGGAGGATAGGAAGTCTGGCAAGACGGTCGACAAAGAGAAAGGTATATTTGATATACATGTTATAGATGTGTACCTTACATCCGCCCGGAGCAATACGTGGGTATTTGATACTGGTTCTGTTGCTCATATATGTAACTCTCAGGAGGAGTTACGGAATAGAAGGCGGCTGGCGAAGGATGAGGTGACGATGCGCGTCGGCAACGGATCGAGAGTCGACGTGGTGGCTGTCGGCACACTCCCTCTGCATCTACCATCGGGATTAGTTTTGGTTTTAAATAAATGTTATTTTGTGCCATCCTTGAGTGTAAACATTATAAGTGGGTCTTGCCTGTTACAAGACGGTTATTCATTTAAATCAGTCTCAAGCAATTGTGCTATTTATATGAATGATATCTTTTATGTTGATGCTCCCGAGAATAACAGTTTATTCTTGTTGAATCTCGATCGTAGTACTCACATCCATAACATAGAGGCCAAACGAATTAAGTGTAGTGACGATACCGCCATGTTTTTGTGGCATTGCCGTCTTGGTCATATTGGTATAAAGCGCATGAAGCGACTCCACTCCGATGGACTCTTGGACTCGTTGGATTTCGGATCCCTCGATACATGTGAACCATGCCTCATGGGCAAAATGACCAGGACACCGTTCAAAGGTTTCGTTGAACGGGCGTCGGATTTGTTGGGGATCATACATACAGACGTATGTGGACCAATGAGCGTTTCGACACGCAATGGTTATCGTTACTTCGTCACCTTCACTGATGACTTGAGTAGATACGGCTATATCTACTTGATGAAACACAAGTCTGAAACGTTTGAAAAGTTCAAAGAATTCCAGAGTGAAGTTGAGAATCAGCTTAATAGGAAAATCAAGCATCTCCGATCCGATCGCGGTGGAGAGTACTTGAGTTTTGAGTTTGGTACACATCTGAAGAGTTGTGGCATAGTACCCCAACTTACGCCCGCCGGAACGCCGCAGCGTAACGGTGTGTCCGAGCGACGTAATCGTACTCTACTGGATAGTGTCCGATCTATGATGTCTCTTACCGATCTGCCAGTGTCCTTCTGGGGTTATGCGTTAGAAATAGCCGCATTCATTTTAAATAGGGCTCCGTCCAAGTCCGTTGAAACGACGCCGTATGAATTATGGTATGGCCATAAGCCTAAGTTATCGTTTCTGAAGGTTTGGGGTTGTGAGGCGTACGTTAAGAAACTACAGCCCGACAAACTCGAACCGAAGTCGGAGAAAGTCGTCTTTGTAGGATATCCGCGGGAAACCGTTGGGTACACCTTCTACAACCAAGCTGAGGGCAAAAATTTTGTCGCGAAGACCGGTGCCTTTCTAGAGTAGGAATTTCTCGCGAAAGGAGTAAGTGGGAGGAAGGTAGACCTCGATGAAATCGTTGATCCTGAACTCGAGATTCCGAGTGGCGCAACGGAAGCAATTCCGGAAACGTCCTCCGTGGAAGGAGTGGGAGAAACTGTCGGGGAAGATGTTCTACCTCGTAGGTCTGGTAGATCTCGGATCCCACCAGAATGGTATGGCAACATGGTTTGCACCGTCATGCTAGTCGAGCAAGACGAACCTACGAACTACAAGGAGGCGATGGAGAGTCTAGAGTCCGAGAAATGGCTTGAAGCCATGAAATCCGAAATAGGATCCATGTATGATAACCAAGTGTGGACCTTGGTGGATATTCCCGAAGGGCGCAAGGCCGTCGAGAATAAGTGGATCTTTAAGAAGAAGACTGATGCTGATGGTAATGTGACCGTCTATAAAGCTCGGCTTGTCGCAAAGGGTTTCCGACAAGTTCATGGAATTGACTACGATGAAACCTTTTCACCGGTAGCGATGCTTAAGTCTATTCGGATTTTGTTAGCGGTAGCTGCCTACTATGATTATGAAATCTGGCAGATGGACGTCAAAACGGCCTTCCTGAATGGAAACATTGAGGAAGAGTTGTACATGGTACAGCCGGAAGGTTTTGTCGATCCAGGAAGTGCTAACAAGGTGTGCAAGCTTCAGCGATCCATCTATGGATTGAAGCAGGCATCTCGGAGCTAGAATCTTCGCTTTGATGAGGTAATCAAAGGTTTTGGATTTATCCAGAATGTGGAAGAGACCTGTATTTACAAGAAAATGAGTGGGAGCTCGGTTGTGTTCTTAGCACTGTATGTTGACGACATATTGCTAATAGGGAATGATGTGGAACTTCTGAATAGCGTGAAGGAATATTTAAACAGTAAGTTTTCCATGAAGGACTTAGGAGAAGCTGCGTATGTTTTAGGCATAAAGATCTACCGTGATAGATCAAGGCGCCTATTAGCACTAAGTCAGAGTACTTATCTTGATAAAATATTGAAACGTTTTCATATGGAGAAGGCAAAGAAGGGTTCTCTGCCGGTTATCAAGAATAAGATATTGCGTAAGGCGCAGTGTCCGGTGACGGAACTGGGTAAGGCCGAAATGACGAAACATCCTTATGCTTCAGCCATAGGATCGATCATGTATGCAATGTTGAGTACTAGACCAGATGTGGCATTAGCTCTAAGTTTGACAAGCCGGTTCCAGAGTAATCCTGGAATGCCGCATTGGGTAGCTGTTAAGAGCATTCTTAAGTATCTCAATAAGACAAAGGAAATGTTCCTTGTGTATGGTGGCTGCGATGAGGAACTTGGCGTAACGGGTTACGTAGATGCAAGTTTCTGCTCAGACCCCGATGACTGTAAGTCACAGACAGGTTACGTGTTCAAGGTGAATGGAGGCGCCGTGTGCTGGAGAAGTGGGAAGCAACCCATAGTCGCACAATCTACAATGGAGTCGGAGTACATTGCTGCCTGCGAGGCAGCGAATGAAGCTGTGTGGCTGAGGAAGTTCGTCATCGAACTGGGAGTGTTCCCGAGCGTGCAAGACCCCGTGGTCCTCTTCTGCGACAATACGGGTGCCATTGCGAACGCCAAGGAGCCAAGGACTCACTCCACCGCCAAACACATTCTCCGACGCTTCCACGTGATACGTCAGTACGTACAAGAAGGCGATGTGAAGATTTGCAAAGTGCCCACGGATCTGAATGTGGCAGATCCGCTGACGAAGCCTCTCCCGCTTGATAAGCATGAACAACACCAGTTAGCTATGGGTGTTAGGCTTTTACCAAGTTGTAATCTAGATTAAATTGTACTCTAGTGCAAGTGGGAGACTGAAGGAGATATGCCCTAGAGGCAATTAATAAAGTGTATTCTTTATCATATCTCGTTTGTTCATAATAGGTTTTTGTGTCATGCTAGAACCGTATTAAGCGGAAACATTAATGCGGGTGTGATACGTAAACAACCAGGTCCCTAGTAGCCTCTACTAAGACTAGTTTCGTTGCGCGATTGATGATCGAGGTTTCCCGGTCATGGGGCATGGCGCCGGTCGGCAATGAGAGTCATATCGCTGGAGAGTGATGTGATGGACATACCCAGTTTTGGAGAACATAGTCATTACACCTTTGACCGTGAGATCAACTCTTATCGATATTCCCCGAAGATACTTTGATTGCACCAAACGTCGTATCTTATTTAGTATGACAATAACGGTGATACTTTTGGGTATTGGAAAGGAGTATTGAGACGAGGGGTCAAGAGCGGGATTTGCCAGTCCGCGTAGCAGGATAGATACTCTCGGGCCCACTCGGTGAGATCATGTCTAATGAGCTTGCAAGCATGTGACTAGGTCACGGAGACATGAGATCATGAACGAGTAGAAGATAGCATCGTCGGTAACGAGGTCGGGATTAGGTATGGAGATATCTATGGAACGACACTCAGACGTGCTAAGTATCGCTATGGCAAAAGGTCTAAGACTTCACGTTCAGGTTTGATAGATGAAAGTCATTCGTTATATCTCAGGGATTAATTCAGGGGGTCCAGGCCTACGAGTTAGTCGTTGATCATTGAGGAGTCTTGATCATACCTGATATTATATCGAACCGCTAGGGTAACACACTTAAGGGGTTTCGACAAGACAACCGGAAAGGAAGGAGATCACCGGGATAGTCCCGGGAGAGGTCCGATGGAGATCGGGCAGCGCCGAAAGAGTTTTCGGAGCTAGGAAATATTTTATATATTATGTTTGATATTAATTAGTGTTATTAATATGCAAATATGATTTTATATATTTATTTTCGAATTTATTAAGGCAGATTTCCCTAAATGGGCCTTCCGGACGAAAGAAGGCCCAAGAGGGGAAAAATCCCTAGGGGATTCGGTGGGGGCCTTGGTGGCCGGCCTGGATGGGCCAAGGGGCCCACCAGGGGGGCCGGCGCACCATGCCTAGCCGAGCCAGGCTGTGGGATAGTCCCACATTGCCTGGCTGGCAAGGTTGGCTCCCCCTGGGAGCCTATATAAGAAAGGGCACCCCCAGCCTTTTAATTCACCAATTAATTCCTGATTTCTCTCTCGATCTCGTGGTTCCCAAGTTGGAGCCGCGCCGAGCAAGAGGAGTCGGGGATCTCCTCCACCATAGCCCGCTGCCGCGCTGCTGGTGTTCCGGTCCAAGTCTTCCGCTGCTCGTCCTGGACTGGAGCTTCGGAGGCGTCGTCTCCACCGTACGTGTGCGACTCCCTGCGAGGTGCTGCGCTAGCGGTACTCGGAGGCCTGCTTCCTCTACACGACCTTGAGGTCGGCTTCGTCGGTCTTCATCGACAACGTTTGTGCGGGAACGTAATCCCCGCTTTCGGTCTACAAGGGTATGTATTCCGATCTCCGTTCGTACTACTATATCTGCATAGAATAGATCTTGGCTAGTTTAAGGATATCGTTGCTAGGAAAATTATTGTTTTCTGCACACGATCCCCTTCAATTAATTCATGGGGTCCAGGCCTACGGATTAGTCGTTGATCATTGAGGAGTCTTGATCATACCTGATATTATATCGAACCGCTAGGGTAACACACTTAAGGGGTTTCGACAAGACAACCGGAAAGGAAGGAGATCACCGGGAACGTCCCGGAGAGGTCCGATGGAGATCGGGCAGCGCCGAAAGAGTTTTCGGAGCTAGGAAATATTATATATATTATGTTTGATATTAATTAGTGTTATTAATATGCAAATATGATTTTATATATTTATTTTCGAATTTATTAAGGCAGATTTCCCTAAATGGGCCTTCCGGACGAAAGAAGGCCCAAGAGGGGAAAATTCCCTAGGGGAATTCGGTGGGGGCCAAGAGGGCCGGCCTAGGTGGGCCACAAGGGGCCCACCAGGGGGCCGGCGCACCTCTCTAGCCGAACCAGGCTGTGGGGGGGTAGTCCCACATTGCCTGGCTGGCAAGGTTGGCTCCCCTTGGGAGCCTATATAAGAAGGGGCACCCCCAGCCTTTTAATTCACCAATTAATTCCCGATTTCTCTCTCGATCTCGTGGTTCCCAAGTTGGAGCCGCGCCGAGCAAGAGGAGTCGGGGATCTCCTCCACCATAGCCCGCTGTCGCGCTGCTGGTGTTCCGGTCCAAATCTTCCGCTGCTCGTCCTGGACTGGAGCTTCGGAGGCGTCGTCTTCACCGTACGTGTGCGACTCCCTGCGAGGTGCTGCGCTAGCGGTACTCGGAGGCCTGCTTCCTCTACACGACCTGGAGGTCGGCTACGTCGGTCTTCATCGACAATGTTTGTGCGGGAACGTAATCCCCGCTTTCGGTCTACAAGGGTACGTATTCCGATCTCCGTTCGTACTACTATATCTGCATAGAATAGATCTTGGCTAGTTTAAGGATATCGTTGCTAGGAAATTTTTTGTTTTCTGCACACGATCCCCTTCAGTGGTATCAGAGCCGATCTATCGTAAGATATAGCTGTACGCTGTTAGAACCCGTGCTCTGCACGGGGGCACCGTTCCTATTATTTGCTACCCTCTAGCGTGCACTTGTGTATTCCAGCGGCATTGAGTTGATGAAGCGGCCCGGACCGACTTTACGCGTACGCTTACGCGAGACTGGTTCCACTACTGACATACGGCTTGTACCGTATATGTGGCTGGCGGGTGACAGTTTCTCTCTCTTTAGTTGGTCTTCGCATTTTCAATGGAGGGCCCGAAAGGGATGCTTAAACATGCAATTATTGGATCGTTGTTGTGGTCATAAGATTCGTAGGTATGAAGCGGTTCTATTTACGAAAGCCCCAAGCCACGTAAAATATGCAAAAGATAAAGTAGAAGCGTCTAACTTTATTTTGCAGGGGCTATGTGATATGGTCAAGGTAGGTTTATTAAATTGTTTATAAACTGCGGGCGCCAAGAAGACCATGGCGCGATGGACTATATCACATTGCATTACATTTGATGTTTTGTGTGCATATTATTTTGTGTGATTGTGTGTTACACGGCGGTAGCTGAATAAGATGATCCCTTCAAAATACCACTAGTGTTCTCCCTCCAACGCGCACCACCAATAAAGTTCTACGTTATGAGGCAGGCCGTGATGATCGGGTGTCATACATATCTTCGTTCGCATACGGTGGGTGTAAGCCATGTTGCACAAGCGTCAGCGTGGAGGTCTTTGGTGGCGAGCCTAGCATACTCAGAGGTATGGCCTCGGAACAGGAAGACCGAAAGGTCGAGCACGAGTCACAAAATTGATGTGGCGGACGATTTTGTCTACTCCTGAAGTTGTGCCGTCGGCTTTGATGATGAGGGGTGGTGCAATGGATGGGGGTCGTGTAATCGCTTAAACGACCAGGAGGGATGTTCGTTTGAGTGGGAGTTATGTCAGTTATTTTCTAAAAATACTATAACTCAAAATTATTATGAACAAAGTCTTATGTTGTTGCAAATTCCATTGTAGATGTCTCGCCCCTCGTTTAACCTAGGTCTGTTCCTTGAGAAAGAAAAGCTTAAGACCAATGGGTCAAACTTCATGGCCTGGTTCCGCAACCTGAGGATCCTCCTCACTCCCCATAGGGTGGCCTACGTCATTGAGGCCGCCATAGGTGACCCTCCTGCAGATGATGCCTCTGAGGATGAGAAGAAGGTCTTCCAGACCCGATCGGAGGATTCTGCCTTTGTCCAGAGGGGCATGCTCTACGCCATGGAAGCCGACCTGCAGAAGCGCTTTGAGAAGATGAGCGCCTTTGAGATCATTTCGGATCTTAAGGCTGTCTTCGCGCCGCAGGCTAAGGCTGAAAGATATGAGGCTTCTGAGCTTTTCTTCTCAGCCAAGATGGAAGAGCATAGCAGTGTGAGCGAGCATGTAGTCAAGATGTCTGGCTACGTTCAACGCCTGAATGCTCTGGAGTGCAAGATTCCCGATGAGCTGGCGATTGACAGGGTGTTGCAATCGTTGCCACCAAGCTACAAAGGCTTCGTCATGAACTACAACATGCAGGGCATGGCTAAGTCCCTGGGTGAAGTGTTCGTGATGCTCAAGACTGCTGAGGTAGAGATTAAGAAGGAGCACACGCTGTTGATGGTCAACAAGACCGTTGATTTCAAGAAGTCCGGTGGCAAGGGAAAGCAGAGCTGGAAGTCCCGGAGGGAGGCAAAGTTGGCTGCCAAGTCCAGGACTAACAGGTCTGGTCCCAGAGCTAGCGTGGAGTGTTTCTACTGCAAGGGGAAGGGTCACTGGAAGCGCAACTGCCCCAAGTATCTGGAGGATAGGAAGTCTGGCAAGACGGTCGACAAAGAGCAAGGTATATTTGATATACATGTTATAGATGTGTACCTTACATCCGCCCGGAGCAATACGTGGGTATTTGATACTGGTTCTGTTGCTCATATATGTAACTCTCAGGAGGAGTTACGAAATAGAAGGCGGCTGGCGAAGGATGAGGTGACGATGCGCGTCGGCAACGGATCGAGAGTCGACGTGGTGGCTGTCGGCATGCTCCCTCTGCATCTACCATCGGGATTAGTTTTGGTTTTAAATAAATGTTATTTTGTGCCATCCTTGAGTGTAAACATTATAAGTGGGTCTTGCCTGTTACAAGACGGTTATTCATTTAAATCAGTCTCAAGCAATTGTGCTATTTATATGAATGATATCTTTTATGTTGATGCTCCCGAGAGTAATGGTTTATTCTTGTTGAATCTCGATCGTAGTACTCACATCCATAACATAGAGGCCAAACGGATTAAGTGTAGTGACGATACCGCCATGTTTTTGTGGCATTGCCGTCTTGGTCATATTGGTATAAAGCGCATGAAGCGACTCCACTCCGATGGACTCTTGGACTCGTTGGATTTCGGATCCCTCGATACATGTGAACCATGCCTCATGGGCAAAATGACCAGGACACCGTTCAAAGGTTTCGTTGAACGGGCGTCAGATTTGTTGGGGATCATACATACAGACGTATGTGGACCAATGAGCGTTTCGACACGCAATGGTTATCGTTACTTCGTCACCTTCACTGATGACTTGAGAAGATACGGTTATATCTATTTGATGAAACACAAGTCTGAAACGTTTGAAAAGTTCAAAGAATTCCAGAGTGAAGTTGAGAATCAGCTTAATAGAAAAATCAAGCATCTCCGGTCCGATCGCGGTGGAGAGTACTTGAGTTTTGAGTTTGGCACACATCTGAAGAGTTGTGGCATAGTGCCCCAACTTACGCCCGCCGGAACTCCGCAGCGTAACGGTGTGTCCGAGCGACGTAATCGTACTCTACTGGATAGTGTCCGATCTATGATGTCTCTTACCGATTTGCCAGTGTCCTTCTGGGGTTATGCGTTAGAAACAGCCGCATTCATTTTAAATAGGGCTCCGTCCAAGTCCGTTGAAACGACACCGTATGAATTATGGTATGGCCACAAGCCTAAGTTATCGTTTCTGAAGGTTTGGGGTTGTGAGGCGTACGTTAAGAAACTACAGCCCGACAAACTCGAACCGAAGTCGGAGAAAGTCGTCTTTGTAGGATATCCGCGGGAAACCGTTGGGTACACCTTCTACAACCAAGCTGAGGGCAAAACTTTTGTCGCGAAGACCGGTACCTTTCTAGAGAAGGAGTTTCTCGCGAAAGGAGTAAGTGGGAGGAAGGTAGACCTCGATGAAATCGTTGATCCTGAACTCGAGATTCCGAGTGGCGCAACGGAAGCAATTCCGGAAACGTCCTCCGTGGAAGGAGTGGGAGAAACTGTCGAGGAAGATGTTCTACCTTGTAGGTCTGGTAGATCTCGGATCGCACCAGAATGGTATGGCAATATGGTTTGCACCGTCATGCTAGTCGAGCAAGACGAACCTACGAACTACAAGGAGGCGATGGAGAGTGGCTTGAAGCCATGAAATCCGAAATAGGATCCATGTATGATAACAAAGTGTGGACTTTGGTGGATATTCCCGAAGGGCGCAAGGCCGTCGAGAATAAGTGGATCTTTAAGAAGAAGACTGATGCTGATGGTAATGTGACCGTCTATAAAGCTCGGCTTGTCGCAAAGGGTTTCCGACAAGTTCATGGAATTGACTACGATGAAACCTTTTCACCGGTAGCGATGCTTAAGTCTATTCGGATTTTGTTAGCGGTAGCTGCCTACTATGATTATGAAATCTGGCAGATGGACGTCAAAACGGCCTTCCTGAATGGAAACATTGAGGAAGAGTTGTACATGGTACAGCCGGAAGGTTTTGTCGATCCAGGAAGTGCTAACAAGGTGTGCAAGCTTCAGCGATCCATCTATGGATTGAAGCAGGCATCTCGAAGTTGGAATCTTCGCTTTGATGAGGTAATCAAAGGTTTTGGATTTATCCAGAATGTGGAAGAGACCTGTATTTACAAGAAAATGAGTGGGAGCTCGGTTGTGTTCTTAGCACTGTATGTTGACGACATATTGCTAATAGGGAATGATGTGGAACTTCTGAATAGCGTGAAGGAATATTTAAACAGTAAGTTTTCCATGAAGGACTTAGGAGAAGCTGCGTATGTGTTAGGCATAAAAATCTACCGTGATAGATCAAGGCGCCTATTAGCACTAAGTCAGAGTACTTATCTTGATAAAATATTGAAGCGTTTTCATATGGAGAAGGCAAAGAAGGGTTCTCTGCCGGTTATCAAGAATAAGATATTGCGTAAGGCGCAGTGTCCGGTGACGGAACTGGGTAAGGCCGAAATGACGAAACATCCTTATGCTTCAGCCATAGGATCGATCATGTATGCAATGTTGAGTACTAGACCAGATGTGGCATTAGCTCTAAGTTTGACAAGCCGGTTCCAGAGTAATCCTGGAATGCCGCATTGGGTAGATGTTAAGAGCATTCTTAAGTATCTCAATAAGACAAAGGAAATGTTCCTTGTGTATGGTGGCTGCGATGAGGAACTTGGCGTAACGGGTTACGTAGATGCAAGTTTCTGCTCAGACCCCGATGACTGTAAGTCACAGACAGGTTACGTGTTCAAGGTGAATGGAGGCGCCGTGTGCTGGAGAAGTGGGAAGCAACCCATAGTCGCACAATCTACAATGGAGTCGGAGTACATTGCTGCCTGCGAGGCCGCGAATGAAGCTGTGTGGCCGAGGAAGTTCGTCATCGAACTTGGAGTGTTCCCGAGCGTGCAAGACCCCGTGGTCCTCTTCTGCGACAACACGGGTGCCATTGCGAACGCCAAGGAGCCAAGGTCTCACTCCACCGCCAAACACATTCTCCGACGCTTCCACGTGATACGTCAGTACGTACAGGAAGGCGATGTGAAGATTTGCAAAGTGCACACGGATCTGAATGTGGCAGATCCGCTGACGAAGCCCCTTCCGCTTGATAAGCATGAACAGCACCAGTTAGCTATGGGTGTTAGGCTTTTACCAAGTTGTAATCTAGATTAAATTGTACTCTAGTGCAAGTGGGAGACTGAAGGAGATATGCCCTAGAGGCAATTAATAAAGTGTATTCTTTATCATATCTCGTTTGTTCATAATAGGTTTTTGTGTCATGCTAGAACCGTATTAAGCGGAAACATTAATGCGGGTGTGATACGTAAACAACCAGGTCCCTAGTAGCCTCTACTAAGACTAGTTTCGTTGCGCGATTGATGATCGAGGTTTCCCGGTCATGGGGCATGGCGCCGGTCGGCAATGAGAGTCACATCGCTGGAGAGTGATGTGATGGACATACCCAGTTTTGGAGAACATAGTCATTACACCTTTGACCGTGAGATCAACTCTTATCGATATTCCCCGAAGATACTTTGATTGCACCAAACGTCGTATCTTATTTAGTATGACAATAACGGTGATACTTTTGGGTATTGGAAAGGAGTATTGAGACGAGGGGTCAAGAGCGGGATTTGCCAGTCCGCGTAGCAGGATAGATACTCTCGGGCCCACTCGGTGAGATCATGTGTAATGAGCTTGCATGCATGTGACTAGGTCACGGAGACATGAGATCATGAACGAGTAGAAGATAGCATCGTCGGTAACGAGGTCGGGATTAGGTATGGAGATATCTATGGAACGACACTCGGACGTGCTAAGTATCGCTATGGCAAAAGGTCTAAGACTTCACGTTCAGGTTTGATAGATGAAAGTCATTCGTTATATCTCAGGGATTAATTCAGGGGGTCCAGGCCTACGAGTTAGTCGTTGATCATTGAGGAGTCTTGATCATACCTGATATTATATCGAACCTCTAGGGTAACACACTTAAGGGGTTTCGACAAGACAACCGGAAAGGAAGAAGATCACCGGGACAGTCCCGGGAGAGGTCCGATGGAGATCGGGCAGCGCCGAAAGAGTTTTCGGAGCTAGGAAATATTTTATATATTATGTTTGATATTAATTAGTGTTATTAATATGCAAATATGATTTTATATATTTATTTTCGAATTTATTAAGGCAGATTTCCCTAAATGGGCCTTCCGGACGAAAGAAGGCCCAAGAGGGGAAAAATCCCTAGGGGATTCGGTGGGGGGCCTTGGTGGCTGGCCTGGATGGGCCAAGGGGCCCACCAGGGGGCCGGCGCACCATGCCTAGCCGAGCCAGGCTGTGGGATAGTCCCACATTGCCTGGCTGGCAAGGTTGGCTCCCCCTGGGAGCCTATATAAGAAAGGGCACCCCCAGCCTTTTAATTCACCAATTAATTCCTGATTTCTCTCTCGATCTCGTGGTTCCCAAGTTGGAGCCGCGCCGAGCAAGAGGAGTCGGGGATCTCCTCCACCATAGCCCGCTGCCGCGCTGCTGGTGTTCCGGTCCAAGTCTTCCGCTGCTCGTCCTGGACTGGAGCTTCGGAGGCGTCGTCTCCACCGTACGTGTGCGACTCCCTGCGAGGTGCTGCGCTAGCGGTACTCGGAGGCCTGCTTCCTCTACACGACCTTGAGGTCGGCTTCGTCGGTCTTCATCGACAACGTTTGTGCGGGAACGTAATCCCCGCTTTCGGTCTACAAGGGTATGTATTCCGATCTCCGTTCGTACTACTATATCTGCATAGAATAGATCTTGGCTAGTTTAAGGATATCGTTGCTAGGAAAATTATTGTTTTCTGCACACGATCCCCTTCAAAAACGCCGTCGGGTGTGATGAAGGTTGTCTTCTCTTCGTCCTCGACTTTCAACCTGATCTGCTGGTAACCTGAGTAGGCATTCAGAAAGGACAGGCGTTCACAACCTGCAGTCGAGTCGATGATCTGGTCTATCCGCGGGAGCGGGAAGTGGTCCTTGGGGCAGCATTTGTTGACTGCGGTGAAGTCAACGCACATGCGTAGTTTCTTCGTCTTCTTTTTCTCAACTAGAACCGGGTTGGCGACCCAGTCCGAGTCCTTGATCTCTCGGATGAACTTGGCGTGCAGTAATCTGTCGACTTCCATGGTGATCGCGTCTCGTTTGGGTCCTGAGAAGCGTCGCATGGATTGCTTGACTGGTCTTGCGTCCTTGTGGACTTTTAGAGAGTGCTCGGCGAGTTCCCTGGGTTTCCCTGGCATGTCGGAAGGTTGCCATGCAAAGATTTTCCAGTTCTCACGTAGGAACTCGACGAGCGCGCCTTCCTATGCGGGGGTCAGACTCGATGAGACCTTGACCGTCTTTCCGCTGTCAGTCGGATGGACTTGGTGGGTGACAGTGTCGTCATTCGTGTTGAACGCTGCGTCTTTGGCAGGCTTCTTGTCGTTGTCGGCTGATATGGCCTTGAAGTGCTCTTCGACGCCGAAGAACTCGGAGATCTTGGCGAACTCGCGGTCGCAACTGTTGGAGAGCCCGAAGTTGCCGCGGACGGTGATCACTCCTTTCGGCCCAGGCAACTTTATCATCAGGTAGGCGTAGTGGGGTACTGCCATGAACCTGGCAAAGCTTGGGCGTCCGAGGATGGCGTGGTATTGTGACTTCCAGTCGACGACCTCAAAGTCTATCGACTCCTTCCTGAAGTGCTCGGGTGTACCGAGGATGACGTCGAGTGTGATTGTTCCCATGGGCGTGATTGCTTGCCCTGGTACTATGCCGTGGAAGGTGGTCTCCGATTCCGGCAATTTCTCTCTCGACCTGTTCATTCGTCTGAGGGTGTCGGCGAATATGATGTTGATGCCGCTGCCTCCGTCCAGGAATACCTTCTTCAGGCTGTAGTCGCCGATCAAGGCCTCAATCACGAGTGCGGCGTGCCCGGGTCGGACTACCTCCGCTGGGTGATCTGCCCTGGAAAATGTGATTGGTGTCTCCGACCCGCGCAGGTAGTCTGGTACCGCGCGCGGGCTGTTGATGGCTTGAAGTACTTGGCGTGTCATGATTTTCTGCCGCCTGTTCGACGGGGGTCCCTTCTGGATCATGTTCAGCTGTCCCCGTGTGGCTGGGTACGTGTCGGCTGCTGCCGACGGACCTTGTTGCTGCTACTGCGGCTGGGGGAACGCTCCTGCCGCCTGTACTTGGTTGTTGTTTGCGGGTGCGGTGCCGCTTGTACGGCCTGCACCGGGGCGATGATTTGCTGCATGGCATGGTAGATCTTTCTTGCTTTGCGGCAATCCTTCAACAGGTGGTTTGAACCCCACTTTCCTGTTTCCGGGTTGCGGAATGAGTGATGCTTACAGGGTTGCATCAGTTCCTCTGCTGGTGTCAACGAGCGCTTCCACTCGCGTTTCTGACTTCCATCATTGTGGCCGATGCTGCTGCTGCCACGGTTGTACTGACTCGAGCTGGGCTGCCGACTTTGCTCGTACTGTCGGCTGCCGTCACGCTTGTCCTCATGGGGGGTTTCATAACCCACCGCTACTAATTCGATTGAATCGTGGGTGTAACGTGCCTTCTTCTTTTGACGTGCCTCGCGCCAGTTGCTTGTTTCGCCTTCCTTTTTGGGAGAAGTTTCGCGGACGTAGTCCTCTCCTTCGGCCCATTGGTTGGCTGTCTTCATGAGTTCTATTGTGGTCTTCGGCTGGAGCATACCGAATTCCTCCCGGAGGTCGCGACGAGCGACGCCATGCATGAAGGCGTCCATCACTCGATCCTCTGATACGGGTTCCATGGTATTGCGGAGGAGTGTCCACCTCTGGATGTAAGAGCGGAGCGACTCATCCTTCCCTTGCTTGCAGGCCTGCAACTCGATGTAGGTCGTCGGCCTGGCGAATGTTCCCGAGAAACTTTTGATGAAATTATCCTGGAATTCTTCCCATGTTCGGAAAGAGTCTTTGGGTTGGCTTGTGAGCCACTCGCGTGCCGAGTCTGTCAGCATGAGCTGGATGTATTGCATTGTTGTAGTCGACGTTCCGCCTTGGCAGGTGCAAGCGATGAGGTAGTCTTCGAGCCACAGCTTTGGGTCTTGCTTCCCGTCGTACTTTGGTGTGCCAGCCGTCAACTTGAAGCCTTTAGGCATGCGGGTGTCGCGGATGTTGAAGCTAAAGCATGCCGCGCCACACGGCTCGAAGTCGCGGTCAGCGTGGTCGTCCGCGTGTGCCGCGCTAGCCGAGCGCTCCTTGCGGTTGCGGTCCACCGTCTTCTGTGTCAGGACGTCGCGAAGGTCCTTGATTGGCTGTCGCTGCGCCGCTGGGATGCCCGACGTCGTTGGTTCGTGCGCTCGGTTACTTGGCCCCTTGGCCGCCAGAGCTTCCTCGATTGCCCTTATGGAGGCAATTTGTTGCTTGTGTAGAAGGGAGCGTGTGTCCCCCTCCGGTGGCTGTGTGAGCCGGAGGTATGTCTCGACTGCGATCAGGGCGGCATTCGCCATCTTTGGGACGGGTATCCCGTTTTCATCTTCGGTGACGAAGGACGAGTCGAGGTTGCGGGTGAGCCTTGTTCGATCAGCTTCTGCCATGTGGGGGACACGGGCTCTGGTTCGCCGTGCTCCTTGGTTAACCTCTGTGGAGGATGTAAAGGAGAGGGCGGCTCGCCTGGCACTCGATGCATCCGCGTCCCTTTTGCGCCTGAGCAGGTCGGCTTTTTCGGCGCGAATTCGTTCGCCTTCCTTGCGTAGCAAGTACTGGACCGCCAGGTGGTCTTCTCGATGTGCGTTGGGTGGGGGGAACGTGCCCTCGTCCACATGCTTCATGGCTTGGATCGCCATGTCCCGCGTGATGACAAGTTTAGTCTGGTCCGGCATGTCCACCTCTAGCGGATATGCGGGTTCTTCTTCGTCGTCATGCGGTGTTGTGCCGGCCATGAAGACTTGCTTGGGGTAGACTTGAGTTGGGGAGTTGGTGCTGCCGCTGCTGCTTCTGTCGCCCGCTTCTTGCTCGGGGTCGAAAATTGCTGCAACGTGGCGCGCGGCGCACCCGCTGTCGCGTCTTTTCGCGATTGTCCATATGCTCACACTCGCCGGGGCGAGTGCGATTGGCTTGGGGTAGACCTGTGATTTCCACGAAGACGAGGGCACGCGCGACATGGCTGTCGGACGCGGGCCCCTGGTCGCCCGTGCGGGTGCGACGGTCGAGGTGGATCTTGACTTGATCGACTGCACGACCGAGGTTGGGGTAGTAGACTCGATTCGCGCGGCCGTTGCCGAGATTGTCGATGTAGATGTCCTCTTCGCGGGTGCAGCTGGCGCGGCCCCTGCGGGTGCGGCAGATGCGATCTTCGCGGGTTCGGCGGTCGAGATCTCCACGGGTGCGGCAGATGCGATCTCAGCGGGTTCGGCGGTCGCGATCTCCGCGGGTGCGGCAGATGCGATCTCAGCGGGTTCGGCGGACGCGATGGTTGGCGATTTTGGTGACGCCGTCGCGCGTAGCGCGGTAGTCGTAGACCTGAGTATACCACGACTATCGATGCAGCAGAATATGGAGCCGAAGGTGATGTGTATACCTTTGTCCAGATCAGCGTATACCGATTGATGAGCTGGCGAGTGGATGACATACTCGAAGGAGACGAATCGGAACGACTCCCTGACGGCGGACGCGCCGATGTTCATTGCGGATGGAGCCGGAGCGACCATGATCCTAGCACTTGTTTGCCTTCCCACAGACGACGCCAATTGACGAGGTGTTAACTCGACAAGTCCCAGGGTTGTGCACCCCGGGTTGATTGATGGGGAGAGAGATGAGTGCAAGGTGATCAGGACGGCTGACAAGCAAGGTTTTACCCAGGTTCAGGCTCCCGGAGGATAACACCCTACTCCTGCTTGTCTGGTTATTGATGCGAGTAGCGATTACAATGGCGAGATTGCGATCTCGCTAGGGTTTGTCGTGGTGGTTATGAGCGTGTCCTCTGGGACGGGCAACCCTCCTGGCTTTATAGGCAGCCAGGTCTCGGGTGGTTGGTGCCGATGGCATCTACATATATGGCAGATTATGCTTCCTAACCGACTTGGACTAGGTTACATGGTACCCCGCGTGGGCCTCCTGTGGGCCTTTCCATCCTTGGCGCGGCCCAGGTAGCATCATCGTGGGCTACCCGCAAGGCAGCCCCACGTCAGCGTCCACGTCACTCTTTTTACCTCAATCGTTGGATCGTCGCGTCGGACGGCCAGGATGCGCCGAAAACCACCCCAAACTAGCCATTATTGTAGCACGGTCCTCCGTACCAATCATGTGGCGCCACGTCGCCCGGTCACCCGCCGGTCGCAGCCCGTCCCACCGGTCACCGCGGCTATTTTACAGAAAAGCATCTGACAAAAATACCCGTGACCCGCAGTCCAGAAATTATCACGTAGACGGACCCATCTGTAATTCTGCAAACACCTACGGACTTCTTTGCAAAACCACCATGCACAATCACTCCTTATCCTTTCTCTCTCCCGTGTGCATCCGAGGTCGCCGCCGCTACGAACTTCCTCCCGCAAATCGACGACCACGAGAAGCTTCGCCGCCGTGCCCTCGGCGTCCTCGCAGAAGATCGCGTGCCGGCACAAAGCATCCGCGCCGAAGTTGTCGCCGCGGTGTTCCGCGTTCGCCGCCGCCGTCGACGTCGGCCTCCTCCACCGCCCCTCTAGCAGCAGGAGCCAGACGTGGGCACGGCCGCCGTCTCCGTCCTCCTCCATCTCTCCTCTAGATCGCAGATGAGTGAGCAGATCGCTGCGGTCGTCGACCTCGCTGTCCAGCAACACGGCCACCTGAACATCCTCTACAGCAACGCCGGCGTCTCCGGGTCCCTGGCGTAGGCCTCCTTGGAAGCACATGTAGGCTGTGGTCATCAAGTAAGGACCTCCAGATCGATTGCCTCTTTATCGATTCACTCAGTTAAATCTGCATATCAAGGATGGGCTTCTGTTTGTGCTTCTCATTTTTTCATTCAATTTGTTTTTGTCATGAGCTTGAAGCGCTGAATGCCTCGGTACCCACTACCCTGAACTTTCACATTGCTTTCCTACTCTGATCTATCGCATTGCATGGCCAGCAAAAAAGATTTTGGGATATAATCACATTTACATCATGTATATGTTGTGATTATGACTTATGAAAGCTGATGTTTATTAATAGGAGAAACAATGTACATGATTGTTGCATTGGATGGTATGTTGTAGAATTATTTCTCCAGTGACGATTAATTACGAGAATATAGTTAATTCTAATGCTCCTTTTTTTACTAAAAATATGTGCTCTGTTTGGATCTTTGAGAACAAACATGATTCCATGCACCTTTTTTTGTCTACAGTGTGTACTCTTTCTGGATATTTGATGCAACCATTTTCTATTGTTAAGTACTGATGCTTACATGGTTGCCTATGTAAAATCATTTCACATGCAACCTCTTTCTCCCTACATGATTTAGTGAATGTAAGAATAACGTAGAATTGGACAGTGAGTATGTAAGCTTGACACTTCTATCTTGCAATATATCTACCTCTTCGACTTTTTTCTGCTTCTAGGAGATGATACTGGTTCTGAACGTATGTTCACTTTTGTGTAGATTTAATTTTTTCCCTCATGTTTATATCCCGATTGTTGCCTCTCCGACTTAAAATTATAGAAACAGGTAAAAACCATAAACTTAGGTCCTTTTATTATTTATGGCAATATTTTTAGCAGTTTATTTTAGATGTCATGGTCAGTTCTGTGTTATCTCAATCATTTAAGAAACAACGTATATTGTATTTTTCAGTTTTATTTTCCGAACCTCATAGTGCTGAAGAAGTTGGTTAGTATGTGGGGTTTTCAGCTTCGGTTGCAATTCGAATTTTGTTGAGAAGAATGTCCACAATAAGACCATACCAATTATGTCAAAACAAAACAAGACCATACCAATAGTAATATTTAATCAGTATGTAAGTGTACTGGAGCCGTTTGCAGAAATTATTGCATCAGAAACAACTATTGTTGACAGGACTATTTATAGATAAAAATTGCTTATGCAGGTCCAAGAAGTCTGGACGTGAGCTTATCTATAGTGTCCTTACAATGGTTGACATTTTGTATTGGTGGTAGCATATTGCATTGAATGGATCACATATCAAAAGAGATGAAGGAGCTAAATCTCATCATATGCAACCACATCCCAAAGCAACCTGGCTGTTACTGGTATAACCTACCATACGAGAAGGTAACGTCACTGTCTTCCTAACTGTAGATGCATTCACCATGTTTCTGTTGACCTCAGTTTTGCATATGCTGTTGGGACCAGTGTGCCATTTTCAGATTAGCTATCATTTGGGATATATGTGCAGTTATAGTTTCATCACTTTTATGATTCAGTTATTCGCTCATAGGTCAAATGTGAGGGTGGGTACAGACTGTACCCGGCTATGATGGGTTAAGCAGCTTATGTTTGGTTCAACAAAGCGGACATCTAGCTACCGCTTGTTGGCCAGATAACATCTCATCGTGAATAATTTCCTGTCGAAGTGATCTCAGTTTTGTCTGAAATTTGATGGTACCGTTTCTAGCTGTTAGGATTGTTAGGATACCGTATCCCTCTATTTCAACTTGCAGTTTCGGTGTCTACCTCACGAGTTCTATCATATTGGTGATTACCACCATCCTTCTGAATCTATATTTCTTATACTCAGTTTTTATCTCAAGCGAGGTCTATGATATAATATATTGATAGAACGAGGCTAATTAGATTGATGAGCTTACTGCCTTGCTTTAACTAGATCCAATGGTGCCTTCGGGTTTTTGTAAGTAGGCGTCAGATAGCATCAAGGAATCCCTATATTAAAGCAAGGTCGGTGCAGAGTTGGGAATTTCTGATTCTCATTTCCCTTCCGTTTTTGATTGCTTTGGCCGAAGTATCTTGCGACCTATATTCATATGGAAACGATCCTCATCTTCTTTTCACAGTCTAGAACATTTTCTAAATTATGATTTCGTGAATTCAGTTCCTATGATTTCTTCTTTACACATACTTTTTACTTGCAGGTTCCTATGATTCTCACTGAAAACTTTAATTCAAACACTAAGTAGTGTAGTTTGCACCATTTGGGATCATATTCGACTTACTGCTTGACTAATCGCTTGATTCTGATGTTTCCTCTATCCGGTGTGTGTCTTGCTTTCAGAGTTTTAGCACGGAGTAACATTGCAGGGGATTTGGGGAACGACAGAGACTTCAATGACACGGGTGTGGCGTATCGCCGCGCCACATTGCCTAATACAATTTGAACATCGACCTACGGGCAAACTACTTGGACTGAGCAACTGGTTAAATTAGCGTAGGTCACAGGCTTACAGGTTACAGCTGCATTGCAGACAGTCCGAAGTGTTGATCAGCATTTCCCGGGCAATCTTCAGGCGCCTAGCTTGTAAACATCCCGGCAATTCTCACTGCTTCTGAATCTATTCCGCTGCAGCGTGCACTGTCTGGTACGCTGGACAGAGACCGCTCGCCGTTGCCGGAGTACCGGCTCCGTTTGACGTCCATTCACACGCATCAGCTCGAAAATCTTGCGCCGCCATTATCGCGTTGTTTTGATGTCCATACTAACTTCTGGAGGCCATTTAAAATCATGTTTTCTTGAGGAAATATTTAAATTCATAACCTGTAACCCAGTATGGCAGTTTACAGACCGGACAAGATTCATGTACGTACGCATACGTATGACATACAGATTCCAGTGCTATAATACGTATACTATCTTGATTCTTGCAGCTACTACTTTCCTTTAAATGCTAGACATCCAAAGAATCTGGACTCATCACGACGTACAGCTAGGAGACGCTCCCCCAGTCTTTCAAACTCACCGTCCGCCCATATAAACGCACGCGCGCGCCGGACCTCTCTGCTCCGGTGGGTACAGTCACAGAGCACGGCGCTCATCACAGTTGCATCTAGCGGCGGCCATTAAACCGGCTCACGCACACGCGCGCGCGCCATGGGCGAGATAGCGGCGGACGAGCGCGGCCTCGCCGGCGGCAAGCAAGAAGATGAGGAGGAGACCTCCCCGATCGAGCAGGTCCGCCTGACGGTCCCCTCAGGCGACGACCCGACGCTGCCGGTGTGGACGTTCCGGATGTGGACCATCGGGCTCTTCTCCTGCGCGCTCATGAGCTTCCTCAACCAGTTCTTCTCCTACCGGACGGAGCCGCTCATCGTGACCCAGATCACGGTGCAGGTGGCGTCGCTGCCCATCGGCCACTTCATGGCCCGCGTGCTGCCCACCCGGCGGTTCCCGGTGCCGGCGGCGCTCGGCGGCGGGGAGTGGAGCCTCAACCCGGGGCCCTTCAACATGAAGGAGCACGTGCTCATCTCCATCTTCGCCAATGCCGGCTACGCCTTCGGCAACGGCAGCGCCTACGCCGTCGGGATCGTCGACATCATCCGCGCATACTACCACCGCTCCATCTCCTTCCTTGCCGCATGGATCCTCATCATCACCACCCAGGTCAGTGCCTACCAAGATTCCTTAAATTCTCCTGCCATTGATTAGCCAGCAAAATTCAACTCCGCTACACTCTTAATTTTGCTGTCAATCAATCAATCTACCAGGTGCTCGGCTACGGATGGGCCGGGCTGATGCGCAAGTACGTGGTGGAGCCGGCGCACATGTGGTGGCCGACCACGCTCGTCCAGGTCTCGCTATTCCGGTGAGCACCTCCCACTCTACTGTGTTAATCTGCTTTCTTTTTCCACAATTTGGTCGGAATTTGGTTTCGTGTTTCGGAGACCGGCGAAGAAAGCGTTGCGTTCATAAAATTCCTCCGTTTCTTGACGCCCAGATGGGTTGGTTGCTTTGTCCTTGCGTGCTTGTAACTTTCCGTCCTTTTAATTATGTTACAGTACCTTTTCCCCCAGTTTTCTCGAGGAAATTGATATAGAGACTTACCAAAGTGACAAAAAAACAGCAACAGAACCCAAAGCTTGGCTTGGCTAGCTAGCTTTTTAAATTGTAACTATTTGTTGTCTAAAGAAAGGTGAGCCAAGAGCGGGTGCGTTTGGAAGCAAAGTGAATTTTCAATATTCATTTGGCTTAATCAAAAACCGTAATTTTATATACATATGTATTCAGAAAGCCACACTAACTTTGAACTGTATAAATAAAATGGTCCAATCATCTTCTTAGAAAACTAAAGTATTGGTTGTCTAGCATGAAAAATACCGTGGTTTTGAATACTTTAGGGTGTGTTTAGGAGCAAAGTTCTTTGAAGTATTCTAAGAATATTATGGCTTCTTAAGATATCATGGTTTTCAATAGTTGAGTTGTTTGGTTTTACCAAAAAAACAAACTTTTATATACTTCAGTATTGACGAAAACTACACTGATTTTGAATATATAGAAGGTTCAGACCTCTTTTTTTCAAAACTAAAGTATTTGGTTGTGAGGCATAGAAATACTAGAGTTTTCAAATACCGCGTGGTTTCAGAAATAATTCATTGCCAAAGATGTTATCTCTGTGAGAAAACGAGGAATACCTTGTGTAGGAGTACATCCTAGTATAGGTTGTCACCAATGAATTAAGTGCTAATTAGTTGGCTCCAGATTGGAGAATCTGACCCGGCCGGCGGCCATCATTACAAAACAAAGTCGATAACAAATAAATTAAGGAGAATATCTAACCCCTAGCGAGACACTGACATGCATCAACTTGATGGTCTCTTTTCCTTCTCTCTTCCTTTCGACACTGACAATGCAAGAGCTAGCAGAGAGACCCCAGCATGAGCATGCGGGTGCATCCAATGGATTTTTGGATGGATAAGTTGCTGCTGCTGATGGAAACCCTAATTATTACGTTGTTCGATGCACGCCTGCAAGAAAAATAGTGATGTATTTGTGCAACTTGGGTTTATTAATTCTGGGTTTAGAATACTACTCCAGTACTGTCTTTCCACTCACCAAGGGCACGTTATTAATGTTTTAAAACATGGGGTACACTGCAAATGCAGACACGCTGTTGCTTTTCCCAATCAACTTTGGTTGGCGTTATCTCTTATCTAGCCGACTGGTTTGGTGTACTCATCATGGTTTAAAGAAAACCAACATGCTTATGGGTGGAAAGGTTTTACTCATCAGGTCTCCTAAACAAAACAATACATTTCATTCAAAATAGACATGATGAGTAGAATATTATGCGATATCGCAGTGCCAAATAATAATGTCTAGTCGAGTACATTCTCTTTTTGGGTATTGATGATTCCAATTACTGTAGAATGAAATATGTCACATATATATAGCTAGCTAGCCAGGCAGTCCAGTAACAGTTAATGATAGGTCGGGCTCTCTTGTGAAGATTCGTATTTGTGGTTTCTTAGAACTCTTCGTAGTCAACTACGATTAGAAATTCTTTTGACTAGGAAGATGTACATTTGAATATATGATTGCACAAAGCAAACCACTTGAATTTTGCAAAACGTAGTAAAAAAAATCTTGGGAAACATAGCAGAAAGGAACTAAAAAGTAATCCATGGCTCATTATTCCACAAATCAAACAATCCGCATATTATAGGTACTTGAGGATCACAATTCTCCAAAAGAAAAAGAAAAACGAAATCCATTTGAACCAAAGATGCTCCAATATTTTCGTGAACTAAGAAAGAAAAGGTGCATAGCTCTTTTTAAATTAAGTGGGCATGTCTATTGGGACAAGGCGAATCTTAACTCAAAATAGTAGTGTCCAACTTAGGTTTAGACTAATCGAGTGATCGCATGACAGAGATATGAATCTACTGGTGAGGCCCCACCGGTGACTGCCACTATGCCTCTCATGATGCAGCGTATATTAGAAATTCAGAACTAGCACACGGCTCTACCTCTTATGCCGATTTTGTTCCTATATGCCGGGACCCAACTTATGCCGATTGGCTCTAGTTTTCTTCTCTAAACTAACCTGCAACTGACCTACCATTCACACTAAACAATCCTGGGATGCCTGAATGTCGTTGTCGTCATTCGGGCGATCAGTAGCAGTGCACCACCTATTACATCAGAGAACTGATGCATACCGAAATATCAGAGTCGCTGATAACGCTGCATTTCCATGGCACTAGTATGTCGTTCCGACGGACGCTATCCTGCAGTTCGCTTAAGTACAAAATAGCTTTCAGAGGCAGCTCGTCATCAACTTATCTTCCGCAATCTTAGACTCATGATGATGTTCAACTCGCCATATGCATGTGCATGCATGAAAACAACTCGTCGAGACCAAGAACCACTAGCATCAGTAGCTTTCAAGACGGTTCAGACTTGAGAGCACGTATCAGCACACGATAGATTCCATCCAGTCCACGAATCCTGCACTGAAAGGAGGAATCGCTCTTGCATTTCTGCAGCATGGCCTCCGCCCTCCGGTTTTGGCACTCGGCTAACACAGCCTTTGGAATGTGTGATGAAAGATTGGCAGCACGCGACGGGCGTGATGTGAACGCAACACACGCCAGTGGCCAAACGTGCACTGCACAGTTTTGACTCTTGATCTGGTTATATGGTAGGCCTGTAGGGACAGGGTGACTCTGCGTTGTTTGAAACTCAGCGTGCAAGTGTGTAACTGGATGGATGGAGTAGACAAGCAGTGTTATGTTTTCGTGGTCCAGGTCCAAGTTGCCAAGAAACCCCGCGCGTATTCTCGCACATGATATAATACAGCCGTATCCTGACAGGGAGTAAACAATCATCGTAGCAAGAAATCAATGGTTATCCGGTCTGGTCCTAGTGTCCCATACAATGTTGTCTTTGATATCCGGTCTGGTCCTAGTTGACGAGGTAGCTGGCCGACCAGCCGGAGAGGTTACCTTTGATAAAACCGTATCAATGGTGTCGTGCTGAAGGTTCTGGCTTATCTGATCTGACCAGGAGTCCATGATACTTGAAGATGGGGAGACCAGTTCTGTATCATAATTCCCAACTTTTCATCGTGCAAAAAATGTATATACAGAACACATCAGGCCGTTTTTTTATTTGCAGTTTGTGCGGCTAGATGTACTGTCGATGATGATATGAACTGATGATTGATGGGTCGCTTGGTTTACATGGCAACCTTTTGAATCCGTAGCACTGTGGAATTCGTTATTTCGTACTACCATGTGACACTAACAGCCCTCTCTGAATGTACCAGGGCACTGCACGAGAAAGAGGAGTTCCCCAGGGGTTCCAGGCAGATGACCCGCTCCAAGTTCTTCCTGGTGGCGCTCATCTGCAGCTTCGCGTGGTATGTGGTGCCAGGCTACCTCTTCCCGGCGCTGACCTCCATCTCATGGGTGTGCTGGGTCTTCTCCAAGTCTGTCACGGCGCAGCAGCTCGGCTCCGGCATGCACGGCCTGGGTCTTGGAGCCTTCACGCTCGACTGGACGGCCGTCTCCTCCTTCCTCTTCAGCCCGCTCATTTCGCCCTTCTTCGCCACTGCAAACATCGCCATCGGCTACGCCGCCTTCATCTATGTGATTATTCCCACAGCGTACTGGGGCACCAACCTCTACAACGCCAAGTCGTTCCCCATATTCTCTTCGCACCTCTTCATGTCCAATGGATCCGTCTATGATATCACCAACATTGTGGACAACCGGTTCCAGCTTGACACGGACGCCTATGAAAAGCTCGGCAGGGTGAACCTCAGCACCTTCTTCGCTCTCTCTTATGGGCTCAGCTTTGCAACCATTGCGTCAACCATCAGTCACGTCGCCATCTTCTACGGAAAGTAAGGATTCTTAACTCTGTACATTGATAAACAGACTCGTCTGTGATGATTCCATGTGGTTTCTGAATCTTAAAGATACAAATTCATATCTGCAATTGGTCACCAATGCGCAGGGAGATCTACCAACGATTCCGAGCTTCGCAGCACGAGGAGCCTGACATCCACACAAAGCTGATGAGGAAGTACGACGACATACCAGCATGGTGGTTCTATTCTCTGACGGTATTGTCGATGACGGTGTCCCTCATCCTCTGCACCGTCCTCAATGACCAAGTTCAGCTCCCATGGTGGGGCCTCCTCTTCGCCTGTGGCATGGCCTTCGTCTTCACCCTCCCCATAAGCATCATTACTGCAACCACAGCCCAGGCAAGTATATTTCAGACTGTTCCATATATTGTCCACTTCTCATGCATTTGATGATTTCTGCAAGAAAAGCTAACAAAAGTTTGATGGACAGACACCTGGTCTGAATGTCATCACCGAGTACGCCATGGGGCTGATAATGCCTGGATACCCCATCGCCAATGTCTGCTTCAAGGTGTATGGATACATGAGCATGAACCAGGCAGTTGCTTTCCTCTCAGACTTCAAGCTCGGCCACTACATGAAGATACCTCCCAAATCAATGTTCATTGTCCAGGTAATTAAACCGCTAAACTTCCCCACCTTGTAACAGAAGGATTGACATGTATGACGACAACATATACTGACCTTAGCGCACTGTATTTACCCAGTTCGCCGGTACAATTGTGGCTGGGACAGTCAACCTCGGAGTGGCATGGTGGCTACTTGGCTCCATCCCAAACATCTGTAATGACCAGGTGCTCGCACCAGACAGCCCATGGACATGCCCCGGTGACCGTGTCTTCTTTGATGCATCGGTTATCTGGGGCCTTGTTGGCCCGAAGCGCATTTTTGGGGCACATGGTAACTATGGAGCTGTCAACTGGTTCTTCCTCATCGGTGCAGCAGGCCCCGTCATCGTGTACATCTTCCACAGGATATTCCCCAGTCAAAAGTGGATACTAATGATAAACCTGCCAGTGCTCATCGGCGCTACAGCGAACATGCCACCAGCAACAGCCGTGAACTACAACGCCTGGATCATCATTGGAACCTTTTTCAACTTCTTCGTGTACCGATACCGTAAAAAGTGGTGGCAGAGGTACAACTACATCCTCTCAGCCGCACTCGATGCAGGCGTCGCTTTCATGGCGGTGCTGCTGTACTTCACACTGACCATGGAGAATCGGTCAGTCAACTGGTGGGGCACGGCTGGTGAGCACTGTCCTCTGGCACAATGCCCTACTGCTAAAGGGATAGACTTGAGTCTAGATCCAGCTGAAACTAGGGTGTGCCCTGTGTTCTAAGCTAAATGTGTTTCATGCCTCAAGATACAGCTACAGGATTAGTCATGATCCCCTTCCATTTGTATTAGTGTCACATTATCATAGATTTGTATTGTACTCTCCACGAAAAGAGAGAGAGGGAGAGCACAGTTCCTCCTATGTGTAAAGGTTATAGTCAGCCGACCAAATGCAAAAACTATCAGCAGCAGTGGTGTGATATATCAGACATTTGGGTAACACAAATGCGTGCTAGTTCCTGAATGCTACAACTATGACACCGTGCAAAAAACACCTCTGTGAAAAGCACATGTCAAATTTAATGAAGCTAAAGGCGTAGACTTGAGTCTAGATCCAGCTGAATCTAGGGTGTGCCCTCTGTTCTAAGCTAAATCAGTTGCATGCCTCAAGATACAGCTGCAAGATTAGTCATGATACATTACTTTTGTGTTACTGTCATATTATCATATATTTGTATTGTACTCTCCACCAAAAGAGAGAGGGGAAAGCACAGCTCCTACTATGTGTAAAGGTTACAGTTAGCTGAGCAAAGGCAAAAACTATCAGCAGCAGCGGTGTGATATATCAGTCATTCGGGTAACACAAATGTGTGCTAGTTCCTGAATGCTACAACTATGATACCGTTGCAAAAAATACCTCTGTGAACGGCAATGTCAAATTTTATTAAAGCTTAAGGCGTAGAATTGAGGGGGAGAGCACAGTTCCTCCTATGTGCACAGGTTATAGACAGTCGAACGAAGACAAAAGATATATCAGTCATTTGAGTAACACAAATGTGTGCTAGTTCCTGAATGCTACAAGTATGACACTTGTTGCAATAGTACCTCTGCAAACAGTACATGTCAAATTTAACTGAAGAACAATAACACAAATTGTTCATCACATCTAATGATAAGTGGTTTTCTTTTGGGTCTGCAATATACTACCTCCATTTATGTTTGCAGTGTATACATAGAGAAACAACTAGGCGACAAATGGCACCAAATTTATGCAGCCAAACTAGCCATTCAACAAGACGAAGACGAACCAAATCTTACAATCGATTCAAGCATCATACCCGGTGAGATGAGATTAGGGCCGGCTACTCTCTATGGGAGGCGGCCGCGGTTGAGGATGCCGAGGGTGTGGCGCGCGGCGTCGAGGAGGTCCCGGATGTTGTGCAACGACCTCTCCTCGGCGCCGAAGAGGAAGATGGCGCGGCACTCGGCCTTCTTCGCCAGCCGCGCCGCGTGCCCCAGCGGCAGCGCCGGCGAGTTGAGCGCCCGCAGGATCTGCCGGTACATCGACAGCGCTACCGGCCGGTTCCGCGCCAGGTCCTCCGCCGTCGCCCAGATCAGGCCCCCGCCGGCCTTCGCCATCCTCCACCACCGGGCCTGCCCGGAAACACCGCCGTATCGGACTGGAAAGTGACACGCTCGCTGTCGTCGCGCTTGGATGCGGGAGGCGGAAGATGAAGAATATCAGTGGGCTTACTGGGCGTCAAGGGGAAGAAGGTTCTGAGCTTTCGGGCCCAAGAGATGGTCCACTGGACTTTGATGGGAGAGTGGGCCGGGCTGAGAAGCCGAGATAGGCCCAGAGGAGGCGCACCGCACGTGGACGTCGCCACCGTCCAAGTTTCCGCATCACCACACCCTTCTCCGACGAAACCGGCGGCAAAATGCGCGCAACGGATGATCCATTCCCGTCGCCTTCTCTCTTCCCCGTCCCCGAGAACCCAAATCGAGTTCCTGTTCGGAGCCCCGAGCCGTCTGGATCGTATCCGTGGAGGTGAGAACCAGGTGCTCCTCCTCCCGCTTTCTTCATTCTTTTCTTACCTTCATGGGGTATCTGGAGTAATGTGAGAGCATTCGAGATCGGACGTGTTCTTTCTCTTTTGCCATATTGGGAACCGTATTTTATTGGGGTTGCATGATCACGCATCGTGTTTGTTGTCCGCTGAGCTGTTCATGTTCTCGCCCTGTGAGGAAATCGGAAAAGTAATGAGATCTGAATGCTGGAAACCCCCCTTTTGTCGATCGAGGATCCATGCCTAGAATCCACATGCTCGTTTGTTTTTATATTTACTAGGCATTGCAGATTTTCTGTCAAGTGCATGTGTTTTTGTCCATTTGTGCGTTATGCACTCTGGCCTTAACTGATAATAATGCTCTATTCATTGATCTTTGTTTGTCTTGTAAATTCTAAAAAAAAAACACGTGGCCAACGGGGGAATGATCCCTCCCTTGACTTTACGTTGTTAGGTAGAAGATAAGATGTCCGGTTTATGAGAATTCATCGCTGCAGCCTTTTTGGCGCCGCTAGGACTCGAACCCGGGCCGGCTGGTTACTCACTAGGAGCCTCACCCACCAGGCCAGTGCCTGGTCCTAGATGAAAGAATTCTTCCGGTTAGTTTTCTGAATATTACATATTTTTGGCTGTGTAAAAATGATAAATTTCTGGATCTAAGGTAATGGACAATGCAAATTTTGAAAACTTTCAGATTTTAGAGATTTGTCATTTTTATGTAGGACGGAATATAAGCCATTTCGCTGCGAAATTTTGCAGGACTGTAGAAGGCGCCTTTCTCAAATTCTAGAACCTTTTTTGAATACTTTTTAAACCTCAAAATGTTGATTTTAAATTTTTCAATAAACGGTCTTTATGGAGACCAACCTCAGAAGTGACTTTTCGTCTATTGCAAAGTCTTTTAAGTCTTGACCTCATTTATGTTCTTACCTCCTTCCCCGGTGTCTTGTAAACATATGCACCCATACATATTTGGGACTTCCACTGCAGTAGACTTTCAAGCATCATGTAAAGTTCCATGCTTCCATTTTCCTCTGATATATGACCGTTTACTACATACTAGCGTATGCTCGCTTTTTTTGTTTTGAAAAGGGTAACCCGGCCTCTGCATCGTGATGATGCACACAGCATATGCTCGCATGACTAACCCATTATCATATTTCCATTTTTGTTTGTCCAGATGGTCCCAAAAAATGCATTTTAACTGAATGTTGTGCTTGTTTCTTGTAATGTTTATGAAATTAGATGAAATCTTGACAGCTATATAAAATATACTGATCTATCTGATGACATAAACATGGATATTATGATAATTAGAAATTAATGATTCCATTCTCTTCATTCCATTTTTCAAGGCAAGCATGGCTAGCACAATAAAGGTCCATAATGTCTCACTTCAAGCTTCAGAACAAGATATCAAGGAGTTCTTTTCCTTTTCTGGTGAAATCGTACATGTCGAAATGCAAAGGTTAGTGCTGCATGATCTCCATGATAATTGATTACAGCTGTTAAATTTTATATTTAATATATATCACAAGTTATATTAACTTGTCAATGGTTTACAGTGCTGACGAGCGGTCTCAGTTTGCATACATCAGCTTCAAAGGTGACCAAGAAGCAGAGAGGGCTATGCTTCTGACAGTATGAGTTCTTACCCCTTAGCACAATCCGTTTTAACAACTGAAAACTTATAACATAATCATGTTTGGTAGGTTGTAATATTCATACATGTAAGTCTTCCTGGGGTTCAGTTTACTATTTAGATGTGGGGATCCAAATCTGCTCTTGAACTTCTGTTTAGAACTTTGGATCTTCAACTTGATAGAACATACAGCTAGCATATGTTTTGTGGCAAGAACCTTTGTCATTTTAGTGTGTACATTGTTACCATAGTGCTTCGATTTTCCTTTTTGTCAATTTCTTCTTCTTTTTTTGGTGCAGGGTGCGACTATAGTGGACATGGCTGTCATCATTACCCCAGCCACTAATTACCATCTACCGGCAGCTGTTTTAGCTGATTTAGAGGTAGGATCGTGCTAATTTTACATCTATGGGTTAAAAAACGTAATCTCAGAACTCCTGACACTGTGTTTGTACTTTCAGTCTAAAACCCCTAGGGCCATAGAATCTGCTCTTCAAAAGGCAGAGGACGTTGTTGGTTCCATGTTAGCCAAGGGATTTATTCTTGGTAAGGACGCCGTTGAAAAGGCAAAGACTTTTGATGATACACATCAACTCACGTCGACCGCAACTGCTAAAGTATCTTCCATTGACAAGAGTCTGGGCCTAAGCGAGAAGATCACCACCGGCACCATAGTGGTAAATGAGAAAATGAAGGAAATGGATGAGAAATACCAGGTTGCGGAGAAGACCAAGTCAGCATTGGTAGCTGCAGAACAGACAGTCTCTACTGCTGGTTCTGCGATCATGAGTAACAGATATATCCTTACCGGGACAGCATGGGTAACTGATGCCTACAACAAGGTTGCAACAACTGCCACTGAAACCTACAATAAGGAAAAGATGATGGCTGATCAGGACGACACGAAGCTTGATGGTGATCAGGAGGGTGATCCAGCCAAGGTCCACGCTCTAGAAGGTACTGAAACAGAACAAATTGCTGATCAGGAGGGTGAATGTCCAAAGACCAACATGCCAGAAGATGCTGCGATGGGTACAGAGGACTTGAAAGATCAGAATAGTGAAACGCAAGAAAACACTCATATGTGTGGTGAGGAGCATAAGCACCAGGAGGCTGAATTAGTTAAGGCAAATAAACCTGAGAGTCTTCTGATGGCTGAGCAAACGGAGCAGGAACACAAGCACCCAGACACTGAATTTGCAAACACCCGTGATGCAGGCAGCCCTGTAACTATCCCTGTCTGCATGGCCACCGATGATGGCAACTCCAGCAACTCTCCCAAGAAGCCCGAGGCTGCCCAGGGATTCATCTGATGATTTGTTTGATAGTGTGATTGGATATACTTATGGAGGATTCTGATGCTAGTTTGGTCCATACTGTTGAATTTGCCATCCTGCACACGTTTTTAAGGGTTATTTTGGAGACACGCAAGAGATGATAAAGTTGTCACCGTTATCTCTTCGAGTCTCCAGTAGTATTTTCATGCAGCTACAGCTGAATTTTCTTGTCTTCTATAGTTTGTTTTGTGGATGTACTCTTGTTTATCTATGCAAGGAAAGTGCTGTCAGGAGTTGTACTATCTGTACAAATTAACCATATATATTCGTTTCCCAGATTCCGGAAGCATAATTGCATTTGTTTTTCTAGACTCTTCCTACAATGGCATTCTGCATCCATATTCTGGTCTCTGAAACAATGGGGATATGGAACATCCAGCTTACGCACGGTGCTGCTAGATGAAGTGCCGTCTTTGTTGGGCCATCAATCTCATCATAAAGGAGCAACTCCAACGATCAAGAATAGTGGTACCAAATCAGGCAAGTCAATCATACAATTCCAGATTTCATTACTGGCTTACTGCCGCACAAGTACAAGTACAATATAGGCAGCTCCATATTTGAGCGAAAGCTAAATTACATATATATATTGTCGGACTGAAACTGTAAAAGTAATAACAAAACTTAAGGTGATAGTTGTTGATATCAGAGAGGCCTCCTATAGCATCTTCAGCCTCCGGTTACCGGCCGCCTTCCCACCGCCGCTGCCACCGCCAAAGCCTGACATATCTGAAAGTCAAAGGCAAGAAAATCATCAGGATTGAATCATTCAACATCTGTATCCAGATCTGCGCTGCAGAGGCATGCTACGGGTGTTTGCTTACCAGAGGCGGAAGGGATGTGGGAGCAGAGGAAGAGGAGGAGGAAGCAGAGGAAGGTGAGCAGCGGGATGAGGTGGATGGACCGCTCGGCCCGGCCGCCGGCGGCCTTGTCGGTCTTGGCATCCGCGGACTCCTCCGACACCCAGAGCGGGATCGCCTCCGTGGCGTCGCTGCCGTCGTTGCCGCCGTCGTCGTGCTGCTGCTGCTGCTGCTTCGGCAGCGGCGAGAGGTTGTGCTGCCGGTGCATTTCGGCGGTCGGGGGAGAGGGATGCGAGGTGGTGGTGTGAGGCTCTCACGTTTGGTCTTGGCGCTTGGAAGCTTTCGTTCGCTGGGCAGTTGACGGTGGGCAGGCGCTTAAATGCGGGGAGGAAGGAAGCAAAGCAAGCAGCGGGCGGTGGCGTGCTTGGTCTGGGAAAATATGCATTTGAATACAGGTGCATATGCCCCGTTTTCAATAAACATTTTCTAAATGTTTAAATTTTAAAAAAATGTGATACGTATGGATGCAATTTTTGTTTCAGATTTTATAAACCTTTGAAAAGGGATTCAATGCATTTCTCAAAAAAGAGGATGCATGTGCCCGGTGTCCAACCTATTCACCCTCGATTGGTTTGGTCTAAGTTTGATTTAGCTTGAATCGTAACTCGTAAGCAATGAAAGATCGGACAAATATCTGCTGGTGCCTAACTCGGAGGGCGGAGCTGGTGTGAAATTAGGCGCAGGGTCAACTTCTCGGTTTAGTCGCTGTCGGTGTCTCCGAAAGCACGCAACTTGTTCACACTCCACACACGCGCACGCGGTCTCATGTGCAATATTGCCCACCTCCCGGCTCCCGCCAGAAGATGTGCTAGCGTTTCATAAAGCGGCATCATGTGTGTGTTTGACCTACCAAACGGTAGATTAATCATGAGTTCATGACCAATTTTTTTAAAAAAAACTAGATCCAGCTCCGTTATGTTTCGACCAAGAAATCTCTTTTGTTACCAGAGTTATCAGTTTATTTTTAAAAAGCTTAATAAAGTAGGAATGGTAGACGAGTCGTTTATTTTATTTAAGACCACCTCAATGAAGACCCACGTGGAGTTCTTCTCTTCTCTTAAGACTTGTATACTCCCTCCGTTTATTAATATAAGATATTTTAGCTATTACACATATTGTCTAGATACACATTTAAATATGGACACTGAAACATATCTTTTTTTTATTTTTTTAGAAAAGGGCAGTCCTAGCCTATGCACCGAAAAGATGCATACGGCTATTTTATTCAATTATTCGCAGAAATCATATAAAGAGAATATATCAAGAAAATCCAAAGCCACAACACAACACCTACAAAACATGGCAATGAGAAAAGTTCATGTCAGCAGGACCCTGTGCCCTAAAAACACGAATACCCCCATCAGCTAGAGACCGGGAACAGTCGCATACCCCATACCATCCTCTAGGTGAAATGAGAGCGCACATCCGGTATAGCAGACTCACAGCAAGTCGTCAACTGTCATCGAACCACCAAGCACTCCTCAGGTTAAAAATCTGCATAAACTCAGATAGACTTGCCATCGACGCCACCATGACGCCAGACAACGCCACCATCCTGCACGAGTACATCAAACCGCGTCCATTGTCGGGACCCGCCGCACCATGCCGCCAAGACCCGCCAACATCGATGGTGGACGCAACACTGCTCCTCACCCTGCCTCCTTTCTCCAGCAGATGCTCCAAAACAATGCCCTCAAGAGGGAGATCGACACAAGGTGTCGTCATCGTCCGATCCGCTTATCGGATCTAGGGTTTCCCCCGGAGCATCGCGAGTGACAGGACGTGGACTGCTAGGACGATGCCTTTAACAAGGTAACGGCATCGAGACGTCGCCATCGCCCGCCCAAAAGCCAGCTTTCACCGGCAGTCGCGCCTCCCAAATCGCCGGCGGTAAGAACAAGGCGCAAGATCCCTTGATCCACCGCACCTATTTTCCGCCGCCCAAAGCCGCCTCCTGACCATCACCTCTGGTGGAGAGATGTCGCCACGCCGTGATCCCGGGGCCGTTGCCCCGGTGTCCTGAAGTTGCAGGCAGCCGCACGCCCAGGCGCATCGGGTGGCCGCCGGAACGCCCCCGCAGAACGTCTGATCGCCGCTTTCCCGCCGCCCCACCTTACTCGATCGGAGTGGGCGCCGCCGCTCCGCTCAGATCAGCGCTGAAGGGATCCCGCCGCCGCCTCGCCTCCGAGCTTTTCCCAGATAACACCACCGGCAGCGGCGAGAAACGATGAATTTGTGGGGCGCTTGCGGGTAGAACATATCTAGATGTTTTTTTAATAGGAAAATACCTATTGACCTATAAAATAACGGGTAGAACTAATTAGCTCCTAGATTTGGACAATATCCAAGTGTAGACAACCATACACATAAACTTTTGAGAGTTGTTTTAGATATGAAATCTAAATTTCCTTTCGACAATACACATAAATTGCTAGATGCCAGAGATGTCCTTAGCTTGGGTAGCTCATATGTGTATGACCGAGCGATTGGCGGCACAACCTAAAGCAAACTTAGATGGGCCGACCATTAGTGCGACAAGACACACATAGACTCTCTTACTTTTGCAAAAACAAAAATAAGAAAATCTTAGAAATTAAAAAAACAGTCTAATAATGGGATGTATCCTTGTTTTAAAATAAAAAACTTCATGGTCTTGACATAAATGATTATACATGAAATAAAATCTCCATCTCACATTTTAGTTAGTTCATGTGAACACAAATAACATATTCATGTGTTTCAATGGTGAAGGTATGTTGGAAAATATGTTCAAAGCTCATGTTTCACAATTATGTAACCAATTACAGTCATGCTCAGAATAATATATCTATTTAGAAAATATACATCTTGAAATATATGCAACTAAATAAATATTCATGTATCAGTGAATAGACAAATAAATAACTAAGAGGCGATACAAAAGTTAGAAAAGGAAGAAAAAAGATAACATGAACAAATAAACTTCAAATGGAAGTGGAAACTAAAATAAAGTAATAAATATGAAAATAAAGAAAAACAAGAAACAAAAACTAATAGGAGAGAAGTCGATAAAAAGGATTAGTAGATATATAAATGAAGGAGCAGTACATTAGGCATGGAGTGTGAGCGACTAAGCCCCACATGCAGCGGACTGTATGATATGGTACTCTAGTCGGCACCCTGCCGCTTGAAGGGACACATTTCGAGCCTTGCAGTAACATGTACTCCCTCCGTTCTAAATGATAAGAACACGCTAAAACGTGTCTATATATCCGATTACAAAATGGAGGTTATAGTTTTTATGTAGATCTTGAGAATTACATTTATTTTTATAAATAAATTTGTTTCTAAGGAGAATGTTTGTCAAAAACAATTGCTCAGATATGTGTAAAAAAACGTTCACATGTATCTAAATTAATTATTATTTATTAAAGAAGTTTTATATATACGATAGACCATGTTCTTAAGAGATTTTAAAAGTACTTACAGTACCAAAAAATGTTTAGATATGACAAATCAATATTTTAACCTTCAAGAAAGCTTTTACCTATTAACTAGTAGAAATAACATGAGAAGGGAGAAAGTAGTAACTACTCCCTTTGTTCCATAATACTATATAAGCCTTTTTAGCAAGCTAAATTTAGCTAGCTACAAATCCTTACATTAAGAAACAAAGGTTGTAAATTATAAATTTGAATAAAAAATGAAAATATAAACCGAAACAGGAAAAAGGGACAATGCGAATTAAAAGAGAAATCCAGAGAAAAAAAACAGGAAATGAGAAGTAAACAAACGCATCTGGCTGTGCTGGACCGGTCAATAGAAAAGTGCGGATATGTGCAGCGCTGTCTTGTTTTTTTGCAATGGGCGGAAAGATGTTGCTTGCAGCTTACCTGACTTCACCGTATAGCCCGTTTCACACGCACAATTCTGTCAAGACGGCCCAACAATACTGCTCCACTCACCCACACGAACAGACGAGACGTGCGGCTCGTCAAAGCAACCGAGTATTCCCTCCCATAATCTGACAACAGATGCACCAATCCTTCAACCGACCACTCCCTCCCATAATCTGTCAAATGATATCCCACCAGAAACACTCACGAACACTTTTCAGGTGAAGAACAAACCCCGCTTCCTACAACTCAGCATCTTGCCTCTTAGCTACGTGAGCCCATCTGCCTCTTTTCATTATTTATTTATTTATTTATCTATTTATTAGAAAAGGGTACTCCCACTACATCGAAAAGATGCATACGGCTATCTTTATTAATTATTTAACAAAGGACTGACAAAGATGATACATCAAAAAACCCAAAGGCTCCACTCTACACCTACAAACCCGACTAAGAGTAAAGATCATGTCAACAGCCTTGTGCTCTGAGAACAATGAACTTGCTCCGCCAACTAGGGACCGGGAACTATCACATACCCCGAGACGCCCTCTAGGAGAAACGAGAGTGCACATCCGGTTTAGTAGGCTCTTACTGTCACCACCTTTGAACCACCAAGCAATCTTCATGGTTAAGATCTGCATTTTCTTTGGCGGTCCTACCAACGACGGCACCATGGCGTCAGGCAGCATCCCCCACCCTGCACGTGTCCATCACGTCGCGTCTGACACCGAGAATCCGCTGCCACTACAAGAGAACGGGTTTTTTATGACTGGAAATTAATTTATTTGTACACAGTCATATATCTTTGAAACAAAGCCGAAAGGTGATGTCATAGGTACATAAACTGTCACATATTATTACTAATCTTTAACAAGCTCGTCATCTAATCTTGCTAGGCCGGCCACTCCTACACCGTTGCCGCCCGGATTTTATGGCGACACAGAATCTCTGACACTATACTCATACATGTCCATTGTATTTTATAATTAGGATGTCGTACATGAAGTGATTTACTTATCTATGACTAGACTGACACAATACATGAGTGAGCGCGTGACAATTAGTCAATGCTTCAGTTTTTTTAATGCGGTGTGTTCATTCAGATTTAAGCTTAAGTTTCCTGCTGTTACTTCTTGCTATATACTCAAAGTTGAGCAAGGCATGCGTACTCGCCAGTCTCGTCTATATCTTGAGAATTAATTTGTTACTGCATACCACTCCGGTTAGCACATGTAGAAATATGTCTTGGTTTTTGCCTCGTAATGGAGTACTATTTTCAAAATTAATATTTAATGTATTTATCCTTCTTCCCCATAGTTTTCCCTTTCTATGCACACGCTTCAGGTGCCTAACTTTTCCACATCTGTACAGTAGATCTAGTCAGCTCTAGCAGCAAGCAAATGACATAAGCTGCGATGTTGAACATGGCAGTGATGAGTGTCAACTCCATGCCGTACTGGATCGATGAAGGCTCAGGTGAGCCGGTCGAAGTTTTTGAGCGATGCGACCTCACCGGCGAGTAGCGGCGCACGGAGGCCGGTGTACAGATGCAGCTATTCCGTCCGGTAAGTCACTGAGCTTTTTTTTTCTAATTTGTAAAAAAGCGAAAGAAGAGATCGTGGGATTGTGGCGCCAACACTTTGGGATTTCCCTCCATATTTTGTTTCTCTCTGTCCGATTTTCCTGCCATCACGCACACATATAGGCTTAAGTTTTGGTCCACAACACGCACGATCCTCTTCCACCCTAATAAAATGTTTCACCGCCGCCATCTTCTTGGGACCGAGTGCACTCAGGTCTAGAACAGAGGTCGCCGTGCTTCTTGCTGATCAACGCCTGGAAGTTAATGTCAATTCCAATAATTCGAATTTGTATTTCTTAATGTCTGCCCCCATGGCCTATGCAATACATAGGTAAGTAGATGCTTTCATCTATTATCTAATCGTGAAATATTCTTCAACGCAACACATCAAGAGATCAAGTTGACGGGCAAATAGGGGACTAGAATCAAGAACACTAGCGAGGCCAAATGTAAGCATATCTATTTGCCACAATTTCTAGAAAAAGTACCTTACTTTGAGCTATAAACATGAATCGTGAACTCCCAGTTTTGTTAATTACTTATCTGGTGATACATATCTCTGAAGTGCCTATTATTAATTCCATGTGTCGTATAGTGGTACAGACCTGATCCTTTACAGATCATCTCTTTATCTACGAAAGATTTATAGATCGATTTCAATTTATAATACAAACCTGATCCACACGAACATAATTTATATGTGGATGTTAAATCAATCTCAGATCCTATTAACAAAATCATATTGTATTTTCAATCTTCTTCACCAGATAGGGAACATGTCCGAGGATCGCAGATGGATGTATGAGGGTTGGAATAATGGAAAGCCAAACATCAACTGGGTTAGAAAAACAAATGATTTTGTGAAAAGGGCATTTTCTATAGCAAATGCAGATAGGGATGGTGTTTTATGTCCATGTCTCAAGTGTGCCAACTATAAGAAGCAAAACAAAGCGTGAGATGTCCATACACTTATTTAAAAATGGTTTCATGCCACGATACTTAGTATGGATAGAGCATGGGGAAAGGGTGAACACATCTCCTCCACAAGCTGAAGTATTTCCTAAAATAGACCATTGGGACGAAATGATAACTGATATGGCAAATTTCCATCAACCTTCTGCTGAAGACGAAGCTGCAACCACAGCTGCTAATAATTTCTATGAGTTGCTCGAAGAGCCAGTCCATAAGGAGACCACCATGTCCATCCTATCTGTTGTTACACGTTTAATGTCGTTTAAGACTCAACACAATATGTCTATATCTGGTTATGATGCATTCCTTCAGTTCGTACACGACCTGATTCCTAAATATTAAAAGCTTCCAACTACATTTTCAGAATCGAAGAAACTTTTAAGTAGCTTAGGAATGCCATATGAGAAAATAGATGCTTGTGTCAATGGGTGCATGTTGTTTCGTAAGGAAAACAAAGATAAGTCAGCTTGTGACATTTGTCACGAGCCACGCTATGTCCAGGAAAATTCTGAAGCAAATTTGGAAGATTCAGAAACACAATCAAGACTAATTCCTAGGAAGGTATTACGGTACATACCTATAATTCCTAGGATCCAAAGGCTTTACCTTGCTAAGGAATCAACTATACAAATGCGCTATCATAAGGAAGGGCATCGAGAAAACCCAGATCTTCTTGTTCACCCATCAGATGGTGAGGCCTGGAAGCACTTCGATCATGAGTATCCTAGGTTTGCTGAAGAGCCGAGAAATGTTCGTCTAGGCCTATGCACAGATGGATTTACACCTTTTAGTTTTGGCACCGCACCTTACTCTTGTTGGCCTTTGTTTGTTACACCGTACAACCTTCCGCCAGGGATGTGCATGAAGAAGGAAAATATTTTTCTCTCGCTAGTGATCCTGGAAAAAATCTTGATGTTTACAGGCAACCATTGTATGATGATTTAGAAAAACTGTGGAAAGAAGGGGTGATCACATATGATAGTTGCACCAAGAATACATTCAGACTTAAGGCCTGCTATTTTTGGTCAGTTAGTGACTTCCCTGCCCTTGGAATGGTCTCTGGACATAGCACACATGGTAAGTTTGCATTCTTGTGCAATTTATTTTGCTTTATGTTACTTAGTCGTATAATTTTAACCACATTATATCCCATCAATTTGTGAAAATATAGGAACTTGAAAGAGGTGCCTTTCAGTAGTAGGTCGCGCATGCCAAACACTGTTCTTGGTGCACTCTTGCGATATCATTATCCTCAAAAAGTTTTTGATAAAACTAAGAGGCCCCCAGCAGACGTGCATGCAACAAAGTGGCAGCATTGGTACATGAATGGTGAGCTAGGTGACACAATGGCTGATAGGGTCAAGAATGATTTTAAGGTATGATTGTAGAAGTTCGTTACATGTTTCTCACATTAAATCAAAATCTGAACCATGTTGTGTTTATTTTGAATTAAACTTTGCAGGCAAGATAATGATCCTGAACAACAAACTAAGTTTGAGAAGACGCTTGAGAATTGTTGCAACAAGCTTGCAAGACAACAAGTATACAATGCTCGAATTTTTGCAGTACCTGGAGGCACGTGAGTATGAGAAAGTTCCATTCAGCTGGATCAATACTGACGCATGGATCAGTTTAAGTAGCTGGTGGGCTTCAGATGTGTTTATTTCAAACAGTCATCTTAAAAGAGCTGCTCGCCTGAGCCGCCCCAAGTTAGTCCACCATGGTGGATCATGTTCTGTCGCTAGGACATGCCAGAAAATGGCATTTCATATGGTTTTTGTGTGTATATTTATTTATTTTGTTCACTCATAACTGGTGTATATTTCTAGGAGGAAAAGTATGGGAGGCCATTTGGAGTACTCGAGGGATATGATATCCATGCAGGTGCCTCAAGAGCAGAAGTAGCGAATCTGGAGAATAAAGACATGCCGGAAATCACCAATCCTCGTGCCCAGGAGTACATGGTATGTGTCTAAGCATAATTATTTTACGAGAACACTATTGTTGTACTTGAATATATTTTCCATTTTGTCCTTTCTATTCTTCATATAACTTTAGTTGATTTCATCTTAGTACCTCTAAAAAACAATTAAAATCTGAGATGACACATTTACAGGAACAATATCGTGTTGCTATGATAGAGAGGAATGGTGAAGATGTTGATTGGCTTCATGGTCCTTTTGACCGCCAAGTTATGTATGAATCTACGGGCGGGAAGCTGAACGGGAATCCGGCAAGTTATTTTAGGTCTTTTCAAATTTCGGCTCAATACAAAGGTAAATTCTCTAGATATGCAACTACGGTGAATTTACCTAAATGACAAGTTAAGCGGGAACAAGGTAAACAAGACAAGCGAGTAAGGGAGAAAGGATAAGGGGAACCAAGTGAAGCACGCGGAGACAAAGATGTAATCCCGAGTTCCACCCAAGGGTGTACGTCTCGTTGGAGAGTTTTGCGCTACCACAACAGGTTAGCCGCAACGCCACAAAGGCTCACCTTCTTCACCGATGAACTCAACCACAAAGGTTACGAGTTCACCTTCCACTATTGATCCCCTTTTAGTACGGAGATCGAATCCCTTACAAACGCTTGAGGCACACACCCACAACTTAATTGGGGGCTCTCAAGATGACCACAAAAGGTCAAGACCACAAAAGGTCAAGCTTACACCAAGTACCAACAATGGTGAGATCTAGGTTTTCCTAGAGGAAACCCTAGACTCGAAATCCCCAAGTGAATGGGGGAAGATTACAAATCGCTTCGGTGAAGTAGTAGATCGGGGCCTTCTCCTTCACTCCTCCAAAGATCAACGAGTTTGGGTGGAGGAGTTGGGAGATCTTGAAGATTTGAGCTTCATCACATTTATGATGATAGAGAGTGTAAGATTTGAAATGGCAGGAGGTAGGTGGAGGGGTATTTATAGCCCCCTCCAAGAACTAGCCGTTTTTCACTGTGCAGGCCGTAACTTCCGGTCACTTAAGCCGGAACTTCCGGCCTGGCTAGGGCGCATGCAGTTCTAGACTTAGAGAAAAATCAGCATGTTCAGCACCGGAACTTCCGGTCGTCTGGCCGGAACTTCCGGTCGCCCGGAAAGATCCGGCCAAAGTTCCGGTTTTGCCCGTGCGCGAGCAATTCCTGACTTAGCAGATTTCTCTGCTAGTCAGCCCGGAACTTCCGGTGAGTAGACCGGAACTTCCTGTCGCCCGGAATGTTCCGGTCAAATCTCCGGACAAAGTTCCGGTTTTGCCCGTGCGCAGGCAAGTTTTGACTTAGCCAATTTTCTCGATTGTCCAGACCGTTCTGGTGTATGGCCGGAACTTCCGGTGGCCCGGAAAGATCCGGCCAAACCTCCGGCCAAAGTTCCGCCTTTGTTAGAGCTTAAATCCTAAAGGACTTAGCCGTTTTCTTGCTAGCTAGAAATGTCCGGTGGAGGCCCGGAAGTTCTGGCCCTTCCGGTCACAGCACCGGAACTTCCGGCCTGATAGAACAGGAAAAACTGCCAGCCAAATCTCTCTTTTAATCCTGTTGATCTTCATCCTTTTTGTTCTTCAAGATTATGTAGTATCTGAAATACTTAGGCACACCGTTAAACATCCTTTTCGTGTTGTCATTACTATCCAAAACTCAGGACAGAAAATGCTCTTTCAATCTACCCCTTTTTGGTTAGAGATGACAACACAAACGGGACAAAGGATTTGCAAAAAATAGACGGGCTCCCCCTAAATATGTGCACTATTAAATCTTGTGTTTGAATACAAGTGCACATATATTTAGGATCACAGCTCCCCATATCTTTTACAATCCTAGCAAGTTCATCATACGAGGAATAGATAGCATAACTTGCTGAAATAAAAAATAAGGTAAACTGATTACATCACAATGTTCCACACGTCTTACCACATGCTGAAAGATAGAGTTCCAAATAACACGACTAAAAAGTTCAAGAAGCATAAGTTAAGACCGAAAGAGAAATAAAGTCTTGTGCTTCCACCCTTGCAAATCCCCGAGAAGTCCTAATAGATAAACTTCTCCCCGTTTGGCATCTTGCAATACCAAAAAGGGAGAAGATCGATGCTAACGCCCCAAGAGTCAGTCGGAGGTGTGGTCCAAGCCATCCACGTCTTCGTCCATGGCATCTTCATCATCTGTGAGATCTTCTGGCACATCAATGTCCCATCCAATCCCTCTTGCGTTCCAATGCTTGTATTCAACGAGAGGAGGAGGAGCAGATGGTGGGTTGGGCATCTTCAGGTGAGCCATCATGGCGGACTGGTTGGTGAGGATGGCATGGTTCTGCTCATATATGGCATAGTCCTCCGTGTGCAGACAAGAGCCCATGAGCATGATCTTCTCAAGAGCCCTCACAAACCACGAACGCTTCTTCTTGGCTGCCTTCTTGACTGTGGGGTCGGAGGGAGCACGGTTTCGCCCAGTGGTGGCTTCCTCATCATCATAAGTACCCATGGGGGATCTCTTCATGTCTAGACGAACAGGCTTGTGGAGGGTGCACTCAAGGGCAGCGTCCACATCTAGCTGCTCCTCAGGGGTGAAAGGAAACCGATCCTTGATGAGCATCATGATGTAGGGTGCATATGGGGGTACCTTCCTATGGAAGATAGCATGGTGCATCTCTCGGAAAATGAAGTCCATGACATCAAAAGAGAATGAGTTGGGCTCGGGTACGGAGTCTGAGAGGTAAGCTTGACTCGCCAAGGGCATCAGATGAACAAGTCCTCGACGAATAGCATCATTGTTCCCTCCACTTGGAGCAATGGAGTGGCGGAACATCCGAAGGACAATGTCATAGACGGGCTTCAAACCATGGGTGCCACCAATGGTATCATTTGTCTCATAGCACTCTACCATGGTGTTCTTGTCATAGCGGTCATCATCATTGTGAAATCTCATACCAGCAGGCTCATCCAACCCATTGAAAGGGTAACCAAGAAGCACAGCCAAGTCCTTGAAGGAAGCCTGAAGTCTGAATTTCCCAGACATCCATGTCATCCCAATGTTGGGGGAGTCATCACACACAACAGTGGAGAAGAACTGATGGATCAAAAGGAATGATGTAGTTGCACTGACGGGTCATAAGGGACCGAAGTCCAAGAGCATCCACAATAGAGAAAGCACCTCCATAATAACTGCGCTTCTTCTCAAGATACTCAAAGTCAATAGACTGCATGGGGCAGACACGCTTCTTCTCTGAGAAACCGCGGTAGAGCTCATCATGAAGGAGCTTCATGTCCAAGCTGTGAAAGATACGGTGCTCCAAAGGATTGGCATAATCAAACGTGCACCTCCAGGTATAGAATTCTACGTCTGTCATGCGCAATACTGAGACAGTTGGCCCCTTGCCTTTCTTTGCTGGAAGGAGCTGCAGATGACTGAACCCAAGCAGGCTCGGGCTGATGTTCTTCCTCACACATGATCTCCTCTTCATCTTCGGGTGCTGGTCCACGACTGGCACTCCTCTTGACAGCTTGCTTCTTAGCCCGACCACGACGACTCCCTGCCTGACTCCCTGCACCTGCATGGTGCACGGAAACAAGATCCAGCAGTTAATTATATGAGTACGGTGATAAGCACTCATGTCCACGGAAACAAGATCCAGCAGTTAATTGAATTAGTCCTGAAAGTTCTGATTTTAGTCCGGAAGTTCCGGTTTTAGTCTGAAAGTTCCGGTTAGGAGGGGCCGGAAGTTCCGGTCCAATGCCGGAAGTTCCGGTCCTCCTAACCGGAAGTTCCGGTGCCCCGGAAACTTCCGGCAGTTCTTCCGGGCAAAGTTCCGGTTTCTCTAGAGGGTGGAGAATTCCGGACATAGCCGTAGGAGGAACTGCGGGAATTTTCTTGGCACCGGAAGTTCCGGCCTGGGGGCCAGAAGTTCCGGATTTCAGACAAAAAAACGAAAAATCCATGTAACTTCAAGAAATTTCAACAAAAATTCAAATCACTGCTAGGAGATTGTAGGGCAAGCCTAAGAGAGGGTTTCTACCAAAGGAGTCTACATAATATGTTATAATTCCACTAGGTTAAACGAAATGAGATTTGTCCTAGATTTGAAAATAGAAGACATTACCGAGGTCCATGGCGAAAACCGATCGGAGAAAACGGATCCCCTCGTCGAGGAGATGCAGATCCGGCTTTGAACTGAATGAATCCGAGGTCGGAAGGCCTCGGAGTGATTTGGTGGAGTTCTTGGGCTCGGGAGAGGAGAGAGATTGGATCTGGGCGGCGCGGGGGTGGAAAAACCGTTCAAAACGAAACAGTTCACCCCGCGCGGCCCTATTTATAGACCCGAGCCACTTAAGCCGGAAGTTCCGGTCATCACACCGGAAGTTCCGGTGCACCGGAAACTTCCGGGCAAAGTTCCGGTTTCTCCAAGGGGTGGAGAATTCCGGACTTAGCCGCTGGAAGAAAAACTGGAAATTTCCTGGCACCGGAAGTTCCGGACTGTAGGCCGGAAGTTCTGGTACTTCTTCCGGGCAAAGTTCTGGTTTCTCCAGGGAGTGGAGAAATCTGGACTTAGCCACAGAATGAAGTGCTGGAGTTTCCTGAGCACCGGAAGTTCTGGTCTGAGACCCGGAATTTCCGGACTTAAGGAAAACCAAACCAAATTTTCTGGAAAGTGAAACAAAAATGGACATGAGTGATGGAATAGGAAGGTTAACGAGGGGAAAGGCTTAGGTGAGAAGTACAAAATGATCATGGTACTTCACACTCAAATTGCAAAATGCAATAAGCTCACGAGAAGACCAACTTGAGTGTGTTTTCCGTAAACCAAGAAGATGCAAATGAAACTCAAGAGTAAGTCATTAAAACCAAAATATCCTAGAAAATAGGAAGAGGTCGGTGCCCGAAGCCACCATGTTGGAGTGTTGGGCATGTCACCGCGAAGATATATCTTGGGTACAACCCACTACTCGTTGTTTTAGCTGAAAATAGACATGAGAATGAATATAGAGATAAAAGAACACTTGCTATCGGCATAATGGGGGGAGGGATGGTTACAATGTATTAGGACCGCACTCCCCCTATGTCCATGCCTACATCTTGATAGGATAGAATGCGATTACGTCCTAGGGAAGTGTGCAAGCGATCAAGCTAAGGACCTCGAATCAATGATATTGAGCTCATTCCTCAAAAAGCAAAACCTTCCTTCCTCAAGGGGCTTCGTGAAGATATCCGCCAATTGATCCCTTGTGCCCACATATGATAAGTCAATGTCTCCTCGGGCCACATGATCTCTTATGAAATGGTGGCGGATCTCAATATGCTTGGTTCTTAAATGTTGCACCGGGTTGTAAGCAATCTTGATGGCACTTTCATTGTCACATAGAAGAGGCACTTTGTCGCAATCGACTCCGTATTCCTTTAAAGTTTGCCTCATCCACATCAATTGAGTACAACAACTTGCGGCGGCAACATACTCGGCTTCGACGGTGGAGAGAGAGATACAATTTTGCTTCTTAGAAGACCAACTTACCAAGGACCTCCCAATAAATTGACAAGCACCGGAGGTTGACTTCCTATCATCTTGATCTACCGCCCAATCGGAATCCGTGTACCCACATAAGGAGAAATGTGCATCCTTGGGGTACCACAATCCAAAGGTTGGGGTATAAGCCAAATATCTAAAGATTCTCTTGACCGCCATATCATGGCTTTCTTTAGGAGCCGATTGATATCTTGCACACACTCCTACGGCTAGCACTATATCCGGTCTACATGCACAGAGGTAAAGAAGAGATCCAATCATGGAGCGATATACCTTTTGATCCACATTCTTACCCTTGGGGTTAAGCTCAAGGTGGCATTTGGTTTGCATTGGGGTAGAGGCACCCTTGAGCTCAAGCAACCCATGCTTCTTGAGCATGTCTAGAATGTACTTTGCTTGGTTGATAAACGTGTCTTCCTTCAATTGTTTGATCTCAAATCCTAGGAAGAACTTCATGTCACCCATCATAGACATCTCAAACCTGTCAGTCATAAGTTTAGAGAATTCTTCGTTAAATGCTTTGTTAGTAGACCCAAATATAATGTCATCCACATATAATTGACAAATGAAAAGCTCTCCTTTTACTTTCTTGGTACAAAGGGTGGGGTCGATTTCCCCAACTTGGAACCCACGGTCTACAAGTAGTTCTCTAAGGTGCTCGTACCACACACGTGGGGCTTGTTAAAGGCCATAGAGTGCCTTATCCAACTTGTAGACATGGTTCAGATACTTGAGGTCCTCAAACCCCGGTGGTTGCTTAACATAAACAAGTTCATTTAGTGGACCATTAAGAAAAGCGGATTTAACATCCACTTGTTGCAACTTAAAGTTATGGTGAGAGGCATAGGCAAGAATAATACGAATTGACTCAAGTCGAGCCACGAGTGCGTAGGTTTCTCCGAAGTCAATGCCTTCAATTTGGGAGTAACCTTGAGCCACCAATCTTGCCTTGTTCCTCACCACCATGCCATATTCATCTTGCTTGTTCTTGAATATCCACTTGGTGCCGATAACATTGCGGCAATCTTTGGGTCTTTCCACCAACTTCCAAACTTGTTGCGCTCAAAGTTATTGAGTTCTTCATGCATAGCATCAAGCCAATCTTTATCTTCAAAAGCTTCAAAGAATTTCTTGGGTTCAACCATGGAGATGTGAGCTTGATGTTCACTAAACCTTGCAAGTTGTCTTCGGGTAGAGACCTTGCTTCTCACATCACCAAGCACCTTGTCAAGTGATAGAGTTCTTAATTCTTGTGAGGTGCCAACCCTATTCAAGCGGCGGATCTCAAATTTCCCTCCTTGTTGTGGGAGGGATTGCTTGATCATCTTGATCATTCACGTCTCCGTCTTGACTGAATTGATTGCCTTGATCAACGAAAGGTGTGAACGATGAAGGAGGAGGTTGATCTTGGCCTTGGGGAGAACTGTCCCTCGGAATGTCCTTGGCGCCGGAAGTTCCGGTGGGGGCACCGGAAGTTCCGCACCAGAGACCGGAAGTTCCGGACCAAAGACCGGAAGTTCCGGTGCACCGAAAACTTCAGGGGCAGTTGAATTTTCTTGAACTTCTTCTCGTTGAGGCGTGTTGGGCACGGCGTTGTTGTCGGGGGTTTCTTGTGAGGTAGTAGACACTGCTTGCGCAGAGCTTGAGCCTTGTTGTGCAACCTCATAGTATAGTTCGACGGGGCGGTGGACGCCTAACCCCATCCTTCTGATCGCCTCTTGAGGTTGATCATCACCTGCATCAGAAACACCACATTGCTCTACAAGGGAGCCGTCATTCTCCTCGAACACCACACTACAAGATTCTATGATAATGCGCGAGGCCTTGTCATAGACTCTATAAGTATGGGATTCAGAACCGTAGCCCACAAACGTCCCTTCAAGAGACTTAGAATCAAACTTGACTAAACAGACACCTTTAATGAGATAGAAACACTTACACCCAAAAACTCGGAAGTAAGAGATATTGGGCTTGTTCCCGGTAAGCACTTCATAAGGTGTCTTCATGAGTCCTTTGCGAAAGAAGAGCCGGTTGGAAGAATGGCAAGCGGTGTTGACGGCTTCGGCCCAAAAGTTGTGAGGGGACTTGAACTCGGCCACCATTGATATTGCCATCTCAATAAGTGTGCGGTTCTTCCTTTCGGCTACACCATTTTGTTGAGGAGTATAAGCAGTGGAATATTGATGACGAATCCCTCCTTCACCGAGGAACTCGTTCAAGGTGTAGTTCTTGAACTCGGAACCATTGTCACTTCTTATCACTAATATAGGGACATTGTGTTGACGTTGAGATTCATTGGAGAAGTCGATGATAGTTTGTAGGGTCTCCACCTTCGACTTGAAGAAGAAAACCCATGTGTATCTTGAATAGTCATCAACAATCACCAAGCAATATTTCTTGCCACCAAGACTAGCTTACGGAATGGGACCAAAGAGGTCAACATGGAGAAGCTCCAAAACCCTTGTGGAAATGATGGTCTTGCTTGGATGGTGAATGTCATGCATTTTTCCTTCAACACAAGCCCTACACATTCGATCCTTCGAGAAAGAAACATGGTCTTTTAGTCTTAGGATATGGCCACCCTTGTGGAGACTTTGCAAAGTCCTCATGTTTACATGGGCTAGTCGGCGATGCCATAGCCAACCCAAGTCCGCCTTAGCGAATAGGCACATTGTAGGGGAAGTGGTGACTCCGGAGAAGTCAACCACATAGAGCCCATTCTCAATGTACCCAACGAAAGACACATTGAGAGACTTGCTCCGCGTAAGGATAACCATTTCCTTTTTGAAAACAACGGTGTAACCCAAACAAGTTAAGGAATGGACCGAGATCAAGTTGAAACCTAGGGACTCGACAAACAAAACATTCACAAGTGTGATGTCCGGTGCCACTACCACCTTGCCGAGCCCTATTACCTTAGACTTTGAATTGTCACCATATGTAACGGTCATTTGATCATCATTAGGCTTCAACTCTGTTACAATCTCCTTGCTTCCGGTCATATGACTAGTGCACCCACTATCAATTATCCATTTCGATCCTACGGAAGCAAAGCCCTACACACAATCAATTCTTTGATTTAGGTACCCATTTTGCAATGGGTGCCTTTTGGTTAGCAACCTGGGTCTTTGGGACCCAAATAGCATATTCAATATAGCCATCAAAGGGGCCAATGTATCTAGCATAGACATCCCCATAATAATCAACATATAAAGCATAATTGGGGTTAGATGTGCCCGCAAAGTCATCACGAGTGGGAGTGCCCCTTGTGGCATTTCCACTCGCAATGTCATCTTTCTTGGCTTGTGCGGGCTTGGACTTCTTCTTGATCTTCTTCTTCTCCTTAGCAACATAGCCTAAACCTTCTTTACCCTTGTGGGGCACTCGCTCATGAAAAGGAGTAGTGAGTGTCCCCTTACCTTTATCAAGAGAGGTCTTGGGCTCGGTTTCCATGGAGGGAACAAACAAAACCTTAGCTTTATTCTTGACAACATTTGCATTAGTATTCAAAGGAGTAGAGGTGCTAGGTTTCTCAAGAGTAGATATCCGAGTTTGGAGTTGATCACGAGACTTGAGGAGACCTTCGTGATCACTTGTCAATACCTTGTGAGTATTTTCAAGTGACTCGAAGTCTTCGCAAAGTCTAGCATGAGCAACTACAAGCTCGGACTTTTCATTTTGCACAATTTTACATTTAGCAAAGTAAAGATCACGATCCTTAGTGATCTTAGCAAGTTGCTCCTTAAGGAGAGCATGCGCTTCTTGTTCATCTTCAAGGGAGGATTGGAGAGACACCTTAGTGTGAGCATCCTCTCTCTCAATCTCACCTTTTAACTCAAGCTCGTCCTCAAGCTCACCTATACGACTCATAATTGAGCCAAAGTGTTTCTTTCCTTCTCCTTGCAAGTTAGTCATGAATTTATCAAAAGCAATAATTTCTTTCTTGACTTCAAAGCTCATACCATCATCAATTTCATGTGATATGGAGGTAGGGGACAATTTTACCTCGGATGTCTTTGCCATAAGACATCTTATATTCTTGATGATGGGGCTCTCATTTGGTGAGGAGAAGAGTGACGGTGGTGTGGATGAAATGGCTAGTGCGGCCACTTGCGTTGGGGTATCCTCCTTGTCACTATCTTCATCATATGTGGGATATTGCTCTCGAGTTACCAAGACAATCTTTTGGTTCTTCTTGAAGTTGGGCTTCTTCATGGGCATGGGCCCCTTGCCCTTCGTCTTGGCCACGAGCCTCCCACCATGATCCTCTCTTCTTTCCCATGGGCAATCTACAACAAAGTGGCATTTGTCATCACAGTTATAGCAAAGCCTTACCTTGTTGCTTGGCTTTCCTCCATTGGAGGGGAACTTCTTGTCAATCCTCGCTTTGGCCCTTCCGGGGTTCTTCCAAAACATTCTTGCCGCAAGACCCATGTGTTGGGTGAGAGTACTTGAGAGAGTCTCACTAGATAGCTCGACTTGATCATCATAGTCATCTTCATCCTCTTCTTCAACGGTGGCCTTCAAGGCAATTGAGGCATGCTTGTGCATCCTTATGGCTCTTGCTGTTGCATCTTGTGCAATCTTGGAGGCCACCTTGTAAGCGGTCATCTCTTGCATGACTTCATTGGATGTCATCTTCGCGAAGTCATGTCTTCCTTGGAGTGTCTTCAAGTCCGTTTCCTCAAAGGTCAGGAGAGCGGTCACGAACTTCCTCTTGATCCAGAGGTCATCAATGTAGACCGCACCGAGGTTCTTGAAGGTGTTAGCAATCAACACCAACCTCCGGTACATGTCCTCATGACTTTCTCCATCCAACTTGTAGAACCATTCCACCTCATTGCATAAGGCATCATACCGGTTCTTCTTCATGCTCTCATTGCCGACGAAGATGTCGGAAATAGCATTCCAAACTTCTTTGGCGGTGAAGAATTGTTGAATAAGAGGCATGTCCTTCTCTCCAACGGCCATTTGGAGTTGATGAAGAGCGGTGGCATTGAGTTGACTATCAACCACCTCTCTTCTTGTAAAGTTGGTTGGATCATGGGCCTTGAATCCTTCTTCAGTGATGCGCCATAGCTCAATGGAGGCACTACACAAATGAGACGTCATAAGAAATTGCCATTGAGAGAAATGAGTAGGTTTGAGCTTAGGAGGATCACTTCTAAAGTTTACATGAGGGTGAGGGATAGGAGGGTTAGGAGAGTAATTATGGTTAACATTATGAAATTCCTCTCCTTTGAGGGTATTAGAGGAGCTAGGTGATTCATCCTTTTCCGCCTTCTCGGGGGAGGCACTTGGAGGAACATCTTTGGACCCATCCGAGGATGACTCCTTAGAGTTCACACCGTGCTCCTTAGGAGGAGGAGAGGGAGAAGTAGCCTCGGGCTCCTTAGACTTCAAGAGGGCCATGAGCATCTCATTCATCTTGAGGAGTTGGGCCTCCAAGGACGATTTCATATTTATGAGATCGGCCATGGTTGCCCCTTTGGCTGACGCCTCCTTCCCCGCCTCTAATTTTTCACGGGCGGCCCTCTCGACATCGGATTTCGTCATCGTTGCACTTAGGCGGTTAAGCCCTTAAAAGTGAACCTGGCTCTGATACCAATTGAACGGGAATCCGGCACCTAGAGGGGGGGGGGTGAATAGGTGCTACTACAAATTTTAGGTCTTTTCAAATTTAGGCTACACACAAAGGTAAATTCTCTAGATATGCAACTACGGTGAATTTACCTACATAACAAGTTAAGCGGGAACAAGGTAAACAAGACATGCGAGTAAGGGAGAAAGGATAAGGGGAACCAAGTGAAGCACGCGGAGACGAAGATGTAATCCCGAGTACCACCCAAGGGTGTACGTCTCGTTGGAGAGGTGTGCGCTACCACAACAGGTTAGGCGCAACGCCACAAAGGCTCACCTTCTTCTCCGATGAACTCAACCACAAAGGTTGCGAGTTCACCTTCCACTATTGATCCCCTTTTAGGGTGGAGATCGAATCCCTTACAAACGCTTGAGGCACACACCCACAACTTAATTGGGGGCTCTCAAGATGACCACAAAAGGTCAAGACCACAACAGGTCAAGCTTATACCAAGTACCAACAATGGTGAGATCTAGGTTTTCCTAGAGGAAACCCTAGACTCAAAATCCCCAAGTGAATGGGGGAAGATTACAAATCGCTTCGGTGAAGCAGTAGATCGGGGCCTTCTCCTTCACTCCTCCAAAGATCAACGAGTTTGGGTGGAGGAGTTGGGACATCTTGAAGATTTGAGCTTCAACACATTTTTGATGAGAGAGAGTGTAAGAGCTGAAATGGCTGGAGGTAGGTGGAGGGGTATTTATAGCCCCCTCCAAGAACTAGCCGTTTTTCACTGCGCAGGCCGGAACTTCCGGTCACTTAAGCCGGAACTTCCGGTCACCCCGAAAAGTTCCGGCCAAAGTTCCGGAGGAACTTCCGGCCTGGCCAGGGCGTAGGCAGTTCCAGACTTAGAGAAAAACCAGCATGTTCATCATCGGAACTTCCGGCCGTCTGGCCGGAACTTCCGGTCGCCCGGAAAGATCCGGCCAAAGTTCCGGTTTTGCCCGTGCGCGAGCAACTCCTGACTTAGCAGATTTCTCTGCTAGTCAGCCCCAGAACTTCCGGTGAGTAGACTGGAACTTCCGGTCGCCTGGAATGTTCCGGTCAAATCTCCGGACAAAGTTCCGGTTTTGCCCGTGCGCAGGCAAGTTTTGACTTAGCCAATTTTCTCGATTGTCCAGACCGGAACTTCCGGTGTCTGGCCGGAACTTCCGGTGGCCCGGAAAGATCGGGCCAAAGTTCCGCCTTTGCCAGAGCTTAAATCCTAAAGGACTTAGCCGTTTTCTTACCAGCTAGAAATGTCCGGTGCAGGCCCGGAAGTTCCGGCCTACCGGAACTTCCGGCCTGACAGAACAGGAAAAACTGCCAGCCAATTCTCTCTTTTAATCCTGTTGATCTTCATCCTTTTTGTTCTTCAAGATTTTGTAGTATCTGAAATACTTAGACACACCGTTAAACATCTTTTTTGTGTTGTCATTACTATCCAAAACTCAAGAGACAGAAAATGCTCTTTCAGAAGCCACATGGTCGTTTTGCCATTGGAGATGGTGCCTTTGATAGTGAATCGATTCAACTTAATAACAGTGTTGGAGCTACTTCTGAATTTGAACGTGCAAAAAGACTAAGAGATGAGAACGATTTTGATCAACGGGTACAAGAGAGGGAGAGAGAATTTGTTGACCGTATGAACCAACAAGAAATGGAGATAATAACACAAGTTAGGGAAGAAGCCCGTCAAGAGATTCAACGCAAATCAAGAGAGTGACGCTAGACATCAACGGCAAATGAGGGATTTTTTTTCTTACTTTCAGCTTTGCCAGGTACTTATATTTTTGGTATGTTGGATTTTTGTATGTATACATTAGCAAGGCACATTTTATAGATATGACCATCTATTTTTTCAGACACAACTGCAAGGGAACATGTTTCCATCAGAGCCCCCTTCAAATTGGAATAATTCTCTTGGCAACTCTTCAATTACATATCAGGTACTACTAACATTTTCATTTATAGTATGAAAAACATGTTTATCTATAATTATAAGATATATAATCTACTTGCTTCCTAACTATTGTTATATATAATTTAATCCAGCGTCCTCAAAATTCAAATGAAGCTACCATTCAAAGAATCGGTGATAGTTCATTTGCGTACAGACAACCTGAACACACCGTGGCTGGTAATGGTAGGCAACCTGCTAGTCATGGGACAAACAGTTTTGGTAATGCAAATATGGGTGAAAATGGACATGGCTCAGTTGAGACTACAGTGGAAGAAGATGGACACGCAGATTCTTTTTTACAACTTCTTAGATCAACGCCTCATTGAACCGTAGCTAATCAGTTTACACATATGTTCCTTAGATGAACTTCTTAGATCAATGACTCATTATTACTTGTTTCAAGTTGAACAATTTCTTGTTTATGACACACTGCTCGTGTAAGCATTATTGGTTAGCTATATTTAATGTTTGTGTCTTTTTTCTACTTGAATGAATCCTATATTATGTGTTTCAGTGTGGCTTGAAAAAACAGTGCTATTAATAATATACAATTTTATAATAATGAATTAAACATCGCTGACAGCTCAGCTTTGATTTAGATGGTTCCGTTCAGGTGTTTTGATGAAATAAGACTGAATGACTAGGCTGTTGGAGAAGTGAAAATAATCTCCAACGGGACCTGAGTGCAAAAACAACAGGAAGCCTGACAATACTGTTGTTTAGCGATGACAAGTTACGTGAGTGTATTGTCGGACATCTTCATCTCCACCGTGGCAAGGGGCGGGTGTTGGAAAATGTCTATGACAGCGCTCACCCCGTCAGCTATCCTTTAATCAGAATCTGTACTGTTGGAGAACCATATAAATCCTGACAACTTTTCTCTGGCGACAATCTCTGACAGGAACCTGTCACAGAATATAATCTCCGACAGAAACATATAGTTCTTTGACAGTTTAGGCCTGTCAATAAAAACTAAATTCCTTGTAATGTGTGCCACACCGCCAAGACTCGTTGTAGATGACGAGGTAGATGAAAATCGCTCGGCCACGGGGCTCTCCAGCCGACATCCGCTCCAAAAACGATGCCCCCGTGGGGGAGAACGACACCTCACGCCATCATCTTCCGATCCGGGAGACCCGGGTCTGAGGTTTCCCCCAGAGCTGACGACCATTCCTGAAGCCTACGAGGGTGCCTGACAGCTCTGAAGGATATATGCCCTAGAGGCAATTAATAAAGTGTATTCTTGTCATATCTCGTTTGTTCATAATAGGTTTTTGTGTCATGTTAGAACCGAATTAAGCGGAAACATTAATACGTGTGTGATACGTAAACAACAAGGTCCCTAGTAGCCTCTACTAAGACTAGTTTTGTTGTGCGATTGATGATCGAGTTTTCCTGGTCATGGGGCATGGCGCCGGTCGGCAATGGGAGTCATATCGTTGGAGAACGATGTGATGGACATACCCAGATTTGGAGGACGTAGTCGTTACGCCTTTGAATGTGAGATCAACTCTTATTGTTATTCCTAGAAGATACTTTGATCGCACCAAACGTCGTATCTTATATAGTATGAAAATAACGGTGATACTTTTGGGTATCGGAAAGGAGTAGTTGAGATGAGGGGTCAAGAGCGGGATTTGCTAGTCCACATAGCAGGATAGATACTCTCGGGCCCACTCGGTGAGATCATGTCTAATGAGCTTGCAAGCATGTGACTGGGTCACGGAGACATGAGATCATGGACGAGTAGAAGATAGTGTTGTCGGTAACGAGGTCGAGATTAGGTATGGAGATATCTATGGAACGACGCTCGGACACACTAAGTATCGCTATGGCAAAAGGTTTAAGACTTTGCGTTCAGGTTTGATAGATGAAAGTCATTCGTTATATCACAGGGATTAATTCATGGGGTCCAGACCTATGAGTTAGTCGTTGATCATAAAGGAGTCTTGGTCATACCTGTTATTATATCGAACCGTTAGGCTAACACACTTAAGGGGTTTCGACAAGACAACCGAAAAGGAAAGAGATCACCGGGAACGTCCCGGGAGGGGTCCGATGGAGATCGGGCAGCGCCGAAAGAGTTTTCGGAGCTAGGATAAATTATATATATTATGTTTGTTATTAATTAGTGTAATTAATATGTAAATATGATTTTATATATTTATTTTCGAATTTATTTAGCCTGATTTTCCTAAATGGGCCTTCTGGTCGAAAGAAGGCCCAAGAGGGGGAAAATCCTCTAGGGGATTCGGTGGGGGTCAAGGGGGGGGGGGGGCGATCCAAGTGGGCCAAGGGGCCTACTAGGGGGCCGGCGCACCCTCCTATGCCGCACCAGGAATGTGGGGGTTAGTCCCACATTGCCTGGTTAGCAAGTTGGCTCCCCCCTGGGAGCCTATATAAGAAGGGGCACCCCTGGCCTTTTAATTCACCAATTAATTCCCGAATTCTCTCTCGATTTCGTGATTCCCTTTGTTGGAGTCGCGCCGAGCTGAGAGGGGGATCTCTTCCACCATAGCCCGCTGCCGCGCTGCTGGTGTTCCGGTCCAAGTCTTCCGCTGCTCGTCCTGGACTGGAGCTTCGGAGGGTGTCGTCTCCACCGTACGTGTGTGACGCCCTGCGAGGTGCTGCGCTAGCGGTACTCGGAGGTCTGCTTCCTCTACACGACCTTGAATATTTGGGTACGCGGAGGTGCTGCACTAGCGGTACTCGGAGTTTAGGGTACTCGGAGGTCTGCTTCCTCTACTCGGTCTTCATCGACAACGTTTGTGCGGGAACGTAATCCCCGCTTTCGGTCTACAAGGGTACGTATTCCGATCTCCGTTCGTACTACTATATCTGCATAGAATAGATCTTGGCATGCTTTTAGGATATCGTTGGTAGGAATTTTTTTGTTTTCTGCACACGATCCCCTAAAGTGGTATCAGAGCCGATCTTTCGTAGATATAGCTATACGCTGTTAGAACCCGTGTTCTGCACGGGGGCACCGTTCCTGTTATTTGCTACCCTCTAGCGTGCACTTGTGTTTTCCAGTGGCATTGAGTTGATGAAGCGGACCGGACCGACTTTACGTGTACGCTTACGCGAGACTGGTTCCACTACTGACATACGGCTTGTACCGTATATGTGGCTGGCGGGTGTCAGTTTCTCTCTCTTTAGTTGGTCTTCGCATTTTCAATGGAGGGCCCAAAAGGGATGCTTAAACATGCAATTATTGGATCGTTGTTGTGGTCATAAGGTTCGTACGTATGAAGCGGTTCTATTTACGAAAGCCCCTAGCCACGTAAAATATGCAAAAGGTAAAGTAGAAGCGTCTAACTTTATTTTGCAGGGGCTATGTGATATGTTTAAGGTAGGTTTATTAAATTGTTTATAAACTGCGGGCGCCAAGAAGACCATGGCGTAATGGACTATATCACATTGCATTACATTTGATGTTTTGTGTGCATCTTATATTGTGTGATTGTATATATAGTATATATTAGTTACACGGCGGTAGCTATATAAGATGATCCCTTCAAAATACCACTAGTGTTCTCCCTCCAACGCGCACCACCAAGAAAGTTCTACGTTATGAGGCAGGCTGTGATGATCGGGTGTCAGGCATCTCGTCGTTCGCGTACAGTGGGTGTAAGCCATGTTTCACAAGCGTCAGCATGGAGGTTTTTGGTGGCGAGCCTAGCATATTCAGAAATATGGCCTCGGAACAGGGAGACCGAAAGGTCGAGCACAAGTCACAAAATTGGTGTGGCGTACTTTTGTCTACTCTTGAAGTTGTGCCGCCGGCTCTGATGATGAGGGGTGGTGCAATGGATGGGGGTCGTGTAATCGCTTAAACGACCAGGAGGGATGTTCGTTTGAGTGTGAGTTATGTTAGTTATTTTCTAAAAATACTATAACTCAAAATTATTATGAACAAAGTCTTATGTAGTTGCAAATTCCATTGTAGATGTCTCGCCCCTCGTTTAACCTAGGTCTGTTCCTTGAGAAAGAAAAGCTTAAGACCAATGGGTCAAACTTCATGGCCTGGTTCCGCAACCTGAGGATCCTCCTCACTCCCCATAGGGTGGCCTACGTCATTGAGGCTGCCACAGGTGATCCTCCCGCAGATGATGCCTCTGAGGATGAGAAGAAGGTCTTCCAGACCAGATCGGAGGACTCTGCCTTTGTCCAGAGTGTCATTCTCTACGCCATGGAAGCCGACCTGGAGAAGCGCTTCGAGAGGATGAGCGCCTTCGAGATTATTTCTGATCTGAAGGCTGTCTTCGCGCCGTAGGCTAAGGCCGAGAGATATGAGTCTTCGGAGTTTTTCTTCTCGGCCAAGATGGAAGAGCATAGCACTATGAGCGAGCATGTAGTCAAGATGTCTGGCTACGTTCAACGCCTGAATGCTCTGGAATGCAAGATTCCCGATGAGCTGGCGATTGACAGGGTGTTGCAATCGTTGCCACCAAGCTATAAAGGCTTCGTCATGAACTACTGAAGGGGGTCGTGTGCAGAAAACAAAAAAATTCCTAGCAACGATATCCTTAAACTAGCCAAGATCTACACTATGCAGATATAGTAGTACGGCGGAGATCGGAATACATACCCTCGTAGACCGAATAGCGGGGATTACGCTCCCGCACAAGCGCTGATGACGAAGACGATGTAGCCGACCTCTAGGTCGCGGAGAACTCGGCATGACGAAGATGACCCCGAGGTCGGGTGGAGGAAGTAGGCCTCCGAGTACCGCTAGCGCAGGACCTCGCAGGGCGTCACACACATACGGTGGAGACGAAGGCCTCCGAAGCTCCAGTCCAGGACGAGCAGCGGAAGACTTGGACCGGAACACCAGCAGCGCGGCAGCGGGCTATGGTGGAAGAGATCCCCCTCCTCTACTCGGCGCGGCTCCGACAAGGGAACCACGAGATCGAGAGAGAAATTGGAATTAATTGGTGAATTAAAAGGCCAGGGGTGCCCCTTCTTATATAGGCTTCCAGGGGGAGCCAACCTTGCCAGTCAGGCAATGTGGGACTATCCCACAGCCTGGTTCGGCCAAGGAGGGTGCGCCGGCCCCCTGGTGGGCCCCATCTGGCCCACCTAGGCCGGCCTCCATGCCCCCACCGAATCCCCTTGAGGATTTTCCCCCTCTTGGGCCTTCTTTCGACCAGAAGGCCCATTTAGGGAAATCAGCCTAAATAAATTCGAAAATAAATATATAAAATCATATTTTCATATTAATTACACTAATTAATATCAAACATAATATATATAATTTTTCCTAGCTCCGAAAACTCTTTCGGCGCTGCCCGATCTCCATCGGACCCTTCCCGGGACATTCCCGGTGATCTCTTTCCTTTCCGGTTGTCTTGTCGAAACCCCTTAAGTGTGTTACCCTAGCGGTTCGATATAATAACAGGTACGATCAAGACTCCTCTATGATCAACGACTAACTCGTAGGCCTGGACCCCATGAATTAATCCCTGTGATATAACGAATGACTTTCATCTATCAAACCTGGACGTATAGTCTTAAACCCTTTGTCATGGCGATACTTAGCGTGTCCGAGCATCATTCTCAGATATCTCCATACCTAGCATGATCTCGTTACCGACATCGCTATCTTCTACTGGTCTATGATATTATGTCAGCTGGTGACCTAGTCACATGTTTGCAAACTCATTTGACATAATCTCACCGAGTGGGCCCTAGAGTATCTATCCGGCTATGCGGACTGACAAATCCCGTTGTTGACCCCTCGTCTCAACTACTCCTTTCCGATACCCAAAAGTATCACCTTTATTGTCATACTAAATAAGATACGACGTTTGGTGCGATCAAAGTATCTTCCAGGAATAACAATAAGAGTTGGTCTCACGGTCTTAAGGCGTAATGACTATGTCCTATAAATACTGGGTACGTCCATCACATCGTTACTCCTAACGATATGACTTCCATTGCCGACCGGCGCCATGCCCTATGATCGGAAAACCTCGATCATCAATCGCGCAACGAAACTAGTCTTAGTAGAGGCTATTAGGGACATGGTTGTTTTATCTACCACACCTGTATTAATGTTTTCGCTTAATACAGTTATAGCATGGTGTAAAACATATAATGAACGATTGGGATATTGCCAATAAACTATGTTTATTAAGTGCCTCTAGGGCATATTCCCTTCAGTCTCCCACTTGCACTAGAGTAACACTTAATCTAGTTTACAACTTGGTAAAAGCTCAACACCCATAGCATCTTGGTGCCTGCTCGCCTCGTGGAAGAGGAATACAGTCAATAGATCTCACACATTTGAGACCTATATGTGCTTTGCAACACTTCTATGTCACCTAGCTTGACATCAACCCGTATCTTACGATGACGGTGAAATATATCCCAGTGGATGGAGTGACACTCGAGCATTCGCGTAGCATGCGCCTTAAAAGTCTAAGAGATCTATTAAGGGGACCACCTACGCTCGGAAAACTGCTCAGTCCAATCACACTTGCTACTTCTAAAGTCGCGATATATTTCTATACCTATGTAGATTATGCGACCGTGCATTCATATGCGACTTCGCAAACTAACCATGTCTATCTTCAAAATAAAGGATATCTCCTATATGGGATTTCTAGTCTTATGGGTCAGTGTAATAACTTGCATCATCGTAACCGCTTTACGGCAAGTTGCCATTCCACTCTTACCCGTTACTAGAAAACCTATCTTCAGTTCTCATAGACACTGAAGAATAAACTTAACGTTTGTTCATTGATCCACACAAGGATCACTCTAGAACCTGTTCTTCAACCAAGAACTCGGGTCACACCAAGTCGAGCTTTCAGCCTGATAGACTCTATGTCTGATACATAGAGAATGTCGAACATCATTTTCTATCACTGAAAAAGCCAAGATTAACTTAATATTTTACCTAGTCATACAAGCCAAGAAACACTTCAGAATCCTGACTTAGGAAATACTCCGACTTAATGTTATTAAGCCCCTTCTGATCTATACAATTATAAATCGGTTGCCTAATACTCCTAACTTCATTTCATAGAAAATTTAATCACTTAAATAATCCTTTAAACTCTACTAGAGGATCTGTGTCCTTCAATATGTCGATACATACAAAATCACGAATGACACCTAGCTCCCACTCAAATATGCCTTCCGCATATAAGATCAAGGAAAGCTACTTAGCTCCCACTCAAATATGCCTTCCGCATATAAGATCAAAGGAAAGCTACTTTGCTCCCACTCACTTATTTGCAAATGTAGGTTTCTTCAACTATTTTGGACAACTCCAAAATCCTTTGATCACATTATCAAAGTGAAGATTCCAGCTCCGATATGCTTGCTTCTGCCCATGAATGGACAACCGAAGTTTGCACACATGTTTAGCATCCTCAGGATTACAAACCATTCTTAATTACACTATTAAGAACCATGGTTTTCTCATCCATCTATCAATTTCTCATTCGAAATTATAGTAATTGCTAAACGACCCAAAATAGATTTAGGCTTCGCCACTTGAGACAAAGTCTCACGTGGTATGTCGGAACTGTTTCACGACAAATCGAATCTGCTCAATATCTACTCTCTCATAAAACTCCATGTACTATCAACATCCTAGATGCCATCAAGAAGATCTCCCAAGTCATTACCTGGTAATCGTATATGGATTTTATTTCGGATCATAAATGACTCACAGCCATTTCTCGGACTCAGGTTCACCATCTCTTCTTCGTAGTTCGTAGGTCTATCATATTCCATTAATATGACCTTCATAGCAAGATTGTCGCAACACACAGTGTGGAACACAACCTCGTATGCCTACGCTCTTAGTATGAGCTCAGAACATCATGATCTTGAATCATCAGCCTTTTCAAGCTATGGAGCCTGACACCGAACACACTTTCGGTTGCGCCACTCTGATGTCTGGAGAAGAAGTTCACCAACTTTGTCTTGCACTACTTTCTTTCTCACTTATACCCTCGGACAAGAAACTATTTCTTTCGCAAGGTATATCCCGGCAAAATTTTTGCCTATGTCGTGAGACATGTACCCAACTAACTCTTTAGGTAGGGTATACTACAAAGATTAATCCATTTTAGGTTCGATTACATCAAAACACTAAATTGCTGAAACGACAATCCAGGCTCAAAAGCCATGCCATCACTCGTATGGTATTGTCTCCATGGATTCAAATGGTTTCTCTATTTGCTAACGTGAGTGTTTACGTTTCTACCATATGACTCTAATGATCACAATAATTCGGTAAGAGATTTATTTACCACACACTATCTGATAGAGTGTAATTACGACGTCCTAACACACCATAACACTATGGTGTTCCATGCGACGTAATTTGTGGAACTCTTCTCACAAGTCTTCCAATGATGTTCCAACATTATAACTCAAATCTTCATTCCTCGATATGCATCGCGGGAATTTGATTTTCTTGTTAAGTTTATTTCCTACTTCATTCGGGACTTGTTTGATTGAATCAAAATTTCCAGGCCAACATTCCCCGAGTGGATATCCATATATCTATTCGAATGTTCATGAAGTCTATGAAATAAATACTTCCACTACACGTTAAAGTACTTCATTGATTCACATACACCCATATGCATGATTCTCAACAAGCTATACTCAAAACGTTGAGTGAAGTTCACGAAATAAAGGTCTCCACTACCCGTCAATTACTTTATTGAACCACATACATCTCCATGTATGACTATCAATAAGTTATATGCCCGTTTTCCGAAAACGGTGTCACAGTTATTTTGCAAGTGTCAAAAGATCAAATCTTAGGACTTGTAGGTCCATCCGGTGTGGAGCTAATGCATTGACTATAACATTGACATGACTAAACGGTAGTGCCACACATATGTGGCGTCTTTATCAAGTTTGTATCCTTTGGCATTAATATTATGAATGTGGGAGCTTCTACCATCTAAATTCAAAACCGGCATATGATCATTACTTCATAAATATAGGACACCAATTTGTCACTATCATGTATGAACAAGTGTCTCGCTAGAGGAGACACACTCGTAACGATCATACCAACACCCGATCATAAAGAATTTATTCAAATGGTAGATCTAGAGGGAGAGTGTCTATGGCCGTCACAACAACTTGACTGCCATTATCAACACGCAATGTCGCCTCATCATTTCAAGCTACTCAAGCAGTAAACCTGGTTTTTCACAAAACATGACTAGTTCAAGACTTAGTCACTACTGCGAGCACTTGCTTAGCTAAAACATTCATAACATGTATATCATATATACACCATCATCATTGATGACTTCCAGCGATCTGTTTCATTTTCTTGATACTTCCACCGTAATCAAGAACCATGAAGGTGAACGATTCCCCCTTGCATGCCATAGTCTATGACAGAGGATTTGCACTTGGCAACGATGTCTGTCATCCAGTGATTGAGCTGAGCGGGGCGTCTCAGTGTTCATTAATCATGAACATATGTCATTAAGTATGACCGCCACGTGCTCCCTCAATGTGTGTATTCTCTTCCATCTTGGTTGAGAAGACAATCAGTCAACGTACTGATAAACTTCATCAACCCAACTTTAGGGGTACCCCGAGTTTTAGCGACCATATCATATGTCCATGATCCAATAACTCGTACCCACCATTGGTTCTCTATGGCAGAGATCATAGCATACACTGGACTATGATGATATCATCCGCTAAAAATCCGATAATCCAAATTATCTTTTGCTAGCGGAATCTCCGGGTTTATCTCCTAGCGGGTATTGTAACACAAAGAGCTAACGGTTTAAACAAGGAGTATCCTCAAGCTAAAGTATAAAACTATGAAGTTTGGACCCAACCTTTTAAGTTTCTCAATCGCAGGAATGCGCCTAATTTGAAAAGATGCTATCACAATGGTTAATATCTACAAAGGTTTGCAAAACAGACTCTGTTCATTATATTCTGAGTTCTAGTATTTTAGAAAAATAACTATCCGAACTCCCACTCAAACGAACATCCCTCCTGGTCGTTTAAGCGATTACACGACCCCCATCCATTGCACCACCCCTCATCATCAGAGCCGGCGGCACAACTTCAAGAGTAGACTGAATCGTCCGCCACACCAATTTTGTGACTCGTGCTCGACCTTTCGGTCTTCCTGTTCCGAGGCCATATTTCTGAATATGCTAGGCTCGCCACCAAAAACCTCCACGCTGACGCTTGTGCAACATGGCTTACACCCACTGTATGCGAACGACGAGATGTCTGACACCCGATCATCACGGACTGGCTCATAACGTAGAACTTTCTTGGTGGTGCGCGTTGGAGGGAGAACACTAGTGGTATTTTGAAGGGATCATCTTATATAGCTACCGCCGTGTAACTAATGTATACTATACACACAATCACACAATTAAAGATGCACATAAAACATCAAATGTAATGCAATCCATTGCGCCATGGTCTTCTTGGCGCCCGCAGTTTATAAACAATTTAATAAACCTACCTTGACCATATCACATAGCCCCTGCAAAATAAAGTTAGACGCTTCTACTTTATCTTTTGCATATTTTACGTGGCTCGGGGCTTTCGTAAATAGAACCGCTTCATACCTACGAACCGTATGACCACAACAACGATCCAATAATTGCATGTTTAAGCATCCCTTTCGGGCCCTCCATTGAAAATGCAAGACCAACTAAAGAGAGAGAAACAGGCACCCGCCAGCCACAGATACGGTATAAGCCGTATGTCAGTAGTGGAACCAGTCTCGCGTAAGCGTACGCGTAAAGTCGGTCCGGGCCGCTTCATCAACTCGATGCCGCTGGAATCACAAGTGCACGCTAAAGGGTAGCAAATAACAGGAACGGTGCCCCCGTGCAGAACACGGGTTCTAACAGCGTATAGCTATATCTACGATAGATCGGCTCTGATACCACTGAAGGGGATCGTGTGCAGAAAACAAAAAATTTCCTAGCAACGATATCCTTAAACTAGCCAAGATCTACACTATGCAGATATAGTAGTACGGCGGAGATCGGAATACATACCCTTGTAGACCGAATAGTGGGGATTACGCTCCCGCACAAGCGTTGACGAAGAAGACGACGTAGCCGACCTCTAGGTCGCGGAGAACTCGGCGCGACAAAGATGACGAAGATGACCCCGAGGTCGGGTGGAGGAAGTAGGCCTCCGAGTACCGCTAGCGCAGCACCTCGCAGGGCGTCACACACATACGGTGGAGACGACGGCCTCCGAAGCTCCAGTCCAGGACGAGCAGCGGAAGACTTGGACCGGAACACCAGCAGCGCGGCAGCGGGATATGGTGGAAGAGATCCCCCTCCTCTACTCGGCGCGGCTCCGACAGGGGAACCACGAGATCGAGAGAGAAATTGTAATTAATTGGTGAACTAAAAGGCCAGGGGTGCCCCTTCTTATATAGGCTCCCAGGGGGAGCCAACCTTGCCAGCCAGGCAATGTGGGACTATCCCACAGCCTGGTTCGGCCAAGGAGGGTGCGCCGGCCCCCTGGTGGGCCCCATCTGGCCCACCTAGGCCGGCCTCCATGCCCCCACCGAATCCACTTGAGGATTTTCCCCCTCTTGGGCCTTCTTTCGACCAGAAGGCCCATTTAGGGAAATCAGCCTAAATAAATTCGAAAATAAATATATAAAATCATATTTGCATATTAATTACACTAATTAATATCAAACATAATATATATAATTTTTCCTAGCTCCGAAAACTCTTTCGGCGCTGCCCGATCTCCATCGGACCTTTCCCGGGACATTCCCGGTGATCTCTTTCCTTTCCGGTTGTCTTGTCGAAACCCCTTAAGTGTGTTACCCTAGCGGTTCGATATAATAACAGGTACGATCAAGACTCCTCTATGATCAACGACTAACTCGTAGGCCTGGACCCCATGAATTAATCCCTGTGATATAACGAATGACTTTCATCTATCAAACCTGGACGTATAGTCTTAAACCCTTTGTCATGGCGATACTTAGCGTGTCCGAGCATCATTCTCAGATATCTCCATACCTAGCATGATCTCGTTACCGACATCGCTATCTTCTACTCGTCTATGATATTATGTTATCTGGTGACCTAGTCACATGTTTGCAAACTCATTTGACATAATCTCACCGAGTGGGCCCTAGAGTATCTATTCGGCTATGCGGACTGACAAATCCCGCTGTTGACCTCTCGTCTCAACTACTCCTTTCCGATACCCAAAAGTATCACCGTTATTGTCATACTAAATAAGATACGACGTTTGGTGCGATCAAAGTATCTTCCAGGAATAACAATAAGAGTTGGTCTCACGGTTGTAAGGCGTAATGACTATGTCCTATAAATACTGGGTACGTCCATCACATCGTTACTCGTAACGATATGACTTCCATTGCCGACCGGCGCCATGCCCTATGATCGGAAAACCTCGATCATCAATCGCGCAACGAAACTAGTCTTAGTAGAGACTACTAGGGACCTGGTTGTTTTATCTACCACACCTGTATTAATGTTTTCGCTTAATACATTTATAGCATGGTGTAAAACATATAATGAACGATTGGGATATTGACAATAAACTATGTTTATTAAGTGCCTCTTGGGCATATTCCCTTGAACTACAACATGCAGGGCATGGCTAAGTCCCTGGGTGAAGTGTTCGTGCTGCTCAAGACTGCTGAGGTAGAGATTAAGAAGGAGCACATGCTGTTGATGGTCAACAAAGGCCGTTGATTTCAAGAAATCCGGTGGCAAGGGAAAGCAGAGCTGGAAGTCCAGGAGGGAAGGCAAGATGAGTGCCAAGCCCAAGACTAACAGATCTGGTCCCAGAGCTAGCGTGGAGTGTTTCTACTGCAAGGGGAAGGGTCACTGGAAGCGCAACTGCCCCAAGTACTTGGAGGATAGGAAGTCTGGCAAGACGGTCGACAAAGAGAAAGGTATATTTGATATACATGTTATAGATGTGTACCTTACATCCGCCCGGAGCAATACGTGGGTATTTGATACTGGTTCTGTTGCTCATATATGTAACTCTCAGGAGGAGTTACGGAATAGAAGGTGTGCTGTGGGTGCGGAAGGGGACCAGGAGGTGAGGGAGCGAGGGAGGGGGCACAGCACGGCCGGCACGGCGCGGCGTCGTCGCGGCCACAGTGCCGACCACGGCGACGTGCGCGCGGCCGTGGCTGTCGCCAACGGCTCCTCGACGACTCCGGCCACCGATTTGCCTCCTCCGGCGTGCGGTGAGGTCGTGGTGAAGAGAGGAGTGCAGTGGAGGCTCCAATTTGACAAATGGACGAAGCATTGCTCGGATTGATCCATGACATGGCTCGGATTGGGAAGAACAGGGTGGATGATCACCAGGTGTTTGGTGAATTGCCCGAACCAAAACAGTAGCATTTTGCTATTTTAATTTTCCTATTTCTCTTTATTCTTTTGGGTCCAAACTTAAGATCTAGGCTAACTATATTATTGGTAAGTGTTACAAAGTCTTTTTGAAATATTTTGAAATATTTCAATCATGAATTTCTAATTTGAATTTGAAGTTTTGAATTTGAATTTTTGAAAGGGAATAGTTTGTAAAAATTAACTAGGAGTGTCAATAATATTACTCCATTGATTTTGGGGAGAAAATAAATTTATATACCTTAATTTGGAAAAATAATGTGACATGTGTCACATGGTGTTTTGTTTCTGTGATTTGTTTTATTTGTTTTCTTTTCCTCAAACCTTTAATTAGAGCTAGAATTAAACAATCTTGCAAACAATGCAACAAGCAACACTCAAGAATTAAACATACACACATTCTTATAAGAAAAGTTTTTGTTGGCCCACATTTTTGCACTAATCATTATATTAATATTTTTGGGATGTTACATGAAGCGGCCCGGACTGACTTTACGCGTACGCTTACGCGAGACTGGTTCCACTACTGGCATACGGCTTGTACCGTATCTGTGGCTGGCGGGTGACAGTTTCTCTCTCTTTAGTTGGTCTTCGCATTTTCAATGGAGGGCCCGAAAGGGATGCTTAAACATGCAATTATTGGATCGTTGTTGTGGTCATAAGATTCGTAGGTATGAAGCGGTTCTATTTACGAAAGCCCCAAGCCACGTAAAATATGCAAAAGATAAAGTAGAAGCGTCTAACTTTATTTTGCAGGGGGTTATGTGATATGGTCAAGGTAGGTTTATTAAATTGTTTATAAACTGCGGGCGCCAAGAAGACAATGGCGCGATGGACTATATCACATTGCATTACATTTGATGTTTTGTGTGCATCTTATTTTGTGTGTGATTGTGTGTTACACGGCGGTAGTTGAATAAGATGATCCCTTCAAAATACCACTAGTGTTCTCCCTCCAACGCGCACCACCAATAAAGTTCTACGTTATGAGGCAGGCCGTGATGATCGGGTGTCAGACATATCTTCGTTCGCATACGGTGGGTGTAAGCCATGTTGCACAAGCGTCAGCGTGGAGGTTTTTGGTGGCGAGCCTAGCATACTCAGAGGTATGGCCTCGGAACAGGAAGACCGAAAGGTCGAGCACGAGTCACAAAATTGGTGTGGCGGACGATTTTGTCTACTCTTGAAGTTGTGCCACCGGCTTTGATGATGAGGGGTGGTGCAACGGATGGGGGTCGTGTAATCGCTTAAACGACCAGGAGGGATGTTCGTTTGAGTGGGAGTTATGTTAGTTATTTTCTAAAATACTATAACTCAAAATTATTATGAACAAAGTCTTATGTTGTTGCAAATTCCATTGTAGATGTCTCGCCCCTCGTTTAACCTAGGTCTGTTCCTTGAGAAAGAAAAGCTTAAGACCAATGGGTCAAACTTCATGGCCTGGTTCCGCAACCTGAGGATCCTCCTCACTCCCCATAGGGTGGCCTACGTCATTGAGGCCGCCATAGGTGACCCTCCTGCAGATGAAGCCTCTGAGGATGAGAAGAAGGTCTTCCAGACCCGATCGGAGGATTCTGCCTTTGTCCAGAGTGGCATGCTCTACGCCATGGAAGCCGACCTGCAGAAGCGCTTTGAGAAGATGAGCGCCTTTGAGATCATCTCGGATCTTAAGGCTGTCTTTGCGCCGCAGGCTAAGGCTGAGAGATATGAGGCTTCTGAGCTTTTCTTCTCAGCCAAGATGGAAGAGCATAGCAGTGTGAGCGAGCATGTAGTCAAGATGTCTGGCTACGTTCAACGCCTGAAAGCTCTGGAGTGCAAGATTCCCGATGAGCTAGCGATTGACAGGGTGTTGCAATCGTTGCCACCGAGCTACAAAGGCTTCGTCATGAACTACAACATGCAGGGCATGGCTAAGTCCCTGGGTGAAGTGTTCGTGATGCTCAAGACTGCTGAGGTAGAGATTAAGAAGGAGCACACGCTGTTGATGGTCAACAAGACCGTTGATTTCAAGAAGTCCGGTGGCAAGGGAAAGCAGAGCTGGAAGTCCCGGAGGGAGGCAAAGTTGGCTGCCAAGTCCAGGACTAACAAATCTGGTCCCAGAGCTAGCGTGGAGTGTTTCTACTGCAAGGGGAAGGGTCACTGGAAGCGCAACTGCCCCAAGTACTTGGAGGATAGGAAGTCTGGCAAGACGGTCGACAAAGAGAAAGGTATATTTGATATACATGTTATAGATGTGTACCTTACATCCGCCCGGAGCAATACGTGGGTATTTGATACTGGTTCTGTTGCTCATATATGTAACTCTCAGGAGGAGTTACGGAATAGAAGGCGGCTGGCGAAGGATGAGGTGACGATGCGCGTCGGCAACGGATCGAGAGTCGACGTGGTGGCTGTCGGCACGCTCCCTCTGCATCTACCATCGGGATTAGTTTTGGTTTTAAATAAATGTTATTTTGTGCCATCCTTGAGTGTAAACATTATAAGTGGGTCTTGCCTGTTACAAGACGGTTATTCATTTAAATCAGTGTCAAGCAATTGTGCTATTTATATGAATGATATCTTTTATGTTGATGCTCCCGAGAATAACAGTTTATTCTTGTTGAATCTCGATCGTAGTACTCACATCCATAACATAGAAGCCAAACGGATTAAGTGTAGTGATGATACCGCCATGTATATGTGGCATTGCCGTCTTGGTCATATTGGTGTAAAGCACATGAAGCAACTCCACTCCGATGGACTTTTGGACTCGTTGGATTTTGGATCCCTCGATACATGCGAACCATACCTTATGGGCAAAATGACCAAGACACCGTTCAAAGGTTTCGTTGAATGGGCGTCGGATTTATTGGGGATCATACATACAGATGTGTGTGGACCGATGAGCGTTTCGACACGCAATGGTTATCGTTACTTCGTCACCTTCACTGATGACTTGAGTAGATACGGTTATATCTATTTGATGAAACAAAAGTCTGAGACTTTTGAAAAGTTCAAAGAATTCCAAAGTGAAGTTGAGAATCAGCTTAATAGGAAAATCGAGCACCTCCGATCCGATCGCGGTGGCGAGTACTTGAGTTTTGAGTTTGGCACACATCTGAAGAGTTGTGGCATAGTACTCCAACTTACGCCAGCCGGAACATCGCAGCGTAACGGAGTGTCCGAGCGACGTAATCGTACTCTACTGGATAGTGTTCGATCTATGATGTCTCTTACCGATTTGCCAGTGTCCTTCTGGGGTTATGCGTTAGAAACAGCCGCATTCATTTTAAATAGGGCTCCGTCCAAATCCGTTGAAACGACACCGTCTGAATTATGGTATGGCCAAAAGCCTAAGTTATCATTTCTGAAGGTTTGGGGTTGTGAGGCGTAGGTTAAGAAACTACAACCCGACAAACTCGAACCAAAGTCGGAGAAAGTCGTCTTTGTAGGATATCCGCGGGAAATCGTTGGGTACACATTCTACAACCAAGCTGAGGGCAAAACTTTTGTCGCGAAGACCGGTACCTTTCTAGAGAAGGAGTTTCTCGCGAAAGGAGTGAGTGGGAGGAAGGTAGACCTAGATGAGATCGTTGGTCCTGAACTCGAGATTCCGAGTGGCGCAACGGAAGCAATTCCGGAAACGTCCTCCGTGGAAGGAGTGGGAGAAACTGTCGAGGAAGGTGTTCTACCTCGCAGGTCTGGTAGATCTCGGATCGCACCAGAATGGTATGGCAACATGGTTTGCACCGTCATGTTAATTGAACAAGGCGAACCTACGAACTACAAGGAGGCGATGACAAGTCTAGAGCCCGAGAAATGGCTTGAAGCCATGAAATCCGAAATAGGATCCATGTATGATAACAAAGTGTGGACTTTGATGGATATTCCCAAAGGGCGCAAGGCCGTCGAGAATAAATGGATTTTTAAGAAGAATACGGATGTTGATGGTAATGTGACCGTCTATAAAGCTCGGCTTGTCGCAAAAGGTTTCCGACAAGTTCATGGGATTGACTACGATGAAACTTTTTCACCGGTAACGATGCTTAAGTCTATTCGGATTTTGTTAGCAGTAGCTGCCTATTATGATTACGAAATCTGGCAGATGGACGTCAAAACAGCCTTCCTAAATGGAAACATTGAGGAAGAGTTGTACATGGTACAACCGGAAGGTTTTGTCGATCCAGGGAATGCTAACAAGGTGTGTAAGCTTCAGCGATCCATCTATGGATTGAAGCAGGCATCTCGGAGCTGGAATCTTTGCTTTGATGAGGTAATCAAAGGTTTTGGATTTATCCAAAATTTAGAAGAGACTTGCATTTACAAGAAAATGAGTGGGAGCTCGGTTGTGTTCTAAGCACTGTATGTAGACGACATATTGTTGATTGGGAATGATGTGGAACTTCTGAATAGCGTGAAGGAATATTTAAACAGAAAATTTTCCATGAAGGATTTAGGAGAAGTTGCGTATGTCTTAGGCATAAAAATCTATCGTGATAGATCAAGGCGCCAATTAGCACTGAGTCAGAGTACTTATCTTGATAAAATACTGAAGCGTTTCGGTATGGAGAAGGCAAAGAAGGGTTCTCTGCCCATTATCAAGAATAAGATATTGCGAAAGGCATAGTGTCCGGTAACGGAACTGGATAAGGCCGATATGACTAAACATCCTTATGCTTCAGCCATAGGATCGATCATGTATGCAATGTTAAGTACTAGACCGGATGTGGCATTAGCCCTAAGTTTGACAAGCCGGTTCCAGAGTAATCCTGAAATGCCACATTGGATAGCTGTTAAGAGCATTCTTAAGTATCTCAATAAGACAAAGGAAATGTTCCTTGTGTATGGTGGCTGCGATGAAGAACTTGGCGTAACGGGTTACGTAGATGCAAGTTTCTGCTCAGACCCCGATGATTCTAAGTCACAGACAGGTTATGTGTTCAAGGTGAATGGAGGCGCCGTGTGCTGGAGAAGTGGGAAGCAAACCATTGTCGCACAATCTACAATGTAGTCGGAGTACATTGCTGCTTGCGAAGCCGCGAATGAAGCTGTGTGGCTGAGGAAGTTCGTCATCGAACTTGGAGTGTTCCCGAGCGCACAAGACCCCGTGATCCTCTTCTGCGACAATACGGGTGCCATTGCTAACGCCAAGGAGCCATGGTCTCACTCACCGCCAAACACATTCTCCGACGCTTCCATGTGATACGTCAGTACGTACAAGGAGGCGATGTGAAGATTTGCAAAGTGCATACGGATCTGAATGTGGCAGATCCGCTGACGAAGCCTCTCCCGCTTGATAAGCATGAAAAACACCAGTTAGCTATGGGTGTTAAGCTTTTACCAAGTTGTAATCTAGATTAATTTGTACTCTAGTGCAAGTGGGAGACTGAAGGAGATATGCCCTAGAGGCAATTAATAAAGTGTATTCTTTATCATATCTCGTTTGTTCATAATAGGTTTTTTTGTCATGCTAGAACCGTATTAAGCAGAAACATTAATACGGGTGTGATACATAAACAACCAGGTCCCTAGTAGCCTCTACTAAGACTAGTTTCGTTGCGCGATTGATGATCGAGTTTTCCCGGTCATGTGGCATGGCGCCGGTCGGCAATGGGAGTCATATTGTTGGAGAACGATGTGATGGACATACCCAGATTTGGAGGACGTAGTCGTTACGCCTTTGACCGTGAGATCAACTCTTATTGTTATTACTGGAAGATATTTCATTGCACCAAACGTCGTATCTTATATAGTATGACAATAACGGTGATACTTTTGGGTATCGGAAAGGAGTAGTTGAGACGAGGGGTCAAGAGCGGGATTTGCCAGTCCGCATAGCAGGATAGATACTCTCGGGCCCATCTGTGAGATCATGTCTAATGAGCTTGCAAGCATGTGACTGGGTCACGGATGAAAGAACATTTCTTAATCTCTAGTGTTTTGTGTGTTAGTTAACAATACCAATGATATACTAATCCTATTGCTAAGTATTTCAGTTTGGGTGAAACTCTTATCACAAATCCTAAAGCCAAATTGTAGAGAAAAAGAGTTTCTGGAACTCTTCCCAGACTCGGATATTCCTGTTCCCCAACTTGGATATTCCGGTTCCCCAACTCGGATATTCCGAGTCAACCCCAGAAAATTGGCTAAGTCAAGTTCAGAAAGTGGTACTGACTCCAATCGGAAATTCAGCTCGGAAATTTCAAGGACTCGGATATTCCGAGTCAACCCCAGAAAATTGGCTAAGTCAAGTTCAGAAAGTGGTTCTGATCTCAACCGGAAATTCAGCTCGGAAATTTCAAGGACTCGGATATTCCGAGTCACCCTCAGAAAATCGGCTAAGTCAAGTTCAGAAGTGGTTCTGATCTCAACCGGAAATTCAGCTCGGAAATTTCAAGGACTCGGATATTCCGAGTCACCCTCAGAAAATCGGCTAAGTCAAGTTCAGAATTGGTTCTGATCTCAACCGGAAATTCAGCTCGGATATTTTCAAAGGCCCGGATATTCCGGGTGACCGGAATTTCCGGTGGTACTTAAACCGGAATTTCCGGGTGCCCGAGACAACCAACGGCCAGATTTTGAGCTGGAGTATAAATACCCCCTCACTCACTCAAGAACAGTGAGCTCTCAGATTTTCTCTCTCCTACTATTCTTGAAAGCTCAAATCATCAAGATCTCCCAATCCCCCCACCCAAATTGATTGATCTTTGGAGGATTGGAGGAGAAGGCCCGGATCTATATCTTCACCGAAGGGATTTGCATTTCTCCCCCCATTCACTTGGGGATTTCGTGGCTAGGGTTTCCAGTGGAAAAACCTAGTTCACCATTGTTGTACTCTTGGTGTTACCTTGACCTTTTGTGGTCCTTGACCTTTTGTGGTCTTCTTGGGAGCCCCCAATTCAGTTGTGGGTGTGTGCCTCAAGCGTTTGTAAGGGATTCGATCTCCGCCCTAAAAGGGGATCAATAGTGGAAGGTGGACTCGAAACCTTTGTGGTTGAGTTCATCGGAGAAGAAGGTGAGCCTTTGTGGCGTTGCGGCTAACCTGTTGTGGTAGCGCACACCTCTCCAAACGAGACGTACACCCTTGGGTGGAACTCGGGATTACATCTTCGTCTCCGCGTGCTTCACTCGGTTCCCTTTATCTTTGCTCCCTTACTTGCTTGTCTTGTTAGCTTATTTATCTTGTTATTGCTTAGATTATCATTTAGGTAAATTCACCGTAGTTGCATATCTAGAGAATTTACCTTTGTGTTGAGCCTAAATTTGAAAAGACCTAAAATTTGTAATAGCACCTTTTCACCCCCCCCCCCCCCCTCTAGGTGCCGGATTCCCGTTCAATTGGTATCAGAGCCAGGTTCACTTTTAAGGGCTTAACCGCCTAAGTGCAACGATGACGGAATCCGATGTCGAGAGGGCCGCCCGTGAAAAATTAGAGGCGAAGAAGGAGGCGTTAGCCAAAGGGGCAACCATGGCCGATCTTATTGATATGAGATCTTCCTTGGAGGCCCAACTCCTCAAGATGAATGAGATGCTCATGGCACTCTTGAAGTCTAAGGAGCCCAAGGCTACTTATCCCTCTCCTCCTCCTAAGGAACATGCGGGGAACTCTAAGGAGTCATCTTCGGATGGGTCCAAAGATGTTACCTCAAGTGTTCCCGGGAAGGCGGAAAAGGATGAATCACCTAGCTCCTCTAACACCCCCAAAGGAGAGGAATTTCATAATGTCAACCATAATTACTCTCCTAACCCTCCTATCCCTCACCCTCATGTAAACTTTAGAAGTGATGCTCCTAAGCTTAAACCTACTCATTTCTCTCAATGGGAATTTCTAATGAAGTCTCATCTATGTAGTGCCTCCATTGAGCTTTGGCGCATCATTGAAGAAGGATACAAGCCCCATGATCCAACCAACTTGACAAGAAGAGAGGTGGTTGATAGCCAACTCAACGCCACCGCTCTTCATCAACTCCAAATGGCCGTTGGAGAGAAGGACATGGCGCTCATTCAACAATTTCCATCGCCAAGGAAGTTTGGAATGCTCTTTCCGACATCTTCGTCGGGAATGAGAGCATGAAGAAGAACCGGTATGATGCCTTATGCAATGAGGTGGAAGGGTTCTACAAGTTGGATGGAGAAAGCCACGAGGACATGTACCGGAGGTTGGTTTTGGTTGCCAACTCCTTCAAGAACCTCGGGGCGGAGTACATTAATGATGCTTGGATCAAGAGGAAGTTTGTGACCGCTCTCTTGCCCTTTGAGGAAACGGATTTGAAGACACTCCAAGGGAGACATGACTTTGCAAAGATGACATCCAATGAAGTTATGCAAGAGATGACCGCATACAAGGTGGCCTCCAAGATTGCACAAGATGCAAGAGCTAGAGCCATAGGGATGCACAAGCATGCCTCAATTGCTTTGAAGGCCACCGTTGAAGAAGAGGATGAAGAGGAGTGTGATGATCAAGTCGAGCTATCTAGTGAAGCTCTCTCAAGCACTCTCACTCAGCACATGGGTCTTGCGGCAAGAACCTTTTGGAAGAACCCCGGAAGGGCCAAAGCAAGGATTGACAAGAAGTTTCCCCCCAACGGAGGAAAGCCATTCAACAAAGTGAGGCTTTGCTATAACTGCGATGACAAGAGCCACTTTGTTGCCGATTGCCCATGGGAGAGAAGAGAGGATCATGGTGGGAGGCTCGTGGCCAAGACGAAGGGCAAGGGGCCCATGCCCATGAAGAAGCCTTTCTTCAAGAAGAACCAAAAGATTGTCTTGGTGACTCAAGAGCAATATCCCACCAATGATGAAGATAGTGACAAGGAGGATACTCCAACGCAAGTGGCCGCACTAGCCATTTCTTCCACACCTCCGTCACTCTTCTCCTCACCAAACGAGAGCCCCGTCGTCAAGAATGCAAGATGTCTTATGGCAAAGACATCCGAGGTAAAATTATCCCCCAACTCCATATCACATGACATTGATGATGCTATGAGCTTAGAAGTCAAGGAAGAAATCATTGCTTTTGATAAATTCATGACTAACTTGCAAGGAGAAGGAAAGAAACACTTTGGCTCAATCATGAGTCGTATAGGTGAGCTTGAGGATGAGCTTGAATTAAAAGGTGAGATTGAGAGAGAGGATGCACACGCTAAGGTGTCTCTCCAATCCTCTCTCGAAGATGAACAAGAAGCTCATGCTCTCCTTAAGGAGCAACTTGCTAAGATCACTAAGGATCGTGATCTCTACTTTGCTAAATGTAAAATTGTGCAAAATGAAAAGTCCGAGCTTGTAGTTGCTCATGCTAGACTTTGCGAAGACTTCGAGTCACTTGACAATGCTCACAAGGTGTTGACAAGTGATCACGAACGTCTTCTCAGGTCTCGTGATCAACTCCAATCTCGGATATCTACTCTTGAGAAACCTAGCACCTCTACTACTTTGAATGCTAATGCAAATGTTGTGAAGGATATTGCTAGGGTTGTGTTTGTTCCTTCCATGGCAACCAAGCCCAAGACCTCTCTTGATAAAGGTAAGGGGACACTCACTACTCCTCTTCACGAGCGAGTGCCCCACAAGGGTAAGGAAGGTCTAGGCTATGTTGCTAAGGAGAAGAAGAAGATCAAGAAGAAGACCAAGTCCGCACAAGCCAAGAAGGATGACATTGCGAGTGGAAATGCCACAAGGGGCACTCCCACTCGTAATGACTTTGCGGGCATATCTAACCCCAACTATGCTTTATATGTTGATTATTATGGGGATGTCTATGCTATATACATTGGTCCTTTTGATGGTTACATTGAATATGCTATTTGGGTTCCAAAGACCCTTGTTGCTAACCAAAAGGCACCCATTGCAAAATGGGTACCTAAACCAAAGAATTGATTGTGTGTAGGGCCTTGCTTCCGGAGGATCGAAATGGATAATTGATAGTGGGTGCACTAGTCATATGACCGGAAGCAAGGATATTGTAACGGAGTTGAAGCACAATGATGATCAAATGACCGTTACATATGGTGATAATTCTAAGTCTAAGGTAATAGGGCTCGGCAAGGTGGTACTGGCACCGGACATCACACTTGTGAATGTCTTGCTTGTCGAGTCCCTAGGTTTCAACTTGATCTCCGTCCATTCCTTAACTTGTTTGGGCTATAACGTTGTCTTCGAAAAGGAAATGGTCATTCTCTTGCGAAGCAAGTATCTCAATGTGTCTTTCGTTGGGTACATTGAGAATGGGCTCTATGTGGTTGACTTCTCCGGAGTCACCACTTCCCATACAATGTGCCTATTCGCAAAGGCGGACTTGGGTTGTCTATGGCATCGCCGACTAGCCCATGTCAACATGAGGACTTTGCAAAGTCTCCACAAGGGTGGCCATATCCTAGGACTAAAAGACCATGTTTCTTTCTCGAAGGATCGAATGTGTAGGGCGTGTGTTGAAGAAAAAATGCATGACATCTACAATCCAAGCAAGACCATCATTTCTTCAAAAAGGGTTTTGGAGCTTCTCCATGTTGACCTCTTTGGTCCCATTCCGGAAGCTAGTCTTGGTGGCAAGAAATATTGCTTGGTGATTGTTGATGACTATTCAAGATACACATGGGTTTTCTTCTTCAAGACAAAGATGGAGACTCAACAAACTATCATCGACTTCTCCAATGAAGCTCAACGTCAACACAATGTCCCTATCTTGGTGATAAGAAGTGACAATGGGTCCGAGTTCAAGAACTACACCTTAAACGAGTTCCTTAGTGAAGAAGGGATTCGTCATCAATATTCCGCTGCTTATACTCCCCAACAAAATGGTGTAGCCGAAAGGAAGAACCGCACACTTATTGAGATGGCAAGGTCGATGATGGCCGAGTTCAAGTCCCCTCACAACTTTTGGGCCGAAGCCGTCAACACCGCTTGCCATTCATCCAACCGGCTCTTCTTTCGCAAAGGACTCATGAAGACACCTTATGAAGTTCTAACCGGGAACAAGCCCAATATCTCCTACTTCCGAGTATTTGGTTGTAAGTGTTTCTATCTCATCAAAGGTGTTCGTTTAGGCAAGTTTGATTCTAAGTCTCTTGAAGGGACATTTGTGGGCTACGGATCTGAATCCCACACTTATAGAGTCTATGATAAGGCCTCGCGCATAATCATAGAAACTTGTAGTGTGGTGTTCGAGGAGAATGACGGCTCCCTCGTGGAGCAAAGTGGTGTTTCCGTTGTAGGTGATGATGAACCTCAAGATGCTATCCGAAGAATGGGGTTGGGAGTCCACCGCCCCGTTGAACTCTATTATGAGGTTGATCAACAAGGATCAAGTTCTTCACAAGTGGTGACCACCCCAACACAAGAAACACCCATCGACAACACCGTGCCCAATGCACCTAGCCAAGAAGAAGCACAAGATTCTACAGCTGCTCCTGGAATTTCCGGAGGACCGGAAAATCCGGTTCAAGCTGGAGTCGGAAATTCCGGTGGTTCGGAATTTCCGGTCCATGAACCCGGAATATCCGGTCCTGCTGACATTCCCGGTGGCAGTTCGCAAGGCCAAGATCAACCCTCTCCCTCACCAATGGACACCACTCCAATGGATGATCAAGGCCATCAAGTCAGTCAAGGCGGAGACATGAATGATCAAGATGATCAAGCGATTCCTCCCACCACTCGGAGGGAAATCGAGATCCGCCGCTTGAATAGGGTTGCAACCTCACAAGAATTAAGATCTCTATCTCTTGACAAGGTGCTTGGTGATGTGAGAAGCAAGGTCTCTACCCGAAGACAACTCGCAAGCTTTAGTGAACATCAAGCTCACTTCTCCATGGTGGAACCCAAGAAGGTCTTTGAAGCTCTTGAAGATAAAGATTGGCTTGATGCTATGCATGAAGAGCTCAACAACTTCGAGCGCAACAAAGTGTGGAAGTTGGTGGAAAGACCCAAAGATTGCCGCAATGTTATCGGCACCAAGTGGATATTCAAGAACAAGCAAGATGAGCATGGCATGGTGGTGAGGAACAAGGCAAGATTGGTGGCTCAAGGTTACTCCCAAATTGAAGGCATTGACTTTGGAGAAACCTACGCGCCCGTGGCTCGTCTTGAGTCAATCCGTATTCTTCTTGCCTATGCCTCTCATCATAACTTTAAGTTGCAACAAATGGATGTTAAATCCGCTTTTCTAAATGGTCCACTAAATGAACTTGTTTATGTTAAGCAACCACCGGGGTTCGAGGACCTCAAGTATCCGAACCATGTCTACAAGTTGGATAAGGCACTCTATGGCCTTAAACAAGCCCCACGAGCGTGGTACGAGCACCTTAGAGAACTACTTGTAGACCGTGGATTCCAAGTTGGGGAAATCGACCCCACACTTTTCACTAAGAAAGTTAATGGAGAGCTTTTCATTTGTCAATTATATGTGGATGACATTATATTTGGATCGACTAACAATGCATTTAACGAAGAATTCTCTAAGCTTATGACTGACAGGTTTGAGATGTCTATGATGGGTGAGATGAAGTTCTTCCTCGGATTTGAGATCAAACAATTGAGGGAAGGAACGTTCATCAACCAAGCAAAGTACATTCAAGACATGCTCAAGAAGTACGAGTTGCTTGATCTCAAGGGTGCCTCTACCCCAATGCAAACCAAATGCCACCTTGAGCTCAACCCGAAGGGTAAGGATGTGGATCAAAAGGTATACCGCTCCATGATTGGATCTCTCCTCTACCTTTGTGCATCTAGACCGGATATAGTGCTAGCCGTAGGAGTGTGTGCAAGATATCAAGCGGCTCCTAAAGAAAGCCATGATGTGGCGGTCAAGAGAATCTTTAGATATTTGGCTTATACCCCAACTTATGGATTGTGGTACCCCAAGGATGCAAATTTCTCATTATGTGGGTACACGGATTCCGATTGGGCGGGAGATCATGATGATAGGAAGTCAACCTCCGGCGCTTGTCAATTTATTGGGAGGTCCTTGGTGAGTTGGTCTTCTAAGAAGCAAAATTGTATATCTCTCTCCACCGCCGAAGCCGAGTATGTTGCCGCCGCAAGTTGTTGCACTCAGTTGCTATGGATGAGGCAAACTTTAAAGGAGTACGGAGTCGATTGCGACAAAGTGCCTCTTCTATGTGACAACGAAAGTGCCATCAAGATTGCCTACAACCCGGTGCAACATTAAAGAACCAAACATATTGAGATCCGCCATCATTTCATAAGAGATCATGTGGCCCGAGGAGACATTGACTTATCATATGTGGGCACAAGGGATCAATTGGCGGATATCTTCACGAAGCCCCTTGAGGAAGGAAGGTTTTGCTTTTTGAGGAATGAGCTAAATATCATTGATTCGAGGTCCTTAGCTTGATCGCTTGCACACTCACCTAGGGTGTAATTGCATCTTATCTAGTTTAGATGTAGGCATGGAAATAGGGGGAGTGCGGTCCTAATACATTGGACCATCCCTCCCCCCATTATGCCGATAGCAAGTGTTCTTTTATCTCTATATTCATTCTTATGACTAATGAGCTAAAACGATGAGTATTGGTTATGTACCCAAGATACATCTTCGCGGTAACATGCCATACACTCCTACATGGTGGCCTCGGCCACCGACCTCTTCTCCTTGAAGAGTTGATTTTATTTGGAGCTTATTGTTGCTATTTGCTCTCCTATTCATGCATGTGGGAAACCTACTCAACTTGGCGCTTTTTGTTTCGATTTGGTTGTTGTGAGTTGAGTATGGTGTACCAATAACAGTTTGGAAATCTATCCCAAGCCTACTTACCCCTGAAAACATTTCTCTCTATTGCACACAAGTCATCTATTTGAAAATTGGGATTTTGGTTCAGCAGGTCGGAATATCCGGTTCATTTTGAACCGGAATATCCGGTGACTCGGAATATCCGGTGTAAGTTACACTCGGAATATCCGGTCTGGCGGTTTGTCCAGAAATATAAGGGCAGGCTCAGGGTGAAGGGCTCATTAGTGCCCTTCTTCCACCCCCGACCTCCCTCTCCTCCAGTCGCCGCCCCTGCTGCTCCAAGGTCCCTCCGGAGCACTCCGACCGCCGGGGAACCTCTTTCTCGGCCGGATCTGCTCCTCCTCCGCCCCGGGAACTCACTCCTCCAAGCAACGGCCTCAATGGATGAGGGTAACTTCACTTTTCTTCTTCCTCATGTGCTTGCACTTGGATCTTGATGTGGAGTTATTTGTTTCAACATTGCTTGGTAGAGATTGTTCCTAGCACTATTCCCTGCCATCTACATACATTAGTTTTGCATTATGTTGGATCGATCTAGTTTTAGACCGAGTCAATCTCAGATCTGCACTGTTTCTGTCTGACTCGGAATTTCCGACTCAGACTGACTCGGAATTTCCGGTCCCCCGGAATTTCCGGTCATGTCTGAACCGGAATTTCCGAGTCAAACACTGCAGTTTCAAGATTAACTCATGTTTAACTACATATGATTCATCAAATGCCTATCTAATGTGTGTATTATCTCCTGACTTGCGTGCACTTACCTTATGCTACCCTCTATGCTCAAATTCACATGTTCAGGTGGGAGTCTGTCCGCTGGGGCATCAAGGAACACAGGTAAAGCACCTGTCCACAAGAACCCAGTCAACAAGGGAAAGGGTCCTGCAATTCAAAGGCAGAAGAAAGCTGTTGTCAGCAAGCCTACATCCAAGAAGAGGAAGAATGCCCCTAGTCCCCAACGTCAGGACTACTCCAAGATGAACTCAGTGGATTATTCTCAGCTGAGACAGGGGGACTGGTACCTCAGCTCAAGAGACAACTCTCTCGCTGATCGCAGCTATTGGTGCCAAGCGCAAGAGCACATATTCGTGGATCTCTATCTCTCTCTGTCGAAGCCCATTCGACCCATGCACCCGTTTGATTTTGCATCTCTGCAGAAGAAAGCCGCATTTGCTGAGGCTATCCACATTGTCAAGACCATGGGTTTGGAGAGGTTGGTGCTCACCCGTTGTCCCTACAACGCCCAGCTTGTGATGCAGTTCTTCGCCACCCTAGTGATCAAGGGTGACTCGAAGAAGACTATGAAGTGGATGACTGGGGAATCATACTGTGAGTCCAACTTCGAGGAGTTTGCTAAGGTACTGGGCTACAGGTTTGATGGTGACAATCCCCAAGGCTTTCGCATGCACACCCCCTACAAGCTCAACAAGAAGCAAACTGCGCACTTATATGGTGTGGGAGCCACCCCTGGAAACTCTCGTGACTTGCTTCCACGGTATGATGTTCTTGTGCGCATCCTGCGTGAGAACATTGCACCGAGTGGTGGCAACAACGACAATGTGGTTACCCCTCTCTGCAACCTGCTCCTTCACGCCAACCGCATTGTGGAGGACTCGAGTTCTGATGCTGACTGGAGTGTAGATGTGATGGATTACATCTACAATGAGATGTATGAAGCTATGACCACCAGGGTCTCTATTCCTTATGCTCCTTACATAATGAAGCTCCTCAAGTTTATGTTCCCTGACTACAACTTCAGCAATGGTGATTTGGAGCCACATGACTTCAAGAAGCTTTATGTGAAGAAGACTGTGGTCAAGCCCCCTCCTAGGCCTTCTACTACCTCAGCTCCAGGTGGATCTTTCATGGGTGATGCTAGGAGGGCTGATGCTGCCCCTACTCATGTTCCTGCCACTCATGCGCATGTCAAGAAGCTGAATTGGTTCCAGCGCAACATCCTTTGCATGAATGTGGACATCCGCAAAGAGCAATACACTGCCTACAAGGATCGCCGTCAGCTGGAATACAAGCAAGACTTGATCCTTCACCATGCTTCTGGCTCTCCTGCTCCTGCTGCTCTGTCTGATCCCCTGACCTTTGCTCAGTGGAACCAGGGTTCCTTGGCTCCGTGGACACTGATTGACCAGGACCTTGGCGGCAGCTCTTACACCACTGGCTATGATTATGATGATGAGGAGGCAGATGATGATGAGGAGGCAGAGTCTGAGGAGTATGAAGAGGATGATGATGATGAGGATGATGATGGTGATGATGATGATGAGGAGAACCCCTCGGACTGAAGACTTCCATGGGACGTAGCATCGCTCTTCTTCCTTTTTGGCGTTTCGATGCCAAAGGGGGAGAAGTTGCTCTACTAGGACTTCTTCAGGGATTTGCAAAGGGTCGGGCACAAGCTTATGCATTTACCATTTATTTGCACTTGTGTCCATTTATCGTGTTTTAAGTTATTTGTGAACTCTTTTTATTTCATTATGTGATAACTATGTATTGAGACAATGGTTTGATGCTATCATTATCTTATGGTTGAGACTTCGAATTGATTGTGTTGGTATTCTCTTCATATTCTATATACACAAGGTATGAAAATCTATCTAGTCTCAATTGCTACCATAATCTTACATTTTGTCTCGTTTCTCCTTTGTGATATCTTGTGGTTGTTGTTATAAAATTGCTCCTATCCTTTGTCATATTGTGTTGCTTACTTGCATTTATTTAGGGAGAGCCATTTTCTGCCAAAAACATGATATTGCTTTTTGTTTCTATGCAAATATTGGTATTGTCATCTAACACCAAAAAAGGGGAGATTGAAAGAACATTTTTTAATCCCTAGTGTTTTGTGTGTTAGTTAACAATACCAATGATATACTAATCCTATTGCTAAGTATTTCAGTTTGGGTGAAACTCTTATCACAAATCCTAAAGCCAAATTGTAGAGAAAAAGAGTTTCTGGAACTCTTCCCAGACTCGGATATTCCGGTTCCCCAACTCGGATATTCCAGTTCCCCAACTCGGATATTCTGAGTCAACCCCAGAAAATTGGCTAAGTCAAGTTCAGAAAGTGGTACTGACTCCAATCGGAAATTCAGCTCGGAAATTTCAAGGACTCGGATATTCCGAGTCAACCCCAGAAAATTGGCTAAGTCAAGTTCAGAAAGTGGTTCTGATCTCAACCAGAAATTCAGCTCGGAAATTTCAAGGACTCGGATATTCCGAGTCACCCTCAGAAAATCGGCTAAGTCAAGTTCAGAAGTAGTTCTGATCTCAACCGGAAATTGAGCTCGGAAATTTCAAGGACTCGGATATTCCGAGTCACCCTCAGAAAATCGGCTAAGTCAAGTTCAGAATTGGTTCTGATCTCAACCGGAAATTCAGCTCGGATATTTTCAAAGACCCGGATATTCCGGGTGACCGGAATTTCCGGTGGTACTTAAACCGGAATTTCCGGGTGCCCGAGACAACCAACGGCCAGATTTTGAGGGGGAGTATAAATACCCCCTCACTCACTCAAGAACAGTGAGCTCTCATATTTTCTCTCTCCTACTATTCTTGAAAGCTCAAATCATCAAGATCTCCCAAACCCCCCACCCAAATTCATTGATCTTTGGAGGATTGGAGGAGAAGGCCCGGATCTATATCTTCACCGAAGGGATTTGCATTTCTCCCCCATTCACTTGGGGATTTTCGTGGCTAGGGTTTCCGGTGGGAAAACCTAGTTCACCATTGTTGTACTCTTGGTGTTACCTTGACCTTTTATGGTCCTTGACCTTTTGTGGTCTTCTTGGGAGCCCCCAATTCAGTTGTGGGTGTGTGCCTCAAGCGTTTGTAAGGGATTCGATCTCCGCCCTAAAAGGGGATCAATAGTAGAAGGTGGACTCGAAACCTTTGTGGTTGAGTTCATCGGAGAAGAAGGTGAGCCTTTGTGGCGTTGCGGCTAACCTGTTGTGGTAGCGCACACCTCTCCAAACGAGACGTACACCCTTGGGTGGAACTCGGGATTACATCTTCGTCTCCGCGTGCTTCACTCGGTTCCCTTTATCTTTGCTCCCTTACTTGCTTATCTTGTTAGCTTATTTATCTTGTTATTGCTTAGATTATCATTTAGGTAAATTCACCGTAGTTGCATATCTAGAGAATTTACCTTTGTGTTGAGTCTAAATTTGAAAAGACCTAAAATTTGTAATAGCACCTATTCACCCCCCCCCCCCTCTAGGTGTCGGATTCCCGTTCAACGGAGACATGAGATCATGGACGAGTAGAAGATAGTGTTGTCGGTAACTAGGTAGAGATTAGGTATGGAGATATCTATGGAACGACGCTCGGACACAGTAAGTATCGCTATGGCAAAAGATTTAAGACTTTGCGTTCAGTTTTGATAGATGAAAGTCATTCGTTATATCACAGGGATTAATTCATAGGGTCCAGGCCTACGAGTTAGTCGTTGATCATAGAGGACTCTTGGTCATACCTGTTATTATATCGAACCGCTAGGGTAACACACTTAAGGGGTTTCGACAAGACAACCGAAAAGGAAAGAGATCGCCGGGAGCGTCCCGGGAGGGGGCCGATGGAGATCGGGCAGCGCCGAAAGAGTTTTTGGAGCTAGGATAAATTAGATATATTCTGTTTGATATTAATTAGTGTAATTAATATGTAAATATGATTTATATATTTATTTTCGAATTTATTTAGGCTGATTTCCCTAAATGGTCCTTCTGGTCAAAAGAAGGCCCAAGAGGGGGAAAATCCTCTAGGGGATTCGGTGGGGGCCGAACCAAGTGGGCCAAGGGGCCCACTAGGGGGCCGGCGCACCCTCCTATGACGCACCATGCATGTGGGGGTTAGTCCCACATTGCCTGGTTAGCAAGCTGGCTCCCCCTGGGAGCCTATATAAGAAGGGGCACCCCTGGCCTTTTAATTCACCAATTAATTCCCGAATTCTCTCTCGATTTCGTGATTCCCTTTGTTGGAGTCGCGCTGAGCTGAGAGAGGGATCTCTTCCACCATAGCCCGCTGCCGCGCTGCTGGTGTTCCGGTCTAAGTCTTCCGCAGCTCGTCATGTACTGGAGCTTCGGAGGCCGTCGTCTCCACCGTACGTGTGTGACGCCCTACGAGGTGCTGCGCTAGCGGTACTCGGAGGTCTGCTTCCTCTACACGACCTTGAGGTCGGCTTCGTCGGTCTTCATCGACAACGTTTGTGCGGGAACGTAATCCCCGCTTTCGGTCTGCAAGGGTACGTATTCCGATCTCCGTTCGTACTACTATATCTGCATAGAATAGATCTTGGCATGCTTTTAGGATATTGTTGGTAGGAAATTTTTTGTTTTCTGCACACGATCCCCTTCAATCTCCACGCCTTCGAGATCCCGCCGGTGAAAAGATCTCCAAAACAGTGCCTCCACTGAGGAAAACGACGCCATGCGACACTGTCCGAACTAGCCTTAGGTTTCCCTCAGAGCCCGACGGAACTTCCACCGTGACGATGCCCTCCAGGAAGGTTAGCGGTGCCCACAGGCGTCGCCGCATCATCTGCGGCGGAAAAAGGCAGACAAGCGATTTCTCCTCAGCGGTTGTTCCGTCACCAGGAGATACGCAGGAGAGGATACGACGGAGGCGCCCACCACCATAGAGGGAAAGGCCGTGTCGGGCCGAGGCCCAACCCCACCAGAGAAGCCGCCGCCGGCAGGGGAAGATCTCGGCGCTCGCCACGGATCCGCCACCGCCGCCCACGGCCCGTGTCGCTGCCGACCTTGAGCCACACCAAGGTTGCCTCCGCTCGGGGCCTTAAAAGAGACCGAGACAAGGGCCTCGCCGCCCCCTTCATCAGCAGCCAGATGGCTTTGCCGTCGGCCGCTTCCAGGAGAGGCAAGGAGGAAGAAGGAGGAGGGTGGAGGTTGGCGGCGCGATCTAGGGTTTCACCCCTGGTCGCCTGGAGGAGGGCGATCGAGGGGTGCGAGGTGAGATTCCTGCCTCTTATTGAGGTTTTAGTTTACTATGAGTTGTGGTTTTTTTCTGGATGGTTCTCTAGTTTTTTTTTATCGTTCGGTTTATGTATTGATTGCTACTTTGTAATAAACGACTTTGCTGCATGTGCAGCTTCTCTTACCGGAAGCTATGGGCTACGCCCTTAATTCGGAAAAAGGAAAAGGAGGAAACAATTGTCAACCCTTTTCACTATGGTACCTCTGTGGCTTTTTTTCTTTTGCAAATAGGTACCTCCGTGGCTCTGTCTATGTTAACCTCCTAGTTATTAATCAAGTTTTATTTTCTCCTTAAATTAAAAAAAAATTTACTTTCTCCTTCAATGAAGTAGCAAACAAATTTGACTCTTAACTTCAATACCGTAGCCTAGAGAAAATGAAAATAAAGAGGACTCTTTTTTTAAGCGATGGAGAGACCCCACAATTATTTTTAATATTTAAATAATAAGAATCCAATTGTACATCACGAGGACTTGAATCCAGATAGCTAGGTTGTACATCAACTCCCATATCCAACTTGTAGCTTTGTAGAACTAATTTTACTTGAAATTGTATATAACCAATTTTTTCTAGCGATTGATTACACACCCAAATTTTGTCTTATGATTACCCTTACGACTTTTTTCATATATAAAACAATTGATGATTTGACCGCAAGGCCCACGTGTGAAACTGAGTGGATAAGCCTTTTGGATTTGAGGGTCATAGCTTGTCTATACTTTTAGGGTCACTTTGAATTGAACGAATTCCAAAGGATTTACATAGGATTCAAAAACTTACAAATTTTTCTATAGATTGCCTTTGGTTCAAATGAATGATGCTACCAAAATCATATGGATTGGATTCCTATGCCTCAATTCCATAGAAATTTGAACATCTACTCGATCCAACCTCTTTTTACACTCAAGCACGTACGATCGAGAAATGTTTCCCGTGTTTATCTACATTTTACCCAAACGATAAATTTCTAGAGTCTTTTTGTGTTTTACACTCCTCTATTTTACATTTATAAACTTGTAAAATTCCTGTGTTTTTTAGATTTCTGCATTTTTTTAACGCTACGATCCAAAGAGACTCTTAGTTTTGGAGTAGAGGGAGCCAAAAGATTCCTGACATCGAGCTTTATTAGTGGATCATTCAAACTAAGTGGGCAACGAAATTGGTATCAAGTGAAAGATCAACATTTCGTTTTCAGCTTTAAATAAATTAACTATGCGACCAGTTGAAAATTTGGCCATACGCACTGACTTTCATAGCAGGGCAAATCATATACACTTGTCAAATGGAGAAACGGGTAAATGGCTTGAAGGACAAGCTGCAATGCAAACGACTAAATATCGTTCTGAGAAACAATGATGACAATTTTCAGGATGCTCATGTCTAAATTGAAAACTTTCAAAGATATATTAACACGTGGGTTCAGTTTTTTTCTTTGGGAGAAAGACGGGTTCAGTCTTCAGTGTGACGTCCGTTTTCAGTGAAACTAATTCTTGGCAGTCTACACTAGTCCTAGTCAGAGTTAAATTAAGGAGTAAATAAAGGAGAACCTCAAGAAAAAGTGCAGTTCAAGACGGCCCCAATTTCTAGTTGAACTGAGACTCTGGTTCGGCAGCTCGGCTACCAGTAGAATCTCGAGATGCACCGAACCGATCGAGATGCAGGTTCTCCGTCCTTGCGTTGGAGATTGGACTAATTAACTCTGTTGAAAGAAACACCATCTCTGACTGCTCTTAGCAGGAGTTAGTAGCCTACGTCTGCCTCGATGACTTGCGACTTTCCCAGTTTAACCAAGAGCAAGCTTAAGACTAGTCATAGTGAGAGTAACATAGTTAGTATCATAAGTGCCACGTATGCAAAAATAATGATGTGGCAAGTATTTAATGAAGAGAGAGGTGATGGTGGTATCATAGGTAGATACCGTAACATAGCGGATTCCAAGACAAGGTGAGTCTATAGGCTAATAAATGCATGACTATATGATATCACTCCTATGATACTCTCCACTATTGAAATAGTAACATAGACTAGTATCATAAATATGATACCAGTTTATGATACTTCCCACTATGACTAGTCTAATGATTATGTATCCATGGGTTTTCTAACCAGAAGCAAACAAACCGGCATATCACAGTGACAGGTAGGGAAGTCGTGACAGACAAGTAGGGGTACTACTCACTCCGATTTATAAAAAATGAATGTAGATTTAAATTGTACCTAAATTAGTTGTTTTCTCCGACACTTTTTGTGGTTTAGCTGTAGTAGTATAAACACATGATACAATTTCTTGCCCTTACAGGAAAGGAAGATACCGATTCTTGCAGAAGATGAAGGGAGAAACTAGAAATTGTCATGTCTTGGTGTATGGACACCGGATACTCGCTACACGTTTAGAGATTTAGGACAATGCACTAAGAGGTTAAGATCCGCTTCCCGAGAGGTGAAGATCGACCTAATCGAGCAAGCTCTGACGAGCAAAACAAAGACACAATAAGTTAACCAGGTTTAGACCGCCCCAAGGCACCCTGAGGGTCCACGTGATTGGAGGAAGAAGAACAACAAATCTTGCCCTGGAGGAGATTACAACTCTTCTATCTGCTCCTCTATCTTAGTTAGGACTTGAGCTATCTTGTATATGTCTTCCTCTCGGTGGCATTGGTCCTCACTTTATAAATCAGGGGCTGCCACAACCCGTCACACGAGAGCATGCTCAAACAACTTGGTGGGAAGACGAAAAGGTGGCAGAGGCGCGCAGCAGTGTCTCCGCCCTTCGCGTGTCGTGGGTTGATGAAGTTCCGAAAGCACGCCCGCTTTTGGAAGGAACACATCTGACAATGGGAAGGTGAGCCTAATACACTCACCCTAGCTGTCTCATGATGACATCACCTTGGCATGATCTTGTTCACTCTATTCTTAGTGTTCAACTCTTCTCTTGATCTCATTCTTTTGTTTGGGAGGAGTGTTTCTCTTTTGCGCGTCCAGGGAAGGCAGGTGAAACATACCAAGTTGTCGAACCGGTCAAGCCAGCCGCCGTGCATTGCTCTTTTCGGTTCAATGACCTTGACCGATTCCACAATTCGGTATGTTTCACCCTTGAGGGTGGTGTGTCAGGGGCCGTGCATTGCACTTTTCGGTTCAATGACCTTGACCGGTTGAGGGTAGCAACCCTTGAGGGTTTCCCGGGTTGGATTCCTTCAGCGTTTGCGGATCGAGGCAGGTCTTCTTGGGTCGTCGTAACAGAGGTGGGCTGGCCAACTTCTCAGGTCATGGTAGCTTGGTCTTGTCCAATTTTTGGGTGGGGCTATGGGAACCACTTTGTCGGGAGTAATGTGAGCCATATTCGACTGTTGCGAGACAAATAGACTGCCGATTCAAGTTGCTAGGTCACAGCGATACACGCTACTATGTACTGTTGATGAGAAGCAGTAGGATTCAGTGTCCCGACTGCCTGACGGAACGAGCTACTCCCTTCATTTTAAAATATAAATTGTTTGAGATGTTACACATGTTGTCTAAGTGCATAATATAATGGGTGAAACACTACAACATGTCTAGATACACTTATAATATACGTGTGAATGTGGACAAAATTTAAAACATCTTATATTAAAAACCAGATGGAGTACTAGCTAGAAAGGTATGTGAATGATCAATTTCTTGTCAGTTTGGTACACAAGTATGAAAACAATACTCTAACTAAAAGAACCCTTTTGTGCACCGACTAGCTAACTAGTGCTGAACAATACTCTATCTAAAACAACAGATGTTGCAGATCGTCCTTGACCCATGCGCTGGGATTTCATTGCAATTATCAATCCGTCTGTCCTTGTGCACGATCACTTAGTAGCTGTTTTTTATTTTCTTCTCATAGGCTTATACCAGTAATAAATATAAGTTATGGGCTGAAGTAAATACCTCGTACGTATTACGTAGAAATGGTCTTTACCTTGAAGTATAAACCAAGTAAATTGTTGCCGGCGGTAAGCTTTGGCATGCTGCACTGTCGTCAGCGCTCGTTCTTCAAATGTGCTATCGCCACACCATCAGGGTCTCTTCAGTGACTAGGTGATCGTGAAAGTAGCGACGAGGTTAGCTGGAACATCACTTGGATATAGTAGGTACGTAGGGGGTGATCAGAAACATAACTTTGCCAGGGTTCTTTACTTTAAAGTCAGTGTTCTGATTGGCCTCCCTGAACTGTGCAACAGTGAAAATTTCTGAATATATATGTACAATTATCTTAAAGCGCAAAGCTTACCAATTCGATACATGGCTAATTCTGCTGGGTCCAGTGACTCCAGTCTACATGGAAATTATCGCAAGAGTATGTTAGGTGCGAGGAAGGTAAAATGGCAACGAAGAGCCGAGAGTAATGTCACCACTCACTCGTCCTAACTCCAAGACTTGTAAAGCCACACCTCAAACTAGTCCCTCCGGTTAGATTTAGATAACTTACCTATAAATAGAAACAGATGCATCTAAGCATACTTTTACCATTAGATGCATCCATTTCTAACTACAGGTGAGTCATCTAAATCCGAACAGAGGGAGAACACTCACCATTTCGCTAGGTAGTGTTTCTTGCCACTCTTTGTGATCCTTGAGTTGTAAACTTTGGAACTTGTAAACTTTAAAACATTAACTTAGTATAAAAGTTAGATGTAAACTCTTTCAAGGCCGGAGGGAGTAAGACAAACGAATAATCAGGGGAAGTAGGTACTAGCTTTCAAAACATAACAATCGATATATTCAGTAATTGCTATAAATTAGGAATCTGCTTTCTTAATAATAGTTTAGATATGTGACAACAATAAAATCCTGTAACAATTATGTCTTGATAAAATACCCGGGGGGGGGGGGGGGGGGGGGGGGGGGGGAGGAGATCCACACCGAAGATATAATACATTATGTCGTGATAGTTTTTGATTATTTGATTTGTTAAGAAATATGTACTATCAACAGGGACGGAGGAAGGGGGACGAGCAGGAGCTAAGCGCCCCCCCCCCCCCCATTTTTTTTCTTACTAGTTGTACTACTAATCTCACTTACATTTGACAAATTCTAGTGATTCTAGGCTATTTCGTCCCCTCCAACATAATTTCGCCCCCTCCAATCCCTGTAGCTGGCTCCGTCCCTAACTATCAAGATAAGGTTGACACTATGCTGACAATTTTACTTGGGTATCTCCAAAGCAGAATAGTTCACTATTATGAAAGTTAACTTTTGGACGGGAAAGCTCCTCTAAAGAACATTTGCCAGTTTTTCATCAATGTATTGTAGAAATAAACCATCTTTAGAAAGATGTGGCACAACACCAATGATTTTACCATCTGCAGAGACGTGCTCATTGCAAGGATACCCACCACAATATTACAAAACATCGGAGACAACATCGCCATGAAGTCCTTTTTTGTCTCAAAGTAACAACATGTGTCATCAATTACTTTAATAGCTACACTTGCTATAAAGATAAAGCTATTGAACCACACATGTAGTGATGGTGTTGGACACTAAGACACGACGAGACTACATGAAACATATCTAAATTCAATACCACTAAACATATATGTGTTGTGTACTGCATCAACAATATGATATAACCAGGACAATGACATAGAGTGAACTGCAGGAAAAGAAAACATGAACACATGGGCACCCGATTTTAACGTGGAAACCTTTGTGCTGGCCCTGATTTTAACCAGGACAATGACATAGAGTGAACTGTTGAAATGTTGATTTCTCGAAAAGAACAACATTAGTACTGTACATAGATTTCGTTTCAAGCAAAGTGCTTACTGGTAGATCTTTCTTAATATTCATAATAATTTGTGTTGGTTAGGGTTTCTGAATAGTTCAGCAGTTCTCTTCGAATGCCTTTCTACTAAGCTTCCATCAAATCAGTCTCCGGTTTCACACGCTTAGTTAACTCGCAATTAAACCAAAAGGACATATACATGATACATCTATAAATCACATAGCCTAAACAATGGTATGGTGGCGCACTAGCTAGATATGTTAAGTACTTGCGCATTCAATGGAAGGTAACATCAATGAGGTGCACAGTCCCAAGAAATCATGCCGTCACATTTGAGCCTACCTTTTCGAGTAAGCAAGATTATTAATTCAGCCACCTTCGTAGTTAACCAGATTTCTTAAGACAGTGACAACTTTGATTGGCGATGGCTACTACTAGCTACTTAGCATAGGTTGAACCATTTCACGCACTAAACTCCAATCGTTCAACTAGTGGACTCAAAGTTCGTATTCATTCAATTGAGTCCTGAACAGACTAATCGGTGGACGATGAGATATATATAATTCTCTTCCACTTGGAGAAATAAAGAGCTGCGAGTTTTAAATTAAGCGATATGATTGGAAACAAAAGGGTGGATTCATATCTAAACAAACAAATTCTATTTGATCCCCCATTGCAAGAAAAGCAGCGCAATAATTTCTAATTTCCTCAACCACACTCCAGAAAGTTCTCTGAAACCTTTAGGGTGCAAAAAGCACTGCAGAAATCATCACCCTGATTTAGTATTTTGTAAGCAAGTATACGTGTAGGCTCACTCGGCGTATGTGCGTGCTACCGGCAGGACAGGATGAGCGCACTTGCTGATTAACAACAGCACAGCGAGTAGACCCTGCAACGCATGATCGATAGATGTGAGAGAAAACCTGAGCCACGAAGGGATCGCCGGCCGGCCGGCCCCAGAGGCTGGAGCGAGTGACATTTTGCTCTCCTGGGACAGGGGTTTGGTAGGTAAACGCAATAGTCTGAGAGGTAGGAAGAGGTAGGGTCTGGCAATGGTAACTGATGGGCTTGTCATCGCCAGTATCACAGTGTGCATGCGTCCTTTGCGTGCACATATATACCTGTGCCACTCCACGATCCAGCGTCGTCCAAACAAGCAGTTCCTGGACTTGGAAGGTTTAGCAGATCAGATTAGAGTGGTCGTCAGGGTGAGTGAGGTGATATGGGGCGAGGCAGGGCACCGTGCTGCGCCAAGGTGGGGCTGAACAGGGGCTCGTGGACGCCGCAGGAGGACATGCGACTCATCGCCTACATTCAGAAGCACGGCCACTCGAACTGGCGTGCCCTCCCCAGGCAAGCAGGCCTGCTCCGGTGCGGGAAGAGCTGCCGGCTACGGTGGATCAACTACCTGCGCCCGGACCTCAGGCGCGGCAACTTCACCGACGACGAGGAGGAGACCGTCATCAAGCTGCACGCCTTGCTTGGCAACAAGTAAGCTTTAATTTGCATCTGGGCTTGGATCCATCTCTGTAAATTATCGTGTGTGTTATAGTTCATCCTGCAGAGTACGTACTGGTGTTCTGATTCGAATGTTCGATTTGTTCAGGTGGTCCAAGATCGCGGCGTGCCTGCCCGGGAGGACGGATAACGAGATCAAGAACGTCTGGAACACGCACCTCAAGAAGAAGGCGTCCCAGAGGGAGCAGAAGCCAGCCACTGACGAGAGCAACGGCGAAGCGGACGACAGAGACTCCGACGCGCCGGTACCTTCGTTGTCTTCGGCGAACTCGTCGACGACTATATCCAACGGCGACAATGATGCCGGCGAGCAGTGCGGCACGAGCACCGAACCCCACATGACCGATGTACCTTCCCCCCTCGAGCTCGAGCCAGATATTGACATCTTGGACATGTTGATTGACGAGCCCAAGGAGATGGCGTTAATGCCAGCGACGTCTTCGTGTTCGTCGTCCTCCCTGACGACGTGCGCCACCGGTGACGGTGTGGAGGAGCTGCTCGAGCTGCCGGAGATCGACATGGACATTTGGAGCATCATCGATGACGATTTCGAGCGGCTACAAGGCGATGCAACAGTGCCATGTACGACCAATGCCAGTCAAGAAGAGGAGGGAAAAGATTGGTGGTTGCAGGATTTGGAGAAGGAACTCGGCCTGTGGGGGCCCACGGAGGAATTCCAGGCCCTAGTGGGCCCACCAGACCAGTTAGGCTATCCGGCCCCACCCTACGGGACGGAGATGCCGGAATCATCCTGCTTGCAGCCGAGATCGGATGAGCAAGCGTCCAATTCCGAATAGAAGGTTAAGCGTCCAACTCCGATGCACGACGGCACGAGATCAAGTGATACAACTTGGAGAAGTTTCCAACGAAACGTTTGAGTTGTTTATCTGATCGAGGTATTGGAGGAGATTAGCTTCTCGTTCAAAAAAGGGACAGTTTTAGCTTAGTTAAAATGCACATACAAATTGAAGGAATGAAGGCCAACTAGTGAAGACACAAACACCTCTACACTTTAGACAATATAATAAAATGTACGTTCATATGTATGCAAACAGTGCTCTCCTGATGAAGAGCCAGTTCGAAGTGCTATATTGAATGAATAAGCCTGTGGCTCAATGTCCTTTGGTTAAGTTTGTAGTTTTTTTTTTCATATTTCTTGCGATTATTTTGAAGTTTATAATCTCTACCGTGGATATATATACTGCATGGCATCATGGTGACGTAGGCACTCGCTCATTCAGTAACCTACCATTACTACCAGCATCATATTTGCCTTTTTGAAGAATCATGCACCACCGGGCTTTGATTATGCATTATAAAGCGGTTTACTTTTGCTAATGCGATGTAACCTTTTCTTCTCCTTTCCCTTTTTGTTTCTTTATATTCTTTCTTTATGTTTGATTGCCTGTTGTTTCTGGTGAGTATAATCTAAAATCACATGGAACATGATGATAGAGAGAGCATCACCTAAGCAATAAAACGGGAGCATGGGAAAAAGTGAGGATCGTTATGAACTTTAAAGGGGCTCCTTTCCAGAAACACCATGTAGTATGGCTTATTAGTTGTTTATGCATGTGTTTTGTGTGTTTTTGAGATTTATTTCATTAATCTATACTTCCGTCCTTGGTTTCATCTGTCATTAATCCGATGGTCATAAAAAAACCCGCTTCTCAATCGTTACAAAAACTAGACGACTGATCGGTCTCCCAATCTAACTGAAACATGTCCGCGTTCAACTAAGATGTCACTAGAGTCCCACTCGCACGGTGTCGGTCGGCCAATGCAGCCCAACTACATCTGCGTTCAAATCGGATGCCACCATCAGCCCATCTCTCGGAACGTGTCAATCGTTGCAGCCCATCTTCTTACGATAAATGATTTTTGAAATCCCTTTTAGACTGTCCCAATCAATTTTTCTATCCACGTCCACGATGGGCGCGCGTTTCCGTATGAAGATGTATGTTGATGCGCGTATCCTAAGCGATTGAGATTGGGTCACATACGATTTGAGGTGTTGTGTGGGTAGACTAAAGCATACAAATGGGTAAGAGGACATGTGTTATAATCAAGTTCTTCAGCTTCGTTAGTTCATCTTTTCCCCATATATATTGACTTAATGATTTTTCACAGTGAGATCTGAAAAAATAGGTCATATCATAAAAAATAATCAAAAATACATTTATTTAATTTTATATCTATTGTTTTTCTATATTTCCTCCTATTGTACATTGTTGTATACTGATACATCTCACAACAACGCGCGGGGCATCATCTAGTGGCTTATATTATATGTGCTTCCCTCATGTGGCGTCCAATATGTGCAGCTTTGACCCCATGTTGACCGTCACCACGTATGCTTGGGGCACAGTTTGCACAGTTCATATAGTTTAAAATAATTATTCCATGGTTGAAAACATGTTCACGTAGTTTGTAATAAAAAAATCAGGGTTAACAAAATTAGGCCGGTCATAATAATTGTCCATAAAAAACATTATCCATTCATTAGACGCAAAATAAACAATCATGTATTTTAAAAGGTATAAGAAAAACTAAGCGGAATTTAACATAAAAGGGAAATGAAAAGAAAGAAAAGGGAAATAAAACAAAACGAAAAAACTGAAAGGTGGCTCACCTGACTGGGCCGCCCGTGCGTGGGCGTTGCTCCCGTAAGCAACTCAACAGGCGTTATATAGGGAACTTTTGCGTGTGTGGGCTATAGTTGGCCAAACGGGACGGCACGGCACGCTCCGCCGTCGGCACGGCACGGATGCGGCACGGCTCCAATCGTGCCGTGCCGTGCCGGCACACGGGTTTCAACTCCGGCCGGAGCACGGCACGATGAGCACGGCGGTGGCACGGCGGCACGGCACGGCACGGCCGACCTGCTTTCTCCTCCACCTCCGGCGTCTCCTCCACGGTGGCGGCGACAACTTCTCCTCCACCTCCGGCGTCGATCTGATGTGCTCAAGTGGAGAGAAATCGAACGAGGAGAGGAATCTCTTACCTTCGAAGTCGCTCTGGTGTTCACGGAATCGAACGGGGAGGGGGAGGAGCGGCGGATTCGCCGGAGTTGGCGGCGGCGGCGGCACGGATGCGGCACGGCTGCTAATCGTGCCGTGCCAGCCCGCGTGCCTCGACCTGAGGTTGAGCACGGGCACGGTGCGTGCCGGGCCAAGGCACCACACGATTAACACGGGCCGGACCGTGTTCGGGCCGGGCTAAAAGTTTCGTGACTCGGACCAGCCCGTTTAGCACGGCCCGTTTGGCCAGCTATAGTGTGGGCGTGCGGTCTCGCGGCCCGTTGGCCCCGGCACATCCTTGAGCGTCTCCGAGGGAAAAAAAGGAAGTTGGTTCTGCGGCTGGGAACCTGGGAGGCTTGAGCTGTCTATCCCCACAGACACCGTCGACCAGTTTCAGGCTCGCTTGTCCACGGCGGAGACGAGCTGCGTCGTCGGTAACGATGCTGAAGGCTCTTCCCGCCCGCTACCTCTCCTCGCCGTGGCCTGGCGCATGGCGCCGGCGGAATCGACGACGATCGCCGCAGCCGATTTCGGCGCGGTTGATGACCAACCCGGCGTACTTCGAGGTGGGCAGGCTATTGGGTAGCTACGGCTTCATGAACATCACAAGGTCAGCGTTTCTAGGTCCTCGGCCGCCCCTTCCCATTTTCTTTCAAAGCTCATAGATGTGCTTACCTTCTGATTTGATTCAAAACTTGCGACGGTAGGGCTGTGTGCGGGAGTGGATTTGGTTCGAGCGTTCCTACTGGTTTCTAGCCACTTGCTTAGGTTGATTTAGTAGTTGAATCCAGCAGAAATCACTGAAAACTTAGGGCATGTACAATGGTCTTATCTTAGCGATGCCACGTAGGATAATTGCTGAGTTGTAGGAGAGAGAAATGAGAAAAAGAGGTTTGTCTTATCTTAGCTAAGAGATTATATCTTAACAACAATTGTCTCGCCACAAATTTAGGGATATTTGATAGCAAAAATATGACTAAAGAATAACTCATTGTACATCATGTTTTTTCGTCATATGTTGATTACGTGGCAGGTTTAAGATAAGACCGTCTTATCAACCACTGTACATGCTCATTTGTCTGGAGAAAAAATGTTGTGGTGAGAAATTCTTGCTTCTTGCTGTGATAGTGTGAGAACATGGTGAAAATTATTTATGGCTACTTTGTAGTTTTGACATTTACGGATTTATCTTTGCTTAGTTAGGTTAGGACACTACAGATAAATTCAGTTGAGATGACCAGTAGTCCCATATAACATATCTTCTCGTGATAGTCACATGGTTGAAAAACAGAGAAATAGGAAAACATAGGAATCCCACAGGTTTGTCAGTGCCAAACATAGGATTGTAAAACCCATGACAACTATAGGAATAGTCGTTTGGATGAAACGCAGGAAAAACACAGGAAAAATGCCTCATTTGAAAAAACGGGGGGTAGTCCTATGTATTGTACATGGTTTACTTAATAATACTGAAAAAATAGATTGAATAACCGGGAACATACGCACTTGACTCTAAAAAAGAGGTTGGAGTGGATGTTTAAATTACTATGAAATTGAGGCATAGGAATCCAATCCATAGGATTTTGATGGCACCATTCCTTTGAACCAAAGGCAATCCAGAGAAAAAAATCTTAAGGATTAGAATCCTATGAAAATATTTTGAAATTCCTACGATCCAAAGAGGCAGTAGATATGACCAGCGGTATCATATAACAAGTAGGGGGTTCAATGTGTCTAGTCAGTCAGACGTCGAGGTTGCTTATCTCTTACCAGAAAATTCACAGAAAACGTTTTACAAGTATATGTCATGAGACCATGGACGCTGCATCAAGATATCTAATATTCCGATATCTTACCTCTTATTAATCGAGTGGCTACAAGGATCACGAGATATTTTCTGGCCTTGGAGAACATAAACGATCTTTTTTTGTGTATTTGTCACCATTACCAACACTCTGTCATGTCAAATAGTTATTCATCTTCTCAATCTGGAGGGCTTCCAAATATTGCTGGTATTCAAGACCTTAGTCTTGGATATTCACCAGAAGAGATTGAGCGGTTAAGACTCCAAGATGTTGGACAAGGAGAAGTGAAGATTAGGTTATTTCCTTCTATCTCAGATGTTGCTGCTATGTATCACTTCTTAGAAAAGGTTTGCTGATACTATTCATGTATCGTAGTCTATTGCAGACTCTACGAGGGAAGAGTGGTTCAAGGTTCATTGAAGGGCACACAGACTGTATTTAAGGTATAACACCGACCTTTTCAATCTACAAAGTCTAGTGAGACACAGTTCTGCAATAGTAATAACTGGAATGGAGGACCGGGTCATCCATGCAGGGATGAATTGTACATGTTCATAGTATTTCAATTCTGTGACATGACACATAATCATTGTAAGTCCAACCTTGTGCTATGGTAGGTTGGTATCACCCATTTATACAACAGTAGATAGGATAATTTGTGGTAGGCCCAATACTTCCAAATTCGAGGCTTTCAATTTGCTGCATTATCTGATGGTATTAGTTTCTACCTCTGCCAGATTTGTGAATCCCTTTACGATCTTATATATGCTAAGACATGGGTTTTGAAACAAGGTATACCCTGGAGCCATTGCTGGTGCTTCTGAAGCTAATTTGATGGCATTGAATGAGCTGAGGACTCATGCTTTTCTTCAGGTTAGGAAAATCGTGAAATATCAACAGAAACTGAAATTGCAGATCTTAATCAGTATTTCAGACATGACAATCCCCCAAAAACTGTTTTCCTTGCCTTCTGCTTACAGACAGATACAATGGGTATCTGTGAGAACATTCAGTTTCTGCTAGGAGCCTTTGAGACTGCTACTGGAGAGCAGGTCTACCACATAACTTTGTCAGCTTATAGGCGATCCACATAATGATTTGAGACTGACAAAAAAATTCTTTAGTGGCTTGCCTTCGGCGATGATGGGAGATATAGTGCTGCAGACTATGCAAAAGTAACCAGTGAAAGTCTGTTGAAGGAGAGACCTAATTACTGGAATCCCTATGCTCGTGAATACAAGTTAGGATTAAGGAGATATTTTGTTCTTAAGATGCTTAATGGAGCTATGTGTGGCCTTGTCCACATGCACAATCATGATAGACTGCACCAAAGCCTTGGTCCTTCTTCTGTTGTTCTCAAGTATTCTGCATTTTCCTTCTCTACTGTCCATTCTGCAGTTTATTACTCATTCTCAAATTTATAACTACTTGGTGTAACTTTCTGTTATTCAGTACCGTTGAAGAGAAAAATGGATATTATTTAGTTCCAAAGCTCCGTGATTTGGCGTTTTCTGTAGATATCGGGTACAGGCTCAGTCCTTGCTCCATTTTCTTCTACCAATGGCAACTTTTGAGAGAACAGATATATTTTTACAATGACAGGTTGTCGTCTCTTGGGGTTGGAGCATTGTCAGACGGTCTGTGGCGTCGAGCATCTGCTGCTGGAGCATCAACTCCTTTGGAGAAGCGAGCTTTTGGAGTAGCTGATGACATGCAAGTATTATCTTCTTCGTTTTAGTAACAAAAAATGCTAGTCTCTCACATATACTTGTTACTGAAAAACAAAAACAGATATGCAGCTGGGTTGCTTGTTGCATACATGGCATTTATTCCGTTTTGTAAAGCAGGCATCATGGATGGCATTTCCTTGCAGGTTATTGGTTATACTTTAGCTTAATGTTTATAAGAGAAATTTTGTTTTCCTTTTGCATCCAACAAAGTACTGATTCATTTTGCAGAGACTTTTGGAGAATACCTTCCGTCTCGACATTTATGCTGCAAGAGAGTACGAATTTCTAGAACAAAACATAGCTAACATGGTTTAAACATTCAATATGTGGAAATGTCTGCTCCATATTTAGTTGATTAAATCCATTTATGCTTATTTTTTTACATAATCGTTAATTGTGATATCTGATATTCTGAATCAATTGGCATGCATAATTATTTTACGAATCCACATAGGTATTGTCTGGAAGATGATCAATTGTTGGAAGCTGTAAAATTTCTGGATTTAGGTGATGGTGCCGGATGGGAATTGCTGCAGGTTTGCATCTATCATGAGTAGCTTAAATTGTCATTCACAAACCTTCTGTTACTGCAGATGATGTTACAATATTAAATGTGGATTTTGTAAATCTACTTTCGGTTCCCTTACATCTTAAGCAGGATACTGACTCTGATTTCTTGTCTGTAGGCAATGCTTAATCCGGATTACCGTAAACGACCAATTGCTGACGCTGTACTGAACCATAGGTTTATTACTGGGGCTGTACTATAGTCTTATAGAAGTAACCATCAACTGGATTTCAGCTTGACCACAGAGGGTAGACCATCCTGTTTGTGCCTGAAGTATCTGTAGACTAAAATAGAGGAACGTTGTTTATGCGAATTCCGCTGCACACGATTTTGTGTTCTGACAGGCTTTGAATAATTTCTGGACCTATAGGTATTTTAGCGACTACACATGATCAAAGAGTGCCCGTGGAACATGCCAACCTGTCGTATCTGTAGTGGGAAGTGTGTTGAGTTTTGCAGATATACTCCATCTGTCGTATAATATAATTATATAAGCTGTTATTGCATCAAACATAGGCGTATAATGGTAATGACGACATCTTGTATTTTGAGACATGGGGAGTAAGTCCGAATTTTTTCTTTTATCAAGTAGTGTATGGTTTTGTGCAGTGATTAGTGCAGTTATGGTTTTGAATAGTTTACTTCAGTTCTAAGATGTGTATTTGAGGGAAGTAAGATGTCATGGTTTATTATTCTCTACAAGTACAAGGTATGTTTTTTATGTACTCCATGGAGTATCTTAATATCTGACTTTAGCTGAGTGACGGCACCTCAGACTCCATTAGATGGTCTCTTGAATCATGGGGCAAATGCTTGGCAGGATCAACATACCACATCCAGTTTGTCGGGGCAGCCACCTTGGAGTTCGACTCATCGATTTGGCAATGCTGCGCTCCGGGCAAGTACAAGTTCTTCGTGTGGACGGCTGCCCACGACTGCATCCTGACAGCGGACACACTTCAACGACGACGATGGGAAAATAACTACTTCTGCCGGCTTTGTATGTGCAACCTGAAATCACATCTGATCATGGAGTGCCCTTGGACAAGGAAAGTTTGGTCAGCCCTTGTGGCTTGGTTCCAAAACACCGCCGTCAAGTCTGAACTCTGGAACAACGCTGACTCTATGGCCGAGTGGCTCAAATGTTGTAGACTGCGTTCATCAAATGACAAGAAGAAAGGAACCCAATCCCCAATCCTCCTTGCCTCTTGGAAAAGGGCAAATAGCTCCTGTGTGACTTGTTTTCAGGGTATTGGCTGTAGTACGACGTCTTTCCAGATAATAGCCTCCATGCGACGCCGATACGAGGAGAAATAGCCCAGAGGCACTCGGGTGTCAGAACTGTTGTTAGCGGGCTTGTTTAGATTAGATTAAGCATGTGGGTCCCACAAGATTGAGTCAAACAGCTGACTGACTGAATTCGTCAATTGATCCGCGCCCAACTGCCAGTGCCCGCCCCCAACTCCGCTCTCGTTCTTCTCCGGCGGCGGCGCTTTCGTTCACGGCGGCGGCAGGGCTTTCGTTCTTGGCGGCGGCGGCGGAAGCAATGGTGAGCGATTTCTTCTTCGTCCCTGTTCCCTCCGAATGTATTTGAGATCTGATCTAATTTGCTCATTGTCTGCTGATTCAAATTGCTAGAGGATGCGGGGAGGCGCCACTGGGCGGGGGGGGGCGGACGTGGGAAGAAGAAGACGGTCGAGCCGGGAGATTCAACTTTGAATAGGTAACATGCTTCTCTCCCGCACAATTTTACTTCGATTTGGGTCTCGTTTGCTCGACCTCATGCTACCCGCTACTGACAGAGAGGATGCTGCTGGGAGCACCTTCGAAATTACAGTCAATTTCTTACGATCTACGGCAAATTAGTTGATGGGAGCGTGGTGGACATTGATGGAGACACGATTGTGAAGTGGGAGGTTGATTTTGAAGAGTTTGATCCAACAGACCTACCGAACATGGGGGAGAAGCCGGTGAAGTCAATGGTGGAGAAAATTGCAGAGCATGTTATTTGGGGTCCAGAGCAAGAAGTATCACTGTTGTGGTTCGATAATTGGAAAGGTGAATATGTCAGAATTGAGGATGGTGAAGAGCTTGCTGAGGAAATCGATCGGCAAGAGGGCTGGAGGAGCAAAGTTTTAGTTTTTAATGCTCTGCTTGTTGATTTGAATGTTGATTCAAAGGTGGGTTATGTGCCCTCAAAGTTAGCTATGCAGGAGGCGGATGATGATTGGGTTTCCGCTAGGTGTATAATTCACATTTGTACTGAACCGACAGTAATAGCACCCGCAGTTTCTGTTGATTGGAATGCACTTGACCTACCTGAACCTACTGATTTGGTCATTGCACCGATGGAGGACACTGAGATGGCCAAACTTTTTGGCATTGAAGTGGATGAGAGGGATGAGGAGCAGGTTGAACAAGATGGGACTGACAGTGATTTATCTGAAGATGTAGATGAACAGTTGATGGAAGATGGTGCAGACTATGTGGATGATGAACACGATGATGAGCTGGTGCATGTGTACGACAAGGAAAACCCTGTCATTAAAGTTGGGAAGATGTGGCCGAACATGAAAGAGTTCAGGATGGCTTTCAAGACTTATGCAGTGAGACATCAGTTTGATGCAAAGACTGTTTGGACGGATAGAAAGAAGTTCTATGCGAAGTGTAGAGGTTTTGATGGTACTGGCAAGAGGCCTTGCAAGTGGTACATATCTGCTAGACTGCAGGCTGATGGAAGTACTGTAAGGGTTAACCAAATCCCTAAAAGACATACTTGTCTTACAAGTAGGGAAAAAGTATCAACCATGACATCACAACTTTGGGTTGCAGATAAGATCCAACCATTGCTAGCCAAAACACTTAACCTTACTGCCAAGAGACTGCAAGTGGATTTACAAAATACGTACAAAATTAAACTGAATTATACCACAGTGTGGGAGGCCAAACAAAGGGCAATGAAACATTTATATGGTGGTTGGGCAAACACATTTAGGATGCTTTACAACTTTAAAGCAGAGGTTGAGTTGAGATCTCCTTGCAGTAGTGTCGAGATAGATACTGAGGTGGATGCGGATGGCAAAGTTTATTTTTCCAAGTTTTTTATGGCTTTGAAGCCTTGCATCGATGGCTTCAAGGCAGGGTGTCGTCCATATTTGAGCATAGACTCATCTTTTTTGACAGGCAAGTGGAGTGGTCAGTTGGCAGCATGCAATGCTCTAGATGGGCACAATTGGATGTTCCCTGTTGCTATTGGTTTGTTTCAGTCAGAGACGGAGGCTTCATGGACATGGTTCATGATGCAGTTGAAAAGATGTCTAGGTCCAGTGTCACCTTTGGCAATCCATACAGATGCATGTAAGGGGCTAGAAAATGCAGTTCACAATGTTTTCCCCATGCCGAGAAAAGGGAGTGCTTCGGCCATTTGTGGATGAACTTGATAAAAAAAATCAGAGGCGATGAATTTGGGCGCATGTGGCCAGCAGCAAGATCATACACCGCACAGACACATTCCTATCACCTTGGTAAGATAAAGTCAGCATGTACTCACAATGATTTTGCTTCATGGTTGAGCACCTACCATTCTCTGTTATGGTATAGGTCAGGTTTCAATACTGCAATTAAATGCGATCATATCAACAACAATTTAGCAGAAAGTTTCAACAACAAGATAAAAATGTTAAAAGAGTTACCTGTGCATGACATGGTTGATCAAATCAGGATCATGCTTATGCGGTTGTGGGAATTGAGAAGAAAAATAGCTGATTGTCTACAAGGTGATAAGCTTCCAGCAGTGGTACAACAGGTGGTAAACAGGAGCAGAAGTCTTACACATTTGTTTGTTGAAAAATCTTCATTGTGGGGTGCTGAAGTTAGAGATAGCAAAACTGGTAGGAGGCATGTTGTTAACACTGAATTGCATGATTGCACTTGCCTTGAGTGGCAACACACCGGCAAGCCATGTGAGCATGCCATTATTTTCTTAGCCTCTCAACCGAGGGTAAACATGCACCCATATTTGCATGAATATTATTCGGTAGCAAAATTCAAAGCTGCATATGCAGCTCCAATTCCACCACTTACAGATCAGCAACAGTGGCCTGAAATGCCTCTGGATTTTACAGTGTGTGCTCCTGTAACGAAAAGAAAGGCTGGCAGGCCTAAGCAAAGTAGATTTAAGTCCTGGTTTGAGAAAGGTGGGAGTAGTAAGAAAAAGAAGAAAGATGAGAAACCCAAAAGGCCTCAAAAAGGTAGCAAGAACAGATGCACTTACTGTCAGATACTTGGGCACAGAGCAGGATCTGCCAATTGCGCCTATGCAGATGAAAAGCCAAAGTATGTTCTTTTTTTCAATTACATAGCAATATTTGTTTTTTCAATTACTAAATCTATTTCATGCTTTATTTTCAGGAGGAAGCGTGCTCCACCTGTTCCACCTGTTCCACTTGTTCCACTTGTTCGTGAAGATAACTGGAATTCAAAGAAGGCACGAGTCAGTAGTAAGAGAAGAAGTGTGCATTCTGTGTTTGGTTCACTTGAACCTGGGCATGTCTCTGGGCATGTCCAGGTGAGCACTGAAGACCATGATATTGCAGAATTGTTGCAGACTGAACCGTGAAATTTCGAAGTGCACACAGAAGCCACTGATTTTCAGACTAAACCTTCTAATGTCGAGGTGCACACGGAAGCCACTGAATTTCAGACTGAACCTTGGAATGTCGAGGTGCAAACGCAAGACACTGAGTTTCAGACTGAACCTTGGAATGTCGAGGTGCAAACGCAAGACACTGAGTTTCAGACTGTACCTTGGAATGTCGAGGTGCACACAGATAAAACTGATTTGGAGGTTGAAACTGAAATTGACAAGGTGAACGACCAACCTAGTTCAGTCAAGAAGCCCATGAACAAAACCAAGATGCTCAGTGATATTGTATGTGTTGAGAAGTTCGAACCAAAACAAAGAGGTGCGAAGAAGGGCACACGGCGTGGTAGGAAGAGCACATGGCGTGCTTGAACATTTGTGGCATGTAATAATATTTGTATTTGAATTTCGGCCAGAATTCAAATTTCAAATGAAAACCGAAATTTATATTTCAAATTAGTATTGTGATATTAATATATCCATCCTATGTTCAAATTAGTACTGTGATATTGATGTCTCCATGCTTTGTTAAGCTCTTTTGCTATATTAGTTGTTCAAGTGGTTTGGAACGACCTGCAAAGGTAGGGTAAATGCCCTCGTTTCTATAAAACTTTTTTGGCATCATGTCTAAATCAGCCAAATTTAATTCCTAGACGTCTATTCTACCTATATAGTTTAAATCTGAAGTTGCATTATGTTTTGAATAATTCTTCTATTTTTTAATTTTTTTATTAAAATAACAAGGTTTAATGAAAATTCATATATAAAACATTGCAAAAACCATGTTTATAATTTTTCCTACCTACTACATCACATATAACAACATTTGGCCTTGGTCTCATGTCATTTTGATTTTTTTAAAATTAATTATGCTCATTTGAGATCATCGCTCTAGTAGCGAACCCTAAACAAGTCTATACAAGATAGCTCTTTTGTGGAAACCATTTTCGGTAATTATTGCAAAAATCATGTTTATAATTTTTCCTACCTACTACATCACATATAACAACATTTGGCCTTGGTCTCATGTCATTTTGATTTTTTAAAAATTAATTATGCTCATTTGAGATCATCGCTCTAGTAGCGAACCCTAAACAAGTCTATACAAGATAGCTCTTTTGTGGAAATCATTTTCGGCAATTATTGCAAAAACCATGTTTATAATTTTTCCTACCTACTACATCACATATAACAACATTTGGCCTTGGTCTCATGTCATTTTGATTTTTTTAAAATTAATTATGCTCATTTGAGATCATCGCTCTAGTAGCGACCCCTAAACAAGTCTATACAAGATATCTCTTTTGTGGAAACCATTTTCGGTAATTATTGCAAAAACCATGTTTATAATTTTTCCTACCTACTACATCACATATAACAACATTTGGCCTTGGTCTCATGTCATTTTGATTTTTTTTAAATTAATTATGCTCATTTGAGATCATCGCTCTAGTAGCGAACCCTAAAGAAGTCTATACAAGATAGCTTTTTGTGGAAACCATTTTCGGTAATTATTGCAAAAACCATGTTTATAATTTTTCCTACCTACTACATCACATATAACAACATTTGGCCTTGGTCTCATGTCATTTTGATTTTTTTAAATTAATTATGCTCATTTGAGATCATCGCTCTAGTAGCGAACCATAAACAAGTCTATACAAGATAGCTCTCTTGTGGAAACCATTTTCGGTAATTATTGCAAAAACCATGTTTATAATTTTTCCTACCTACTACATCACATATAACGACATTTGGCCTTGGTCTCATGTCATTTTGATTTTTTTAAAATTATTTATGCTCATTTGAGATCATCGCTCTAGTAGCGAACCCTAAACAAGTCTATACAAGATAGCTCTTTTGTGGAAACCATTTTCGGTAATTATTGCAAAAACCATGTTTATAATTTTTCCTACCTACCACATCACATATAACAACATTTGGCCTTGGTCTCATGTCATTTTGATTTTTTTAATATTAATTATGCTCATTTGAGATCATCGCTCTAGTAGCGAACCCTAAACAAGTCTATACAAGATAGCTCTTTTGTGGAAACCATTTTCGGTAATTATTGCAAAAACCATGTTTATAATTTTTCCTACCTACTACATCACATATAACAACATTTGGCCTTGGTCTCATGTCATTTTGATTTTTTTAAAATTAATTATGCTCATTTGATTTTTTTCGCTTGATTTGATACGTTTTCGAAATAATTGACGGAAACCATGTTTATATTTTTTTTCTAGCTGCTATACAACATTATAAGACTATGTGCGTTGGTTTGAGATTTTTTTAATTTTTTTTGAATTAGTTATGCCATACCCTAGCTCAAAACCCCTCTAAACCTTGTGTGCCGTTGATCAGTGCGTGGATGGTTCAGATCTGTGCGCCTATGAATGCCGATCCGCTGCTGCGCTCGATCTGTCCTCTGATTGGCTGCAAATGCTCCGGTTTACGATCAAACGAATGAAAACAACCTCTGACTAGTGGCTCCCGTTACCAGGGTGGGATGACTCCGTGTTAACAACGGCCACTGACTAGTGGGCCCTGTTACCAAGCCCGATGCATGCAGACATGCAACCCAGCCCTCTACGCAGACCTGCACGTCTAGTTTCGCGTCGCACCAGCGCTATTTCTTAGCGACGCAGCCCTGCACGCCATGTTTCAGAAAAACACGACGCATACCAGCACTACTCTTTGCATTAAGGGTCACGTCGCATCCTAGCTACTACTCTTTCAGCCACCTGCCCGGAGCGTAGAATTAATGCAAAGAGAGGCAGACTTTGGCATTTTTTCACCTCTTTGCATTAAGGGTCACGTCGCATCCTAGCTATTTTTTCAGCCACCGCTTTGACCTGCATGCCTCGTTTCAGAAAATGCACACATTAATGCATCCAGCGACGGGCGCCCTCCAGCGACACAGAGTTTGGCGTGAGACTTTGGATTTCATCTCTTTGAATTAATGCACGCATGCAGGCTAACTCGCATCCTTTTTTTCGCAGGCACCATCTCTTACGTTTTCAACTCTTACGTTTTCACACCGTTGTTTCATCTACCCCATTAACTCACACCTCATCGGGGTCTTTAAATAGTGCCTATGACTCCTCCCTCTTCTCATCCTTCTTCTACATCCCCTGTGCGTCCTCCTTCCTCTAGCCCAGCTATACCATGTCTTCTCTTTCGATCCCGTCCAGCCCGGAGTCCGTCACCGACGAGGACAACAAGCCGAAGGCGCGTCCCTGGTACGAGCCCGACTGGACGCCGGAGGAGCTGGGCCTCGTTCCGGTCGAGTCCCCCAAGTTCAAGCCCACGACGGTGTGGGTCCACCACCCCGACCCCGTCCTCGTCGACACGATCGCCAAGCGCGAGGCGAAACTCACGGAGGAGCAGAAGAACCGCCTCCATAAGAAGGAGGAGAAGGCGGAGGAGAGGGAGCTGGAGAGGGAGGCGAGGAGGGAGGCGAGGAGGGAGGAAAAGGCTCTCCGGCGCCGCATCATCAAACGCCGGGAGAATGAGATGGAGAACAGGGCGGCAGAATGGAAGTAGGCCAACCACCGGCGGTTGGCCGGAGGGCCGGAGGACGGAACGGCGGCGCCGGCGGTTAGGTTTTAGCTAGGGTCCACTATATTTGGGGCCCTATATGAAAATGTATCTTTTTTTTAGTTTTAATATGTGTAATGTGTAATATGTGTAATGTGTAATATGTTCTTGGATATATAAATCCTAGGGCGCCCTATATCCTATGTTCGTCCGAGATATAATATGTGTGTTTAAACTATTTCTGTAAACCTAAAACTAAACTTTTAAACCTAAACCTAAACTAACTTTTAAGGCTAAACTTAAACCTAAAACATGCTATGGAAATAACTAAACCTAAACCTAAACGTGTCCAGCAATAACATTGCGGCCTCTTGCCTAACAATTTTTTTAAAACAAACTAAATCAATTATTACCGGATCTAACTAAAATAAGTGTCGGACGAATCTAACTATGTACGTATTATTTCTCAGCTACGCCAGGGACAGTTTTTTTTGGACATGAGGAAGTAAATAGGATTTCCTCTGGCAGCCCAAAATTAAGAAACGTCAAGGCCCAACATCTACTCGTCACGGCCCAACAACATCTACTCTAACAGCCCAGTACATTGTTTTTTAAACTGTTGAATGAATAAGTTAACTGAAGACCAGAGTCAACAAATTCAGAAACTTTCGGATTTAGCATTAGATTAAGTGACTCGAACAAACGAACGAGGCATGGCGCAAAGATCGCGTCCTCTGCCCTAACGACGGATCAACAAGTAAACAAAAAACAAAGCAACGATGCAACAGTAAAATCCACCAGTCATCATATTTGCTTGCTTCTGCAAATCAACCATCTGCTTTAGATGTTTCTTGATCTTCTTTAGTTCCTGGTTCACTTCGGACTCCGAGGGCAGCCCGGGTAGTTCACCATATCGCGCATTCCTCTTCCCCTCTCTGTCAGCATCAGGCGCACCCATCTCCGAGCTTTCCCCCATCTCCACGCCCACCGGCGGCAGCCCCTTCATCGAATCAATGTAGCCCTCAAACAAAAGCCTCTCTAAAATAGTTATCCATCCACTCGAAATAGCCACATTTCTTCAGGATCTGAAAACAGAGATCGGAAAACCTAAATTCAAAATTTCCCAAATTCGACGAGCAAAAACGAATTGCGGTGAAATAACTGAGATCTATACCTGCCCATCCCTTCCGACGTGCATCTTGCTCAAGCAGCTGACATACTCGCGCCCAAGATTGCCATTCTCGCCGGTCTTGCTGACCCAACGCTTGAGAGGCTCTGGGCGTGGGCAGTCTGGGCACCGTGTCAGCGGCACTGCACCATACCGCGGCCATTTTGAACGCGCGGCGGAGGAGGCAGACATCAGCGCTTTGTCGCCGGAGAAGAGGGAGAGAAGGATGCAGGGAGGGGAAGCAAGAGCACACGGGAAGCAATGGCGCCGTCGGGAGGTCAAGGACGGACGAGGTTCTCTTCTAACTGCCATGAGGTGGGACCCACGCATTGCGTACGTGGATAAGTGGTGGGCCCATTGTTGCCAACGGTCGCCTTGTTCACAAACGGTCACCCTAACCTAACACCTAACGAGCGTTTTAGTGGCATGTTGCCTCTGGGCTATTTCTCCTCCTATCGGCGTCGTACTCCAGCTATTACATGGAAAGACGTCGTACCACAGCTATTGACTTGGAAACAAGTCGCACTACAGCTATCAGCCCCTTGGAAAATCTGGTGCGAGCGAAATCTTAGGATCTTTCAGAAGAATGAATTATCTACTCAAGCACTGATCTCTCGGACTTCAGCATTTGGAAAATGGATTTCCATTTAGTCAAATGGGCTATTAAACAGTCCTTTAGGTGGGTGTACGATGGATCATGCTCTCATGGTTTGCGAGGAGGAAAAATGACTAGTCTGTTTTTTACATCTGGCACGAGATGAAAAAAAGAGAGCGAGATCACCCCATCTCAATCCTTTGTAGCTCTTAAAATATGGGCCAACCTCCCCATTCATGCTACCAATTTTCAGAAAGTGGACATGGAACGTGGCAACTCCGGTTCTTAAGTCGTGGTTTCTATGCCACCTCGTTTCCAGTCCTTTTCTTTTAGTGCTTTGAACCGAAGCGATAGCTTGACGCGTTTTCCATAGATAAGATGGCAACCTTCAAGCTCACTAAAGAATGGGACGGCGCCAACCATGGCAAGAAATTTAGAACATAAATTCAGTAGCCCAAACAAGAACATCCATATAAATTATCATTGCTAGCAATGACAATGTTAAACATTGCCCGATATCCGTATTGTATTTTGTCCCATAAATTTTTCGAGCCCGATAAATCAACAAAACAATACGAGAATACGTGAGCACGCTGGTCAGAGATTTACCCACATCTGGGATAACACAACCTAGTTTCGAACCATTAACTAATGCCGTCTCTGGGGAGCTCGTGTTACTATTCCATTTTGTGGAGCACAATCCAAACTCTTCTTCTAATAAATGAATTTAGCAGTTCTTATGCTAATAGTAAGAAAGAATTTGAATTTTTGTTGTGTTCGGGAATTCACCATGACGTAAATCTTATAGATGGAGATATACCCACATAAGGGAGTACACAACCTACCTTCGAACCATAAACTAATGCGGTAGCTCGTGTTACTATTCCATTTTCGGTAGCACAATCCAAACTCTTCTTCTAGTAAATGAATTTAGCAGTTCTTATTGTAATAGTAAAAAAGAATATGATTTTTTTTGGTGTTCGGGAATTCACCATGGCGTAAATTTTATAGATGTAGGCTTTGAGTGATATATGTTTTTCTAACGAACACATATTGAACTTTGTCGATAGTCCTTCCCAACCATTGTTAGCTTCGATTAAATCAGCCGATTAGCCTCCCTCTCCCTCTTTCCTTCCTCCTTCCTCCCGGTCACCGCCGTCCGCATACCAGTTCCTCCCCGGTCTCCCCCTTCCGCCGGGCAACGGCGAGCTTGATCCGGCCTTCTCGTCTGCTCTTCTCTTCCTCTCAGTTTCACTCTTTCATCGCGATCAGCCTTTAGCGCGCCGCCTCGTCCCCCTCTTTTTCTCGCGCCGCTGTCACCAGAGCCGCTGCGATTCGCCGTCGAGCGCTCGAAGCGCGCCAACGCGGTGTCGCGCCTCGGCGACGGTCCCCACCCTGCACCCTGGGGCTCCTGGCGAATAATCTGGTGTCCCGTCGTCACCGGAGCTTCTCATGTTGGACCCAAGATCCGAAATTTACCCCTCCATAGAGTATCGCCCTATCCAGCCCTCCGACATCGAAGTTCTTGAGAAGATTCATCTCGCGCTGTTTCCCATAAGGTAACTGCGCTGTTCCTGCTTACCGAACTGACGATTTTCTCATTACTGGTCCAGTCAATCATCCCCGTTCTCTTTTTCCTATGTCTAGGTACGAGAGAGAGTTCTTCTTGAGTGTTGTCAATGGCCATGGTATCATTTCCTGGGGTGCTGTGGACACCAGCAGATCCGATGAAGGCAGGGATGAGCTGATAGGCTTTGTAACCACAAGGATGATTGCAGCAAAAGATAGTGAGGTACAATAGAAATCAGCTCCTGAAAATCTAACTAGTGAGCTTAGTAGCTAATCATGTCAATTTGCAGATTGAGGATTTATTTCGGTACAACAACTCGCACAAAGATCTAACACTTCTTTATATCCTGACTCTGGGCGTAGTAGATAGCTACAGAAACCTCGGCATAGGTTGTTTCCTTGTCTCATTATCTTAGCTTCACATTTTGTATGTGGTGTTTCAGTTGATCCTGACATGAATTCACACTCGCAGCATCGTCACTGGTTAGAGAGGTGATTAAACATGCAGCGAGTGTATCAAATTGCAGGGGTGTTTACTTACATGTCATTTCATATAACCAGCCTGCAATTAGCTTTTACAAGAAGATGCTATTTAAGCTGGCCAGAAGACTTCCAATGTTCTACTACATAAGAGGGCAGCATTATGACTCATACTTGTTTGTGTATTATGTCAATGGGGGTCGTACACCTTGTTCGCCACTGTAAGTAACCATGTTTGCTTATTCTGGTGAAGCTTGTAGCTTGTTTGTTCCATATTTGATTCTGTATCTTCTATGAACACCATACCCAGTAGTTTTAAAATAGTTATCCAGTGTTATGTTTTCATTAGATTTTCTACCTTCAACACTCAGTTTGTTGCTATGATAATATGCAAACTTGACTGCCCCATGAAATCTTTCATGCTTGTTGCAACTAATTGTGTGGAACTTTGTAGTGTGCTTATTTTGTTGAGAGCTCTAGGACTGTCGATGTCTGACCTGATCCTGTCCATGCACGTTACAGACCTCAACCTGTCAGCAACTCCACACGGGGGAGCCTGTAAACGTTGTTCCTCTTCCAAGGATTTGTCTTTGTGAAGTCGAATGTATCGGGTCCCTCATGCTCATCTTGCCCAAGTTTTCTATACTATTATGTTCCATGTGCACTGTTACATGTTTCATCTTAGCTTGCACAAGTAATCGGTTGCTGCAATTTTGCAATGCTACTACTCTTGTGTGTGCATACGGACTTAGATTCTTTATGCACATAACCTAGATAAAGTTGAATCTCAACTAAACAACAACACATAACCTATGATTGTTTCTTAATGTGTCAATACCTTTCTTATTGACCAATGAACTGAGGAGACAACCTTACTTTTTTCAGCTTACAATTGCATTGTGGACATTTGCCTCCTTATGCAACCTTTGGTGTTGCTTCTCGTGAATGCATTATTAGGTACATCCTGAAGTTCTGAATTATTTGAAGGGCTTGAACTCTCAGTAGCCTTCGATTATTGTCTTTAGGCATTTCAAATGGGTGGCACCAAACATGATATAAGTTTTAGTCAAACAGAATCATGACAGACAAGTAACTGTGTAGCATCTTCCAGTTGCCTCCCAGCTCCGAGTGAACTTTTATATGTCCTCTCATCATCTCATGCAAGAATTTCTTTAGAGAGCAGCATGGACAGTTTGACTCTCGATGGTACCTGCTTGCTCTAGGAGGCATAAATTTGGATGCAGTTGTTTTAATATAAGGTCCTTCAGACCCTGAAAAGTCAAAACTTAACTGCTTATTAGTTGAAATAAAAACAAGATTGTTGAGTGGATGCAAGGGTTTCGAGTCAACGAGTCGTTCTGGGGTAGCGACTCTTGACTAGTCGTGGCTAGTCTAGACTCCTGATCGACTAGTTGACATGAGTTAAGCAATAGGTACTATAGAATTACAACACTAGTCGGCATCCTACAAGGTCCAGAAGTATTTTTCTTGCCACAAAAATCACATTGCAGCAACAGCCTCTGGTCAAGTTTGGGCTAGAGTGCATATTTCCATGCTGGATGCTTGCTCCTTGCCGGTCTCTTAGGATCTTTTAATGGATCATATTGCTTGTCAGCTTCTGCTGCAGATTGAGCTGAACGAACAACTTGGGATATCTCTGGCTGGGACATGGTGCTTGTTGTGAATCCGGATCATTTTTCCTGAGGTCCACACTACATATACACGACCGCCCGACTTCCACAAGGCCTTGTATTGCACTGTCCCGATCATTCTTGACTAAGACATGGCTTGTGCCCCCTTGCATAGCGAACTAACCTCGCTCAAGCACCTGTTCACTTCAATTCCTATTGCTCCTCTCAGTGGCAGATCCACGTACAACCTGTGGTGTCAGCTGACCCCACAGTTTTTTTTTGTAAAACCCTTAATACATGTTGCAAAAAAATTAAAAAACTGAGTAAACCTATGTGTGATTATGTGTTTGAGCCCACAGGGTTCCAACTTTAGCTTCGGCACTGGCTCCACTTTGTTATCCCATGTCGGACATTTTGATATTTCCTTAAGAATAAATTATAGCACCAAGTACATGACGAATCTAAGATCAATATGCTACCTGCTTTCGTTGTCAAATATGAACCTACATCAGTTTTTTGTTAAAACTAAATAACTACTACTACTCCTCTTGTATTTCTAGTCCTTATTGATCCTAAATATAGGTAGATTTAGTCGTTAACACGGTCTTGAAATCACACTTTGACCAGCAATTACTGTTAAAAAATGCATTGCCTAAAATAAAAATAAGTACTCCTTTCGATGTTGATGTTTGTAATTCTCTGTCTTGACGGTCCAACCTAAAACTGTTTGTCTGGGACATAATCTAGAATAACTGCTTATATCTGTGACCAGTGTTTAATTTAAATATTTATGATATATACATTTTGAATTCTATGTATGTCATGATTAGTATTTATGTACTAGTTGTTTTATAATCTGTGGGAGTGATTAGAGTAGGGTCTCTGTTTTATTCACATGAATACTCATGTCTGGAACGCTGCAACTTTAATGTGGGTGTTTAAGCTAACATCCATCTATGAGTGTTCAGTTTGAGAGATATAGTTTTGTAAAATTGGCCACATATTCACTGCATAAAGAAGAGCACTGGTCTTTGTTCAATTTCCTGTAATGGTCTGTCATAATAGTTCGCATGAGTTGTCTTTCGCTAGCAGCAATCGAATACAAATTGTTATAATGAAATGAAATCAGATCATGGCCTGAACAATCTTTAAACATGAAATCCGGTTCAGATGATTTTATATTTAGTTTGTAGACGTTTGCTGTTGCCAAACTATCTCAGGGTTGATAGTAACATCATCATGCCATGTGTCGAATGATGGACTTGTAATAACGCATGGCAATCTTTTGCAGGGAGATTGTAACATCATTTGTTGTTGACTTCAGGGGTTTCTTGAAGATGCTGGTTGCCAAGTTCTGGAGCAAAGAGGAAAAGAGTATTACGAGATGGTCCCGTTGTAAGGAATCGTCCACTCTATTGACCCAACAGAACAACAACAACAAAAGGATTATCAGTGGTGAAGATACAAGATGCCACGTGTAACCAAAGGTGCAAAAGGACGTTGTTAACGTGTTCTCGTGTTATCGTTAAAAACATCAGCTTCTTGAAACCATGGGTTGCAGTGTTTTGCTGTACCTTTGTGATACGATAACAAACCAGAGGTATATAATTTCTCAGGTAGTCATAGCCATGTGCATTATATATTGTTGTAAAGAGGAAGAGGATAAAAGGAAAAATAAATGTCACCTGCACTGTTGTGGGGCATCGGCTCTTGGCTTTCGTATCTCTGGCATCAAATGTGTAATTGAAGGCGCGATGTATCTCTGGCAGTTACTTGAGCAATAAACAGTGGTGCTGTTTCTACTCCACAATTTTGTCAATCCTCCGTGCGACTGCTACTCTGGAGCGACTCCGGTGAAACAACAGAGATCGGTTGATCTTTGGATGAAAATGGATGGATCGGTAAAATCAAGAGATGACCACATCATTTACCATTGCCCACATGGAGCAATTTATAGATCTTTGGATTCAACTCCAATCTTTCTATTTACAAGAGGATGTGGTGGAAGACATTATTATTTGAAAGCTTACGGAACATGGTCAATATAACTCCGTCTACAAAGCGCAGTTTAATGGGGCTATCTCTATGGGCATGAAGTGTGTGATTCTAAAAAATCAAGTTATTTTCTTGGCTTGAGTTACGAAAGAGGTTTTAGACAACCACCGTCCAGACAGAACATTTGCTCTATTTACAAGAGAACCGTGGAATCGGTGGACCACCTTCTTGTTTCGTTGTCGCTTCATCACTAAGATTTGGTGTCTCGTTAAGGAATGGCTTTACCCATATGCGATCGACCTACTTATATGGCTGAGCCAAACTCCTATGAGTATGCGGCTTGTTTCTGAGGGAACGGGTTTCAAATCTCGAGCATAGGGTTGTTTCTGGCAGCTCCCTTCTTCTATAAAAGTATGTCTTGGCTCTTGGATGCTAGAGCCCATAGGTCTTGTTTTTTTCTTTCTCGGAGGGAACATAGGTCGGTTGGTGATCCAGTTGACCCGGCTCGAGTCCAATCACCAAACCGGACGCAAAACCACGTCCAAACAAACCAAGGTGCGCAGCGCAGCCACACGTCCCGCACGAACCAACCTCCCTTCTCCTCCCTCCCCCGGTCTCGCTCTCGCCGGAAACAAAGCCAAAACCCCCACCGGTTTCTGGAGCCATTCGCGGTCGCCTCCACGGCACGGCGTGACGGCAAAAGCAGCCAACTGAAACCGTGCGGATCGCCTCGATCCCACTCCCACTGTTTGCCCGCTCGAGGACGTCGCCTTCGTTCGATTCCCAAGAAACCTCCTTTCCAAATTCGAATCGCAGGACGAATACCGGCGGCCGGCCGTCCGGCGGCGGAAGTGCGCAGCCATGCGTACCAAGCACCTCATACCAAACAACGCCGCGGGGCTCACCTACGCCAACGCCTACACCGCCCGCGAGGATCGCCGCGGCGATGGCGTCGCCGGCGCCGGCGCGGCCGCCGTCGACCCGTTCGAGGGGTTCCCGGACGCGGTGCTCGGGCTGATCGTCTCCAAGCTGCCCTTCCGCTCCGCCGTCGCCACCTCCGCCGTCTCGCGCCGGTGGCGCGCCGCCCTTCCCGCCGCGCCCGCCCTCGACCTCGGCTTCGCCGCGGCCTTCCCCGCCGCACCCCGCCGCAGGGCCGCCTTCGCCGCCGCCGCCACCTCCGCGCTCGCCCCACACCACCACCCGCTCCGCCGCCTCCGCCTCGCGCTCGACGGCCTCTTCGACCAGTTCTTCGCCGCCTCCGCCTCTACCCACGTCGCCTCCTGGCTCGCCGCCGCCGCGGCCCGGGGCGTCCAACACCTAGAGCTCCACCTCCCGCGCTCCCGCCTCGCCGTGCTCCCGCCCTCGCTCGTCGCCTGCACGGACCTCACCTCCCTCGCCCTCCGCCTCGACCACCGCTACGCCCTCCCGCTCCCTCCTCTCGGCCGTCTCGCCGCCCTCTCCCGCCTCCACCTCGCCTCCGTCCCGCTCGCTGGCCGCGACGACTTCTTCCAAGACCTCTTCTCCCACTGCGCGCACCTCACCTGCCTCACCCTCGAACAGTGCAACGTCGGCGCGCTCCGACTGGCCGGCGCGCCGCGGCTCTGCTCGCTCGACATCGCCAACTGCTCTTGGACACAGCAGTCGTCTCTCGCCATTGCTGAGATGCCGGCGTTGAGAGCACTCCGCTACTCTGGCGCGATGGCAAATAGGCACGTCGTCAGTGACGCCGATTCTCTGGACGATGTTGTTCTGGCCATTGAGAAGCCACAAGTTAAACTCCAGGAGGAGCCTAATCTCAGAAAGCTTCTTGGCTTGGTTGGAAACGTACGAAGCCTAGTGCTCTCGCCCTGGTGCATTGAGGTATGTATACATCACTTCTTTTTTCATCACTAATTTATGTTTCGGAATCTAATCGTTGAGCTGTGTTTAAATTGAAGCAATTCGCGCGTCCTGGGGAGTGGTCAAAGGTGCGGCTAGATAAGGTGACACAGTTGGCTTGCATAATAGAGAGGAGGGAAGAAGGTGCTTTATCCATTGCTCCGTTGCTTACGACTTGCCCCAATGTGCAACAACTTTCTGTCTCCGTCGTGGTGAGAATTGAGATATGCATATCCTTGAGTTTTTCACTGCATTGGTAACTCTGCTGCAATAGCATAATGATTATGTCCATAATGTGATTGCTTGTTGTCTCAGCCATCGCAGTCCAAGCGGAGACGGTGCAGCGACGACGAAGTTCAGCATGATGTTATAGGTCGTAGGGGGGTCATTGTGAGGAATCTCAGGGTAATTAGGATGGAGTACATTGATGAGAGCAAGAGTGGATTGGAACTGGTTAAGATTCTGCTCAAGAATGCGCACATGTTGGAGAAGATGACAATTGTGCCTTCCATGGATGGCCTTGAGCAGGCAAAGTTCAGGCGCAGGGTGTTGAAGTTCAGAAAAGCTTCCAGGAATGCCAGCATCCAATTTTGTGCCAGTGCATGATGATTCGATTGTGTCATGTGTTAATCGGTTGTCTCATAATGCAGGTGCAACATACCAAATTAAAATACCGAGTGTAACCAATATTATATCCTAGGAAGGTGCAACATACCAAATTAAAATACTATGTGCTCCGAAGTGCACAAAAATTATAAAAAATGGATCTATGTATGCATATTTTCAAATATCTAAGTTTACCAAATTTAATATTTTTTGTATAGAACACAATATAAATTATGTTGTCCACACCTTGCCCCCAGGTGTCGTGAATGTCGGCCGCGTGGGACACGATGTGTTTTGTACGGCCGTGGTCTTGGGCGAGGTATTTTGTAGGACGGGCTAAATTTAAAAATGACACTTTAAGTTTGAACAAATTCCGACAAAATTCTTAGATATGGACACTGATTATTTTCGTCAATGTGGAAAATATCCGTGAGAAATAATATGTATGTTGTGCGGCATTTTTCAAGATCTGGGGTGATGAATAGTATACATTTTGATTTTTTTTAATCTGTCAGAAATATATCATTTTTGTGTACGCCAGAATAAAAAATATTTTGATTTAGAGTTGAAAATTTACAGAACCTTGAGATAGATGATTTCACACCTACATGTTTCTTTAGACTTATAGAAATCTTAGAGCATATATTTGAACGTTTATATCTCCATATACACGTTCATATACATCATGGTACACCTCTCGGTTTTTCAGTGGAACGTGTAAAATAGGACGTGTATATTGAGCCCAGGAATCAACAAATCAACAAATTCAAATGAATCAACAAACTGAGCCCCGTCTCCCCAAATTGAGTACAAATTGAGCAATCCAAAACCAAATTGAGTACAAAATCGATCAATTCAACACCGAATTACCCCATTCCCATCCTCCCAACACCGAATTCAACATCAAATTGAGCCCCGTCACTACCATCCCTCCACCCCTTCTCCAAATCACGAGGACCAGAGCAGCACCAAATCCCCGGACGAATAAAAAACGTCCCGAGCTCCGCCGCGACCCCCTCTACCTCCCCGTCAAGCCACGTGAGCTGGGGTGACCGGAGTCAAACGAATCGACTCGTTCTTCTCCGCCTCCGGCCGCCGCTCCCCGAGCCTTCTCCGGCCGTCCCTGACCTCCTCTGCCTTCCCCGACCAACTTATCCTCTTCGCGGTAAGAAACCGGTCCGGATGGACCCTTCCTCCTCCTCCCTCCAACTATGCGCCGCTGCTAACCGCAGGCCGCCGCCACGCCTTTGGTCGCCACCGGTGACTCCGATGTCCATACGGTCGGCCGCGCCGCCTGTTGCGTTCCTCGCGACGCTGGCGTGCGGATCCTCGCGATCCCAGCCCCGAGCTCCTCCGTTCCTTCCTGATGACGCTGGCGTGCGGATCCTCGCGGTGACGAAAACGCGGTCCTTTTCACGAGCCACAAGTGTGGCTCGCTCGTGTTTAGTTCCACGCTCGGTACCGTCGTGACCTGGATGTGGATGGATACACGTCTTTCTACACGATCCACTGGGAAGCAATTTTTAGTCTCCAACGTGTATACACACCATCCACCTCCATATACACGTTTCACTAGAGACCTCTTAATTATTATAATTCAAAAAAAATCTGAGCTATTCCCTAAATATAAAACCCGAGTTCGTCAAGGTCTCGGGTTTCGAGATCATTGGGGCACTCGGTTTCATAGGACCAATAAAAAGACACAGGCCATATAAAAAAAAAAGACACAGGCGCCGCCTTTTTTGTTTTTGAGGAAGGAAAATCCTGACTCATCAATCAAAAGAGTAGGAAGATGGGAGTGACGCTGATGCATCACATGCCGGGCGGCGGCCGGATCTCCCTGCCGGCAGAGCTCCTCAAGGAAGTCTCCGACCGTCCGCCGGCCGGCGGCTGGATCTCCCTGCCGGCAGAGCTCCTCAGGGAGGTCTCCGTCTGCCGGCCGATGTGGACCAAATCAACATCCGCCAGGTATGCTCCCACTGGCGCGCCTCCACCGCCCCGCTCGCGAGCGCGGTTTTCCCACACCTTTGTTCGGGTACCCGGCCTATCCTGTCCCTTCATTCGGTTCAGATCCGGAAGAAGCGGTTGCCTGAGCACGGGCATGTTGACTCTGTTAGTGAAACAAATCTGCCTGTGTAGCGCTAAACCGTTCCCCCGCAGCGACCGGCCGTCTCGGAGATACCCACGTCTGTCTTCTTCCCCGAGTCTCTCTCCCTCACGTCGCACGTCTGCGCCCCCACCTCCTCTCTAGCAGCCATGGACAGGTGAGAATAGATCAGATCTTCTCTCTCCTCTGACCTCCGATGGTTGACCTTGTCTCTACTCTCACCTCGCACGGCGGCGGGCCCTAGCAGCCGCCATGGACGGGTTGGGCAGCTACACCGAGCTCCTCTCTGGATTAGGTGTCCCTGGAGTCACGCAGTGAGTCCCTCAGATTTCTAGCAACCCCAGTCATTCTCCTCAACTCCACCATCCTCGTTTTCTTACTTACTCTTCATGGGTTCAGATTCGATGGGTCGAGTTTCAGAGTGGAACAGGACGCTGGCTGCAGCGCGTTTGTACCGGCTGGATCTGATTACTACGTCGATGATGGTGCGGGCTACAGGTAGACCTAGAATTTGGAGATCATCGATTCTTTTCTGCTCTTGGCACTGATGTGTTCATTGTTTATTATGCGGGATAAAATGCTGACTATGCCACGGAACATAGGGAACACAGGCGACCTGCCGGCTTTCCTCTCCAATGCATTGAGTGCGGCAAGCTGGATGATGCTTCCTGAGTTTGGTTATTTTGTACATTAGGAACCTGGAACCTTTGATGGCAAAAGGTTATTTTGGAGATGAAGATGGGCAGTTCGACCCCCAGTAGCTGCTGCTTCACTTGGCAAAGCACTGGAAATATATATTACCAGATAACATACTTATTATCAGATTGCACACCGGCTGTCCGCTTTGTATTAGCTCAAAAATTTGGGACCTTAGGTTGTAATTTCTGGTTTCACCATATGATGTTGATTGATTTTGGACTACTCTGTTCTCTCTTTCCATTCTGCGTAATGTTTCGTAACGTTTATATGAAGACTTGAGAAAAAAACCTTTCTAGTTTTTGGCTACTCCAACAACACAAACAAGATAGCTGTTTGTGGGTATACAAGTCGAGACGTTCAGGTTCTTAAAGCACACAAAACTTCTCTGTTTGTGGGTGTACAAGTTGTTGGTTGCTGGTTTCACCATATATGAATGGTCCGTGACTCCGTGTGATCTACATGCACAGTTCTTACGCACAAAAGTTTTGAGTGTAGTCTTCCACATATGTGATGTTGTTCATGGCTGAAAAAGAAGGGTTCAACATTTTCTTTGCTGGAAAAGGTCCAAAAATGGACACAAAGAGATTAATCCAGCAATCAGATAAGGAAACAATACGAATTAATATTAACAACATTAAAATTTCCATGGATGATTCAATCCAAACGTAGCTTTATAAAAAAACAAGACGGACAATACACCAAATATTGAGAACATCAAAGATAACATGGTGCTGGAGTCCAGGTGCCAAACAAAGAAAAACTCAACGCTATAGTCATTACAACCGTCGCATCAACTAATACATGGCGTAATTCAGCAAAAACCACGTGACAGGGGGCAAAATTCAGATTCAAACATATCAAACTAATAGAAAAAAGGGGGATACACTGTGACGACAGATCAAATCCGTTTGGTCTACACAAACAAGTGAAAAACATGAATCTAGATTAGTACAACTCTAGAATTACACCATGTCTTCACTACAAACATGGTAGCTACTATCCCCATTACAAGTGTCGCAGCTGTCTCTGGCTTTCATTGAAACAGATGTGGAGTTTCAGATCACTGCCAGTCTGCACCTTCTCTGCTAGTTCTTCCTTTATGTCTCCATATCCGGCTTGAGCAGCTCCAGATGGATATTGTGCTTCCATTTGACCATCTTGTCCACGCAAAGTCTCAAGATCGACCCATATCCATGTCTTGAAGGAATAATTTTCCTGCTGACATAGAGCATCGAATTGGAAAAATAAGTACATTTGGCGCGAACAAAAAACTTTAGCAACAAAAACAGTGTGTGAGGCGTAGATCTGTGCCAAATGTGGAGGTAAAAAATGCAGCATACGGCAAATCAAAAAAGATGGAGTGGTCGATGCTTACTTTGGTTCCTGCTTTTCTGCACTGCTTTTCCACTCAAAGTCTCACGAGAGTTTATCTCTTGCAAGCACATAGCAGCTGCGGCGGGGATGTCTCGCCGCCGTCAAGCTGGTCTCCGCTGCAGGATCTCCATGCTGATCCAGATCCGCCGCAACTGCTTCGGCGAGATGAATGGCCGGGCATTGTATCGTCGATGCGGGGACGCTCGCCGCTGAACGCCGCCGAACCTACTAGTCTGCGCTGGTCTAAACCTATGTTGCTGGAGAAGGGCATGGCAGAATAATGGTGGCCGGCGGCGGGGCGTCGAGAGCAAGCAGAGATCTGACGGGGGGCCTCACTCTCACGTTCAGAAAGTTTGGGGTGTCTCGGGGCGTCGGTAGCTTGCCTGGGAGTGGATTTGGGAGACGCTAACAACAAATCATGCGCGGGGCCGAGAGTTGACTGGCACGGATCTTAAAGCTCTGCGAACGGATGGGATAGGCCGGGTACGGGAACGACGGTGTGGGGAATGGTTTTCGCCCCGCTCGCGGCCTGCCGCCCGTGGATCGTCGCCGCCCACGACCGCCACCGTGACGCTTTTACCGCCGTTAATCCCGTCGGCGAGCACTCCTTGTGGCTGCCCCGCGGTGGGCCAGTCCCCGGCCGGCTTCCCGTACTGCTGCGGCACGCCCCGTGGCTGGCTCGCTCTAGCGGACCACTTGCGATCCCCCACCAGGCTCATCCTCTGGGATCCCCTCTCCAAAGCTCAGATCCCTCTGCCCACATTGACAACCGTCGCCCAAGTATTCCTCTCCGGAGATCCGCTCACCTCGCCGGCGGGCTGGATGGCGATCGCGAGCCAGAGAGTCCCCGGCGAGCAAATCGGGCAGAGGCTCTTCTTCTGGCGTCCCGGAGACGCAGCCTGGAGGATGCAGCTCGAGTACCCTAGTTGCAGGATCGAAGGCGCGGCTTTCCACCAAGGGAGGTTATATATCTCCACCATGAAAATGTCCCTCCACGTCTACGATCTCCAACATCATCCTCCCAACCGTCTCCGGAGCATCTACCTCTGCCCTCCTCTACAAGAGCGGTATCGGCGCCGCTTCCCAGGGCAGCCGAGGCCGCACGTCGTGGCCTGCAACAACCAGATGCTGCTCGTTATGGTGTATCGCGGACCAGGCCGCGACCAGGTCTCCGAGCAAGTTTAGTGTTTTGGATAGAACATCACATCATTTATCATCTTTGTATCAAGGTCAGAATAAGGTCTATATGGCCCGTTATCCAGTTAATTGCATGGGGAGTCATACAACTTGTTGAGTTGGTACAAATAAGCCACTCAACTCGCAGATCTGAAAAACCGGTCACACAACTTGTCTCTCGGGTGCACGCGTGGTTTAGTGTCACGGTTTTATGAGAAAACCCGTCGTACTTTTTACAAATAGGTCTTTTCTTTTTTACTGGCCCCGCATCACCATAGACGTTCTCCGCATCACCATAGACGTTCTGGGCGGCGGTGGAAGCAATAACGAACGTGTGATTCAAGAGTTGTGCTGCCGTGGAGCCCCTACGTTCCTCTGAATCCCCTCTATTCCTCTGAATCTCCTCCGTTCTTGACTCTTCTCCAATCTCCATGGTCGATCCTTGAAGGGGAGTGGCGCGCGAGCTAGCTCCACGCACCGCCTACTGCGCCTACATGTCAATCAGAGCTTCACCGTCGCCTCTAGCTCTGCTCCGGCAATCATCTCGTCTCGACGTGATGTCTGCTGTTGTTGAAGACAGCTTGCCGCCTCTGTGCGACGGACGGCCACCTCTGTGCCTGCCGCATTCCACTCCGTTCTAGTGAACGGCCTCCGGATTGGACGGTCGGTAGGAAGATGCTGCTCCTCTAGCACCCAGGCTGGAGCACCACGGACGGACATGCACAGAGCTTCGGCGACAGCTTGCCGAACATGTATGCGCCGTCGTGATGGACATTTCCACACAATGAATCATACAGAGGTGCCCCGAGCCGAGCGAATCGTGGTCATCTTCTGCGAGTCCGGTCGGGTCAATGGCAGCGTCGGCAGTGGAGGGGGAAGCCGAGTGCTTTCATGTTCGCAAGGGCGCGCAACGCCGTCTACTGGCCTAGGCAGGTCAGAACCGCCGTGTGTTTGAGCTCTCAATTCCTCCTGCCACGCCACCGCGAGCACCAACCTCTTCTCCTCCGCCAGGCGCCAGGTAGTGAGCAGCGCGCGCGGACTCGAGGTCCGCCTGCAGCGCGGCAAGCTCGGCGGCGGCCTCCTGTACAGCCTCTCCGACCGCCACCGCCTCGCCAACAGTCTCCTGCAGCAGCGCCGCCGCCGCGCCGGACTTCTCCGCGACGGCGTCCCGCTCCTTCCACAACGCCTCCAGTTCCGCTCTGGCCGAGCTCAGTTCAGCGAGCGCGGCGGCATGGCAGCCGTTGACACCGTCGAGCTCGGCCTTGGCCGCGGCGCGCTACCGGGCGCCCTTCTCTGTTTTCCGGAGTCGTTGCTTGGCGAGGTCCGCTTGCTTGCGCGCCTGTGCACCTCGACGATCTACGCCCGCTTCACGCTAAGCCACAAATCGTCGATCTTGCCCGTGGCGCCCACCAGCTCCTGCTTCGCGTCCGCCTTGCCGGCCTCCGCCGCCGCCGGAGCTCGCCTGCCTGTCTCCGCCGCGTTCACCCTTCTCCGGCCGCTCCCTCAACTTTCTTTGGTCAACGATGCCCGGGCTTAACCGCAACAACAAAAAGAAAAGAGGGACCTATTTATAAAAAGTATGGTCACGTGTCTCACTCGGTGACGGGTTTTCGCATAAAACCGTGACCCTAAACCAGACACGTACCCGAGAGACAAGTTGTGTGACTGGTTTTTCAGATCTGCGAGTTGAGTGACTTATTTGCACCAACTTGACAAGTTGTATGACTCCCCATGCAATTAACTCCCCGTTATCTTTGACTGCAGCACGGTAGTGAATTACAATGGATGACTGTAATATTATGATTATTGTTTATGATGCTGAACCCTTCTTTACAGTGTCATGAACACCTTTTGATATTTCTGAAATTATCATCAGGCCAAATGTATAATTCCATCTACAAGTACTTTTCCAATTTATATGGAACATATGAACTTCTAGGAAGCACTAGAAGTTATTAATGTAGCTGGCAATGCTTCGATGGTGAGTCAAATTTTGAAGAACCTGAATGAAATATATCTAGCCAATCTAAAGAAAACAAGTTTGCATACTCTCAGGCTTTCCCATGGCAGGTGGACTTTTTTGCCATCCGATCTCGGTAGGAAATTGATCGTGCGCGTCCTTTTTGACTGTGAGTGAAGTGTTTTCTTTTTTCCCTGCCACCCCATGTCGCTGACTCTGGCGCTAGCTTCTTGCTGGGCCCGCTTGATAGAGGGCGTGCCTCTCTATTCCAGAGTGTCTAGTAGTAACAGAAACGTTGGCTGCACCTGTTGTTTCGATAGACCACCGATGGTATACCTGGAAATTTTCATATAGTCCCCGTAATGTGGCTTCCCACGACTCATTGCTTGGTGCCTCACAATTTTCTCGCCCTCACATCTCTCGATTTCCTTCCACCGCCAGTCTGCTTCTCGGCCACAACTAGGTTCAACAGCAGCTCCTGCTCTCGCAGCGTCATAGCCGTAGCTCCAGAGCATCACCGAGGAGCCATGGAGGGTTACAAGTAAATAGCTCAGTTTATAGGTCAAGTACAACTGAATAAGTCGGAACTTTATTTCTTTGCAGCGTATAGCTTCACTTTGCATTTGGTTTGGTGTAACTATCGCTTTCTTTTCTTCCGCCTTTATGTTAATTAGAATCTCAATTGGGCACAGTGCGATTGGGATTCAACTCACAGTTCAATGTTGATTGCATGTGGGTAATCAGGGTCTACTTACCCATTTATTTAATATTATGTTGATTTGTTTAATTAACTGTAATGTTGACTAGACGTGTTGGTTACACTAATTTTGCAATTCCTTTTGCTTAGCATTTTACTATTGTAAGTTCCTTGAAATGCAAGCTGCAAGGTGGTAAAATTTAGTTGTACTTCGTTTTGTCGTTGGGTTGCCGCTCCTATCAAAGTTCTCATGTTATTTCCAGTCAGGTGCATTCGTGTGTAACATAAGAGTTTTGTTAGATGATAGCTGTATTTTCATATTGATGGATATGGTAAATGCATCATGAGCATTGTTAATGGATAACCTGTTCTCGTGTAAACAACATTCCTTTTCCTTTTCAATGAAATAAAACGCAAAAGCTTTTTACGTTTTCTCTAAAAAAATATTTTGGATTTGGTCTCTTGGATTAGTAATGGTCGATGTTTTGTGAATCTCCTAGTCCTAGGTGTTTAAGTTGTGCAAAATTGAAACAACAGTGGTGACCAGGCCCCTAGTGTTGGTGCTAGATGGATATGTGAAAGTTGAAGATGATGGGCGGCAAATCCGGCAACCATAGGCAGAGCAGCCACTCTGTCGACCACCAGGTGTGAGTTACCCTGCATAAATCTCGTTTCCCCCTTGATTTGGTACAAGGCCTGCTCAACGTGGGTTTCTGATTTTTGAAAAGCACAACAAAAGGGAAAACTTGTGATTTTATGATGCATAGGCTACTGGAATGGTAGTTGTACTTTTCCTGCTTTCTGCCATTTGATGTGCTTACCTGTTCTCATATTTGGTTTTAATTCATTTAATGTTTTGGGTGCTTACCTGTTCTCATATTTGGTTTTAATTCACTTAATGTGTTGGGGAACAGAGCTCAGAAACCAAAGATCGATATGTTTGCTTATATAAGTTTAAAACAGTGGCGGAGTTAAAACCTTAAATTTATTTGCTATGATGGCATATAAGAAAATAGCCTTTCGCACATATTCTAATTGTGGATTTCAGAAGTTAGCTGAGTCTATTGCGACATAGGTGATGTTGGTCCATTGAGACCCACTTTATCATTCATCTCCATCCAGTGAGTTACTTCCTCATTTACCTGCTGAGTATGTGTGGTTAAATGATTTAGTTTTCAATTACTCTGCGCTGCATGAATGGCGGTAGGAGGCGCGGAGGAAGAACTCCTGGTCGCCTGCTCGAGGTGCTGCTGCCAGCGACTTCCCCGTGCATCTCCTGCCTGCCGATGGATGAAGGATTGCAAGTTTGAAATCATATTTTCTGAAGATTATATCATATAATATGGTTTTCTGAAGAACAATGTAATTGGGAAATGATCCGTCGTTCAGTAGTTGTGGATTTCAAAATTACTGATCCAAATAAGATGTTTAGTATGGTATTGTTTGGGAACCAATTTGTATCTTCAGCTCTTCAATAACAGAAAGTTTGAGAAACTTGGTTTTGTCCTAATTACCTGAAGCATGCTCTTTTTGAGTCATTTACATTTAGTTTTCCCTTTACTGTGGAAGAACCAATTAGGGTGTATGTATCTAAAGTTAGTTCTCTAACTAAAAATGGTCTATAGTTAGCTGAATGTCACTTCAGTTACACATAGTCATATGGATATGGAATTGTGGGAATGTAATTTACTTTTTTGGAGACAGTTCGTGCAGTATTTATGCCAATACACCAGTGACACAAAAGCCTCACTGTTCTCTGAAAACAGAGACTGCAATTTGTGTCAACGCTATTAGTGCCGCCCTACACAGAATTATAGACTTGGAAATTACCTGAATCATGGTAGCATATTATCCAAATCATTTGATTGCCAGTAATTAATTTCTATTTGATTTTATTATTTTCCGCTCATTTTTAACTTCCGCACAGCTCGGTCATGGAGGAACAATAATTATGTGGATGACATTGGTCAAGGGAACACCTCCAGACCATCCGTTTAGTAAAGTGCAAGTCAGGAGATGGGTATCCATGTGCAGATCACAAGGTATGAGAGCTCTTATGAATCTATGTCAGGTTACAATAGAATATGGCTATACTTTCAGCTTATGAGACTTGGTTTGTCCTAATTAATTGAAGCATGCTCTTTTTGGTTCATTTACATTTAGTTTTTCCTTTTTATTGTGGAAGAACCAATTAGGCTTTATCTAAAGTTAGTTCTCTAACTAAAAATGGTCTATAGTTAGTTTTTTTGAACAAGGATAGGTGCCCAAGGCGTCAACTTTTATTCAGCTCACTCACAAATTACAGCATGGAGTACAATGCCCTGAAAGTCTGGGTTTTGAAGGCATAATGCAGTCAAGCACAGCCTGTTTACATTGAGCTGAATTGCTGCAGCTAAAGATAGGCTCGGACGTATTTTGTCTAACAGCCTGTTGTGCACAATTATGCGCCACACTATTAAGGTCCCTCTCTATATGATACACCCTGGGTTAAAGATTTGACTTTATGTGCCACACTGAATGACTTGCTATCTATCATGCGAACTGTGGTTTTATCTGGTGAGTCTTATTCCCCTATTTGGAGATATGAAAAATCTAGGTTCTATTCCTCCAAATCCTTTACCAAATTATGGTGGTGTGGTGTACTCTCTGGGTGATTCCTTGTGGAAAATCAAAGCCCCTGCGAAGGTTTAAAAAATCTGTGGCTGATGCATTTTAATAGAATTTTGAGCAAAAGGAGAGTTGTTGAGGATAAAACTTGTCTCTTTTGCGGTGAAGATGAAACTGTTGTCCATCTTTTCATGGAATGTGTTGCGGCTAGACAGATTTGGTTGTATGGGGCCGAGATTTTCGAAGTTGAACCCCCTGATAATTTGAATGATCTTTATACTTGGTGGCTGATGCGAGATCGACGAGCTGTTTTGATCATGTTCACTGCTGCTCCCTTCTGGTGCATTTGGCTTTTCCGTAATGATATGTGTTTTCAGGGGCGCAATTGGCGAAGTGTAAAAGACGTCCTGCGAAATGTGAGAGCTTATCTACATCAATGGAAGATTTTGTGCGTGAGGACTCAATCGGAGCTGCTAATGCGAGTCCCATGATCAGCTGGACTTCAAGAGTAGGGAACTTATGTGGATCGCCTGGAGAGTACGCATTAGCAGCTCTCGTCAAATCCAGACATGTATAAAATCTAGACGACATGTATAAAAAATAAAACATTTATATTTAAAAACGGGAAGAGTACGACTTGAAACATTTTACATTTTTTATTACGTTTTTGCTAGCACTTGGTTAAGCAAAAATTAAACCGGATCACAATCTTCAAATCCAGACATGAGATGAGAGAGACAGGAGGTGGAGCTCCTCGTCGGCGAGCAAGCCGGAACAGCCGGCGACATAGGAGGTGGAGGAGAGCAGGTAACTTAATTGGGGGTGAGGGTGTCGGCGTTGGAAAGGACAATGGGGGGGGTCAAGGATTTAGAGGTATGGTAGGGATGGCGATGGACCGGTGGAGGGGAAGCTTGGGGCAGAGCGACGTTGTTAGGGCATCTCCAATCGCCCCTCAGGAGGCCTTTTTGACGCCGACGGAAGCAAAAAAACATCGTTTCTTCACCAGTCGGCCCCCCAGAAGTCCAGTTAGCGTCGTTTTGGCGGAAAATAGCGTCGGCGTCCCCAGTCAAAACCCAACCCACTGGGTTCGACCTGGGGAGTGGGTGGGGGGGGGGGGGGGCTAAATGGCGGGGAAGGCGACGCGGGCCAGCGCTGTCAGCGACGTGGGAGAAAATGGCGCCGAACATGAACCGTCCGTGCTCGTCTTCTCGGCTCCCGCATCGGTCAAAAACTGTCGGAGTAATGGTGTGGCGCGCGGCCAGTGAGCTCCCCCAGTCAAATGTTGCCGGAGTAATGGCGTGGCGCGGCTGCAACGTCCAATCGAAGGGGCACGCGACGCGTAGTAATGGCCACCGCCTCTCCGCCCCTTCGTCTGGCCGCGCCGCGCTATAAAACTCCCCGAGCCTTGCTGTCACTCGCCATTCCTCTCTCGCCGCCTCTGCTTCACACTCTCCTCTCCCCTCCACCGTCGCAACCCAGTAGCCCGCCTCCGAGAAGATGGACGCCGCCGCGAGTAACGACTGGGTCCGCCGTTTCCTCCGCAAGGAGGAGGCATGGTCGATGTATAGCGCCGGGTACCCATGTCCTCGCGCGTCGTCAAGCCCAAGCGCGAGCCGGAGGACGAACATGAGGAGGAATGGCCAGGCTTGAAGGAGGCCGTCGAGAAGGCCTCCTTCAACACGATCCAGCCGGCGGCGGATGACTTCGCCGACTCCTGGAGCAGTAGCGGCAGTTCCTCGCCGAGGCGGAGCGCAGACGCGTAGAGCGCAAACAGCGCGCCACCACCGGCTGTCGCAGCCGCATCCCTCCCCCGCCAGTCACGAAGAAGATTGAGTACTACGTACTCGACCCCAACGACGAGGAGGAGGAGGAGGACGACGAGCCGTACCAGCGCAGCCTGCAACAGAGGAGGTGGTACGACGACGGTGACGCCGGCGCAGACCCGAGCAACCGGCAAAAGGATGACGACGACTCGGACGACGACGGCGGCGCCGGCGACTACAGCCAGGCGATCGCGGCGAGCCTCAGCCTACTCAACTAGTTTTATGTTTTTAGTTTAAATCCCTACTTTGTGATCGCCTTTGTTTGCGTCTAATTTAATGAAATCGTGGCCGAAACTTAGACTGGGAAACGACTGGAAACCGCGCCCCCAAGTTTCAGATTAGTCCGCGGCGGAAGGAAAACAACGACGTTTTGTACCTAGGGGCGAGGCGACAGGAGATGTCCTTAGGCTGACCGTGTCTATGGAGATCGTCAGAGTAGAAGAAGAAAGGTCAAACGTTATCTGTTTCTTGGTAATTGAAAGCATTAGGTATCGCTAGCATTACTTATGATTTGGTGTAGATCAAATATTTTTTTATTAGTTCTCTAATACATCTTATATTATGCCGTAGCAAAGCACTGGTAGTTTGCTAGTAGTTGTATGATGAAGTAGCAGATCCTGAGCTTTGGACATAGTTCTTCTTTTTTATTAAAGGAAAGACCCATGATGCTTGCCTTGCGAATTTGCAAACGACTAACGATAATGTTTCTATCACGAAGATGAGCCGCTTTGGGCTCAGGAGATTGTACGAGATGAAATTTTCATATACGGCGAGTTCAGAATTATAAAAGAGGACTGAAAGAAAAGAAACACATCATTGGATCATTATATAAGAGACATGTATAATACATGTTCGAGAATACACCGGCCGTCCGGCGTCGCTGTCATCCACACCGGCCTAATCGCCCTTGTCCTCCACTTTGATATTGTCCTCCTCGTCGTCTTGGTCTTCGTCTTCCTCCTCCTCCCCTCCTCGTAGCGCGTGCAACACAAGGTTGGGGATAATATCTTGACGGTGAGCACCTCGGTGTCGTAGTACTTAAACATGAGTATGTGCCCCACTAGTATGTTGTGCGCTTTAGAGAACTGCGTCGACCGGCGTCGGGCGGAAGGTGGCGTGGTGCCGGCGGCTGGGGGGTGCGTCGGCGACAGGGCAGCGGCAGGGTTGCTGGGTGGGCGAGACGACGTCGCCTAGACTCCTCAAATGTGGCGGCTCCGAGCAATCAAAAGCATACAGAGCTTAACAACAACCCTCAGTCACTCAGATCCAGCTGAGATCGCAAGGGTAGAACTTTTCTGGAATCCCGCAGGGCAACGACGCCCGATAGTATAGTTTTGATGGAGAGAGGAGGCAAAACAGGTGGAGAAACAGCGCGGCTGGCCTGCTACAAATTTAATTGTATTTACCATAAATTAATCCAATTAATATGCCTTGCTATATAAAGAGGCAGGGGGTGTGCAAACTCACTAGCTCCCCATTGTGGGACTAAACAAAGGAGAGGTGGGGGGTTCGGCCAGCCAAGGGCCTAGCCACACCAGCCATGGGCCTCCCCCTTCCTTGTGTGGTGCGGCTCCCCTAGTGGGCCATTCTTGGCCCATTTAGGTGGGCTGCCCAACTTTTTATTTATTTAGTTAATATTAAACTAATATAAAATATTATTAATTTATAATTAATATATTTGCACATTATTTAATCTCCCGTGCCTCCGAAACATTTTACGGACCACCCGAACATCTTTCAGACATTTCCGGAACCATTCCAGACCTTCCCGGAACTCCCTCCGGACCACCAGAACTCTTTCCGGATCATTTCCCTCTCTCCAATCAAATCCTATAATATTCCAAACCTTCTTCAGGTGTCGTTAAAACCTTAAGTCTTGTTACGCTACTAAACGGATAGACGTCGCCTAGAGGAGGGGTGAATAGACGATTTAAAACTTTTTCCGAGGAGCCGGAATATCCGGTCCAAGAATGACCCGAAAATTCCGATATGCTTGATAAAGGCGGAATAAAACTAGAGGTTTACTTTAACAAGCATACAACCTAGATAAATATAATAGGCTCACATGTGTGCACCAACAACTTATGCTAAGCAATACAAGAAACAAGGTGATAGCTAGCAAGATAGATAACTTCAAGTACGAAGGCTATCACAAAGTAAAGTGCATAAGTAAAGAGCTCGGGTATAAAAATAACCGAGGCACGCGAAGACAAGTATGTATTCCCGAGTTCCATCCAAGGGTGTACGACGCCACAAAGGCTCACCTTCTTCTCCTGATGAACTCAACCACAAAAGGTTGCGAGTTCACCTTCCACTACTGATCTCCTTTGGGGCGGAGATTGAATCTCGTACAACTCTTGAGGCACACACCCACAACTTAATTGGGGGCTCTCAAGTTACCACAAAAGGTGTTGGCCACAAAAGGCCGGCCACAAAAGGCGTCTAGTGTCCAAAGACCCAAGAGTAACAAGCTCACAAGTATCACCACCACGAATCCTCGTGGAGGGCTCAAATCGATGCAAATGCAATGGTAAGAGCACACGAAGTGCTAAGTCATTCACTCTCAAATTCCAACAAAGCAACAAATGCTTATGTGGGAATAAGAGAGTAAGAACAAAGGAAACCACAAAGGAGTCAAATCCTTCACTCCCAAATCCCACCAAAAGCAACTAATGCTTATGGGGGGAGAGGAGAGGAAGAACAAAGAAGAAGAACCCCAAATGAACTTCAAGAACTAGATCCACTAGGTTCCCCTCACTTAGAGGAGAGATGGATTGGTAGGATTGTAGATCTAGATCTCCTCTCAACTTTCCCTAAAGAATATGCAAGATTATATGGAGGGATTGAGAGGGGAGAGAGCTTTCCAAGGTCAACAATGGAGTAGGAGAGAGGGGAAAGTCGTGCTACCTTGGATTAGCCGGGGAAGAAGAAGGGGAGGGGTATTTATATCCCTCCAGGAAATATAGCCGTTGGCTGTTTCGACACTCGGAAATTCCGGTATTAGTGAGACTCGGAAATTCCGGTCAACCGGAAATTCCGAGTTCGTGAAATTTCCGAGCAGAAATTCCGGCTGGAGTCAGAACCAAAACCAAACTGTAAAGGCCCTCCTTATTATAAGGTAGCGGCCTTCTGTTTATAGTGCTAGTCCCTGGATCGACTTGCTAGCACACACAGTTTAAGATGAAATACCATAACATTGCATCAATATTCATTACACGATGATCCAGAAATAAAAGAGTTCGACACAAGGTGCATAGCTCATGGCTAGCTCAAACCGAAATAAACACACAGCGGAAAGCAAATGGATAAGTGAGCTCCATCTTCATCATGTGCCACAGGCAAGGCATGTTGGTTGGAGACTCGCGACCCTAACAATCCTTACTCCTCGTCTGAGGGTCCTGCAATGGTGAGTTGCAGCCCAAACTATATTGGGTCAGCACAATTGAATTGTGGTGGCAAGATGACACTTTGTGACTAAAATTACTAAGACTATATCTACATGCATATTTGGCTCGGTGGAGTTTCAGGCTGATTTGCATAAAGCCAGTTTTGTCCTATCATTTACAAAACAAATTTTCATCTTAGACGAAGAGTACCACTGATAGACAACAGTGGACACCTTTAACAACAAAGAGTACCACCGATAGAAAATGGTGAACCACTTTGAAAAGTACTCACAACGATCACCACCGATAGAAAGCGGTGAGCTCTCCCAAACCCTTGTTCACCCATCAAAGGGATGAGGAGATCTTCAACATCTGCCCTGTCTAGTTGCTCAAATGTCCATAACCGGGGACACGGCTAAGTATACTTAGTTTTTAACTCTCGAGAGGGTGTGCACTTTCACCACAAGACCCAATCATTCCCTTGTCCATGTCACCCAATTATGAAATGGAAAAGAGAAGACCGAGACGAGACCTTTCAGATGCAATTCCCCAAAATCCATAAAGCGGACCCATCCCCACCTATCACCCTACATCTGCTGGTCACGCGGATCTTGGGGTCTCGCAACTTATGTGGTCAAGACAGAGCCCATATGACCTGTGGTTGCACTGGAATCTTCTAAGCAAGGTGTGTCTACAATCTCTTTAATCCTGGGTGACTTTCCACATTTGTACGCTTCCACCAAGGGTACTTACCATCGACATGAACCATAGACATGGACCCCCTGAGTAGCCACCCACCATGGCTCTCCAACCAGCACCCAGGTAGTTCATTAATTTTCCATTATCCAACTAGTCAAAACATTTTTCATTGCTTGGCTAAGTATCCTACTAGGTGTTCTTGCTTCTAAGCTCAGGGTGGGGGAAATAGCTAAACACTACATAGGAGCATAGCATAATATAGTAACTTCACACAACTCCTAACATGCATACTACAGAAAAACACTACTATGCATAGAGTGGAAATAATAGGTGGTTTATGAGCGTCACTTGCCTTGGCCAACTGAAGAGTTGAAGTTACACTCTTCACAACACGTGAGGCACTCCGCACAATCTAACAAACAACAAACATACATTGATTCAATACCTATGCACATTACCAAAACAATGCTATGCAAACGTGGATGCAATCCTCATTGTTATAAATGTTTTCTGTTTTATTTATCAATTTACAGACGGAAAAGAAATAAACGCGGCGACGTTGCGCAATTTGATTGCCCCGTACCGGTTCGGCGAGTGATCTAACGCGATTCGTCCGATCGCGATCGGACGGTCAAGGTCTTACCGACCTAAACCGAGCGGCGCGTTGCGCCGGCGCGATTCCGGCCGCTGTGGCGCCATGGCCGGCGTGCACGGATGCGACGAAATGGAGAGGGCCGGGCGGTGCGGTTGGTTTCTGGGGACAGAGGGGGTCGAAGCGGGCTTGATGGCGTGGCCGCGGGCGTCGGGGGTGGTCTCCTCCTCCGGCGATAGCTCGCCGGTGTCGAAGTTGCGGCGGCGGACTCGGGTGGAGATGCTGCCTTCGATGTGGGGTTCTAGGAAGTGGAAACACGAGGTCAAGAAGATGCGCACAAACGAGGCAAACCAAACGGTGCTGGAGAGGAGAAGAGAGGAGGGCTCAGCTCACCGGAGTCGTGCGAGGACGGCGGCGGACCGAACGCTCGGTTACGGACGTTCACGTCGCCTCTGCGCTCCTAGGATCATAAAATGATGTCAGAAAGGTGCGCAGGACCGAGGGGATGCTAGGGGAAGAAACGATAGGGGCAGGGGTCATCGGTGCTCACCGGAATCGCAGATGCACGGCGGCGGGAATGGCGGTTCGGCGAGCTCGGGTTACTGCGGCCTGGCGGCGTATGGGGGCGCGCTTGCTGGGGGAAAGAGGAGCGGGGGTGCGGGGATTTAAAGGGGGCGTGGTCAGCGTGCCGTTGCGGGCACGGGGGAGTGGAGGTAGTGGAAGACGTGGGCGTCAGCGTCGTGGCGTGCTCCGCGCTGGGAGGTTGGAGAAGAAGGCGCTGACGTGCGGGGCCCGCCTGGCAGTGAGAGAAGGAGACCTGCGCGCGCGTGTGCCGCTGCTGGGCCGGCTCGGCCGGTCTGTTTTTTTATTCTTATTTTGTTCTGTTTTAATATTCCTAACTTCAAATTTAATCAGAATTTGATTTAAAATTCTTCAGAAAATTATGGAAAAATATATTTGAAAAGCCTAACAAAATAGGACCCTTTTATAACATTTAGGGCTTAATAAAATTTAGTGAAATTTAATTACTTGTCCAATACACAATTAGTGCATTTTAAATATTGTTTCATTTGTTAATTGATAAAAGGAGACAAAGTGACCACTAAAGATTTTAGAATACAATGATGATATGATGGATGTATGCATGTTTTGAATTTGAAAAATTTGGGATGTTACACAAACTTTTCCTTAGCCGTTTCTGGAGGGCTTTTCTGGGTGCACTTGGAAATTCCGAAAAAGTGAAATTTCCGAGCACAATTTCCGGTTCGAGTCAGAACTAAAATTCCTTCTTTCCTTAGCCAAAACTGGAGGGCTTTCTGGGTGCACTCGGAAATTCCGGTAGACGGAAATTTCCGAGCACAATTTCCGGCTGGAGTCAGAACCCTTTTTCTCCCTTCCTTAGCCGTTTTCTTGGATGAGCTGGGGAACCGGAAATTCCGGTAGAGCGGAATATCCGACCCCAATAATCTGAATCAGCAAAACACCGAAACGAAAACTTCTATAACTTTTGCAAATGAACTCCAAAAGAGGTGAGACAATTTTGTTGGAAAGATAACGACCCTGAGGTTAGTCACAATAGGCTTGGCAACCCATATGGTTCTTTTCTTGACACCACTTTGAGTACCAGTAAGTTTGGCAAACACATTGCCAACTTTAGCCTTCCGAAGAGAATGAACATTATGAATAGTAGAAGGGTTGGATAAGGTACCATGAGTGCATGAAGAAGCAAAGTGATCCTTCCCACGACATTTGTAGCAAAGGCGGCTTTTACCTTTCTTCTTGGGAAGGAAAGGTTCTTCAACTTGGGAAGCTTGAGTTTAGACTTGAGGTTGCTTCCCTTGTTGCTTCTTACTAGGAGGCTTCTTCTTCAAAGGGCAAGATCTCACATGGTGCCCTTCAACCTTGCACTTGAAGCACACAATCTTGGCTGAATCAATAACTTGTTCTTGGCCCTTCTTCTTCACGAACTTGTGCTTCATCTTGTTCTTGGACTTGTTCTTGTTGTTGGAGTTGAATCCAAGTCCACTCTTGTCATGAGGAAGTTGTTGCACTCTCAACATATTGTCGAGGGTGGACTTACCTTCATGACACTTCTTTAAGTCTTTCTTCAAAGAAGTGACTTGTGCCTTGAATTCTTTAAGTTCCTCTACATGGTTAGTTTTAACACAAATACTAGAGGAAGTAGTAGCTACATTGTTAGAGCAACAAGGCAAGGAAAGTAATTCATCACAAGATGTAGCAATTTTATGAGTGGATGAATTACTAGAACTAGCACATGGCAAAAATGCATTAGAAGTAGAGTTTGTGCTAGTGACCACAAGAGGCTCACAATATTTACCTCAAGAGGAAATATTGCATCCCATAAATAAAATAAAATCGCCACACATGACAAGGTGTGGGACTTTCCTCATGGTAGAACCAGCAATATTTCCGCCACCGAAAACGCAACAAGTTGTCCAAAGTAAAACCGATTTCGATGACTAGACCTTGACATGGAGATGAACCAAGCTCTAATTCCTCACCAACATAAAAGCCAAATAAGAACCTATAAATATGATATGCCAAGTATGCAAAGGTTTGAGCTCTCCACAACGATGCGATCAAGTTACTAACTTGAGAGCCCCTCTTGATAGTACGTCTATCTATCCTATAGCCCTATCAAGATCATACCTTTGCCTTGAGCATTCCACTTGAGTTAGATGATGACTATCTTGTTATCTTCAAGTGGTTCAACTTTCTTGATTGTGCGTCCAAGCACATGCTTGATGAAGACTTCTTAAAATACTCCCCCATGCTCACAATGGGAGAGTCTCTCTTAGCTCCGTCTTCATGTATCCATTGCAAGCACCAAGCATAGGATCTCTTCAAGAAGCTTCTCTTGGTCTTGCACATCTCACCTTGATGACGATCACCACATGACGTCATCCTTCATGAGCTATATGAAATCTTCATTTGATGCAAACCCATGGGAAGATACCTAACCTCATATAAAGATACCACACACACATATATCATGGGTTAGTTCACAAAGCTATACTGACAAGTGTTTACCATCCCAAGAGATACATGATCACTCTTGGTATATCTTGTACCTTTGCGTGTTGATCAACATCTTGATCAACATTGTATCTTCCAACATTTCTTCACTAATATGATGTCTTGAATCCTTCAAGACATACTTGCAATAAGCTTTACCCCACACAAGAGCTCCACTATTCTCATGGACATGATCTATAAGGATATCTCAATGCAAACATTAGTCCATAGAGATTGTCATATAATTACCAAAACCACACATGCGGGAAAATGCTCTTTCAGCTACGGTTCGAGAACACTTCAGACATGGTCGAGACCCTTCGCTCGCCAATGACCGCCAGGGATACCTGGATGCATATGACGGTCCCTGTGCATTCTACAAATATCGTCGTTGAACCATAAACATGATATTCATTCCCTTTGTTTTTTACGATATTACCTTGTCCGAGATATGATCGCATACATCTGATACCATGTTGTATCTCGTTACCGACAAAAGGTTATTAACTCGTCTGTGATATTACATCTCCATGACCTAGTCATAAGCTGCGCATCTATATAGATGCAATCTCACCGAGTGGACCCAGAGTGTCTTTCCATTACAAGAATGAACAATTCCCGCTCTTGATCCTTACGTCTCAACATACTCTTTCGGGACACCCAAGATGTACCCCGTTATTGTCATGCTATATAATACACAACGTTTGATGCTCTCAAAGCACCCCTACGAAGTAGCAATAAGTACGGTCTCACGGTCTAAGGAATAAACTATCATATTACTTATCCATTGCAAATTGAAAGTGCATGGTTGCCCCCATGCGTGGTTTTGGTAATTAATGACAATCCTTATGGACTAATGTTTACATTGAGATATTCTTATAGATCTTGTCCATGGGAAAATATAGGAGTTCATGTGTTGGACTCTTCAAGATGACATAATGACCAATGCTCTATTCAAGGGTTAATATGAAGAATGGTAATGTATAGAGTTGAGCTCATCGCAAGTATGGCTTGGAATAGAAGATTGAATGAACAATCATGTTTACCCCCAAGCCATCTTACATATCAAGAGAAGAAGATGAAGTGCAAGTTCAATATGATGCATCTCGGAAGATATCTTTTGATTGAAGCTTGCAAAGAAGACATGAAGACGAAGCTTAGCGAGGCCCTCCCATAATGGAGTATGGGGGAGCATTTGGAGAAGTCCTCATTAAGCATGTGCTAGCAAGCACAATCAAGAAAGGTGTTTCAACTTGAGAGAGTCAAGATCGTCATCATCCCTCCCATAATGGAGTATGGGGGAGCATTGGAGAAGTCCTCATTAAGCATGTGCTAGCAAGCACAATCAAGAAAGGTGTTTCAACTTGAGAGAGTCAAGATCGTCATCATCGAGCTCAAGTGGAATGCGCAAGGCAAAGGTATGATCTTGATAGGTTTTCTATTTTACCGGTCTCATGGTGTTAGTGGGAGACCGGGTTTTAGGATAGATGGCGTACTATCAAGAGGGGCTCTCGAGTGAGTAACTTGATCGCATCTTTGTGGAGAGCTCAAACCTTTGCATACTTGCCATTTCATCTTTCTTGGTTCTTACTTGGTTTTTCTCCTTGTTGAGTTTTGGTGCTTGTTGTGATCTTCACGACAAGCCCAAGTTCACCGAAAACGAATTTCATATGAAAAACTTGTTGCGTTTTCGGTTTTGGAGGTTTGCCGATCATTCCTTTTTAGAGAGATTTTAACCTCCTCCATTTGGTTTTATCTTCCATTGTTGGACTATGAGGTTTATCTGCATGATCTTGTAAAGCTCTTTGTTGTGATTCCAACGAGCCAAAAATCATCGAAAACGGAGTCCGGATGGAAAAGATATTGACGTTTTCGTTATCGGTTTTGCTGCAGTTTTTCCTAGGCCGGAGTCTCCGGTCCTAGACCGGAGTTTCCGGTCTGTGCAGGACCGGAGTCTCCGGACTCAACGTTTTTCTCCAAACGTTGTTCAGCCCCTGGTGGGGGGCGGAGTTTCCGGCCCTAGAGGCCGGAGTTTCCGCCCCTGGATGAACTTTCCGGCCCAGGGCACCAGAGAGTTTGCCCAAGCCTCGGCGGTGTTGACAGTGTTCAGCCCCTGGTGGGGGCCGGAGTTTCCGGTCCCAGTAGGCCGGAGTTTCCGGCCCTAGTGACCGGAAACTCCGGTGTGAAGTTTTCCTGCAACGGCTCTTTTTCGTGGGACCTATAAAAATGCCCCTTCTTCCCCAGAGAGAGCAGCTCTTCCAAGCACGAATTTTCCCCCTCTCTCTCCTCCATTGTTGACCTTGGAAAGCTTGCCCCTCTCTCATTTGCTCCCATGATTCTTGCATATCTTTGAGGGATTTGAGAGAGGAGATCTAGATCTACATTTCCACCAATCCATCTCTCCTCTAAGTGAGGGGAACCTTGTAGATCTTGATCTTGGAGTTCTTGGTGCATCTCCTCTTTGTTCTTCCTCTCTTTTTTCCCAATAAGCATTTGTTGCTTTGTTGTAATTCGAGAGTGAAGGATTTGAGCACTTGTTCTCTTGCCTTTTGCATTTGGTGCATCGGTGTGCTCTCCACGAGGATTCGTGGAAGTTGAAAGTTTGTGAGCTTGTTACTCTTGGGTCTTTGGACCCTAGACGCCTTTGTGGTGGTTGGACCCTTGTGTGGTCACTTGAAGCCGTTCGGGAGCCCCCAATCCCATTGTGGGTTGTGCCCCGGATTGTTGTTGTGGAAAGCCGTTCGGGATCCCCCAATCCCATTGTGGGTTGTGCCCCGGATTGTTGTTGAAAGGCTCCGGATTCCGCCTCGAAGGAATTCCGATAGTGGAAGGTGAACCAAGCCTTTGTGGTGCAGTTCATCGGAGAAGAAGGTGAAACCTTTGTGGTTGTTGAACCGTTGTGTCGGTTCACACCTCTCAACGAGACGTACTCCCTTAACAAGGAGGAACTCGGGAATACATCCTCGTCTCCGCGTGCCTCGGTTATTTCTATACCCGAGCTTTTACTTATGCACTTCACATTGTGATAGCCTTCATGCTTGAAGTATTCTATATTGCTATCACCTTGTTGTTTGTCTTGCTTAGCATAAGTTATTGGTGCACATAGGTTAGCCTAGTTTATTTAGGTTGTCGACTTGTTAATTTAAACATCTAGTTTTATTCCGCAATTATCAAGCCTAAACCGGAAAAGTTTTAAACCGCCTATTCACCCCCCCTCTAGGCGACATCATTGTCCTTTCAATTGGTATCAGAGCCTGGGCTCTCTTTTTGGGCTTTACCACCTAGAGAGTAAAAGATGTCGTTTAGGGAATTAGTGCACGATCCCACTTTTATATTTGATGGCACAAATTTTTGATGTGTGGAAAATTCGCATGCTTAATCTATTTAGGGCCATGGGTCCAAATTATGTTAAGAGGATTGTAGATGTGTGTTTATCTCCTCCAAAGGATTCTCATGAATTATCTTTAGAGGATGAGATAAACTCTCATCTCGAGATTCAAGTTACTAATGGTCTTATGTGTGTTTTGACCGATGTAGTTCTTGCTTCAATCATGCCTTTTCAAAATGCACATGAGCTTTGGACCAAGCTTCAAGATATATATGAAGTGTCCAAAATTATTGTGGATGATTTTTCTTCCTCCACCTCCGGCCGTGATGAGTTCACAACTTCTTCCACTTCACCAACATGTGATTTGTCACACGGTAACGATATGGTGAGTGGCGATAGAAATTGCATTGGTGATGGTGAACTTACTATTGATTATACCTATTCTCTATCGCATTCCAATCTTCTATCGTTGAACTTAAAATCTTATAGCACTCCAAATTTCATACATGCTAGAGTTGATTGTCCTTGCATATCAAGTAATAGTTGCTTAACTAAATATAATGATGATATGCTCTCTATGTCTTGTTGTGTTGAAAATTACTCTTCCATATCCTCTAGTATTTGCTTGACTAACAATGTAGAGGAATCCCAACAATTGTTGGAACAAGACATGGACCTCAATGGAGCTTCAAGTATTTCTTCATCCTCCTCACCCATTAATCATGTTTGCCTTATGGCTAAGGATTCCGAGGTATCTCCCACCTCGAATCCAAATTGTGATGATGTGGATTATCATGAAGAAGGTTTTGACTTTGAATCCTTAACCAAGATGGGTGAGATGGTACTTGGTGTTCTCCCCAAAGGTAGTAAAGCTATCCCTCCTCTTTGTGAAATCAATGATTATGTTACTAAGAGTAGGGAATTCATTGAGGATTTGGAAAGTCAATTTGATGAGAAATGTCAAATTGAGAGAGATGACTCTATCACCATAGCTTCTTTGAAAGCTTCTCTTGAAGAGGAAGAAGAGCTTAGGTGTAGTGACCTCACCTTCTATTATAAGGTGGAAGTCCCTGTGTTAATGTGCTAGTCCCTGGATCAAATGCTAGCACCACAGTTTAAGATGTATATCATGCAAAAGTGTCAAATACTTTATTAAATCGCATGATCCAGTGTTGCAAATATCTCTTACAACTTGCATAACCTGAAAAGGCTAGCAAAATTTCCAAGAGTAGCAGCGGAAAATAGTAGATACAATGAGCCTCATCATCTTCATGTGCACAGGCAAAGCATGTTGGTTGTAGACTCGAAATCCTATCGAATACTCACTCGTCGTCTGTCGAATCTGCAAGGTTTAGTTGCAGCCCAGCTATAAAGGGTCAGCACAATTGAATTGTGGTGGCAAGTGACTTTAATTTCTAATATTCTACTAAGCTATATCTATATGCTTATTTGGCTGCTGGAGCTCAAGGCTATTGCGGAAAGCAAGTTTTCTCCTACTTTTGTTAAACAACTTTTTGAAACAATATTTTCTCTTTATAGACAATCTCGAGACAAATCCATGTCTCCTACCCATGTTCTCCCATCAAAGTTTTATTAAGAAATTGGAATGAAGAGATTTTCAGAACACATCCTTGTGTAGTTACTCAAATTGTCCGATGCCGGGGACACGACTAAGATCTTAGGTTTTAACTCTCGAGAGGGTGTGCACTTTCACCATTAGACTCAATCAACCCAAACTATCCTCTACACTCCTTTAGTGAGAAGGAAAAGGAGAAGATCAAGACGAGACTTTTCAGAAGTTGCTTTCCCATGATCATACTAAGAGATTACCACCATCCTATCAACTCTACCACCATCAATCTCTTGATCCAGGTCCACATCAACTTACTCCATCAAGACAGAGCCCATATTGACCAATGGTTGCACGATAAGCAACTAGACTCAGTGTAAAATTAAATCTCATAGCCCTGGGTGGCCTACCACAAGTGAGCCACTCAGGTTAACACCGCATATCATGGCCCCAAGTAAGTAGAAACTACCCTGGGCGAAGACAACCATGACACTTGGCCCTGAGAAGCCACTCAACTTGAAACCTCCTCGATCGACCCAATCCACCCAGGCGTTAAATTAATTTAGTGGAAATTTTCATTTATCACATCAACCATAAAACAATCATTTTTGCAGCAATTGCTTCCACTAAATTATAATAGGGGTCTAATCTGGAATTTCTAAGGGGAAACCTAAAAGGTTTGCATAACCTACTACAATCTCCCAAAACCTATCATGCATACTACTTTTGCAAATACTGTTTAAAAAACACTAGATATGCAATAGAATAAAATAGTAGTTGTTTTATGAAGTCACTTGCCTGATGAATGTTGCCGTTTCTCACTCACTCATTGTCGACAACGAACGTTGCACTCCGTTCAATCTATAAAGTAAACAGACATACAATGAACAAGCAATTCAACAAGCACATAACAATTTAAAACAAACAAGCGTAAAAAGGCTTAGCACAGGGTTTGGTCAAGGGTATCACATAATTCAATGTGCAAAAGGAATTATTGTGATTGAGTTAAGGGTTTGCCAATTTGGTCAGGGGATGGTCTTGAAAAAGATTTACATAAAAGCAGGGTCAAGATGTTTTGAAAACAAATTAAAACAAGGTTTGCAACTTTAAGATATTTAGCATATGTAAAACATTTCACAAGTCTAAGTTTCAAAAATTATTTTAATCATATTTGGTTTTGGCATTGTTCACAAGATTAGACATCAATTTGGGGAAAAAAAGGATTTTAAAACAAATTAATATTCAAGAATTTCTTAATTTATCATATCTATACATTTTTAAATCCCAACTTAAAAGTTCATAGTAATTTATAATAACCCAGTTATTTGTAATGACATAAAGTTTTAGATCACAGTTTTAGTAACACCTAATTAACCAATAACATTTATAAATGAAATGATATCATTTAACAGGGTTTTAACAAAACTTACATCTTAATGTTGTGAAATAGATTAATAATAATGGAAGTTGAGTTTTCCCTGGTCAAGGCAAATATTTATGGCATTAGTTCAAAGAAAATAATTTGAAATACATTAATAAAAGATTTTATTATGCCAAATTAAAATCAAATAAGTATCTGATTATAAACTTCTTTTAAAATTGTTCAAATTTTATTTATAACAGTGGGTCCTCATTCTACATATCTTAAGATTTACAAAAATATTTTATTTGCAAATTTTAGACATATGAATTTGAATCTATGTCAAATTTACACAATTTCTAAATCTGGAAGTTGGATCAATTTAAACTAGTCAAAATTAAATTTTAAAAGTACCAATAGATTCTACTGGTCAAGGGCTTTAATTTGACATAAAAATTGTCCAATTTGGATAATGGGTTAAAAAGTTATGAAGATTCTAAGTTGTAGGGACTTTTCTGTAAATCTGCCAATTAAATCTATTCGGAAATAAAACCAGAAAAGGCTGGGCCGACGTGGCGCTATGTGATTGGCTCGGGTCTAGGGTTAACAGGGGCCGTAGGATCTAAAGAGGATCGGGCGGTCCAGATCCATTCATACCTCTTCGGCCTGGATCAAATCTGGACCGTTGATGGGAGATCGAACGGCCGAGGCCGCGTTGACCAGGACGGGGCGGCGCCGGTGGCTGGAGGCGAAGAGGACGGCGGTGTTGCGCACGGGCTCGGACGCCGTCGACGATGCGGCGCTCCCCCGGCCTCATGGAGACGGCGGAGAGGCGCGGTGCGCCAAGGCAGAGGCGATGGACGCCACGTATTCGTCTCGCGCGTCCTCGCACGGCGACACTGCACGGCCGAGTGCTGCGGGCTCCGGCGAGCTCGGTGGTTGATGGGGACGGCGCTCCCGTGGTCGCCTTGGCTCGGGAAGGCGACGAGGAGACGCGGAGGGGCATGGCGGGTCCGATGGTGGTGTTGGCGTCGAGCAACCCGTGCTGAAACGGCAAGGAGGTGAGGTCGGAACCGTGCAAGGCGCCGGCGAGTTCCTGCCGAGCTTGTGCTCCATGGTTCCTTCACCGAGAAGATCCGGGAAGGGGTCTGGGAGATGCGCGGGGTCACGGAAGAAGGGGGAGGAGTGGACTACGGGCTCGGGCTTGTCTCATCTCGCTGGAATCAGAGAAATGGAGGCGGTGGCCGAGGGATTCCGGCGACCAAATTCGTCAGCCACGGGGCACTAAATGGAGAGAAAGGAGAGGGGAAACACAGAGGGGGTCGAGGTCGATCTAAAGGAAGAAACGACGCTCGGTTTGGGGTCTTAAATCGTCCGAAATTCTCTCGTGATTAAATCCGGCGGTTTCGGCGTGATTCTTGGCTAGAGGTTGAAGACGACCTCTCCCCCTGACAGGTGGGTCCCACTGTCAGGTTTTTCTCTTTTTCTTTTCTGTTTTATTTATTTCTTTTATAACTTTTGATTTATAACTCCAAATGAAGTCAAATAAATTTCTAAAAATTTGTAAAATTAATATCTATGTTTCAACACATTAGTGGGCATGTTTTGAATAAGTTTGAAAATTAATATTTTGAATTATTCATTAAATACATATTTGACACTTAAAGTCAAATTTGAAAATATATTTAATTAAACTTTCTTTTGGATGAATAAAATTTGTAAGATACTCATATTCAAAATATGTTTGAATTTAAGTTATTTAAACTCATTTCTAAATACTAAACTCATTTTAGGCTTTAGTATAATACTAAATAACATATCACTTACTATATGAAAATAAAAAGGAAAAATAATGTATTCATTTTAATTCAAAATAATTTGTGCACCATTATATTTTATTTTTAAGATACTTTCAATTGAAACTTCATAACAACTTTGAAAAATATTTTAGTTTTAATTCATTTCTTAAATAGAAAATATATTCATAATAGTCTTTGCATGTTTTGAAAATAAATGAAAATCATTCAAGAAAATGAAGTGTTTATTTGAGTTATTAAGTATTTATAAAATCTATGAAGTTTTAAGGTTACACACTATAGACTTGAAATATACAAAACTATGTTTTGAACTTGGGTAAATGAATAGTAATCTTTTGGCAGATAGACAATGTTTTCAATAGTTTAAAATAACACTTGTAATCATTATTTTAATGTAGGAATTGCTATTGCTAGGTGGTTGAAATCAAATATTTATAAAGAAACCTTTTATTTCATGAATATGGTATGAAGGTTTGTAAAACATTTGTCAAATTAGATATTGAGGTTTTAATAATTACAATGGATAATAAAATATTTTAACTTGAAACAACTTTTGAAAATAAAGATAAACTGAGATAATTGGATTATTAAACTTTTTCAATATTGTTTGAAGTCTTCCATAGTTGGTTTCTTATGCATTTAATATTTTATTTTAATAAAAGAAAAGTTTTAAATTTTAGTGATTTTTGAACATTATAAAATGTTGGGACGTTAGAGACTACCACCCTTAAAGGAATCTCGTCCCGAGATTCGGAGAGGCTGAGAACAAAATGCAAGTTTTGGGAAAGATTCTGATAGCTGGGGACGATGGGGAAATGCAGCTGCTGACACGGGAACAACAAAACCATCAGAGAATGATTCCGCTGATTGGGAAGGTTAGAAAGAAAGATGGGTTTGGACAACTTGGATTAGATTAACTCAGTGGGCTACCACCCTTAAAAGAAACTTTTGCGGCAATCTGAAATTCTTTCTAAAATCTTTCAGTCGAACTTTTCCATCACTTTAGGATTGTAGTATAACATAAGTCCATTGTACTGTTTTTGGTACTGAATATTACTCTTCGCTTAATCTGAAAATTCAAACACAAACAAACAATCTAGTATTGTCATCCAACCTAAGTTGGTATGAACAATACACTAACACGGTATCGTTGTTCTAAATGGTGGTCTAGTATAGCTCCTTCTTGAGCGCTTCATGATCTTCTTCAATTTCTTTAATCTCTTCCAAGTGGTTGAACTCTAAATCCAAGTTCTTCTATCATCTTCCATGTAGTTCTCCGTGTTGAATCGTAGAATTCCTTATGAAGTATCAGACTCAGACTTCAAGAACAATGGTCATCTAGAAATAGATAAGATATTTTCCAGAAGGTAGATAGTAGACGAGAGGATAAGAAAAGATAAAGCAAATTATATATTTATTTTAGTAAAGTGAATAGAAATAGATTTTCAATCCTATGGTCAAAGCCTATATCTATCCAAACCTAGGGTCTCGAACCTACAGGCAACACAGTGCTCTGATACCATCTTTAGTGACCTCACCTTCTATTATAAGGTGGAAGTCCCTGTGTTAATGTGCTAGTCCCTGGATCAAATGCTAGCACCACAGTTTAAGATGTATATCATGCAAAAGTGTCAAATACTTTATTAAATCGCATGATCCAGTGTTACAAATATCTCTTACAACTTGCATAACCTGAAAAGGCTAGCAAAATTTCCAAGAGTAGCAGCGGAAAATAGTAGATACAATGAGCCTCATCATCTTCATGTGCACAGGCAAAGCATGTTGGTTGTAGACTCGAAATCCTATCGAATACTCACTCGTCGTCTGTCGAATCTGCAAGGTTTAGTTGCAGCCCAGCTATAAAGGGTCAGCACAACTGAATTGTGGTGGCAAGTGACTTTAATTTCTAATATTCTACTAAGCTATATCTATATGCTTATTTGGCTGCTGGAGCTCAAGGCTATTGCGCAAAGCAAGTTTTCTCCTACTTTTGTTAAACAGCTTTTTGAAACAATATTTTCTCTTTATAGACAATCTCGAGACAAATCCATGTCTCCTACCCATGTTCTCCCATCAAAGTTTTATTAAGAAATTGGAATGAAGAGATTTTCAGAACACATCCTTGTGTAGTTACTCAAATTGTCCGATGCCGGGGACACGGCTAAGATCTTAGGTTTTAACTCTCGAGAGGGTGTGCACTTTCACCATTAGACTCAATCAACCCAAACTATCCTCTACACTCCTTTAGTGAGAAGGAAAAGGAGAAGATCAAGACGAGACTTTTCAGAAGTTGCTTTCCCATGATCATACTAAGAGATTACCACCATCCTATCAACTCTACCACCATCAATCTCTTGATCCAGGTCCACATCAACTTACTCCATCAAGACAGAGCCCATATTGACCAATGGTTGCACGATAAGCAACTAGACTCAGTGTAAAATTAAATCTCATAGCCCTGGGTGGCCTACCACAAGTGAGCCACTCAGGTTAACACCGCATATCATGGCCCCAAGTAAGTAGAAACTACCCTGGGCGAAGACAATCATGACACTTGGCCCTGAGAAGCCACTCAACTTGAAACCTCCTCGATCGACCCAATCCACCCAGGCGTTAAATTAATTTAGTGGAAATTTTCATTTATCACATCAACCATAAAACAATCATTTTTGCAGCAATTGCTTCCACTAAATTATAATAGGGGTCTAATCTGGAATTTCTAAGGGGAAACCTAAAAGGTTTGCATAACCTACTACAATCTCCCAAAACCTATCATGCATACTACTTTTGCAAATACTGTTTAAAAAACACTAGATATGCAATAGAATAAAATAGTAGTTGTTTTATGAAGTCACTTGCCTGATGAATGTTGCCGTTTCTCACTCACTCATTGTCGACAACGAACGTTGCACTCCGTTCAATCTATAAAGTAAACAGACATACAATGAACAAGCAATTCAACAAGCACATAACAATTTAAAACAAACAAGCGTAAAAAGGCTTAGCACAGGGTTTGGTCAAGGGTATCACATAATTCAATGTGCAAAAGGAATTATTGTGATTGAGTTAAGGGTTTGCCAATTTGGTCAGGGGATGGTCTTGAAAAAGATTTACATAAAAGCAGGGTCAAGATGTTTTGAAAACAAATTAAAACAAGGTTTGCAACTTTAAGATATTTAGCATATGTAAAACATTTCACAAGTCTAAGTTTCAAAAATTATTTTAATCATATTTGGTTTTGGCATTGTTCACAAGATTAGACATCAATTTGGGGAAAAAAAGGATTTTAAAACAAATTAATATTCAAGAATTTCTTAATTTATCATATCTATACATTTTTAAATCCCAACTTAAAAGTTCATAGTAATTTATAATAACCCAGTTATTTGCAATGACATAAAGTTTTAGATCACAGTTTTAGTAACACCTAATTAACCAATAACATTTATAAATGAAATGATATCATTTAACAGGGTTTTAACAAAACTTACATCTTAATGTTGTGAAATAGATTAATAATAATGGAAGTTGAGTTTTCCCTGGTCAAGGCAAATATTTATGGCATTAGTTCAAAGAAAATAATTTGAAATACATTAATAAAAGATTTTATTATGCCAAATTAAAATCAAATAAGTATCTGATTATAAACTTCTTTTAAAATTGTTCAAATTTTATTTATAACAGTGGGTCCTCATTCTACATATCTTAAGATTTCCAAAAATATTTTATTTGCAAATTTTAGACATATGAATTTGAATCTATGTCAAATTTACACAATTTCTAAATCTGGAAGTTGGATCAATTTAAACTAGTCAAAATTAAATTTTAAAAGTACCAATATATTCTACTGGTCAAGGGCTTTAATTTGACATAAAAATTGTCCAATTTGGATAATGGGTTAAAAAGTTATGAAGATTCTAAGTTGTAGGGACTTTTCTGTAAATCTGCCAATTAAATCTATTCGGAAATAAAACCAGAAAAGGCTGGGCCGACGTGGCGCTATGTGATTGGCTCGGGTCTAGGGTTAACAGGGGCCGTAGGATCTAAAGAGGATCGGGCGGTCCAGATCCATTCATACCTCTTCGGCCTGGATCAAATCTGGACCGTTGATGGGAGATCGAACGGCCGAGGCCGCGTTGACCAGGACGGGGCGGCGCCGGTGGCTAGAGGCGAAGAGGACGGCGGCGTTGCGCACGGGCTCGGACGCCGTCGACGATGCGGCGCTCCCCCGGCCTCATGGAGACGGCGGAGAGGCGCGGTGCGCCAAGGCAGAGGCGATGGACGCCACGTATTCGTCTCGCGCGTCCTCGCACGGCGACACTGCACGGCCGAGTGCTGCGGGCTCCGGTGAGCTCGGTGGTTGATGGGGACGGCGCTCCCGTGGTCGCCTTGGCTCGGGAAGGCGACGAGGAGACGCGGAGGGGCATGGCGGGTCCGATGGTGGTGTTGGCGTCGAGCAACCCGTGCTGAAACGGCAAGGAGGTGAGGTCGGAACCGTGCAAGGCGCCGACGAGTTCCTGCCGAGCTTGTGCTCCATGGTTCCTTCACAGAGAAGATCCGGGAAGGGGTCTGGGAGATGCGCGGGGTCACGGAAGAAGGGGGAGGAGTGGACTACGGGCTCGGGCTTGTCTCATCTCGCTGGAATCGGAGAAATGGAGGCAGCGGCCGAGGGATTCCGGCGACCAAATTCGTCAGCCACGGGGCACTAAATGGAGAGAAAGGAGAGGGGAAACACAGAGGGGGTCGAGGTCGATCTAAAGGAAGAAACGACGCTCGGTTTGGGGTCTTAAATCGTCCGAAATTCTCCCGTGATTAAATCCGGCGGTTTCGGCGTGATTCTTGGCTAGAGGTTGAAGACGACCTCTCCCCCTGACAGGTGGGTCCCACTGTCAGGTTTTTCTCTTTTTCTTTTCTGTTTTATTTATTTCTTTTATAACTTTTGATTTATAACTCCAAATGAAGTCAAATAAATTTCTAAAAATTTGTAAAATTAATATCTATGTTTCAACACATTAGTGGGCATGTTTTGAATAAGTTTGAAAATTAATATTTTGAATTATTCATTAAATACATATTTGACACTTAAAGTCAAATTTGAAAATATATTTAATTAAACTTTCTTTTGGATGAATAAAATTTGTAAGATACTCATATTCAAAATATGTTTGAATTTAAGTTATTTAAACTCATTTCTAAATACTAAACTCATTTTAGGCTTTAGTATAATACTAAATAACATATCACTTACTATATGAAAATAAAAAGGAAAAATAATGTATTCATTTTAATTCAAAATAATTTGTGCACCATTATATTTTATTTTTAAGATACTTTCAATTGAAACTTCATAACAACTTTGAAAAATATTTTAGTTTTAATTCATTTCTTAAATAGAAAATATATTCATAATAGTCTTTGCATGTTTTGAAAATAAATGAAAATCATTCAAGAAAATGAAGTGTTTATTTGGGTTATTAAGTATTTATAAAATCTATGAAGTTTTAAGGTTACACACTATAGACTTGAAATATACAAAACTATGTTTTGAACTTGGGTAAATGAATAGTAATCTTTTGGCAGATAGACAATGTTTTCAATAGTTTAAAATAACACTTGTAATCATTATTTTAATGTAGGAATTGCTATTGCTAGGTGGTTGAAATCAAATATTTATAAAGAAACCTTTTATTTCATGAATATGGTTTGAAGGTTTGTAAAACATTTGTCAAATTAGATATTGAGGTTTTAATATTTACAATGGATAATAAAATATTTTAACTTGAAACAACTTTTGAAAATAAAGATAAACTGAGATAATTGGATTATTAAACTTTTTCAATATTGTTTGAAGTCTTCCATAGTTGGTTTCTTATGCATTTAATATTTTATTTTAATAAAAGAAAAGTTTTAAATTTTAGTGATTTTTGAACATTATAAAATGTTGGGACGTTACATTAGGGTTTCTCTTGAAGAGAAACTTGAATCCCTTGATGAGTCTAATGATCTTATTATTGCTAAAATCATTAAGGAAAGAGATCATGCCCTTCTTAAGTATAAAGTGCTTAAAATTAAAAAAGTTGAATTTGGTGTTGGCAATGCTAGACTAAATGAGGACATAGAAAGACTTGACAAAGCTCACAAGGCTTTAGAAAGTGAACATTCTCTCCTTATCAAGTCTCATGATCAACTCCAAACTCAACTATCTAAGAATGACAAGCTTGTCAAATTGTCTTCTTCCATCTCTAATATTAATGATGCTTGTGCTACTAACTCCACTTCTTGTGAAGCATCTATTTTTAAGGAGAATGTTGAGCTAAGGGCTCAACTTGATTTGCTATCTAGTAAGTATGGGAAATTGGAAGAAAGTCATGAAAAGCTTTCTAGCTCTAGTGATGATCTTCTAGCATCCCATGCTAGGCTAAAGTTAGCTCATGAGGCTATTATGTCAAAGGTAACATCTTGTGAGTCTCATGTGGACAATGACACAATTTCTACTCTTAATGCTATATTGCCAAATGTTAGTCCTAGTGATTCATCTACTCATAATGTTGCTACATCCTGTGATGAATTACTTTCCATGCCTTGTTGCTCTAACAATGAAGCCTCTACTTCCTCTAGTTTTTGTGTTGATACTAACCATGTAGAGGAATTAAATGAGCTCAAGGCCCTAGTCACTTATTTGAAGAAAGACTTGGAAAAGCGTCATGTTGGGGATTCTACACTTGACAATATGTTGAGTGTTCAAAGACGCCCCAATGACAAGAGTGGACTTGGATTCAACTCCAATATCAAGAACAAGTCCAAGCTTAACAAGAAGAACAAGGGCCAAGAACAAGTCAATGATTCGGCCAAGATTGTTTGCTTCAAGTGCAAAGTTGAAGGGCACCATGTTAGATCTTGCCCTTTGAAGAAGAAGGCTCTTAGTGAGAAGCAACAAGGGAAGAAGACTCAAGTTCAAACTCAAGCTCCTCAAGTTGAAGAACGGTCTCTTCCCAAGAAGAATCAAGCTACCCCTCCTCAAGTCAAGACTCCAACTAAGAAGAGAGGAGGAAGTAGATGTTGCTATCTATGCCGTGAGAAGGGTCACCTTGCTTCTTCATGCACAAATGGTACCTTATCCAACCCCATTATAGTTGATGATGTTTATTCTCTTCGGAAGGATAAGGTTGGCAATGTGTTTGCCAAATTTGTTGGTACTCAAAGTGGTGTCAAGAAAAGAACCATTTGGGTTGCCAAACCTATTGTGACTAACCTCTTAGGACCCAACTTGGTTGGGGACCAACAAGCTAAAACTTGATCAATAGGTGTTGTTGGAGGACATTGGAGACTTGGCTACACTATGAAGAATTAAGGGATCTTCATCAATTATATTCTCTCAAGTCAAGTCATATGGATTATATTGTTCTATCTCATATCCAATGTTCCTCCTTGCGGTAACTTTTATTTAAATCATATATACATTGAAAGTTGCTTGCACCCTTGCATGTGTTAGGTTTAGTACCTTGCTAGAGTTTGTATGTGTTGTGCTCTCTACTTACTTATCTTGAGAAACCAAGTATGTGTACTTTGGTTTGCACACCATCTACTTGTTTTGATCCCTATTGCTTTTATTTGCTATCTTATCTTGTTGGCTCTCTTTGAGAGATAAATGGACTATCCATTTTTGGAGAGTGATATGCTTCGTGCACTTTACAATCCTAAAAATGTGTGTACATGAGGAATACCACTTAGTGTTGATATATCAATATTATCTATTCTCTTTGTGGTATGTCATGCTCATGAGAAATTCAAATTATATAATGTCCATTAATTTCTCTAGTTGTTTTTGTTTGCCTCATGTGTTAAAATAAATGGATTATCACATTATGGGGGAGTAATAAGCTATGTGCATATTACAAGCCTAGAAAATGTGAAAATGTGAGGTTTTGCCACCTAGCATTGATATTGCTAATTATCTTGTTCCTATGTGGCATGTTGCTCAAACAAGTTCCCATTTACTTAAATGCTCTTTGTCTCTCACTCTTTTGGATCTTGTTTGTGAAGGATGTTCTTGATATGGCTTTCCCTAAATATGTTCTCATATATCTTTTTGGGAAGCCAATTGATTCAAGCTACTCCTTGGAGTTGCTTTGCATTATCACATGATTTGTGAATCTATCAAGAATATCTATCTAAGCATGGCTTTTAATTCCTATTCTTTGCCACATGCTTATGTTTTGTGAATATGGTCTTGAATATATCTTTGCAATCCACGCCCGAGAAATATCTCCATACATTACTTGTCGTGACAAGTGATAATCATAATTTGTGGTATATATATTGATCATATTCACTTTGACTCTTGCTTTGAATTGCCTTATTTGATTGCCAAGAATTTAGTTTGATCTAACTTTCTTTTGTCTTCCTTGTATCTTTTGGATCCTTTATTGCTCTACTTGAAATTTGTTTTGTGCTTTCTTGAGTTGGGATTTGCAATGAACCAATTCTTGTGCATTGACCTTCAAGAGTCATACTTCTTAATAATGCACTATTCTTTGGGAAGCTATCCTACTTTGAGTAAAACACCGTTCTTTAAATTGGTATTGCAATTTCTTGCCTTTCTTGAACATGACTAGTGTTTGAATATATATATATGAAGAGTGATGATCTCATTTGTGTGCATTTTGTATTCAAATGCAAAATCATAAATAATGTACACATCTTGGGGAGCAATCCTATATGCTTTAGAACATTAGTTGTCTTCATATGATATTTGATCCCGATGACATGTCTCCTTGGAAGACAAACATTTTTCGTCTTGGTACTTTGTGCCATCATGAAAAGTGTAGAGGTTTTGGTTTATTCCTTGATTATATGTTCATCAATTGGTTTCTTGATTTCATTAGCATCTTTTCAAAGTGGTATCTTCACTCATGTGTTGATTTGGGTATTTGATATAATGTGGACAATTTGTTTTATTGTCACACTTCTGTGTGCCTTGTTGGTTTACTTGGTGTTTTGTCTAAATTATATCTCGTTTGGTTCTTGAAAGTCATGTCCATGCATTTTTATTATATGTATATCTTATGGCATGCTTACTTTCGTTGATCTAATATATAGGATAAACTCCATCAAATCCTATATGGCTAAGATGTGCATGAAATTCAATTTCACATTAATATGCACATATTTATGTGGAGTTTGTCCTATGTATTGTAGTTTCTCTAACTACTTTGGACCCAATGAGTTTGGGTACCTTTTTGTACTTGAATTTGTTTTAGGTATATTGGAGATGCATTGGAAGCTTGTCTCATATAAAAGGAATGTGTTGTCACCATGTGCTTATTGGAGCCAAGCTTGGATGATCATGAGCTCTTATCTTCTATATCACCAATGCTATCTCGGTAACAAGTATCTACCTCATGCATACTTTTCTAGCTTTCAACCTTGTGTAGGTTGATTTCATGGCATGAATCTCTTTGGTTGCAATTCTTTTGATTCTTGTAAAACGTCTTTATTGCAAATGTGAGTAAGCCGGGATGATTACATATCAAGGGAGGAATATATATAATCATTTTCATGATTCACCAATCCCAAATATGTTAATCTAGCACTTTCTAATCTATGTCTCGTATATGTAATATTGATGTGTTTCAAAATCATTTGCCTTTTGTGAGACTTGTTATCCTACTCGGAGCATCCCGTTTATCACCTTATCCCTTGTGGATACGTTTGATGCTATGATAAGTGTGTGTTTGAAGTTCATCTATATCCCTTTAAGATAAAAGTGAGCTTTGTGCTATGCTTTTAAGCAAAGATCTTATTGGTGTATTTATGACTTCCTCTTGGATATCATGACCTCTACCTTTGTATCTATCTTGTGTGTACATGTTTATTTGTAGACCCATATCTTAGTGATTCGTGTCTACTTAGAAACTTATACACATGAAAATAGTACATCTTTATTTGGTATTACAATTCCTTAGTGACCACCTCTTATTGCTTTTGTTTCTTTGGTGGTTTCTAATTAAAGGCACACGCTTTATTTTCATGTGTTATGCTTGTTGAGTTTTAATAAGCCTGTGGAGCTACTTGCTATATCTCCTTTGGTGTGTGAGTATGGGTAAGACATCATATGCACCATGTGGAACTCCTTTTGAAAGACTATGTTGATGTGTTTGCTCATCCTTGTATTAGTCTCCTAAAATTTCTTTATATCTCACACCCATCCTTTTATTTGCCGCTCCTTGCTCATGTTGCAAAACATTTTATTTGTTGCAAATTGTTTTGTTTCTTTTCTCACTTATATTCTCTTGCATGTGCTTGTGTTCGATTTTATCTAGGAGGGAGTGAGGATTCCATGTTGTGCACACTATATTGAAATACAAATCCTATTTGTGCACATACCTTGGGGAGTTACCTCATGATATTTAGAACACTTTTTGGATCCTTTTGATTGATTGCATCTTTCGTTGAAGTATCTTTCTATTTGATATTCTCTTGCAATCTTTGGATCCTCAATATAGTTTGATCTCCCTCCATCTATTCTTCATTTGATATGTGCATTTGATTTCACTCACATTATGAGAAATGCACACTTTACGGGGGAGCTCTTATTATATTAGCCTTCTTACTTTTCACCCATTTCGGCAATCAATGCCAATGGGGGAGAAATTTAGAGGGTTTAAGGGAATATGGGTTTGTTCTCTTGCGGTTATCTTGCATCCTTGCTCTTTGTGTTGCATGGCTGTTTAAATTCATTATATAAACCCTCGTAAAAGGGATTGTCATCAATTACCAAAATGGGGGAGATTGAAAGTACATGGTTGCCCCCATGCGTGGTTTTGGTAATTAATGACAATCCTTATGGACTAATGTTTACATTGAGATATTCTTATAGATCTTGTCCATGGGAAAATATAGGAGTTCATGTGTTGGACTCTTCAAGATGACATAATGACCAATGCTCTATTCAAGGGTTAATATGAAGAATGGTCATGTATAGAGTTGAACTCATCGCAAGTATGGCTTGGAATAGAAGATTGAATGAACAATCATGTTTACCCCCAAGCCATCTTACATATCAAGAGAAGAAGATGAAGTGCAAGTTCAATATGATGCATCTCGGAAGATATCTTTTGATTGAAGCTTGCAAAGAAGACATGAAGACGAAGCTTAGCGAGGCCCTCCCATAATGGAGTATGGGGGAGCATTTGGAGAAGTCCTCATTAAGCATGTGCTAGCAAGCACAATCAAGAAAGGTGTTTCAACTTGAGAGAGTCAAGATCGTCATCATCCCTCCCATAATGGAGTATGGGGGAGCATTGGAGAAGTCCTCATTAAGCATGTGCTAGCAAGCACAATCAAGAAATGTGTTTCAACTTGAGAGAGTCAAGATCGTCATCATCGAGCTCAAGTGGAATGCCAAGGCAAAGGTATGATCTTGATAGGTTTTCTATTTTACCGGTCTCATGGTGTTACTGGGAGACCGGATTTTAGGATAGATGGCGTACTATCAAGAGGGGCTCTCGAGTGAGTAACTTGATCGCATCTTTGTGGAGAGCTCAAACCTTTGCATACTTGCCATTTCATCTTTCTTGGTTCTTACTTGGTTTTTCTCCTTGTTGAGTTTTGGTGCTTGTTGTGATCTTCACGACAAGCCCAAGTTCACCGAAAACGAATTTCATATGAAAAACTTGTTGCGTTTTCGGTTTTGGAGGTTTGCCGATCATTCCTTTTTAGAGAGATTTTAACCTCCTCCATTTGGTTTTATCTTCCATTGTTGGACTATGAGGTTTATCTGCATGATCTTGTAAAGCTCTTTGTTGTGATTCCAACGAGCCAAAAATCATCGAAAACGGAGTCCGGATGGAAAAGATATTGACGTTTTCGTTATCGGTTTTGCTGCAGTTTTTCCTAGGCCGGAGTCTCCGGTCCTAGACCGGAGTTTCCGGTCTGTGCAGGACCGGAGTCTCCGGACTCAACGTTTTTCTCCAAACGTTGTTCATCCCCTGGTGGGGGGCGGAGTTTCCGGCCCTAGAGGCCGGAGTTTCCGCCCCTGGATGAACTTTCCGGCCCAGGGCACCAGAGAGTTTGCCCAAGCCTCGGCGGTGTTGACAGTGTTCAGCCCCTGGTGGGGGCCGGAGTTTCCGGTCCCAGTAGGCCGGAGTTTCCGGCCCTAGTGACCGGAAACTCCGGTGTGAAGTTTTCCTGCAACGGCTCTTTTTCGTGGGACCTATAAAAATGCCCCTTCTTCCCCAGAGAGAGCAGCTCTTCCAAGCACGAATTTTCCCCCTCTCTCTCCTCCATTGTTGACCTTGGAAAGCTTGCCCCTCTCTCATTTGCTCCCATGATTCTTGCATATCTTTGAGGGATTTGAGAGAGGAGATCTAGATCTACATTTCCACCAATCCATCTCTCCTCTAAGTGAGGGGAACCTTGTAGATCTTGATCTTGGAGTTCTTGGTGCATCTCCTCTTTGTTCTTCCTCTCTTTTTTCCCAATAAGCATTTGTTGCTTTGTTGTAATTCGAGAGTGAAGGATTTGAGCACTTGTGCTCTTGCCTTTTGCATTTGGTGCATCGGTGTGCTCTCCACGAGGATTCGTGGAAGTTGAAAGTTTGTGAGCTTGTTACTCTTGGGTCTTTGGACCCTAGACGCCTTTGTGGTGGTTGGACCCTTGTGTGGTCACTTGAAGCCGTTCGGGAGCCCCCAATCCCATTGTGGGTTGTGCCCCGGATTGTTGTTGTGGAAAGCCGTTCGGGAGCCCCCAATCCCATTGTGGGTTGTGCCCCGGATTGTTGTTGAAAGACTCCGGATTCCGCCTCGAAGGAATTCCGATAGTGGAAGGTGAACCAAGCCTTTGTGGTGCAGTTCATCGGAGAAGAAGGTGAAACCTTTGTGGTTGTTGAACCGTTGTGTCGGTTCACACCTCTCAACGAGACGTACTCCCTTAACAAGGAGGAACTCGGGAATACATCCTCGTCTCCGCGTGCCTCGGTTATTTCTATACCCGAGCTTTTACTTATGCACTTCACATTGTGATAGCCTTCATGCTTGAAGTATTCTATATTGCTATCACCTTGTTGTTTGTCTTGCTTAGCATAAGTTGTTGGTGCACATAGGTGAGCCTAGTTTATTTAGGTTGTCGACTTGTTAATTTAAACATCTAGTTTTATTCCGCAATTATCAAGCCTAAACCGGAAAAGTTTTAAACCGCCTATTCACCCCCGCTCTAGGCGACATCATTGTCCTTTCACAAATGACAAACATCGTAATACGATCTTATTGCAATACTTTACGTATGTCCATCACCTTATTCAACTAATAAGTTGACCCCACTGTCAATCGACGCCATTGTCCATGATCGAGAATCTCGATCATCTGTTGCCAAGTGGACTAGTTTAGATAGAGCCTTACTAGGGACTCTGGTTGTATGTGTATCACAGGTGTATTAATAATTCCGATTAACACAGTTATAGCATAATACAAAATGAGATAATGCGATAAATACTATACATTTATTTGCCTCTAGGGCATATGTAGTTCCCATGCTTACGAAAGCAATGGCACATATGAATAATGCAAAGACTTGGATCACATAAGTCTCACATTCTCCAATAAGATGTAATATCACAGTACAATGTCATAATTTATTACAGAACGAGACGAATGATCCAAAAACAAATATCCTTACAACTTAGCATAGCAGAAATGCTAGCTGAATAAATAGTTCACACTTTATTTCAGAGTTCAAACGCAATACTAAAGGTAGCATGGAGCTACATCTTCTCCATGAAGCCACTGGCAAATCATGTTGGTTGTAGCTCAAAGACGACCCCCTTACTCCTCATTCAGACATTCTGCAAGGTTTAGTTGCAGCCCAGCTATAAAGGGTCAGCACAATTGAATTGTGGTGGCAAGTGACTTTAATTCCTAATGTTCTATTATATTATAACTATATGCTTATTTTGGCTGGTGGAGCTCAAGGCTATTGCGCAAAGCAAATTTTCTCCTACTTTTGATAAACAATTTTCTTAAATCAATATCTTCTCCTTCAGAGACAATTCTCGAGACAAGTTCATGTCTCCTACCCATGTTCACCCAACAAAGTTTTATTAAGAAATTTGAGATGAGGAGATTTTCAGAACACAACCTTGTGTAGTTACTCAAATTGTCCGATGCCGGGGACACGGCTAAGATCTTAGGTTTTAACTCTCGAGAGGGTGTGCACTTTCACCATTAGACTTAATCAACCCAAACTATCATCTACACTCCTTTAGTGAGAAGGAAAAGGAGAAGATAAGGACGAGACTTCTCAGAAATTGCTTTCCCATGATCATACTAAGAGATTACCACCATCCTATCAACTCTACCACCATCAATCTCTTGACCCAGGTCCACATCAACTTACTCCATCAAGATAGAGCCCATATTGACCAATGGTTGCACGATAAGCAACTAGACTAAGTGTAAACTTAAATCTCATAGCCGTGGGTGGCCTACCACAAGTGAGCAACTCAGTTTAACACCGCATATCATGGCCCCAAGTAAGTAGAAACTACCCTGGGCGAAGCCAACCATGACACTTGGCCCTGAGAAGACACTCAACTTGAAACCTTCTCGATCGACCCAATCCACCCAGGCGTTAAATTAATTTAGTGGAAATTTTCATTTATCACATCAACCATAAAACAATCATTTTTGCAGCAGTCGCTTCCACTAAATTATAATAGGGGTCTAATCTGGAATTTCTAAGGGGAAACCTAATAGGTTTGCATAGCATACTACAATCTCCCAAAAACATATCATGCATACTACTTTTGCAAATACTGTTTGAAAACACTAGATATGCAATAGAATAAAATAGTAGGTGTTTTATGAAGTCACTTGCCTTGGCAGCAGGAGGGGCAGGCACAACAAGAATAGCAATCACAAGGAGGTCCTTCCTCTCCTTCACAATCTAGCACAAGCAATACATACAAATAAATATCCACACAAAATCTCACACACCAAATAAAAGATGTATGCATGCATGATATGCCATGTGTAGAATTAGACACACTTATCCATGATTTATATTCTCTGGTATTAAATGCATGAGATGCAATTTCTAGGAATTTCTCAGTTCACTTAACAATTTAATAATTGAAAACAATATAACCAAAACTTAGATTATAACATTACAACTTTTATTGTTCTAAGAAAGTTTTCAAATAAGACATATATTAATATTCCTGGGCAGAGGTTGTTAACCTAAACCTAAAACAATTGAGTTTATTTGTAAAACATTTTTATTATTTAAGTTATGGATTTAATAGCCGAATTACTCCTCGGATGATCTTATAAATTATTATTTATCAAAAACAAAAGATGTAGAATTAAACTACTCTAGCAGGGCTATCCGTGGATATAAAGTTCATTGAATTTGGACTTACAGAACATAAGTTATGAATTTTCTAAGTTTTGCATATTTTCTGTTTTATTTATAAAATGCCTGCGAAAAAGAAAATAAGGGGGCTACGTGGCGCGATCCTATTGGACGAAAACGGTTCGCGCGGATCATGGACGAGAGCCGTCCGATTTAAATGAGATTGGACGCACGGGATCGTTTTGATCTAGATCCGTTGGATCTAGATCCAACGGCGTGGGACGCCCGGCCGAACCAAGCGGCGCGCGGGTCGCCGGAAGGCTCGCCGGCGGTGGCGCCCGCGTCGGCGGCGCGTCGGCCTCGACGTTTCCCGCATGAAAACGCAGCCCCGGGACGAACGGGTCTTACCAAAATGACGCGGAGGAGGAGGCGAGGTCGATGGCGAGACGGCGGCGTTGAAACTTTTCCCCTTTCCTCGTCGGAGATGGTGGCCGGCGGCGGAGCACTTCGGCCGCGGTCGATTTCAGCGTTCGGCTGCGCAATAGAACAAGCGAGGGGCTCAACGGAGGCGCAAGAGGATGGGGAAGCGAGGGGGAGGCTCGGTGGCGCTCGAGGAGCTCGGTGCTTACCGCACTCGCGAAAAAGTCCGGCGGCAATGGCGGCGACGGCGAGCTCGATTCCGAGCAGCCCGACGGCGGAGAGGTAGGGTTTTGGGGGGGGGGGGGGGTTTGGAGGCGGCCTCGAGGGGTATAAATAGGAGGGGGCAGGGGCGCTAGACGCGGCGGGAAACGGCTCGGACTCGGTCTCCATCTCCGGCGTGATCTCCGGACGAAGGTGGAAGAGGGCTGACAGGTGGGGCCCACCTGTCAGCGAGAGGGGAGCGACGCGCGCGCTGGAGCGGGCCGATGGGCTGTTATCGATCGCGCGCGCGGTGGATAGCGTCTGGGCCGGCCCGGAAACAATTTTTTTAAAATTAAATAAAAACTGTTTTTCAAATCTGATTTACTAAATAAACCTATTCAAAACATTTCAGAAAAATTTATAAAAATATATTTTGGAAAGGTTATTTAAATTAGCAATTTTTAATAATAAACTTACCCATTATATAATTTGGAAAAATTATATTTATTAAGTGAGTTTAAATAAACACTTAATGGGATAGTATTTATGTGATTAAAAGTTAATCCTATATGATGAATGATGTATGAAATGCAAAGTTTTAAATTTTAGCAAAATTGGGATGTTACAAACCTAACCTCCTTAAGATGAATCTCGTCCTCGAGATTCGGTTTGGCCTTCAAAAAGATGTGGGTGTTCTTCCCGAAGATCATCCTCCCGTTCCCAAGTTGCTTCTTCTTCGGTATGGTGGTTCCACTGGACCTTACAAAATTTGATAGTCTTGGTTCGTGTGATCCTTTCTGCCATCTCCAAGATTTTGATTGGCTTCTCTTCATACGTCAGGTCACTTTCCAACTGAACTTCTTCTAGTGGCACTGTATCCCGTAGTGGGGTTTCTGTCATCTCTCGGTGACACTTCTTCAATTGGCTCACGTGGAAGACATTGTGAACTGCTGACAGAACTTCCGGCAATTCTAACTCATATGATGCTTCTCCCTTGCGGGAAAGAATCTTAAAGGGGCCGATGAATCGAGGTGCAAGTTTACCCTTGATCCCGAACCTCTTCACACCACGCATTGGTGACACTCTTAAATAAGCCCTGTCACCTATCTCATATGTGATTTCTTCCTTTTGGAATCTGCATAGCTTTTCTGTCTGGACTGCGCGATCTTCAATCTGTCCTTGATTATTCGAACCTTCTCTTCAGCTTCCTGGATTATATCAGGTCCAAATAAACTTCGCTCTCCCACACCGCTCCAGAGTAGTGGTGTGGTGCATTTCCTACCATAAAGTGCCTCAAACGGCGACATCTCTATGCTTGCTTGGTAGCTGTTGTTATAGGAAAATTCTGCGTACGGCAAATTATCATCCCAACTAGACTTGTAGTCCAAGGCACATGCCCTCAGCATATCTTCTAGAATTTGGTTTACTCTTTCCATCTGTCCATCCGTTTGGGGATGAAATGCTGTACTGAACTCTAATCTCGTACCCAATGATTCATGTAGTTGTTTCCAGAAATGCGAGGTAAACTGGGTACCTCTGTCAGACACAATCCTCTGGGGAATACCATGCAAGCATACTATTCTCCTCATGTAAATCTCTGCCAACTTAGCACTTGAGTAGGTAGTCTTTACTGGCACAAAATGGGCCACCTTTGTCAAACGATCCACTATTACCCAGATCGAATCATATCCCGATCTGGTACGCGCTAACCCAGTAATGAAATCCATACCTATCTGTTCCCATTTCCAATCCGGTATAGGTAAAGGTTGCAACAATCCTGCTGGCTTCTGATGTTCCGCCTTTACTCGACTACATACATCGCACTTAGCTATATATTCCGCGATGTCTCTCTTCAGGTTATTCCACCAAAATATTTCCTTTACATCCATGTACATCTTGGTGTTTCCCGGGTGTATGGAATAAGGCGAGTTATGTGCTTCTTGCAGAATCAATTTTCTAAGATCCTCATCTTGCGGCACGCAGATGCGTTTCTCAAACCACAAGGTGCCTTGTTCATCCTTCCGAAAACCCTTGGCCTTCCCTTCGCTCAGGTTGACCTTGATTTCATCCATTACTTTGTCTCCCTTCTGGCCTTCCCGAATCTTATCCATCAACAAAGGTTGTACGTCCAGTGTTGCGAGGAATCCTTCGGGTACTACCTCTAATCTGAGGTCCTTAAATGCTCTACTTAAATCCTCGGGCAATTCTCCCGCTGTCAGTCCATTTACATGGACCTTACGGCTCAAAGCGTCTGCCACCACATTAGCTTTTCCTGGGTGATATTGCAGACTCATATCATAGTCCTTAATAAGTTCCAGCCATCTTCTTTGCCTCATATTCAATTCCTTCTGGGTGAAAATATATTTCAGGCTCTTGTGATCTGTGAATACCTCACAACGCTTTCCCAATAGATAGGGTCTCCACGTCTTTAGAGCATGCACTACTGATGCTAACTCCAGATCGTGGGTGGGATAGTTGACCTCATGTTTCTTAAGCTGTCTAGAAGCATATGAAACCACTTTCCCTTCTTGCATTAGGACACTTCCTAGTCCATGGTGCGAGGCATCACAATATACTTGGAATTCCTTCTCTATATCTGGCAAACATAAAACAGGTGCTGACACCAACCGTTTCTTTAGTTCCTGGAAACTTATTTCACATTCTTCAGTCCACTTGAATTTGACTTCCTTCTTCAGTAGTGAAGTCAATGGTTTGGCAAGTTTGGAGAAGTTCTCAATAAATCTTCTATAATAACCTGCCAGTCCAAGGAAACTACGGATGTCCGCCACATTCTTGGGTACTTCCCATTTTGTCACAGCTGACACCTTTTCTGGGTCTACTGCTATTCCATTTTTCGACACAACGTGTCCTAGAAAACCAACTTCTTCTAGCCAGAATTCACACTTGCTAAATTTGGCATACAGCTTATGTTCTCTAAGTCTCTGTAATATCATGTGTAAGTGTTCTTCATGTTCCTCCTGACTTTTGGAGTAAATCAGGATGTCATCAATGAACACCACAACAAACTTATCCAGAAAGTCCATAAACACTTTGTTCATCATGTTCATGAAGTATGCCGGTGCATTGGTTAAACCAAACGGCATTACAGTGTACTCATATAATCCATATCTGGTAGTGAAGGCAATTTTTGGTATATCTAGTTCTCTTACTTTCATTTGAAAGTATCCTAATCGCAAATCGATCTTAGAGAATACCGAAGCACCCTCTAGCTGGTCGAAAAGTTCATTAATTTTCGGTAGCGGGTACTTGTTCTTGATCGTCACCTCGTTGATTGCTCGATAATCCGTGACTAGCCTTTGAGTACTATCCTTTTTCTCTACAAACAGAATGGGTGCTCCCCAAGGTGATGAACTTGGGTGGATGAATCCTTTCTGCAGTTGCTCCTCTAACTGCTTCTTGAGTTCTTTCAATTCAGCTACGGCCATTGGATATGGTCTCTTGGCTATGGGTCCCGTTCCGGGAACCAAATCTATAAGAAATTCAACATCCCTATCGGGTGGCATTCCCGGTAGTTCTTCGGGGAAAACATCAGGGTAATCTCTTACCACACGAACGTCTCCCAGGCTAACCCCCTTAAGAGAATTTAGCTTAACTTTCTTAAATTCAAATTTGGATTTGTATCTGATCTTCTTCTTCTCGGGAGTGGTGAGTGTAATGGATCTATTCGCACAATCCAATACTCCTTCAAACTTGGCCAACCAATCCATACCGAGTATAACATCCAGACCCTGGGTCTCTAATATTATCAGGTTTACCGGAAAGGAGTGTTTACCAATTTCTAAACTCAAGTTTTGACAATCGGTTTGTGCGAGCATTCCCCCCCCCCCCCTGGGGAACTCACCCTAACCGGATTTAGCAGGCTTGTAGTACTCAGTTTGTTTTTATTAACAAATGCTCTTGAGATGAATGAGTGGGATGCTCCTGTATCGAACAAGACTAATGCTGGAAAGGTATGTAGTAGGAACGTACCAATCACTGCATCTGTTTCATTCTGCACTTCTTCCACATCAAGATGATTCACCTGTGCCTTCTGGAAAGGATTAGGCTTTGATGCTTCCGGCGCCTTCTTCTTCTCTGGACAGTCTGTTGAGTAATGTCCCTTGTTCCCACACTTGTAGCAAGTCACTTGACTAATATCTCGTTTAGGTTCATTGTTGTGGCGGTGTTGCTCTTTTCCACTATTGTTCCCATTGAACGGGTGGTTGTGTCCACTACCACCCTGTCCATTTCCTCTGTATCCGGAATTTCCTACTTTATGGATATGACCATTATGATTGTGGCCACTTCCACTCTTGTGACTGTGGTGACTCCCACTGTTCTCTGTAACGTATGGTTTCTTCTGCATCAGATTGGTGTTGTACTTATTGGCGCTGAACTTCCTTTTCCTATTCTCCTCCTTCTTCATGTTGTTGTCCAGGGTAATGGCCTGATCAAGAAGATCCTGATAATTGGGAGCATAGGCCACAGACAATGGTATTTTCAGCTCACCATTGAGTCCATTCAGAAACTTATACTTCCTCTTTGCATCGGTGTCTACATCCTCTGGGGCATAGCGTGAGAGGGAATTGAAGTCCTCCATGTACTCCGTCAGAGCACGATTTCCCTGTCTCAGGGTACGGAACTCATCCCTTTTCAGATTCATGATCCCAGTTGAGATGTGAGCATTACGGAAACCTTCTTTAAAGATTTCCCAGGTAAGTCCTTCAAGTGGGTGAGTGATCTGATATGTTTCCCACCACTGTGCCGCTGGCCCCTCCAGTAGATGGGAAGTGAACCTTATTTTCTCCAATTCCGTACACTCGCAAGTAACTAGATCCTTGTTCACAGAGCGTAGCCAATCATCGGCTACGATTGGTTCAGTAGCTGTGGAGAATTTGTTGGGTCTGAGCCTCAAGAACCTAGCAAGGCGGTCAACTTGGGGTGGGGGTGGTGGTGGCGGCGGTGGTGGGGGTGGTGGATTGTTTTGGTTTGCCATGAATTGAGCCATCATGGTCATCAACTGTGTCTGGGCTGCCATCATTTGTTGCATCATTTCGTTGGCATTGTTGTTGTCAGGATCACGACGTGGAGGCATCTGTATGGTGTGAGCATAGGTAAGTAGAGATAGAAAGAGACTACAAAGGAAAAATCTACCCATGCACATTAACACACTTCACAGAAACATAACAAACTACAAACAAACAGAAACACCCGAAGTATTTTATAAATTCGATATTTTAGAGACTTGCAAACCAAGCTAGGACATGGTTTTCAAGGTACTGCCTCACCACAAATTGGTGGGTCAATACAACTTCGATGAGATAAGGAGAAATACTCGTAAGGTATGGATAACTGGTGGTCTTTCTAATCAAATTTTGAAACTCCTTATGTATTTGCGGGTGTTCCCACACTTGCGCTTCTTGACACCTGTGGCTTCCTTGGGAGTGTCCTCATCGGGATAGGTTATCACTAGGGGCTCTGGGGCGTCAGGGGGGTGATTGTTCTCTGCCTGAAGTTCCATTTGGCTTAGTTGTTCACACAAATGAGCACACTGAGCCTGCAATGCCAAAATGTGGGCATCTTTCTGCGCAATCCTATCATCTTGCAGGTAAATCTTGTTTTCCAGCTCCTTGTTCTCCTTCGTTAGGACCTGAACTTCTACACGAAGAATATCCTTCTCTTCTTCTAAGTTTTCCTTAACGTGACGGTGGACGCGCCTTAAATCTGCCCTGTAGAAGATCTCTTATCCCAGAAGTATATCCAAGTTATGGCAATGAGCTCCAAGGTCTCCATGATGCTTCTCGTTCATACCCCTAAGTGAGGGTTGAACGGGTTGTCCAATGCTATCCCTCCTGGCAAAGTGTCGAAAGACGGAGTTGGGTTTGATCTCGTCATAGTACTGCTCAATGATGCGATACAAGGTCTCCAGCATCGCCATCTCCACTCCATTCTTCCAGTTGGGGTATCTAGATCGGAAACGGATCAGCTGCGATCCAGGAGGATCAAGACGAGGGAGAACTTCTGCCTCGATCTTCCAGCGTCCTTCAGGGTAATCTTCTGACATAATTTCTTTGCCCCTGAAGACCGGCGGCGTCAACCTCAGGGTTTTGGAAATACCGAGGAGCTGGTCACTGAAGTAGTATTGGTCTCCATTCTGCGGGGATAACTCTCGAGTGAAGTTCTTCATCTACAAGAATTTTGAAGGGATAAGAATTAAGGAGATGAAACAAAATAAGAATGTAGAAGGTAAGGAACATATTATAAGAAAAGAAGTCTGGTATTTCGAATTTTATTAATTAAAATAATTATTTTAGGGTTTGTATCCAATCCTAGGGGTTTCGAGCCTACAGGCAACATTCGTGCTCTGATACCATCTGTAGTGCCCATGCTTACGAAAGCAATGGCACATATGAATAATGCAAAGACTTGGATCACATAAGTCTCACATGCTCCAATAAGATGTAATATCACAGTACAATGTCATAATTTATTACAGAACGAGACAAATGATCCAAAAACAAATATCCTTACAACTTAGCATAGCGGAAATGCTAGCTGAATAAATAGTTCACACTTTATTTCAGAGTTCAAACCCAATACTGAAGGTAGCATGGAGCTACATCTTCTCCATGAAGCCACTGGCAAATCATGTTGGTTGTAGCTCGAGGACGACCCCCTTACTCCTCATTCGGACATTCTGCAAGGTTTAGTTGCAGCCCAGCTATAAAGGGTCAGCACAATTGAATTGTGGTGGCAAGTGACTTTAATTCCTAATGTTCTATTATATTATAACTATATGCTTATTTTGGCTGGTGGAGCTCAAGGCTATTGCGCAAAGCAAATTTTCTCCTACTTTTGATAAACAATTTTCTTAAATCAATATCTTCACAAGTTGCTTTTCAGAAGTTGCTTTCCCATGATCATACTAAGAGATTACCACCATCCTATCAACTCTACCACCATCAATCTCTTGACCCAGGTCCACATCAACTTACTCCATCAAAAAAGAGCCCATATTGACCAATGGTTGCACGATAAGCAACTAGACTCAGTGTAAACTTAAATCTCATAGCCCTGGGTGGCCTACCACAAGTGAGCAACTCAGGTTAACACCGCATATCATGGCCCCAAGTAAGTAGAAACTACCCTGGGCGAACACAACCATGACACTTGGCCCTGAGAAGCCACTCAACTTGAAACCTCCTCGATCGACCCAATCCACCCAGGCGTTAAATTAATTTAGTGGAAATTTTCATTTATCACATCAACCATAAAACAATCATTTTTGCAGCAGTTGCTTCCACTAAATTATAATAGGGGTCTAATCTGGAATTTCTAAGGGGAAACCTAATAGGTTTGCATAGCATACTACAATCTCCCAAAAACCTATCATGCATACTACTTTTGCAAATACTGTTTGAAAACACTAGATATGCAATAGAATAAAATAGTAGGTGTTTTATGAAGTCACTTGCCTTGGCAGCAGGAGGGGCAGGCACAACAAGAATAGCAATCACAAGCAGGTCCTTCCTCTCCTTCACAATCTAGCACAAGCAATACATACAAATAAATATCCACACAAAATCTCACACTAAATAAAAGATGTATGCATGCATGATATGCCATGTGTAGAATTAGACACACTTATCCATGATTTATATTCTCTGGTATTAAATGCATGAGATGCAATTTCTAGGAATTTCTCAATTCACTTAACAATTTAATAATTAAAAACAATATAACCAAAACTTAGATTATAACATTACAACTTTTATTGTTCTAAGAAAGTTTTCAAATAAGACATATATTAATATTCCTGGGCAGAGGTTGTTAACCTAAACCTAAAACAATTGAGTTTATTTGTAAAACATTTTTATTATTTAAGTTATGGATTTAATAGCCGAATTACTCCTTGGATGATCTTATGAATTATTATTTATCAAAAGCAAAAACAAATGATGTAGAATTAAACTACTCTAGCAGGGCTATCCGTGGATATAAAATTCATTGAATTTGGACTTACAGAACATAAGTTATGAATTTTCTAAGTTTTGCATATTTTCTGTTTTATTTATAAAATTCCTGCGAAAAAGAAAATAAGGGGGCTACGTGGCGCGATCCTATTGGACGAAAACGGTTCGCGCGGATTGTGGACGAGAGCCGTACGATTTAAATGTGATCGGACACACGGGATCGTTTTGATCTAGATCCGTTGGATCTAGATCCAGCGGCGTGGGACGCCCGGCCGAACCGAGCGGCGCGCGGGTCGCCGGAAGGCTCGCCGGCGGTGGCGCCCGCGGCGGCGGCGCGTCGGCCTCGACGTTTCCCGCATGAAAACGCAGCCCCAGGACGAACGGGTCTTACCAAAATGACGCGGAGGAGGAGGCGAGGTCGATGGCGCGGCGGCGGCGTCGAAACTCTTCCCCTTTCCTCGTCGGAGATGGAGGCCGGCGGCGGAGCACTTCGGTCGCGGTCGATTTCGGCGTTCGGCTGCGCAATAGAACAAGCGAGGGGCTCAACGGAGGCGCAAGAGGATGGGGAAGCGAGGGGGAGGCTCGGTGGCGCTCGAGGATCTCGGTGCTTACCGCACTCGCGAAAAAGTCCGGCGGCAATGGATGCGACGGCGAGCTCGATTCCGAGCAGCCCGACGGCGGAGAGGTAGGGTTTTGGGGGGGGGGGGGGGGGGGTTTCGGAGGCGGCCTCGAGGGGTATAAATAGGAGGGGGCAGGGGCGCTAGACGCAGCGGGAAACGGCCGGAAACGGCTCGGACTGGGTCTCCATCTCCGGCGTGATCTCCGGACGAAGGTGGAAGACGGCTGACAGGTGGGGCCCACCTGTCAGCGAGAGGGTAGCGACGCGCGCGCTGGAGCGGGCCGATGGGCTGTTATCGATCGCGCGTGCGGTGGATAGCGTCTGGGCCGGCCCGGAAACAATTTTTTTGAAATTAAATAAAAACTGTTTTTCAAATCTGATTTACTAAATGATTTTTAAACCTATTCAAAACATTTCAGAAAAATTCATAAAAATATATTTTGGAAAGGTTATTTAAATTAGCAATTTTTAATTATAAACTTACCCATTATATAATTTGGAAAAATATATTTATTAAGTGAGTTTAAATAAACACTTAATGGGATCAAACATTATTTAAACTCATAATTGAATTTTTATTTAGTATTTATGTGATTAAAAGTTAATCCTATATGATGAATGATGTATGAATGCAAAGTTTTAAATTTTAGCAAAATTGGGATGTTACAGCATATCTCTTTCAGTCTCCCACTTGCACTAAAGTACAAATAAACCAGCTGCATTTTACTCCATCGTAACCCCTTATCAAATAAGCGTTATATGATAATGCTTGCTTGTGGAAGAGTGTTACTCTAACAATCTGTACATTACATAATTGTATGTTCTTTGCGATTCATTGATATCAACCTGTTTGATATTGTCGTGGTATCGGCATAATTGATAGGAGACGGGGGTCCTCTAGCCTACGTATGGATTGTGGGGAAGAAGGTTGGTGTCGTCGAGGACGGGATTGAACACGGCGAGTTTACCCAGCTTCGGATCCCACAGCGGTGGCGAGATCCTACGTGCTGCTATAATTCACTATGAGGCAATAGCCGTGAACAGGTTACAATGTGTATGATGCGTATTGAAGCGCCTGCCTTAAAGGCTCCCTGGTGGCCGGCTTATATAGGCGGCCAGACCCCAGGGTACAAGGCAAGTACTTGTCCGGCAAGTAAACAGAGTCCTAGACCTAGCCGGCTTAGTTGCCGCCTCCCGTCTTGGGCTTGGTGGCTTGATGGGCTTCGGCCTTCTGTCTTCCTTGGACCGTCCGCCTACTTCCTTGTACGTCGGCTATCTGGGCCGCCCGGCAGGCTTTGGCCTTACCACCCTTGGGACACCCTGGACTAGCCGGATTGATCCATGTTGGTTATACCCCTAGTTGTTATATCCCCAACATTAGCCCCCAGAAAGGTTGAAGTTCTCCAGGCGCCGGCTTCTTCTCGATTCTTCATCTGCCAATGTTGGCGGCTGCAGGACTTGAACCATTCTGAAAATCAACGAGGCATGCGCGTCTTGATATTGACACGCGGCCGTCTTCATCCAACATGGGAAAAGACGGCTACTTTGCAATTTCGCCGAGCATTCTTCTTTGACGGATTCCACTTAGCCGGCTCACGACAGTTTGAAAACGGCCTAGGCGGGAATCTTGCCATGATCACAAATTGCGGAAAAAGAAGAGGCGTGGAGATCGTGTGATAATGCGCTGCAACGGATGTTGGACACGTGTCCGACTAAAAGCGCCGTTGCACAGGGAGCAACGCCCGGCCCTATAAATAGGTAACCAAACGGTCCATTTTCGCCACACTGCCTTTGCTCTCCGTGCCCTCTTGCCCTTCCACTTCTCCGCTTCTTGCTTCCGAGCAAACTCCGGCGAGCACATCTCCTCCGACGACCTCCGCGCGCGGCGATGTCCACCGGCCAAGACCTTCCTTCCACGGCGTCGAGCGGTCCGGTGACCGAAACCGCGCCCGCGACGGTGATGGGCGGCGTGGTAACTCGTCCCGCCACGGCGGCGGCGGGCAATGTCGCCACCGCCGCTCCTCGGATTCCTACCACGCGCGCGTCGGCGGCGGTCTCTTCGGCTCCTCCATCGTCCACCGTGGCGACGACGGCGAGAGGCGCTCCCGTCGACGAGGAAGAGGAAGCGGCGGACCTCGGGTCCCGCTACTGGCTTCCCTCCATAGTCGATGAAGACGCCCTCCAAGACTTGGAGGCTGTCGGCTACCTTCCTACTCAGGAAGACTGCCAATGGAGGGCCGCCTTCGGAGACGTCATCCCGGCTCCGAGAGCCGGGGAGCGGGTAATCCTCACCTCCCATTTAGTTAGGGGAATGGCGCTGCCGCCTTCCGCCTTCTTTAGCGAGGTTTTAGATCACTATGGGCTCCAATAGCATCTTAGTCTTAGCCGGCTTCACAGCTCTGTTCGAAGGCTACCTAGGTGTTAGGCCTAGTCTAGACTTTTTCCGATACTATTTCCGTTGCCGGCGTCAGACTGTGTCGGACGGCGGGCTGGCAACCTGCGGCAGTGTTACTTTCAACTGCCGCCAAGGCCGCCAATGGTATCCTAAGATACCACACCTTGAATCTGTCAAGGGCTGGACCTCCACATTCTTTTACTGCCAAGATATGGCAGCTCCGGGACGCCAATTTGGCATCCCGGAATTCGTCAACGCGCCGCCTATGCCCCGGCCATGCTGGGACGAGGCGGTGCCCAAGCTGACGGAGGAACTCCGCCTTTTTCAAAGGCGGATTGAATTCCTCACACGGACGATGGCTCCCCTCTGCTGGATGGGGTCGACACCGTCATCTGCTGGCTCGGCCGGCAGATCCTCCCCCTGCGGTACAGCCCGCACAAAATGTGTCAGTATTCGCCTACTGCCACGGCCTCTCTCCGCGTAAGCGGAGAGAGGTTGCCGGTTGCCGACCTGGCGTTCCGGCTCCGCAGCCTCGTCAAGGCGGGGCTGGTGAAGGCGGTGGAGGGCGTGCCCATGCACACCCACGACAACCCTCCCCTCGAGGTAGATATCTTGTTCCTTGCCCCTTGTTGATAGCTTCGCCGGCTAAACTTGAGCTCCATTAACACTTGTCTTCTTTTTCAGCTCTCCGACTTGGGGGAGGATGACCTGGCTCCCGACTTCTATGAGTCGGAAGCCGGGAAGACGAAGAAGCGCAAGGCATCTGGCGCCGCTTCCTCTACGGTGATTGCCGAGAGGAAGAAACAGATCGCATCGGCTACCGAGCCGGCTCTCGCCAACCTTGGCGAGAACGCGGGGATTAACATCCCCCGAAGGTACTCAATTCTGCCTTTAATAGACGACAAACTTCTTCAATACTGGCACCCAATTGACTGTGCTTGCTTTTTATCGACAGGGAAACGGTCGCAACTTCCCGGTTGACGACCAGACTTCTTGGCAAGGGCAAGCGGCCTCAAGGCGGCTCGCCGGCTACCGTGCCGCCAACTCCTCAGCCCCAAGCCGGCAACTTTATGGGCGACGCTTGTCGTCAGCCCCGGCTCCGGCTTCTGGCGCGCCGACAAGGACCTCCTCCACTGACCGCGCACCCAAGACTCCCCTACTTTTGGCTGAGGCTACGGCCGATGAAACCGCTCAATCACGCGCCGCCAAGGAAGGGTTGCTGGAGGCGACTGCCGGCGGGTCCCAGAGGGCAGCCCCGACTGCGGGAGGCGGCAAAGTCAGGGACCCTTGGTCCACCTTTAAGGAGGCCAAGGAGTCAACTTTGGCTTTTGCCGACTTCGCCTCCCAGGCCTTCGCCGACTTGGAGGGCGACCTGTCTGTAAGTTTTTACCACTCCGGCATATACATAGTCTTTCCCCCGAGCACTTAGATGGTAGGTCTAAAATAAAAAAAATTGACTGCCGGCTTAGTGGTTATTCGACAATATGTTTTATGCCTTTGTTTTGTCCTGCAGGGCCTTGTGTCCGCCAACGTTGAGCTTGTATCCTCCCGAGTCGAGATAAACCGGCGCTGCCGCGACCTGAAGAAGGAGTGCGAGGCTAAGGACCTGCGGATTGCCGAGTTGGAGGCGACCCGCAAAAAAGATGAAGGTAGGGTTGATCCTCTTTGCGTTCAGCTATATTTTTGACTTATGTTGCCGTCAATCATTTAGTTAGCGAATCCATATTTGTAGAACTGCTAGACCACGCCCAGGATATACTGAAGGCGTCCACTGATATGCAAGCTCTTATGAATGAAGCTTCCGATTTGGCGGCCGCCAACTTGGAGATGAAGGAGGCTCACCAGAAGGAGATGGAGGCCCAGCAGCTCAAATTTGCGCAGGAATCTAGCCAGCTCACTGGTGAGCTAGAAAGCCTGCGCAAGAAGTTGGCGGAGGCGGAGAAGACGGCTGCCGAGGAAATCTCCAAGAAGACTTCTCGCGCCCAAACTGTTGAGGATGCGTTGGCCACTCATATGATTGAGCTGTCCGCTTTCCATAACTCGGCCCTTGGTAATTTCTCACTCCTTATTTGACGTTGCCATTTTGCTTAGCCTGAACCAAACTGATGGCTTCATTTTTGATATAGTTCCCGCCGGTTTAGGCGACGACAAGGTTGTCAGCCCCCGCCTGGATCGTCTTGCGCGTCTAGGCGAACTGATCACCGAGACTTTGGCAGCGTCCAAACGGTTTGCCGCCAAGTTCTTCATCTCCTCCGGCAGCCAGGAACCGATCGAATTCAGCGACGTGCCCGCTATCTTGGAGCAGGCGACCAAACTGCACAAGAGCTCGCTGAAGTCGGCGGCGCGGGGTGGTGCCAGGACCGCACTTGGGTTATTCATGGCGCATTACCCCGAGGCGGAAATAGAAGCCGTCACCGAAGGCATGCCGTCTACGTATGAAGACGGCAGCGAGGTTGAGCCGACCGCTGTTCTGGACAGCGTTGCCGGCTACGCCACGCGTGTTGCCGATATGGTGGACACTTCAATCTTCTACTGGCGCCATCCTGTGCCTGCCGGAGGGGAAACTGGAGCTGCCGGCGCGGCCGAGGCGGAGGGGAGTGATAGTTCCGGGGCTGAAGTTGTCAGCCCCCAAGACTGATGTAGACGCTCCCCCGAGCCATAGCTTCCTGTCCTTGCCTCCTTTTAGCCTTATTTGTCGGCCCCTGAAACAATGCAACTTTGACTTGTAATATTTGTATATACTTTTGTTGTTGCTTTGCTAGGCGGAAACTAGCTGACAAGTTTTATTTTTGTCTTTATTTATATGTCCCGCCTTAATTTTACCCTGACTTATATGTTTGACTTTTTGTATGTTGACGAAACCTCAGCCGGTAACTTTAGCTGAAACAACCAGGGCTAAACCATGCGTTTAGAATCAGAGACCAAAGCCAACATGTTGGTGTCAAAGACATACTACTAGGCGAACCACATATAAGTAATCAGAGCTAAAGGAATTAGGCGGCGCAAAAAAATTTATTTTTGCTTTGGGTTGGCTCGAAAGCTGCAAGTATCTACCAGTTTGAACCTTTGCACGGAGCTAGAAAGATAGGTAACTTAGATACATAGGGGAAATATGATTGTCAGAAAAGACAAAAGATGGCATGCTTCTCAACACAGATGAGGAACCATAGACTTTTATTTCATAATCATATTTAACTTATTACAATTATAAATTGCTAAGTGTAGAAAGGACGTAGCTGCTCAATATTCAAAGGCCGTCTTGTTTGTTCGAACGGATCGTCAATGCCTCTTTTGCGCTTGGTTCCCCTTTTTCCTGCCGCCTTCTTGCGCATTTTCTTTTCGTCTTCGTCGCGGATGTCGGCCAGGTAGTAGGAACCATTGAGCAGCGCCTTGGTGACTATAAACGGTCCTTCCCATGGCGGGGATAACTTGTGCAAACCTTTTCTGTCTTGAATTAGGCGGAGAACCAGGTCACCTGTTCTGAAGCTTCGCTTCCGCACTCTCCGGCTATGATAGCGGCGAAGTTGTTGCTGGTACAAGGCAGAGCGATGTAGAGCAACGTCTTTTTCTTCGTCTAGCAGGTCTAGGCTATCCTGTCTTGCACCTTCTACGTCTTTCTCGATGTAGGCTTGAACTCTTGGGGAATGGTATTTCATGTCGGTAGGTAGCACCGCCTCAGCGCCTTATACTAAGAAGAAAGGAGTGTAGCCGGTAGACCTGTTTGGCGTTGTGCGCAAACTCCATAGTACCGACTGTAACTCATCTGTCCAAGCGCCGGCTGCCCTATGTAATGGAGCTTCGAGACGAGGCTTAAGTCCTGATAAGACTAGGCCGTTTGTACGCTCTACTTGTCCATTGGATTGAGGGTGTGACACGGATGCCAAATCAAGCCGGATACCCAGATCGCTGCAGTATTCTTCTATGTCGCCTTGAGACAGGTTGCTGCCATTATCAGTGATAATGCTGTGTGGAACTCCAAACCGAGAGATAATTCCCCAGAGGAAATTGGTGGCTGTTCGTGCGTCAAGTTTGCTGATCGGTTTAGCCTCGACCCATTTGGTGAACTTGTCGACAGCGACCAATAGGTGGGTGTACCCACTACGCGCCTTCTTGAAGGGACCCACCATGTCTAAGCCCCAGACCGCGAACGGCCAGGTGATTGGAATCGTCCTCAGTTCCTGTGCCGGCAAGTGAGGTTGACGAGCGTACAACTGGTGGCCTTTGCATGTCTTTACGATGTTGTTGGCATCTTCTTTGGCGGTAAGCCAGTAAACCTTGGTGGAAAGCTTTGGATACAATGGACCTGGCGGAAGCGTGATGCCCGTAGGTGCCAATATGTATGTCCTTCAGAATTTCCCGGCCTTCTTCCGGCTGTATGCACCGCTGATAGATGTCGCACGTGCTTCGCTTATATATCTCGCCTTTTATTATCGTGAATGCCTTGGCTCGCCTTATGATCTGCCTTTTTAGCACCTCATCGTCCTCCGGCATCTTTCTGTCGATTAGAAAATCGAGATATGGGACTGTCCAATCCGGCTGTGTCAAGTAGACAGCGAGACTTGCCGCTTCTACCGGTTCTTCTGCATCGGGGTCCATCAAATCGGCGCCTTTAATGGATGGCTTGTGCAAATGTTCCAGGAAAATATCTTTTGGTACCTTTTTGCGTTCCGATCCTAGTCTTGCAAGTGTGTCTGCCGCCTCGTTCTCAGCTCTTGGAACATGCCGGACTTCGTAGCCCGCGAAGTTTTTTGCGAATTCGTCAACTTTGGCTCTGTAAGCCGCCATTGTAGCGCTTTTCGCATCCCATGTTCCGCTTACTTGCTGCGCGACCAAATCTGAGTCGCCATAACAGAGGATTCTTTTGACGCCTAGGTCGTTTACCACGTGTAACCCATGAAGCAAAGCTTCGTACTCGGCAACGTTGTTGGTTGCTGTGAAGTGGATTTGCAACACGTAGCTAAGCTTGTCACCTTAAGGCGTGCGCAGAACGACTCCAGCCTCTGAGCCCTTGAGCATCTTTGATCCGTCAAAGTGCATGACCCCATATTCTGATTGGGGAGTGTCGTTTTCTCCATGGCTTCTGTCCAGTCGGCGACAAAATCTGCAAGCGCTTGAGACTTAATGGCGGTCCGTGGTTTATAGACTATATCAAAGGCGGCAAGTTCGATGCCCCATTTGGCAACTCGACCTGTTGCCTCTGCATTGTTGATTATGTCTCCCAACGGTGCCTTGCTGACTACTGTCACTGTGTGTTCCTGGGAGTAATGCCTAAGCTTTCTGGCGTTGAAGAATACACCATAAGCCAGCTTTTGGTAATGCGGATACCTCTGCTTGGAGGCGGAGAATACCTCACTGATGAAGTAGACCAGTCGTTGCTCACACGTCGCGGATTCGTTCTCCTTTCTTTCCACAGCCAAGACAACGCTGACAACAGCTCCTATTGCCGCAATGTACAGCAACATTGGTTCCTGTGATCGAGGTGCTGCCAATATCGGAGCGGATATAAGGGCCTCCTTAAGTTGTTGTAAGGCGGCATCTGCATCTGCTGTCCACTCAAAGTTGTCGGATTTCTTCAATAGCCGGTAGAGAGGCATTGCCTTTTCCCCTAGGCGGCTTATGAAACGACTGACGGCTGCCGTCGATCCAGCTAGACGTTGCACGTCCTTCAGACAAGTAGGTCTGGATATGTTTTGGATGGCCTTGATCTTCTCCGGATTAACCTCGATCCCTCGTTCTGAGACGATAAACCCGAGCAATTTGCCGGCTGGAACGCCGAAAACGCACTTGGCGGGATTGAGTTTCATCTGATACCTCCGGAGATTCTGAAACGTTTCTTCCAAATCCTCTAGGAGATCTGCCTTCTTTTTTGACATCACCGCGATGTCGTCTACGTAGACGTGAACATTGCGACCGATTTGTTCGTGCAGGCAATTTTGCATACAGCGCTGGTATGTCGCCCCTGCATTCTTCAGGCCAAAAGGCATTGTGATGTAGCTGAAAGTCCCGTATGGAGTTGTGAAGGATGTTTTCAGCTGATCTGACTCTCTCATCTAGATTTGGTGGTATCCTGAGTAGGCGTCCAAAAAACAAAGCAGCTCGGAGCCTGCTGTGGAGTCTACGACTTGGTCAATTCTAGGCAGCGCGAAGGGATCCTTTGGGCAGCACTTGTTAACACCGGTATAGTCAATACACATCCTCAGCTCTTTATTCTTCTTTGGAACAAGTACAGGATTTGCCACCCAATCAGTGTGTATAACTTCTTTTATGAAATTGGCGGCCTTCAGCCTATTTATCTCCTTTCATATAGCCTTGCGTCTCTCATCTCCAAAGCGTCTTGTTGCTTGTTTCACCGTCTTGGATCCTTTTATGACGTTGAGTGAGTGCTCGGCGAGTTCCCTCGGTACACCAGGCATGCCAGAAGGCGACCATGCAAAGGTGTCACGATTCTCACGGAGGAACTCGACGAGCGCGCCTTACTATTTGCTGTCAAGGTTGGAGTCGATGACAACTTGCTTCGACTTGTCACCTGGGATGAGGTCCGCCTTTTTGGTGTCTTCTGAAGCTTCGAAGGTCTTCTTGACATCAATCTTTGGCTTTGGCATGGAGTTGTCTGAATCCGCCCCGAGCAGCGCGAGTTCTTCCTTGTGGATGACGGCTTCTGCGAAGGCGGCCATGCCACGCTCGCACTCCTTGGCTTTCTTGAAGTTGCCGGAAATCGTGATGGTTCCGTTCTCCCCCGGCATTTTAAGCTAGCTGTATATGTAGCATGGTCTTGCCATGAACTTGGCGAAAGCCGGTCGTCCGAAGATTGCATGATAGGCGCTTTTGAAGGGGACAACTTCGAACCGGAGGAACTCTGAGCGGTAGTTCTCTTTTGGTCCGAAAGTTACCTTCAGCCTAATGCTCCCCATTGACTTTGCTTGCCTGCCGGGCACTATGCCGTGAAAGGTGAGGTTGCTGTGGTCCAGTTGACCCTCTGATAGGTTCATGCGGCTTAGTGTGTCATAGTACAGGATGTTGAGGCTGCTGCCGCCATCCATGAGTACTTTGGTGAGTCTGAAGTTGTCGACAATGGGGTCGACGACAAGGGCGTACTTGCCTGGGTGAGGAACATGATCAGGGTGGTCGGACCGGTCCCAAGTGATCGTTGCTTCCGACCAGTTCAAATACTGAGGGACGTCCGGCACTGTCGCGTTGAGTTCACGCATTTCCGCCTTATCCGCCTTAGCCGAAGGCGTGCCGACAAAGCACACAAGAGATTCTTTGAGCTTCGGATATGGTTTCTTTTTCTTGGCGGCTGCGTCATCTTCGCTTGAGATAGACATGTCGTCGTCATCCTCATCCTCCTTGTTGTCTTTCTTGTCGTTCTTCTTTGACTTCCAGCCGACTGTGGGGTCCTTTTTGAAGTCGTCCATGAAACGGCACTCGCCGAGCATATGGTTGACCTTGCCCAGTGAGGCGTGGATGGGACATGGCAAAAGTTTTGCCTGTTCATAAGTGATTCGTGCCGCCTTAGGCCCTGAGCCGGCGTCGCGACCATCTTTCTTATTCTTCCACTTCTTTTTGCCGGCGTTCCCTTGGAATGCTACGGCTACCTTGTTGGAAGGTCCGGCTTTGTCATCTGCCGCCTGCTTGCGCTTGTTGTTCCGCTTTGGTATGATGTTGACGTGTGGGTCATCGTCCCGGGCGTCGTCATCCGCCGCCGCGTATTGGGCGGCTAGGTTGAGCATCTCACCAAGGTCCGTGATTTGCTCTCGGACGAGCCTATGACGGAGCAAGGACTTCTTTTGTAGGCCCGTGTAGAATGCGTGGATAGCCTGTGCGTCCGAAACACCATGACAGTTGGCTTTTTCGGATATCCAACGGCTGACAAAATATGTCATGGTTTCGTCCGGCTTTTGGATACAGCGTTGCAAATCCGTGTAGGTATTTGGACACTTGTATGTTCCTTGGAAGTGCTGGGAGAAAACCTTTTCCATGTCGTACCAGCTATGGATAGACTTTTCAGGAAGGTTGTCGATCCAAGCTCTTGCCGTGCCTTCCAACATGAGAGGTAGGTAGCGGACGACAATATAGCTGCTCCCGCCGGCAATTTCTATGGCCATGGCATAATCGGATAGCCATGAGTCCGGCTTAACGAGGCCGTTGTACCTAGAACAGTTTTTTGACACTGATGTCATGTCCTTAGTGAACGGCTCTCTGCGGATGGCGTCACCGAAGCACTTTGGTCCAGAGTATAGCGGCTCCTTTCCTCTTGCTATGTCTTGTAGGCGGTGTCGTGCGTCTTTTGGATCGAGCTGCCGCGCGCCTCTGTTAGCGTCCGGCTCGTCCTGCGCTGCCCGGCTTATGCTGCGCCTGGGTCCTTCTGCCTCCTCTCTCTTCTTGCTGTCGGTGCTACGCTGCGGAGACCGGCTTCGACCTCTCCTGGGAGGGTCGTTGCCGACATCTTTCCTAGGCGGCGGCCTATTGTTCCGGCTACCGCCGTTGTCGCGTCTTGGCTGGGATGGAGGTGGCAGGTCTCCTCTGCTTCCTGTCCTTGAATTCTCGTCCCGCCTTGGCTTTGGCGGTGGCGTCTTCTTTGGAGGTGGTGTTGTCTTCCTTTTGTCGCCATGGCTACTGGAGCCAGACGGGCCTTCGGGGTCGGCGCCAGGTGCAGCTTTGCATTTTCCTGACTTAGACTCTAGGTCTCCCCCGCGAGCATCCGCCATGTGGCCGTAGGAATCAGCGCGAGCTTGTTGTTCTAGGGCCTTGCTCACGAAGTGTCTTGCATTGGCCAGCTTTTCTTCCGCCGTGTAAGTGTTGTCGTCCAGGGTATCTAGTGCGGCGGCCGCGTTGAGGACGGGGGTGCAGAAGACAACATCTCCCCTTCTGTCCACGCGTTGTGGTGTCGTACGCCAGTCGAACCCGAGATCTTGAGCCACTGTCGTTGCTTGCGTTGGCGGCTCTTTGCCACGGCGGTTTTTTGATGACCTTTTCTCCTCGAAGAGTTGCCGGCTTGTTTTGGCCGACATCTTCTCCTGTTCTTTCTCGATCTTCTTCGCAAGGCTCTCAACGTGCTCCTCTCTTTTTCGCAGGAAGTCAGAGTGCTTAAGCATGTTAAGCCTAAGCTCTTCCACTTCGTCAAGTGGGGCGTCTTTATTCACCGGAGTATTCATAATCTCGTCTACTTCTTTGATGACGGAGAGCAAATCCGTGGGTTTGCTGTTGCCGCCTTTCTCGAGGCCAGTTTTCTTCTTTGCGCGCACCTTGTCGGAACTTTCAATGAGTTGACCGGCAGTGGTGTCGTCGACATCTTCCGCCGTCTTGTTTTGCGCTTCCGAAGTAACTGGGGTTGTCTCGTGACCGACAACAACCATCATAGCCAGCTTGTCAGGCATGTCAGTATCCGATGTGCCCTCTGAAGGAGCCGGATTACCACTGGAAAAGCGGGTTTTGATCTTCTCTTCGAAGAGACTAGCATCATCATCAGAGTCAGAGTTTACGTTAACTTGAACGGTAGATCTGGATCCGGCATCTGACATCGCATCCTCCTGTAGAGCAGGGAGGATTGACTCAGGATCGTTGTTTTCCGGCTGGGAGTCTGATCCCAGTCCGACAACTCCGACGAAGTGGAAATCAGATTCGGCCGACTCCTGGGAGAAGGCGGATTCAGATCCATCTTGTCGGTCGACTGCTTGGTCGAAGGGTTGGTGGGTGGGGTTGTAGAAACGCGGTAGGCCGTACGCCTCTGGCGTATACCCGATGAAGACGTCGATCCCTCCGATCGGTACGATTGCGCATCCGATAAGGTAGTCGTCCGCCGGGAGCCAGGACTCATCCGAGTTGACGTAGCTGTGGCCGCCATACCTTGTGACGCGACCGACGGCGATCTGTTTGCCCACGCCGCCAAGTGTTCCCGCCTGGAACGTGACGCCAGGAACCTTATTCCCCACGGTGGGCGCCAACTGTCGTGGTATCAGCATAATTGATAGGAGACGGGGGTCCTCTAGCCTACGTATGGATTGTGGGGAAGAAGGTTGGTGTCGTCGAGGACGGGATTGAACACGGCGAGTTTACCCAGCTTCGGATCCCACAGCGGTGGCGAGATCCTACGTGCTGCTATAATTCACTATGAGGCAATAGCCGTGAACAGGTTAGAATGTGTATGATGCGTATTGAAGCGCATGCCTTAAAGGCTCCCTGGTGGCCGGCTTATATAGGCGGCCAGACCCAAGGGTACAAGGCAAGTACTTGTCCGGCAAGTAAACAGAGTCCTAGACCTAGCCGGCTTAGTTGCCGCCTTCCGTCTTGGGCTTGGTGGCTTGATGGGCTTCGGCCTTCTGCCTTCCTTGGACCGTCCGCCTACTTCCTTGTACGTCGGCTATCTGGGCCGCCCGGCAGGCTTTGGCCTTACCACCCTTGGGCCACCCTGGACTAGCCGGATTGATCCATGTTGGTTATACCCCTAGTTGTTATTGATGGGGTTACGGTGCAGAAAACAATAATTTTTCTAGCGAACGAAACCCTAACTAGCCAGGATCTATCTATCTAGTACATGCGGTAACGGTGGCGGAACGGGTTACATTACCTCCATGTAGACAGATAGCGGGGATTACGCTCCCGCACAAGCGTTGACGATGAAGTCGTACGTAGCCGACCTCGAGGTCGCGAAGAACTTGCCGCGATGTCGAAGTCGATGACGCCGGGGTGTCGACGATGATCTGCGTCGGCGGGCGTCGGGCGGAAGAAGGCAGAGCGCCAGCACCAGGGCTGGTGCGCCGGCAGGGCAACTAAGGTTGGTTCCTGCCAATTCCTGCGGCGGCTGCAGGGGGCGAGACGACATCGCCCAAGCTCCTCAATAGAGTAGCCTCCGAGCACTCGCAAACATACGGAGCCTAGCGACAACTCCCGATCATTCAGATCCAGCTGAAATCGCAGGAGTAGATCTTATCTGGAATCCCGCAGAGCAACGGCGCTCTGCGCTATGGCTTAGGTGGAGAGAGACCCCCTTCCTCAGCTCGGCGCGGCTCCAACTTGGGAACCACGAGATCGAGAGAGAAATTGGGAATTAATTGAATTTCCTATGTATTAAATCAATTAATATGCCTTGCTATATAAAGGGGGAAGGGGGTGTGCAAACCCCTTGGCTCCCCCATGTGGGACTAAACAAAGGACAAGGGAGGGGGGGTTCGGCCCCCACATGGGCTGGCCGAACCAGCCAATGGGGCCCACCCCCCTCGGTGGTGCGGCTCCCCCTCTTGGGCCCTCTTAGGGCCCATATAGGTGGGAGCCCCCTTTTCCTTTATTTAATTAATATTAAATTAATATGAAAATCCCATTAATTCATAATTAATATATTTATATATAATTCAATATCCCGTGACTCCGAAAACTCTTTCGGACCACCCGAACAACTTTCGGACATTCCTGGAACCATTCCAGACCTCTCCGGAACTCCTTCCGGACCACCGGAACTCTTTCCGGATCATTTCTCTCTCTCCAATAAAACCTATAAAATTCCAGAACCTATCTCCTAGCGTCGCTGAGACCTTAAGTTTGTTACGCTACGGTTCGGGAACACTCCAGACATGGTCGAGACACTCCGCTCACCAATTATCGTCAGGGATACCTGGAAATATATGACGACCCCTGTGCATTCCACGAATATCGTCGTTGAACCATAAATATGATATTTATTCCCTTTGTCTCTGCGATACTACCTTGTCCGAGATATGATCGTAGACACACCGATGCCTTTGCTGTATCTCGTTACCGACGAAGGTTATTAACTCGTCTGTGATATTACATCTCCATGACCTAGTCATAAACTGCGCAGCTATATAGATGCAATATCACCGAGTGGGCCCAGAGTATCTTTCCATTACAAGAATGAACAAATCCCGCTCTTGATCCTTACGTCTCGATGCTCTTTCGGAATACCCAAGATGGACACCGTTATTGTCATGCTATATAAGACACAACGTTTGATGCTCTCAAAGCACTCCTACGAAGCAACAATAAGTACGGTCTCACGGTCTAAGGAATAAGCTATCATACTCTTATCTATTGCAAATGACAAACATCGTAATACGATCTTATTGCAATACTTTGCGTATGTCCATCACCTTATTCTACTAACAAGATGACCCCATTGTCAACCGACGTCATTGTCCTTGATCGGGAATCTCGATCAACTGTTGCCCAATGGACTAGCTCATATAGAGGCTTGCTAGGGACCTGGTTGTCTATGTATCACACGTGTATTAATAATTCCGATTAATACAGTTATAGCATAATACACAAACCTATTATAAACTTATGAGATAATGCAATAAATACTACTTATTTATTTGCCTCTAGGGCATATCTCCTTCAGTCTCCCACTTGCACTAGAGTACAAATAAACTAGCTGCATTTTACTTTATCAGAATCCCTTATCAAATAAGAATCATTTGATAATGCTTGCTCGTGGAAAAGTGCTACTGCACAACCCATGATTGTACATGCTTTTGCGATTCACTGGCATCAACTTGCTTGATATCACCATGTTGTCTAACAACATATATGCAAATACCGTAACTAAGTGAGACTTCTGCTTCCCAGCGCTTACTCTGATTATACTAACCAGATAACTGCCCTGAAAAACACACTCAGCCATGCAGAGCCCCTTGTAACAATTACAAACTCGCGATATCTACATACTTTCACACCAATGTAGAAAACTTGACATTCAAATGTCAATCCCTTAACTAACGCACTTCTACTTCCAGTAAATTCCAAATTTACTTTCATAACTGCTCTTATTCCAAGAACATCGGTTATATTTCATCGAGCAGATAATATGGTTTCTGTATGATGTCTAATATTACATAATAGAACCACATGTCATACAACCATTACTTTCATGCATCATTACTCTTAATGATCAATTGGATTTCAAAGGACCATCCTTTTGATTCTAATCTGACTCCTCAGATCTAATCCAAAACAACTCGACTAACTATTTTAAAATTCCCGTTCTATTTCAAAATACACACTGACTTTCAAATAGTTTCACAACTTCATCCTTCTTATCTATTCTACTGATACAATTTCACAATGTGTCATTTACACAAGATGAATTCGGCTCCCACTCAAATTATGTCTCCACATATTTGAGAACACATGCTCCCACTCAAAAACGTGTCATCCACATATTTGAGTTCCTGAGCTCCCACTCAAAAATATGTTCTGTACATATTCCACCTGAGTAAACTAACTTTGACTCCCACTTAAATCGACATTTTGGTCTAACCAAAATCATTGATCTATTATCAATTCGAATTCAATACAAACTCCAGTATTACATTAATACAAATCCCTCAGACTTCAAGCATGTCTACATAAATGTAGTCAACAAATTTGATCTTGTGCAAGACACATTTCTTGACAAGACATGCTCCTGCGTCTTTCTTATAGTCACATTTTCATATAACACTTTATATGACGATTAAACAATCTTATTCCTCTAATAAGAATTGCAGCAACAATTACTCTCTTAATCCTTTTAAACGTAACTTGGATTTCCAGGCTGAAAAGCCTTTGTTCGTATTCCGATATTTTCTCAACTTTCTTTGTATTCATAAAGTGCACCTTGATCTGTCAACAAGATCTGAAATACTTAATACAGTGCTGTGACCTGACAGCAATATTAAATATAACAGCACTTTATTTAGAAGTTTCTTTCATGAAAATATTATGATCTTTATGAAGAGGATTGCAAGCAGAAAACAATTTTCTAGTCTCCCTCACTCTTAATCACTAAACTTTCATTAGCAGACATATACTCTTTGGAACATCTTCCAACATAAGTCTGACACTTTATTCCAAACTTCTAATTTCAATCCATAAACCATAATTCGAAAAGTCATCTTTTCTCGGAATTACATAGACAACAAACTGAACTTTGTTTCTATTTGGTTTTGGAATACACTTTCATCCAATGCGAGCAATCTACAAAGAACCACTCATGTATATTCCGAATTATTGCATAATCATATACATGTCGACACTACCGTTGATCCTTCGAATTCTCGTTGAGAAAAATATCTATTTTCTAAAGTGGACATCGACTATAATGTTTCGAACATATTAGGAGATTCTAAGACTGATTCTGACATACCACACTTTATTTAAAATAGAGCATGATTATAATTCCCCACATATCACTATATATGGCATTATAATATTGTGAAACGAATTTCCACAAGTCTTTTATGTTGAAACCATAATTCAAAAATATTGTCCTTTGATCGAATCTTGTGAATACAATATTCACTAATCTTTCTTCTGAAAAACCCCATTTGATCTATTATCAAATTAATTTCAGACTCCATAATTTATCGGGCAAATACTCATATTTACCAAAATCATGGAAGAATTCGGATCATGCAATAACACCATTGATTAATCATTAAAAATGACTCTCAATCAATTTCCTCTAGTATTGTAACTTCAATACTGTATTTCAAACTTAATCAATTTTGGCACTCGAAATACTTAAATGGACCAAAAAATATCCATTACTTCTTTCATTGCCTTTATGACTAAATTCGAGGTGTTTGTTCTTTGGACACATAATTTTATCATTCCCGCTATTATAAATGTATATCATACGCATAATGTAATTGAGATGTGATGAAAATTACTCATAACATGAAACAACTGCTTTGTTCCATAACATAAAACAACTGATGTGTTCTATATGAATAATTATGTCTTGTAACATTCAAGACACCAAACTAGATCACATTCTCACTATTACAAAATGTCTTATAAAAAACTATTGATGATAACTAATATGATATCTCGAGGGCGTGAGCACTACTGGCCATTAACTTGCCATCACTTGTGCACTGTCACGTCACCCTTCGCCACATACTTGTGATAATCAGGGGCTGTTTCACAAACAGAACAATTATCAAACACTTTTCATCAAGTATGAGAAGAATACATTTATATCTTCGTATATCAAATATACCCATAGCGTCGAAGAACTCTTCTTCGAGGAATCAACTTTTAGAGATTTGAACTTGTTCACAAACGTGAAGAAGCTCACCGTGTCTCTATAGCATATTCACGCACATGCTATTCACAGCTAGGAGGTAAAGCACAATCTCTATTGCACTGGAGTTCGCTATCTAGAAATCGTAGATATTTGTAAGCCTGAAGTAGATGTCACACAACTTCTTCAACTGAGTCTCCAGACAGGTATGCTCCCCATGTGAATGGTCCGGAACTTTCTAAGCTGTCTGAACTGCTCAAGACTCAATTCATCTATGAAGTGACCTCTGATCGCATCAATCACGACATATGGCTCCATGTGTTGAAACAACTTTCAACTCAGGTGCTAGGCATACGCTCATGACGATCGTCACTTCCATGAACATGTCATGATGCTTACGGAACTCATCATCTTGCTCCTTGCTATCAGAATCATCTGGTCTAACTCCTAACTAATGTTCTAGCACATATAGGATGTTTGTTGTGTTTGGAGAATGTTTCTAAAACCAATGCACCAGCTGATGAAGTTGGACCCGTCGGCTTCCAAGGTAGAATCCGAGCTCTTGAAGAAGTAACCGAAGCGTAGTTCCGTAGTCTCCAGATGTGATCGCAAAAGAGGTAAGATAAGTTTATAATACATAGGTGAGTTTTAGTTTTATAATCTCATTATCAAAAACACACCACACCAAGATTATTATCCCTAAAAATAATAATGGCGATTACACGACCCTCATCCACCACACTACCCCCGATCATCACGGCCGGCAGCACAGCTTCAAAGGTGGACATAACATGTCGATCACAACAACTCTGTGACTCGTGCTCGATCTTTCGATCTTCCCGTGTTCCGAGGCCATACCTCTGAGTATGCTAGGCTCGCCAATCAAACCTCGAAGACCTGCGCGTGCAACATGGCTTACACCCACTGTATGCGAACGACGAGATGTGTGACACCCGATCATCACGGCCTGCCTCATAACGTAGAACTTTCTTGGTGGTGCGCAACGAGGGAGAACACAATTTTGGTATTTGTTAGGGATCATCCTATTTATGATGCTACCGTTGTATATCTAGCATATAAGCAATCAATAGGATGCACACACAACAACACACAATAATGATGCAATGAAGTGCGATGTGACATGGTCGATGCGCCTGGACCTTCATGGCGCCATGTGCCTGGCCCCCGGCGCCCCGGCATGGCTCCGAGTCTACAGAGCCCTCCATTGCCTTCGACAGTACGAGTAATATCAAAACTTACCGTAACCATGTCACATGAAATAACGCCTCTGCAAAACAAAGTTAGACGCCTCTAGCTTTATTTAGTTTTGCAAGTTTTACGTGGCAAATAGGCTTATTCGTAAGAGAATCGCTTCCCTACCTACGAACTTTGTACCACAACGTCAATCGTATAATTGCATGTTTAAGCATCCCTTTCGGGCCCTCCATTGAAAATGCTTTGCCGACTAGAGAGAGAGAAACATACACCCGCCAGCCACAGATACGGTGCAAGCCGTATGTCAGTAGTGGAACCAGTCTCGCGTAAGCGTACGCGTAAAGTCGGTCCGGGCCGCTTCATCAACTCAATACCGAAGGCATTGCAAGTGCACGCTAGAGGATAGCAAATATAAGAAAGACGCCCTCTCAACATGAGTTCTAACCGTACCAGCAGTACTACGCATAGATCGGCTCTGATACCACTGATGGGGTTACGGTGCAGAAAACAATAATTTTTCTAGCGAACGAAACCCTAACTAGCCAGGATCTATCTATCTAGTACATGCGGTAACGGTGGCGGAACGGGTTACATTACCTCCATGTAGACCGATAGCGGGGATTACGCTCCCGCACAAGCATTGACGATGAAGTCGTACGTAGCCGACCTCGAGGTCGCGAAGAACTTGCCGCGATGTCGAAGTCGATGACGCCGGGGTGTCGACGATGATCTGCGTCGGCGGGCGTCGGGCGGAAGAAGGCAGAGCGCCAGCACCAGGGCTGGTGCGCCGGCATCAGAGGGGGGAGGCGCGGCGGCTGCAGGGGGCGAGACGACGTCGCCCAAGCTCCTCAATAGAGTAGCCTCCGAGCACTCGCAAACATACGGAGCCTAGCGACAACTCCCGATCATTCAGATCCAGCTGAAATCGCAGGAGTAGATCTTATCTGGAATCCCGCAGAGCAACGGCGCTCTGCAGTATGGCTTAGGTGGAGAGAGACCCCCTTCCTCAGCTCGGCGCGGCTCCAACTTGGGAACCACGAGATCGAGAGAGAAATTGGGAATTAATTGAATTTCCTATGTATTAAATCAATTAATATGCCTTGCTATATAAAGGGGGAAGGGGGTGTGCAAACCCCTTGGCTCCCCCATGTGGGACTAAACAAAGGACAAGGGAGGGGGGTTCGGCCCCCACATGGGCTGGCCGAACCAGCCAATGGGTCCCACCCCCCTCGGTGGTGCGGCTCCCCCTCTTGGGCCCTCTTAGGGCCCATATAGGTGGGAGCCCCCTTTTTCCTTTATTTAATTAATATTAAATTAATATAAAAATCCCATTAATTCATAATTAATATATTTATATATAATTCAATATCCCGTGACTCCGAAAACTCTTTCGGACCACCCGAACAACTTTCGGACATTCCTGGAACCATTCCAGACCTCTCCGGAACTCCTTCCGGACCACCGGAACTCTTTCCGGATCATTTCTCTCTCTCCAATAAAAACCTATAAAATTCCAGAACCTATCTCCTAGCGTCGCTAAGACCTTAAGTTTGTTACGCTACGGTTCGGGAACACTCCAGACATGGTCGAGACACTCCGCTCACCAATGATCGTCAGGGATACCTGGAAATATATGACGACCCCTGTGCATTCCACGAATATCGTCGTTGAACCATAAATATGATATTTATTCCCTTTGTCTCTGCGATACTACCTTGTCCGAGATATGATCGTAGACACACGATGCCTTTGCTGTATCTCGTTACCGACGAAGGTTATTAACTCGTCTGTGATATTACATCTCCATGACCTAGTCATAAGCTGCGCAGCTATATAGATGCAATATCACCGAGTGGGACCAGAGTATCTTTCCATTACAAGAATGAACAAATCCCGCTCTTGATCCTTACGTCTCGATGCTCTTTCGGAATACCCAAGATGGACACCGTTATTGTCATGCTATATAAGACACAACGTTTGATGCTCTCAAAGCACTCCTACGAAGCAACAATAAGTACGGTCTCACGGTCTAAGGAATAAGCTATCATACTCTTATCTATTGCAAATGACAAACATCGTAATACGATCTTATTGCAATACTTTGCGTATGTCCATCACCTTATTCTACTAACAAGATGACCCCATTATCAACCGACGTCATTGTCCTTGATCGGGAATCTCAATCAACTGTTGCCCAATGGACTAGCTCATATAGAGGCTTGCTAGGGACCTGGTTGTCTATGTATCACATGTGTATTAATAATTCCGATTAATACAGTTATAGCATAATACACAAACCTATTATAAACTTATGAGATAATGCAATAAATACTACTTATTTATTTGCCTCTAGGGCATATCTCCTTCAGTTATATCCCCAACAGATATCACCATGTTATCTAATAACATATATACAAATACCGTAACCAAGTGAGACTTTGTTTCCCAGCGCTTACTCTGATTCTGTTAACCAGACAATTGATTTGCAAACACACTCAGTCATAGAGAACTTGTTGTAACATTTACAATCTCGCGATATCTATATACTTTCATACCTATGTAGAAGACTTGTCACTCTTATGTCAATCTAATAACTAATACATTTCTACTTCCAGTAAATTCTAAATTTACTTTCATAACTGTTCTTCTTCTGAGAACATGGGTCATATTTCATCGAGCACATAATATGGTTCATGTATGATGTCTATTATCACATAATAAACCAACATATCATACAACCACTATTCTCGTGTATCATTACTCTTAATGATTAATTGGATTTCCAAGAACCATTCCTTTGGTTTCAATCTATTCTGACTCTTCAGAATCAATCCAAAACAACTCGACTCTATTGAAAATTCCCATTCTATTCTAAATAGACACTAATTTTTAAATAGTTTCACAACTTCATCTTTCTAATTAATTTTACTGGTACAATTCATGATGTGTCATTTACACATAATGAATTCGACTCAAATTATGTCCTCTACATATTTGAGAACATGAGCTCCCACTCAAAACATGTCATCTACGCATATGAGGGTCTAAGCTCCCACTTAAAAATATGTCCTTTACATATTCTACTTGAGTAAACTAATTTTACTCCCACTTAAATTCACAATTTTTTTCGACATTTGGTCAAACCAAAATCATTGGTCTTTCATCAATTTGAACTTAACACAAAATGTAGTATTCTATTAATACATATCCCACAGACTTCAAGCATGTCTACATTTATATAGTCAGCAAATTTGATTTTGTCCAAAACACTTTTCTTGACAAAATATGCTTCTATGTCTTTCTTATAGTTACATTTCCCATATAACACTTTATGTGATGATTAAGTAATCTTATTCCTTTAATAAGAATTATAGTAACATTTACAGTTTTAATCCTTCTAAATGTAACTTGGATTTTCAGACTCAAAAGTCTTTGTTCGTATTCTGATATTTTCTCAACTTTCTTTGTATTCATAAGGTGTACCTTGTTCTGTCAACAAGATCTAAAATACTTAATATTAAACTTTGACCTGACAGCAAATATTAATATAACAACACCTTATTTGGAAGCTTCTTTCATGAAAACACTATGATCTCTTTGAAGGGGATTGCAAGTAGAAAACAATTTTCAAGTTTTCTTCACTCTTATCATTAAATTTTCATTTGTAGACATATACCTTCCAATGTTCTACTTTTATGAATATAGGTCTGATACCTTATTTCAAGGTTCTAATTTTATTTCATTAACCATAATTTGAAAATCACATTTTCCTCGGAATTACACAGACAACAACACAAGTTTTGTTTCTGTTGGGTTTTGGAATACACTCTCATCCAATGTGAGTATTCTACAAAGAAGTATTCGTGTATATTCTGAATTATGGTATAATCATCTACATTACGACACTATTGTCGATCACACGAATTACCGTTGAAAAACATCTATTTTCTAAAGTGGACATTGACTATAATGTTTCGAACATATTAAGAGATTCTAAAAGACCACACTTTATCTAAAATAGAGTATGATTATAATATTTCACATATCACTATATCTGATATTATACTTTTGTGAAACGAATTTTCACAAGTCTTTTTGTGTTGAAACCATAATTCAAGAAATATTGTCCTTTGATCAAATCTTGTAAATACAATATTCACTAATCTTTCTTCTGAAAAACCCTCTTTGATCTTTTATCAAATTATTTTCAGACTCATGATTTATTATGCAAATACTCTTATTCACTAATAATCATAGAAGAATTCAATTTGATGAACTTTACCACTTATTTAATTTAATAATCATCTAGCATGACTTTCAATTAATTTCCTTGCATATTGACACTTCAATATCCAATTCGGCACATGTAACCTTTTAATATATCAAAGTATCTATTATTTCTAACATTGCTCATATGATCAAATTTAGTGGTGTTTGTTCTTGCAACAAAATCATACAATTCTTGGACACATAATTTTATCATTCCCGCTATTATAAATGTATATCATACGCATAATGTAATTGAGATGTGATACAAATTATTCATAATATAAAACAACTGCTTTGTTTCATAACATAAAACAACTGATTTGTTCTATTACATATATGAATAACTATGTCTTATGACACCAAACTAGATCACACTCTCACTATTACAAAAGGTCTTATAAAAAACTATCGATGATAACTAATATGATATCTTGAGGACGTGAGCACTACTGCCCATCAACTTCCTTGCTTGCCATCACTTGTGCACTGTCACGTTTCCCATCGCCGCATACTTGTGATACTCAGGGCCTGTTTCATAAACAGAACAAGTATCAAATACTTTTCATCAAGTATGAGAAGAATACATTTATATCTTCGTATATCAAATATACCCCTAGCGTCGAAGAGCTCTCCTTCGATGGAATCAACTTTTAGAGATTTGAACTTGTTCCCAAACGTGAAGAACCTCATCGTGCCTCTCTTTATAGCATATTCACGCACATGCGCTTCATAGCTAGGAGGAAGAGATATAAGCGCAGTCTCTATTACACTAGAGTCCGCTATCTAGAAATCGTAGATATTTGTAAGCTTGAAGTATGTAACATCCCAAATTTCTCAAAAATTTAAAACTTTGCATTCATGCATCATGCATCATAAAAGTATGGCATTGAAATCACATAAAGAGTAAATTGAATTGTAATTATAAGTATAAATAAAGTGGTGGTCAATAAAGAGGTTATTTGAGCTCATTATAAAAATATGTATTTTATTATTTTATTTATTTAGCAAAATGATATCAAAAAGTTATAAATTAAATTAGCTTTTCAAAACATATTTTTATGAATTTTTCTGAAATGTTTTGATAAGTTTTAAAAATCAAATTGTTTGAAAAAGGGTTTAAACAAAAGAAAAAAATGTGTTCGGGCTAGTTGGGCCGAGCCCCTCTGCTATCTGCCGCGCGCGCACGAGGTAACGGCCCAGCAACCAGCCCACCTCCCTCCCTCTCTCACTGCCAGACGGGCCCAGTCTTCATCTTCATCGTCGTGAAGAACACGAACTCCACCGAACCCTATATCGATTCGGATCAAAATCCGTTGGTAAATCGCGATTAAATCGCTCCCCTCCTTCCCCATATAAAGCCCCTCTCCGTCGCCGTCCCCCGCGCCCAAAAACCCTAACCGATACTCGCCTAAATCGCGGGAACGAGAGTTTCATCTCCGACATCGCCACCGCCGCGTTTCGCTCCGTTCCGGTGAGTCCGGCACCCGAGCACCACCTCCACACCCCCTCTGCGACTCCCCGTCTCCGTACGCATCTAACGGACTTGCTCCGGCGTCCTCTTTTGCACCAGGGCGACTTATCCTTCGACGACCCGACGCCGCCGTCCGCCGCGCATCTCCGACGAGCACGCAGGGGAGGAGAAGGCCACCTCGACCGCACCTACCTCGCCATCGAGTTCGCCACGACGATCCGCTTCAAGTGGTATGAGTCTCCCCCTCCCCTTACCCGTAGAACGCGAAGGCGAGCGACGCCGGCCATGGTGCCGCCGCGGGCACGAGTTCGCCGGCGAACCGCGCCGCCCGTCCGCCCCCTTTTGATCCGGGCCGTCGGATCTAGATCCAATGGATCTAGATCGGGTGGATCTGGAGCATTCGTTTTAAAATAGATCGGACGGTTCGCGTTTGCGATCCGCGCCGAACCGGTATCGGCCAATCAGAGAGCGCCGCGTGGCATCTTTATTTTCTATTTTCGCTGAGAAATTGTTTTAAAAAAAAGAAAACAACACAAACTTACAAAATTCATAACTTTTGTTCTGTTCATCCAAATTTGATAAATTTTATATCCACGTGAAGCTTTGCTCGTGTAGTTTAGTATGGTTTCATTAGTTTATCCTTTTAGTGTATGTTAAATTGCGGAATTTAATTGTTTAGCTTTCGGATATTAAATCTATAACTTAATTAATAAAATCTCTTTCCAAATAAATCCAATTGTTTTGGAGATTTATTAATGCCCTCTGTCCAGAGAGTGCAACATGAGTTTTATTTGAAACTTCTCATAATAGACTTAAAGAAATTGATTTTAGAACTTAAAACTACTAATATGCTCAATATTTTAAATGATTAAATAAAATATTAAAATATTGATCATTGCATTTTATGCATTAATAACAGAGAAATTAAAATGGTAATTATATGGTCTTATTAAGTTCATTGCATATTAAGCATGCATACATATTTTTGTCTTGATATTTTAAGTGTTATGCTTGTGTGTTTATTTAGTGTTATTGTTTGTCTCTAGATTGTGAAGAGGAGGAAGGTCCTTGTGATTGTTATTCTTGCTGTGCTTGTTCCTCTTGTTACCAAGGCAAGTGACATTCATAACCTATCCTATGTTTTCTATATGCATTAATAGTATATTTTGAGTAGTATGCATGATAGGGAAATTTTGAACTATCTTATAATGCTAAGTTAGTTTACACTTTGAAAATATCCTATTAGTGGGTAGCCATCCCTCTCCATGCAGCCACCAAAAGTTTTATTAGATGCTTAGCTATGCTATAAAGGTGTTTACTTATCATGTTATAGAAATATTGCTAAGTGTTAAAACTTTGAATGCACACCTGGGTGGAATTGGTTGCTTGGTTTATGTTGAGTGGCTTTTGGGATCATGCTTGTGGTTGTCTTTGCCTAGGATGAATCTCTATTCTACTTAGGGCCATGAGTATGGTGGTTGTCACCCAGAAGTGCACTTGTGGACGGCCACCCAGGAACAAAGAGATTTCTAAGTCCCTCCAAGTTTAGAAGCTTTCCGTGCAGCCTTCTGACAATGGGCTCTGTCTAGAACTACTAAGTTGTGAGAGTGCAACCTGTCAGCTTGACAAGCAGATGTAGAGTTGATAGGTGGAACGGGTCTTGCTAGTATGGTTGTATTCTTCTTCTGAAAGTTCTTGTCTCAATTCTCTCATTTCCTTAATGCACTCCGCGTGTATAGGATGTCTGGGTTAATTGAGTCTTAAGGTGAAAGTGCACAACCTCTGCAGAGTCGACAAACTGAGTACTCAGCCGTGTCCCCGGTGATGGACTACTTCGAGCAACTGGACAAGGATGGACGGAAGAATCTCAACATGGTTTTCATAAAGAAAAATTTGACTAAGGAAAGAAGTATTGGTGCACTTGGGCTTCATCCCTTGGTGCAAGTCTTGAGATACAAAAGTGTTTTACAAAAGATAGGAGAAAACTGGCTTTCTGCAAAATAGCCTACAAACTCTACCAAGCCAAATATGCATATAGAATTAGACTTGTCATAATTTATCCACCATAGTCACTTGCCAATACTTCATTGTATTGACTTCCTACGGGGGCTGCATATTCAAATGTGCAGGTAATTCTGATGAGGAGTAAGTTTGGACTCGATTCTACACCCAACATGTCTGCTTGTGGCGTATGCTAGAAGAGGAAGCCCATTGCTTTTATTTTCGTTGTGAACTCTGAATATTTTAGCTAGTCTTCATGACTATGCACTTTGTAATAAAGCTATACTTGGCTATTTTTGGATCTCGATGTAGTATTTTGATACTTATGCAATGATACTATATATTTTGTACTGTGGTGCTGGCAGTGATCCAGGGACTAGCACATAACACAGGTGTTCCATCTTTATTTACAAGATGGGGCGCTACAAAATGGTATCAGAGCTTCATGTTCTAAGTTTGTGGCAAGTGCTCTTCATGTTCTTTGTGACTCTTGGAGTAGATTAGAATATCATCTATGAACACTACCACAAAAGTTTGAAGTACATATTTACACAGAAGGAATTGAATATGAGACAAAGAAGATGGTTGGAACTTATTAAAGATTATGATCTAAGTCTTCAATACCATCCGGGAAAACCTAATGTGGTAGCAGATGCTCTGAGTCGTAAAGTGTATGTGAATGGCCTTACAGCAGGAGAATTACCCGAGGATTTATGCAAGGCATTCAAGGACCTCAGATTGGAAGTAGTACCTGAAGGGTTTGTAACCTCATTAGTTGTACAGCCCACCTTGATGGACAAGATACGTGAAGCTCAGAAAGGAGACAAGGAAATAGAAGAGATCAAAGTCAATTTAAGTGCTGGAAAAGCTAAAGGATTTCATGAGGATGAGCAGGGGATTTTGTGGTTTGAAAAACGTGTATGTGTGGCCAATGACCCTGATATTAGGAAGTTAATTCTGCAAGAAGCTCATGAAACACCTTATTCAATTCATCCGGGAAATACCAAGATGTATATGGATGTGAAAGAGAGATTTTGGTGGAATAATCTGAAGAGAGAAATAGCAGAATACATCGCTAAGTGTGATGTATGTAGTCGAGTAAAGGCAGAACATCAGAAACCAGCAGGACTATTACAATCTTTGAAAGTACCGGATTGGAAGTGGGATTCCATTGGGATGGACTTCATCACCGGATTACCAAGGACCAGATCGGGTTATGATTCTATTTGGGTTATAGTTTGTCGCCTAACCAAAATAGCTCACTTCATACCCGTGAAGACCACTTATACTAGTGCAAAGCTAGCCGATATTTACATGAAGAGAATTGTGTGCCTTCACGGCGTTCCTAAGAGTATCGTGTCTGATAGGGGGACCCAGTTCACTTCTCATTTCTGGAAGCAGTTGCACGAATCTTTGGGAACCAGATTGGAATTCAGTACGGCTTTCCACCCGCAAACAGATGGTCAGACTGAAAGAGTGAATCAGATTTTAGAAGATATGTTAAGAGCTTGTGCGCTCGACTATGGATCTAGTTGGGATGATAATTTGCCATACGCTGAGTTCTCCTACAACAATAGTTACCAAGCCAGCATTGAGATGGCACCGTTTGAAGCCTTATATGGAAAGAAATGCACAACCCCACTGTTGTGGAGTGGTGTAGGAGAACGGAGTTTCTTTGGGCCTGATATAATACAGGATGCTGAAGAGAAAGTCAGGCTGATTAAGGACATATTGAAAATAGCACAGTCACGCCAGAAAAGCTATGCAGATTCCAAGCGTAGAGAAGTCACCTATGAAGTGGGAGATAGAACCTATTTAAGGGTGTCACCACTTCGGGGTGTGAAAAGGTTTGGAATCAAAGGAAAGTTAGCACCTCGATTCATTGGACCATTCAAAATTCTTTCTTGCAAAGGTGAAGTGGCATATGAGTTAGAGCTACCTGAAGTGTTGTCTGTTGTTCATAATGTGTTCCATGTCAGTCAGTTGAAGAAATGTCATCCCGAGATGATGGGAGTTCCCTTAAAGGATACTGTACCCCTCGAGGAGGTACAATTGGAGAGTGACCTGACATACGAAGAGAAGCCCATCAAGATATTACAGACAGCAGAAAGAGTCACCCGTACCAAAATCATCAGGTTTTGCAAGGTCCAGTGGAATCATCACACCGAGGACGAAGCCACCTGGGAACGAGAGGATGACCTCCGAGAAGACCACCCACACCTATTTGCTGACCTTTCCGAAGCTCGAGGGCGAGCTTCTTCTTAAGGGGGTTAGTCTGTAACATCCCAAATTTCTCAAAAATTTAAAACTTTGCATTCATGCATCATGCATCATAAAATTATGGCATTGAAATCACATAAAGAGTAAATTGAATTGTAATTATAAGTATAAATAAAGTGGTGGTCAATAAAGAGGTTATTTGAGCTCATTATAAAAATATGTATTTTATTATTTTATTTATTTAGCAAAATGATATCAAAAAATTATAAATTAAATTATCTTTTCAAAACATATTTTTATGAATTTTTCTGAAATGTTTTGATAAGTTTTAAAAATCAAATTGTTTGAAAAAGGGTTTAAACAGAAGAAAAAAAATGTGTTCGGGCTAGTTGGGCCGAGCCCCTCTGCTATCTGCCGCGCGCGCACGAGGTAACGGCCCAGCAACCAGCCCACCTCCCTCCCTCTCTCACTGCCAGACGGGCCCAGTCGTCATCTTCATCGTCGTGAAGAACACGAACTCCACCGAACCCTATATCGATTCGGATCAAAATCCGTTGGTAAATCGCGATTAAATCGCTCCCCTCCTTCCCCATATAAAGCCCCTCTCCGCCGCCGTCCCCCGCGCCCAAAAACCCTAACCGATACTCGCCTAAATCCAGGAACGAGAGTTTCATCTCCGACATCGCCGCCGCCGCGTTTCGCTCCGTTCCGGTGAGTCCGGCACTCGAGCACCACCTCCACACCCCCTCTGCGACTCCCCGTCTCTGTACGCATCTAACGGACTTGCTCCGGCGTCCTCTTTTGCACCAGGGCGACTTATCCTTCGACGACCCGACGCCGCCGTCCGCCGCGCATCTCCGACGAGCACGCAGGGGAGGAGAAGGCCACCTCGACCGCACCTACCTCGCCATCGAGTTCGCCACGACGATCCGCTTCAAGTGGTATGAGTCTCCCCCTCCCCTTAGCCGTAGAACGCGAAGGCGAGCGACGCCGGCCATGGCGCCGCCGCGGGCACAAGTTCGCCGGCGAACCGCGCCGCCCGTCCGCCCCCTTTTGCGTTCGTTTTAAAATAGATCGGACCGTTCGCGTTCGCGATCCGCGCCGAACCGGTATCGGCCAATCAGAGAGCGCCGCGTGGCATCTTTATTTTCTATTTTCGCTGAGAAATTGTTTTAAAAAAAAGAAAACAACACAAACTTACAAAATTCATAACTTTTGTTCTGTTCATCCAAATTTGATAAATTTTATATCCACGTGAAGCTTTGCTCATGTAGTTTAGTATGGTTTCATTAGTTATCATTTTAGTGTATGTTAAATTGCGGAATTTAATTGTTTAGCTTTCGGATATTAAATCTATAACTTAATTAATAAAATCTCTTTCCAAATAAATCCAATTGTTTTGGAGATTTATTAATGCCCTCTGTCCAGAGAGTGCAACATGAGTTTTATTTGAAACTTCTCATAATAGACTTAAAGAAATTGATTTTAGAACTTAAAACTACTAATATGCTCAATATTTTAAATGATTAAATAAAATATTAAAATATTGATCATTGCATTTTATGCATTAATAATAGAGAAATTAAAATGGTAATTATATGGTCTTATTAAGTTCATTGCATATTAAGCATGCATACATATTTTTGTCTTGATATTTTAAGTGTTATGCTTATGTGTTTATTTAGTGTTATTGTTTGTCTCTAGATTGTGAAGAGGAGGAAGGTCCTTGTGATTGTTATTCTTGATGTGCTTGTTCCTCTTGTTACCAAGGCAAGTGACATTCATAACCTATCCTATGTTTTCTATATGCATTAATAGTAGATTTTGAGTAGTATGCATGATAGGGAAATTTTGAACTATCTTATAATGCTAAGTTAGTTTACACTTTGAAAATATCCTAGTAGTGGGTAGCCATCCCTCTCCATGCAGCCACCAAAAATTTTAATAGATGCTTAGCTATGCTATAAAGGTATTTACTTATCATGTTATAGAAATATTGCTAAGTGTTAAAACTTTGAATGCACACCTGGGTGGAATTGGTTGCTTGGTTTATGTTGAGTGGCTTTTGGGATCATGCTTGTGGTTGTCTTTGCCTAGGATGAATCTCTATTCTACTTAGGGCCATGAGTATGGTGGTTGTCACCCAGAAGTGCACTTGTGGACGGCCACCCAGGAACAAAGAGATTTCTAAGTCCCTCTAAGTTTAGAAGCTTTCCGTGCAGCCTTCTGACAATGGGCTCTGTCTAGAACTACTAAGTTGTGAGAGTGCAACCTGTCAGCTTGACAAGCAGATGTAGAGTTGATAGGTGGAACGGGTCTTCTGAAAGTTCTTGTCTCAATTCTCTCATTTCCTTAATGCACTCCGCGTGTATAGGATGTCTGGGTTAATTGAGTCTTAAGGTGAAAGTGCACAACCTCTGCAGAGTCGACAAACTGAGTACTCAGCCGTGTCCCCGGTGATGGACTACTTCGAGCAACTGGACAAGGATGGACGGAAGAATCTCAACATGGTTTTCATAAAGCAAAATTTGACTAAGGAAAGAAGTATTGGTGCACTTGGGCTTCATCCCTTGGTGCCAAGTCTTGAGATACAAAAGTGTTTTACAAAAGATAGGAGAAAACTGGCTTTCTGCAAAATAGCCTACAAACTCCACCAAGCCAAATATGCATATAGAATTAGACTTGTCATAATTTATCCACCATAGTCACTTGCCAATACTTCATTGTATTGACCTCCTACGGGGGCTGCATATTCAAATGTGCAGGTAATTCTGATGAGGAGTAAGTTTGGACTCGATTCTACACCCAACATGTCTGCTTGTGGCGTATGCTAGAAGAGGAGGCCCATTGCTTTTATTTTCGTTGTGAACTCTGAATATTTTAGCTAGTCTTCATGACTATGCACTTTGTAATAAAGCTATACTTGGCTATTTTTGGATCTCGATGTAGTATTTTGATACTTATGCAATGATACTATATATTTTGTACTGTGGTGCTGGCAGTGATCCAGGGACTAGCACATAACACAGGTGTTCCATCTTTATTTACAAGATGGGGCGCTATAAAGTAGATGTCATACAACTTCTTCAAATGAGTCTCCAGACAGGTATGCTCCTCCATGTGAACTGTCCGGAACTTTCTAAGCTGTCTGAATTGTTCAAGCCTCAATTCATCTTTGAAGTGTTCTTTTATCGCATCAATCACGACATATGGCTCCATGTGTTGAAACAACTCTTCAACTCTGGTGCTAGGCATACGGTCATGACGACCTCCACTTCTATGAAAATATCACGATGCTTACGGAACTCATCATCTTTCTCCTCGCTAGCAGAATCATTTGGTATATCTCCTAACTTTTGTTCTAGGACATATAGGATGTTGTTGTGGATGAGAATCTCCCTAAGTTTGTTGTACAACAAGATGAAGTTGGACCCATCGGTTTGCAAATTGTAAGCCGAACTCGAGGTAAGGTAAAGTTTATAACATATGCGAGTTTTAGTTTATAATCCAATTATTAAACACACTCCACTAAAATTATTATCACAACAATAATAATAGCGATTACACGACCCCCATCCACCATACCACCTCCGATCGTCACGGCCGGCGACACAACTTCAAAGGTGGATATAAAATGTCGATCACAACAACTCTGTGACAAATGCTCAATCTTTCGATCTTCCCGTGTTCCGAGTGAAGGGGTTACGGTGCAGAAAACAATAATTTTCTAGCGTACGAAACCCTAACTAGCCAGGATCTATCTATCTAGTACATGCGATAACGGTGGCGGAACGGGTTACATTACCTCCATGTAGACCGATAGCGGGGATTACGCTCCCGCACAAGCGTTGACGATGAAGTCGTACGTAGCCGACCTCGAGGTCGCGGAGAACTTGCCGCGATGTCGGAGTCGATGACGCCGGGGTGTCGATGATGATCTGCGTCGACGGGCGTCGGGCGGAAGAAGGCAAAGCGCCAGCACCAGGGCTGGTGCGCCGGCAGCAGAGGGGGGGAGGCGCGGCGGCTGCAGGGGGCGAGACGACGTCGCCCAAGCTCCTCAATAGAGTAGCCTCCGAGCACTCGCAAACATACGGAGCTTAGCGACAACTCCTGGTCATTCAGATCCAGCTGAAATCGCAGGAGTAGATCTTATCTGGAATCCCGCAGAGCAACGGCGCTCTGCGGTATGGCTTAGGTGGAGAGAGACCCCTTTCCTCAGCTCGGCGCGGCTCCGACTTGGGAACCACGAGATCGAGAGAGAAATCGGGAATTAATTGGATTTTTCTATGAACTAAATCAATTAATATGCCTTGCTATATAAAGGGGGAAGGGGGTGTGCCAACCCCCTTGGCTCCCCCATGTGGGACTAAAGGAGGAGAGGGGAGGGGGGGTTCGGCCGAACCCCCCATGGGCCCTCCAACTCCTAGTCCGAGTTGGACTAGGAGGCCCAGCCTTCCCCTTCCTTGTAGGGTGCGGTTTCCCCCTCTTGGGCCCTCTTAGGGCCCATTTAGGTGGGAGCCCCCTTTTTCCTTTATTTAATCAATATTAAATTAATATAAAAATCCCATTAATTCATAATTAATATATTTATATATAATTCAATATCCCATGACTCCGAAACTATCTCGGAACCACCCGAACAACTTTCGGACATTCCCGGAACCATTCCACACCTCCCCGGAACTCCTTCCGGACCACCGGAACTCTTTCCGGACCATTTCTCTCTCTCCAATAAAAACCTATAAAATTCCAGAACCTATCTCCTAGCGTCGCTAAGACCTTAAGTTTGTTACGCTACGGTTCAGGAACACTCCAGACATGGTCGAGACACTCCGCTCACCAATGATCGTCAGGGATACCTGGAAATATATGACGACCCCTGTGCATTCCACGAATATCGTCGTTGAACCATAAATATGATATTCATTCCCTTTGTCTCTGCGATACTACCTTGTCCGAGATATGATCGTAGACACACCGATGCCTTTGTTGTATCTCGTTACCGACGAAGGTTATTAACTCGTCTGGTGATATTACCATCTCCATGACCTAGTCACAAGCTGCGCAGCTATATAGATGCAATATCACCGAGTGGGCCCAGAGTATCTTTCAATTACAAGAATGAACAAATCCCGCTCTTGATCCTTACGTCTCGATGCTCTTTCGGAATACCCAAGATGGACACCGTTATTGTCATGCTATATAAGACACAACGTTTGATGCTCTCAAAGCACTCCTACGAAGCAACAATAAGTACGGTCTCACGGTCTAAGGAATAAGCTATCATACTCTTATCTATTGCAAATGACAAACATCATAATACGATCTTATTGCAATACTTTGCGTATGTCCATCACCTTATTCTACTAACAAGATGACCCCATTGTCAACCGACGTCATTGTCCTTGATCGGGAATCTCGATCAACTGTTGCCCAATGGACTAGCTCATATAGAGGCTTGCTAGGGACCTGGTTGTCTATGTATCACACGTGTATTAATAATTCCGATTAATACAGTTATAGCATAATACACAAACCTACTATAAACTCATGAGATAACACAATAAATACTACTTATTTATTTGCCTCTAGGGCATATCTCCTTCAGTCTCCCACTTGCACTAGAGTACAAATAAACTAGCCGCATTTTACTTTATCAGAATCCCTTATCAAATAAGAATCATTTGATAATGCTTGCTCGTGGAAAAGTGTTACTGCACAATCCATGATTGTACATGCTTCTGCGATTCACGGATATTAACTTGCTTGATATCACCATGTTGTTCAACAACATATATGCAAACACCGCAACTAAGTGAGACTACCGCTTCCCAGCGCTTACTCTGATTATACTAACCAGATAACTGCCCTGAAAAACACACTCAGTCATGCAGAGCCCCTTGTAACAATTACAAACTCGTGATGTCTACATACTTTCGCACCAATGTAGAAAACTTGACATTCAAATATCAATCCCTTAACTAACGCACATCTACTTCCAGTAAATTCCAAAATAACTGTTCTTATTCCAAGAACATCGGTTATATATCATCGAGCAGATAATATGGTTTCTGTATGATGTCTAATATTATATAATAGACCCACATGTCATCCACCATTACTTTCATGCATCATTACTCTTAATGATCAATTGGATTCCAAAGGACCATCCTTTTGATTCTATTCTGACTCCTCAGATATAATCCAAAGCAACTCGACTAACTATTTAAAATTCCCCTTCTATTTCAAAATAGACACTGACTCTCAAATAGTTTCACAACTTCATCCTATTCTATTGGTACAGTTTCACAATGTGTTAACTACACAAAATGAATTCGACTCCCACTCAAAATATGTCTCCACATATTTGACAACACACGCTCCCACTCAAAAACGTGTTATCCACATATTTGAGTTGCTGAGCTCCCACTCAAAAATATGTTCCATACATATTCCACCTGAGTAAACTAACTCTGACTCCCACTTAAAACGACATTTTGGTCTAACCAAAATCATTGATCTATTATCAATTCAAATTCAATACAAACTCCAGTATTACATTAATACAAATCACTCAGACTTCAAGCATGTCTACAAAATGTAGTCAACAAATTTGATCTTGTCCAAGACACATTTCTTGACAAGACATGCTCCCGCGTCTTTCTTATAGTCACATTTTCATATAACACTTTATATGACAATTAAACAATCTTATTCCTCTAATAAGAATTGCAGCAACAATTACTCTCTTAATCCTTTTAAACGCAACTCGGATTTCTAGGCTGAAAAGCCTTTGTTTGTATTCCGATACTTTCTCAACTTTCTTTGTATTCATAAAGTGCACCTTGATCTGTCAACAAGATCTGTAATACTTAATACAGTGCTGTGACCCGACAGCAACATTAAATATAATAGCACCTTATTCAGAAGTTTCTTTCATGAAAATATTATGATCTTTATGAAGAGGATTGCAAGCAGAAAACAATTTTCCAGTCTCCCTCACTCTTAATCACTAAACTTTCATTAGCAGACATATACTCTTTGGAACATCTTCCAACATAAGTCTGACACTTTATTCCAAACTTCTAATTTCAATCTATAAACCATAATTCGAAAAGTCATCTTTTCTCGGAATTACATAGACAACAAACTGAACTTTGTTTCTATTGGGTTTTGGAATACACTCTCATCCAATGCGAGCAATCTAGAAAGAACCACTCATGTATACTCCGAATTATCGCATAATCATATACATGTCGACACTACTGTCGATCCTACGAATTCTCGTTTGAGAAAAATATCTATTTTCTGAAGTGGACATCGACTATAATATTTAGAACGTATTAGGAGATTCTAAGACTGATTCTGACAGGCCACACTTTATTTTAAAATAGAGCATGATTACAATTCCCCACATATCACTATATATGACATTATAATTCTGTGAAGCAAATTTCCACAACTCTCTTGTGTTGAAAACATAATTCAAAAATACTGTCCTTTGATCGAATTTTGTGAATACAATGTTCACTAATCTTTCTTCTGAAAAAACCCCATTTGATCTATTATCAAATTAATCTCAGACTCCACAATTTATCGGGCAAATACTCCTATTTGCCAAAGTCATGGAGGAATTCGGATCAAACAATAAACACCATTAATTAATCATTTTAAAATGACACTCAATTAATTTCCGCTAGCATTGTAACTTCAATACTTGATTTCAAGCTTAATCAACTCAGCACTTGAAATACTTAAATGGACCAAAACATCCATTACTTCTTTCATTGCTTTTATGACTAAACTCGACAGTGTTTGTTCTAGCAGTAGAACCTTTGCTCATGGGACAAGCTATTTTATCATATCTACAATTATGAATACTTATCATACAATCAATGTAACTGAGATGTGGAAACTTTATTCATAAGATAAAACAACTGACTTGTTCCATAACATAAAACAACTGATCTTGTCTTATTACATGAATAACTTTGTCTTGCAACAATCAAGACACACACACTCGCTCACTATTACAAAAGATCGTATCAAAAACTATTAATGATAACTATGATAACTTGAGGACGTGAACACCAAAAGGCCATCAACTCCTTGACTACCAGCTTCAGCGCCAGGTCACATCAAACTGCGCCGCATATATGTGATAATCAGGACATGTTTCACAAACAGAGCAATTATCAAACATTTCATCATATACCATGGGCGAATTCATAATTCTGCATATATCAAATATATACCTGTAGCATCAAAGATCTCTCCTTCGATGGAATCAACCTTCAGAGACTGGAACTCACGTACGAACTTGTAGAAGTTCATATCGTCGGCTTTCAAAATGTACTTGCGCACATGCTTCTCATAGCTAGGAGGTAGAGATATCAGGACAGTCCGAATGGCACAAGAATCTGCCATCCAGTAATCGAAGACCATCGTCAGCTGGAAGTAGATGTCATACAATCTCTTCAAATGTGTCTTCAGACACGTATGCTCCTCCATGTGAACGGTCTGGAACATTCTAAGCTGCCTGAATTGCTCACGCTTTAATTCATCCCCGAAGTGCGTCTTTATCGCATCCATCATGACGCTTGGCTCCTTGCGTCGAAACATCTCTTTCAACTCGGGTGCCAGGCATACGGTCATGGTGATCTCCACTTCAATGAATATGTCTCGACGCCTACGGAAATCATCTTCCTCCTCCTCGCTTGCAGAATCTCCTGGTCCTCCTCCTAATGGTTCATCGAGAACATATAGAATGTTGTTGTGTTCAAGAATGTTTCTAAAACCTATGTACCATCTGATGAAGTTGGACCCGTCGGCTTCTAATGTAGCATCCGGGCTCTTGAGGAAGTAACCGAAGTATAGTTGCGTAGTCTACAGATGTGATCGCAAAAGGGGTAAGGTTAAGTTTATAATATGCAGGTGAGTTTTAGTTCTATAATCTCATTATCAAAAACACACCTCACCAATATTATTATCCCTAAAATAATAATGGCGATGACACGACCCTCATCCACCATACTACCCCCGATCATCACGGCCGGCAGCACAGTTTCAAAGGTGGACATAAAATGTCGATCATAACAACTCTATGACTCGTGCTCGATCTTTCGATCTCCCCGTGTTCCGAGGCCATACCTCTGAGTATGCTAGGCTCGCCAATCAAACCTCGAAGACCCTGCGCGTGCAACATGGCTTACACCCACTGTATGCGAACGACGAGATGTGTGACACCCGATCATCACGGCCTGCCTCATAACGTAGAACTTTCTTGGTGGTGCGCAACGAGGGAGAACACAATTTTGGTATTTTGTTAGGGATCATCCTATTTATGATGCTACCGTTGTATATCTAGCATATAAGCAATCAATAGGATGCACACACAACAGCACACAATAATGATGCAATGAAGTGCGATGTGACATGGTCGATGCGCCTGGACCTTCATGGCGCCATGTGCCTGGCCCCCGGTGCCCCGGCATGACTCAGAGTCTACAGAGCCCTCCATTGCCTCCGACAGTACGAGTAATATCAAAACTTACCGTAACCATGTCACATAAAATAACGCCTCTGCAAAACAAAGTTAGACGCCTCTAGCTTTATCTAGTTTTGCAAGTTTTACGTGGCATATAGGCTTATTCGTAAGAGAATCGCTTCCCTACCTACGAAATTTGTACCACAACGTCGATCGTATAATTGCATGTTTAAGCATCCCTTTCGGGCCCTCCATTGAAAATGCTTTGCCGACTAGAGAGAGAGAAACAGACACCCGCCAGCCACAGATACGGTGCAAGCCGTATGTCAGTAGTGGAACCAGTCTCGCGTAAGCGTACACGTAAAGTCGGTCCGGGCCGCTTCATCAACTCAATACCGAAGGCATCGCAAGTGCACGCTAGAGGGTAGCAAATATAAGAAAGACGCCCTCATTCAACATGAGTTCTAACCGTACCAGCAGTACTACGCATAGATCGGCTCTGATACCACTGAAGGGGTTACGGTGCAGAAAACAATAATTTTCTAGCGTACGAAACCCTAACTAGCCAGGATCTATCTATCTAGTACATGCGATAACGGTGGCGGAACGGGTTACATTACCTCCATGTAGACCGATAGCGGGGATTACGCTCCCGCACAAGCGTTGACGATGAAGTCGTACGTAGCCGACCTCGAGGTCGCGGAGAACTTGCCGCGATGTCGGAGTCGATGACGCCGGGGTGTCGATGATGATCTGCGTCGACGGGCGTCGGGCGGAAGAAGGCAGAGCGCCAGCACCAGGGCTGGTACGCCGGCAGCAGAGGGGGGGGCGCGGCGGCTGCAGGGGGCGAGACGACGTCGCCCAAGCTCCTCAATAGAGTAGCCTCCGAGCACTCGCAAACATACGGAGCTTAGCGACAACTCCCGGTCATTCAGATCCAGCTGAAATCGCAGGAGTAGATCTTATCTGGAATCCCGCAAAGCAACGGCGCTCTGCGGTATGGCTTAGGTGGAGAGAGACCCCTTTCCTCAGCTCGGCGCGGCTCCGACTTGGGAACCACGAGATCGAGAGAGAAATCGAGAATTAATTGGATTTTCCTATGAATTAAATCAATTAATATGCCTTGCTATATAAAGGCGGAAGGGGGTGTGCCAACCCCCTTGGCTCCCCCATGTGGGACTAAAGGAGGAGAGGGGAGGGGGGGTTCGGCCGAACCCCCCATGGGCCCTCCAACTCCTAGTCCGAGTTGGACTAGAAGGCCCAGCCTTCCCCTTCCTTGTGGGGTGCGGTTTCCCCCTCTTGGGCCCTCTTAGGGCCCATTTAGGTGGGAGCCCCCTTTTTCCTTTATTTAATCAATATTAAATTAATATAAAAATCCCATTAATTCATAATTAATATATTTATATATAATTCAATATCCCATGACTCCGAAACTATTTCGGAACCACCCGAACAACTTTCGGACATTCCCGGAACCATTCCACACCTCCCCGGAACTCCTTCCGGACCACCGGAACTCTTTCCGGACCATTTCTCTCTCTCCAATAAAAACCTATAAAATTCCAGAACCTATCTCCTAGCGTCGCTAAGACCTTAAGTTTGTTACGCTACGGTTCGGGAACACTCCAGACATGGTCGAGACACTCCGCTCACCAATGATCGTCAGGGATACCTGGAAATATATGACGACCCCTGTGCATTCCACGAATATCGTCGTTGAACCATAAATATGATATTCATTCCCTTTGTCTCTGCGATACTACCTTGTCCGAGATATGATCGTAGACACACCGATGCCTTTGCTGTATCTCGTTACCGACGAAGGTTATTAACTCGTCTGTGATATTACCATCTCCATGACCTAGTCACAAGCTGCGCAGCTATATAGATGCAATATCACCGAGTGGGCCCAGAGTATCTTTCCATTATAAGAATGAACAAATCCCGCTCTTCATCCTTACGTCTCGATGCTCTTTCGGAATACCCAAGATGGACACCGTTATTGTCATGCTATATAAGACACAACGTTTGATGCTCTCAAAGCACTCCTACGAAGCAACAATAAGTACGGTCTCACGGTCTAAGGAATAAGCTATCATACTCTTATCTATTGCAAATGACAAACATCGTAATACGATCTTATTGCAATACTTTGCGTATGTCCATCACCTTATTCTACTAACAAGATGACCCCATTGTCAACCGACGTCATTGTCCTTGATCGGGAATCTCGATCAACTGTTGCCCAATGGACTAGCTCATATAGAGGCTTGCTAGGGACCTGGTTGTCTATGTATCACACGTGTATTAATAATTCCGATTAATACAGTTATAGCATAATACACAAACCTACTATAAACTCATGAGATAACACAATAAATACTACTTATTTATTTGCCTCTAGGGCATATCTCCTTCACCGAGGCCATATATGCATTTGCTAGGCTCGCCAATCAAAACTCGAAGACCCTACGCGTGCAACATGGCTTACACCCACTGTATGCGAACGACGAGATGTCTGACACCCGATCGTCACGGCATGCCTCATAACGTAGAAATTTCTTGGTGGTGCGCAACGAGTGAGAACACAATTTTGGTATTTGTTAGGGATCATCCTATTTATGACGCTACCGTTGTATATCTAACATATAAGCAATCAACAGGATGTACACACAACAACACAATATCAAATAATGTAATGAAGTGCGATGTGACATGGTCGATCCGCCTGGACCTCCATGGCGCCATGTGCCCGGCCCCGGGCGCCCCAGCATGGCTCCGAGCCTACGGTGCCCTCCAATGCCTCCGACAGTACGAGTAATATCAAACTTACCGTAACCATGTCACATAAAATAACGCCTCTTCAAAACAAAGTTAGACGCCTCTACCTTTATCTAGTTTTGCAAGTTTTACGTGGCTTATAGGCTTATTCGTAAGAGAACCGTTTCCCTACCTACGAAATATGTACCACAACGTTGATCATATAATTGCATGTTTAAGCATCCCTTTCGGTCCCTCCATTGAAAATGCTTTGCCGACTAAAGAGAGAGAAACAGACACCCGCCAGCCACAGATACGGTGCAAGCCGCATATCAGTAGTGGAACCAGTCTCGCGTAAGCGTACGCGTAAAGTCGGTTCGGGCTGCTTTATCAACTCAATATCGAAGGCATCACAAATGCACGCTAGAGGGTAGCAAATATAAGAAAGAAGTCCTCATTCAAAATGAGTTCTAACCGTACCAGCAGTACTACGCATAGATCAGCTCTGATACCACTGAAGGGGTTCCGGTGCAGAAAACAATAATTTTTCTAGCGTAAGAACGCCCTAACTTGTCGGGATCTATCTATCTATTACATGCGATAACGGTAGCGGAACTGGTTACATACCTCCATGTAGACCGAATAGCGGGTATACGCTCCCGCACAAGCGCTGACAATGAAGTTGTACGTAGACGACCTCGAGGTCGCGGAGAACTTGCCGCGATGATGTAGACGATGACGCCGCGATGTCGACAATGACCTACGTCGATGGGCGTCGGGCGGAAGGTGGCGTGGCGCCGACGGTTGGGGGTTTGCGCCGGCGGCAGGGCTGCTGGGTGGGCGAGACGACGTCTCCCAGGCTCCTCAAATGTGGCGCCTCCGAGCAATCACAAGCATACGGAGCTTAACAACAACCCCCGGTCACTCAGATCCAGCTGAGATCGCAAGGGTAGAACTTTTCTGGAATCCCGCAGGGCAACGGCGCCCGACGGTATAGCTTTGGTGGAGAGAGGAGGAAAAACGGGCGGAGAAACAACTTTTGCCCATTTAGATGCTTAAGCTGGTCTAGCTTATTGCCGCACTGTACTCACGTCCGTGGGCTGCTGTTGTTGTCGGAGCAGTGCGTTTATTTTATCCACCGCCTTGTAATGTCCTCTGGCCCATCTCCTCTGATGAAACAAGCTTTTTTCGCTTACTCCGATCGGTGCATGTCTCGTTTCTTATGTTAGACTTGTTGTTTGCTGCTTCGTCTTGAAACATCCGAGGCTTAAACGACGGAGACAAATGTACCTCGGTTTTTGCCGACCTGCTCAACTCTCGCTTCTTTTCGTTGCGCTTCAGGAAACTAAATTCGCGTCCCCTTCGCCCCAAAAAATCTCCTCCTCCCCCCCCCCCCCCCCAGTCTTCGCTCATTTCGCGCCATTGACGACGTGGGAACAGCGGGCAGGGTCCTTTCTACTTGGGGCTCTTCCTTCTTTACTTTCTCCGGTGATATGGTGTCCCAAAACATTCTCTCTACTGATCTTCTTTTCACTGCTATCAATGCCTTAGTTCTCTTTACTAATGTGTACGCCCCGTGCGGGCACACCGACAAAGTTAACTTCCTTGCTGATCTCTCCGGCCACAACCCCGGCATCGACATCCCTTGGATTATCTTAGGAGACTTCAACATGTACCGCAGGCCCTCGGATCGGAATAACAACAAATTTTCTGCTCCCGAAGCCTCCCTCTTCAACACCACTATCGACAGCCTCTGCCTTATCGAGCTCCCCCTCCGTGACCGCAGATTCACGTGGAGCAATAACAGAACTCCCCCTACCCTGATCCGGCTAGACTGGGTTTTCATTAACCCGGCTTGGAACGCTTTGTTCCCCTCCTCCGCTCTCTCTTCCCTTACTCGTGACCTCTTCGACCACGTCCCCCTTATCGCCCACATCTCCACTAGAATTCCCAAAGCTACGATATTCCGCTACAAGCGCTCTTGGGGTATCCATAGCTCTTTTCGGGCCAAAATTTCCTCCGGCTGGTTGTCTACCTTCCGTCAAGATTTAGCCGCCCGTGTGGTCGCACGTCTCCGACGGTGCCGCCAGCTCTGCAAGGAGTGGACTCGCCGTTCCGCCTCCTTCTCGCAGCTGGAAACTGACTGTTGCACCCTTATTTCTATCCTTGACATGTTAGAAGAATTTCGGTGCCTCTCTCCTTTGGAGCGCTGCCTCCGCTCCCTTGTCATCGAGGCCTTGCACCGGGCTCTTAAGGAAAAAAGCATTCACTGGAAAAATCGCGCTAAAATCCGCTTTGCCATCGAGGGCGTCGAGAACACTAAATTTTTTCGTGCTTCCGCTACATCCGCAAACACCGGAACTCTATCCCCGTCCTTGTTGTCGATGGCGCCTCCCTCACTGACCACGCGGCCAAAGCGGAGGCCCTCCATTCCTTCTACACGTCCCTCATCGGCACCCCGGTGCCTTGCTCATGGAAGTTTGACCTTCACAACCTTTACGCCACGTCCCCTGTACCACTTTCCTCCCTCACGACACCCTTCACGGATGAGGAAATTTATGATGCCTTTCGTGCTATAACAAAAACTCTAGCCCGGACCCCGACGGCTTCGGGCCTGCTTTCTTCTCCACTTTCTGGCATTCCGGAAAGACGGACATTTCGGGGATATTCCGTGACTTCTACGACGGTGCCGCTGATCTTACTAGAATCAACCGTGCCTTCCTTCTGCTCCTCCCGAAGTGCCCTGGGGCGACCTCTCCCGGCGACTTCAGGCCTATCTCCCTCCAGAATTGCGTCATGAAGGCCGTCACTAAGCTTCTCACCTTCCGGCTTCAGGGGTACATCCATTCGCTGGTTGACCCGGACCAAACCGGCTTCCTCCCTGGTCGCCGGATCTCTGAGAACATTGTCTATGCAGCTGACCTCGTTCACTGCTGTCACATCCGTAAGACCCCCTCGGCGGTGTTCAAGATTGTTTTTCGCAAGGCTTCCGACTCGGTTAATGTATCATCCCAACATATTATAGTGTTGAAAATCACTAGAATTTAAAACTTTTTGTTTTGATTAAAAGAAAATATTAATATACATAAGAAAATCAACTACAAAAGACTTTAAACATGATAAAAAGGTTTAATATTTCAAATATTTCAGTTTAACCTTTTTCTCCAAAGTTGTTTCAAGCAAACAACTTATTATCCTTTGTAACTATTAAAACCTCAATAGCTAATTTGACAAATGTTTTACAAACCTTCAAATCATATTCATAAATTAAAATAATATTTATAAGTGTTCTTTTAAACTATTTAAAACATGATCTATTTGCCAAATGGTTTTCACTCTTTTAACTAAGTTTAAAATATGGTTTGGAAATTATAAGCCTATAGTTTATAACTTTAAAACTTCATAAATTAAAATTAATGAATTATCCAAATAAACATTTCATTTGATTAAATGAATTTCATTTATTTTCAAAGCATGAAATGATTAATATATTCTAAATGAGAAATGAATTAAAACTAAAACCTTTTCCAAAGTTGTTATAAAATTTTCAAATGATATATCTTAATATAAAATATAATGGTGCACAAATAATTTGAATTAAGAATGATTACATTACATTCTCTCCTTCCATTTCAAATAGTTGTAATGAGATATTTAATAATCTATTAAAGCTAATATTTATTTAATATTGGAATATGAGTTTAAATAACTTAAATTCAAACATTTTGAATATGGATATTTCATAGAATCTATTTTTAGCCAAAAATAGAATTTATTAAACCCTAGTTTTAAATTTTACATAAAGTGTCAAATTTGTATTTTATGAATATTTCAAAATAATTAATTTTCAAAAAGTTTCAAAACATGTGCACTATTGTTTTAAAACATAGATATATATTTTAAAAATTTATAGAAATTAATTTGACATCATTTGGACATTTAAATCAAAAGATATGAATTAAAAGAAAAATCAGAAAAGAAAAGGAAAAATCCCGCCCGGCCGTTTCGGCCGAAAATCAATTCCCCGTTTCCGAGCGATTAAGACGATTAACCCGAGCCCCGAACCTCTACTTTAAAAGCCCTCGCTCTCCTCTCGCTTTCCCCTCTCTTTTCCCCTTGAACCGTGCCCCCAGGCTGAGCATTTTGCTCGCCGGAGTTCGTCGGTCCGCCGCCGCCATTCCTTCGATTGCCGGCGCCAGGGAAGGTTTCTCCGCCTCTTTTTGGTCTCCTCAGGTTGCCCTGCTCCTGGTGCATCTCGCTAACCCATCCCCGACCTCCCGTTCTCAGAAAAACCGAGCGGACCGAGCTCGACCGAAGTCGCGGGAGGAACCGTGGCTCCACCATCGCCTCCACGCCGCCCCAGGAAGAACGAGTAGGCGTCGTCGCCTCCATCACCTTCCCCGCGACGAGCCGCATCCGTAGTCGTCGTCCTCGCGTCCGGGGATCGCCGGAGCGACGAATCGGTCCATGCCGCCGCCGTCGTCGCCATCTCCGGCGAGGAGCGCGCCGCCACGGTAAGGCCCTCGACCCGGAGCCGTCCGATTTATTTTATACGGCTAGGATTAGATTTTATTAACCGAATCGGTACGATCCAATCTAGACCGTCAGATCTAGATCTGATGGCCCAGATCAAATAACTTATCCAGCTCAGCGCTGAGTCAACATGCCCAGTCAGCGCCACGTCGGATCCAGTCAGCGCACAGTCAACAGATCTGGCATTTTTTCAGAAAAGCCCCTACTTATTAGAATTGTTATAACTTTTTACTCACACATCCAAATTCAAATATTTTTATCTATTTGGAAAGCCCTTGACATGTAGAATATTTTAGATCGGCCAAAATTCAAATTTGACTTAGTTTGAAATATTCAAATTTCAAATGGTGGATTTGAGTATTTTTGGCATAACTTTAAATCTGTAAATTAAAAAATTAGAAATAAAATTGTTTTAGAGACTTTTGGAATATTGTAAATTGATGCCACTGATATAAAATATTTTTGAGTAATATTGGAATGAATTCATAGTTATATATTTAATTTAAATAGTTGAGTATTTTCAACATAACTATTAATAGAAATATTATTTTTGATTAAATCTAATTGCAATAAAGTTAATTAAATGCTCTCTGTCTATTAACACTATTTATAAAATTTTGTTCCTTTTATTATATTTTGCAAAATTAGAAACTAATTGAATTGCAATTATAACTTTTTGCATATTTTATAAATATCACAAAAATTAGTATTATCTTTCTTGTGATTTAAGATTGCATTTTATGCATATCATATTTTATTTTGTAGTTATATTTCCCATAAGAAAACTCCTCCCCTATTTTCTCTAAGTTAGGATTATTTTCAAACTTAGTATTTTGGTAAAAGTGCTATGCACTAGACACTTAGTAATTTTCAACATGGAGCTAGAAGACCAATGAAGGACTTAGCCAAAACAAGACTCCAGAAGTATCTTCAAGGAGAAGAAGCACGTAGAAGAAAATCAAGAAGAAGTTCATGAAGACAACCAACAATATTTCTAATTCTTGCTTCCCCTCTCTTTCATTTCTCCTTTCTTCTCCTAGACCTATTGAAGACTAAGTTAAATCCAAGACCAGCCTAGGTGATACAAAAATCATCAAGTCTGAAGATTATTCAAGTCTACCAAGAATTCAATCAAGACATCACACAGGAGAATATTACAAGTCTGGAGATGAAGCCTGGAAGACCAACTACATCTTCTTTCTATCTTTTCCCTCTTTCCTAATCTTGTCTATCACTTTAGACTTAAACAATTTTTGATCATGATATTATCATCTTAAAGTTTGTTGGATCCTAGTATCCAATTTACGAAGAGTTGTTAATAATTGTTGATCACCTTGAAAAATAGACTTAGTATTTTCTCTAAGTATTTTATGCACATCATGACTAAGTCATTAAAGTGCTTATTCAAGATAAAGTTTTAACAAAGTTATTTTTATCCAACTTGACCTTAGTCCTTAGTCATTTTGACTGACATATTTGCCTTGCATAAACTTAAAAGATTTCCATGGCATGACATGCATCTCTAGTCCTTAGAAATAATTTGCATATCATGCATGACATGTTTTCCTTAGAAGTTTTATAAAAACTTGTTTGTTCGCTTTGTAGGTGTTTGTATGCATTGTGTAGTTGTGGTTTATGTTGATTGTTGTATTATTGCTTGTCTATACTGTTAGATTGAACGGAGAGCTCCGAGTAACGCTGAAAAGAGTTTGTGAGCAACAACAACATTCAAAGGCAAGTGGCACACCTCATAAACTTCCTATTATTTTCTATATGCATTACTTAGTGTCTTTTTATATGCATGAGTAAGATAGTATTGCTATGCTAAACCTGCGTAGAATTCCCTTACTCCTGTGTCTAGATTCCTATATAATACTTAGTAGATGTATTGATGATATGCAATTGATGAAAGGTTTTACAAAATGTTAAGTGACTACTCAGGGCTGTGCTCATGGTTGTCGTCGCCTAGGATGAATGTCTATTCTACTTAGGGCCGTGAGCATGGTGATTTTTACCTGAGAGTGCACATCCACTAAGTTAATGAAACTCCTGGGTGGATTGGTTGTTCTGGTTTATGTTGAGTGGCTTTTGGGACTATGCTTGTGGTTGTCATCGCCTAGGATGAATGTCTATTCTACTTAGGGCCACGAGTATGGTGGTTGTTACCCAGAAGTACACTTGTGGATGGCCACCCAGGGAACAAAGGAATCTGAAGAACTCCGAGTGACGATTGCTTCCCGTGCAACCTTTTGACAATGGGCTCTGTCTAGAATAATTAAGTGGTCAGGGTGCAACCTGTCAGCTTGACAAGCAGATGTAGGGGGATGATAGGTGGAACGGGTCTTGCTAGTATGGCTGCATTCTTCTTCTGAAAGTTCTTGTCTCAATTCTCTCCTTTCCTTAATACACTCCGCGTGTATAGGATTTCTCGGACAAACTGAGTCTAAAGGTGAAAGTGCACAACCTCTGCAGAGTGTAAAACTGAGTACTTAGCCGTGTCCCCGGAAACGGACAATTGAGCAGCTGAACGAGGATGTCAACGGAGGATTCCACCATTCCAACTTCAAAAATATAAAACTTGATGGGTGAACAAGGGTAGAATGAGACAGTGGATTTCATGCCACGGATGTCTCGAATAGAAGAAAAGTGTTTTCCAAAGAGTTAGGAAAAATTGCCTTTATGCAAAATAGCCTTGAACTCCACCAGCCAAATATGCATATAGGCTGTAGAGTTATTCCATTAAGTGTCCACCATAGTGTCACTTGCCAGACTCCATTTTTAATGGAATCTGACCCACGTTGCTGCAATATTTTTCTTATTGCAGATTGTTCAGATGACGAGTGAGGTTTCGTTTAAAGGTTTCGAGTCTACAACCAACATGTTTTCGTCTGTGGCAACATGAAGTTGTTGGAGACCCACTCCTATTGTATTTCCGCTGTGTACTATTTCAAAGCTAGCTTTATGCTATGCAACTTGTATCGAATATTTTGTAATTCTGGATCATCGATGTAATAAAATTGATGCTTTGTTGTGATATTACATCGTAAACTGTGTGTGCAAACGAATCGATCCAGGGATTTGCACTATACACAGGTATCTGCCTTATTTAAAGTGCAGGTACGCTACAGTTAATTGGGACAGTCTTCTCCTCATCCTCCATGCTCGGGGGTTTGACGCTAGATGGTGCGACTGGATGCGTTAGATTTTTGACTCCATCCATACTTCAATTCTCCTTAACAGGGTTCCTGGCTCTTGGATCAGGTGCAGAAATGGCCTCCGTCAGGGGGATTCCCTCTCTCCCTACCTCTTCATCATTGTCGTTGACGTCCTCCAAAGGCTCATCCGGAGACAATTCGATGCTGGCTCTCTGTGCCACCCCATCTACTCTGACGCGGATGACACTCTTATTCTCTGCCAAGCTACTCCTCTTGCCATGGTTGCCCTCAAGGACACTTTGGACGCTTTCGCGGCTGCGACGGGCCTGGCAATTAACTTTCACAAGTCTTGCTTCATCCCCATGCATATGCCTGCTGCTGAGGCTGCATCCATGGCACCCACCCTGGGTTGTCCAATTTCCTCTTTCCCGCAACCCTACCTTGGACTTCCTCTCTCCCCCCTTAAACTTCCAAATTCAGCCTACACACCCATCATTTCGGCTATTGACCGCAGGTTGTCGGGGTGGAGTGCCCTTCTCCTCTCTTCTGGCGGGCGCCTCGTGCTCTGTAATGCTGTTCTCAACAACCTTCCCACTTACTTCATGTGCTCTGTTGTTCTGCATGTGCGTGTTATTGAGGAGATTGACAAGAGACGTCGTGCTTTCTTTTGGACGGGTAGTGATTCCGGCTCGGGTTCACGCTGTTTGATTGCTTGGGATAAGGTTTTTTTGTCTAAGCAGGTTGGTGGCTTCGGCATGCGGGATCTCTACCGACAAAACTTGTGCCTCTTGCTTGGTTTCATTCACAGGTTGCACCAGCGCGAAGAGCTCCCTTGGAAGCAGTGGTTTAGGCGACGCTCCAGCTCGGGCCTGGGGACCCCCTCCTCCCCTCCCACTTTCATGGACGGCATCCTCTCGGTATGCCTCCCCTTGTACCGGTCTCTGACCCGCTCTGTTCTGGGTGATGGCTGGTTCACATCCTTCTGGATGGATAAGTGGATGCCCGGTCCCCCCCCCCCCCCTTTGTACTCGCTTTGCCGCCTTGTTTTCCCACAGTACCCATCAGCAGGCCTCCGTCGCCGTCTTCGTCGCCTCCGGATTGGACCTCCAGCCTCGCCTCTCCCCGGTTGCGGAGAGAGAGCTCGCCGAGCTTCAGGTCATCATCGACTCTACGGCGCTCGTCGGGCGGGAGGACTCTCGCGTCCTCGACACCCCCTCCGCGCCCCCCTTCACCACTAGCACCACGTACCGCCTCGCGTCACCCCCCGGCGTGGCAGATACCTCCGCCGTGATTGTCTGGGCTACACGCCTCCCCTCGAAGATCAAGATCTTCGCCTACCTCGCCGATATCGACAGACTGAGCACCAGAGCCAACTTCTTCCAAGAACTGCGCCCCCTCTGCCCTCTGCGCCTCCTGCGCCGACACCGAGACCGACAGACACCTCTTCTTTGACTGTCCCTCTGCTGCCCCTGTTTGGGCTGCTGTGGGCGTGGATGTTCCCTCGCACGGTTTCGTCTGGGATATCCCCCCCCCCCCCCCCGGACACCTCCCCGACGGCGTGGCATGTAGCCATTGTTGCGCTCCTCTGGAACATTTGGAAAGCGCGTAATGACCTAGTCTTCAACGCATCACCATATCCACCGCTTTGGTTTTTCGTAGAGCTTGCGACGATATTTGTGTTTGGGGTGCCCGCTTTCCGGTTGTGGAAAGATCGGCCCTTGATCAGATTAGGGCATTGTTGTCCCATCTTTGATCGCTCTTTTCTCCCCTCGTCCCCCCTGTAAACCATTATGCTAAACATTGTATTGGGCTGCTTCGGCCAGTTTTCGAGCTTATATATAACAAGCGGTGGGGAACCTCTCCCCCCCCCCCCCCCCCCCCCCGTTACACTCGGAAAAAAAACTTGACATGCTCGACTCCGAAGGCGGGGGATCTCTCTGGGTGGCGAGCGGTGGTGGCGGTGCAGTCGTCTAGTACGGGGAGCGGGGGATTTCTTGGTGAATCGTGTGCACTTGGTGGTGGCGGCGGCGGCGGAATTGGCTGGTATCGGGGGGCGGGGGGTTTCTTGGGATGTAACGGTCAGGGAAGGAGAGGGGATTGATGGCGGCGGCTGGAGTTTCGGCGCTTAACAAACTCGACCCTTGTGTTTCGATTCGGGGCCTGATTCCCTCGGCCTTTTCCCTGACCCAACAAACCGAGCTTCAAATTGGCTCCGTGTTGCCCATTGGGCCATTTGGCTGTCCGCGGGTAGAGTAAAATCGGGCCCTTCTGCGACCTTTCCCCGGGTGCCTAATCCATGAGTCCGGAGGTGGGGAACAGAATCCCTCGTTATGGCTCGCTCTTCTCTCGCAATGGAGAGGAGACGACGCTTGGGCGACCCCATCCTTCTTCCTCCGTCCGACCGGAGCGAAACCACCTCCCGAGTCCTTGACCTTCATCCTCCTTCGTCCTCCATGCGGGCAACGTCCAAGGCCGGTGATCGATGAATCGTCGGATCTGACGGCGGCAAGGCAAGATCCGGTGGGTGCGGCTCGTTCGATGAGCTTCCTCCGCGCCGTCCTAGGTGAACTCGTCCTCGAGCTCGACGTCGAGTGGCGGCCTAGCTACAGCCCCTCCCAGAACCCCGTCGCGCTACAGCTCTGCGTCGGCCGCCGCTGCCTCATCTTCCAGCTCGTCCACGTCAACTTTGCCATGAGGGCAGATTTAACACTGGTTTTTTTCCTCCATGCAGCCAAATGCAGATAGGGTTGTGGGAGATTTCCCCCACCTCAATCCAGTGAGCGCATGCGTAAGTTCAAGTTCCCCAGGGGCGTTGTAACCCTGGTTCTTGCCACCCTTAGCACCAAACAAGCCCTAATCGTACGAAGAAAACCTCAGCTACAATCACATAAATTCAGCCCAGGTCTCATTTTCATGACTGATATTTTCAAATATACTCGAAATAAATTCGCTCTTGTTATCTAGGTGGGTCACCGTAGGCATCATATTTTGTACTAGGGTATATTGTCACTTGTGCGCTGACTGTATGGATAGCGCGGTGTGGACACGACAATGATCACATAGGTGACGAGATGGAGGGGTGTTTTTGTAAAATTGACACCTATATACAGATGGTTTGGTTGGACATGTTCAGAAATGTAGCACTCTTTTTCCCGATGTGTCAAATCCGTAAATTCTAAAGCGAGTTCGTCGCCTCTGTCCTCGACCACCATTACACTCACCATCGCCACCCAACGCCACGACCCTCCCTGTCGTCTTCAAGCTCCCTCATGGCAGGTCTCCACGGTCGGTCAATGGCAGTGCCCATCATCGATTGTGGCAAGAGGTCAAAGTTCTACGCCTTCTGCACGGAGAAGCATGCAGGTTGGGTCTATAATTTACAAGTGTCATGATGTTGGTGTAAGTATCCCAGTTCCAATGTTTTGTGGATGGTCTAGATTTGTTGGTCATGCACTGAAAATATATACTGCTCTGCCATTGATCCACTCGCTTGGATGTTCTTGTGTGACAATGGAAATTGGTGTTAGTGAAAGAAATCTTTGCTTAGTGAAAGAAAATCTATGTTTCTATGTTGAGTAATGCATGTGTGTTTTCATAGTGAGAGGAATCTATTTTCCTTGCACCGATCCAACTCTATGTTCTTTGTATTGTCTGATAGAAAACCTGCGATTTCTAGCATTGGGAGTTGGTATATGTTGACTATCTGGTTGAGCATGATGTGATTGTGGAAGAGACAGATGTTATTGAAACCTCAAATACTCCAAAAATTGTAAACTCGGCTCAGCTTGTTTGTCTTTTGTGTTCGAGTCAAGTCGAGTAGCGAGTTACTCGTTTAGCTCGCGAGTTTCGAGTAAAAAATCCAGACCTAATTGGGAGAGCAGAAGACAAAAGGGAAGAGTCGGAGTAAGCTAAGAGGGAGAAGGAGTTGAATGTGATTGTGGGCACGCTGCCTTTCGAGGGTTCCACGACTTAGGCCCACCCGGGGCGGCTCGAGCCCTAGCACTCCGGCTTCACCAAGGTATGTCCGCCCGGACGGCCAAACCGGGATATCTTTTATCTATGCCTGCAGGAAACCTCGTGATCCAAGGGAGGTATCAACGGGAGAGTCCTCCCCAGCTCTTTGACACCTACTGCCTTAAGAGAGGAGAGACGACGCTAGGAGACACTTGGCGCACCTACTCAGTGAAAAAGGGGAGGCACTCGGCTCCCGCGAGCACGACCAGTGTGATCTGGCCGGACATCACATCTGATATGTCTCAGAACCAGATGTGGTCGCGTGGACGAGACGGGGGCGAGTTGTCAACCAGCCTGACGAGGGATGTCCCCATCAATTCCCATGGTTACTATACTAGGGTAAGAGTTTATGAGGTAGAGAACGTGTGGTGTTGGTAGATTCGTCGGCCGACAAGCGAGAATTACCCAGGTTCGGGGCCCTCGAGTGAGGTAAAACCCATACTCCTGCTTGTTTGTTATTGATTGTGTATATGCGGCGAGTACAGAGGTCTAGCAAGATGTCGATCTTGCTAGTGTTTTGTGATTCTGATTGGTCGTGTCCCTGGTCGGTCTCCCTCCTGTCCTTTATATAGGGGTATAGGTCTCGGGTCTTAACCGACTAGGACTACAGTTATGGAAAGTAGTACCGACTATGCTATCTATGGTATATGTTTTTGACTTGGGCTTCGCTTGTTGGGCCTCTTCAGCCTATTGACAATTGGGTTTTAGTCATTACGTGCACCAGGTACCCACATGAAGGGGTACCTGTTTGGTATAACCTTGTCATTAGCCCCCCGAGTGCTTGGCTAATTCAGAGAATAAGTCATGGACTCACTACATAGTGCACGTCTCATGTTTTTTATGCTTTTGATACGACGATTTTGTCTTTTGGACTTATGAATTTTGACAAAGGATTTCGACTAAGTAGGCCTGGGTTTATTCGACTCAGTCGAAACCAGTTAACTACACTTGGGCAAAACCTTACTAGCCTTCAGTCGGGTTTCAAGTCCTTGGGCTTGAACCAAGAACATACTGGACAGACACACCTCAGGCCAGTCGATTGTCTTACTGATATTATTCTACAGTTTCAATTTGCTACCCAGCGCGTCCGCCAGGATTTTTATCGTATCTGCTGACACGGAAATGTCCAGGATTTTAACACTGCTGGAGTGATCCTCGGCCCTTTCGACTGATCGATGGGTCTTACCTTTGTATTTCTTGTATACATCATCCGAGGTACTCTATCGACTGATTTTCACTCGGGAATTTTATGTTTCGAATGTCTTTTGATTCTATCGGGTGCACGACAGTGCTCCCAATGGGAGTAGCCCCCGAGATTGTGCTTTACTGCTTGCAGTAGAGGATAATCTCAATTTTATGCTCTTACCAGTCGAACTCTTTTACCTTCTCCCGATGGAGTTTCCCACTCGACTCTTTTTCATTTTTGTCGCTTTATTTTTTAGCTTGTAAGGAGCTTTTCTTTTTTGTCAATCGCAGTATGGCACCCGCTTTCTGTTTGCCAGGAATGATCTCATGCGTGACATCCTTGGCGTGCGAATAGCACTCTGATGGGACGTGACATAGCGGGTCCCATTCTTTGACCGTTGTGGACACCGGGTCAGTTCTGATTTTACCTGACGTGGCGAAATTGTTGCGGACGTGATGATGGTTTCCTCGATCTATGCACGTAGTGGGCTATGTGGCCCACGGTGAGCGCTCTCTAATTATGCCACGTGTTGTGGTGACTTTTGCTCGGACGGTTGTGATGAATGGTTGTCTGCACCGTAAATACATGATCTTCTACTATGTTTATTTTTACCTTGCCATTTGTTCTCCGCCGTTTCTGTTTCATCTTCTTCCTCCCGCTCATCTTTCACTCCTTTGCCTTCCCTGTGCTTTTCTTCCGCCATGACGTCTCTGACCAAGATCTCCTCCACCACTGATATTTCTTCCCCGAACCAATCCCCGAAGAAAAATATTTTTGTTGATTCTGCCGCTACCTCCGCCGTTGCGACAAAGAATATCCCTGGCGATTGGGTCAAATCCATCGTCACCGAGAAGAAATTGGAAGATTTTCGCCAGGCAGGGATTTTGTCCCCATGTGAGGTTGTTGCTGCTCGGGCCCCGATCCATAAAAAGGTACTTCTCATGCCTCTTTCTGGAGACCGAGTTTGCTTTGTGGATTTTCTTCCTCGTGGATTTGGATTTCCTTTGCACGACTTCGTCCGGGGCCTTTTTTTACCTATGGGATTCAGATGCACGACCTAACCCCCCCCCCCCCCCCCCCCCCCCCTAGTGTTTTGCATATCTCTTGTTTTGTGGTTTTATGCGAGTGTTTTCTTGGAGTGCACCCCAGCTGGGCTCTCTGGAAACATATATTCCAGGTGAGTTTACTGTATCGTGAGGGTCTCCCTTTGTCGACTGGGGGTTTCTGCATTGAAGTACGCGACGGCTGTCGGTATTTTGATGTGACGTCATCCGAGCCTTTCCAGAAATGGAGGAAGAAATGGTTTTATGTGCTAGTCGATCAAAGCCTATTGCCTGCTTTTTCGACTGCCCCTCCGACAATGTTGGCGTCCTGGGATCATGACTTGTCGACTGCGGAAGAAGAAGAAGAAGAAGAAGAAGAAGAAGAAGAAGAAGAAGAAGAAGAAGAAGAAGAAGAAGAAGAAGAAGAAGAAGAAGAAGAAGAAGAAGAAGAAGAAGAAGAAGAAGCCTCTTCTCTTATGCTTAGGGTCCAAGAGCTGTGCAAAGCCATCACAGAGATCCAGTTAGTTAGTACGTATGTGTGGCGCCGAATCTGGCCATTGCGACGACGAGCGCACCCTTTATGGCGATATGAGGGATGTCTTGACGCCACCCGTATGAGCGCAACTGAGTTGTCAGGCCATGAATTTCATGGTTATGTGAACATATCACCGGAATCTCGCATGTCGATTTGCTTCTTTCGACTTCTCTGTGTTCCCTTATGACCTTGGGACTCCTATTCCCGAGGTATTTTTTGATTTGTTGCTTTCTCCTTCTTTTATTTGTCTTCTTGGCATTATCTTTTTCCATATGCGCTTGACTGACCTGCTTTTCTCATGATGTGCTTAGGGATCACCAGTCGTTACTTCTCTGCCGCCGCTACCCGAGCATGGTTCAACTACAGAGAAGATTCTTCCTGCTGCGGTTGATGCAGTTGGAGTATCTCTTCTCACGGATTACGTGATTGCTTCTGAGGCGAAGGCTGCTGAGGAGGCTCCTTTGTGTCTGGTGGCGACTGATCCGGTTACTTCACCCGCGGCAAAGCGTCGTCGACTGCGCCGACTTGGTGATGTTAACCCTGATGATGCGGACCCATCCTTAGTTGTTGCGGCTTCTTCTGCTGAGGCTGATGTAGAGAAGTAAGTTTTGTGCTTCGATTGTCCTTTGTGCGTTTTTTGTTGCTCCGTTGTTTGATTATGCGAACAGCTCCTTTGTCAGACAAGATCGTTCTTGCCCTTCTGCTAAGGTCGTCGAGTCGTTGTCCCCTGCCTCTTCTTCTTGGGTTGATCATGTAAATCTTCCCACTCTCTCATGTATTTGTCTTCTTCCATTCGTTCGTTATTCTCTTCTGACCCGGTTGGGCATTTTCCTGTTCCCTTTGTAGCCTGCTGTTATCGGCTTGGTCGTCGTTGGGCAAGCCTTTGTTCATGCGGAAGAAGAAAAGACCCGCCTGCGCTCCTCCTTGAAGCAACTCAGTCATAGGCCCCTACCTTTTTGCCTGTTTTGAGTCTTGAATTCTCTTTTGCACGACCTTCACATGCTATGTTACTTTTGCAGAGGAAAAACTCTCCCTTGAAGATCGAGTGGCTGATTTGGAGAAGAAACTTCATGATCATCAAGTTCGTTCTCGTGACGAATTGGATAACACTCGACGCTCTCTGGATGTGTCTATTCGGACATTAAATGTTATTTTTGCAGAGGCTTTGCCCGGGATTGCCACTCCTTCGACTGCGGAGGAGTTTTCCAAGGTGCTTGGACCTGGCACGACGACCCTTACTCGGTGGGCACGTGATTTGACAGTCTGCGGCTCTGAAATTACTCTGAAGCTGCTGCTGGCGAATGGCGTCGAGCCTGATTATGAAGCTTCATTATCAGATTACCCCGTCCTTTCGGGGAATCTCGGGTGCGGTTGCTCGTCTTGTCAAAGTCAGCATTTGCACCGGAGAGCGTCGTCAGGCTGCCGTGTCCACCGAGCGTCAGTCTCGTGGTAGCAAGGCCAAGATGGTAGCTCGCGAGTGACTCCTCCTTTTCTAATCAACAGAACTCCTTGTTGTAATATAAGACCCTCGTAAAGTATAATGCCTTTGCTTGTTTCCTGTTTTTTATGACTTGATCGAGCTTCGCTAGCTTTCTTGTCTTCCTTCAGGCCCAACTCTTGATCTCGTCGAGTAGGTTTATGTAATATTATCGAGTTTCAGCCCCCGAGTCTACCGGGTGGGTGTTTGTGAGTATGATCTTTAAGTAAGATCTAGCCCCCGAGCCTGTCGGGTGGGTGTATGCGACTGTGAACTTTTAAGTAAGACCTAGCCCCCGAGTATGTCGGATGGGTTATGTGATTACGAACTTTAAGTATAACCCAGCCCCTGAGTCCGTCGGGTGGGTTTGTGTGTCTAAGATATCATACCAAAACATCATTTATTGAAAATATTTGCCCAGTAGACTGCCTCATTTAAAACCTTCCAGTTCCCGTGGGTACCCTGGTAAGGAAAAGAGCGCGTCTGAAATCTACTGCGACTTTTACAATGATTTGTCGAGAGACCTATGCGTAAAAACGACGCAAGTGCGCCACATTGCATGGGTTGTGTGATAGCTCTCCCATTTGTGCATGATTCAGTCGATAGGCTCCTCCTTCAATGACCTCAGTAACTATGAATGGCCCTTCCCATGGTGACGCGAGCTTGTGGACTTTTTTTTTGTTTTAGTCGCAGCAATAAGTCGCCTACTATGAAAGCTCTTGGACGGAGATGTCGACTGTGATAGTTTCTCAGGTCCTTCTGGTAAAAAGTTGTGCGAGCCAAAGCCGTGTCACGTGCTTCGTCTAGTACATCCAAAGTGTCTTCTTGTGATACTTTTGCTTCTTCCTCCTCGTAGGCTTCTATTCTTGGCGCACCGAACTTTATTTCTGGTGGCAGTACGGCTTCTGCTCCATAGACCATAAAGAATGGAGTGAATTGTGTCGACGCGTTCGGGGTTATGCGAAGACTCCAAAATACCGTTAGCAACTCCTCGACCCAGGCACCTGCAGCTCTTTTGAGTGGAACCAGTAGTCTTTTCTTGATGCCTGCACATACGAGTCTGTTTGCTTTTCCGACCTGTCCATTAGACTGCGGATGCGCTACTGCCGCGTAGTTGAGTGTAATATCCCATTCTGCAAAAGGTCTGGAATTCTTCCCTTTGAAGTTTGTGCCATTGTATGTGATGATGTTGTTTGGAACCCCAAAGTGATAGACTATGGACTTTATGAACTTGACCATTGTTGTTGTTGTCGAACTTGCGATTGGGATTGCTTTGATCCACTTTGTGAATTTGTCGACTGCGACCAGCAGGTGTGAATGTCCTCCGGTGACGACTTTTTGAGTGGTCCTACCATATCGAGCCCCTATTGGGCGAACGACCATGTTAATGGTATGGTCTTGAGTGCTGATGCTGGTGCGTGGGGCTTTGTTGCAAATTTCTGGCACCCGATATCTTCCGCGTCTTTGAGCGCAGTGGGCCAGTAGAAACCTGCTCTGAAAGCTTTAGATGTCCGCAAGTTCCTGCATGAATGTCACGGAGTATAGTTTTGTCATCCTCGAAATCTATGCACCTTTAGAAAACGCTTTAAGTGCTTCGCTTGTAGAGTTCACCGTTGATAATGGTGTATGCCTTTGCCCTTGGAGTAATCCTTCTGGCTTCTACTGTATCGTCTGGTAGCTCTTCTCGGAACATATATGCTAGAATTGGCTCAGTCCAGGCTGGAGTCACGTGATCGCCTTGGCATAAGAGGACTTCGACTTCTGGGTCCAGTGTGCTAGGTGTGTTACCTGCCGTAGCTTCTTTTGAATTTGTCGTTGATCACTTTTTGTGGATAGATATGTGCGTGATGTGTTTGAGAAAGACACCTGGTGGGACTTGTGCTTTAGTCGACCCAATGTTGGCTAGTATGTCTGCTTCCTCATTGCTTTCTCGTCCAATATGCCGTAACTCGCAACCGTCGAAGTCTCCTTCCAATGTGTTATATAAGTCGCGATATGTGATTGACAAGGTTACACCAAACGGGTACCCCTTTGTGTGGATACCTGGTGCACGTAATGACAAAAGCCCAATTGTTGATAGGCTGAAGAAGCCCAACAAGCGAAGCCCAAGTCAAAGATATATACCATAGATAGCATAGTCGGTAGTACTTTTCATATATGTAGTCCTAGTCGGTTACAACCTGAGACCTGTACCCTAAATAAAGGACAGGAGCGAGACCGACCAGGGACATGCCCGATCAGAATCACAAAACCTTAGCAATACCAACATCTTGCTAGATCTCTGTACTTGCCGCATATAAACAATCAATAACAGACAAGCAGGAATAAGGGTTTTACCTCACTCGAGGGCCTCGAACCTGGGTAATTCCCGCTTGTCAGCCGACGAATCTACCAACACCACCTTACCCTAGGCCAGTAACCATGGGTATTGATGGGGATATCCCTCGTCAGCGATCATATTATCCGATATGGCATCGCAAGCCTTCATTGTTTGTTGTACCACCAAGTTTGAGTCACCGTATATCATCAGTCGAGTGCATCCCAAAGCCTTGGCCATTCGTATGCCATGTATTAGACCTTCGCATTCGGCCTCGTTATTGGATGGTGTCGGGAAATCCATTTGGAGTATGTACTTCAGCTTGTCTCCTTTTGAGGATATTAGTACTACCCCTGCTCCTGCCCCTTCGTTTTTCTTGGATCCATCGAAATACATTGTCCATGAATTGGATATGTCCGGTGTTCCTGGTAGTTGTGACTCAATCCACTCTGTTGTGAAATCTGGTAGCACTTGAGCTTTGATGGCTTTTGGGTGGTCGTATGTTATTCCGAGTGGTCCCATATCGATAAGCCATTTGGCGACTCGTCCTGTTGCGTCTGGATTGGTGAGTATGTCTCTAATTGCTGATTTGCTGATCACCGTTATTGGGTGCTCTGTGAAGTAGTGATGTAGCTTTCTTGTTGTTATGAATACTGCATAAGCTAGCTTCTGGAAGTGTGGATATCTTTGCTTTGATAGGGATAACACCTCGCTGATTTAGTAGACTGGTCTTTGCATACTTTGAGTTTTTCCTTCTTCCATGCGCTCGACTACAAGTACTGTGTTGACCACTCTATTTGTTGCTGCCACATAGAGGTATAGTGGCTCCTTCTCTTTCGGTGCTGCTAGAACGGGAGGCTTAGTGACTGTTCGTTTGAGGTCTATAACAGTTGCTTCTGCCTCTTTCGTCCATTCAAATTTATCTGCTTTCTTCATTAGTCGATAAAGCGGCAGTGCCTTTTCGCCTAGCTTGTTGATGAACCGACTGAGGGCTGCCACCCTTCATGTCAGTTGTTGTACTTCATATAATTTTATAGGCCTTTGCATGGTTAGTATAGCCTATATTTTCTCTGGATTTGCTTCAATTCCTCTTGCTGAGACAAGGTATCCCAAGAGTTCTCCTGCCGGGACTCCAAAGGTACATTTTTCTGGGTTCAGTTTGATGCTATAGCTTCTGAGGTTATCGAATGTCTCCTTTATGTCTGCAAGTAGTGTGCACTCCTTTCTTGACTTGATCACTATGTCGTCGATGTAGACTTCCACATTTTTGCCGATCTGCGTTTTTAAACAGTTTTGCATCATGCGCTGGTAAGTAGCTCCTGCGTTTTTTAGGCCGAAAGGCATGGTGTAGCAATATACTCCGAGTGGAGTTGTGAAGGCTGTTTTTTCTTGGTCTTCCTTCTTTATTTTTATCTGATGATATCCAGAGTATGCGTCCAAAAATGACAGTCGGGCGCATCCCGCAGTAGAGTCGACAATCTGATCGATACGGGGTAGCGGAAAATGGTCCTTTGGGCAGCATTTGTTTAGCCCCGTGAAGTCGATGCACATTCTGGTTTCGGTTGTTTTCTTCTTCTCAACTATCGGGGTTGGCAACCCATTCTGATTTCTTTATCTCTCGAATAAAATTTGCTTTGAGCAACTTGTCTACATGCTTCTCGATGGCTTCTCTTTTAGGTCCTGACACGCGTCGTACCGTTTGTTTAACGGGCCTGGTTCCTGGACTGAGCTGGAGAGTGTGCTCGGCGAATTCCCTGGGTATGCCTGACATGTCGTATGCTGACCATGCAAACATATCCCAGTTCTCACAGAGGAATTCGACGAGCGCGCCTTCCTGTGCGGCAGGCAAGCTTGTCGACACTTTGACCGTTTTTGCCGAGTTAGTCGGATGAACCTGGTGTGTCTGTGTGTCATCTGTGGTGTTGAATGTTTTGCATGTGGCCTGCTTTTTATTCTCTGGCATGTATGTTGTGTCGTTGAGAAGCGAGAGCTCATCCCGTGTTTGCTCTGCTCTGAATGTTTCAGAGATTTTGTTGAAGTCACGGTCGTAAGCGTCTGACCTTTGAAAGTTTCTCCTGACCGTAATTATTCCCTTTGGGCCTGGCATCTCAATTGGAGATATGCGTAATGTGGTATTGCCAGTAATCGGGCAAACGCCGGTCGTCCGAGTATAGCATGGTATTGTGAGCTCCAGTCGACAACTTCGAATTCCATTGTTTCGGTTCGAAAGTGCGTTGCATCTCCGAATGTGTCGTCGAGCTGTATTGTGCCCTTTGGCACAATGGCTTTGCCTGGAACTATGCCAAGAAAAGTATTTGATGATGGGGGTAAATTGTCGACTGACTTGTTCATTCGACGCAGTGTGTCGGCGAAGATGATATTGATGCCACTTCCTCCATCCATGAAAATGTTGGTCATGTTGTAATTTCCTATCTGGGCTTCTATTACCAGGGCGGAATGTCCTGGCCTATATACGGACGGTGGGTGGTCCTCTCGACTAAATGTAATTGATGTTTCAGATCCGCGAAGGTACTCTGGCACAGCCAGTGGTGCCATGACCGCCATGTTGACATGCCTGGTGTGTAATTTCTGTTGCCTGTTTGATGGTCGCCCTTTTCTGGATCATGTATGCTTGCCTCTGATGTCTGGAGTGCTGATCCGTCGACTGTTGGTGCGTGTAATATACCGCTCATGTGGCTTGACTGTTAGGCTCATATGATTGTGGTGGTGGCAGTGTTGCGCCTTGTGGTGTGGGTACCATATGCTCGAATGTATTGCTCATGTGCCTTTTTGCGTATTCGATTGCCAATTGTCCGAATTCTTGACACTTTTCAATCGTATGACTTGATATTAATCTCCCCGTCTCTGGGTCCTTGAATAAGTGCAGTCTGCATGGATTCTCTATTTTTGGATCTAATCGTGTTGTTCGTCTTGTCTGCTGCCGCCTCCCCATTGGTCATGGTTTCTGTTGTCCTGTCGATCGACTGACCTGTCGTTCTTGTATCTGCTTCTGGCTTCTCGGTGGTTGTTTTGTTTTATGTCATCTCGACGGCGATCACTACTTGAGAATCATGCTGCCATGAATTTGACATTGCGTTTGTCCCTGTTGTCGTGATCACGTCGTTGTCGTTTGTCGTCTCTACCCTGGTGAACTCGACTGTCCCGATGGTCGCGACTGTCCCGTCTGTCGCGATATCGTTGTGGTGAGTGCGGAATTTTGCTCTGGACTGCATCTTCGCCATCTTGCCACTCGGTTGCTAACTTCATGAGCTCGGCCATGTTTTTTGGTTTTTGTCGTCCGAGTACTTCTCTGAAGTCTTTTCTGTAGACTACATTCGTGAAGGCGTCCATTGCTCTGTCTTCTGATATTGCGCCCACGGAGTTCCTGATGGAGGCCCATATTCTGATGTAAGATCTAAGCTTCTCGTCTGTCTTTTGACGGCATGTTCTTAATTCTTCAAATGTTTTCGACCTCTCGCAAAGAGGGTCAAAATATTTTATGAAGTCTTCTTTGAAGTGATCCCAAGAATCGTAGGCTCCTTTGGATAAAGACTTGAGTCAGTCGCGGGCCGTGCCTTCGAGCATCAGCTCTATGCATTGTAGTGATGTTGTTGTTGTTCCTCGTTGGCATATGACTGTTAGTTTGTAATCTTCTAGCCATCCCGTGGGTTCCTGCTTTGAGTTGAATTTTGGCATGGTTGGTAGGCCAAACTTCTTCGGGAGTTTTCTTTCTTTAATCCGCCGAGTGAAGCATTGAGCTCCGCATGGTCCTGCGTTGCGATTGTCCGGCGATTTGCGACTGCCTGATCCTCTGGACCTACTTCTTGAGCGGCTTCTTGACCTACGACGACTTGAGCTTTTTTTGCCGTTGCTTCGTTGAGAACTGTGACTGGAACGATCTCTCGAGCGGCTCCTGGTATGTCTTCTCCTTCCTCCATCGACCAGTTCTTTTACTGCGATTTAAAAGGCCTTCATTTGCTGTAGGTATCTTGCTTCATCTGGGTCACCTGCCGGTGGTTTTCCTGCCTGAAGGGATGCTCCTATGGATATAAGGGCTCCTTCTGCAGTTTTGGGTTGGATTATGCCTTCAGAGTCGATGGACAAGAACGAGTTGTTCAGATTTCGAGTGACGTCTGCTCTTTCGTGTTCAGGTATTCTGTCGAATATGGATCTGCGTCGTGCCTCGGTTGCTCCTGTGGATCTTATGGATAGTTGTCATCTGCGCGCGCTTGATAGGCTTGCTTGCCTTCTTTGTTCTTCGAGTGTTGCTCTGTATTGCTTCAAGCGCTGTGACTCCTGCCTGTTGAAGTAGTTGTATGTTGCCAACTCATCTGGAGTTGCGTCTGCTGGCATCAGTATGCCTTCTTCAATGACCTTCGTTATCTTTGCAGCCATCTCTGTCGTGATGTCCAGAGTGGTGGTACCATCTGGTAGAGTGACCGACCGTGGATACTCGACTGGCTGTCGATTGGCTGCGTTTCCGACGTTTCCGCGACTGTTGCCACGTAGACTTGTTGGGGTATGTGGTAAGGATATGTGTAGTCTGAATTCTCTTCATATGCTGCTTCGATATCTCTATCCTGCTCTACGCTTTTGTTGTTTTCGCCATCTTCTATTTGTTGCTGTAATGCCCCAATCCATAAATTATACAGTGATGCTATGTGTCGGTGGTCATGCTACATAACCGAAGGTTACTGGGGTTACCACTCCCAGGCCGAGTAAACATCGGCAGGCGTGCTCGGCATGGATCATCGGCAACACAACCCTTCGATCATGCCATATCCAAAGCATAGCCCTCACGTATAATAAAGAGACTGAAACACCGGGACACCTGGCACATGACAGACCCTACGACTCCAGATAAAATATAGTTCAACTCTTAGTAGAGAAAGATAGCAAATATTACAATCCAAGGTCACAGACCCATCAGTACATCAAGCGGAAGCAAAATAAGTTGTTCTAACAACAAGATCCAAATATGGCCTAAGAGGCCTACAGATAAACAATCCCGTGCCAGCTGGTTCCTAGTTGCCCCAGGCTGCCACCCGGGAACCCCAGACTACTCGTCGATGTCAACATAGAACCCACCTTCGGGGTAGGTAAAGTCCTCCTCTGAAACAAAAATAAACAAGGGTGAGTTCGACGAACTCAACAAGATTTTGAGCTATCTGCTCTATGATTGGCTCTCAAGGTTTTATGGCTGTTTTGCGTAAAGCTGATTTTATTCTTAAAATATGACTCCAAGGCATCGACTATCAGAATATTTTCGAAGAGGGGTAAGAAGTAACTCTTTCTCTTTTGATTCACTTTTTCATCCTCTTCCACCACTGTACCTGTGTAACGAGGCACCTCCCCGAATCACCCTCGAGGAAGTCAACCTTACAATCGTGAGTGGTACCTTTAGTACCCAGTTTTTAATCATTCCGTTAAAGTTATTCTATGATCCCTGAATTCGTCACCAAGTCGTCCTTAACCGTGGACACGGCTTTTCGAAAAGATTTATCCCTGCAGGGGGTGTACAATGTGAAAGTCGCCAGGTTCCCGAGGGACCTCCCAGCTCCTTATCCATGCGTACCGTCCGGCCCATTGCCTGTACCACTAGCTCTCTTCCGGGGAAAGCCGGCTGGGTGGGAGCGGCTACGACCTTTACCTCGCTTTGGACTAACCCAGGATCATCAGTGACCGTAGGACAAGTTCAGTGCCTCCAACACCCTGCCCCGCGGCCACTCATTTTCCTACCACCATCATCCTCATCTCAGTCTTGGCCACCATCTCAACACACGCGCAAATGGAAAGCCAAACTAGAGGACCCTCGGCTAGTCCGACACAAGTTAGTCGGTCGATGAGGTTCCATATACCCACGCATGGTAGCACGCTCAACTTGGCTCGAAGGCGAGAACTCGCACTGAGGCGGCGAGAACGAGACAACCCACCACATACCATGTGGCCTCTCATCCCCACCTTTTAGCATTTTATTAAATATTACCACCATTTCTCCACCATCATCCGCGGAATTTCCACATCTGATCCCGACATGAATATCCATCGGATCACTAAGCAGTTAACTAAGCAGGGCTAAGCAACAACCTAGCAAAGTAATTAATTCCGGCCATCAACACAATTCTATGGGTAATAGGAGAGGGAAAACAGGTAATGGCTTCAGTAACTGAATGCAACTTTAGGATACTCTAATCCAATCAAATTGACATTTGGAACCGCATGCAATATTATAGTGGGGAAAATAATTTGCATAAAATAGGATAAGATATGCAAGAGGGTGGGGATCACGCTTGCCTTGCTCAGCAGGCGGGTAATACTGATCTTCGGGGTATTGTGGCGAGACCCCGGTTCCTGGATCTATCGATGCGTAAAAACACCGGAAAGAACACAATCAATACAAGCATTTCATATGCAATGCGCAAACACATGATGGTATGACATTTTAATGCATTGAACTATTATCACAACTATATGACATTTAAATGGGATGCTAAGAATAATTATTCAACGACATAGGAAACGTATTTTCCTATTTGTTTTTATGTGCATCTTCAATTTTATTCGAGGTAAACATGCTTGAAATGAGTAGTATGGTGTAGCTCATGGGCTGATGAGCATTTCCAATTACAGGGGCACCACTTTAGTAATTGGAGAAATTTATTTTAAATTTGAATCACACATTTTTATTTCTACCCCTTTGTTAATTTAGCAAAACAGAAAAATATATTAACATCAATTGACATTTGAATCAAACCATTAGATGGCATTTATTTTTCTGAGCATTTTGGTATCTTATTTGCTAAATTTGGATAAGTATTTTGAAAGTTATGAATTTTTGAAGTTTGAAACATTTTCTGTCTTTTTATTAAATCGCAGAGAAAACGCTCGGGCGTTTTTCACCGAGGCTGGGCTAACCCGAGCCACTGACGTGCGGGGCCAGGGGCCAGGTGGCGCTGACGCGGCGCTGACGCGGCGCGGGCAGGCTCTGGGCCACTGGCGTGTGGGCCCAGGCCGTCAGCGCGGCCGGAGCACACGGCCGGAGCGGACGCCGGCGGCGAGGTGGACGCGCGCGTCGTTCTACAGCGCCAGGGGATCGCGGGGGCTCGGTCGACGCGCAAGGGCGAGGGGAAACGTTCTACGGCGGCGCCGCCACCTATTGGTCACCGGAGCGCGCGCGCAGCGGCGGCGAGCGGCGGCCGGCGGCGAGCTCGAGGGAACATTAGCTACGGGGCACGCGCGGAGGAACGGAGGGCACGGGCGGATGCGGGTGCTCACCCTCGTCGCGTGCGGGTGCTCGGAGCGGACGGAGGAGGGCGGAGGCGACGGCGAGTGAGCTCGAGGCGCGGCGGCCGGAGTCGAGGAAGACGACGACGGGGCGGTCGATCCCGAGCTCCCCGGCTTGATTCCTTCTGCGGAGAGGGAGGAGGCGACGCGGCGGTGCTCGTGGTGGTGCTAACTGGGCTCGGGGAGGACTCCAACGACGGCGATGCGGCGGCGGAGCTCCTCTAGGGTTCGGCCATGGCGTGGGAAGAACAGAGGAGAAGATCGGGGGGAAGAGAGCAGAGCACGGCTCGGGTGGTCTTGTCCACTCCAGGGCAGCAGAGGAGGAGGGGGGGGTCCGGGCGCGGCGCAGGGGAGCTCGACACGGCGAGGTGGTCCGGCGGGGTCGGGCTCCTCGGTCGCTACAGGGAAGAAGACGCAGTTTTTGCAGAAAACCCCCTGGGCACTTTTCCTATTTCCTCACAGACAGGTCCTCCCCCCTTACAGAGAGGTCCTCTATTTCTTTTCAAAACCAGAGCACTGTTTTGATTTTATTGAGGCAGTTAAACATTTTATACAAATTTGAGAAAAATCAGGGAGCTTCCCCATACCATTTAGAGGTACCACAAAAATTGGCATCCCAAAATAAAATGTTTTGGTGCACTTTGGTTCATAGGTGTTTAAAAGGGCATTTGTTGATATTTCCATAAGTTGCCACTTTATGAAGTGGAGACAAATGCAATTATGATAATTGGAACCCGTGGAACTTCCTTGACAAATATGCCATGTTCAAAATATTTTGTTCTTAGCAAGTGCAATTATCTCCTGTTGAATTCCTGGAACTTCCTTGACAAATATGCAAGATTAAAGTGGGGGAGTGGTAATGTTCATAGTAGTAGCAACATGATAAACATGCCATGATGCAATTACACAAAAGTGGAAAAATTACAGAGGTTTTTAGGTTTTAACCCTTGGGCTGTTACAGTTGCGTATGTGCATCATAGTCGGTGACAACATGATGTGGAGATTGGATCTCTGCGCCAGTGAAGTCGGCTAGACGTATGTTGTCTTATGCGGGCTCATTATACTCAGGTAGGTGAAAACTTTGTTCTGGAGCGTCGAATTGCATATGGTCTTCGGTTGGGTTGATATGGAGGGTCGACGGCACTTCTTCTTCTATCTCGTTTTGCTTTATGAATTCATTGAATTCCCTTGTGGACATGGACCCTGCTATGGACGAGATCGGATCGATCTGTGATGTTCGCGCTCCAGTGCTTCCAGCCGAAGCCGTCGATATGATCATATCATCGACTGAGGTAGTCGACAGCTCTTTATCTTCAGGGAACTCATCCGCCGTGAATTTTTTGAGTTATGCGGACGTCATTGAATCTGTTGGAGATTGTGGCGACGGGATCAGATCGCTCTGTGACGGGGTATCTTCCTTGTCTGCTGCAGATGTGATCTCAGTCGGTCTCTTCTGAAGTAACTGAGTCGCGATCTGTTCAACTAAGTCCTGCACACCAAGCTGATCAACAAAGAAGTAATGTTCCCCAATGGTTAGATCAAAACCTGAATTGAGATTGGAGTAGATCTCCTGAGCTTCGGGTGAGTATGGCCTGATCCTTCCTGGTGATGCTGTTTTTGGCGAGTGGTCGCCTGTGATCTGGACACGATCTGATGTTGCTGATGTGCGTCCCTTTGAAGAAGTCGGCGGATCGCCGTTTTAAATTTGTACCAAAAAATCCATAGATCCAACACCACCTATTTCCACAGACGGTGCCAATTGACGAGGGATGTCCCCATCAATACCCATGGTTACTAGCCTAGGGTAAGAGTTTATGAGGTAAAGAACGTGTGGTGTTGCTAGATTCGTCGGCTGACAAGCGAGAATTACCCAGGTTCGGGGCCCTCGAGTGAGGTAAAACCCCTCCTCCTGCTTGTCTGTTGTTGATTGTGTATATGCGGCGAGTACAGAGGTCTAGCAAGATGTCGATCTTGCTAGGGCTTTGTGATTATGATTGGGCGTGTCCCTGTTCGGTCTCCATCATGTCCTTTATATAGGGGTACAGGTCTCGGGTCGTAACCGACTAGTACTACAGTTATAGAAAGTATTACCGACTATGCTATCTATGGTATATGTCTTCGACTTGGGCTTCGTTTGGTGGGCCTCTTCAGCCTATTGACAATTGGGATTTAGTCATTACGTGCACCAGGTACCCACACGAAGGGGTACCCGTTTGCTATAACCTTGTCACAGCCCCTGTGCACAGATGACCTCGTCCACTTCGGTGGCACGACCGGGCGAGGTGTCTCCCAAGCGTGATCAGCACTCGGGGCGTGTCCAAGACCCCTTCTGAAAGTATATAATGTGATAGTCCTCCGCGGAGAGATGTAATCTAAAAACCAAGTGTTCCTTCAATACAAGCTCAGACAAGCAGGACATATGGTTTTACATCTCCGGATCGCCAGAACCTGGTAAAAAACTTTGTGTGCTTTTCTTCCACTTTCGATCCTACATATGGTCTTACATCTCCGGATCGCCATCTCTTTGCAACCGTGCTCGGTGCTTCCCTATTCTCTAATGTCGTCCCGTTGGACAACGACTGGATGCGTGGGGGCATGTTAGTCTTGCGAATAGAGGGAGTTCTACGGTTTTTCTTGCGCAAAGACGAAGATCGACTTGACGCATGTTGGTCGGTGTCGGGTTCCGGAAGGCTCTGTCAGCGATCTCACATAGATGTTTGTGCCTAGATATTGCTGGATCGGGTTGTGCCGGAGGGTGCGACGTGAATTCCAGTGTCTGTTGCCATCATGGGTAAATTCATGGTGAAGTCAGAGATGTGGAATGTCATAGACATCGAGATTGGAGGACTAGCAGTGGTGTTAGGAGACTTTGCTGCCATGATGAACTTGCTTGAAATTTCGGGAATCGTAGAAGTGATATGTAAGCGGGGTGACAACACATGTGAAGTTCTAAGTTTTACCTTTCAGGGTGAAAATCCAAAGTCTCGTCTTAATTGGTTGTGCGTGTCAATGGCCTCTTCGGTTATTACGATGTTGCAGAAGCTAGGTGTAATTGGTATCTTCACGATATTAATATATACTCTTTATAGTGATTCTCTATTATCTATTGGAGATGATGATGGAAACATTAGTTCAACCAATCTGTTAAGACTTGTTATTTGTGTACTCTCCGCTATATTATATGATTGGTTTTAATTCTATTTCATTAGTCATATTTTATCTACCGTTTTTTTTCTTGTGACTACATCATGCTGCAAATTGCATATAGCTAGGTTATGTGCTCTGGCCTCTAGCTCATTGTGGAATCATTCACGTTGGCGATGCTCCACGCGCCAGCTAACTTGCCTTGCATTTGCACGCATTGATGTCTCCATGTCAATGCTGGTTGTCCCTCAATGATTTTTTTGCCGTAAATTCCCCGGTCCAATACTATTTTGCAGGTACACACATACTGCATCTTAACATGAACCACATGATCATGTCGACTCTTGTTGATTTTTATCTGAAGCTAGCAAATGGGCAAGGAAAGTTAGGAAGGCCAATTCAACCAAATGTTTCTCGCGAATGCGTCATCGAGCAACTGCTGCGTGCTTTGATATTTGGATGGAGAGACATGAGGAATCATTCGAGGGTTTTGGACGGATCTCGATCGTGGCGATCGAATGAAGAGATCTGGCTTGATGGGAATGTTTTAGCCAGCCAGATCATGTATGGCGTGGCGTGTCCATCAAGGCCCCTTGTCCTCATCCTAGCTTGCTATAGTGAGAACAATGTACACACTCGGTTACATTGGGCGTAGTAAGAAGCTTGAGGACCACTGAGCTCGGAAGATACTTCGATACTTTGCCTGTAGAGAGAATGCCCTACGAACAAGCCATGTTCCCAAAGCATTTCAGAGCTACGATTGCTTGCCGCACATGCGCTCGATCGGGCTGTGGTACACACTTGTACAGTACTGTTAGCTACTGTATGTATGAATCACCATTGCTGCACTGCAACATATTTTTCTTCTCGTTCATTTCGCCGTTATGTCCCTTCACACGGAGGCCACTGCAATCACATTCCCTAGCACTGTATTTCCTTGCCTGCTTGCTTGCCATGTTTCACTCAAAAGAGCTCCCATGAACGACGACGAAGCCGCAACGCGAAGCGCATGCTTGGGTTGAGGCAATGGAGAAAACGGCATGCAGATCATCGACCTTTCGGCGGCACCCGATCCCAACGGAAGCGGCGTATCCCGAACCGGCGTCGCTTGCGCTGGACGAACAGAACAGTGGAGACCGTGGATCCGCCACCAACCCGACATAAATCCACCACACACGTCGTGGTCTCCTCCGGGGATGTGGGCGCCACACCACCGCCGATTCGAGCCGAGCATCGTCATGCCCCGGAGCGTCCCTGTAGCGCCTCGATCGCGAGTCCACCTCCTCTCCACCCTGATCTGTCGCGCATGACCGATCTATCTACTCGCCTATATCTTTCGCTCCCGCAACTGCATTTTCCACCCGCCATTAACTTCCCTTCGCCACCACCACCATGGCACCATCAATTGAGTTTAGGTCTGTCTAGTTACTGGTGGCAGTGGTGCAATCTTAGTACTCCAGGACCTCTGCTCCGGTGTCAGATCAAGTGAAAAACCCTTTCCGGTACCAACTTGTGAACTTCCAAGTCGGTGGCGGTACAAATCAATACGGGTGCAAGATCAGTTTCATCCTCTCATCTGTAGACTGTAAGGTGGTGGTGGTGTTTACTGCCGTGCCCAGCGACAGCACAGCTTCAGATTGGGGACACAAGTGCAGTTTTACAGGACGAAACGCAGAGATGCATGGGCATACATACTATGCCGGTTTCGCCGTCTCTTCAGGGAAAATACCAAAGTGCTCATACAAACTCCATACGTACTGCCTTGATTACCCTAATAAAGGTATTTCTTGGCTAGGGGCTAGTGAAGGTACTACGACTACGAGCATTCCACAACTGCAGTACTGTGCGTGCGTCTTCATTGTCTTGTAAGGTTAAGTACTGCAATTATTAAGGAGAAGACGTACGAGCGATGCAAACTGAAAAGAGAAGATGGTATATACATTATCCCTCAATATTTGACTTGAAAATGAGCTATTCTTTGTCTTCACCAGCCAACCACACAATGAAGCAGAGCTGACTTCTGAAGCTCTGAGCATCAGAATAAACTTTGCAGTCAAATCCAACGGCAGCTCGCAGACAAACTCCCTTCACTAGACAGACACTCAGCTTGGGCCTGACGCAGTGGCCCTAGGGGCGATCGACCGAGTCAAACGAAGCTCTAACCGTTTAACTGCCGAAGCCGCTCGACCCTGCTCTGCTGATCTGGTGCTCTGCTACCACGCCGATCACCTCTTCGTCCACGGCCCACGGCTACCTACGCAACCACAGCTAAAATGGTGGCAAGTTACAACCACTGCAACCAGTGTCCAAGCGGGTCTTTAAAGCCCTACCTTGCCACACACACAGCACAGCGCAGCGCAGATTCCATCAGTCTCTCCACTCTCATCAGTCTCTGATCGAGTCCAAGCACACACGAACGAATTACTAGACAGCAGTGTCTCCACGCAGAGCAGCTCGATCGTCGATCGGTCTCAGCCGTGGAGGGAGGCCGAGATGAGCTCGTCGGTGCACGGCGCCGGCCAGGACCATGAGAAGGATCCGAAGAAGAAGAAGGCCGCGGATGAGAAGGTGGAGAAGGTGCCGTTCATGAAGCTCTTCTCGTTCGCGGACCGGTGGGACTACGTGCTCATGGCGGTGGGCTCCGTGGGCGCCTGCGCGCACGGCGCCTCCGTGCCCGTCTTCTTCATCTTCTTCGGCAAGCTCATCAACATCATCGGCCTCGCCTCCCTCTTCCCCACCACCGTCTCCGGCCGCGTCGCCAAGTACTCGCTCGACTTCGTCTACCTCGGCGTCGTCATACTCTTCTCGTCCTGGACCGGTGCGTCTGCCTCGCCAAGCCAAGCTAGCTTGTCCGGATCCGTTATTCCGTACCGTGCAAATGCATGGTGCTTTTACGTGCGTGTCTCATGCTTGTTTGGTTTTGTTGCAGAGGTGGCTTGCTGGATGCACACCGGGGAGCGGCAGGCGGCGAAGATGCGCCTGGCCTACCTGCGGTCGATGCTGGACCAGGACATCGCCGTCTTCGACACCGAGGCCTCCACCGGCGAGGTCATCAACGCCATCACCAGCGACATCCTCGTCGTCCAGGACGCCATCTCCGAGAAGGTACGGACCTCCTACCACTGCATCCTGTCAATGCATGCGCTTGTTGCCATTTCTCGCCGTTGCACCCATGCGAAACCGGCCGTTCATCATGCGGTTGAAACTGGAAACGGCCGAAGATCAGGCAGCGTGGTGACTGACTGACTGACTGGTGAGTTGAGTTGATACGGCGGAAGTTATGAGAGTTGGTGAAGGGCATTGAAGGCGTTGCGGGTGCCGGAGGGGGAGGAGGTCATCGATCGAACCACTTCAGTACGACAGCTCCGTCATGTAGATTGAATTCTACGCGACGGGATACAGTCTCCGGCCTGGATCTGTATTCCCAATCTCGACAGGCTGACAGCTCCTATGCGTATTCAGGCCCATGCATCTCTGTTACTGTCAAAATAAAAATAGTAACGCCGTAATTTGCAACCTGCAGAACATGTTTTTGTTGTTCTTTCTATCGGATACTCCTGCATGGTTGGGAAAGATAAGTTACTACTAGATGAGATGGATAAGAATGCCCAGGAAAATGAGAGTAATGCATATATTAGCATGGCATATATGAATCTGAATTTTCACCAGATCCTCATGTTCAACTCATGCCTTTCATCTTGGGAAAACTCGTTACTGCATATTCTGCTCCTTGCAAAAAAAAATCATGTGCTGCAAAGAAATAAATGTACCTTGATGCATGACCATCCTAAGATTCACATACATCACAATAAATGAATGTCTTGATCCACCGACTGTTTAGATAGAGAACTCAATAGGCATGGTTCTACTTCTGCACGCACTGTTCCCATCGATCTATCCTGGTGGCTTTTTAAGTAGCCTGATCTGATAGCACGACCTGTTTATGCATGCTTATGATCAATGAACGGTTTATGTTGCTACTTGCAAGGGCTCTCTCCATCATGAGCTAGCTATCATTATCAGGAAAAACAGTGAGCTAGCTATCACTATCACAAAATTCGTATGTGATATCTGACCACCAATTTGCTCACCTACTCTTTTGTACCTCGTATATGACAATCATTTGTGTTTACTCGTGAATTTAGAAGTTTTAATTGCACCACTTCAGTTGAAAGCAACATTTAGGGAGCGACTTTGAAGTAAGAGTTTACTCCGTTATGGCTATGAGCACCAATCGCTAGCTGCAGAGGAAGGGTTTCCTTCATTTTCGAAAAGAAAACGTGTACTCGGTGAGAATTGAGGGCTCATTTGATTCAAAGAAAACTGAACTGGATTTTTGGAGGATTCTATTATAATTGAATGTTTTCTATCTTGCTTATTTGATTTGTAGGATTGGAGTGTACATGACATTGCAATCATATGTTTTTCCTATTGCTACGTCTATCCTATCCTATGAATGTACCTCATATCTCCCAACTACAACTTATGTCTCGGCTGCATCATCTCACATTCTCACATGAACTTGTATCTTAGTTGTAGTTGAGAGCATGGGTTTGGGGTACGGTCAGGAAATCCGGTTACCGTGCACTAGTAACGAAAATTCTTGATTTTGGATATCGACTACCGATCGTGCCATGAATAACCAGACTACATACTTCATTCGTACATGACTTTATCGGAATATGCAACAGATGTAAAAGTCATTCACCTATCTTTGTAGCTCTAAAAATTCTAGAAACCACAACCAAAATTATCAGTGTACTACCTCTGTTCCTAAAAATGAACTTAGTGTAACTTTGACCAATGTTATAACCAAAATAGGAGCATTTACAAGATCTAATAACCATACTATGAAAATATATTCTTTGTTGGGTCTACTGAAACTAATTTGGTATTATAATGTTTATTTTTTGTCCATATATATGGTCCAAGTTGTATTATGTTGTTTTTTTACTAAAAATAGACGCTTATTATGAGAAATGGGGGGGCGGGGGGGGGGGGGGGGGGGGGGGGAGGGGTCCACTAATCTTTTTATAGAGAATTTTTTAATGTGTTGGTCTTGCTCTTCTTCACATGGACTTTGCTCCTCATGATATTCCAAGAACCTGGCATAAAAGGATCTGGTATGCTTCTATTATTGGTCAAGATTGTTGGTACTCTTTATTGTTTGGAAATCACAGAAATTTTTCCCTTTATGATGGAATATCCATTATCAGTCAGAGCCTCCAAAAACATAATACTCCCACTGATCCACTAAAAGTGCCGCTGAGACAAGAGTTATGTCCTACCGGTCAATCAGATAATGTATTGAATAAAAAAGAGAACAGAAAAAATTCAAGAGTGAAACTCTCAAGTCTTCAATTTTTTTTAGATAAAACATAGATATTAATATTGCGAAGATACCAATAACACTCCCAGGTGTTCAATATTGGAAGAAGAATTTGAGACCGGATCTTGCTCTAGTTACCCATGGGGCAAAGCTAAAAAAAGCACACTGTTTACAAGACTGGATACCACAGAACTTTTGATTTTCCATTCTTTTTAACTATGTTGTGCATATGTATCATTTTCTTTTATGAACGAAATTATTCGGTAGGACAATGTTCTACACTCCTACTGTTTCAGCGTCAAAGAAAGAAAAGAACGGCCAGACACAAGTTATGTCATTGAGACACAAGTTATGTCCTAAAAACATACAACTCCCTCCAATTTATAAAGTGTGTCATTGAGACACAAGTTATGTCCTGCCGCGTCAGCCAGACAATGTCTTGAATAAAAAAGAACAAGAGAAATTCAAGACTGAAACTCCCAAGTTTTCAAAAGTGGAGGAGGCAATCAACAATTGAGAGAGGATCTTGCTCTAGTTACCCATAGGGCAAAGCTGAAAAAAGCACAGAGTTTAAGAAACTGGATGGAACTTTTGATTTTCCATTCTTTCTAACTATCTGTATATTTGTGCATACTTATCATTTTTATTCATTAACACAATTATACGGGAGGACAATCAGAGAAAGAAAGGAGGATCTGCTAACCGTCAGATCTAAATCGAACGGCCATCTGCGCACTTGGCAGAAGCAGTGATCAGTGGTTGACATGTTTCGTTGACCATAAAATGTGTCACTGCAGGTGGGCAACTTCATGCACTACATCAGCCGTTTCCTGGCCGGGTTCGCCATCGGCTTCTCGCGGGTGTGGCAGATCAGCCTCGTCACCCTCGCCATCGTCCCGCTCATCGCCATCGCCGGCGGTACCTACGCCTACGTCACCATCGGCCTCATGGCCCGCGTCCGCAAGTCCTATGTCAAGGCGGGCGAGATAGCTGAGGAGGTGATCGGCAACGTGCGGACGGTGCAGGCGTTCGTCGGCGAGGAGAAGGCGGTGAGGACGTACCGGGAGGCCCTGCTGACGACGTACAAGTACGGCAAGCGGGGTGGCCTCGCCAAGGGCCTCGGCCTCGGCTCCATGCACATGACGCTCTTCCTTTCCTGGGCGTTGCTCGTCTGGTTCACCGGCATCGTGGTCCACAAGGGCATCTCCAACGGCGGCGAGTCCTTCACCACCATGCTCAACGTCGTCATCGCCGGCCTGTAAGTACACTGCACTGCAACCCTTTCCGTTGCCAATGTCCATGTCGACAGAGCAGAGCATTAACTGATGGATGACAATTTTGCATATGCAATGTACGCTCGCATTGATCAGGTCCCTTGGCCAAGCGGCGCCGAACATATCGACGTTCCTGCGGGCAAGGACGGCGGCGTACCCTATCTTCCAGATGATCGAGAGGAGCACGGTGAACACGAGGAGCTCCAAGGCTGGCCGCACGCTGCCGGCGGTCGAGGGCAGCATCTCCTTCCGGGAAGTTCGTTTCGCGTACCCGTCCCGCCCTGACGTCGTCATCCTCGACAAATTCAGCCTCGACTTCCCGGCGGGGAAGATCGTGGCCCTCGTCGGCGGGAGCGGGTCCGGCAAGAGCACAGTGGTGTCCCTCGTCGAGCGGTTCTACGAGCCTCTCTCCGGCACGATCCTCCTCGACGGGCACGACATCAGGAGCCTGGACGTCAAGTGGCTGCGTGGCCAGATCGGGCTCGTCAACCAGGAGCCGGCGCTGTTCGCGACGAGCATCCGGGAGAACATACTCTACGGCAAGGGCGATGCCAGGCGGGAAGAGATCGAGCACGCGGCGAAGCTGTCGGAGGCGATCACCTTCATCAACAACCTCCCCGAGCGGTACGAGACGCAGGTCGGCGAGCGCGGGATACAGCTCTCCGGAGGGCAGAAGCAGAGGATCGCGATATCCAGGGCGATACTGAAGAACCCGTCGATTCTGCTCCTGGACGAGGCCACCAGCGCGCTGGACGCCGAGTCCGAGAAGAGCGTGCAGGAGGCGCTGGACCGCGTCATGGTCGGCCGCACCACCGTGGTGATCGCGCATCGCCTGTCCACCATCAGGAACGCAGACACCATCGCCGTTGTGGACGGTGGCAGGATCGTCGAGACCGGCACGCACGACCAGCTGATGGCGAACCCTCTCAGCGCCTACGCTTCGCTGATCCAGCTGCAGGAGGCTGCTCAGCTTCAGCACAAGCCGTCTTTCTCGGATAGCACAAGCATCACAAGGCCGCTAAGGTACCTTTGCAGTTGCAGTACATCGGTGTGCCATTGTTTGATGCTAACGGTTTCCTCAATGAGCTAATTGATCATTGTTTTCTGGTACATAGTTCCAAGTACTCGAGGGAACTGTCAGGGAGGACGAGCATGGGTGCCAGCTTCCGCTCCGACAAGGACTCCATCAGCCGATACGGCGGCGCGGAGGGGTACGACGAAGGGCACAAGGGGAAGCCCGTCTCCATGAAGAAACTGTACTCCATGGTGCGGCCTGACTGGATGTTCGGGCTGTCAGGCACCATCAGCGCCTTCGTGGCGGGCGCCCAGATGCCACTCTTCGCCCTCGGCGTCACGCAAGCTCTCGTGTCCTACTACATGGGGTGGGAGACCACCAAGAGGGAGGTGCGCAAGATCGCCGTGCTCTTCTGCTGCGGCGCGGTGCTCACCGTGGTGTTCCACGCCATCGAGCACCTCAGCTTCGGCATCATGGGCGAGCGGCTCACGCTGCGTGTCCGGGAGAAGATGTTCGCGGCGATCCTGCGGAACGAGGTCGGGTGGTTCGACAGCACCAGCAACACCAGCGCGATGCTGGCATCGCGGCTCGAGACCGACGCCACGCTCGTGCGCACCATCGTCGTCGACCGCTCCACCATCCTGCTGCAGAACGTCGGCATGATCGTCACCTCGCTCATCATTGCCTTCATTCTCAACTGGAGGATTACGCTGGTGGTGCTTGCCACGTATCCCCTCATGGTCAGCGGCCACATCAGTGAGGTGAACACAAATCTGTTCAACGTTAAAAGCCTATATTTCAGTGTCCTAATCAGACTGACTGAACTTGGTTATGCTGTGATGCCACAGAAAATGTTCATGAAAGGATACGGAGGCAACTTGGGCAAGTCGTATCTGAAGGCTAACATGCTCGCGGCTGAGGCGGTGAGCAACATGCGGACGGTGGCCGCCTTCTGCGCTGAGGAGAAGGTGATAAAGCTCTACGAGGATGAGCTCAGGGAGCCCGGGAAGCGGTCATTCCGGCGAGGACAGGGAGCCGGCGTCTTCTATGGAGTCTCTCAGTTCTTCCTCTTCTCTTCCTACGCGCTGGCATTATGGTAAAGTGCTATTTAAACCCAGCGAGACGACCTCTGAATTTTCTGTAGTCCAAGAGCAACTTGTGAAATGTTAGAAACTTCAGGTACGGCTCGCAGCTGATGGGCAAGGAGCTGGCCTCATTCAAGTCCGTGATGAAGTCCTTCATGGTGCTCATCGTGACAGCGCTGGCAATGGGCGAGACGCTGGCGATGGCGCCGGACATCATCAAGGGGAACCAGATGGCGTCTTCGGTGTTCGAGATCCTGGACAGGAAAACCGAAGTCCGGATCGATACCGGTGAGGACGTCAAAAAAGTGGAAGGCGTGATCCAACTACGGGACGTGGAATTCCGGTACCCTTCGAGGTCCGAAGTGGCCGTGTTCAAAGGCCTCGACCTCCTGATGAAGGCCGGCAAGAGCATGGCGCTCGTTGGGATGAGCGGCTCCGGCAAGAGCACGGTTCTTTCCCTCATCCTCCGCTTCTACGACCCGATCGCCGGGAAAATCTTGATCGATGGTAATCCTGCTGTTCAAACAGTAACAACAGTTTCAGTTCCCGATGAGGAGATCAGCTGACTGTACACCGATGCGTTTTGCAGGAAAGGACATCAAGAAGCTTAAGCTCAAGTCGCTAAGGAAGCACATCGGCCTAGTCCAGCAAGAGCCGGCGCTGTTCGCGACGACGATCTACGAGAACATCCTGTACGGCAAGGACGGCGCAACCGAGGCCGAGGTCGTGGAGGCGGCGAAGCTGGCGAACGCGCACACCTTCATCAGCTCGCTGCCGGAGGGGTACCAGACCAAGGTCGGGGAGCGCGGCGTGCAGCTGTCCGGCGGGCAGAAGCAGCGCATCGCCATCGCGCGGGCGATCGTCAAGGATCCGGCCATCCTGCTCCTGGACGAGGCGACGAGCGCGCTGGACGTGGAGTCGGAGCGCGTCGTGCAGCAGGCGCTCGACAGGGTGATGAAGAACCGGACCACCGTGATGGTGGCGCACCGGCTGTCGACGATCAAGAACGCCGATGTCATCTCGGTGCTCCAGGACGGCAAGATCATCGAGCAGGGGAATCACCAGCACCTGATCGAGAACAAGAAGGGCGCCTACCACAAGCTTGTAAACTTACAGCAGCAGCAGCAAAAACAGCTGCAGGAGGGGCAGAGTTCATAAGCTCCTCCCCTCAAGAACCATGTGCTTCTGTATCTAGCCATACATTGAATGTAAAAACTCTGCGCTGCCTTTTCTTTTTCTTAAACGGGTGTTCACAATTACACAAGGAGATGTGCTGCTCTCTTGTTAATTTCTGTGTAGCAGTAGATAGTAGTTATGGAATTTCATTTAGGGATACATATATATGTGTGTGGCTGGTGATAAAAGTACTTGAGAAATTATAGGACCACAGGCCATACTCCGATCATTTGAAGTGGCTGATAAAATTTGACGTGCTGCCAGTGAGTGAAATTCCATGTTTTTTCTCTTACTCAAGTTACTCTCTCCTGTAATAGGTATTTTAAGGCCACAGCATGTTTGACTGATGTATTATACTGTGAGTACAGAAGTGCTGTCAGACTGTAACAAATGAACTGGAACCAGATACTGTAGGGAATGGAGCACTATTTTGACAAAGATATACACCGTAGTCATCCAGAGAAAGCCCAAAAAAAATCGGCCGGTGACACAAAAAAAATCATATATATATATATATATATAGGCCAAGCGTTCCATACCATGAAGCAGCAAAAAAAAGGAACTTAGATTAAGCAGCCTAAGCTTTTTAGCTCTATTGCATCTTGAGCTGGTCCTGGAGAAAGACATGGATGGGAAACTACATACAGCAAAAATATTTCAGACCTCAAGCCTGAGTAGGAAAATACTCAGTATTGAAGAACTGGAACCGAGACGTCATATTTCCTCTTCTTTTTGCCAATAGGGTCACTTCGAGGACCGCTTCGAGACCCCTTCTCTACATTGCCCTGTGTGACAATGCATTCCAGGAAACGTTTTCCTCGTGCAGATGACATGTTACTTATTAACCGTTTTGCATTCTTATCCAGGGAAGAGCCCTTAACAGATTTAGATGCAGATGCAGCCTTTGGTTTCTTCGCCTTCTTTTGATGTTCAGCTGCAGGCATCAAATGAGTATCCTCTTCGTCATCTGTAAATGAGACATTCAGAAAGGTGAACTTTCTGGTTTTTTTAACTATAAAAAAGTGTGAAAAGGAGTAGCATGTACAGTAAAGACAGGACTGAGAAATTATTTAGCTACTGCAACTTTCTGATGTTCAGTTAAGGAATTAGAATCACTTCCTCTACAATCTGTGCACATGTAATTAAATAGTTAAACCAATACCGTGAGGACAAGGTTATTATTTCTTGACGCAACAGGTATGGTACTTGAATGCACTTGTTTGCAAAACATAAACAGATGTTGCAAGTGCAGTTGAAAATAAATCCTTACCTAAGTTCTCAAACTCAAAAACACCAAGGTCATTAAGGGGAAATATTCGCTTGGCAGGTGGTGGTGGAGTTGAGGGTCTCTCAGGGTTGGTGATTTCACTAGCACTAGGGGCACACCTCATCACCACATCAACTTGCAGAGGTGCTCTCTGTGGACTGATTTCTTCTTCTTTGTTCATGCTGTTGAAAGCATCAGCTGAACATTGCTTATTTCGCTCCTCAGGAAGGAGAGATGTTTTGCATTGACTTGCTTCATCAATCTCAAACTTATCACCAGAACCACTGTTACCAGATGTTGAACAGTCTGCGTCTATATTATCCAAAACTGAGACAGGAGATGCACCACTCATAGCCTCCTCTAGCAAGCTTGAGAACCACGGAAACATGCCTTGCCTAACATAGAAGAGAATATATGCCTCCTGGTGTAGTGCGCTTGTCTCACTAATGGAATCAACCTGCACATAAGTGTGACTATTACAAGGTGAAAAGATTTGCATCATTAAAGTTAGAACAAGTGACCTGTGACACATACATTTGAGTCATTCATCAAGTGCCAACTGCTTGGTGAAGAACGAATCGTGCAGACATAGTGGCCATAGTTAGGTAAGCCAGAATGCTCAACAACACCATAAAGATCATATTTCAATTCCTGCTGAATGCGAAAATACAAGCAAAACATCAAAATATGTCTACATGGTAAGCCTACAAGCAGACAATGGCACCAAAACTCACCTCATTGTCTGGATTACTGTGGAATGGCTTCATATCAAGTTCTGATGGGTATGCCACATGTTTGTCAATCTTTTCAACCGAATTATCAAGTGTGGTGAAGCGCTTGAGTTGAAATGCAATGACATCAGGTGACTTATCAAGCACAAGCCGCTTGTCCTTAGAAACTTGAATATTACAACTTTCACAGGTGAGCTTGTTCTCAGCATCACCAATTTGCTCCACCTTGGTAAATGAATCCAGAGCAGCAACAAGGTCATCAACCTGATCAATCTCCAAGCTGAGATCGAGGAAGGGCTCAAATGTCTCCGAGCAGTGACCACATGCGTGGCATGTCAACTATATGAACATAATAGCATTAGTTGAAACACAAGTCCATAGAGAATAAATAAGCGGCAGCAAAGTACACACCTGGCTTTTTAGTCGACCTCCAAACACCTGCTTGACAATACTTTCCTCATCAAATGATGAGGGTTTCCCATTTGACTCAGGATCAAGGGTGCACTTATGCAAATTATCCAACAAGCAACGAAGGAACTCATGCGCATCCTCTTGTTGTCCTGGTCTAAAATCTGAAGATAATTCTGGTAAATCTTATGAAGGAATCTGACAGAATTGAAACATCATCCGCAATATGTCACTGAATAGCAAGACATAAGAACTTAATTTAACACTCAGAAATCAAGGGAGATGACATGTATGCTGACAACAATTGTGAAAAAAAAATAGACAACCATAAGACTCAAAAGCAAAAGCAAAGGATACTGCTTAAATTATCTTTGAACCTTGCTGGCACTAAAACAGACCCAGACCTTCGAATTGATTCTTCGATATGTCCTTTAAGGGCACAGAAAGAACAGAACCCATCTTCATCATCTGTATGGAAACAATGAACTTAATCATGCAAAGCAAACCTAAACAAAGTGGCACACTTTCACATAAGAAAAAATGATTATCAGAAACTATGCATACATGAGCATGGAGTAGAGTGGTCCATGCCCCGGAGCTTCTTAATAAGTGGGACAGTATGAGTGATGCACTGAAGCGTTGCATTTAGGAAGCATGTGTTCCCCAGATTCCGAAGACCGGCCCCCTGCACATGGGGATAATATATAACAATGTAACTGAACAAACAGCAAGAAATTACTTCTTAAAAGAAAACACCAAGATATGACACTAGTGTATCAAAACTTAGCAGAGAAAATGTTGCATACCACTGACTGAGGTTGCCTGCGGCGATTAAATGAGAAGGAAAATTGTTTATTTTCCTTGTCACGTGGTTCAATGTCCCACTGTTAAAAACAGAAGTGATCAGTAAATTGCATCAAACTGTAAAAAAGGTATAATCTGAAATCTCTGAAGATATAAAACATGAGTGACATAATAATTATGAAGCTTCTTACATAGGAGCTCCGCTGCTTATTGCTAACAATGGGTGGTGACTGCTGCTTCGTTTCATCTTCCCATTTTTCTATTTGATACTGCAATACCAACAAAGAAATGTAGGGAATGTTATACCTAAGAAGAAAATATTTTGACAAATATATTCCAATCCATGGCTTATTATGTGTGTCATTAATCATGAATGACTTAATCACATGGCACGCAAGAACTTTATATCAAATGCAGATCTACAAGGTTTACATCTTACAGTCAAACTGGGTTTCTCTGTGATAAGGGGTTCTGGCTGCTGCTCTGCTTCCCCGTCTAGCATAGCTGGGTTCTCCTAAGATAGCAACCAGAAAAACATAAAACAGGATTAGGGAGCTAGTACATAAGAAAAGGAACCCATGGAGGAATGGCATATACAATGACAAATTCCAGGATATCACGTATTATTAGAATTGCATATTAGATGGCTGCAAGATAAGTGTTGCTGATATAAGATCTCATTTCATAATTGGCAAAATAACTGAAATGGCTTGTGAATAGTTACAAAAAGTTCCAGCGTGCAGAATATACTTATACTCGAATTTACACCGGATTTCAGTTGTAAGACTCATAGTCATATATAGATAATTTAAGCAACTGTCATAAGTTTCAAGCTATATGTAATCAAAAATGAGGTAAGTCGTATGAATTACAAAAGACCTCATCCTGGGTTGAGTTCTAAACCAAAGGCTCACACTTCATACCACTGAATGTTCGAATTCCGGCAGAAATTCCTCCCCATCACGTTCCTTATCTGTTGAAGGCACTGAACAGAACTTGTTTTCTTCGTCTGCTTTATCAGAGAAGCTCTGAAACAGCACATTAAAAAAATAAACACCACTTAACAAGCATCACCATCACAGGAGACTAACTAGAACAATCAAACTCTTGAATTAAGGATGGAAGCGATGAGAAACATACCTCAGAATGGGGCTGCTTGCTATCAGGAAAGCAAGGTGCACTTGGTGTGTATACATCATCCAGTGAATCCAAGCCGCTCTACACCACATAAAATGCAGACCATTAGAACTACAAGGTTCACAGTTTGGGCTCCGAAATTCAAATATTGCACATCCACACTAAATCTCAATCTGACGGCAGCTATTAGCTCACAGTTTGACGAGGTTCCGTGGCTTCAGGAGCACAGACGCCATCCCAGGAATTTGAATACCTCTATTCAGCACAAGCAAAGAACCAACATGAGCAAATTAGGAACTTGTGGACGATACCAAACAGTGTAGAAATTTGGCTGGGCCTAATAAGCACAATTTAGTATCTTACAACGGTGCGAAGTGGTTGGCACATGGAGAAAAATGGTTGGCACTCCTCTACTTTGGTATCCCCATTTCCTACAGAGATGTCCCCCTGGGAAAAACAGTCATCACAGTTAGATATGTGTTTACATGATAAATAAATTACAGAAGTGCGCTTTATATAAAAAGGTATCACAACATTTACCACAGATACAGCACAGCGGTTAATAGGCAGGTCAACACCATTTTAATTCGTGTAACTACAGGCAGATGATTGCGTTCAAAACAGTTTTGACCGGAACACCATTACGATTGGTACCGCCTACTGACCGTACTAGAGTAACAGCAATCACTGGGTAGCAAAAATGGCAGCGCAGGGTGACCAAATCTGGATTTCCTCTGACACGCCAACAACATTCATCCTGATGGAGATTCGATTTATACCCGCCGCAGCCGCAGCAACCGAACCGGGAAAAAAAACCTCACGACGCATAAAGTCAACCGCGCGCAACGACAAATGACAGTCTGGCTTGGTAATAAGTCAAGAACAACTAAGGATCAGGTCGTACAGGCTATGGTAAAGGCTTACTAATCACGATACTCGCCCATGGCGGCGCGTTCGAAGCCCCAACCAAATTAAACACCGGAACAGACAAACAGACCGAGCAAGCAAGCAAGCGAATCTCACCTGAGCGGGGGAGGGCTGGCTCGAGCTGACGGCGACGTCCGCGTCCGCGCCCGCCATCGGTTGGGGGGCAATCGCCGACTAGGGTTTGGCAGGGGGGGTAGGTGGCCGGTAGGTTGAGGCGGACAGGGGGGAGAGGAGAGCCGCGGGCGGGAATTCGGGGGGGAATCGAAGGTTGATTTGAGTTGGAGGAACTAATCGGAGTGGCGGGGGGGATCTTAGGGTGGGCGGAGGGAAGGAGGGAAGGAGAGGAGGGCGGCGGAGGGAAAATTTCAGGGTGTTTGAAACGGAGAGCGGGCGCGTTGAAATGTAGAGTGTCGCACGCGGCGGGATAGGAGAATGGGGAATGGGGAATGGGCAGGGGAAGGGAAGTGGGAAGTAGGAACGGCAAATTCGGCCGGCGGGGCCGTGTGGTTTCCCGTTTTGCGACTTGCGTTTCCCGCTCAGTATCCAGTGGTGGCGATTTTTTTGCCGCGCTCCGTGCCACCCATGACACATTGTGATTTTTGAGAAAGCGCCCGCCGGTGGTGCGGGGAAATACTATTTGCGGCCTTTTAGCAGCAAATTCCGATTAAAAAAAAGATAAGCGTACAAAAGAATGGTACCCAACACATCCATCAACATTTTTTTTCGTGCATGTTGGCACATAAATATTCAGGGTCGCCACAGCTGATGCGGCCCCGACCGGCTCGACGAGTCTTATCTTTACACCAGAGGTGCATCATTCGAGAGTACTGGTACCAGATGCAAGTCAGGAAGTTCCTAGTTTGTTTGGAGCCAGTGTTTCAACCGTAACCTGATAACATCTAGAAAAAATCACAAAACATATTTTTATTAAGGGAAAATATGTATTTTATTCAACGGTGGCGACAAGGGGTTACAAAAACAGGCGGTACAATAAAACGCACTCGGCAATCGGAAGTTTGAGATATAGAATTCCTAGCAACTAGGTGAGCATCACCATGACAATCCATACCCTCGTGTTAGAAATGAACCGGCTCAAGGTCTGAATCGTTAAGACAATCTCTGACAAAATAGCATTGTAAGAGCATCTATTATTATTCTCCTTCATCGTTTTAATTAAATTCCAAGCAGTCGGACGAAACCTACATCTTTGACATACCCGGATCTTTAGCTAGAGTTAGTGCTTCTACGCATGCCATGGCCTCGAGAGTAGCCAGGTCACTCACTCCACTATCGGTCGTGATGAAGCTCTTAGAGCATCTCTAGAGGCTCGTGGAAACGGGCGTGTATAGCAAATATACACGTTCTGAGACCAAAATCGACCTCCATACCATGTATAGTATCGTATAAACTATCCACGCCCATCCACGCTCGTATGCGTCGTGGATATAAACACGCCCACGCCACGCTCGTGGCTCGCGTCGAGCGCCCGCGTGGATGAAGAATCGGAGGAGGTCGCTGCCTTGGAGGAAGAATCAGAGCCGCTACCTCGTCCCGCGCCCGCGTGGAGGAAGAATCGGAGGAGGTCGCCGTCGCGTCGCCCCTGTCCCCAACGTCGCTCTTCCCCTGCAGTTTGCCACGGGTCGCCGCCTCTCTCCGGCCTGCTTGTGAACTCGCCGTCGTCACCTCCGAGCTCGCCGCGGGCTGGAGGATGAGGAACGGCAAGGGAGGAGGAGGAATCGCAGGAGGAGGAGAGGGAATCGCAGTGGAGGGGGCGGAGAGGGAATCACATAGGAGGGGCTGGGAGAAGAGGAGGGGTTGGGAGGAGAGAAGAAATACCTCCTGGGCGGCACCGGCGCGTGCGCGTCGACTGCCGCTGATGTGGTCGGGGAGCAGGGGCGGAGATCAGGGAGGGCGCGGCGGAGGCAGGGGCGGAGGCGGGGGCCGAGGTCCGTGAGGGCGCGGTGGAGGCAGGGGGTGGAGGTCGGGGAGGGAGATGGAGGAGGATTTGGTGTTCTCCATTGGTTTGGAGATGGGGAGGATTTGGTGCTCTCCTTGATTCGGAGGTCTCAGGTCGGGGAGGGAGATGAAGGAGGCAGGGGGAGATTTTTCTTTTTGGAATTTGATATGGTGCTCTCCACTGATTTGGTGTCCATGGTGTTGATATTTGGTATTTGTCAATTGCAACTTGTTGCTTGCAATTTGTTCCTTGCACATGTCAATTTGATCTCAGACTGTGGTCTAAAATATAGCCATTGGAATATACACGTCCATATACACATCCACATTTACACGTTCCACTGAAAAATTAGGAGGTGTATAATTTAGCAATGTGTATATGGACGTGTATATGGAGATATACACGTCCAAATTTATACGTTCCACTAGAGATGCTCGTATGAACATTCCATTTTCATCTTGCCCCGCAACACTCACTCCACCATGGCTTCCATCCTAGCGACAGCCCCATGTGGCCCATGTACACTAATCTTCACCATCCCGCCTTATCCAGCGAGCAAGACAACGCATAGGACCTGCACCCAAAAATACTCCGATATTTATCTAGAAGTAAGCCTACCGTCAAGAAACAAAATAATACATTAAGGCCTAATTCTTTTGGCGGTTTCTTGGGTAAGCTGCCCCTCCCTCGACTTCGTTTAAGAAGCCGCCACTAAATTTAGCTACGCTTTCAGAATAGGAAGCTAACATTGAATTTGAAAGTCTTCTTAAATTTCTTCAAATTTCGTTACACTTTTAAAATTGCAAGTTAATATTAAATTTGAAAGCCCTCTCAAAAAAACAATTGGATCGGCTTACCAGAAAATTGTGGGAGGGAAGCTTCTGGGAGGAGCCGGTAAAAAAAACAAAAAACAGACACGATGGTCTATGGGCTATGCCGCTATGGAACACCATTGTTCAGATCGAAAGACACAATCCACCGGCGCCGTTCGCCGCGACCCCTGCCCACTTCTTTCCCCACACGACCAGTGCACGCCCGGAGCACGCGCCGCCATCTTCGCCGGATATACCACCGTCGCGCCGCCCAGCGTCATCGCCGCCCTTAATCCCGTGGCCAACGCCGGCGCCGGCGAATCCCCATCCACCCGGCCGCCCGCCGCTGTCCTAGCCCCCACCCACCCACACACACACACCCCTGCTCGGGTGCGACGCGCAGCTGAGCCAGCATCCTCCGCGCCAGCAGCTCGGCGCCACTGATTGGCACCACCACCCAGATCTCATACCCTGTCTCCGCCGCTTCCCCGGAGATGATGGGGCTCGACGCCTTCGCGGCCGCGTGCTGTGCTATTCCAGTACTCGTATCCCTACTCGTCCTCCGCGTGGCTTACGTGCTTTGCCGCAGTGGCCTGCCGCCGTCGTCGAAGCCTCATGCTGCCGGACTGCGGTGTCTCATCGTCCTCGGGTCTGGTGAGTACTCCTCTTGGCCATCAAATAAAATGGTCGATTTTAGAACAAGGCCCAACCCCCAAACCGCAGGCATTGAGCTGAACCAAGATGCCCAAACATAATAGTAGCACGCAGCAGAAGGTTCCGGTGGGAATTGTTTGGCTCTACGCACGCCTCAATCTCAGCTTAATTGTAACCTACTTACCTACAATTATATTATTATATTCTGTTAATTGTAGATCAGAATCTTAATGTGAGTCGAACAAGGAAGACATTCGTGCTGTTGTGTTGCGGGTGTTCTCCTCGTGGAACTAATTTTTGCCACATATATTTTTCTTATTGCCAAATAGTATGTCTCGCTCATAACCATCCCTTGGGCTATCAAATTCGTTAAACCCAAGGAGATTTTAAGCGTAACTTGTTTAGATTGTTTGACCTAGAATAAAATTCAGTGTATATTATCCATGTCATAATGGTCTTTCATAGAAAGAGCAACCCATCATACACAGAGCGCTTGAAGTATTAAAGGGCACCCGAGCTGTTTTTCGATTAGCTGTGCTCTCTGTTTAGACATCCGAAATGCTGTGCTCCTTCTGCATCTCTGATGAAACACCGCATCCAATCACAACTGCTCTATGTCACTTATTTTTAAGCACCAGTTTATGCCTGCCTTTTACAGGCTTTAAATTTCATGTTTCTTTTGCCTGTATTTGAACGCGGTTGGGATGCATTTCATTATTCTGAGCCTATATGGCTTGCACATGTTTATTTGTGGTTCTAGCGTAAGTACAATCTGATACAAATACACAGATGTATGTTCATTGTCAGCTCTATCATGAGTACACATATTCTGTTCTATACATTTGATAACATTGCGTATTCAACAATATTATTGCTATTTTACTGGACAATTGCCCTTCCACGCTATTTGGAAAGCATTAGGTTGCACTATACAATCATAGCTCCCCGCAAAAGAATATAGCATTATGTTCCCCTATTAATTTCTGTGTTACTTCCGCAGGGGGGCATACTGCAGAAATGATGAATATTATAACCGAGCTTCAGAAGGATAGATTTACTCCAAGGTACTATGTGGCTGCACTTACTGACAACATGAGCCTTCAGAAGGCACAGGTCTATGAGAAGTCGTTGATTCAGGTGGAGGTCAATTATCTTGCCACACGAATTATGATGTTTTTTCCAAGTGATTCAAGTTTTGAGTACGACTAATGGTGGCGTTTTTAGGGTTCTAGAGAGAAGATCATTGAGAACGCCCAGTTCATGCAGATATATCGTAGCCGTGAAGTGGGCCAATCTTACATTACCTCCATTGCAACGACACTGCTTGCTATTTTGCATGCTATGTGGCTAATAATACGAATCAGACCACAAGTGGTGTGCACTCTTCAAACTTTTTAGCACCCACTATACTGCATGAACACAATTATACTGATTGCTTTTAATACCCCCTGTAGATATTTTGTAATGGTCCGGGAACATGCATTCCTCTATGTGCATCAGCTTTTCTTCTGAAGGTAACTTTACATCCCACGTTCTATACTGGCTCAGTAGAAGATTAATACTGGATGCAACCACAACACTCGTAGTACCTTTTTTGTTAATTATAGAACATAGACTAAGAGTAGGAAGGCAATATTGCCATTAATCTATGTTTCCCCTTAGTTCAGTCATCACACTGATTGTTTGTCCTAATATCAATTCAATGCAACAATTTCAATTTTCTGTTGAGAACTGGATTGCTCTATCGTTTCAGGTGCTTGGTTTGGGATGGTCCTCCATTTTCTATATTGAAAGTATCGCAAGAGTGAAGAAGCTTTCCTTAAGTGGTTTACTGTTGTACAAGCTACGATTAGCGGATCAGTTTTTCGTGCAGTGGCCTCAGCTGCATCAAGAATACCCTAGAGCACAATATGCTGGCCGTTTGATGTGAAGATTCACCCACCCGTAAGTGATATTGGGGGCAGTCTCAAGTTTTTGAACGCGCTGATGATATACTGTAACAACTCAGGTGTAGTTGAATGATACTTGGCACACCTTCTTGCCAGATTTCTTTCCTTTTTACCTTTTTCTTGGCATAGGCTTGCAGCTTACCTAGGATACAGTTCAATTTTTTTTGCAACACTGACTTTTGCGCCAAGAATATCATACCCTCGAACACTATAAGGTCAAGTGTAAACTCAATTCTGTGATTTTCAGCCGCACTGTATTAGCAAGTGTGTGGTCTGTTCTTCGCTGCGTTTTATCATGTGCTTGTTCCATTATTTGGTTCCTTAGAGCAAGTCCAACAGTTTCCTTAAACACTCTATACCTTTTTCAAGGGGGAAATGCCAAAAACAACCGTCCAACAGTTCTCTCAACGCTTCCTAGATTTATATGCGCCCCTGGTTCTACTCGCTCGTCTCTTCTACAAGTAGGGGAGGTGGAAGACTCCCTTATCCTAGCGACGCCAACAACCGCTCACGGATGAACTTTGCTCCCGCCCTCGATAGGTTTATCTGGTCTTCTTTCCGTTCTAGTTTTTTCAGTTTATCCCCAATCAAGCCCAAAATTGATTTGAAAAGATCTGAAATTTCAAATCAAGCATGAAATCGACCTCCAAATTGAGTCCCATCTCAATTTCTAGGTAGGGAAAGAAAAACAGCGGCGAGGAGAGGGCTTGGCGGACCTGCCATGGGGCTTTTTGACACTGCAATATGCCGATATTAATGACTTTTTTATTTATGTTTCAGATTTTGGTGATGGACAAGTTTTTTACACTACAAGTTAGCATGTAGCCGTTAGATTTTAAATGTTAGTTATACAATATTCTTAAAATATTAAATAGTGGAGATGTTTTAGAGAAAGTGCTGGAGTTGAACAAGTTTTAGGAGAGTTTTTTTTAAGGGAAGTCCTCTACATGGACATATAGGTGAGACATTTTAGTCGAACTGATGGACTTGCTCTTAGAGCATCCCTAGCAGTGCCCCTTAAAAGGGCAAACCCTTAAAAATAACTGTTTTTTTATGGATTCGGGTGACAAAATGCAAACTAGCAGAGGCCTTAAACCCTTAAAACCGTAAAAAAAATAAGGGTTGACCATTGTTTTCTCCTCCTAACCTGTACAAGTGAGTGTTAGGGGGGGGGGGGGGGGGGGAATTTGCCCCAACCCCTACTCGGCCGACGCGGATGCGTGGGCTGAAGTTTCAACTTCCTCCTCACCGCGCGTGCCTGTGATTCGTCCGCCGCCACCGCACCATGCCGCCTCCGGCCGCCCCCTCCGCCCCTCCACTCGCCTCGGCCACCCATCCCCGACCCGACCTCGCCGCCGCCAGATCTAGATCCAGCTCGCGCGAGCTCCCCCTGTGTTGCCCCGCATATTTTGGTGACTAATGACAACACAAAAGGTGTTCTAATGTTTGTGATTAACTATGCAGGTTCTAGTACAGGTTGGTGGATAAGAGTGAACACTCAATTTGCCTGGTTTTTCAGTTAGCATCACTTGGTTTTTCATCACGAAATCCAGCAGGAGATTTCCGGTCCCCTGTCCGGAGTTCTCCGAGCTGAACAAGAAATTCACCAAGTCAAGAACTCTAGAGTGCACTGATTGCAAATCGTGTTTAGCCGGAAATTCTCCCAGAGATTTCTGGTGCTCGGAGATTTTTTAGCCCCAATCCGGAAATATCCGAGTGGCAGAAGTTTTTCGACTAAGTCCAGATTGTTTGAGCGCACTGACTCCAACTCAGTCTAAGCCGAAAATGCTCAAGGAGATTTTCGAGACCCAGTCCGGAGATCTCCGAGTGACAGAGGATTTTCTACCAAGTCTAGAAGATCAATCAGCACTGACCCCGAGCCCAGCTTAACCGGAAATACTACCGGAGATATCCGTAGTCCGGAGATCTCCGGACCTCAACCCGGAGATTTCCGAGCTGGCGGCTGTTCAACGGGCAGAATATGGGGAGGGGTATAAATACCCCTCCACCTAACTCCAACAGTTCAAGCTTCCAGATTCTCTCTCTTCCATTGGTGCTGAAACTCGTTTCTTCCGGATCTCCCAATCTAGCCATTCAAATCATTTGATACTTGGGGATCCGAGTGAGAAGCCACCGATTTACAACTCCACCGAAGCGTTTTGATTTCCCCCCTCTATTTCTTGAGGGGCAACAAATCTAGGGTTCCTTTGTGGATAGCTAGGATCAATCTTGTGTGTTTTGATCCTTTGTGGATTCCTTGGTGGAAGTGACCTGTTGTGGTCATTGTGAGAGCCTCCAATTAAGTTGTGGGTGTGTGCCTCACGAATTTGTACGGGACCTTCTCCGTCCTTAAAGGAGTCCTTAGTGGAAACGTGGATTCGCACCTTTGTGGTAGAATTCACAGTAGAATAGGATGAGTCCTTTGTGGCGTTGAGCAAACCTTTGTGGTATCTCACACCCCTCCAACGAGACGTACACCTATGTGGTGGAACTCGGGATAAAATCGCCGTCTTCAAGTTCCTATGGTTGTCTTGTTCCAGTCTCCTTTACCGCATCTTCAATTCATGTACTTGCTTGTTTCTTTATTGTTTATCACTTGTATCACCTAGTCGCACATATAGACAACTTACTTTCCGCTAGCGTAAAACTGAAAAGACATAAAATTGGTCACCACCTATTCACCCCCCCCTCTATGTGGTCAATTGTCGTTCAATTGGTATCAGAGCCAGATTGTCTCTTAAAAGGTTCACCGCTTGAGACCAACCTTGGACAATGCAAGTTGACCCGAAAGAGGTTACCGAAACGGACGCCGCGACTTTGGCGGCAATGCAAGAGAAAGGTGCCACTATGTCCGATATCAACTCTTTGGAAACAAAGTTGACATCGTCCATACAAACCGAGTTCAAGAAGTTTCATGATATGCTTGAGGCTCTCAAGACATCCAAGGAAACCTCTCTTGCTTTGCCCTCAAAGCCTCCGGTGCTTCCGGGCATTACTCACGATGTGGACCCCGAATTGATAAAGGGAAAACAATTGCCTTTGGATGGGAAGGGTGATGCTAGTAGTTCCTCAAACCATCAAAACACTCCATCTTCCCAAGATGAAGTGTCTAAAGGCTACAACGCCACTCATCCCCCATCCCAATACCATACCCCCGATCCCATTATTCCTCATACGCAAGTTTCTCATAGGGGTGATCCCCCATTGCTTAAAGATTACACATTCTCTCAATGGCAATATGTGATGAAGTCTCATGTGTGCAGCTCTTCAATCGAGTTGTGGTGCATCATTCAAGTTGGATACAAGCCGCATGATCCGACCAACTTGACAAGAAGAGAAGTGGTGGAAGCTCAACTTGATGCCACCGCTCTCTACATGATCCAAAAGGCGGTTGGGAATAAGGACATGTCTCTCATCCAACACCTCACCACCGCCAAGGAGACATGGGATGCTCTATCCGAGTTGTTCGTTGGGAATGATAGCATCAGGAGGAACCGCTATGACTCTTTGAGAAATGAAGTCGAGGGTTTTTACAAGATTGATGGTGAAGACCATGAGATGATGTATCGAAGATTGGTGACCATAGCCACAAGCTTTTGAGAAGTTGGTGGCTCTCATATTGATGATGCATGGATCAAGAGGAAGTATGTGAGCTCTATGATGTCATGTGAGCCAACCGACGTCAAGAGTCTTCAAGGAAGACACAATTACCATCTCATGACGTCTAATGAGGTGATGCAAGAGATGACCGCATTCAAGGTGGCCATGAAAAATGCTCAAGACGCAAGGGCAAGGGCTATTGGAATGCAAAGAGGCACAACCAAGCTTGCCTTGAAGGCCACCGTTGAGTAAGACAACGATGATGATCTTGGAATCTTTGTCGCTATGTCCGAGGAGGCACTCAAGATTGCTTACAACGATCATCTCGCTCTTGCGGCTCGCACCTTTTGGAACAACCCTTCAAGAGGCAAGATGTCATTTGACAAGAGTCCACCTCAAGCCGATAGGGTCTCACCCTCCAAGTCACATGTTACAATTATCAAGAAAAGTTTTATTTCGTCACCGATTGTCCTTATGAGAAAAGAGAAGAGCATGGTGGACGTCTAGTGCTCAAGGACAAAGCCAAGATGCCTCCCAAGAAGGCCTATGGAAAGAAGAGGCCTCTTCACAAGAAGCCTCGCATCGTATTGTTGACCCAAGAGGAGTACCCCACCGATGATGAAGAGTCGGAGGAAGAAACGCCAAATGAAGTGGCGGCACTTGCCACCACATCAACACCTACCGCTCCTTCATCAACGACAAGAACTCCCTCATCAACAACAAGAACTCCTCCAACTACGACAAGCTCTTCATCATTTCTATTCACGTCGCCAAATGAGAACTCCGTCACCAAGAGCTCAAGATGTCATATGGCCAAGGTATCGGAGGTACCTTCATCCTCTTCCTCTCTCATGAATGAAATGAATGAGCTTGATGATGCCTCTAGCCTTCATATCAAGGAAGAGCTCGTTGCCTTTGATTCCTTCATCACTAACTTGCAAGGGGAGAGCAAGAAACACGTTGGTGCTCTTATGGCTTGTATTGGTGAGTTAGAGCACCTTAATGAAGAGAAGGGTAAGATTGAAAGGGAGGACTCTATTTCTCTATCCTATTTGAGATCCTCTCTTGAGGAGGTTGAAGAGTCTCATGCTCGTCTTGAAAAGCAACTTGAAACTATTGAGGAAACTCATAACTCCTCGCATGCCAAGCTCATTAAAGATCGTGACATGTACTTTGCTAAATTCAAGGTGGCTCAACAAGATAAAGCCGAATTTGTGGTTGGGCATGTTAGACTCATTGAGGACATGGAGAAGCTCGTCATAGCCCACAAGGCTTTGGAGAGTGAACATGCTCTTCTAAAGGAGTCTCATGCTCAACTCCAAACTCGGCTAACTAACCTTGACTCTTCTAGCATCTCTACCTCTATTTGTTCTTGTGATAATGATAATCTTGTGAAGGAGAATGCTAGGTTGAAGAATGAGATTGCTAAGGCCTCTACATCCAAAATCATCCTTCTCAAGAGCAAGCAAGTTGTTGAGACTCCCATCGTGGAGCCTCACACTCGACAAGGGAAGGAAGAACTTGGATATGTGCCTCCCATGAAGATGAATGCCAAGAAGGGTATTCCCAAGAGCGTCAACCCCATCCAAGCCAAGAAGGCCAACTCCATTCAATCCAAGGACGATCTTGCGAGTAGGAATGACTCAAGGGGCAAGCCTACTCGTAAAGATCACGTCGGGGACAACAATCCTAACTATGCTTCATATGTTGATTATTATGGGAATGTTTGTGCTCGTTACATTGCACCCTACTATGGTTTTATTTCATATGCTAGTTGGGTTCCTAAGTCTATTGTCGCTAACCATAATCACCCATTGCGAAGCAATGAGTTGCTAAATGCAAGAATTGATCTCCTGTAGGACCTTGCTCCCGGTGGTTCAAAATGGATAATTGATAGTGGATGTACAAGTCATATGACCGGGAGCAAAGAACTCGTCACGGAGTTGAAACCTAATGTAGATCAAGTAATCGTGACGTTTGGTGACTTGTAAAGGTCTAAGGTAACCGGGTTTGGCAAAGTGGTAGTTCCCCCGACATTACTCTTTTCAATGTTATGCTTGTTGAATCTCTTGGCTATAATTTGTTATCGGTTCGTGCCTTAACAAAGTTGGGGATCTCTCTCTTGTTTGATAAGGACGTTGTGGTCCTCTTGTGGAGCAAGTCGCTAAGAGCGACTTTCGTGGGATACGTGGAGCATGAGTTTTATGTGGTGGACTTCTCCGGAGCCACCACTACTCAAGCCATGTGTCTCTTCGGAAAAGCCGACGTGGGTTGGCTTTGGCATCGCCGACTAGCCCACGTAAACATGCGCACTTTGCAAAGCCTTCACAAGGGTGGCCACATCCTTGGACTAAGAGATCATGTTTTCTTTTCAAGGGATCGAGTTTGTAGAGCTTGTGTGGAAGGCAAGATGCATGATATTCCTCATCCAAGCAAGACCATCATATCTTCGTCCCGGATTTTGGTGCTCCTACATGTTGATCTATTTAGACCAATTCCGGAGATAAGCCTTGGTGGCAAGAAATATTGCCTCGTGATTGTTGATGACTATTCAAGATGAAGCCCATGATGAGCCTCAACAAGATCTTCATCAACAAAAAGATCATGCCTCCCCCACCAAGATTATCGAAGATAACTCCACTTCTCCAAGTTCTACTCAAGGATAAGATCATCCTTCCCCACCACATGAAGAAGCTTCTCATGATGATCAAGGCCCTCAAGAAGGTCAAGACGAGGATCCTAAGTACCAAGATGGTCAAGAGATTGTCCCCACAACAAGGGCGACAATTGAAACTCGTCGTCAAGCTCGCTTTGCCAAGTCATTAGAACTAAGGGCATTATCTCTCGACAAGGTCATCGGTGATATACGAGCAAGGGTCTCCACACGAAGTCAATTGGCTCACTTTAGTGAGCATCAAGCGCACATTTCCATGGTCGAGCCCAAGAAAGTATTTGATGCTCTCGAAGATCCCGATTGGCTAGGTGCTATGCATGAAGAGCTTAACAACTTCGACCGCAACAAAGTGTGGCGCCTAGTTGATAAGCCCAAGGAGTGCTGCAACATTATTGGCACTAAGTGGATCTTCAAGAATAAGCAAGATAAACATGGTATCGTTGTGAGGAACAAGGCGCGGTTGGTGGCTCAAGGTTTTTCTCAAGTCGAAGGCATCGACTTCGGAGAAACTTTCGCGTTGGTCGTAATACTCGAATCGATACGTATTCTCATCGCTTATGCATCTCATCATGGTTTCAAATTGCAACAAATGGACGTAAAAGTGCATTTTTTAATGGTCCTTTGCAAGAACTTGTTTATGTTAAACAACCCCCGGGTTTTGAGAACCTCAACCATACTCACCACATCTATGTCTTGGACAAAGCTCTCTATGGCCTTAAACAAGCCCCCCGTGCATGGTACGAGCACTTGAGAGAGTTCTTGGTAGACCGTTGATTTGAGGTTGGGGTAATCGATCCCACTCTTTTTACTAAAAAGGTCAATGGTGAACTCTTCATTTCTCAATTATATGTCGATGACATTATCTTCGGTTATACTAACCGTGTGTTCAATTATGAGTTTTCCAAGCTAATGACCGACAAGTTCGAGATGTCCATGATGGGTGAACTCAAGTTCTTTCTCGGTTTTGAGATCAAGAAATTGAGGGAAGGGACTTTTATTTGTCAAGCCAAGAACATTCAAGATATGATCAAGAAGTTCAAGTTGCTTGGACTAAATGGTGTGCCTACTCCTATGCAAACCAAGTGCCACCTCCAGCTCAACCCCGACGGTAAAGAGGTAGACCAAAAGGAGTATCGTTCTATGATTGGGTCTCTTCTTTACTTATGTGCGTCTAGGCCCGGTATCGTTTTAAGCGTTGGAGTGTATGCTCGTTATCAGGCCACGCCTAAGGAAAGTCATTTGATGGTCGTGAAGAGAATCTTCAGATATTTGGTTCATACCCCTTGTTTCGGGTTGTGATATCCCAAAGATGGCACCATGTCTCTTTGTGGATACACTGACTCCGATTGGACGGGCGACATTGATCATAGGAAGTCTACATCCGGGTCGTGTCAATTTCTTGAAAGATCTTTGGTGAGTTGGTTCTCGAAGAAAAAAAATTGCATCTCATTATCCACGGCGGAAGCCGAGTACGTCGCCGCCGCAAGCGAGTGTACTCAACTTCTTTGGACGCGGCGAACTATAAAAGATTACGGTGTTCTCTTGGACAAAGTGTCGCTTTTATGTGATAATTAGAGTGCCATCAAAATTCCATATAATCCGGTGCAACATTCAAGGACCAAACATATTGAGATTCGCCATCATTTCATCCGCGATCATGTGGCACGAGGAGATATTGATCTATCATATGTTGGTACAAGGGATCAATTGGCGGACATCTTCACGAAGCCCCTTGATGAAACCCGATTTTGCTACTTGAGGAATGAGCTCAATGTCATAGATTCTCGGGTCTTGGCGTGATATCCTTGCACACTCTCCAACGTTTAAGGCTTTATTAGAACTAGAGGCACACATGAACTTAGAGGGAGTGTTTTCCTAATACATTGGATTCTTCCTCCTCCTATTATGCATATAGTAATGTATCATTGCTAAAACTTCAAATTAAATCTAATTTGTGAGCTTCAATGTTGAGATGTAGTTATGGACCAAGATATATCTTCGCGGTGCCAGCTACAACTCATACACGGTGGCTTCGGCCACCAACATTTCTTCTTGAAGTTTTTGGATTTCATTTGTTTTTTTTTTTTTTGAAAATTATATTTGGTTTTATTTTTTGATCTTCATTTGCATTGTCTTTGATTCTTTTGGAAAAAGACACTCTTGTTGGTCTTCTCTTTTGGTTTATGTTTCTTGACTCTTGAGTGTGACTTCTCTATTCAGTTTGTGTATCTATCCTAAGACTTTCACTATCCTCAAACAAGCTTTTCCCCACTCATGTCCTCTTGTTGTTCTTGTTCCTCGAGTTTAGAGTTGGACGGAAATCTCCTAGCCATACTCGGAAATCTCCGGTATATCAGAAAATTTCGAGACTAAGTCTGTTCAAAAATCAGCACTGAGCTGTGATGATTTTTTACCGGAAATAGTCCCGGAAATTTCCGGTGCCCGGAATTTTCCGGCTGAGACTCGGAAATCTCCGACCCCTGCGATTTCTCAGCACCTAAGTCTTTTTCAACTTCGGCACTGACCTCAGGCGAAGCTGAATCAGAATTAGAGCCGGAAATCGCCGGCGTCCGGAAATCTCTGGTCCGATGTACGGACATCTCTGAGTGTGCCAAAATTTCCGTTGCTAAGTCCAAATCATATTCGGCTCTGACCTCAGGCGAACCTGATTCGGAAATAGCCCCGGAAATCTCCGGCACCCGGAGATCTCTGAGACTCAGTCCGGAAATCTCCGGTTCAAATGGCCCAGTCTATATAAGGGCACGGGTGGACTGGCCGGTTCGGCCAGTTCATCCACCCCGTGCCCTATTCCTCTTTTCCTTCGAAAATCTTCTTCGTGATTCGAGCTTTGCTGCGGGAGTTTCGTCCGAGGGATTCTCGCGTGCTTCTCGAATCTACTTCTCCTCGTCGAGGGCTTCAATTCCATCTGCTCGCTTTTCGCAATGTCTTCCGGTAACTCCTCGTATTTCAAATCTAGGACGAAACTTGTTTTCGTTTAACCTAGCCGATTTAGGAGGTCGTTATTTGTTTCCTTTGGTAGAATTGCTCCTCTAGGCATACTCTCCCTTCCACGTGCACATATCTGTTTTTCATTCATAGATTTTGTTCCAATCTGTCAAATTTCGTGAAGACCAGATATCTCCGGCCCTGACTCGGAAATATCCGGACCCCGGAAATCTCCGAGTCAGACCCCGGAAATCTCCGGCATGTTCAGAATTAAATCAACTAAGGACATAAACTTTGATTGCTTAACTTCTCTAGTGCGTTCCATTTGCCTTCTCGGACATGAGTGCTTACCATATATGCTTTATATCTTCACTATGTTGTGTGTTTGCAGGTTCCAATACTTGTGGCCGTGTCAAGCAAATCGCTCAGCGAGGGAGGGGCAAACCAGTTCATTCTCGCCCTCCCAGCGGGTCCTCGAGTGAAGATAGCAACCCCACCGAGTCTGCAGTTCTGCTCAAGAGAGCCACAGGGCCAAGCAAGAAGAAGAGGCCCGAGCTCCGCATTGAGGACTTCAACAAAGGCAGTTTTCGCAAGTGGCGAAGTGAGCTATCTTACAACGTGGAATCTGATGATCCAAAGTTCTTCTGCTCCGAGATAGCATGGCTCTATAGGGAAGTATATCAGAAGTTCTCCATTGACAAACCCATTTGCCCCATGAAGTGGATTGATTTTGACAAGTTGATGAAGAAGACTGATTATTTTGGGGGAGCTGTCCAGGTCTGTCGCGTTCTGGGCTTGGAGCACTTGATGAGGAACGAGTCCAACTACAATGTTTCTCTTATCCATCAGTTTTATGCTACTGTGGTGTTTGACTCTTCTAAGGATATTGGGATGACTTGGATGTCTAGCAGGCAGCGCTTGACCTCCCCTTTCCGTGAGTTTGCTCGGATTCTTGGCTGCCCTTTCAGTGGACTCTCTGTACCAGCTGGTGCCCGCATGCACGTCCATGGCGTGTCCTACAACAAGCATGTCATGTCTGATCTATACCAGCCCGGAGGTAAAATTGGCTCTCAATATGGACTCCTACCCACTTATGACATCTTGCTCCACATGTATTGGTGGACCATTGCCCCCATTGCCGGCAATGCGGACAATATTGCCGGGGCTCTAGTTAACTTGATGGCCAAGGCTCATGCGGCCTATCTTGGGGAGTATGAGGTTGAGCAGGGAGTTTACAAGGTGGATGTCATGGACTTCATTTTCCAAGAGATGAACCTAGCAGTTTTTTAGAGGAAAGTTCCTCCCTATGTGATGATGCTCATCAAGAGGATCTACAAGCTCTCCGAGCAAGATGGTGATGACTTTGATGAATCTCTTGGTTGTCAGCCCCACAAGGCAGCTTTGCTAATCCAGAAATCTGTTCATGTTGTTGAAAGAACATTTCTTAATCCCTAGTGTTTTGTGTGTTAGTTAACAATACCAATGATATACTAATCCCATTGCTAAGTATTTCAGTTTGGGTGAAACTCATATCACAAATCCAAAAGCCAAATTGTAGAGAAAAAGAGTTTCTGGAATTTTTCCCAGACTCGGATATTCCGGTTCCCCAACTCGGATATTCCGAGTCAACCCCAGAAAATTGGCTAAGTCAAGTTCAGAAGTGGTACTGACTCTAATCGGAAATTCAGCTCGGACATTTCAAGGACTCGGATATTCCGGTTCCCCAACTCGGATATTCCGAGTCAACCCCAGAAAATTGGCTAAGTCATCAGAAGTGGTACTGACTCCAATCGGAAATTCAGCTCGGAAATTTCAAGGACTCGGATATTCCGAGTCAACCCCAGAAAATTGGCTAAGTCAAGTTCAGAAAGTGGTTCTGATCTCAACCGGAAAATCAGCTCGGAAATTTCAAGGACTCGGATATTCCGAGTCACCCTCAGAAAATCAGCTAAGTCAAGTTCAGAATTGGTTCTGACTTCAACCGGAAATTCAGCTCGGATATTTTCGAAGACCCGGATATTCCGGGTGACCGGAATTTCCGGTGTTACTTAAACCGGAATTTCCGGGTGCCCGAGACAGCCAACGGCCAGATTTTGAGGGGGAGTATAAATACCCCCTCACTCACTAAAGAACAGCTAGCTCTCAGATTTTCTCTCTCCTACCATTCTTGAAAGCTCAAATAATCAAGATCTCCCAACCCCCCCACCCAAATTCATTGATCTTTGGAGGATTAGAGGAGAAGGCCCGGATCTACATCTTCACCGAAGGGATTTGCATTTCTCCCCCATTCACTTGGGGATTTTGTGGCTAGGGTTTCCGGTGGGAAAACCTAGTTCACCATTGTTGTACTCTTGGTGTTACCTTGACCTTTTGTGGTCCTTGACCTTTTGTGGTCTTCTTGGGAGCCCCCAATTCAGTTGTGGGTGTGTGCCTCAAGCGTTTGTAAGGGATTCGATCTCCGCCCTAAAAGGGGATCAATAGTGGAAGGTGGACTCGAAACCTTTGTGGTTGAGTTCATCGGAGAAGAAGGTGAGCCTTTGTGGCGTTGCGGCTAACCTGTTGTGGTAGCGCACACCTCTCCAAACGAGACGTACACCCTTGGGTGGAACTCGGGATTACATCTTCGTCTCCGCGTGCTTCACTCGGTTCCCTTTATCTTTGCTCCCTTACTTGCTTATCTTGTTAGCTTGTTTATCTTGTCTTTGCTTAGATTATCATTTAGGTAAATTCACCGTAGTTGCATATCTAGAGAATTTACCTTTGTGTTGAGCATAAATTTGAAAAGACCTAAAATTTGTAATAGCACCTATTCACCCCCCCCCTCTAGGTGCCGGATTCCCGTTCAATTGGTATCAGAGCCTTGTTCACTTTTAAGGGCTTAACCGCCTAAGTGCAACGATGACGGAATCCGATGCCGAGAGGGCTGCCCGTGAAAAATTAGAGGCGGAGAAGGAGGCGTTAGCCAAAGGGGCAAACATGGCCGATCTTATTGATATGAGATCGTCCTTGGAGGCCCAACTCCTCAATATGAATGAGATGATCATGGCACTCTTGAAGTCTAAGGAGCCCGAGGCTACTTCTCCCTCTCCTCCTCCTAAGGAACATGCGGGGAACTCTAAGGAGTCATCTTCGGATGGGTCCAAAGATGTTACCTCAAATGTTCCCGGGATGGCGGAAAAGGATGAATCACCTAGCTCCTCTAACACCTCCAAAGGAGAGGAATTTCATAATGTCAACCACAATTACTCTCCTAACCCTCCTATCCCTCACCCTCATGTAAACTTTAGAAGTGATCCTCCTAAGCTTAAACCTACTCATTTCTCTCAATGGGTATTTGAACGGGAATCCAGCACCTAGAGGGGGGGGGGGGTGAATAGGTGCTATCACAAATTTTAGGTCTTTTAAAATTTAGGCTCAACACAAAGGTAAATTCTCTAGATATGCAACTACGGTGAATTTACCTAAATGAGAAACTAAGCAATAATAAGATAAGCAAGTAAGGGAGCAAAGGTAAAGGGAACCAAGTGAAGCACGCGGAGACGAAGATGTAATCCCGAGTTCCACCCAAGGGTGTACGTCTCGTTTGGAGAGGTGTGCGCTACCACAACAGGTTAGCCGCAACGCCACAAAGGCTCACCTTCTTCTCCGATGAACTCAACCACAAAGGTTTTGAGTCCACCTTCCACTATTGATCCCCTTTTAGGGCGGAGATCGAATCCCTTACAAACGCTTGAGGCACACACCCACAACAGAATTGGGGGCTCCCAAGAAGACCACAAAAGGTCAAGGACCACAAAAGATCAAGGTAACACCAGGAGTACAACAATGGTGAACTAGGTTTTCCCACCGGAAACCCTAGCCACAAAATCCCCAAGTGAATGGGGGAGAAATGCAAATCTCTTTGGTGAGGATGTAGATTCGGGCCTTCTCCTCCAATCCTCCAAAGATCAATGAATTTGGGTGGGGGGATTGGGAGATCTTGATGATTTGAGCTTTCAAGAATGGTAGGAGAGAGAAAATCTGAGAGCTAGCTGTTCTTGAGTGAGTGAGGGGGTATTTATACTCCCCCTCAAAATCTGGCCGTTGGCTGTCTTGGGCACCCGGAAATTCCGGTATAAGTACCACCGGAAATTCCGGTCACCCGGAATATCCGGGCCTTTGAAAATATCCGAGCTGAATTTTCGGTTGAGATCAGAACCAATTCTGAACTTGACTTAACCGTTTTTCTGAGGTTGACTCGGAATATCCGAGTCCTTGAAATTTCCGAGCTGAATTTCCGATTGGAGTCAGTGCCACTTCTGAATCTTGACTTAGACAATTTTCCTGGGGTTGACTCGGAATATCCGGGTTGGTGAACCGGAATATCCGGGTCCTTGAAATTTCTGAGCTGATTTTCCGATTGGAGTCAGTACCACTTCTGAATCTTGACTTAGCCAATTTTATTGAGGTTGACTCGGAATATCCGGGTTGGTGAACCGGAATATCCGAGTCCTTGAAATTTCCGAGCTGATTTTCCGATTGAAGTCAGTAGTACTTCTGAACTTGACTTAGCCAATTTTCTGGGGATGACCCGGAATATCCGAGTTGGGGAACCGGAATATCCGGGTCTGGGAAGAATTCCAGAAACTCTTTTTCTCTACAATTTGGCTTTAGGATTTGTGATATGAGTTTCACGCAAACTGAAATACTTAGCAATAGGATTAGTATATCATTGGTATTGTTAACTAACACACAAAACACTAGGGATTAAGAAATGTTCTTTCAGTATTTCTAATGAAGTCTCATCTATGTAGTGCCTCCATTGAGCTTTGGCGCATCATTGAAGAAGGATACAAGCCCCATGATCCAACCAACTTGACAAGAAGAGAGGTGGTTGATAGCCAACTCAACGCCACCGCTCTTCATCAACTCCAAATGGCCGTTGGAGAGAAGGACATGGTGCTCATTCAACAATTCTCCACCGCCAAGGAAGTTTGGAATGCTCTTTCCGACATCTTCGTCGGGAATGAGAGCATGAAGAAGAACCGGTATGATGCCTTATGCAATGAGGTGGAAGGGTTCTACAAGTTGGATGGAGAAAGCCAAGAGGACATGTACCGGAGATTGGTGTTGGTTGCCAACTCCTTCAAGAACCTCGGGGCAGAGTACATTAATGATGCTTGGATCAAGAGGAAGTTTGTGACCGCTCTCTTGCCCTTTGAGGAAACGGATTTGAAGACACTCCAAGGGAGACATGACTTTGCAAAGATGACATCCAATGAAGGTATGCAAGAGATGACCGCATACAAGGTGGCCTCCAAGATTGCACAAGATGCAAGAGCTAGAGCCATAGGGATGCACAAGCATGCCTCAATTGCTTTGAAGGCCACCGTTGAAGAAGAGGATGAAGAGGAGTGTGATGGTCAAGTCGAGCTATCTAGTGAAGCTCTCTCAAGCACTCTCACTCAACACATGGGTCTTGCGGCAAGAACCTTTTGGAAGAACCCCGGAAGGGCCAAAGCAACGATTGCCAAGAATTTTCCCCCCAACGGAGGAAAGCCATTCAACAAAGTGAGGCTTTGCCAACGAGACAAAATGTAAGATTACGGAAGCAATTGAGACTAGATAGATTTTCATACCTTGTGTATATAGAATATGAAGAGAATACCAACACAATCAATTCGAAGTCTCAACCATAATATAAAGATAGCATCAACCATTGTCTCAATACAAAGTTATCACAAATGAAATATAACTTAAAACACGATAAATGGACACAAGCGCAAATAAATGATAAACGCATAAGCTTGTGCCCGACCCTTGCAAATCCCCGAAGAAGTCCTCGTAGAGCAACTTCTCCCCCTTTGGCATCGAAACGCCAAAAAGGAAGAAGAGCGATGCTACGTCCCTATGGAAGTCTTCAGTCCGAGGGGTACTCCTCATCATCATCATCACCATCATCAGCCTCCTCATCATCATCATCGTCCTCATACTCCTCAGACGCTGCCTCCTCATCATCATCTTCCTCCTCCTCATCATAGTCATAGCCAGTGGTGTACGAGCTACCGCCAAGGTCCTGGTCAATCAGTGTCCAGGGAGCCAAGGAACCCTGGTTCCACTGAACAAAGGTCAGGGGCTCAGACAGGTCAGCATGAGAGCCAGAAGCATGGTGAAGGATCAAGTCTTGCTTGTAGTCCAGCTGACGGCGATCCTTGTAGGCATTGTATTGCTCTTTGCGGATGTCCACATTCATGCAAAGGATGTTGCGCTGGAACCAGTTCAGCTTCTTGACATGCGCATGAGTGGTAGGAACATGAGTAGAGGTAGCAGCAGCCCTCCTAGCATCACCCATGAAAGATCCACCTGTAGCTGATGTAGTAGAAGGCCTAGGAGGGGGCTTGACCACAGTCTTCTTCACATAGAGCTTCTTGAAGTCATGTGGCACCAAATCACTGCTGCTGACGTTGAGGTTAGGGAACTTAAACTGGAGGAGCTTCATTATGTACGGAGCATAAGGAATAGAGACCCTGGTGGTCATAGCTTCATACATCTCATTGTAGATGTAATCCATCACATCTACTCTCCAGTCAGTATCAGAACCCGAGTCCTCCACAATGCGGTTGACGTGAAGGAGCAGGTTGCAGAGAGGGGTAACCACGTTGTCGTTGTTGCCACCACTCGGTGCAATGTTCTCACGCAGGATGCGCACAAGAACATCATACAAAGGAAGCAAGTCACGAGTGAATCCAGGGGTGGCTCCCACACCATATAAGTGAGCTGTCTCCTTCTTGTTGAGCTTGTATGGGGAGTGCATGCGAGTGCCTTGGGGATTGTCACCATCAAACCTGTAGCCCAGTACCTTGGCAAACTCCTCGAAGTTGGACTCACAATATGATTCCCCAGTCATCCACTTCATGGTCTTCTTCGAGTCACCCTTGATCACTAGGGTGGCGAAGAACTGCATTACAAACTGCGCGTTGTAGGCACAACGGATGAGCGCCAACCTCTCCAAACCCATGGTCTTCACAATGTGGATGGCCTCAGCAAATGCGGTTTTCTTCTGCAGAGATGCAAAGTCAAACGGGTGCATGGGTCGAATGGACTTCGATAGTGAGAGATAGAGATCCACGAATATGTGCTCTTGTGCTTGGCACCAAAAGCTGCGATCATCGGGAGAGGTGTCTCTTGCGCTGAGGTACCAGTCCCCCTGCCTCAGCTGAGAGTAATCCAGAGAATTCATCTTGGAGTAGTCCTGACGTTGGGAACTAGGGACATTCTTTCTCTTCTTGGATGAGGGCTTGCTGGCAACAGCTTTCTTCTTCCTCTGAGTTACAGGGGCCTTTCCCTTGTTGACTGGTTGCTTATGGACAGGAGCTCTACCTGTGTTCCTTTTTTTTTGAAGCTTTATGACAGTAGGAAAGGTTCCTACTGCCTCTGATTAAACAGCCAAAACATTACATATTTACAAGTAGAGGGGCCTAGCCCCAAAGTTTTCAAAGTCTATTAACTAAAGAGAAAATATAGGGGTGTAAGGAGGACTTAGTCCTATATTGAAGCAAAGAGAAATCTTCCTTAAATCTAACTTTCCATGAAGTCAAGGAATGTGGGAAGCCTTCGAAAAGTAATCTGTTCTGCTCCTTCCAAATGCTCCAAGCAGCTGTGGTGAATATCTCCATAAACAAGGGTGCATTCCAATTATCTTTACCAAAGGAGACCATAGTCAATCTGTTGTTAGCAGGCCCCCAACTAAAACCAAGTTCACTCCAGCATTCTCTACTGAAAGGACAATGAAAAAACAGATGTTCCACTGTTTCCTCTGGAGCAGAATTGCAAAGCAAGCAAGAGTAGTTGTTTCCAATATTAAAATGTCTCCTTCTAAGCATGTTCCTGGTGTTGAGTCTATCAGCAAGTAGAAGCCAACAGAAGAACTTAAGCTTCGGTGTCGATTTGGATTTCCATAACCACAGGAAAGCATCATGAGGAGTGATATTTCTGTGACAGAATTTATAGTATTTACTGGCAGCATAGCTCTTTGACCCCCATTGAAAGATCCAACTGTCACCAGCCGCATTGCCATCTAAAGAGACATGAAGAGATGCTTGCTGCAGAGCTCTAATCTCGTTTAAGGCCTGTGGTGACAAGGGCAGATGAAAGAGGGCGGCTAAATCATTAGTAGTTAAGAATTCTTGCACAGAAATATCCTCTTTCTGGGCATAGGAGTAAGCTCTTGGGTAGGAACTGGAGTTTTCCAATCCTAGCCAATTATCCTTCCAGAAAAGAACACTAGAACCAGATAACACCTCACATTGAGTTATTCCTTTAAAAGTTGGGTTCAGTTTAAATACATCTTTCCACCAGAAAGAGCCACATGGAGCCAAAGCGTGAGGAACCTGCCCTGTATAGTATGTTCTCCAAATAAGTTGTACCCAGGGGGTGTCATTATTGGAATAGAATTTATGTAAAGCCTTCAGCAACAGAGCTTCATTTTGGACTTTGAGATTAAGTACACCTAATCCTCCTTTGTTTTTTGGTTTGCAAACCTCTTTCCAAGCAACCAGAGAATTACATTTTTCCCCATCATCAGTTTTCTTGTTCCACAAACAGTGTCTCCTAATTTTGTCGATGTGCTCTAAAATCTTAGGAGGCACTTTAATAGAACACATGGCAAACATGGCAATTGACGTCAGTGAAGAGTTGATCAATGTTACCCTGCCACTGTAGGCCATCATCATATAATTAGCAGAGAGTTGTCTTTCAATCCGATCTACTAGCGGCATTAAATCAAGAACAGTAGGCTTAGTAGTCCCCATCGGCAAACCTAAATAGGTAAAGGGCATTTTCCCAATGCTACACTGTAGAATGTCAGCCAGCTCCTTAGCCCTAGACTCAGACAAGTTCAGAGGAATCATTGAAGATTTCTGATAGTTAATGCATAACCCAGTCGATGTTGCATATGAATTAAGGATTTCCTTCATTATGATAATCTGCTGGGGACATGCAGGCATAATCAGAATGGTGTCATCTGCGTACTGTACAATAGGGTAATCCATCCCAAAGTGAGGGGAGAGAGGTGCTGTTAGGATATTATCTCGAAACGCTTTGTTGATAGCAGATTGGAGCAGATCAGCAGCTAGCACAAATAATAAGGGAGAAAGAGGGTCCCCCTGTCCGACACCTCTCCTGCAATGAAACTGTCTCCCAGGAGTACCATTTAGAAGAACTGCAGACAAGCCAGACTGAAAGAGAAGTTTAATCCAACTAATCCATTTAGCATCAAACCCCATGCTTACCATGATTTTGAGCATTGCCTCATGATCAATAGTATCAAAAGCCTTAGCAAAATCCAGCTTGAGCATTATAATTTCTTTCTTGGAGGTAGAACATTGGTGGATAAATTCAAAAGCCCATGCTAAGCAATCTTGAATTGTCCTCCCCTTCAAGAAACCATACTGATTCTTATGTACTATTTTGAGAACAATTTTTTGCAATCTGTTTGCAAGCAATTTGGTGATAATCTTGAGGCAGCAATTGAGCAAAGTGATCGGTCGATAGTCATTAACACCGGAAGGAGCACCAATTTTAGGAATCAGTGTAATGTACCCCATGTTAATACTTTCGATATTCATTTTCCCCTCATAAAAATCAAAACAGAGCTGATATATGTCCTGCTTCACAATATGCCAGGTATTCTTTAAGAAATGTCCATTAAAACCATCCGGGCCAGGGGCTTTATCACCAGGCATGAGCTTAACAATATCATCAATCTCTTGTGTAGTAAAAACCACTGAGAGCTCTTCCAAACCAGGAATTGGTTGTATAAGTTGATTCAGATCAAAGATCATCGGAGGGGAGCAAGACGTACCAAGTCTGTCTTTGAAAGTGTCAAAAATAACCTTTTCTTTTTCCATGTGGGAAACAGCTTCAGACCCATCTGGTAGAACCAGCTTAGCAATATTATTTCTTCTATAACGCTCAGAGGCAATAGAATGGAAGAATTTTGTATTCTCATCACCCAGCTTAGTCCATCTTACTGTACATCTCTTCTTCCAATACTTGTTCTGATAATCAAGTAACCTCAGCAAGTGTTTTTTCAGGATGACTCTACAGTTGTATTCAGGAACAGATAGCCCTCTCTGATCTTCAAGAAGATCCAGCTCACTTATAGCCTTGTTTGTGTTATCAATACATATCTTGAGCTTAGAGATGCCTTTACTCCAATGCTTAATATCAGAGCGAAGTCTTTTGAACTTAGCATTCAAATTAGCAGCACTATTACTCTTATGAGTAGGCTTACACCAACTAGCCTTCACTGTATCAAGGAATCCAGGATGGGCAGTCCAGTAATTTTCAAAACGAAACAACTTACTTCCAGGGATAGAAGTTTTAATGGACACTGCGCAAGGAGTATGATCAGAAGTCGGTTTGCCTTGAGGGTTAACCACTGTATTCGGAAAAGAAGTAGTCCAGTGCAAAGACGTGAAAAACCAGTCGAGCTGTTCAAGTAAAGGATCAGCTTGCATGTTACTCCAGGTATATTGTCTTCCTTTTAAAGGTAATTCAGTAAGGTTTTGTTCTCGGATAAAATCATTGAAAATCATCATGTCAGCTGTATTGCCCCCTGGTTTATTGCGGTTACTCGAAAAACGCATGAAGTTGAAGTCTCCTAGGATTAACCAGTCCTCCTCATCTGGAATGTTCAAATCAAATAACCATTTTACATATGTATCTCTCTGTTCACCAGAACATGGACCATACACATTCACTAGTGTCCAAGACTGAGCAGATTGGGTGGAAGTGAAATAAACCGACAGTGCAAAGGGTTCACAATGCATGACCATACCACTGAAGATAGCACTGTTCCAAATCACAATGAGACCACCAGAGGCCCCAACAGATGGGACAAAAACAAACTCATCAAAACGGGGAGGGCAACAAGACTTAATAAACCCAGGATCAAAGTGATGCTTCTTAGTTTCTTGCAAACAAATTACAGAACAACCACTGACATTAATAGCATTCCACAAAGCTAATTGTTTATCTCTGGAATTTAAACCTCGAATATTCCAGCACAAAACACACCAAGTCTTTAATAAACTCATTAAAGAACTAGATTAAATGGTGGATGAAGTTGGGGCCTCATCCAGCTGGAGACTAGCCAGCAGGTTTGCTCGAGAGACTTCTTCAGGTGGAACACCACATAGATTGATAGCAATGCTTTGCAGGACTTGGACCGGGGTGCCAGGAGGGATCTCAGTGCTTACGTCCTCTTGCACCGCGTTCAATTCCTCCACAGCAGTATCAGCATCCAAGGCTAGATCTGGTGTTCTCCTAGCCTTAACCTTTGATTTATAAGGCTTAGAATCAGAGACTGAAATGCACTTAAAGCCATCGTATCTAGTACTTCTTGTACTTCGGCGTACCTGAGTGGAGCATGCTGGCACAAAACGTTTGATGCGACGAGCTGTAACAGGAGCAGGTGTAGCAGATAAAACCCCCAGATCAGCTACAGAGTTCCTCAACTGATCCCTGCAGAAATAAGGTACAATGGCCAAAGGATTGTCAGCCGGTGACTGAGCAATAAATAATTTCCTGGAAACTCTCCTAGCCCCAAACTGATCCAGTGGGTGATAGATTTCAGCAGAGCTTCTCTTCCCACCAATAGAATTGGAATGCCAAATCAAGCTCTCCAAACTGGGTTGTAAGATTGTGTCAGCAAAAGGATCTGGCACAGTCAGTCCTCTAATCTCCTCTGCAGCAAATGAAAAACCCCCCAAACTAGGGGAGTTAACAGGCACTAATGCTAATGCATCATGAGACTGAACTCCCATCTGAACAAACTCCACCACATTATCAGTTAATCCACTGTCAGCACTGTCTGGATCACTATTAACTGGTGTAATGGAATCATGCCAAGCCTCCAAAGGGTTGTCAGTAATGTTACCAGCCCTAGGATGGAAGCCAGCTGAGAAAGGGATGCCCTGGTCAGCTAGGAATTGTGCAAAGCTAAGCTGGTGAGACAAATGGGTGGCAACAAGTGGCTGATTATACTGAGGGCTGGTATTATCTTGTGCATTAGCCACAACCTGAACATCATGATGGTGATGATTGTTGTTTTGCTGCTGCTGCAACCCAGGAGCCCCATTCTGCTGCAACCAAAGAGTTACTTGCTGCTGAAATATCTGTTCAGCAGTGAAGTAATCACCATACATGGGGTGTGGGTGCATGTTATCTGGTTCAGGATCTTCAGGAGGTGGAGGGATATGGTGGATGTGTGCATTCCAATCACTACTACGCAGGATATAAACAGGCACTGTCCAAGAACTTCTAGCACCTCCCAACTGACGGATCACTAAGCTATTCGGCACAAATTTGGGGTGCACTAACCAAACTTTCACAAGGACTCTATAGTGGTTCCCCCTAGGATTGTGCCAAACCGAAAGCAGTCCGAAGTCACTAACAGCACGATTGATATAGGCATTGGTCTGGTAATCCAAAGGAAATCCCAAGTACATAATCCAAGTTTCACGACCGAAAGTGGTTAGCCTTCTATTACTAGCAGCATCATGCTTAACAAAAGTAACCGAGGTGATTTCATCCAGCTCAAAAGAAAGCCCTACGACTGTATCCGCAACCAGGGTAGAGTGAAAGGTGAGAGTACCAATGCCGAAGGCTGTATCATCTGAGTCTGCAACTGGATAACCACTCTCAAAGAGAAGATCGATGATCGCTGACCTTGTTTCTTCTCGGAGTTGAATCGGGATAAATCTGCTAGTCTCCGCAATCACCACCCGGTCGTGCTGCAATGGAGGTGTCGGAGGCACCACCATATCAGAGCGAACCTTGCGATCAGCTGGGCCATGGTCAATGGACATACCATCGGGGATGAACGGGACGGGATTGAGTGGAAAGTTTGCCATGGCGGCGATGGGCTCGGTGCAGGGGAGGGTTTCTGTGTGCGGAACAGGGGCGACCAGCTCGAGAGAAGAGGAGGGGCAAGGCTTAAGCGGACGTTTGGGTTTCCAAACTTTGTTTTTTAGTCGCGCCACCGCAAAGCAACCCGAGATCGAATGGCCATAAAACCCGCAGTGATCACATCGAACGGTCCTGGACCCAGCCTTCTTAACAACTTTGGGGTGTGCAGTAAAATCAGCCCCAGAATCCAAAGATTGCGGTTTCTTTAAAGAACTACCTTTAACCACCCACCTGAGATTAATTTTCCGTAACAAATTTGAATCTGTTATGGCAGTATCAAAAGTATCCTTCTGTGAACAAGATGATCCAATATGTTCAGATGTGTTGCATTCAAAACGAGTATATCTTTTTGACTGAATCTCCTTAATGAACTGCCGTGATGGCATGCCAGAAACTCCCAAGGTTTTTGCAATCTGATGATTCTCATATCCTGCCATAAATAGATCATCCATATGCCCAAAAAGATCAGAGTCAAAGATTGGTCCACGTGGCTTGGTACCCGAAAACATGGGCCCACAAAATTTCCATGCACGTCGGTGCGCTGATTCAGGGTTTACCAAAACAGAGAACGTTAGCGATCCCAAAGAAACAGGGATAGCATCAGCAGAAGGATCCGGTATCTTCGGGGGAACCACAATCAGAGGAACATTCAAACGAGAATTTCTTGAATCAAACAGATCACAGGATCCCAAATGCATATGAGCTTTATCAAATGATCCAGCCACCAGAGGAGAACAAACCAATTTTGATCTAGGTTTAAACGTGGACAAGCTTGCCAAAGAATTTTTGGAGGACACAACAGAGACATCTCCTCGGAACAATTTGAATAAAATTTGAAAGTCTGGCCAGGTTCTTTCCCGTAGGGAATATATGAAATGCCCAACATGATTAGAAGCCAGAGAAAACCGAAACCTCTTATCATCAAGTTGAAATACTCGGAGACAAGAGGGATCACCACCAATGCAACATTGCAAGGCCAGAGCCACCGATTCCACCGAAAGACCGAACGAAGCATGCACAAAGTGTGCCACTAGAAAGAACTCCTTGGAGGGTGACGAGGGAGAGAAATGGACCGTAGATCTGAAGAAACGACGCACCTGAGCTGCCACTGCACGACCAGGGGAAAGATCCCAAGAGGAGAAGAGATCCATCGACGCAATCAAACCACCAGAACATCATCGCTAGGGTTGGAGTTGGTGGGAGAGGTGGGTAGCCGAAGGGGGAGGAGGGGGGGGAGGGACGCCATCTCCGCGGGACTGTCACTTGCCTTGGTGCTTCGTCATACTTGGTTGAGGGGGTTCGATCCCCCTGCGGACGGACTTCCACCTGAACCTGCGAATTTGAGCATAGAGGGTAGCATAAGGTAAGTGCACACAAGTCAGGAGATAATACACACATTAGATAGGCATTTGATGAATCATATGTAGTTAAACATGAGTTAATCTTAAAACTGCAGTGTTTGACTCGGAATATCCGGTACAGATATGACCGGAAATTCCGGGGTACCGGAAATTCCGAGTCAATCTGAACCGGATATTCCGAGTCAGACAGAAACTGCAGATCTGAGATTGACTCGGTCTAAAACTAGATCGATCCAACATAATGCAAAACTAATGTATGTAGAAGGCAGGGAATAGTCCTAGGAACAATCTCTACCAAGCAACATTGAAACAAATAACTCCACATCAAGATCCAAGTGCAAGCACATAAGGAAGAAGAAAAGTGAAGTTACCCTCATCCATTGAGGCCATTGCTTGGAGGAGTGAGTTCCCGGGGCGGAGGAGAAGCAGATCCGGCCGAGAAAGAGGTTCCCCGAGTCTGGAGGAGAGGGAGGTCGGGGGTTGGAGAAGGGCACTAATGAGCCATTCACCCCGAGTCTGCCCTTATATTTCTGGACAAACTGCCAGACCGGATATTCTGGGTGTAACTTACACCGGATATTCCGAGTCACCGGATATTCCGGTTCAAAATGAACCGGATATTCCGACCCGCTGAACAAAAATCCCAGTTTTCAAAAGGATGACTTGTGTGCAATAGAGAGAAATGTTTTCAGGGGAAAGTAGGCTTGGGATAGATTTCCAAACTGATATTGGTACACCATACTCAACTCACAACAACCAAATCGAACCAAAAGAGCCAAGTTGAGTAGGTTTCCCACATGCATGAAAAGGAGGGCAAATAGCAACAATAAGCTCCAAATAAAGTCAACTCTTCAAGGAGAAGAGGTCGGTGGCCGAGGCCACCATGTAGGAGTGTATGGCATGTTACCGCGAAGATGTATCTTGGGTACATAACCATTACTCGTCGTTTTAGCTCATTAGTCACAAGAATGAATATAGAGATAAAAGAACACTTGTTATCGGCATAATGGGGGAGGGATGGTCCAATGTATTAGGACCGCACTCCCCCTATTTCCATGCCTACATCTAAACTAGATAAGATGCAATTACGCCCTAGGTGAGTGTGCAAGCGATCAAGCCAAGGACCTCGAATCAATGATATTAAGCTCATTCCTCAAAAAGAAAAACCTTCCTTCCTCAAGGGGCTTCGTGAAGATATCCGCCAATTGATCCCTTGTGCCCACATATGATAAGTCAATGTCTCCACGGGCCACATGATCTCTTATGAAATGATGTCGGATCTCAATATGCTTGGTTCTTGAATGTTGCACCGGGTTGTAGGCAATCTTGATGGCACTTTCGTTGTCACATAAAAGAGGCACTTTGTCGCAATCGACTCCGTACTCCTTTAAAGTTTGCCTCATCCATAGCAACTGAGTGCAACAACTAGCGGCTGCAACATATTCGGCTTCGGCGGTGGAGAGAGATATGCAATTTTGCTTCTTAGAAGACCAACTCACCAAGGACCTCCCAATAAATTGACAAGCACCGGAGGTTGACTTCCTATCATCATGATCTCTCGCCCAATCGGAATCCGTGAATCCACATAATGAGAAATTTGCATCCTTGGGATACCACAATCCATAAGTTGGGGTATAAGCCAAATATCGAAAGATTCTCTTGACCGCCACATCATGACTTTCTTTAGGAGCCGCTTGATATCTTGCACACACTCCTACGGCTAGCACTATATCCGGTCTAGATGCACAAAGGTAGAGGAGAGATCCAATCATGGAGCGGTATACCTTTTGATCCACATCCTTACCCTTCGGGTTGAGCTCAAGGTGGCATTTGGTTTGCATTGGAGTAGAGGCACCCTTGAGATCAAGCAACTCGCACTTCTTGAGCATGTCTTGAATGTACTTTGCTTGGTTGATGAACGTTCCTTCACTCAATTGTTTGATCTCAAATCCGAGGAAGAACTTCATCTCGCCCATCATAGACATCTCAAACCTGTCAGTCATAATCTTAGAGAATTCTTCGTTAAAGCCCTCGGATTTGAGATCAAACAATTGAGTGAAGGAACGTTCATCAACCAAGCAAAGTACATTCAAGACATGCTCAAGAAGTACGAGTTGCTTGATCTCAAGGGTGCCTCTACTCCAATGCAAACCAAATGCCACCTTGAGCTCAACCCGAAGGGTAAGGATGTGGATCAAAAGGTATACCGCTCCATGATTGGATCTCTCCTCTACCTTTGTGCATCTAGACCGGATATAGTGCTAGCCGTAGGAGTGTGTGCAAGATATCAAGCGGCTCCTAAAGAAAGCCATGATGTGGCGGTCAAGAGAATCTTTAGATATTTGGCTTATACCCCAACTTATGGATTGTGGTACCCCAAAGATGCAAATTTCTCATTATGTGGGTACACGGATTCCGATTGGGCGGGAGATCATGATGATAGGAAGTCAACCTCCGGCGCTTGTCAATTTATTGGGAGGTCCTTGGTGAGTTGGTCTTCTAAGAAGCAAAATTGTATATCTCTCTCCACCGCCGAAGCCGAGTATGTTGCCGCCGCAAGTTGTTGCACTCAGTTGCTATGGATGAGGCAAACTTTAAAGGAGTACGGAGTCGATTGCGACAAAGTGCCTCTTCTATGTGACAACGAAAGTGCCATCAAGATTGCCTACAACCGGTGCAACATTCAAGAACCAAGCATATTGAGATCCGACATCATTTCATAAGAGATCACTGCAGTTTTAAGATTAACTCATGTTTAACTACATATGATTCATCAAATGCCTATCTAATGTGTGTATTATCTCCTGACTTGTGTGCACTTACCTTATGCTACCCTCTATGCTCAAATTCACAGGTTCAGGTGGGAGTCCGTCCGCAGGGGCATCAAGGAACACAGGTAGAGCACCTGTCCACAAGCAACCAATCAACAAAGGAAATGGTCCTACAACTCAAAGGCAGAAGAAAGCTGTGGTCAGCAAGCCTTCATCCAAGAAGAGGAAGAATGCCCCTAGTCCCCAACGTCAGGACTACTCCAAGATGAATTCAGTGGATTACTCTCAGCTGAGACAGGGGGACTGGTACCTCAGCTCAAGAGACAACTCTCTCGCTGATCGCAGCTATTGGTGCCAAGCGCAGGAGCACATATTCGTGGATCTATATCTCTCTCTGTCAAAGCCTATTCGACCCATGCATCCGTTTGATTTTGCATCTCTGCAGAAGAAAGTTGCATTTGCTGAGGCTATCCACATTGTCAAGACCATGGGTTTGGAGAGGTTGGTGCTCACCCGTTGTCCCTACAACGCCCAGCTAGTGATGCAGTTCTTCGCCACCCTAGTGATCAAGGGTGACTCGAAGAAGACTATGAAGTGGATGACTGGGGAGTCTTACTGTGAGTCCAACTTCGAGGAATTTGCCAAGGTACTGGGCTACAAGTTTGATGGTGACAATCCCCAAGGCTTTCGCATGCACACCCCCTACAAGCTTAACAAGAAGGAAACTGCACACTTATATGGTGTGGGAAGCACCCCTGGGAACTCTCGTGACTTGCTTCCACTATATGATGTCCTTGTGCGCATCCTGCGTGAGAACATTGCACCGAGTGGTGGCAACAACGACAACGTGGTTACCCCTCTCTGCAACCTGCTCCTTCACGCCAACCGCATTGTGGAGGACTCGAGTTCTGATACTGACTGGAGTGTAGATGTGATGGATTACATCTGCAATGAGATGTATGAAGCTATGACCACAAGGGTCTCTATTCCTTATGCTCCTTACATAATGAAGCTCCTCAAGTTTAAGTTCCCTGACTACAACTTCAGCCATGGTGATTTGGAGTCACATGACTTCAAGAAGCTTTATGTGAAGAAGACTGTGGTCAAGCCCCCAACTAGGCCTTCTACTACCTCAGCTCCAGGTGGATCTTTCATGGGTGATGCTAGGAGGGCTGCTGCTGCCCCTACTCGTGTTCCTGCCACTCATGTGCATATCAAGAGGCTGAACTGGTTCCTGCGCAACATCCTTTGCATGAATGTGGACATCCGCAAAGAGCAATACAATGCCTACAAGGATCGCCGTCAGCTGGAATACAAGCAAGACTTGATCCTTCACCATGCTTCTGGCTCTCCTGCTCCTACTACTCTGGCTGATCCCCCGACCTTTGCTCAGTGGAACCAGGGTTCCTTGGCTCCGTGGACACTGATTGACCAGGACCTTGGAGGCAGCTCTTACACCACTGGCTATGACTATGATGATGAGGAGGAAGATGATGATGAGGAGGCAGAGTCTGAGGAGTATGAAGAGGATGATGATGATGAGGATGAGGATGGTGGTGATGATGATGATGATGAGGAGAACCCCTCAGACTGAAGACTTCCATGGGACGTAGCATCGCTGAAAGTGCATGGTTGCCCCCATGCGTGGTTTTGGTAATTAATGACAATCCTTATACACTAATGTTTACATTGAGATATTCTTATAGATCTTGTCCATGGGAAATTATAGGAGTTCATGTGTTGGACTCTTCAAGATGACTTAATGACCAATGCTCTATTCAAAGGGTTTATATGAAGAATGGTCATGTGTAGAGTTGAGCTCATTGCAAGCATGGCTTGGAATAGAAGATTGAGTGAACAATCATGTTTAACCCCAAGCCATCATACATATCAAGAGAAGAAGATGAAGTGCAAGTTCAATATGATGCATATCGGAAGATATCCTTTGATTGAGTCTTGCAAAGGAAACATGAAGACAAAGCCTAGCGAGTCCCTCCCATAACGGAGTATGGGGAAGCATTTGTAGAAGTCTTCATCAAGCATGTGCTAGCAAGCACAATCAAGAAAGGTGTTTCAACTTGAGAGAGTCAAGATCTTCATCATCGAGCTCAAGTGGAATGCGCAAGGCAAAGGTATGATCTTGATAGGTTTTCTCTCTTACCGGTCTCATGCTGTTAGTAGGAGACCGGGTTTTAGGATAGATGGCGTACTATCAAGAGGGGCTCTCAAGTGAGTAGCTTGATCGCATTGTTGTGGAGAGCTCAAACCTTTGCATACTTGGCTTCTCATATTTCTTGGTTCTTATTTGGTTTTTCTCCGTGTTGAGTTTTGGTGCTTGTCGTGATCTTCATGACAAGACCAAGTCCTTCGAAAATGGTTTTACTTTGGAAAACTTGTTGCCTTTTATCCATGTGAGGACTTAGAGCTTGGTTTATCTCTATACTAAGCTCTAGTTCATCAAAAACAGATTTCGTATGAATATCTTGTTGCGTTTTTGATGAAGGAGTTTTTACTGGTTTGCATTGTTTAGGAAAGTTCAACCTTTCCCCATTTGGTTTTATCCTCACATGATGGACTGTGATGTTTCTATGCACATTCAAGTAGAGCTCGTTGTAACGATTCCAACGAGCCAAAAATCATCGAAAACGGAGTCCGGATGGAAAAGATATTGACGTTTCCGTTTATCAGTTTATGCTGTTTTTTGCTGTAGCGGTAGTACCGCCGCGGTACCGCCCGAGGTACCGCCGGAGCTAACAGAGAGCTGTTTTCGGCGGTACCGGGAGCGGTAGTTCCGCCGGGGCGGTAGTACCGCTGCCCGGGGCGGTAGTACCGCTACGGAAGCCTGTTTTCAGCCCGTTTTGATGCCCTAACTCACTAGGGGGGCGGTAGTACCGCTAGGGCCAGCGGTAGTACCGCTACGGCGCGAATCTGCACCCAACGGTTGGAATTTGGGTTGACCTATTTAAGGGGCCTTCTTACCCAATGGTTCCCTAACCTTTCTAGCAAGTTTTGACCTCCATTGTTGACCTTCTTGTGCTTGCTATCTCTCCATCCCTCCAATGATTCTTGCTAATTCTTGAGGGAAAAGAGAGAGGAGATCTAGATCCACCTTTCCACCAATCAATCTCTCCTCTAAGTGAGAGGAACCTAGTGGATTTAGATCTTGGAGTAACTTTGTGGTTCTTCTCCTTTGTTCTTCCTCTCTTCTCCCCCCCATAAGCATTAGTTGCCTTTGGTGGGATTTGAGAGTGAAGGATTTGACTCCTTTGTGGATTCCTTGTTCTTCCTCCCTTCTCCCCCCATAAGCATTAGTTGCTTTTGGTGGGATTTTAGAGTGAAGGATTTGAGCACTTGTGCTCTTGCCTTTTGCATTTGGTGCATCGGTGTGCTCTCCACGAGGATTCGTGGAAGTTGAAAGTTTGTGAGCTTGTTACTCTTGGGTCCTTGGACCCTAGACGCCTTTGTGGTGGTTGGACCCTTGTGTGGTCACTTGAAGCCGTTCGGGAGCCCCCAATCCCATTGTGGGTTGTGCCCCGGATTGTTGTTGGAGGCCGTTCGGGAGCCCCCAATCCCATTGTGGGTTGTGCCCCAGATTGTTGTTGAAAGGCTCCGGATTCCGCCTCGAAGGAATTCCGATAGTGGAAGGTGAACCAAGCCTTTGTGGTGCGGTTCATCGGAGAAGAAGGTGAAACCTTTGTGGTTGTTGAACCGTTGTGTCGGTTCACACCTCTCCAACGAGACGTACTCCCTTAACAAGGAGGAACTCGGGAATACATCCTCGTCTCCGCGTGCCTCGGTTATTTCTATACCCGAGCTTTTACTTATGCACTTTGCATTGTGATAGCCTTCGTGCTTGAAGTATTCTATTGCTATCACCTTGTTGTTTATCTTGCTTAGCATAATTTGTTGGTGCACATAGGTGAGCCTAGTTTATTTAGGTTGTCGGCTTGTTAATTTAAACACCTAGTTTTATTCCGCAATTATCAAGTCTAAACCGGAAAAGTTTTAAACCGCCTATTCACCCCCCCCCTCTAGGCGACATCATTGTCCTTTCAATTGGTATCAGAGCCTGGGTTCTCTTGTTGGGCTTTACCGCCTAGAGAGTAAAAGATGTCGTTTAGATAATTAGTGCACGATCCCACTTTCATATTCGATGGCACAAATTATGATGTTTGGAAAATTCGCATGCTTAATCTTTTTAGGACCATGGGTCCAAAATATGTTAAGAGGATTGTAGATGTGTGTTTATCTCCTCCAAAGGATTCTCATGAATTATCTATAGAGGATGAGATAAACTCTCATCTCGAGACTCAAGTTACTAATGGTCTTATGTGTGCTTTGACCGATGTAGTTCTTGCTTCAATCATGCCTTTTCGAAATGCACATGAGCTTTGGACCAAGCATCAAGATATATATGAAGTGTCCAAAATTATTGAGGATGATTGTTCTTCCTCCACCTCCGGCCGTGATGAGTTCACAACTTCTTCCACTTCACCAACATGTGATTTGTCACACGGTAACGATATGGTGAGTGGCGATAGAAATTGCATTGGCGATGGTGAACTTACTATTGATTATACCTCTTCTCTATCACATTGCAATCTTCTATCTTTGGACTTAAAATCTTCTAGCACTCCAAATGTCATACATGCTAGAGTTGATTGTCCTTGCATATCAAGTAATAGTTGCTTAACTAAATATAATGATGATATGCTTTCTATGTCTTGTTGTGATGAAAATTACTCTTCCATATCCTCTAGTATTTGCATGACTAACAATGTAGAGGAATCCCAACACTTGTTGGAACAAGACATGGACCTCAAAGGAGCTTCAAGTATTTCTTCATCCTCCTCACCCATTAATCATGTTTGCCTTATGGCTAAGTATTCCGAGGTATCTCCCACCTCGAATCCAAATTGTGATGATGTGGATGAGGATTCTCATGAAGAAGGTTTTGACTTTGAATCCTTAACCAAGATGGGTGAGATGGTACTTGGTGCTCTACCCAAAGGTAGTAAAGCTATCCCTCCTCTTTGTGAAATCATTGATTATGTTACTAAGAGTAGGGAATTCATTGAGAATTTGGAAAGTCAATTTGATGAGAAATGTCAAATTGAGAGAGATGACTCTATCACCATAGCTTCTTTGAAAGCTTCTCTTGAAGAGGAAGAAGAGCTTAGGGTTTCTCTTGAAGAGAAACTTGAATCCCTTGATGAGTCTAATGATCTTATTATTGCTAAAATCATTAAGGAAAGAGATCATGCTATTGCTAAATATAAAGTGCTTAAAAAGGAAAAGGTTGAATTTGATGTTGGCAATGCTAGACTAAGTGAGGACATAGAGAGACTTGACAAAGTTCACAAAACTATAGAAAGTGAACACTCTCTCCTTATCATGTCTCATGATCAACTCCAAACTCAACTATCTAACAATGATAAGCTTTCCAAATTGTCTCCTTCCATTTCTAATGTTAATGATGCTTGTGCTACTAACTCCACTTCTCGTGAAGCATCTATTTTGAAGGAAAATGTTGAGCTAAGGGCTCAACTTGAGTTGCTATCTAGCAAGTATGGGAAATTGGAAGAAACTCATGAAAGGCTCTCTAGCTCTAATGACGATCTTCTAGCATCCCATGCTAAGCTAAAGTTAGCTAATGAGGCGATTATGTCAAAGGTAACATCTTGTAAGCCTCATTACCCCTATATATAAAGGGGGCTGATATTGGAGCTCTCTCCGCGCTCGCATCCTGGGCCGTCCGATCGAGATCGGACGGCCTAGATCGCCCAATTCCACGATGAACAGTACCATGCGCGCTTTTATAATTACCCGCCCGCCGAGGACCTAAACGTCATTACCATAAACCGCAGGGAGTAATTTGCAAAAGGTTCTCAGTTTCCCCAATCTCCCACCGATTCCAGCTCGGCCACCGGCGCCGCCCTCCAGCCTCGGCCCTGGCTGCCTGCGCCGCCGCGGCCGCCCGCGCCACCCTCCACCCATGGCCGCCCGCATCGCCTCCAGCCCCAGCCCCGGCCACCGGCGCCGCCCTCCTGCCTCGGCCCCGGCCACCGGCGCCGCGCTCCAGCCTCGACTGCTCTCTCTCCGTCCTCATGCCGCGTCGCCGCCTTCCTTCTCAAGACCACACCACAACCCTAGCTCCCTAATTTTCCTCACTCCCCCACCTGCGCTAGGGTTTGCCGCCGTCGGCAGCTCTCCGCCTCCCCGGACCTCTTGCGCGCCACCGGCAGCTCACCGCCTCCAAACCTCCTGCGCGCCACCGGCAGCTCACCGCCTCCAAACCTCCTGCGCGCCACCGGCAGCCCCCTGTTTCCCAACCTCCTATGTCGTTCGTGGCCTCGCTAGCGAGCTCTGCCCGCCATGACTGGCTCTGCAACGGGGTTCTGCAAGAGGTCTAGGCCGCGGACTATTGGAGCGTCGCCGTCTTGGGCGTAGCCCCACCGACCTTCGGAGACCACCTCCAGTCCCAGCGACACCACCACCCGATCCCCTTTTCTTGGAAAATTTTCCACTGCCGAACTCTCCTCGCCGCCGCTCGCTTCTCTCCAACTTTTCTTGGCAGGAGGGCATGCCGGCCGCCGGTAGCGACTGGATACTTCTCCACCGTGTTCCCCGAGCGATCCAGGTCGACTATCAATCTCCTCTTTCGATTTGGTTCTCCCGCACAGCGCTTGATTGGTCCGGAGCATCTTTGCGACCGTTGGTGAGAATGGGGTACTATGCGGGCGCGGCTACGGATCTGGAGGCGGCCTTCAGGGACGGGGCCGGCCAGGCCGTGGTGCTCCGTCGCCCCGGGGAGCCACCGCGCCGATGCGTGCGTCCCCATCTTCAGTTCGCTTCAAATCCCTCTGTCTTTTTCTGGTTTCAGCCCACTGAGATTCTGGTAGCCGTGGTTGCGTTGATCCCAGGTGAGCATGCATGACCGGCAAGTCGTATCCACTAGGGGCGACCAAGGCGAGGAGCTTCACCAGCTGTAAGGTCAGCACACTCCTGGCTACCCCTGACTCTTCTCTTCAGTTCATTTCGTTTCTGTTTTGTTATGTTATGTTCTGGTTACAAGTTTGATCTGGTACCTAGCACTACAACATACGGATTCCTTATCCCGCAGTTTATTCATTTTTTTATCTCGAATGATTAAATCAATGTGGAGGATGGATTCTCTGCAAGACGTACGTGCATCTTCTGAAATTAATATGAATAGGGGAAAGACACTTATATGTGCAGAATATTTAGTCTGCGCTTCCACAATTCAGTTTTCATGTACAACCACTTCCATGTTCCTTACAATCATATGGCTGTAACCATGGTCATGAATTTTATTTCCATTTCATAAGTTCAGCCTGTTTTTCAATTGTAACATAAATTCAGTACTTGGCGCATTGCTTTATAACTGTGGCATTGAATAAAATTAATCCCTGAACAGAAGTTGTATTTTTATACTCTCCAGCAAAATCTAAGAAACCAAATTCTATTATACATATAAGTCCATAGATGACCATGTGGGAAAAAGCGCAATCTGGACATTTAGCTTCCACATGACCCTAAAGCAAGGTGACATCCTGTAGGTAGTTATAGTTGAAAATTTAAAATCCACAAAGGTTACTGCAGTAGTAATCTGATCTACATTACCTACACAACAACTGGATCCTACATACATGTATTAGAAGATGTGCTCATGGGATTGCTTTATGCCGACGAATCTAGATTTTGTACCTGTCCAATATATACTAGGTAGCAGTCCTGAAATCATGATCGTTTTTTACTTATGAATAGTGGTTTTCAAGATATTATGTGGTTCCATGTTGATCAAGGAATCTTCTCCTTCCAAGTACAATATATCAATGGTTTCATGATATTTATATGTATCATTCAAGCAGAATGAGCTCTAAGCGTGCCATTTTTACTGAAGTATCGTTAGAGCTATCCTCTTGAGCAGTATTTTTAAGCATAATGACCTGCACATATGCATGTTGTGTTTGCTAGAGTATCACCTTATCAAGTTTCTTACGTTCCTCAATATGCATGTCTCATAGCTACAGAGATCACCAAACCATGAGACTCATGCTGACGACAAGTCAGTTTGTTTTTGACCAAGGTCAAAAAGGCATTGCATCTTCAGAAGTTTGAGAAACAATGATAGAAACACAATCTAATTGTGTGATGGTTTACTTGGTACCCATTGGGCTAGATACTTACGTTAGAGGTAAGCTAGCAAAGAGTGGTCGTCCAGCCGTTTCCAATGCATGGTGAGGCTGGCCACGAAATCACCAACAATGATGGATGCCACTAATGCGCAGGTCAAATTATTTGTGTTCCTTCTAAATGGCAGATTCTTAAATTTATATTTTGGCAATGCTAGCAGACGGTGGAGCTGGGCTCCGTGGTTAGGCGGACGGCGGAGTCGTCATACCTGGCTTTGTGGGAGTTGGTGGAGAAGTCGCACGCGGAGTCCGACGGGAAGGGTGCCTACAGTGGTGGGCAGCAACGGTCTGACTCCGAGAAGAAGATCGACCTGCTCAAATTCATCGCCCGCACTCACCACCTCATGCTTTGCCTCCACGTCCTAGCCAAGTGGTGCCAGCAGGTCTGTGTTGCTTGGTAGTAGGTCGGTTTCTGTTTGCCCTAGCTGTTGACTTTATTGCCATGGTAGTGTGGTGAAATAGACAGGTGAACTACACAATCTAGGGTCTGTTTCGTTAGTACCCTCACATTGGTAGAAAGTTGGAACCACAAACTGTTTATGCCACACAATTTTTTGGTTGTGGACAAATTGTTTGTGCAACTACTGCAAAACTTAGCATACAAATGACTGTATGACAAGTGGTGTGCTAGGTTTGGTATTTCCAGCATTATTTCGTCAAGCTATATCTGTTTCTATTTTAGATAAATTTGCAAATAAGACGTCAATAGTATATATACGGTTGCAACTTTTCATGTGTAGACCAGAATATCTTAAATAAAAGCTAATGGTACCATCTAATTCTTTTCTTTGGATTTGTATGCCACTTTTTTTCTAGCCGACTTATTACATATTTTGTATTAGGTTATGCCTTTTCAGTAATGTGTTATGCAAATGGACCTGGATTTGTTTATTCAGCTTGAAGAATATATTTACTGCAATTGTTGAATCTACCATTTTGAAGATTTATCTTCTTCTTTGCAGCGAAGCACACGGTAAAACTGGGTTTTGTATCTTTTATTTTGGATTTGCGTGCCACCCTTTTTCTAGCTGACTTCTTACATAGGTTGTATTAGGTTATGCCTTTTGAGTAATGTGTTGTGCAAATGGACCTGGTTTTTTTAATTCAGCTTGAAGAGTATATCAACTACAATTGTTGAACCTGTCATTTTGAATATTTAACTTCTTATTTGCAACAAACTACAGGAGAATTCTGGATTTTGTACCCTTGAAGGATTACAAATGGTGATAAGGATGCTACTATGGTTCCACAATTGAAAAATTGGCCAGCTGCGTTCCTGATGCTGAGTGCATAGATCCAACTGATCTCTTTTTTTCCTGGATTGTGTATGTCTCTCTTTGTCCCTATCCCTCCTTATTTATTTAATTCGTTAAGTGTATTATCAGATCGTCTTATCCATTTTGTTTACTTGCAATCTAATGGAAACGAGTTCTTCGTAGTTGCCATGATTTTTCTGCATTGCATTCATTGTGAGTCATGGAGGTTAATAAACAACGATATATTGTTCTAAGTTCTCGATTGGAAACTAAATTTGTATTACCATTCATGTTGTTTATGATCAGTGGATGTTATGTAGCCTATTTTCCTCTCTTCTTGCTTTTGTATACTCTTTAATTCTTTTTTTATTGCCTTCTTCTCTGTATTCTAGGACATTCTTGAATTCTGTAGTTTTTGTTCGATGTTTTTTCGTATCCGCGACATGGCTTATCAATGCGTGATTGTGAAGAAACATGATAAATTATTGAAAGACCATAGTTTTTTGTGTTTCTGATATGATCATTGAAACCCTCTAAAACAGATTGCAGAACTACCCTAAGGTGTTGATTCAAAGACTGTGACGTGTTACTGCTATTGGAGTCCACATAAACCATAGCCTCTAAGTTCAGACATGTAATATATATATATTATGGATAATTTTGAGAAGAAAGAACACGCTATGGAATTTGATTTGCTAAAAAAATTATCCATTTAGTTCCTCGCATATATGTTTGTCCATTTTAATAATTTCTCACGTCTGTTTGCGTCCATATGAATGTATAATTGAAATAAAACTTTGGGTTATTTTTGTTCAGTCGGTGAGATAATTTTGGGAGTTCTCCTTCGATCTAGCGGCTGCCTCTCTCCTCTCTCTCGGCATTGCCACTCAGTAGTAGGCTGGAGAAATAAGACGTCAAATCAGAGCAGCTCGAGGACACTTCCGTGCTGCTGTGGTATCCTCATCTTGGCGATAGTCGATACAAAGGGCCGACCAAAGGATGCTGGGAAGCAAATGTGAATGGAGGTCAGTGCATGGCGCCCTGATTATTTCTATGCTTGAGAAATCTTTGTGTCATGTCCACTAATTTCAATCTTATGTGTTGTCAGGTTCGCAGAGGTACATGACTTTGAGAAACCTAATGATGAGAGCGCTTTAAGTTTGATGAATGTGCGTGCTGCTTCTATGCTTGAGAAATTTGGCGACATGGTCTTTGCATATGGTTTTAGTGATGAGTACAGGTAGAACATTATTCCATATTAGTGTCTGAAAACTCTGTTTTGGATTGACGGATACACTCTACCTCTACAAAAGATACATACAGAGCGCCCCCGTTCATTGGGCAAGTTATCATGATGTACTTCTTCTAAACATTGTTGTTATAACGCAAGCATATACATATAAGGCAAGCTTACCTTTAAGCATATACAACCTGTCATATGTTCTTATATTGATGCTTTATTGCAGTTTTGTCTTCAAGGAGGAAACTGAATACCATAAAAGGCGAGAAAGGTATGGTATTTGATATGTTCACTTCCTCATTGTATTTTATTTGCGTGTATATGCAAAGTTGAACTTTTTAACTGTTAACCATCTGGTTATAATATTTATTTCTTTTTACTAATAATTGCAGGAAAATTCTCTCTGAACATACTTCCTTCTTCACTTCTGTGTATTTGAAGAAATGGAATTGACAAATTATTTTAGTGTCTGAGCTAAGGATGCTTTGAACCAAACTAATTATCTGTGCTCTCTCCTTTATTTTAATCCATCTTATTTTTTCCTTCTATATTGAAACCGGTAATTTTGGGTGCCCACATTTCTAAGAATTTTTCATCTGCAAATCATGATTCATGTCTACTGCCAGAGATCTACACTTCCATTTGTGAACAATAATCCTGTGAGGAAGCATGGAGTTGGTAAAGGTTTAATGACGATGTGGCATGCAATGTATTCCCAAAATGCAGAAATTCAAGATGGGGTTGAGTTTTATTGGTGATCCTGGTTACTTGAGGTCCCTGAGACCATTCGATGATTATGGTGGAAAACCTGTCCAAGTAAAGTCACTTAATGGGGATGCTGGCGGTGCGCAGGAGGTTGGGACATGTAAGTCCATTGTTCGAAAGACGGTCACCACGTCTGCTACACTATAGACTCTGATCGTTTATCTGATAGCAATATTAAATGCATCACAAAAAATACATATTGTCCCATTGAAACAATAGAACATACTTTACATTAGATTTCTCATGAAGGGCGCGGCGTGCCGTCGCGCCGAATTCAACTAGTGTGGACAATGGCACAACGTCTTCTCTTAATGCTATATCATCTTGTTCTAGTCCTTGTGATTCATCCACTCATAATGTTGCTATATCTTGTGATGAATCACTTTCCATACCTTGTTGCTCTAACAATGAAGTTTCTACTTCCTCTAGCATTTGTGTTGATACTAACCATGTAGAGGAATTAAAAGAGCTCAAGGCCCAAGTCACTTATTTGAATAAAGACTTGGAAAAGCGTCATGTTGGGAAGTCCACACTTGACAATATGTTGAGTGTTCAAAGACGCCCCAATGACAAGAGTGAACTTGGATTCAACTCCAATAACAAGAACAAGTCCAAGATCATCAAGAAGAAAAAGGGCCAAGAACAAGTCAAAGATGCGGCCAAGATTGTTTGCTTCAAGTACAAAGTTGAAGGGCACAATGTTAGATCTTGCCCTTTGAAGAAGAAGGCTTTTAGTGAGAAGCAACAAGGGAAGAAACCTCAAGTTCAAACTCAAACTCCTCAAGTTGAAGAACGGTCTCTTCCCAAGAAGAATGAAGCTACCCCTCCTCAAGTCAAGACTCCAACTAAGAAGAGAGGAGGAAGTAGATGTTGCTACCTATGTCGTGAGAAGGGTCACCTTGCTTCTTCATGCACAAATGGTACCTTATCCAACCCCATTATAATTAATGAAGTTTATTCTCTTCGGAAGGATAAGGTTGGCAATGTGTTTGCCAAATATGTTGGTACTCAAAGTGGTGTCAAGAAAAGAACCATTTGGGTTGCCAAACCTATTGTGACTAACCTCTTAGGACCCAACTTGGTTGGGGCCCAACAAGTTAAAACTTGACCAATAGGTGTTGTTGGAGGCATTGGAGACTTGGCTACATTATGAAGAATTAAGGGATCTTCATCAATTATATTCTCTCAAGTCAAGTCATATGGATCATATTGTTCTATCTCATATCCAATGTTCCTCCTTGCGGTAACTTTTATTTAAATCATATATACATCGAAGGTTGCTTGCACCCTTGCATGTGTTTGGTTTTGTACCTTGCTAGTGTTTGTATGTGTTGTGCTCTCTACTTACTTATCTTGAGAAATCAAGTATGTGTATGTTGGTTTGCACACCATTTACTAGTTTTAAGCCTTATTGTTTTTATTTGATATCTTATCTTGTTGGATCTCTTTGAGAGATTAATGGACCATCATATTTTGGGGAGTGATATGCTTCGTGCACTTCACAATCCTAAAATTGTGTATTCATGAGAAATACAACTTAGTGTTGATAATTTTATATTATCTACTATCTATGTGGTATGTCATTCTCATGAGAAATTCAATTTCTATAATGTCCATTAATTTTTCGAGTTGGTTTTGTTTGCCTCTTGCTTTAAATAAATGGATTATCACATTATGGGGAAGTAATAAGCTATGTGCATATTACAAGCCTATAAAATGTGAACATATGAGGTTTTGCCACCTAGAATTGATATTGCTAGTTATCTTGTTCTTATGTGGCATGTTGCTCAAACAAGTTTCCATTTACTTAAATGCTTTTTGTCTCTCACTCTTTTGGATCTTGTTTGTGGAGGATGTTCTTGGTATGGCTTTCCCAAATATGTTCTCATGTATCTTTTGGGAAGCCAATTGTTTCAAGCTACTCCTTGGAGTTGCTTTGCACCTTCGCATGATTTGTGAAGCTATCAAGAATATCTATATATCTAAGCATGGCTTTTAATTCCTATCATTTGCCATATGCTTATATTTTGTGAATATGATCTTGAATATATCTTTGCAATCCACCCCGAGAAATATCTCCATACATTACTTGTCTTGACAAGTGATAATCTTTTTGTGGTAAATATATTGATCATATTCGCTTTGGCTCTTGCTTTGAATTGCTTTACTTGATTGCCAAGGATTTGTTTTGATCTAACTCTCATTTGTCTTCATTGTATCTTTTGGATCCTTTATTGCTCTACTTAAAATTTATTTAGTGCTTTCTTGAGTTGGGAAAAGCAATGAACCAATTCTTGTGAATTGACATTAAAAAGTCATACTTCTTGATAATGCACTATTCTTTGGGAAGCTATCCTACTTTGAGTAAAACACCGTTCTTTAATTTGGTATTGCAATTTCTTGCCTTTCTTGAACATGACTAGTGTTTGAATAATATATATGGAGAGTGATGATCTCATTTGTGTGCATTGTGTATTCAAATGAAAAATCATAAATAATGCACACATCGTGGGGGAGCAATCCTATATGCTTTTTGTGTGCATTGTGCCATCATGAAAATTGTAGAGGGTTTGGTTTATTCCTTGATGATATTTTTCATCAATTGGTCTCTTGTTTTCATTGGTATCTTTTCAAAGTGATATCTTCAATCATGTGTTGATTTGGGTATTTGATACAATTTGGATAATTCATTTTCTTGTCACACTTGTGTGTGCTTTGTTGGTTTACTTGGTTTTTTATCCAAATTATATCTCGCTTGGTTCTTGTAAGTCTTGTGCATGCATATTTATTATATGTATATATTATGGCATGCTTACTTTCGTTTATCCAATATATAGGATAAACTCCATCAAATCCTAAATGGCTAAGATGTGCATGAAATTCAATTTCATATCAATATGCACATATTTATGTGGAGTTTGTCCTATGTGTTGTAGTTGCTCTAACTACTTTGGACCCAATTAGTTTGGGTACCATGTTGTACTTAAATTTGTTTTAGGTACACTTGAGATGCATTGGAAGCTTGTCTCATCTACAAGGTGGTGTCACCATGTGTTCATTGGAGCCAAGTTTGGATGATGGTTCACTCTTATCTTCTACATCACCAATGCTATCTCGGTAACAAGTATCTACCTCATGCATACATTTCTAGCTTTCAACCTTGTGTAGGTTGTATCTTGGCATGAATCGTTTTGTTGCAATTAATTTGGTTCTTGAAAAACATCCTTATTGCAAATATGAGTAAGCCGGGATGATTACATATAAGGGGACTATATATTCATTTCTATGATTCATCGATCCCAAGTATGTCAATCTAGCACTTTGTACTTAAAGTCTCTCATGTGCAATATTGATGTTTCTTCAAATCATTTGCCTTTCGTGATACTTGTTATCTTACTCGGAGCATCCATTTGTTAACCTTTATCCCTTGTGTATAATTTTTGATTCTATGATGAGTATGTGTTGGAAGTTCACTTATATTCCGTTAAGATATAACTGAGATTTGTGCTATGCTTTTAAGCAAAGATCTTATTGGTGTATTTATGACTTCCTCCTGGAAATCATAATCTTTACCCGTGTATCTATCTTGTGTGTACATGTTTATTTGTAGACCCATATCTTAGTGATTAGTGTCTACTTAGAAACTTATACACATGAGATTAGTTACATCTTTTATTGATATTCCAATTCTTTAGTGACCACCTCTTTTTGCTTTTAGTTCTTTGGTGGTTTCTAAAAGGAACAAGTTTTATTTTTCATGTGTTATGCTTTTTGCATTTTACTAAGCTTGTGGAGTTATTTGCTATACCTCTTTTGGTGTGTGGGTATGGGAAAGACACGATATGCACTATGTGCAACTCTTCTTGAAAGACTATGGTGATGCTATCATCCTTGTATTAGTCTCCTATAATGTCTTTTTATCTTACACCCATTATTTGATTTACCGCTCCTTGCTCTTGTTGCAAAACATTTTATTAGGTGAAAGTTGTTTTGCCTCCTTTATCATTTACATTCTCTTGCATGAGCTTGTGTTCGAATTTATCTAGGAGGGAGTGAGGATTCCATGTTGTGCACACTATATTGAAACACAAATCCTATTTGTGCACGTACCTTGGGGAGTTCCCTCATGATATTTAGAACACTTTTCAGATCCTTTTGATTGCTTGCTTCTTTCGTTGAAGTATCTTTCCATTTGAAATTCTTTTGCAATCTTTGGATCCTCTATATAGTTTGATCTCCCTCCATCTATTCGTCATTGGATATGTGCATTTGATTTCACTCATATTATGAGAAATGCACATATTATGGGGGAGCTCTCACTATATTTGCGTTCTAAGTTTTTCTTCCTATTTCGGCAATCGATGCCAATGGGGGAGAAATTTAGAGGGTTTAAGGGAATATGGGTTTATTCTCTTGCGGTTCTCTTGCATCCTTGCTCTTTGTGTTGCATGGTTGCTTAAATTCATTATATAAACCCTCGTAAAAGGGATTGTCATCAATTACCAAAATGGGGGAGATTGAAAGTGCATGGTTGCCCCCATGCGTGGTTTTGGTAATTAATGACAATCCTTATAGACTAATGTTTAAATTGAGATATTCTTATTGATCTTGTCCATGGGAAATTATAGGAGTTATGTGTTGGACTCTTCAAGATGACTTAATGACCAATGCTCTATTCAAAGGGTTTATATGAAGAATGGTCATGTGTAGAGTTGAGCTCATTGCAAGTATGGCTTGGAATAGAAGATTGAGTGAACAATCATGTTTAACCCCAAGCCATCATACATATCAAGAGAAGAAGATGAAGTGCAAGTTCAATATGATGCATATCGGAAGATATCCTTTGATTGAGTCTTGCAAAGGAAACATGAAGACAAAGCCTAGCGAGTCCCTCCCATAACGGAGTATGGTGGAGCATTTGTAGAAGTCTTCATCAAGCATGTGCTAGCAAGCACAATAAAGAAAGGTGTTTCAACTTGAGAGAGTCAAGATCTTCATCATCGAGCTCAAGTGGAATGCGCAAGGCAAAGGTATGATCTTGATAGGTTTTCTCTCTTACCGGTCTCATGGTGTTAGTAGGAGACCGGGTTTTAGGCTAGTTGGCGTACTATCAAGAGGGTCTCTCAAGTGAGTAACTTGATCGCATTGTTGTGGAGAGCTCAAACCTTTGCATACTTGGCTTCTCATATTTCTTGGTTCTTATTTGGTTTTCTCCGTGTTGAGTTTTGGTGCTTGTCGTGATCTTCATGACAAGACCAAGTCCTTCGAAAATGGTTTTAATTTGGAAAACTTGTTGCCTTTTATCCATGTGAGGATTTAGAGCTTGGTTTATCTCCATACTAAGCTCTAGTTCATAAAAAACAGATTTCGTATGAATATCTTGTTGCGTTTTTTATGAAGGAGTTTTTACTGGTTTGCATTGTTTAGGAAAGTTCAACCTTTCCCCATTTGGTTTTATCCTCACATGATGGACTGTGATGTTTCTATGCACATTCAAGTAGAGCTCGTTGTAACGATTCCAACGAGCCAAAAATCATCGAAAACGGAGTCCGGATGGAAAAGATATTGACGTTTTCGTTTATCAGTTTCTGCTGTTTTTTGCTGTAGCGGTAGTACCGCCGCGGTACCGCCCGAGGTACCGCCGGAGCTAACAGAGAGCTGTTTTCGGCGGTACCGGGAGCGGTAGTTCCGCTGCCCGGGGCGGTAGTACCGCTACGGAAGCCTGTTTTCAGCCCGTTTTGATGCCCTAACTCCCTAGGGGGGGTAGTACCGCTAAGGCGCGAATCTGCACCCAACGGTTGGAATTTGGGTTGACCTATTTAAGGGGCCTTCTTCCCCAATGGTTCCCTAACCTTTCTAGCAAGTTTTGACCTCCATTGTTTACCTTCTTGAGCTTGCTATCTCTCCATCCCTCCAATGATTCTTGCTAATTCTTGAGGGAAAAGAGAGAGGAGATCTAGATCCACCTTTCCACCAATCAATCTCTCCTCTAAGTGAGAGGAACCTAGTGGATTTAGATCTTGGAGTAACTTTGTGGTTCTTCTCCTTTGTTCTTCCTCTCTTCTCCCCCCATAAGCATTAGTTGCCTTTGGTGGGATTTGAGAGTGAATGATTTGAGCACTTGTGCTCTTGCCTTTTGCATTTGGTGCATCGGTGTGCTCTCCACGAGGATTCGTGGAAGTTGAAAGTTTGTGAGCTTGTTACTCTTGGGTCCTTGGACCCTAGACGCCTTTGTGGTGGTTGGACCCTTGTGTGCTCACTTGAAACCGTTCGGGAGCCCCCAATCCCATTGTGGGTTGTGCCCCGGATTGTTGTTGGAGGCCGTTTGGGAGCCCCCAATCCCATTGTGGGTTGTGCCCCGGATTGTTGTTGAAAGGCTCCGGATTCCAACTCGAAGGAATTCCGATAGTGGAAGGTGAACCAAGCCTTTGTGGTGCGGTTCATCGGAGAAGAAGGTGAAACCTTTGTGGTTGTTGAACCGTTGTGTCGGTTCACACCTCTCCAACAAGACGTACTCCCTTAACAAGGAGGAACTCGGGAATACATCCTCGTCTCCGCGTGCCTCGGTTATTTCTATACCCGAGCTTTTACTTATGCACTTTGCATTGTGATAGCCTTCGTGCTTGAAGTATTCTATTGCTATCACCTTGTTGTTTATCTTGCTTAGCATAAGTTGTTGGTGCACATAGGTGAGCCTAGTTTATTTAGGTTGTCGGCTTGTTAATTTAAACACCTAGTTTTATTCCGCAATTATCAAGCCTAAACCGGAAAAGTTTTAAACCGCCTATTCACCCCCCCTCTAGGCGACATCATTGTCCTTTCAATCGCTCTTCTTCCTTTTTGGCGTTTCGATGCCAAAGGGGGAGAAGTTGCTCTACTAGGACTTCTTCGGGGATTTGCAAAGGGTCGGGCACAAGCTTATGCGTTTACCATTTATTTGCGCTTGTGTCCATTTATCGTGTTTTAAGTTATTTGTGAACTCTTTTTATTTCATTATGTGATAACTATGTATTGAGACAATGGTTTGATGCTATTATTATCTTATGGTTGAGACTTCGAATTGATTGTGTTGGTATTCTCTTCATATTCTATATACACAAGGTATGAAAATCTATCTAGTCTCAATTGCTACCATAATCTTACACTTTGTCTCGTTTCTCCTTTGTGATATCTTGTGGTTGTTGTTATAAAATTGCTCCTATCCTTTGTCATATTGTGTTGCTTACGTGCATTTATTTAGGGGGGGCCATTTTCTGCCAAAAACATGATATTGCTTTTTGTTTCTATGCAAATCTTGGTATTGTCATCTAACACCAAAAAGGGGGAGATTGAAAGAACATTTCTTAATCCCTAGTGTTTTGTGTGTTAGTTAACAATACCAATGATATACTAATCACATTGCTAAGTATTTCAGTTTGGGTGAAACTCATATCACAAATCCGAAAGCCAAATTGTAGAGAAAAAGAGTTTCTGGAATTCTTCCCAGACTCGGATATTCCGGTTCCCCAACTCGGATATTCCGAGTCAACCCCAGAAAATTGGCTAAGTCAAGTTCAGAAGTGGTACTGACTCCAATCGGAAATTCAGCTCGGACATTTCAAGGACTCGGATATTCCGGTTCCCCAACTCGGATATTCCGAGTCAACCCCAGAAAATTGGTTAAGTCAAGTTCAGAAGTGGTACTGACTCCAATCGGAAATTCAGCTCGAAAATTTCAAGGACTCGGATATTCCGAGTCAACCCCAGAAAATTGGTTAAGTCAAGTTCAGAAAGTGGTTCTGATCTCAACCGGAAAATCAGTTCGGAAATTTCAAGGACTCGGATATTCCGAGTCACCCTCAGAAAATCAGCTAAGTCAAGTTCAGAATTGGTTCTGATCTCAACCGGAAATTCAGCTCGGATATTTTTAAAGACCCGAATATTCCGGGTGACCGGAATTTCCGGTGTTACTGAAACCGGAATTTCCGGGTGCCCGAGACAGCCAACGGCCAGATTTTGAGGGGGAGTATAAATACCCCCTCACTCACTCAAGAACAACTAGCTCTCAGATTTTCTCTCTCCTACCATTCTTGAAAGTTCAAATCATCAAGATCTCCCAATCCCCCCACCCAAATTCATTGATCTTTGGAGGATTGGAGGAGAAGGCCCGGATCTACATCTTCACCGAAGGGATTTGCATTTCTTCCCCATTCACTTGGGGATTTCGTGGCTAGGGTTTCCGGTGGGAAAACCTAGTTCACCATTGTTGTACTCTTGGTGTTACCTTGACCTTTTGTGGTCCTTGACCTTTTGTGGTCTTCTTGGGAGCCCCCAATTCAGTTGTGGGTGTGTGCCTCAAGCGTTTGTAAGGGATTCGATCTCCACCCTAAAAGGGGATCAATAGTGGAAGGTGGACTCGAAACCTTTGTGGTTGAGTTCATCGGAGAAGAAGGTGAGCCTTTGTGGCGTTGCGGCTAACCTGTTGTGGTAGCGCACACCTCTCCAAACGAGACGTACACCCTTGGGTGGAACTCGGGATTACATCTTCGTCTCCGCGTGCTTCACTCGGTTCCCTTTATATTTGCTCCCTTACTTGCTTATCTTGTTAGCTTGTTTATCTTGTCTTTGCTTAGATTATCATTTAGGTAAATTCACCGTAGTTGCATATCTAGAGAATTTACCTTTGTGTTGAGCATAAATTTGAAAAGACCTAAAATTTATAATAGCACCTATTCACCCCCCCCCTCTAGGTGCCGGATTCCCGTTCAGTTGTCCAACAACAAGCCTCCATGCAAGATTTCACCGAATATGATATTTTTGGTGGTCCATCTTTGGTTCCTAATCTCAACATCAAGAAAGCTGCGAAGAAGAGTCGCCCATGGGTTGTTCGAGCAATTGAGAAGGTTCTCAATATGAACTGTTGCATACACTGTGAGAACTACTCCATCTACTCTCGGAATCATCGCATTATGAAGCGCCAAGAGGAAATTATGTCTCATTTGAAGATGCCTGCTCCGAAGCATCCTTTGAAGCCCGTGATTCCGTTCAAGGATTGGAATGCCGATGGCGTCAACTTTGATTAGGATGATGTTGTTTCCGAGGACAGTGATCTTGAGTATGATGATGATGATGTTGATGAGGAGGATGAGGAGGCCGAGCAGGGTTCCGACTCTTTAGTCATGGGACGTTAGTGGAAACTCCTCCCTTTTTGGTATCTTGATGCCAAAGGGGGAGAAGTATCTCGAATTAGGACTCACATGATTTGCATGGGTTGGGAGCACTTCGTTGTTTTCCTTTCGTTTTGTCTTAAGTGCTCCCTCTTATTGGTTGTTTTATCTCGTCATGTGTGTGAGACATGAGTACCTTTGAACCTCCTATTGTAATAACTATGTTGCTCTAGTTATTTGCTCCCATTGGATATTTTTGTATAATTTGCTTGCGTGGTTTGTAAAACCTAGGGGGAGTGTTGATCCTAAGGAATGTGCATTTTGTATTAAAAAACATCCTAAAATAATGCACATACTTAGGGGGAGCTCCGTCTATATTTTACAAATCTGTTCTCCTTTCGTGTTGTCATCATTTGCCAAAAAGGGGGAGATTGAAAGTGCATTCTTTGCACTCCCATATTTTGGTGAATAATGACAACACAAAAGGTGTTCTAATGTTTGTGATGAACTATGAAGGTTCTAGTACAGGTTGGTGGATAAGAGTGAACACTCAATTTGCCTGGTTTTTCAGTACTGCATCACTTGGTTTTTCATCAGGAAATCCAGCAGGAGATTTCCGGTCCCCAGTCCGGAGATCTCCGAGCTGAACAAGAAATTCACCAAGTCAAGAACTCTAGAGTGCACTGATTGCAAATCGTGTTTAGCCGGAAATGCTCCTAGATATTTTCGGTGCTCGAAGATTTCCAAGCCCCAATCCGGAGATCTCCAAGTGGCAGAAGTTTTTCGACTAAGCCCAAATTGTTTGAGCGCACTGACTCCAACTCAAGCTAAGCCGGAAATGCTGCAGGAGATTTTCGGCGCTCGGAGATTTCCGAGCCCCAGTCCAGAGATCTCCGAGTGACAAAGGATTTTCTACCAAGTATAGAAGATCAATCAGCACTGACCCCGAGCCCAGATTAACCGGAAAATACTACCGGAGATATCCGTAGTCCAGAGATCTCCGGACCTCAACCCAGAGATTTCCGAGGTGGCGGCTGTTCAACGGGCAGAATCTGGGGAGGGGTATAAATACCCCTCCACCTACCTCCAGCAGTTCAAGCTTCCAGATTCTCTCTCTTCCATTGGTGCTGAAGCTCGTTTCTTTCGGATCTCCCAATCTAGCCACTCAAATCCTTTGATACTTGGGGATCAGAGGGAGAAGCCACCGATCTACAACTCCACCGAAGCGTTTTGATTTCCCCCCCTCTATGTCTTGAGGGGCAACAAATCTAAGGTTCCTTTGTGGATAGCTAGATTCAATCTTGTGTGTTTTGATCCTTTGTGGATTCCTTTGTGGAAGTGACCTATTGTGGTCATTATGAGAGCCCCCAATTCAGTTGTGGGTGTGTGCCTCACGAATTTGTACGGGACCTTCTCTGCCCTTAAAGGAGTCTTTAGTGGAAACGTGGATTCGCACCTTTGTGGTTGAATTCACAAGAGAATAGGGTGAGGCCTTTGTGGCGTTGAGCAAACCTTTGTGGTAGCTCACACCCCTCAAACGAGACGTACACCTATGTGGTGGAACTCGGGATAAAATCGCCGTCTTTGAGTTCCTACGGTTGTCTTGTTCCACATCTTCAATTCCTGTACTTGCTTGTTTCTTTGTTTTCTATCACTTGTATCACCTATTCGCACATATAGACAACTTACTTTCCGCTAGCCTAAAAGACATAAAAATTGGTCACCACCTATTCACCCCCCTATAGGTGGTCAACTGCCATTCACGCGCGCCGCCACCACGATTGGCTCGCACCCGAGCTCGCACGAGCTCCCCTGACCTCGTCTCGGTCGCCCCACCCCATTCCGAGCTCGCCACCGGCCCCCGCGCCCCTGCCTCCCCATCGCCGAGCCGCGTCAGCCTTCCTCCGCGCCGCCAACGCCACCCAAGTGTCACCCCGCCCCCGGCCTCGCGCGAGCTCCACCGACCCGCTTCGTGCGCCGCCAGCCGTTGCCGCCATGCCGCCCGCTTGCCACGGGTCGAGCTCGCCGGAGTTGCCTCACTGCCTCGCCGCCCGACGCCCTCTGTTTCCAACCCACCATGCCGCACCCGCTCACAAGTTTTTTTCTTTCCTTTTCATGTTTTAGGGCTTGTTTGGTCGCAAGGCCCATGTAACGCCCCGGGATTTATCCCCTTTTGTTTTGTGAGTTTTTTTTGGCATCGACATGGCATCCCATTGCATCTCATTAAATTTAATTTGTTGTATTTAAATTCAATCCCCACAATTAAATTCAAATGCATTTCAAATTAATTAAAAATGTGTTATATTTCAAATCTTTTGCAAATGTTAAAAATTAGTTTATTAAATTGTCTATTTAAAACTAAAAATATTTTGTAAAGGTTTCGTATTCAAATTCCTTTTAGTTTTTTGTTTTAAAAATATAAAACAGAAAAGTTTAAACGGGAGAGAAATAAGGCCCAAAGCCCACCTAAGTCAAACCCTAGGGTTTCCCCCTGGAAACTTGTTTCCCACCCCCCCTGCAACTTTGCAGCCGCCCCCCTCCACTTCCTCCTTTTTCTTTTTTCTAGTTTCCCCCCTCCTTTCTTTCCTTTTTCTTTTCTTCTTTTCTTTTTTTTTTCTTTCTCTTCCTTCTCCCTTTCCCTCCCGCACCCGCACGGGAAAATCGCACGCAGTCAGCCCGAGCGAGCTCCTCCCGCGCGCTCGCTGGCCCGCAGTCCCCGCCGCGCGCTCGGCGCCCCGCCGCGTCGCCTCCACCCGAACCCCCGCGCACCAACCGCCACCCCCTGCGCGCCCCGCCGCGCCGTGCTCCGGCCCTGCCGCTGCCGCGCCTGCCGCCCGCCCTCCGGCCTGCTCCGCCCGCGCCGCCGCGCCTGTCGCCCTCGCCTCCGCCGCCTCCCCGCCTCCGGTCGCCCCCTCCCGTCGCTGGCCGCCACCCGCACGCCGCCGCGCCGCCGTCCTCTCTCCTCCCGCAACCGCACCCAGCTCGAGCTCCTCCTCCCGAGCCGACCCGCAGCGCCGCGCGCCCCTGCGCCGCAGCGCCGCCTCCAGCCCTGCTGCGCGCCGGCCTCTTGCCCGCGCCTCCTCGCCTCCAGCGCCCCGCTCCGGCCGCCCGCAGCCGCGTCCGACCTCCTTCCTCGCCCCCGCGCGACACGCCGCCGCCGCAAAGCTGCGCCTCCTCCTTCTCCCGGCCGCGCCCCCTGCTCCTCCGTCGCTCCCGTGTGCGCCGCCGCCTTCGGCCCCGACGCCCGCACCATCTCCTTCATGCTCCGTCCCGCGCGCCGCCCGCGTGCGCGCCTGCCGCCGTGCGCGTGCTCGCAGCCCGCGCCGGCCTCCTTCCATCCGCCGGTCTCACCGTTTGGTGGCGTCCCCACACCCGCCGCCCGCAAGGTGTTCGGGGGAATGCCAGCAAAAACCTCCGTTGCTTCATTCGTCGCCCGAGTTGTCCACCCTTCGAGGTGCTGCACCGTGTGGCCGCGAACGTTGACCATGCCAAGATCTTCCGTCGACAAGGTCTCCGCCCGTCGCGTTGTGTGCTTTGCGTTGGCCGCCTTCGTGCGTGCCCAGGAAGACCGTGATCCGCGAACGAGGATGATCGGGTACAACGACTCCGACCACTTCCACGACACCGACAAACGACGATGCCCCGGTTCTGCGACGACTACTTCCACGATGACGACTACTTCCTCTACGGACCGAAGACGTCGGTTTCGAACCCTAGTTCACCCGATCCGACGTACGGACCCAAACCCTAACCCTATATCTATTTTATAAAATGTCATCTATCTTGTGCATATCGCATCATAATTGCATGGTTTGCATCTCTTGGGCTTGCGGGTGTAGCAAATCACCTAAAAATAAATATGGAATGTGTGGGGAAAATCACTATATATAATGCCCTATTCCATTTAATTTAATTAGATCACCCATGCCATGTGTTGCCATGATTACCAACATTTAATATTGCTGGTAAATAAATAACTTGCACCTAAATATTAATTGTGGGAATCTCGGTTCCGCTTAATTCGGATTAAGTGCATCTCAAATTGCATCTCGCCATGCCATGCATCATTCTCATATGATCATGCTGGATCTTTTGCCGTAGTTATAAATTGCATCTTTTACGCTTTCCAGTGTTTGTTGGTTCTTCGCGGATACGACATTGAGATGTGTGAGCAACGGCAAGATCTGCTTCCATGCGGGATTCCAGGCAAGCAAAGTTTGCTTGTTTACCTATACATTGTCTTTCATTCCTGCCGTTGATCTCTGCTACCCTAGTTATCGATTCTTGAACTGCGATCCCACCACATGTTTATCCTGCAGCCCATACAGCTTTATCCCCACAACCTAATACCCGTTGCATGTTTATCTGTTGGCCTTGCGAGTCGTAGCGCATGCTTAGAGTTGTTTGTGCGAGTCGTCTGTTGGTCTTATGTTTCATCTGCTTAGTATGATAGATTATTCTACCTTAATAAAATGTTGTCTTATATGGGTATTATAATTAAATGATAAGGCACCAGGCGGAAGGCCTTGCGAGGTGCTTTGTTCTGCTCAGTGTCGACCTAGGAACTGAGATTTTTTCCTCGGATCCAATTTTGAGCGCACTAACCACTTGTGGGAGGCTCTATGGAGCCCCCCTCGACTTTGAACGGATCTACAGCTTGTCCATGTGCCGCAACTAGTTCGGGTTTTCCATTTGCTCATATCCATGTGCATGATGATGATGATTGATGAGAGGTTACTTGATACGGGGGGTCATATAGGAGTGGTGCGCGCGAAGCGGACAGTTCCTACTGTGGTTTGAGCCGCATGGCGCGTGGACACAAACTAATGAGTCCGCAATTGAGATTCGGCCGGACTCTTGACGCGGGTAACAACTCATATGGGTGACAGTTGGACTTGCTGTAGTGAAGGAATAAGTCGTGTTGAGAAGCCCTGATGCTTGCTTGGGTTGATCATGCGAGTATGGGTACAGTAGTGCACCCCTGCAGGGTATAATCTTATCGATGAGCCGTGTCCACGGTTATGGACGACTTTGGTGATGATGCTGGCTAACAAGATCTAGACAACTTGCACATAATCATTGTTAAATTAAATTGACTCGTAACATAGAATTACTTTCACAATAAATTATAATTAAAACTGTTTAACGTGTGAGTTTCCCGAATTGCTTCCTCATACTTGGTTGAGGGGGTTAGTTCGAGAATGGGTTATGTTTGGTGTTAGTTGTAGATGTTTACTTTATGCGCTCTCTTATCCCTCTCTGATTAGACGGAAGTTGTAGCGTGTCTCTCTATGTTGCTAGTGCTGCTGCCGCTAAGTCCACCTCCCCTATATTTTGGGAGATGGTGTAGAAAGTAGGCAAGTCGGTTTTGCTTGTCAGGGAGTGCCCTGACCCTCTTTTGGGTTATACTTTATGTGCAGTCAACAGGTTTGAAGTCAGACGACGTTAGCTTGGGAATCCCTCCGGCTTGGCTGGGCAGGGATATGGCGTCATTGCTTATCTTCAGAACTCTTAGTCCAATTTGCTTCTTATCCGTAGTCGGATACTATTTTGTTTCCGCTGTCATTTGGAATCTTTGTATTGTATTATTTGTATCTTGACTCGTTCGAGTCGTTGTTGTATTTATCTCTTTTGTTGTAATTGTGGATGTATCGGAACTGTTGTAATGTTATCACAATTCCACCCACATAATGCGCATGTTTCGGCGTGCACATTATGTCTGGTGGACGACCTAAAATCGTTATTATGCGGATTTGGATCGTTTAAATCTACGTAGTACCGATTTTAGGGCGTCACAGCCCAAACCACCCAGGAAAATTAAAGCCCATAGGGAATTTCCCACGTCATGTGGGTTCCCCTTCCATTCCCTGTTGGGATTTGGTTCCGGGGGAGGGGAAATTAGACCGCGGCTTGCGCCGTTCTCCACGGCATCCGCCTTCTCCTCGGCAGCCTGCTGCGGTAGCGGCGACGGCGAGGGCTGCCGCTTGTGCTCCTCCACCTTGGGAGCTACCTCCTCCACGGCAGGCACGGGCCCTCCGCGACCAGCTGCGCCTTGGTAGCCGTCGGCCCCTTCTTCGCCGCCGCTACAGGAAAAAAATCAACGCCAAATTAATACGCAAATTCTCACCGGAGCCGACGGGAGTGGGGAGGGAGGGGCATGCACGTGTACCTCGTGCCCTCGCGGAAGATCGATGCGGGGCCATGAGGCGGACCGTCGCCGTCGCCAGGGGCGGACTGGGACGAGGCGGGCCGCGTAGACCTCGTCGTTGTGCGACTCGGCCATGTAGCGCACGGCGGCGACGCGGCATGGGATGAGCGCCGGGACGCGCGCGGCGGACAGGTCGACAACGGCGACGCGGCAGGGGATGAGTGCCGGGATGGCAGCACAGTGCACATGCTCCCCGCGAAGGCCAACCACATCTGCGGGTCCATGGAGCGGGCCGCGTACGGTAGGCGGTGTGGCGGCCTGAGGAGGAGTCCATGGGGACCGTCGCTGTCACAACAGATTATGTTGACCGTCGCCGTCGCCGGAGGGAGAGGTAGGAGAGCGGGGAGAGGAGGGAGAGGCTCAGGCATCGCCGGAGGGAGAAGTAGGGAGCGGATCGTCGCCGTCGCGAGAGAGGACGCGGTTTTCTTCCCCCGACCTATCGACTCGCGGAACGACAACCCGGAGAAAGGACGAGGTTGGACCGGTATTCCCCATGAATTTGAGTGTACTGATCTACGCCCTTTCCAACTCTTAAAACTGTCATTTCTCGACCTTTATTCCACTTTTAAGGTTGGCCTTTTAAGAATTCTGCTAGTGATGCTCTTAGCTTTTTCTGGGTGACAAACGAGACTAGAGAGGCAAAAGCTCTGGTGTAACTGTTGTTTTAGAATCAAATGATGTTGTGCTATAGAGGAGAATAAATATGTGGTTGGGGTACCATACAAAATCTCTCGACAAGCGTCCGAGCCGGGACCCTCAGTGAGACGAAAGGACAGGTGTTCCGGTCGGATCCACGTCACCACCTTCTCCTCTTTATCCAATCACGGAAAACTTATATAAAACAAACAGAGGGGAAAAAGAAGAAGGAAAAAAAAAGGAGAGGAGAGGAGACCAAGAACTCCTTCGATCCTACACAGCGATTCCTCTCTTCCTCCCCCGATTGGCCTGGCCTGGCCAGGCGGAAATCCGGAATCCACCAGCGCGCACGGGGGCGCCAGGAGAAGACGCGCGAGGCGAAGCGAAGCCGGTGGTGATGAGTTGTTACGCTGCATGGACGGAGCAAGCGAGGAGCCTCTCCACAAGGTGCGCACCTGCATACATACTCCCGGCGATCCCTAGATTAATCTACGCTTGTTCTTGCCCTGTTTAAGAGAGGATCGAGCGGTTTAGCTTCGGGACACTTCGGTTCACGGATCTGTTAGCTCCAGTTCGACCGCGTAGAGATTTGATTTAGCACCGCTTGTTCCTTGTTTGGAAGAGGAAGGAGATGTTGTGCTGCGACTGGGCGGCCGGCCCTTCTTCTCTTGGTCTTGGGTGAACCGACCAATCCGTGTGCTTTTGGTTGACGAAGGCGGATAGGATAGCCTCTTCCCTTTTTTAGGTTCTTCAGTGGCTCTTTTCTTGGAAATGTCTGCTGATATGCCCAGAAATAGTTCTGGCTCAGGTACAGTGCGAGGCTGCGAGTCTAGGAGTACTGTTTGGTTGCTGGTTAAATTTAGGCACACACACACACTCACCCTTGGTGATCGGTCAAATTCAAATTAGCGTATGCTATGTTTTTCCTGTGTGATGGCCTACGCTTGTTCACAATATTTGTGTAAATGCTTGCTAGTTACTCCCTCCGTATCAAAATGTGAGATGTTGTAGCCATTTTTGATCATTATGTATCCAGACATACATAATGATAAAAATGGCTACAACTTCTTACATTTTGATACGGAGGGAGTATTTCTTAAACTAAATGCTCATGTCAAATGCAGCAGGCCCAAGATAGTGCAACGCCATCTCCCGGACTGATTTTTTTGGGGAGTTTGTTACAAAATGGATCAGTTACTACCATCAGTGTAGGGTTATGCTGCGAGGCTGCTATGCCTTTTTCTTAAGAGGCAGCAAAGAGCTTTTGATGTATACTCTTTAAGTCTTAATAACTAACGCTAGATAGACGGACTTGCCAAATTCTGCCGTCCTGTTGAAACAACTGTCTGGTTGAACTCCCAAGACAACACTCTTATCCTATTTAGGTTCACCTTTCTTACCTAAACTAGTCCTGATTTCTGTTAGGAAACTGATTGATGCATTGGTGGTGTTAATTCGCCTAATCGGCTTGCTTACCTGAGTGCTTGAAGCAAAAGTTGCATTGAATTGCAGAAAGGAACTTTCTGGACAATCTGCTGCTTCGTCTAAATGTAGTATGATTATCAACTGGTACTACTATAGAAATTTACGTCAAAATGTTTAGGTACTCCTTGTCGACCCGTGCTGCTATGGGCTTCTTTTCTTAGTATTCACTTGTGCTGAGACTGTACGTGTGTACTCCTATGTGCACTCTGAATTTATCAGTAACTCAGGTGTGCTGTGATCATAATCGTATGGATTATCACACTAATCATAGTTAGTGAAGTGGGCGTAAATCATGGTATATAGTTTGTGAACAGCTGCACCCGCATGTTTATTCAGTTTACGGTGTCTATTGTTTTAATTTTATTGGGTTCATCTGTGATGACAGGACTACTACAAAGTTCTCGAGGTCGATTATGACGCACCTGATGACACCATCAAATTGAGTTATAGAAAATTAGCTTTGGTAATCTGATGCTCAGCTTATTTCTTTGAACCAATACTACATGTATTGTCTTTATAGATCAACTCACTATTTAACCTTCATGTGGTCTTCCATCTGCAGAAGTGGCATCCGGACAAGCACAAGGGAGAGGATGACGTCACAGCTAAATTTCAGGAGATCAATGAAGCTTACAAAAGTATTCTTCCGAACTTCCTGTCTGTTTTTAGACACTGATGATCTTCCTGTCTGTTCTTGAACTCCTTTTCCTAAAAATGTTCACTTCATTATGTATTTCCAGTTTTAAGTGATCCAATTACGCGACTTGAATATGACTTCTCTGGCTGTTACAAGATCAATCAGTATACTGCACACGTGAGAGCTTCTTCTTTAACTACACACCACATTCTTAATGGTGCTTTATATTAATTTTGGTATATTTTCGTCTACTTCAGGAGTACCTTTCAAGATTTAAGGGAATGATACTTACCTGCAATGGCCTTGGCATAGAGCATTCTTCGAAATGGTAATGGAGTTCGGTTGAACTCAGATGCCTGATATGTTGCTACTGCGTGTTTCCATGTCTTGCTGGCCTGGTTGCTATTGTTAGAATGGAGGTTCGCAGAGTTTTGTTCGCATTAGCTGTTGATGTTGTGTACTTATGATTCTCAGGGCCCGGCATATGTGGGAATGGGAGTCCCATTGATCAATACGGACAAGTGTTCCTAGACTTTCTCAGTAGTATCAGTGATTACGATTGGTCATGGATTTGTTCTTCTGTAACACTGCCGTTGCACTTTTTCGAGAAAGACATACAATTATGTAAACATCTGCATGTTTATTATTTGACTTGCCACAAACATGGGAAAAAGTTTTTTTGGGGCATGCACCATTGCCAAAAAGAAGAGATATGGACATGCTTCTTTCAACCAAAGAAAAAACAGATTGTGTAATCAAGGCCATGTGCTAGAATCACCCTACGAAATTCTTGTGCCACCAAAAAAATGTGATGGGGGTATCTAAATACTGAGACATGAGTTGTGTCTGTCATCGACCTCTTTATGCCATTCGCCCACCAGGAGGGCGTTGAGGCACGACAAAGTGTCTTAAAAAGAAGTACAGTCGGACTTGGACCTAGGTATAGTGATCATCAGTGGACAATTTGAACAACATATTGTGTTAGTGTCACCATTTCAAAATCTCCATTCAGGAATGTCTATTAAGGAGTAGTGAGTAGTGTTGCAGGAAAGTTCTGCTAATAGTAGTATGTGTTCTCAACAGCATGTGTAGTTTGCCCCATGAGCCTGATATGTCGGACAAGAGTCACTGTTTTTTAAGGGGAGAATCAGACTGTAGATGTGCCCTAGCATGCCGTTGGCAAGACAAGAGAACACATATAGAGCGGTTCATTGTAGCCTGATTTTTTGTAAAATATATCATTAAATATTTTTAGCGTTTATTTCAGCAAGCATAATATATGCTAATATACCCTCTGAAATTTTGTGAAGAAATATCTCATCATTTCCTTACAATTGGTATTTGTCTTAACGCTCGAGTTCACATTGACAAGTAGAAAGAACAGTATCATGATTCATATTCCAAATCCCGCTTCTTTGTTTGTCCAACAACTTTGTCCATAGCAGTTCCTTCAGATGCTGGCTTGTGAGGATCATTTAATCTTGTGCTTCTCTTGCTAGCCTATCTGTTTCTCTTACTAGCCTATTTGTTTTTTCTCTCAGTCTAAGAATCTCCCACCTTAGTTTCAGGAACTTCATCCATTTGTTGATCATCTTCTTGAATATTATGTTTTGACGGCACGAGTGTGAGTAAAATTTTAGTCCAACCCGCCCCCAAACAACAATTTTAGGTGGTCATTTGAGCGTCAAGACTGGAGCGGAGATGCTGAACGACAGAGTGATAAAAAGCTTTCACTCGGTAGTACTAGTATACATGACGGGATAGGATTGCAAGAATCCAACGGGGCAAAGGGGCCGGTCGCCCGAGGCAAGTCGACGCGTTTCCGTCCCACGTCCACACTCGAGACGACGAGGACGCGGCGCCAACCGGCCGCTCCGAATGCCGACGCGGGCATACGCGTGGATCGATCGAGAGAGTTCGCGTCCTCGTTCTCGGACGCTTGCGACGAATGCCAAGCCCTAGCTCTCACTGATTGGCCAACAGTGCTGGCGGTAGTGAACTGTGTGACACTGCATTGCGGAAGCAGTGCAATCTTCTCCGAAAGATCCCGGGGACGAAGGTCGAGATGCTGGTTAATGATTACCTCATCGGTGCGAACAGTGCGCTCGACGTTGACTGAGGCATCAACCATCATATTAGCATACTGGCTGGGTGCCCGTCGCCGGCCGATCACTGCTCGATGCTGCCGCCGGCGGCGGGCAGAGGCAGGCACGCCTGAGTGGGAGATGACTGCAGCTGCAGGCCCACATGTCGGCGAGCCAAGAACAGCACGCGCGAGGCTGCTCCTAGTCCTAAACCTGCTCCGGCCAAAGCAGCACCGCTACACAGGCGTGCACCACACACAAGCTATGAAGCTAATCCAGCCGCCCACGCAGTACTTACCTAGTACTCCTTAGTCTCCTACTCCAGAGCTCTAAACAAATGGAGGGAGCAATTGACAGACCGCCTACTCACAGACCGAGGAATTCATTTCTACCTGGTAATTTCGTGGTGCCATGAAAATCAGCGAGGATGAAATAAAAACGTTTCAAATTGCATGTTCGCACATGATACCACTAGAAAGAAAGCAGCGTGCAGATCAAACCGGGGAGCTTCAAATGTCCAATTTGATGTTTCGAGTCGGATCTAAGCTTAATCACCGTACACATTAGCACGCGAGCCACCAAAAGCGAAAAAGAAGAAAAGGGTCCTCCTTTAATAATATCCCCATTCCCCATACTATAGTTAATCAACTCAACTAGAGTATAATCGCCGCAGAAAGAAAAGCAGCAAGATTTCTTCCCCCACTGGCGGACTGGCAGTAGCGGCGAGCGAGGATGAATGGATCTCAGCCCCGTTCCGGCATGCTCGCCGACGACCTCCGGTGCTGCCTGAACGCCTTCATCGGGCTCGGGAAGTGCCAGCCCCAGCGCGCCTTGGCCGCCGCCGCCTTCGCCGCGACCACCTTCGCCTCCACGGCCGTCGCGGACACCGAGCTGGACCTCGCCAGCCCCACCCGCCCCTCCTCCTCCTCCTCCTCCTCCTTGGCCGACGATGAAGCCTTCCAAAACGGCGTCTTCCACCCCCAAACCTTGGCCTTTCGCCTCCCGCCGTCGACGCCAGCGGCCAGCGCGGCGGCGGCGGAGGACGACGCGGCAACGGACCGCGACCGCGCGATGCGGTGCTCCCGCTCGATGAGGCTGTGGACGCGGCCGACGGCGTCGCCGGAGGCCGAGGACGAGGAGGAAGGGGAGGCGGCGGTGCACGGGCAGGGCCGCACGCGCGCGCAGCTGGGGCAGAGCCGCAGCAGCCGGTCGCGGAGGCAGTACGGGCAAACCCCGCCGCCGGATCTCGCCGCCGGGTGCTTCCGGCACCGCCACTCGTCCCCAGCGACAACGCCCACCGCCGGCTTCTCCGCCTTCTTCATCTGCACAAGCCCTGCGGACTGCGGTTGCTCTCTCTGTGTTTCTTGCGAGCGTTTCTTGGTTGTGAATGATGGGAGGGAGACGTTACTACGAACTCACAGCGTCGCCGCAGAAAGAAATAAAGGAGATAGTACACCGGCGAGGCTTAACGGCGTGTGGTTTTGCGGGAGCGGCGAGAAGGCACGTAGTTTGCGGTTATTCACGAGGATGCCATCGGCACAGATGGGCAGTGGTTGCAGCGGGATCTTCTGTGGAACGGAAGAGAAAAATGCAGAGTCAAGGCAGACTCGTAGGTTGCAGAGGATCCCGTGTGGCCTGGAGAGATAAAGGCTGCCCCCGCACGTGCGGGGCAAGAATGAGCCGTGCTCGGGTCAGTTACATGGGACCCCATTTGTCGGTTAATGACGATGTGATTGGGACGGCTGTTCCTGTCTTTCGCTTAATGAAAAACTATGCTGATTGATTGTGGAGCAGCAGCCATTTCCATAGTCCATAGTTGTAGTACAAGCTAGGAGATCTCATTCCAGGTCGTCGGTATCGTAGACCGTATCTAAAACGTAGGAGTACTGTGTTTTACTCGCCGCAACAATGGACGTTATTGCCCAATAGCTGACGTGCGGTTCACAAGTAGTAGTAGTGACCTTGTTGTCTCAGATTCGGGCACCCGGCGGCGAGGTCAAAATAATTAGGTAATTACCTTTCTAAAATTGCTGCACTATTTCGATGGATTGAGCGCTTACGTTATCACCGTCAGCGTGCTCCGCCTCCTCCCCATCTTCGGCCGTCAAGAGCTCTGTTGACAGCATGTTTAACCACAACTGTGCACCGTCCTCACCTTTAGCCACAACCGCACGTTGTACCCGCCCCTTGTTCCGGCCACCATGACGCCCCGTCTCCTCACACCATGGCCACACGTCGACTTCCCTGTCCCTCTCCGCGCTCCATGGCTCCCTCGCTGTCGGGCCACACCACCGCGTCGCCCTCCCATCTTCAGGCGTGCTGCTGCCGTGTGGGATATCGAAAAAAATAGTACCATGGAACAAGCCACGACACCATTTTAAACTAAGAAGAAGAATTTCAATATACGAGGAAAAGAAGTCTCAGTTATTTGGAACAAAATTTTGCGCTATATCGAACAAAATATTAGAACCATGAAACAAGCCACGTCACATAAAGGAAGAACATTGTAAACCTAGGAATAAAACTATGCACTATGTGGAACAAAAGAATAGTACGCGTGGAATGAACCCAAAAACATCATTTTAAAATGAGCATAACAAATAGCTATTTATAACAGACTTACGCACTACATGGAACAAAAATTACTATGAGTGGAACTATGAGAAACAACATTGTAAACTGAGAGAAACAAAATCTTAATGCACGAGGAATAACAAAGTCACAACTATTTAAAAGAAAATTGTACATTACATATAACAAAAATTTAATACAATTATAAAGAAACCACTTCATAAAAAGGAATAACATTTTAAACTGAGAGGAACAAAAATATATCACAATAAACAAGAAAAGAAACATAAAAGACAAAAGACAAAAGCTATCTCTCGGAGAAAAACAGAAAAAAATACGAACCAGTAGCTTAACTCGGCGAGAAGGAAGGAACAAAACAGTCAGCTGGACCAAGCCCATCATCAAATCCCTTAAACCAAATGGGTACAGTGGGCCTTGAAAAACATTTTAGGTAGCCATGAAACAATACAGTGGGCCTTAAATTTCAATAACTCAGGGCTAGAACTAGAAAGGGCTATGCAGCCACTAAGCCATAATGCCCTCAAATGACAAAAGGCCCACTAAGCGATAGCTGAGTCTTCTCCGGTTCTTCCTCTCCATCTTCTTTTTTGAGGGATACGACACTGAAGAAAAAAAAGCAGACTAGCAATCAGTAGTTTGGCGCACGGCGAAAGAAACAGGAAAGTACATTTACATTGTTCTTTATACCATTGTGATATTGCCAACGTGTTCTTTCTAAATGCAGTGGACGTGGCAGACTATACTTGCCTCGTTTCTAGTTTGGGTCCTCTGACACTATTTCAGGCAGATACGCCCTACAATTAGCAATGCAAAATCGATGATAAGTGCGTCGTGCCATGTGCGCCGTCGTGTCAGCTCAGCTAAAACGCACCACACACGATCTACGCCCTACTTTCTCTGGGAATCAACAGAACTGGAAAAAGAACGTGAATAATTCCGAACACCGCATCGACGTGTCAAACCGGCAGAGAGCCCATGTTAGAATAGCCATTTCAGGAGCGATCATCCATGCCGTCGCCTCGGTCTGATTGGTTTTATATATCTTATCTATCTTTGCGTCAGTCTCAGCGATCCACAGCAGCTGATGTTTGTTTAAGACATACGTACTCCGTATTACAGTAGATTGGTTCTTTCCTCACCACAAACCACAAAATTCCAGCTGCCTAAACAATGCGGCGATCTTGTCGTGCACAGCACAGGCGACCGCTTCCGCCTTGCTCGGCAGCCGCCATGGAATGCAACAGCACCACGCATATATTGCCTATTAAATCTTTTTTTTTTACATCAAGTCAATTGTTTTACTTGTGTCGATTCCACGGCTCATTCTTTTTCCTTATTACGATGATGATTTCACTGCTCCTTCTTTTGTTGCACATCTAGAAACATCATTTTTAGAGAAATTGCAACCATAGTGCGACCTATCCCTGAGAGCAATTTCACCGGTACCTTTAAATTTATTCTGACACTGGCTAAATTGAAATCGGTTCAAATGGTGTCGGACACGTAACCAATCATTTCCAGATCGCCTCCCACGTCAGCTCTTTTAAATCGGCACTCCTTGTCTATTTTCTTAATGTGAATGAATTTCTAACTAACCATTGAAAAATTAAATACATAGTCAATAATAGTTTAATCATAGAAAAATATAGTTTTTGCATGCTTCAAATTCGATAAGTTTTACTCTCCTTCATGGAGCAATTGCTGGGCATAACAGGCAGGTTTGCTCGACGCGGCCACAAGTGCACAACTAGATCATTGTTTAAGTTGATCATGACTTCGGTGAGTAGCGAGGAATTCAGAAAATTGGCATGGCCCAATGTGGCTTAGCACGGGCCAAGGAATTCATACGACTCATTCATGATTCAGTTGACATCACGTCCACTCTAAAGGATCATGTTGCGTATTAGGATACAAGTATTCATGATTTCTCACATATGATCTGGTAACCAAGTTAGACACAGGGCTATATGACAATCGTAAGTTGAGATTGAAGCACACCAAATATTCACGCTACATAGTTACGGACATTTCTTGCTTGCCTGCAAAGTGAAAGTTTGCCTCACCAACATGGTTGTAGATGGTCTTAATAAATGTCAACCAATGAGTACAAATGCCATCTGTTAAGTAGTATCCCTTTTCATACTCATGACTATCGATCACGTACTTTCACTCGGGAGTTTGGTCGGTGACAAATCTTGAAAATGTCGAAGAGCGTTGCAACATACTAATGTTATTGTGAGAACCGGCCATGTCGAAACATACGTGCCAAATTCATGTGTCATAATCCGTCATAGCCTCGAGCACAATTTGATGAGGCTACGACACATTTTAGTATCCGCCCCATTAGGCTTTTGGGGTGCTTTGGATGGTGCCGGTCTCATCTTTCTGGACGGATCATTCATTCGGATAGGATCATCTGATGCGGAGAAGAAGAGTATGCCACCTAGATGATACCGTTTTGTTTTCCATAGATATGATTGCGGAATGACTTAGCGCCGGAGGAATCAGCAACCGAGCCCAGCAGTGTACTGTACGCTGAGCAAATGCGATCCGCTTTGAATTATTGGCCTTTATGCCAGAGCGCGCTTTTGAAGGTGCCTCCCCAACGAACTGCAGATGCCATCCCACTGAAACCAGATAGCGGTGGATGATCAGAGTTGCTGACTTATTATAGTGGAGGTTGGCGATGAACTGCTGCCAACAGGAACGACAAAGAGTTCAGAGAAAATGCAAAATCATTCAGTCACCTCAACTAGATTACATTCAAGATCAAAATCTATCATGAGATTAAAAGAAAGGACCAGAATTAGTGGCTTCAAACCCGTAGACTAGGGGACATGTCACAGTACATAAATCTTCATCAGGAATTAGACCATGCATGTATGTGTGCCGTGATGAACTGATGATTCAAGCAACGCCAACCTATCCGTGTCTCGGGAATTCAGTAACTCAACAGAATGGCCTCAATTCGAAAGAAAAACATGCAAGTTGTCAACGCCTACCTGTTCACTGGTACATGGAACAGTAACTGTTCGTGAGTTAAATACACGGCACATCCATAAATTTGTCAACCAACGTGTAAATACCACTGCAAAGTTGTAAAATGGGGTGGCCCGGTCCATAAATTTGCATTGCGGCGCCAAAAAGGTCATAGTAGTCCGCATAGTACAATCAGCCGCCACACTGGCTACCTCAGGCTTAGATATTTTGTAGAAAAAAGCTCTAAATCTTGACACTCCACCATAGTCAATCGACGACCTCTGGCGCATCCTATCGTCGCCCTCCACCATAGCAAATCGACGACATGTGCCTCCGCCGCAACGAATCATCCATGAATAGACCAACAAGTTTAAGGCCTTTGTAAAATTGTGGGAGTCTTTGCACGTCGAAAGACAAGTTCATGGTGCTCCATGTTTTAACTATTGCTCGTCACCATTGGCGAAGAGATTACGAGCAGCTCCAAGCACATGATGTGACGGATAACCGCTATGAGGCTAATTATGCGATAATATTAAAAAAAAAACGTGGTGACCTGACAGCAATCACTCACGATATCTTGCACCGAGCTTATCTTATGGAGCCAACACGTTTCCGAGCTTCTCCACACATGAAACCTGAGTCGACCCGGAGGGAAAATAATGCACAAACAAAACGTGTGTGCTCGTGAAGCTAGCATTTACCCTCGATGATACAGATCAGTGTGCTGTGCACAACACACCAAACACCAATCAACTGAGCTAGGAGCGTGATAGTTGGGAGGTTACAGGAGTGGGTGACCAAACCAGCATCCACCGGTGCCATCACTTGCCGATTCGGTGACGGCTGAACTTCCCGGTTAGGTACAAAACGGCAAAATGAAACTGACCGCTCAGAATCCGAATATTGTGGTGAACGTCTAACGTCCATGAGGTCCATCATCGTCGCCGGTCGAGACGACTGACGAGGAGACCACAGGACAAGTTCGGCTACCTAGAAAAAGGCGAGCCCCTGCTTCTTCCACAACGCCGGCGAGCATCGGGAGTAGTATATTGGTGAAGGATGTGGCGCTATACGCTCGCTCACGGGTTAGGATGCATCCGATCCCTTTTGATCCACTTGCTCGGGGAAGAAGAATGGTGCGGGAGTGACCAATGGGTGACATATTAGGTGCGGCAATGGCGTCGTTAGTAGTAACTTTTGTGCTTTCTTTTTGCCTTTGAGGAGAAAACACGTGGGCTTACTCTTCTGCACCATCTATATGAAAAGGTCCATTCTAAATCTAACATGTAAGTAAACATCGAGCGGATCGGAGCCTAAAGTCGGAATACATGTCATCCGCGCGTTGAACTATGAACTCCAGTTTAAATTGAATTCTAAATCTATTTCTAAATTGATTCGCCCGTCCTCTACAAGATCAAGATTTAGAATAAACTTTTTCATAAGGAAATTGAGGTGTGCCGCAGATACGATGGGATATCCTAGAGAAGCATCGATGCACCATGTGATATTTTTAAAGCGACAAAAATACATGTAGGGCCTCTTTAGATTGTAGGAATTTCATAGAATTGTTGAATGTTTTTCTATGAAATTGCCTTTGGATTAAGGAAATGCCATTACCGAAATTCTTATAGATTGGATTCCTATTCTTCAATTTTATAGGAATTCCAACATCCATCCCAAAAAATAATTAGACTCCAATGCGTAGGACTGAGACTTTATTCCTGTGATTTTCCCGTGTTTTATCCAAATGACTTTTTTTCTTCTTTTTTCTACATTTTACAATCATCTATTTTATACTGATAAATCTGTCAGATTCCTATATTTTTCATATTCCTGGATTTTTACCTTGCGCTCCAAAGTGACTGTAATAAAAGTAGGCCTCTGAAAGTAGTGATCGAAAGAGTTCATAGGTACTGCATCTACGGCTTGGAAAAATTGTAGTATACCTTGTTTCAAGTGGATTGATCGCACCATGTAATCTGAACCGAAACTATGACAACGTTACATTCAGAAATAAAACCAAGAGACACCTGTTAATAAGATTTTAAATTTGTTGTAGTGTTTGCAATTCGATTGGTCATACATTGTGTTTGCGAAGACCAGACACTGGCTGGTGGCTGAGCCTCGTAGTGAGGAACCAGCCGGACCGGGTGTAACATCACATGATTTAGAGTCCAGAAATATAGAGGACACAGTAGCGTGTATTGCATTCATGCACAGAAAATCTGGATAATTTTTGCGCATTTAATTTTCAAAACACTAAGGGATTGAAGTTTCACTTCAGTTGGTGGAATTGAAGTACGTCATCAACTTGAGCGTTATAAACTTTGAGATGATCTTGGATTAAACCTTATTTTGGGGTAGAGAGATATACGATACAATGTTACACCAAGTGAACATAAAACCTAATACACCAAAACGTTATTTAGGAGTTAAGGAACAAAACAACTATTCTTAGTTATTCTCTGATCATCTATTCTTATCAATTGTGCTAGACATATTCCTAGTATATGGAAACCATGACATTCTTGGAGACCAAACTGAATTACCTAAACCTTAATCCAGATCCTCTTACTTGATCTAGACATCATATTTTCTTATCCCCCAATCTTCTCGAAGGCATCAACAAGATAACATAGCAAGCAAGGAAGAAATACAACAAGAAGACTTTGGGAAGCAATCCTTAGTTGGGAATAGAAGTAGTATGTCCATCTATCATGAAGAACTGGAACTCTTACATCCTAATCCATCCATGTTAATACCTCTGGAAATGATATGACATTACAATGTTGGTGTTATATAGAAATAGGTTGATAACAGGCTTTGCAACCTTGTTGACAACTCATTTTGGTATGCACAAACAATGGAGTGCCATATACACATGAATAGTAGGATAGATCATCCGGTACATCAAGTTCTTGGACGTCAAAAAATACACATACATTCATATACTACCAACTCAAGAAAGTTGGCTTTGGTTAAATTGAATTGTCCTCACCACAAGGGTGAGACAAGTGATGTTGGAACTTTAATATAGGACAAGAAGAACTTGTCTTGAATATCTACTTGTTGTTTAGATGGATCAATGCCAAATTAAAGTCACATATGGATTTATGGTGTTTCTCCAAGGGGATCATAACCAAAGAGATAGTAATACCAAATCATAAGTCTATACAATCAATATCCATATCTAGGAGTCACATGTATCATCTTTCATGACCATGTGAAGAAATGATTCACATAAGAGAGGAGCCAAAAGATCACTAATGGATAATCATCTATCGGTTGAATCAATAATTCATTCTCAAGGAAAGTGAGACTTGGCCATATGGAATTTGGAATGACATGAAAGCATTAGTGGTAATATGTTAAGGATATTCATTTCACGAACTCATATATACATTTTCCAGATATATATTTCTAGGACATAAACTCTACCAAGAGGGAGTGTCTCTATCTTAGATCATCTAATGGATGATGGAGTGTGGAGAATTCTAAAATCATCATCATATCCACCATATCACCATAAGACCTAATCTTAGGCAGGAATTTATATTTATGCTTCCAGGAACAAGTGATCATGTTCTCACATGATATATGTGTGAGGGATCACAATCGAGCTATTTGGCAATCTCTCATGCTTAGCATGGATTTGACCTAGAGCATTGTGCATACTCTTCTTCGGAATCACAATGATCCATTCCGTTATTTCCATCAAACCATAATTTGGTGTGGTCAGAAATACTTAATCACCATACCACCAATTGGTGTACCCAAATACTTCAACATCTTGAAGTCCATAATTTAGTTCATTTTAGAAGTTGATAGAAATAATTTATAAACATAAATAATGCCATAGAAATAATTTTCCCTATGGTTATAATGCACCATAAAAATGATTTAGTGGAAGCAACAAAATATAACAAAATGGAATATTCATGTTCACATATACTCTTTGAAACAAAATCTCAAATCAATTGAAAATTTGGAAATAAAAAATTCCAAATTAAATGATAGCATAGGAAATATTTTCATATTCCTAAATGCATCCAATTTTTTTAATCAAGTGTAAGTTATAAATTTCAATGGAAGGAAAATAACTAAATATGTCCAAACTCAATTAAAAGGAGAAAATAATTCAAAATATACCTAGCAATAAAATTATATCAAGCAATGAAAATTGTATAAAGGAAATTATATAAAGTTTCCATGACTCAACTGTAAGTTCCAGAATCAAAATCAGCTCCAAAACCTTAAACATGGGCTTCCGTACGTGGTTCCTGTAGTTTCCCGGAAACACAGGGGGTTTTCTGCAAATTTCCCTTTTAATCTGTTTCTTCTTCCTCTCGCCAGAAGGCAATCGCGCCGTGTCGCCGTTCTCGTCGAGCCGTGCTCCATTTCCTCGCCTCTCGAGCGGATAAGGAGGCCGTGGAGGAGCCGTCAGCATGTCTCTCGTCCCTTACTCGTGTCTCTCTCTCTTCTCTCTTCATTCCTCACTAAAAACTCCGAAACCCTAGCTTCCGCATCGCCGGAGATTCTCGCCGACTCTCCTCGTTCCTCGTGCCCCGAGCTAATGCGGAGAAGATCCAGGTCGTCCTCTTACTCCTTGCCAAGCCACACGTGTAGAGGAGCTCGGACGGGTTAAATTCCGCGTTCTTCTTCCTCCGGCCGCCGGACGCCATGGACAAGCTCGTCCCCGTCCGACTTCCTCCCGCTTCTCCGAGCCGTCCCGAGTGTTCTTGGTGAGCTTATGAACATCCGTGTACCTTCCGTTTGCCTCAATTTTATCCGGGAATATGAATTCATCATGGGCTCGTTTCGGCCGCCGCAGAAGCTCGCGGCCGGGGAGGTTGCGGCGACCATTTGGGAGCGGCGCGCGCTACTGCTAGGTTCGCCAAGATGTTCTCTTTGCACTAGGGGCAGCCATTCGTTCCCATTCATTCGATTTTGTCAAATTTGATTTCGACAGAGAATATGAACTCCAATGCTGACGTCACCATGACGTCAGCAGAGAATTAAATCAATTTCCTTATTTCTTTTCAATTGAATTAATCCCTGACATGTGGACCCCTTTTTCAGATTCTTAAACTTTTAGGTAAATAATTTCTGTAATTGTAAACACTATGACAAGTGGGGCCAACTTCATTTAATAAATTCAGAAATAGTTTAAATTAAACTTAAACTTTGTAAACTCATAACTAATTCATTCTAAATCAGAAAAATATAATGTTTATACCAAAATGAACAGAAAAATAAAATCTACATTGTTGTATCATTCTTATTTGTGTTTGAATATAAATTAAAATATGATTAAAACAATTGAAATACAAATTACTTAATCTCCTAAATATTACGATAATTGAAATGCTATTTTGGATGCATTTCAAACTTCATTTAAAATGTTTCACATGCATTACTTTAAAATTTGAATTGTGTTTTCATTATTACATGTAATATTATTATTTCAATAATTTTAATTTTAATATGATATTTTACTTAAGAAAATAATTTAAAAAGTATTTTTTCCATAAATTTTGAAAATGAAGTTATAAGCTTATGAACCTTGTTCTATTACCAATTCATATTCATTTCAAATAAACAGAAATGTAATACCATTGAACTACTACTTCCATTTTGTATAAATGTTGCACCTATCTCACTACTACTTAATTCCTTCTACTTATAAGTAGGTTACATGATGATCACTAAAACCAACTAAAAAGTTAATAACCCTTTGGTAGTTAAGTAATTTGTTTTCTTCTAAAATCATCAAATCATTCGTTCATAAGAAATTAAACTAAGTTTAAGTTGAAAGTGCTTAATTAAATTCAAATAATGCTCATAAGGTAAGGTCTTGGGTGAAACACACAAAGAAGAATACTGTTATAAGTTCTCTATTAAACATGTGTTCTGGTATCAACAATGTTAGACATTATTTATGTTCTTCAAAAGTTATTCTTTTTGCCATCATAAAACATAATACTACCCTAGCTCTAGATTAATTAAAGTTCATACATGCCTTCCACCAACATAAGATGAACACAACTTAAAGCAACCATTGAGTGTTTATATGTGGTTTGACTTTACTTTTATGCCTAATATGCCATGAACATTAATGTTAAAGAATCCATCTTTCTTATGAAGTAAACTTGAAAACGAAACAACTCCAAATGAAATCACCCAACTCAAACAACACATAAACTCCGAGAGTTAGTTACGGGGTACTTTGCGATGCATCTCATACTTATGCATTAATCATGTAGCTTCTTCAAACATTAGTCCTTACTGGACCAATGATGTTGTTTTCAGATTTCTCGGAGTTTATATTATATCAAAGACCTTGGCTGCATAATCTTGCAGTCAAAAAGGCAAGTTCATCCCTTTTACTCATGTCCTCTTGAAGTATTTGTTAAGAAACTATTTTCAAAATGTTATTGTTGCATATCACACAAAAATCGCAGAAAACTTATTTTATAATAATATGACTATGGTTATCCACCAGTGAGGTGGTAATCTCATATGGCTGGCAGATGGGACCACGGTAAGAATGTTGTGGTGGAGGTTCCATTTGCACGGGAAAGAATCACCTAGGACTTAACAACAAATGTCGCCAGTGATTCTTACGCCGAATATTACGCGCAACCATGAGATCTGAAATGGGACGGAGAAGTCAGTCGTACCCTTTTCCTCTCGTACACCAACGGGTGTCAAGACTTAGGCCGGGCGGTGTGATCCACAGGCTTGAGATGGCCGTATAATTATCTCACCTTCGGGTTATGGCTTCTAGCATCTATTGAAGGTTGGCTTCAGGACCAGTTTGAGACGAGCTTCAAATGGTCAACAGGTTGAAAGTTGGAATTCCCATCAACCTGTAAACTTAAGTAATGGGGGGTGTGCGGGGATGGTGGAAAGGCGCGGTGATTGGCTTGGATTACTGACTGGGCCCCACACCAAGGAAGTGTGGACGGGAAAGTACGCCCGGTTGTGCAACAAGGTCTTGGTCTCTTATGGGCAAAGCAGCGCACCTCTGCAGAGTGTATGAATGTGACATGTTACTCCATGTTCTAGGATGGGACGACGAACGCAGCAGGAAAGGAGGCTCCTCAAAGCCCTAGCCCTGTGACTCCTGACGAGCATAGTCTTCAGAATAAAAGCAACATGTTGAAGAAATGATTTCGAAAACTTGCATTAGCTTACGACAATCCATTGTCCGTGGCTATGTTTATGCATTAAATTTCTCACCTTATATATATTGGACTTGCTGGGTAACGCTGTTACTCACCCTTGCCTCCTAAACCCCTGCTAGACATGAAGAACCACAAGAAGGCAACACTTGAGGCTATGAAGACTTCGATGGCGGATAAACTCAAGATACCAAAGAAGGCAACTACAACGAGAGAGCAATCCAGAGAAGAAGGAGGACAAATGAAGGCATAGTATGTTAGAGGATAGATTCCTAGTCATAGAACCTATCTCTGTAGGCGTTGCTACCGCGCGATCGCAAGCCTAGCCGTATTAACTGTAGGCTTAATATAGGTTAGTTCCTCTGAGATTTTTCATTTGATCTTCTTTTTCTAGGGCCTTGCCTCATTGTTTCGAGCAGGTTCTAAAGATCTGTTGTTTTGGATCTTCTGTTTATAATCTATAGTCATGCTTTGGACCTGTGATGTTTCTGTCGTACCACTCTGATGACGTAACACTAGTGTACGGTGATCCATTGGTGCTATGTCAACGACTATAGCATACTACACCATGCAGTGGTATGCTGGGTTACCACACCGGGTTTAAGTCCCAGCTGCGTCAAAAAGACTGCGTTGAGGAATTCTCAAATACCAGGCATCTTATTTTCTATCTAACAACGTAAAATCAAGTGAGAGATCATTTTCCCGTTGGCCACGTTATATACATTGTGTTAGCTGGGCAACGCGGTTTTCCCGAAACTACATGCGACCGCACTTTCCATCAAAACCGTCCATTTTGCTTTGCGATTCGTGCTATTTTTTGCATCAAACCCCCTCACCTTTAAATGTTTCTTGCACTAAAGTACTCAATATTATGGTACCTAATTAAATTTTCATCATTTGTGGATATGGGAATATTTGGAGATGATTTCATTTTTTCGTTTTGTATTAACATTTGTGGATATGTGTGTTTATAGAAACATATTTTTATATTAACAAACTAACAAAAATTTCCTGAAAATGCAAACATTTTTTTTGTATAAGCATGTATTAACATAATTTCCTGGATATAGGTATATTTGTGGATAAGTGTATGTTTGGATATGTGTGTTTATGCAAACATATTTTTGTATTAACAAATTAACCAAGATTTTCTAAAAAAATGTAAACATATTGTTTTGTTTGCATTTTATTGGTTAAAATTATTTTCGTTTTTTGCCTTAAATTATATACTAACAAAGAATTCTATATTTCGTTATGTTACAAAAATCATCCAACGCATTTTCAACAAGGAACGTGTTAAGCTTTTTCGTTATGTTAAAAAAATTATTCAACAAAGGATATCTAGATTTTGTTATGCTTTTTTTTGCAAGCATGAGTTTTCATTTATTTTTTTGCTGACAAGATAAGCATTCATAAGGTAATATTCTCACGCAAATTTTCAGACCATTTCACCAAAGAGAATATTGGTTTAGGGTGCTGTTAGGGTATTTATATAAGGGAATCGTTTTGTCCATTTATTAAAGTGGAGTGTCTTTTTAAACATATCACACGAACCATCAGATTTGAGATAGACGTTTCAGATAGACAATACGGTCGTTGCGAAGTTACATTTCCGGTTACCTGGGTGGCGGAAACGGCCCGGATCTGCGAGGAGTCGATAGATAAGAACGAGGCTGCGCGAGAGCTCACAATCAAATGCTCGCCAAGTCTCCCTCCCATTTGTTTACTCACCACCTGTGTTGGTGTTGCACTACTTTTCCCCGGTCTACAAAGCCGTCACACTCCTGTGCGGCCGGCGAACTGCTTTCTTCAACAAAGCCTCCTCTCTCCTCTTTCCCCTGTCTCCGCATCCACATTCTTCTTCCTCGTTACACCGGCCAGCTCAAGATGGCCATAGACCATGCGTCTCCTCTGGCACTGAAGAACGGAGGCGACACGGTAATTAGCTCAGTCACTGGTTTCCTGATGTTTCTTCTCGTGCTACTCTGTTTCCTCCTTGGTTCTAGATTGGTCCTAATAATATACTGTGTTGATGTGCAGGGAGGAGCGGAGTGCGACGGGGAATCGGTGAACCAGCGGTGGCCGCCGTGGCTGAAGCCGCTGCTGACGACGAGCTTCTTCGTGCAATGCAGCGTCCACGGCGCCGACGCGGCGCACAAGAGCGAGTGCAACATGTACTGCCTCGACTGCATCAATGGCGCGCTGTGCCCCCTCTGCCTCGCCCACCACCGCGACCACCACGCCATCCAGGTTCCCAATGCCGGCATTTCTTTCTCCCCTTCCATGGATGGATCCCTATCATGCATATATAGGAGTATATCGTTCTTGGAATGAAAGAATTCCTGTTTGTTTTGGTGGTGCCTGATGGTGGCGTGTCTATGAGCTGAGCAGATACGTAGGTCGTCGTACCACGACGTGATCCGGGTGTCGGAGATTCAGAGGGTGCTGGACATCGACGGCGTGCAGACGTACATCATCAACAGCGCGCGCGTGGTGTTCCTGAACGAGCGGCCGCAGCCGAGGCCCGGCAAGGGGGTCACCAACACCTGCGAGGTCTGCGACCGCAGCCTCCTCGACTCCTTCCGCTTCTGCTCCCTCGGCTGCAAAGTATGTACAAAGGGATTTACATTCCATGGTTACTTTGGCCTAGCCTCATGATGCATTTGCAAGTTTGTGACAAACACGTACGCCATCTTTCTGTGTTTTGTTTCCTCAGATTGTAGGCACGTCCGGCGGACACCGCCCAAGGAAGAAACAAAGCAGCGGCGGCGGCGGCATGAAGAAGAAGCAGCAGAAGAGACCGGCGCTCAAGGACGCGCGGTCGGACGAGCACTCGTGCTCGAGCAGCAGCGACAAGAGCAGCGTGGTGCAGAGCTTCACGCCGTCGACCCCGCCGCCCGCCTCCAGCAGCTACCGTGCCGGCAGCAAGCGCCGGAAGGGCATCCCGCACCGCTCGCCGTTCGGCAGCCTGGTCATGGAGTTCTAGGAGGACAGAACACGTAGCCAAGTGCGTGTGCCTGCCCTGACCAACCAACACTCTGTAGCATACTGTATACACTAGACATGACATAGCCAAGAGCCCACCAAGGAGGTAATAACTGCGCGCCCTGCACTGCACTGACGGCGAGCCCCCGTGCTTGAGGTCGGCCGCCGGCGTAATAGTGCCGGGGAGGGACAGGAGCAGTAAGACTCTACATCTACAGCGTGTTACTTTCAGTGTCAAGTTTTAGTTACAGTTCAGCTATAGCTAGTTTTAGTACAAGTGGTAAAACCGTGGAACAGTAAGTTTTGCGACCTTGTAATATATAAGCTCGATGATATGGTAGATCGTAGATGTACATTGTGTATCCCAGAAGTGGATCAGGACTGCAGGAGGCAGTGGCAGTGATAGCGTGGTGTTTTTATACCAGTACGTGATGTGCAGGGCCCCTGTATAATACAGAAATAAGAATGCTGCTCCTAATTATCGCAATCTTGTCTGCTGTTCCCCAATGGTGCAGGGAACGACTGATGGCTCATCCATGCCGCTCACCATTCATTCACCTCGCATGAGTGCCGCCAGTCCTCTGACGTTCAGCACAGAGCCGCCATTAATGCGGCTTGCTGCCGCAGGAGATTCCGAGATTGGCCGGTGACATTTCTTCAGCCTCCTCCGGCTGCTTGCCGGAAGAAGACGACGGTGTGCGGCACGTGCTTGGACCGTTCGCGCGCGTGGAAAACCCCGCGGACGGGGGTTGCTGGTGGTATCTTCTAGAGAGAGGCGAGTCATGGGACGCATGGACGACTTGGCTTCGTCCACCATTGGTGAGTGGACGCTGAGGTCGAGCCGTGCGACGCCGCCTAACCGCCACTTGTCCCCGAAAGCGGCCTCCCTGACGCCGACGCTTGCCTGCCATCGTCCACCGCCTTTACTTTCCACCGGTCGCCGCCCCTTCAGAAGAAGCCGGGCCGCCGATCAACGTCGAGCATTTATCGGCGCACCCGACCCGACCGGCTTCCCCACGGCTCTCAAAAGATGGGGCGTTTCTTCTGCGACATGGACGTGAGAACTCCGGCGACACCTGCCGCTGCTGCTGATGGTGGCTTGCTTGCCTTCGGTCCCAAGGTAAAATGCTTCCACAAATGCCAGACAGCGCTCTGCTTGGAGCAATGCCTGTACGGATCAACTGCTTCCAAGCTACAGTCCCGTGCACTGCACTTTGCACCAGGTCGGCGTCGGCGTCGGCGTCTTGGATATGAATATATTACCGGAGTGCATCCCCTCGACAGCATTTCGTGAGGGCATATGTGCCATGCCCAATGGCACCATGCATGATCAGAGAACTCCTCCTGCGAGCCATGCCGTACGGACGTCGCCACCCGCGCACACCATACCGCGCCACTTGACACCATGAACTGAGGGCATGGAGCCATGACTTCTTGCTCTCTATCCTGAACTTTGATCGATTAGTCGCCACCGTGACATGGACCTGTTAGACTGATCGCGCCGCCGTCCTTTGTCCGAATTCTCCACTTGCGGGCCACCCTGCCAACAGAAGTCGATCAGCCCACAACCGAGTCTCGATCAGGGGGCACAAGGAACGAATTTACCTAGGTTCAGCCCTTCACAAAATGAAGGTAAATACCTACTCCAACTAGATTGATATCGATGATGATAATGGTTATTAGGGATCGATTCCGCAAGTCGAGGGTAGATATAGAACCTTGATGACCTGGGACTTGTCATCCTAAGCTTTGGATTGGTGCAGTGCAGCCATCCCTATCATGAGCGACCGGGTTGTGGGCACTCCATCTTTGTGGGCCTACAAGTTGGGCATCGCCCCGACAATCCTTTGGTGGTTTTGACTAACTATGACCATGTTGTGTTTTTAGCACTTAGACCTAAGTTCTGACCAGTTGACCATGTTCTACAATTATTTTGGCACCATGACACGATAATTTTTTAATTTTCCGAGATTACCACCACATACCTAGAACCAGTAGGCCCATGTCCCCCGGCCAGTAAATTTTGGCCCAAAGGCCCAATACCTCTTTGCTCTCACCCTTCCACCGTCTTCTACATTACGACCAACAACACACGAAATCCTTTCAAGAAGGTCCTGAAAAAGTCATGCAACACCCGCCTTGATCTCTCGATATACATAGCAGGATTAGAAAATTTGAAGTAGGATGATCGTATGATCTCCAAATACCTCAATAACACTTGGGGGGCCCTAATTTTTAGGGCCCCCATGCGGTCGCACGGCCCAGAAATGCTTGTTGATGGCCCTGACTATTACGCTTTGCTCCAATAAGCTATGGGGCCCTAATTACTATTGCTTATATTTACACCAATGCTACAAGACTTTACAAATCGCATGGTGTTGTTTGCTAGATCGGCTTAGGGTGGAAAATACTTTTTTTGTTTTTTTTCCTTTTTTTAGTGCAGGAAATGCTTTTTCCCTACGAAGCACCGATACGTCACAGGCTGCCGTATCGCCGTATAAAACGTCGCCCGATACGCCGATACGCCTTCGATACGCGTATCGCTAGCGTATCCCCTTTTTCCGAATAAAAAATAAAGACAATTAATCCGATACGCCGCCGTCCCGGCGGCGACACGGCCGGCGATACGGGAGAGCGCAGCGCCCGCGTATACTAACCCTAACCCCAAGGGCCCATCGTCCTCTCTTTCTATCCATTCTTTTCCACGCTCAGCCGCCGCCGACTGGACTCGCACGAGCAGCCGCCCTGATTCGGTCCGCCAACGGACGGAATCCGGAATCGCTCCATCTCCGCCTGGGCTCGCCTCTGCCGCCGCCCGTAGCCAGCAGCAAGGTAATGCTTCCGCCCTGCTTTGGTCCGTTTTGGTGTATGCTCCGCCTGGATTTGCTTGCTGTTTTGCTGCTGCCTGCTGAGTGCTGAGTGCTGATGCTTTGATTCTAGCCGCCTGGATTGTCCTTTCCGCCGCCTGGATGGGTGGATTCGCCCCTCTCCCCATCACTGCCAGCAGCGCAGCAAGGTACCTGCTCTGCTTGCTCTCCTGATCTTGCTTGCTCGTTGCTCCATCTTGCCTTCTTGCTTGCTCTGCTGGACTGCTGCCGTGGGTTGATGTGTTGAACTTTTGATTGTTGTGATAAAAGTTAGCCAGACAGCTATACAAGAGTCAAGGCACATCTTCTTCAGCGAAAGATAACTGGTGTTGAGACTTTGCTTAATGTGGAGACGGAATAGGAAGTGGGAAGCATACTGATCATTTGGTAAGCATGCTACAAGTCAACATCTTTGTTGTTTCTTTTTTCTCTCAAATTCTAATAAGAGCCTATGATCTACCTGCAAGTTATCCTTGGAGTGTAGACGTTGATGATCATTGATTCAGTCATTAAGGACTTGCAAAGCAAACAAACAGGGCAGTATTTTGATCTCATCTCATATATTAAATTATTCTTGTCTTTATTACATGGCATTTTATTAATTATATATATACTTACCGTATCGCCGTATTGCTGTTTTCTGAAATTGCCGTATCGTGTATCGCCGTATCCGTATCGCTGTATCCGTCTTGCCGTATCGGTGCTTCATAGTTTTTCATAGTAGTTCAAATACGTTGACTACACGGGCCAGTTGTGGGCATGGGCATGTATGGACAAGGAACAGGCCGCCAAGGCACGATCCACTTTAGAGGACAATTGGGCTTATCTGTGGAACATCGCGTTTCTGGCCTAAGATTGCAGCCGGAACGCCTGCTGGCCGTCGGCCTTAACCAGCAAATCTATTCCGTGCAAAGGATCGGCCATGCCCGCCTTGATATTTCTGCGCACGGCGCCATTTCTTGCCGTGCATCACCGGTGTGCCGGTGTCGCTTCACCTTCACTTTGTCCCATCGAGAATGTCGTACATACACCGACAGCTAGAGGCCACCAAAACCAAGCCCTATCTCCGGTCTATGATTGAACTAACTCAATAATCTAGGAGGTTACGCATATACTCATAAGAATCTACCCCTCGGTCCATAATTATTGTCGTGAGAAATGCACAAATTTGTGCTAGCCAAGGGTATAATAAACCGGAGGTAGTACTTTTTTCACCTACTCCATCCATTCCATTGAAGATGATTTCTATTTATATAAAAGTGAAGACTTTTATATAAATAGAAATCATCTAATTTAGAACCAAGAAAGTATTTACTATCGACACTGCCACTTTACCGGAGCATTGTGACGCTGTCGGTCATGGATGCGCATAGTAGACCCTTGCACGGTCTGCTGAAGGACATGGAGACGAAGGCGGTGTTCGACTGCTTGGCTAGCATCAGAGTTGGGACACAACACGCTATTCTGGAGATAAATGGATCGACGACAAAGTGGCAAAGGATTTTGCATTGGGAATCGTGCTTACGACCAGCTGTCAAGAGCGAAGAACTCGAGAACGTTGGCCCAAGGACTGTGCAACAACGGCTGGCTCGCGGATGTGCCTGCCCTACCGTGGTCCGTGTGAGTGCACAACCCTCTAGGTGGCAATTCATGCGACGGTGCGAGACAACACAACACAACTGCGGATGAGTTTGGCCGGCCCTGCTCTACTCGCAAGGCGGCTTGAGGTACTCGTTAGCAGAGCCGATTTAATGGAACATGGCGACACTAAAGAGCAAGTTCTTCATCTGGCTTGTGGCTCAGCATAGGGTTTGGACATCCGATCGGAGAACACGACACGACCTACACCAGTAAACGAATGCCGAATTCATTTGTCTACATCAGTAGGACATGGTGGAGCACAAACTGGTGCAATGCGTGCTAGCCCGGGAGGTCTGTTTTGGTGGCGGGCAAAAGTTGTGTGTCAATTTTTAGATACCATCTCCATCGTCGAAGAGCACGCCGTAGGAGTAGTGGCTTACTGAAAGACAACGGTTCAGAGCGAAGGAAAGGAATGCACGATCTCGAAGAAGAGGAATGCATGTTGCTTTACCAATGTGCAACGACAACACCCGTCGGGTAGGCTAAGGGCTCGTTTGGATGAGCGGTTTAGCCGGAATTGATCCGAAGGAAATATGGACCTACCTACGTCTGTGTAATTTACAGGTGCAGACGGGTAGGATATTATAGAGCGGAAAAGTACACATCGTTTCCAAGCGGCCCCTAACTGAATTGGTTGAGGAGTTCAATGCATTGAGAATGTTTGCGAGGGAGGGTACTAGAGTTTTTAGTGCGAGAGTAGTTTTTTTTAGTGTCCCCGCCCCCCCCCCCCCCTCTTGTTTTGGGCGTCTGGCTTGTACATATCTTCTATAACACCAAGGTGCATATTCACATGATCTCAATAAAATGACCGTTAAAGCTTCTTATTGTACTGTTTACAGTAAAAACTGTTGTTGTGGGAATACAATTTCTTCAGAACTCGACAATTAATAGTTATTGCAGGACATTTCCTTCTTCAAACGCATCTCTGCTCCTAGAGATGAAGTTTGACACTGCTATCTATAAAACGAAAACGAAAGCTGTACGCTATCTATCACTTGGCGTCGTTGGCGAACATGAACCTGAAAGCTAAAAAGATGATGGCAATGTCCGGACGTAGAATATGCCTAGCTTTTTCGTACGCAACTTACATGTGGCTTCATTATGCAATTATGCTCTATAGGCCGACTGATTTTTAGTCGCAGCAACTTTAAGCCTATTGTTGACGTGGTTTGATAGTGCTGCATAGCTCAGGGATAGGTTCGAGAAGTTTTACATAAAAAAACTACCTATGACAACTCTCTCTTAGTTATGAGTATTGCACCAGTAGCGCTGCCATAGTAATTCTGAACTAGGAACTGAAACTAGAAACTAGAGTAATTCAGAAATCAGTGGCTTCACCTGTAAGCCCAAGAAAGGCTCCCCACTCCCCAATGTTCAGGAAAGCTCAGCTCAAGTGCGTTTCTGCTTCTGCAGCTTTAACTATGTAGTATTGAACCCAATCTCTTAGCATAATCTGCACTAGTAATTACCTAACCACGCTCGAGCACCTACTAACTGTAATTATATTGCCTTTGCTTCAAGCATACTGCCATGTTACTTTCTGCTAGAGTTGTCCACGCTCGTATTAGAAAGACACCACCTGTACTCCTCAGTTTGCAGTTGCCATTACAACCCTTAATTTGCAGTGTTCATCCCAATTTACTTTCAAACAGTTAGGACTCGAAAGATGCCAGTGGTTGCTGGATTGATGGAGCATGTGCCACATAGCATCACATTTTCTCTTTTTCGTAGTGCAAGTCTTTATTTTATTATGCAAAGTGAAGCCCAGCAAGTGGGATCCCTCCTCTTACACCTCATCAAAGCTAAGGAAAGTCCACTTCAGTTGCTCTTGTCCATGCTTTTCCAGAAAAGTGATGGTTCAACTACGCCACTCGTCATAGCTAGATCCGATCACTCTATTTTCATCCTTACGGTACCAAGATGGTATTAATTCATCCAGGAAAAAGCAATACTTTGTAGCAGGTTATGACAAAATTCTTCACTTTTCCACCATTGATTTTATTTTCAGATTACGAGTTTTTTTAAAATAATATGTTTTTTATTACAAATTCGTCAGTTAGTACGCGCGCCCGTGAAATTTGAAAATTAGCGTTGTCGGTCCCAAGGGGGCCGAAAGCTATCCTTCGGCTTGAGTCAGGCCGAAAATCCTCTGTCGGCGCACTAGCAGACGACAGCTGCATGCGCAGCACGGGTGGCAGGCGGGGTCCCGCCTCTGTCGGCGCGGAGCGGAGCGACAACCCACTTTCGGTTCGAAGCGAGCCAAAAGCAGGCAGATAAGAATCTGTCGGCCACTGCCCCGACCCTCACTTTCCTCTTCCTCCTCCGGTCCATTTTCTCCCTCCTGTTCTTCCTCTCCACCAAATGAGCAGTCGATTTGATTCAAAATAATTTGTTGCAAGTGATTAGATAGCTAAAAAAGAAGAGAGAAGTGCTGGGACATCAAGGATCTGTTGATGGATTAGGTTTTCTTGGACTGCTTTTGACGGGTGGAGGTGGAGGTTTGGGAGCAATGGTGGTCAAGAATGGTGGAGGATAGTGGTGTTTGAGAAGGTGGTGCTGTGGTGGAGGTTGGAGGCAGTAGATTGAACCCGGAGAGCTGTGCCGATGGGATCCACACGCGTCAAGGGTAAATCCTATTTAGTCACTAGATAATTTATGTTTAGTGTAATAATAGTTTGTGAGCGGAAGTAGCATTAAATTATTTTGTTGGTTCATGCATTAGTGTAAATAGTGTAGATATTTTTTGTTTTGTTTGTTAGTATATTGTCATAGTGTTATATTAGTCATAGTCTAGACATTTTACCGGGTGTAGTAATATTATATTTTGTCAGCTAGATTTAGTAATATTATTAAGTTCTCGTAATAATGGTCGGTCATAAATAAATTTGTTTAGGTCATGAAAGGGGTTGATATTGTCGTGCACTATGGCGCCGGTAATATCGGTGTAAATGAGTCAGGTGTTGATTTGAGTGAATTTGGTAATATGTCGATTCAGCTTACAGACCCGATGAATTTGAGAATAGCTGTCATTCAGCAGTATTTCACAATAAATTTCGGGTTTGATCCTAATAGCTGGACAGTTAAGATTCAGTCAATATGGAGCAAATCCCGTACAAATATTTTCAGGAGTTGTTACTGCTGGATGGACAAGTCAGTGGACATCTTGGCTGGCATCATGCCAATGCCGAGGTACACAACCAGAAATCTTGCTGATGTTTTATCTGAAGCAGAACAATATGGAACACGGTGGCGAGAGTCCGGAGCATGGACAGAGTAGTGATCATACTGGATCAGAAAATGTTAATTTGTTTGGCTTTGTGGCAGATATTTCTGAAAATTATGAACTAACACTTAGTAGTCAGTCGGCCGGATCAACGGAAGTAGGGGAGGCAGATGGGGATGAGCATTCAAGAACATTACAACAAGAGATGTTGAATGAAGATGAGGATGACCTTGCAGAAGATCTCGATTCTGATAATGAAGAGGATGATGAGGAGGATGTTGATGATGTGCCTATTCCAGACTCTTGGAATGTGGACAAGTCGAACATAGTCGTGCATGACAGACCCTCTTCGTCATGGGATTATCACATGAATAATATTCAAATCGGTGCTCAGTACAGCACAAAGCAGCAGCTTCGGGAAGCCATGATTAAGTGGGTTTTGTCCACGCAAAGGGTTTTCCGCACTGAAATCTCAAACAATCAATATTTGACTATGAGTTGTGTTGATATTAACTGTCCAGGAAGGGTGCATGGTCACTTACCCAAGTATGACGTGATGTGGGTGGTATCCGGCTTCGAGCCGCACACTTGTGAAATATCGAGTACAATGAGTGACCATCCAAACCCGACTTCAACTCTCATTGCACGCCTCTTGTATGCACGAAAAAATGACATATTTCAGAGACATACGTCAAGAAGCCGTGGAACATATTGAACGTTACCCCAACACACCGTATTGCAGGAAGATCAGACTGTACATGGAGAAGAAGACAATGAAGGCACGTTTGCATGGCGTCATTAGAATTGGTAACGAAGAAGCAAGGTATGAGGTGCGCTTACCGATTACGAGATTTGGTGCTGCTAATGAGAGGAGAACCCACGAGGTTACAATTACTAATGACGCACCGCCAACTGGTTATTGTATATGCAACAAGCCAAGACTACTTCATCTCCCATCACATGTGTTGGCAGTATGTGGGCAGATGGGTATGAGCCCATACTACTTCGTCTCACCGTACTATATAAAAGAGGCAGTGTTGCATACCTGGACCGGGGAGATGGCAGGATATAGAGTTGTCGGTAACTTCAACAAGGTTGATCCGGCAACGCGAATATACATTCCCCATCCAGCCGACAAAAGGACAACCAGAGGAAGACGACAGTCGCGACGCATCCGGAATGTTATGGATGAGGCTGAAGCAGGTGGAAGCACTTACCAATGCTTGCTTTGCACTATGTATGGCCATAGAGAGAAGCATTGTCCTGAATACAACCACGGAGGTGGTCCTTCAAACCAGCGAGGGAGAGCAGTTCCTCCACAGGGACGAGGAAACAGAGGCAGAAGAGGACGTGCACAACGTGGCTAGCATTGGGATAGGATCTATATGGATTATGTTTTTATTTGTATTACGAATAATATGTCGCGTGGACTATGTTTTTTATTTGTAATATGTCAGGTGGACTAATTGTTTTATTTGTAATTTGCGCTAGATACCATGATTTATTGTAATATGCAGATGGTTGGACGTGCCTTGCTTGATGACACGATTGATGTCAAGCATCAGGCTAGGATCTGAGAGTCAAGTAGTCAGCCTCCCTGGTTGCGTACGCGGACTCCAGGAGCTAAGTGGCCGCTGCACCCCGCTTGGATTGATCGGTACGTGAAACTTTATAACTGTGTTTAATTATGTATTACATAAATTTGTTTAATTTATCTCACTGATTTAACTTTGTCTATGCAGGTTGGCTTGGTCAGGTCTATTACCACTTGCTCATTTGGTCGAGATGAGTGATGAGATAGAGGTTCAGATTCAGCCAGTGGAAGTCGGCCAAGAGGCCCAACACCTCTACCGGAGTGCTAGTAGTCGTGTCGGCGTGGACAAGTCACTTGTGAGCTGCCTAGTTGATCGGTGGAGGCCCAAGACCCACTCGTTCCACTTCCCGTGGGGGGAGATGGCACCTACTCTTCAGGATGTGTCATATTTGTTGGGACTCCCGTTAGCTGGCGAGGTGATTGGGCCGTCCGAGACTCCAGTCGGTTGGTGTGACAACATGCAAGAACGGTTCACCGGCGTGCGTCCAGATAATCCTCAGTTGGTGCACAATTCGCACGGTGTGAGACTCGCGTGGCTGAACAATTTTGAGGTAAACTAAATTTTGTATGTCCTAACTAAGTAATTTTGTATTGCTTACTTATTATTGTTCAATATGTCCGTACTAACTTAATTTGCCTTTCATTGCAGCTTCATGAATTAGGATACCCTAAGGTGGTTCTGAATCAGACGCAGATTACTAGAAGTCTGGAGGCCTATCTGTTGTGGCTATTTGACAAGGTGATGTTCACTGAGACTCACCAAGACACAATTACTGCGTGATGGATACCTGTGGCGCAAGAGATTGCGGAGGCGCAGATGGAGGAGGACATCACGCCCCGTAGTTTCGGGTCTGCAGTCTTAGCCGCTACGTACAGAGCCATGTGCAACGCGTGCGTGAAGAGTAAGGAAACCTCTTCGCTACTTGGATGCCCGCTTCTTCTGCACCTTTGGTCTTGGGAGAGGTTCCCTGTTGGCAGACCTGGCGTCGAAGCGCACATTCCTTGGGACTACAGACTCATGGATCATACCGAGGTCGATGCGCCTACGTTCGGCAGCACGTGGGCACAGTGAGAGGTAAACAGTCTATTATATTCGGTTATGTACTATGTTATTTTTTGGTGAACTAACTAGTCTATTATATTTACATACAACGACGATTCAAGGCGGACCAAGTCAGGAATTGTTATGCATCATTCACTGAGTGGTTCGATGGGCTTCAGAACCACCAGGTTATATGGGAACCATACAACCTCGTCGCAAGGCAGACTAGATTTCCTAGGGGATTTCTCTACTGTGCACGAGAGATCAAAGGTACTGGTTCACACGAGCTCATATTGTGTATGACGTATCGGTAGAGGAGATGTCACAACACCGGATCATGAGACAATTCGGAGCATGCCAGCTGCCGGAACCTCCGAGGCGACCTCACCTCCCTTCGCACGTGCACATGTAACTCTTCTAATTTAAATTAATCTACACATATTTATACTGCACGCTACATCTAGTAGTTTTAAATTACTCTACACGTATTTATACTGCAGGTTAAGTCGCCAAGGAGACAGACCACTTGTAACTTGGCTGCAGAAGGTCCAGCTGTACATGGCTGAATGGGCGACTGCGACCGTGATTGAAAATATGTGGTCGGTAAATGAGTCTTTTGTGCGTACTGATTTTGAGCAGTATCTACAGGCATACAGACCACTCGCACAAGGTTACTTCCGTCGGCACAACCTGATCAGATGCAACCAGCTACTGTCACCGACATGTACCCACTATACGGCATCGGAGGGCCACGCTACTCTGCGGTACGTACGGAAAATATGATCATCCACTGAATATTCTATGTCATAATATAAATATCTAACATTTTTCATTATTACACAGGCTGAGCTGATAGCTGAGATTCAGCATGATGTGAGTACGTACGAGCCGCCACCTGAGTGTGTGCCATGGTTCAGACGATTAGAGGACATGCTTCGTCGGGCGTACAGTGTGCTTACCTGTTCTAGGGCTACCGATGTTGTTCCACGCCAGCCAGCTCCACGTCCTCCATGCCACTCTACACGCACTACAGATACACATGTATCACCTACCCAGCAGAACACACATCGGCATGACCCGAGACCTCGTTTTACAGCTCACCAGCCTATGAGCACACGACCTACGTTCGAGGTCGGTTCATCATCGCACCAGCCAGAGTATTTCGAGTCGGGTCCTTCACAGCCATTTCCTTCCCAGCCCAGTACTTCCTCGTGGGTCATGCCCCCTGGTATGATGATGCAGCAGCCCGGTATGCATCAATGGGGCATGTCACGTGATCAAGGTTTTGGGCAGCCGTCTTATGGACATATGACTTGGAGCGGGGCTTTCCCTCCTATGAGTCAGCCAATGCTCGGTAAGTATGTTTTCTTTTTGTAACATATTATGCTTGTTCACAAATATCAAATACTAACAAACTATCATCTACAGGTGGAGGTGGTTCCGCGTACAACTCTCCCCAGTTTGACCAGGAGCATCCGATGTACTATACCCCACCGCCCGAAACACAGGAAACCCAGTTTGACCAGGAGGGCGAGGAGTTGCCGCTTCAAGGCCGTGGGATGCGACAACACCGTGCTCCGACACGCTTGTCACCCTCCGGACCTCGCCAGAGAAGACATCGCAACCGTCCTCATGCAGACGAGTAGCGATACTTTTATGTACGATCTATTTCTATCCATATGTTGTACTAGACATATTTCTACCTACGTACCATTATGTAGTACACATTATGTATCGTTATGTATTAGACTTATTTCTACCTATGTAGCAATATTTGATATGTCCGTAACCGGTATACATTGGTACGTAAGATAAGATACAACAAACCTCGAGTACATACCGATCACACCACACAACAATAGGAAATGAAGGTACAACTACTAATTAATCGATACTTAAAGAAAGATACAACATAACTCAAATTAAGATTCTACCTATCTCCCATCAATGAAGCCTGCACCATCTACAGATTTAGCACCCTTACCATTCGACGATGATTCAGGCTTCTTTCCTGCACCCTTGTTCAATGTTTCTGCCTTCTTCTCCTTGCCCTTACGCAGTGCTTCAACCCCCTTTCCTTTAACGACGACATGAAATCGTCGTCATCATCGCTGGAGTATACCCAGAGAAAGGAACGACCATACCTCTCACATATGTCTTGAGTTCGATGAATCGGCTCATTGGTAACATGCCTATCAAACTTATCTGCAAGCCTCTAGATTTCAGCACGGATTTGTTCTGTGGTCCTATACGGAAACCCATCTCGGCATAGCCTCGTCCCAAGCAAAGCGAGATGTCTCTCACTACCAATAATTTCTTCAAGTGGAACTTCCCTACCATCTACCTTCAAATAGGTGATAATCTTAGCCAGATGCTCGGATGCGGCTATATGAAAGCCGGACACACACTTCTCACAAGATACAATACACACCATGCTGGCGCTCTTTGAGAGTACCCTGCTTAGCCTATAGTGGTTTTTATAGGACAACTTGAAAGGATCGGTATGACACCTAGAGGGGGGGGGGGGGGTGAATAGGTGCTAACTCAAATTTTAGTTCTTTTTCAAATTAGACTTGACACAAAAGGTAAATTCACTAGATATGCAACTAAGGTGAATTACCTATATGACAAGCTAGCAACTAAGCAAGATATAATAAGGCGATAAATAAGGATAGAAGTAACCGAAGTGAAAGCACGAGACGACAAGGATGTATTCCCGAGTTCCTCCCTTAAATGGGAGTACGTCTCGTTGGAGAGGTGTGAACCAACACAATGGTTCAACGGCCACAAAGGCCTCACCCTAATCTCCGGTGAACCGCACCACAAAGGTTTGGTTCACTTTCCACTATCGGAATCCTTCGAGGCGGAATCCGGAGCCTTTACAACAACGATTCGGGGCACGACCCACAAAGGGCTTGGGGGCTCCCGAACAGCTACAATCTGTCACAAAGACAATAGGTAAGTACAACAATGGGCTAGGTTTCCTAGTGGAAGCCCTAGCAAGTGTTCCCTCAAATGAATGAGGGGGAAATGAAGAACGGCTCGGTGAAGATGTAGATCGGGGCTTCCTCCTTCAATCCTCCAAAGGTCAACGAGTTTGGGTGGGAGGATTGGGAGAGCTTGGAGCTCTTAGCTTTTCATCAATGGAGGTGAGAGAGTGTAGAAGCTTAAGTCTTCAAAGGTAGGTGAAGGGGTCCTTTTATAGCTCTTCCAAATCTGGCCGTTTGGAGCTGTAACTTACGCAGCGGTACTACCGCTGGAGAGGCCGGTAGTACCGCTGGACCTTTGAATCCAGTCGTTGCCCGCTTCACGCGCTTTACTGTAAGCCCAAACTTCACGCAGCGGTACTACCGCTGGAGAGGCCGGTAGTACCGCTGGGAGGCGGTAGTACCGCTCCGGTACCGCTGGAGGTACCGCTAAGAGGAACAGAGGGGAAAAAACGGCGGTGCCTCCGGCGGTACCGCCAGCAGTACCTCGACATCGAGCTGCCCTTTGAACCTGCAGAAATTAACACAGCGGTACTACCGCTGTGAGGACCGGTAGTACCGCTGGGTACCGCTGGGGGTACCGCTGGGGGTACCGCACTGCGCAACAGAGAGCCGAAAACGGCGGTAGCTCGGGCAGTACCGCCAGCGGCAGCCAGGGCTCCGAGCAAGGCTCAGTCCAGTGCAGCGGTACTACCGCTGATGCCGGCGGTACTACCGCTGCCTGGAGCAAGGCTTGCTGAAGAGCTTTTGCAGCGCCCGTTTCGATCGTTTCCTTTTTGCTAAGATCTTAGATACATCCTGCAAACTTTAATAGCCATGTTAGAACACATATTGTGTTGTCATTAGCACCAAAACAAGGGTCAATTAGAAGATGCTCTTTCATGAAGGGGAAACGGTGCAGAAAACAATAATTTTCTAGCGAACGAAACCCTAACTAGACAGGATCTATCTATCTAGTACATGCGATAACGGTGGCGGAACGGGTTACATTACCTCCATGTAGACCGATAGCGGGGATTACGCTCCCGCACAAGCGTTTACGATGAAGTCGTACGTAGCCGACCTCGAGGTCGCGAAGAACTTGCCGCGATGTCGAAGTCGATGACGCCGGGGTGTCGATGATGATCTGCGTCGACGGGCGTCGGGCGGAAGAAGGCAGAGCGCCAGCACCGGGGCTGGTGCGCCGGCAGCAGAGGGGAGGGAGGCGCGGCGGCTGCAGGGGGCGAGACGACGTCGCCCAAGCTCCTCAAAAGAGTTTCCTCCGAGCACTCACAAACATACGGAGCTTAGCGACAACTCCCGATCATTCAGATCCAGCTGAAATCGCAGGAGTAGATCTTATCTGGAATTCCGCAGAGCAACGGCGCTCTGCGGTATAGCTTGGGTGGAGAGAGATCCCCCTTTCTCAGCTCGGCGCGGCTCCTACTTGGGAACCACGAGATCGAGAGAGAAATCGGGAATTAATTGTATTTTCCAATGAATTAATCCAATTAATATGCCTTGCTATATAAAGGGGGGAGGGGGTGTGCAAACACCTTGGCTCCCCCATGTGGGACTAAAGGATGAGGGGGTGGTGCGCCCCACCATGGGCCAGCCGAACCCCCATGGGGCCCACCCCCCTTGTGGGGTGCGGCTCCCCCCTCTTGGGCCCTCTTAGGGCCCATATAGGTGGGAGCCCCCCTTTTCCTTTATTTAATTAATATTAAATTAATATAAAAATCCCATTAGTTCATAATTAATATATTTATATATAATTCAATATCCCGTGAGTCCGAAAACTCTTTCGGACCACCCGAACAACTTTCGGACATTCCTGGAACCATTCCAGACCTCTCCGGAACTCCTTCCGGACCACCGGAACTCTTTCCGGATCATTTCTCTCTCTCAAACAAATTCCTATAATATTCCAGAACCTATCTCCTAGCGTCGCTAAGACCTTAAGTTTGTTACGCTACGGTTCGAGAACACTCCAGACATGGTCGAGACACTCCGCTCACCAATGATCGTCAGGGATACCTGGAAATATATGACGACCCCTGTGCATTCCACAAATATCGTCGTTGAACCATAAATATGACATTCATTCCCTTTGTCTCTGCGATACTACCTTGTCCGAGATATGATCGTAGACATACCGATGTCTTTGTTGTATCTCGTTACCGTCGAAGGTTATTAACTCGTCTGCGATATTACATCTCCATGACCTAGTCATAAGCTGCGCAGCTATATAGATGCAACATCACCGAGTGGGCCCAGAGTATCTTTCCATTACAAGAATGAACAAATCCCGCTCTTGATCCTTACGTCTTGGTGCTCTTTCGGAATTCCCAAGATGGACACCGTTATTGTCATGCTATATAAGACACAACGTTTCATGCTCTCAAAGTACCCCTACAAAGCATTAATAAGTACGGTCTCACGGTCTAAGGAATAAGCTATCATATTCTTATCTATTGCAAATGACAAACATCGTAATATGATCTTATTGCAATACTTTGCGTATGTCCATCACCTTATTCAACTAACAAGATGACCCCATTGTCAACCGACGTCATTGTCCTTGATCGGGAATCTCGATCAACTGTTGCCCAACGGACTAGCTCATATAGAGGCTTGCTAGGGACCTGGTTGTCTATGTATCACACGTGTATTAATAATTCCGATTAATACAGTTATAGCATAATACATAAACCTATTATAAACTTATGAGATAATGCAATAAATACTACTTATTTATTTGCCTCTAGGGCATATCTCCTTCAGTCTCCCACTTGCACTAGAGTACAAATAAACCAACTGCATTTTACTTTATCAAAATCCCTTATCAAATAAGAATCATTCGATGATGCTTGCTTGTGGAAGAGTGTTACTCTAACAATCTGCACATCACACGATTTGTGCAAACTTTTGCGATTCACTGATATCAACTAGCTTGATATCACCATGTTGTCCAACAACATATATGCAAATACCGTAACTAAGCGAGACTTCCGTTTCCCAGCGCTTACTCTGATTATACTAACCAGATAACTGTCCTGAAAAACACACTCAACCATGCAGAGCCCCTTGTAACAATTACAAACTCGCGATATCTACATACTTTCACATCAATGTAGAAAACTTGACATTCAAATGTCATTCCCCTAACTAACGCACTTCTACTTCCAGTAAATTCCAAATTTACTTTCATAACTGCTCTTATTCCAAGAACATCGGTTATATTTCATCGAGCAGATAATATGGTTTCTGTATGATGTCTAATATTACATAATAGACCCACATGTCATACAACCATTACTTTCATGCATCATTACTCTTAATGATCAATTGGATTCCAAAGGACCATTCTTATGATTCTATTCTGACTCCTCAGATATAATCCAAAACAACTCGACTAACTATTTAAAATTCCCGTTCTATTTTAAAATAGACACTAACTTTCAAATAGTTTCACAACTTCATCCTTCTTATCTATTCTACTGGTACAATTTCACAATGTGTCATTTACACAAGATGAATTCGGCTCCCACTCAAATTATGTCTCCACATATTTGAGAACACACGCTCCCACTCAAAAACGTGTCATCCACATATTTGAGTTCCTGAGCTCCCACTCAAAAATATGTTCTTCACATATTTCACCTGAGTGAACTAACTATGACTCCCACTTAATTCGACATTTTGGTCAAACCAAAATCATTGATCTACTATCAATTCGAATTTAATACAAACTACAGTATTACATTAATACAAATCCCTCAGACTTCAAGCATGTCTACATAAATGTAGTCAACAAATTTGATCTTGTCCAAGACACATTTCTTGACAAGACATGCTACCGCGTCTTTCTTATAGTCACATTTCTCATATAACACCTTATATGACGATTAAACAATCTTATTCCTCTAATAAGAATTGCAGCAACAATTAATCTCTTAATCCTTTCAAATGTAACTTGGATTTCCAGGATCAAAAGCCTTTGTTCGTATTCCGATATTTTCTCAACTTTATTTGTATTCATAAAGTGCACCCTGATATGTCAACAAGATCTGAAATACTTAATACAGTGCTGTGACCTGACAGCAATATTAAATATAACAACACTTTATTTAGAAGTTTCTTTCATGAAAATATTATGATCTTTTATGAAGAGGATTGCAAGCAGAAAACAATTTTCCAGTCTCCCTCACTCTTAATCACCAAATTTTCATTACCAGACATATACTCTTTGGAACACCTTCCAACATAGGTCTGACACTTTATTCCAAACTTCAAATTCCAATCCATAAACCATAATTCAAAAAATCATATTTTCCTCGGAATTACATAGACAACAAACTAAGTTTTTTTTCTATTTGGTTTTGGAATACACTCTCATCAAATGCGAGCAATCTACAAAGAAACACTCATGTATATTCCGAATTATCGCATAATCATATACATGTCGACACTACTGTCGATCCTACGAATTCTCGTCGAGAAAAATATCTATTTTCTAAAGTGGACATCGACTATAATGTTTTGAACATATTAGGAGATTCTAAGACAGATTCTGACAGACCACACTTTATTTAAAATAGAGCATGATTATAATTCCCCACATATCACCATATATGACATTATAATATTGTGAAACGAATTTCCACAAGTCTTTTGTGTTGAAACCATAATTCAAAAATATTGTCCTTTGATCGAATTTTGTGAATACAATATTCACTAATCTTTCTTCTGAAAAACCCCATTTGATCTATTATCAAATTAATTTCAGACTCCATAATTTATCGGGCAAATACTCCTATTTACCAAAATCATGGAAGAATTCGGATCATGTAATAACACCATTGATTAATCATTAAAAATGACTCTCAATCAATTTCTTCTAGTATTGCAACTTCAATACTGCATTTCAAACTTAATCAATTTTGGCACTCGAAATACTTAAATGGACCAAAAATATCCATTACCTCTTTCATTGCCTTTATGACTAAATTCGATGGTGTTTGTTCTTTGGACACATAATTTTATCATTCCGCTATTATAAATGTATATCATACGCATAATGTAATTGAGATGTGATGCAAATTACTCATAACATGAAACAACTGCTTTGTTTCATAACATAAAACAACTGATGTGTTCTATATGAATAATTATGTCTTGTAACATTCAAGACACCAAACTAGATCACATTCTTACTATTACAAAATGTCTTATAAAAAACTATTGATGATAACTAATATCTCGAGGGCGTGAGCACTACTGGCCATGAACTTGCCATCACTCGTGCACTGTCACGTCACCCTTCGCCACATACTTGTGATAATCAGGGACTGTTTCACAAACAGAACAATTATCAAACACTTTTCATCATAGCGTCGAAGAACTCTTCTTCGATGAATCAACTTTTAGAGATTTGAACTTGTTCACGAACGTGAAGAAGCTCACCGTGTCTCTATAGCATATTCACGCACATGCTATTCACAGCTAGGAGGTAAAGCACAATCTCTATTGCACTGGAGTTCGCTATCTAGAAATCGTAGATATTCGTAAGCCTGAAGTAGATATCACACAACTTCTTCAACTGAGTCTCCAGACAGGTATGCTCCCCATGTGAATGGTCCGGAACTTTCTAAGCTGTCTGAACTGCTCAAGTCTCAATTCATCTTTGAAGTGACCTCTGATCGCATCAATCACGACATATGGCTCCATGTGTAGAAACAACTTTCAACTCAGGTGCTAGGCATACGCTCATGACGATCGTCACTTCCATGAACATGTCATGATGCTTACGGAACTCATCATCTTGCTCCTTGCTATCAGAATCATCTGGTCTAACTCCTAACTAATGTTCTAGCACATATAGGATGTTTGTTGTGTTTGGAGAATGTTTCTAAAACCAATGTACCAGCTGATGAAGTTGGACCCGTCGGCTTCTAAGGTAGAATCCGAGCTCTTGAGGAAGTAACTGAAGTGTAGTTCCGTAGTCTCCAGATGTGATCGCAAAAGAGGTAAGATAAGTTTATAATATATAGGTGAGTTTTAGTTCTATAATCTCATTATCAAAAACACACCACACCAAGATTATTATCCCTAAAAATAATAATGGCGATTACACGACCCTCATCCACCACACTACCCCCGATCATCACGGCCGGCAGCACAGCTTCAAAGGTGGACATAACATGTCGATCACAACAACTCTGTGACTCGTGCTCGATCTTTCGATCTTCCCGTGTTCCGAGGCCATACCTCTGAGTATGCTAGACTCGCCAATCAAACCTCGAAGACCCTGCGCGTGCAACATGGCTTACACCCACTGTATGCGAACGACGAGATGTGTGACACCCGATCATCACGGCCTGCCTCATAACGTAGAACTTTCTTGGTGGTGCGCAACGAGGGAGAACACAATTTTGGTATTTGTTAGGGATCATCCTATTTATGATGCTACCGTTGTATATCTAGCATATAAGCAATCAATAGGATGCACACACAACAGCACACAATAATGATGCAATGAAGTGCGATGTGACATGGTCGATGCGCCTGGACCTTCATGGCGCCATGTGCCTGGCCGCCAGCGCCCGGCATGGCTCCGAGTCTACAGAGCCCTCCATTGCCTCCAACAGTACGAGTAATATCAAAACTTACCGTAACCATGTCACATAAAATAACGCCTCTGCAAAACAAAGTTAGACGCCTCTAGTTTTATTTAGTTTTGCAAGTTTTACGTGGCATATAGGCTTATTCGTAAGAGAATCGCTTCCCTACCTACGAACTTTGTACCACAACGTCGATCGTATAATTGCATGTTTAAGCATCCCTTTCGGGCCCTCCATTGAAAATGCTTTGCCGACTAGAGAGAAAGAGACAGACACCCGCCAGCCACAGATACGGTGCAAGCCGTATGTCAGTAGTGGAACCAGTCTCGCGTAAGCGTACGCATAAAGTCGGTCCGGGCCGCTTCATCAACTCAATACCGAAGGCATCGCAAGTGCACGCTAGAGGGTAGCAAATATAAGAAAGACGCCCTCATTCAACATGAGTTCTAACCGTACCAGCAGTATTACGCATAGATCGGCTCTGATACCACTGAAGGGGAAACGGTGCAGAAAACAATAATTTTCTAGCGAACGAAAGCCTAACTAGCCAGGATCTATCTATCTAGTACATGCGATAACGGTGGCGGAACGGGTTACATTACCTCCATGTAGACCGATAGCGGGGATTACGCTCCCGCACAAGCGTTCACGATGAAGTCGTACGTAGCCGACCTCGAGGTCGCGAAGAACTTGCCGCGATGTCGAAGTCGATGACGCCGGGGTGTCGATGATGATCTGCGTCGACGGGCGTCGGGCGGAAGAAGGCAGAGCGCCAGCACCGGGGCTGGTGCGCCGGCAGCAGAGGGGAGGGAGGTGCGGCGGCTGCAGGGGGCGAGACGACATCGCCCAAGCTCCTCAAAAGAGTTGCCTCCGAGCACTCACAAACATACGGAGCTTAGCGACAACTCCCGGTCATTCAGATCCAGCTGAAATCGCAGGAGTAGATCTTATCTGGAATCCCGCAGAGCAACGGCGCTCTGCGGTATAGCTTGGGTGGAGAGAGATCCCCCCTTTCTCAGCTCGGCGCGGCTCCAACTTGGGAACCACAAGATCGAGAGAGAAATCGGGAATTAATTGTATTTTCCAATGAATTAATCCAATTAATATGCCTTGCTATATAAAGGGGGGAGGGGGTGTGCAAACCCCTTGGCTCCCCCATGTGGGACTAAAGGATGAGGGGGTGGTGCGCCCCACCATGGGCCAACCGAACCCCCATGGGGCCCACCCCCCTTGTGGGGTGCGGCTCCCCCCTCTTGGGCCCTCTTAGGGCCCATATAGGTGGGAGCCCCCTTTTTCCTTTATTTAATTAATATTAAATTAATATAAAAATCCCATTAATTCATAATTAATATATTTATATATAATTCAATATCCCGTGACTCCGAAAACTCTTTCGGACCACCCGAACAACTTTCGGACATTCCTGGAACCATTCCAGACCTCTCCGGAACTCCTTCCGGACCACCGGAACTCTTTCCGGATCATTTCTCTCTCTCCAACAAATTCCTATAATATTCCAGAACCTATCTCCTAGCTTCGCTAAGACCTTAAGTTTGTTACGCTACGGTTCGAGAACACTCCAGACATGGTCGAGACACTCCGCTCACCAATGATCGTCAGGGATACCTGGAAATATATGACGACCCCTGTGCATTCCACGAATATCGTCGTTGAACCATAAATATGACATTCATTCCCTTTGTCTCTGCGATACTACCTTGTCCGAGATATGATCGTAGACATACCGGTGTCTTTGTTGTATCTCGTTACCGACGAAGGTTATTAACTCGTCTGCGATATTACATCTCCATGACCTAGTCATAAGCTGCGCAGCTATATAGATGCAACATCACCGAGTGGGCCCAGAGTATCTTTCCATTACAAGAATGAACAAATCCCGCTCTTGATCCTTACGTCTTGATGCTCTTTCGGAATTCCCAAGATGGACACCGTTATTGTCATGCTATATAAGACACAACGTTTGATGCTCTCAAAGTACCCCTACAAAGCATTAATAAGTACGGTCTCACGGTCTAAGGAATAAGCTATCATATTCTTATCTATTGCAAATGACAAACATCGTAATACAATCTTATTGCAATACTTTGCGTATGTCCATCACCTTATTCAACTAACAAGATGACCCCATTGTCAACCGACGTCATTGTCCTAGATCGGGAATCTCGATCAACTGTTGCCCAACGGACTAGCTCATATAGAGACTTGCTAGGGACCTGGTTGTCTATGTATCACACGTGTATTAATAATTCCGATTAATACAGTTATAGCATAATACATAAACCTATTATAAACTTATGAGATAATGCAATAAATACTACTTATTTATTTGCCTCTAGGGCATATCTCCTTCATTTCAATCTCCCCATTTTTGGTGTTTGATGACAACACAACATGTAAAGCGAGGGTTCATAAAATTTCGACGGAGCTCCCCCTAGATGTGTGCATATTCTTTGAGTGCTTTGAATACACAAATACACAACATCTAGAATCAACACTCCCCCTAAATTTTACAAGCCAAGCCACAATGATAGCAATCACAAATGCAATACTAACCAAAAGACAAATAAGAAACACATAGAAAGAAAACGAGTTTCACATGTCTTACACCATGCATACATAAAGGAGTTCCACAAGTAACAATAAATTTAGGTGTTCACAAGCTAAAGAGGTCGAAATAAGTGAAAACGAGCTCGTGACACCCACCCATGCAAATTCCCGAGAGCAACCTAATAGTTATCTCTCCCCCTTTGGCACCAAAGCACCAAAAAGGGAAAAGATCGGACCTACACGCCCCAAGGGTCCCAATCCGGGTGAGAGGAAGAAGCACCATCATGTTCCGGGCTCGACCACGTGATGATCTCGCCCTCGTCATCCTTGGCTTGCCATTCATCCCACGTGGGGATGTGTTGCTCGGACCCGGAAGGCACATCTTCCCCCTCGCCACGGCGGCGAGCAACCTCAACTTGGCGAGCCTTCATCTTCTCCTCATGGACATCATATTGATGCCTCTCAACTTTCTTGGACACTTGGAAGATTTTCTTCATAGCACGAGCCATCCAAGCAAAAGAACCACCTTTGGAGGATTTGGAGGGCTCGGCTTCATCCACCACTTCCTTCCTAGGTTTGAGCTTGTGGGGCTTGATAAGGAGCCTCTTGCCCTTGTGAGGGGTCCACTTCTCGGTGTCACCGAGATCATCAATGTCATTGTGCTCAAGCCACTTCCACACCACGATCCTCATGATCAAAGGAGCAAAGGAGATGTTCTTCTTCTTGCTAATCACATGCCATAGCTCATGCCAAATGAAGTCCATCACATCAAGCTTCTTGCCTTGTCCCTTCATTTGCATGGTGAGGACCATCAAGTTCTTCAAGTAGCCATGAATTTCATCAACATTGCCCACTTTTGGATTGATTGTCTCGCGGTAGATGCGGTGCATGATGTCCCAAGTGGGGTATAGGCCTTTGGAATCTCCATACTTCCACTTATCCGCACTATCCGGGTTGTAGAGGGGAGCAAGCTTCTCAACACCAAAGGCACTTCCACCTTGGAAGTGAACACGGAAGTGAGTCTCATCAAACTCTTCCGGAGGAAAAGGGCCGAACTCTTGATAGTTGAGGGACTCGGCAATATCTTCCCAAGTGGCTTCAAACACCTTCTCTTTGGTCATCCACTTGATTCTTCTTGTGGTCTCATTGCCCATGTGCACGGTGGCTAAGAACCGAGCCACAATATCCTCATCATAGTCTTGCTCTAGCTCCATGATGTGAAAGAGGTCAAATTCCTCACAGATTTCCAAAGCTTCACCAAAGTAGTTGGGCTTGGACATCATGAACTCGACGTTGATGTGGTGTTGGACCACGGTGTTGTCCTTTGGTTTCTTCAAGAGGATTTCCCGGTAGCACTCTTCCTGGAAGGAGTTGTGGAAGAAAGGATTGTTGCTGCGAACGGAGGGTATTTGATCCATACGATCAATCACATAGTAATCCACAGCTCGCTTTGCCACAAACTCGGGCTCACTGAGTTGACTAGCTGTCTTCGGGCGCTTGGGAATGGACTTTGATGATGCTGGGAACCTCCGGCGCTGCAATTCATCAAGGGCATCTTGGACTTCATCAGTGGAAGCGGTCTTTTGCTTCTTCCTACCCGCAACGGACTTGGTACGACCACTACCTGTGAATAGCATGAGGTGGAAAGCATATAGATGAGAATGCACAAATTTCATGAATTATGAACGAAGAACACGAGTGTACACAATTCTAGGAAGAGTAAATCTAGAGGTAAAGTACCACATTTGGGTTTGAAGGTGCAACAATGAGTAGATGTAAAGCTTAAGACAAGCATTAGACCTAACTAGGGTTGCTCCAACAAATCTAAGAGGGGAACTTTAAATCTAGCCTATAACTTTCCATGAAATTTCTACACAAGGTTCTTAATCCATAAAGAAGCATCTCTACCAACTCATTCACCACAAATCCGAAGAGGAAAGCACTAATATCATCTCTATCCATCAACTAGATGAGAGAGAGGGATTTGGCTTATCGGAGCTCATGGTGAAGGATCGAGGAGGAGGAGGAGAGAAGCTAGAGTCCTCCCGGAGCAAGGAGCACGAGGTCCTAGGCCGGGGAAGGGCTCTTCCCGGCAGTGGAGTGGCCGGCGGCGGCGGGGACGTGGAGGAGAAGGAGATGGGGTTGGGGAAAAGTGAGGGGATTCCCTCTCAAATCGCCCAGCCCCGTGCCCTTAACGTCCAGATTTCCCGCGGCGGTAGTACCGCTCGGTCCAGCGGTAGTACCGCCCCGGTTCTGTCGGGCGCCCGAGCGAATCTGCCGCTGCGCACGATAGTACCGCTGGGGACAGCGGTAGTACCGCTTGGTGCGATGCAGCGGTAGTACCGCTAGGGTGACCGGTAGTACCGGCGTCTGGGGAAAAAAAGAGTTGTGGCTCAAAATGATGCCCACAATGCGTTTTTCACGCCGGTTCCGACCATCCACTCAACCAAGATCATGAAACAAAGCATTTAGAGGGAGAAAGGCTTTAGGGAAGTGAGTTATGGCTTAGGATAGAAACTCAAACCGAGAGTGGTACTTCACACGCACTTTGCAAAACACATGAAACTCAAGAAGACCAAAATGAGTGTGTTTCCCACAAAACCAAGACGAAGCAAAAGAAATCCAGGAAAATGTCATGAAATCCAACTCTTCTTACAAGGAGAAGAGGGCGGTGGCCGAGGCCACCATGTTGGAGCGTATGGCATGTCACCGCGAAGATATATCTTGGGTACATAACCAATACTCTTCATTTTAGCTCATTTAGACATAAAAATGAATATAGAGATAAAAGAACACTTGCTATCGGCATAATGGGGGGAGGGATAGTCCAATGGATTAGGACCGCACTCCCCCTATGTCCATGCCTACACCTAGATCAAATAGAGAGATAAGATAGAGGTGTGTATGCAAGGTGATCAACCGACGCTCCTCGAATCCACGATATTTAGCTCATGCCTCAAAAAAGTGAACCTCGCTTCATCAAGTGGCTTCGTGAACATGTCGGCGAGTTGAATCTTCGTGGGAATATAACCAAGCTCAATGTCACCCCGGTTGATGCGATCTCGAATAAAATGATAACGAATCTCAATATGCTTCGTTCTTGAGTGCTCCACCGGGTTGTGACCAATCTTGATAGCACTTTCATTGTCACACAAAAGAGGCACTTTGTCACAAAGGACACCGTATTCCTTTAAAGTTTGCCTCATCCATAACAACTGAGTGCAAGCACTAGCGGCCGCCACATATTCGGCTTCGGTGGTGGATAGTGATATGCAATTTTGTTTCTTGGAGGACCAACTCACCAATGACTTCCCAAGGAATTGACATGCACCGGAGGTTGACTTCCTATCATCCTTGCAACCGGCCCAATCCGAATCCGTGTAACCGGAAAGAGAGAAGTTGGACCCCCTAGGATACCACAAACCAAACCTTGGGGTATAAACCAAATATCGGAAGATTCGATTCACCGCTATCAAGTGACTTTCTTTAGGAGCTGCTTGATACCTTGCACACACTCCTACACTTAACACAATAGCGGGTCTAGATGCACAAAGATAAAGAAAAGAACTAATCATAGAGCGATAGAGTTTTTGATCGACATCTTTACCCTTTGGACTAAGTTCAAGATGGCATTTGGTGTCCATAGGAAACCTCTTCTCTTTTGTATCTTGCATCTTGAACCTCTTGAGCATATCTTGGATGTATTTGGCTTGAGAGATGAAAGTCCCTCCACTTAATTGCTTGATTTCAAAACCAAGAAAGAATTTCAACTCTCCCATCATGGACATCTCGAACCTATCCGTCATAAGCTTTGAAAATTCATCATTGAAAGCTTTGTTAGATGAGCCAAAGATAATATCATCAACATAAAGTTGACATATGAAAAGCTCCCCTTTTACCCTCTTTGTGAAGAGAGTGGAATCGATTTGCCCCACTTCAAAGCCACGGTCTAGCAATAGCTCTCTTAGGTGCTCATACCAAGCATGAGGTGCTTGTTTGAGACCATAGAGGGCCTTATCAAGCTTGTAGACATGGTTTGGGAAGTGTGGATCCTCAAATCCCGGTGGTTGCTTTACATATACCAACTCCTTTAAGGGACCATTAAGAAATGCACTCTTCACATCCATTTGTTGCAACTTAAAATTATGATGTGATGCATAGGCAAGTAGGATACGGATGGACTCAAGACGAGCCACGGGAGCATAGGTCTCTCCAAAATCAATGCCTTCAACTTGAGAGTACCCTTGAGCTACCAATCTCGCCTTGTTCCTTACAACCATTCCATGCTCATCTTGCTTGTTCTTGAATATCCACTTGGTGCCAATAACATTGCGGCAATCTTTTGGCTTCTCTACTAGATTCCATACTTTGTTGCGCTTGAAGTTGTTGAGTTCTTCATGCATGGCTTCCAACCAATCCGGATCTTCAAGAGCTTCAAACACCTTCTTTGGTTCAAACATAGAGATATGAGCTTGATGTTCACTAAAGCTTGCCAATTGACCTCTTGTGGAAACCTTGCGAGATACATCACCAATGATGGCTTCAAGCTTGTGACACTTGATTTACAAATTTCTCTTGACTCTTGCTTGATGGCGGGTTTCGATATCCCCATTGTTGCGTGGGATTTCGGCTTGATCACCTAGATCATTTGAGTCCCCGTCTTGACCGTCTTGATGAGCATTGCCATGTTGTTGCACCTTTTCAATGATGGGAGAAGATGGATGCTCTTGCTCTTGATCTTGACTAGGGTTGAGAATAGGAGTTCTTGAATCTTGTGAGACCTCTTGGTCAACTTGAGGAGGAGCTTGTTCTTGTTCTTGTTCTTGGATAGGTGTCTCATTTGCTTCCATAGAGGGTGCCACTTCAACTTGTGATGATGGAATCTCCACTTGAGTGGAGCTTGTACTTCCTTGAGGAGGCTCATGATGAATCTCGATGGGGCGATGCTATCCAACACCCATTCTTTGTATTGCATCTTGAGGTTCCTCGTTATCTACATCACAAACATGAAATTGCGCCACTTGGGAGCCGTCATTCTCATCAAACCTCACACTACAAGATTCTACAACTCTCCCTAAGGATTTGTCATAGACTCTATAAGTGTGAGAGTTCGCACCATACCCAACAAGAACACCTTCTAAGGCTTTAACTTCAAACTTAGAAAGATGTACACCTTTGATTTTGTAGAAACACTTACAACCAAAGACTCGATAGTAGGAGATGTTGGGCTTGTTGCCGGTAAGCATTTCATATGGAGTTTCCTTCTTCCCTTTGCGAAAGAATAACCGGTTGGAGGAGTGACACGCCGTGGAAATAGCTTCGGCCCACAAGAAGAGTGGAGACTTAAACTCCGCCAACATGGACCTAGCCATATCCATAAGAGTCCGGTTCTTCCTCTCGGCTACACCGTTTTGTTGAGGAGTATATGCGGCGGAGTATTGATGTCGAATTCCCTTGTCGCTAAGAAACTCATTTAGGGTGTAGTTCTTGAACTCGGAGCCATTGTCACTTCTAATGGCCAATATGGGAAGATTGTGTTGACGTTGAACTTCATTGGAGAAATCGATGATGGTTTGTTAAGTTTCATCCTTCGTCTTGAAGAAGAAAACCCAAGTGAATCTTGAATAGTCATCGACAATCACCAAACAATATTTCTTCCCACCAAGACTAGGTTGAGGTACGGCACCAAAAAGATCAACATGAAGAAGTTCCAATACCCTTGATGATGAGATGATGGTCTTGCTTGTATGGGGAGAATCATGCATCTTTCCTTCAACACAAGCCCTACAAAGACGATCTCTAGAAAAAGAAACATTCTCATTTAGTCCAAGAATGTGGCCTCCCTTGTGGAGACTTTGCAAAGTTCTCATATTAACATGGGACAAGCGGCGATGCCACAACCACCCCACGTCGGCCTTTCCGAATAGGCATATTGCTTGAGTGTTGGTTGACCCCGAAAAGTCTACCACAAACAACTCATTTTCAACATACCCAAAATACATGACCTTTAGAGTCTTGCTCCTCAAGAGTACCACCATATCAAGAGTAAAGTGGACATCAAAGTTCATCTTATTAAGAGCACGAACGGACATAAGATAGTAACCTAGAGACTCAACAAGCATGACATTTACAAGGGTGATATCCCTTGCAACTACCACCTTGCCAAGACTCTTTACCTCGGCTTTGGACTTGTCACCATAAGAGACGGTTGAGTGATTTAAATTTGGTCTCAACTCCGTCATGATCTCCTTGCTTCCGGTCATATGACTAGTGCATCCACTATCAACCACCCATTTAGATCCACCGGAAGCATAGTCCTACAAGAAATCATTTCTTGCATTTAGGTGCCCATTTCTCAATGGGTCCCTTTCGGTTAGCAACAAGGGTCTTAGGAACCCAAATAGAATAATCAATGTAACCATCATAAGGACCAACATATTTTGCATAAACATCACCATAATAATCAACATAAAGAATGTAGTTGGGATTGTTATGCCCCGCAAAGTCACTACGAGTGATCTTGCCCCTAGTGGCATTACCACTCGCAATGTTAGTCTTAGCTTGTGCGGGCTTGGTCTTGTTCTCCTCGGTGTTGCTCACCTTCTTCTTTGCCTCGGCCACATACCCAAGACCTTCCTTTCCTTTGTGTGGTTTTAACTCAAACAAATAAGCAAAACCCTTATCGTTACCTTTAGGAATAGAGGTCTTAGCATGATCCACCTTCAACCTAGCATTTTCTTCAATGACATTTTCATGAACACGAGGAAGAATGGTTATGCTAGTTGAGCAAGTTTTAGAGAGTTGAGTTTGGAGTTGCTCATGTGACTTAACAAGGATGGAGTGGGTCGTTTTCAAGACCTTGTGAGCTTTATCAAGCTTCTCCATATCCTCAAGAAGTATAGTATTCGCAACCCCAAGTTCAACTTTCTCCTTTTTAATCACTTTATATTTGGAAAAAATATGATCACTATCCTTAATGATTTTACTAATGATTTCATCATTTTTAGCATCAAGAGACTCAAGTCTTTCCTCTAGAGTGGTTCTATATTCACTTTCTTCATCAAGAGAGCTATTTAAGGATGCTATGGAAGCATTCAAAGAAGCAATGGTGAGAGAATCCTCTCTCTCAATCTTACTCTTTTCTTGAAGAAGTTCTTCGGCCGCACATAGTTGTCTCATGAGAGACTCAACATTTTCCTTGGCCTCACCTTGCAAGTTAGTCACAAAAGTATCGAAGGCAACTAGTGCCTTCTTAATCTCAAGACTAGATTGATCATGCATAGTCTTAGGAGAAGGGGATGATACCTCGGTGACATGAGCCATGAGGCAACGAGCGGTGTTGATGGAGAGGTTCTCATTGGGGGATTCAAAGAGAGATGATGATGAAGTGGAGACAATAGCCAATGCGGCTACCTCTTTGTTAGGTGCATCTTCATCTTCGGAATCACTTGTGGCATATTCCTCTTGTGCCACCAACACAATTCTCGGTGCCTTCTTGAAGAAGGGCTTTCTTGGTCTTGCGGGCTTCTTTTGAATCAACTTGGAGTGATCCTTTGGGATAAGCTTCCCACCATTTTGCTCACGGTTCTCATAAGGACAGTCTCTCATGTAGTGGTTCTTGTCATGACAATTGTAGCATGTCTTTGTCCTTGAGGCAAGCTCTTTCTTGCCACTTGAGTTGTTATCTCGATCAACACGAGCCTTAGCACTAGCCGGGTCATTCCAAAACACTCTTGTGGCAAGTGCAATGTGACCATTGAGGGCTTGCTCAAGATCATGTGGAGCAATGTTGCTAGGACAAGCTTCAACTTCATCATTGGCATCTATGCAAGTCACCTTGGCCTTCAAGGCAAGAGAGGGACCTTGTCTCATTCCCATGGCCCTAGCACGGTTATCTTCGGCATTCTTGGTGGCAACCTTGGAGGCTTGGACTTCTTGCATAACTTCATGGGAAGACAATTGAAGGTAGTTGTATCTTCCTTGAATAGACTTCAACTCCATTGGCTCCGAAGGCAAGAGAGCATTCTCATACTTCCTCTTGACCCAAGCATCATCAACATGAGTTGCTCCCACATCATAAAAGGCTTTGGCAAGAGTCTTGAGTCTACCATACATCTCTTCATGGTTCTCGTTGTCAAGCATGTAGAAGCCTTCGGCAGCATTGCTCAAAGATTCAAATCTATGTCTCTTCATGCTTTCATTTCCAAGGAAGGCGCGCTCAAGACAATCCCAAGCTTCTTTGGCGGTGGTGGCATGTAGAACATGATGCTTGTCGTTGTCGCTCAAGGAGAGTTCAATCATGTGGAGAGCGGAAGCGTTTAGTTGCTTTTCGGCGAACTCTCTCTTGGTCATGTTGCTTGGATCCTCCACCATGTATCCTTCTTCAATAATCCTCCAAAGCTCGATGGAGGCACTGTTGACATGAGATTTCATTGAGCGTTACCAACTAGCAAAAGCTAATGCATTAAGCTTAGGTGGGGGACCTAAAGGGTTTATGTGGGTAGTGATAATTGGATCGGGAGAGTACCATCCCCGAACGGCATGATACCCTTCCTTTTCCTCATGCGAATTGGGAGATGACTTAGGCTTATCATGGGCTTTCACCTCCTTCTCTTTTTGCTCTTTATTCTCCTTGGAACCACCCTCATCGGAGTTAGAAGCTTTTTCAAGCGGGATGATATCCGCGGGCTTGTTGTTAATAGGTTTATTGAGCAAGTCACGAAACTCGTTAAACTTAGCATCCATGGAAGATGTCAAAGTTGTTTCCAAAGCTTTGATATCGGCCAAGGATGCCGCGGTGGCTTGGTCCTTTTTAAGGGACTCATTAGCCTCGGCAAGCCTTGCGGTCTCATCCTCACTGTGTCATACTTCTCTTAGGCGGTTAAACCCAACAAGAGAGCCAAAGCTCTGATACCAATTGAAAGGATCGGTATGACACCTAGAGGGGGGGGGGGTGAATAGGTGCTAATTCAAATTTTAGTTCTTTTTCAAATTAGGCTTGACACAAAAGGTAAATTCACTAGATATGCAACTAAGGTGAATTACCTATATGACAAGCTAGCAACTAAGCAAGATATAATAAGGCGATAAATAAGGATAGAAGTAACCGAAGTGAAAGCACGAGACGACAAGGATGTATTCCCGAGTTCCTCCCTTAAATGGGAGTACGTCTCGTTGGAGAGGTGTGAACCAACACAATGGTTCAACGGCCACAAAGGCCTCACCCTAATCTCCGGTGAACCGCACCACAAAGGTTTGGTTCACATTCCACTATCGGAATCCTTCGAGGCGGAATCCGGAGCCTTTACAACAACGATTCGGGGCACGACCCACAAAGGGCTTGGGGGCTCCCGAACAGCTACAATCTGTCACAAAGACAATAGGTAAGTACAACAATGGGCTAGGTTTCCTAGTGGAAGCCCTAGCAAGTGTCCCCTCAAATGAATGAGGGGGAAATGAAGAACGGCTCGGTGAAGATGTAGATCGGGGCTTCCTCCTTCAATCCTCCAAAGGTCAACGAGTTTGGGTGGGAGGATTAGGAGAGCTTGGAGCTCTTAGCTTTTCATCAATGGAGGTGAGAGAGTGTAGAAGCTCAAGTCTTCAAAGGTAGGTGAAGGGGTCCTTTTATAGCTCTTCCAAATCTGGCCGTTTGGAGCTGTAACTTACGCAGCGGTACTACCGCTGGAGAGGCCGGTAGTACCGCTGGACCTTTGAATCCAGTCGTTGCCCGCTTCACGCGCTTTACTGTAAGCCCAAACTTCACGCAGCGGTACTACCGCTGGAGAGGCCGGTAGTACCGCTGGGAGGCGGTAGTACCGCTCCGGTACCGCTGGAGGTACCGCTAAGAGGAACAGAGGGGAAAAACGGCGGTACCTCCGGCGGTACCGCCAGCGGTACCTCGACATCGAGCTGCCCTTTGAACCTGCAGAAATTAACACATCGGTACTACCGCTGTGAGGACCGGTAGTACCGCTGGACAGCGGTAGTACCGCTGGGGGTACCGCACTGCGCAACAGAGAGACGAAAATGGCGGTAGCTCGGGCGGTACCGCCAGCGGCAGCCAGGGCTCCGAACAAGGCTCAGTCCAGTGCAGCGGTACTACCGCTGATGCCAGCGGTACTACCGCTGATGCCAGCGGTACTACCGCTGCCTGGAGCAAGGCTTGATGAAGAGCTTTTGCAGCGCCCGTTTCGGTCGTTTCCTTTTTGCTAAGATCTTAGATACATCCTGCAAACTTTAATAGCCATGTTAGAACACATATTGTGCTGTCATTAGCACCAAAACAAGGGTCAATTAGAAGATGCTCTTTCACAACTGACGTGAAAACGGTCGCAGGAAATGGTGGCGGGAGGAACATGCGGGAAACGGTGGCGGGAGAAACGGGCGGAAAACGGTGGCTGGAGAAATAGGCGGGAACGCCTGGCGGGAGAAACGGGCGGGAAACGGCGGCGTGGGAGAAACAGGTTGACAGGGAAATAGTTGTTGAAAGTTGTCTACTTTCGGTTTCGGCCCGGCCGAAAGCAGACAACTTTCGGTTCTGCCCGAGCCGAAAGTGGCTCAACTGACACGGCCCGGCCTCCTGCATGCAACCCTCGTCTTCTTCCGTGCCGAATGAGTCTTTCGGCTCCTCCTGACACGAAAGTCAGCTTTCGGCCTGGCCCAAGCCGAAAGCTGGAGCTTTCGGCCCGCTCTGGACTGACAACGTGCTAATTTTCGGAAACCACTGGCTAGCGTACTACCGTGCGAATTTGTAATAAAATAACATATTATTTAAAAAAAACTCTTCAGATTACACTACCATATGCAGCAGTTTTATAAATTTCATCCGGAGAACAGAATGGCACCGCAGCTTCCTGATTCATAGATTATTACATCAGTGTTGGGTAATCGTTTTCACTAAGTGTAGGTTGCATGCTATATATGTAAAGCGTCCTTGACCATAAACATAATTATTTGTTGTATCTGTATAATATGTTAACTGTACCAAGATGTTGTTCCATAATGCAGGCCATAAGCACAAACAGGACCATTTGTAACTCCTTACATAGCGTAAAGAGGCCGTCCTCGCTCTGTCAGGTTATAATGAGCTTGAGTTTCTTTTTATAATGAGCTTGAGTGGATGAAGCTTGTTGCAAATCTGCAAAGGTCGCTTTACTTTATTGCTGTCTTTCTTTCCTGAGTGACTTCATATGACCGTATGTTCTTACCATGTATTACAAGAACTAATGCTTTTGAAAAAAATATGGCATGATTATTTTGCAACTCATCTTTTTGTTGTCCCTCAAGTCATTATCTTGCACCTTTTCACTATAACTAACATTTCATTGGTTCCACTTCTTTCCACGTATCCACAAAAAAAAATACGGGAGAACTAAACGAGATGGTAGGAAATTTCTTATTCAATATCCATGTTTACAGGAGATTAAACATTAGAGCTAGCTTTTCAACACCGATAAAAAGGAACATGTGTAGTATTTAATCCTAGCCGTTCATTCATTAAGGACAAATGTGTTCATATGAATTGCCTACTTATAGCAAATTATTTACAGTGTGTCTGGAAGTAAAGGTCTTAGATGGATCTAGTTATACATGTTTCTAGTTCACTTTTTTTAGGCGCAAATTAGTAGGGAAAATCCCTACTGTTTAATTTTCTATTTTCTCATAAAAAAGTAAAGTATAAATCATACAAAAGGAGTTCATAAGGTGTCCACCCACTGAGTTCTATTTCTATTTTCCAGTCCACTAAGTATTTTTGTTATGTATATGTCCCGCCACACACAAAATATATATATTTCAAATGTCAAAAAGTTCAAATAAAATTTGGCAGGTACAACTCGCCATCTTGCGTGCCCACATGCTATAACAAAATAGTAGATCTTTATCATTAAATTTAATAAAATTCGGTCGTGCACGTTCCTTAATTTGAAAAATAAAAGAAGTACCGACTCCCAAGACATCGGGATGGAAAATGACACACTCATGATGAAGCACTTGATATACTTCCTCGCCGATCCACCTCCTCTTGAGCATCTCTACTATATCCAAGTTTCGCACCTACTCTCTCCGTAACTTGCACTAAATCTGAGTCAGTTAAACGGAGGTAGTACCTTCACAAGTCCTTGCTTCAGCATATCGATACTTTGTTGCCTTGTACAAGTTACTCAGTATGTGAAACCCCAACATTTCCCCACCGCGGCACCAACACTCACAGCTTTCTGGTTTCCCTTTCTCCTCTCGCTACAGTACTCACAGAGGCGAAAAAAGGGCGATTTATTTTCCGCCGGCGATTCCGCCGCTCCCCTCTCTTCGGTCGGCCACGGTGCCGCCGGAGGGGGAGGAGGGTTGAATCGCCGGTCGGAGCTCTGTGTACAGCTAGTTTTTGAGTAGTTAGGTTGTAGATTTTGCGGGGCGGTGCTTGGTCAAGGCCGGTGTCGTCTCCGCGTTGTTGCTCCGTCGGTTGCTGCTCCGATGTCGCTCTTGGGTGATGTCCGGAGCCCGTGGAGCCGCTCTGTCTAGGCGAGTTCGCCGGGGCGTCGGGGGCGAGCTCGTTATGGACTTTTGGATCTCCTCTTCAGCCGCGTCGCGTCGACGTCGTCTCCAACGCCGTCGAGAAGAGGAGGTAAGATATGCTGGAGTTGTGGTCGCCGGCCAGTGGCTGGCGGTGGGCCAGTGGTCGCCGTGGCCCGTGCGCGGTTTGCGGAGTGTGGATGGCGGATCCGGTGCCAATTCTCGACGACGTCGATGGGGAGCGGCGGATCTGGAGGTGGAGGATGAGCTTGGGGATGACCCCTGACCCGCGATCTACAGCGACATGTGGGCACTTCGTGTGCTCCTCTTATCGAGGTTCAAAAAGCCGCTTGCCGGCGATGGAGCTGCCTCTTCCTCGGCTCAGGTGGAGTCCGCCTTCTCCTCTCTTGGTGCTCGGCGCGCCGGCGTCGGAGAGGGACGGCGGATTGCTTCGGATGGTGCAGAGTTCCCCAGGGTCCTTGTTGCTTTTTCTTTAGTTCTGAGGGGCTTTTCTGCAAATTGTATGGGCCTACGTGTCCTTCTAGGTCTTTATGTACCGTGTGTACATGTACTGTACTCCAGTATGTCTACGACATAATATAAACGTATTACTTTCAAAAAAAGAAGTGTGAAACCCTCTATACGCGACTTTAGTTAGTTGGTCTTCCATCTTTCAAACGAATGAAATTAACCGCCCAGCAGCTCTCTTGGTCCGCATGTCCCCCAATACATGTACTACTACTTGTATCAATTTGATACAAAATAAAATTCATTTTCCCCATGATTTGTGTACGTGAGCACTGATAGGTAATCAATAAAGTATTAAATAGCAAACTTGGATGGTGGCTAACTAGCTATGTTGCACTTGATCGATCGATGCATGCGCGGACCAGCTCCGTACGCGCGTAGCATGGAAGCGCGCGAGCAGCGAGCGATGTGTGACGCGGAGTGGCATCTCTCCGTAAATATAACAGAGGAATAGGGGCAGAAGGATATAACGGTTCGCTTCGTCAACCAGAAGCTCAGGAATCCACTCATTCTCAGCTTCTGCGTTTGTGAAGGAAGTCTGCTTCTCGGTAAAAATAAGCAAATGGGAAGCTAGACACTTCTTTTCTGCTTATGCTTTCCTGGGAGCTAGAAACTGCTCTAGAAGCTCAAAAGAATTGTCCCAATATATGGTCCGGAGTCGTGAGATCGAAGAGGTAGGGTTAGGTGGCCACGGTCTCGTGTAGCTGTACCAGCGCTTAACTGATCAATGACTTGCTGTGAGAGAAGCGGTGGCAAGTGTCAGCGAGAGGGGATAACTAGACGTGTGAAACGCAGCCGGCCGGAGACGTCGATCGTCGTCGTCGTTGTCGTCTGAACTTACTTGACAATGACGACAGGAAAGTGACTTGACTTGAGTACTTCTTGACGGTCGAGAACTACACGCCTCACTCCGCACCACATGTCCTTCACATTTGTTTTCATGGAGGTTTTGTTCCTCGTCAGTAACTTGATTTTCATGTGAATCATAGGCTGACCTACTCAATTTAATTAGTGTCAGCTCAACTCCAAGGCTTGATAAATAAACTTAAAAGGATGTACGGTTTGAAGGTGGACGATCTTACTCCTGCATTGCTGTCGACTGTCGTTGCTGCAAGAGCATCACTTGGTCGCTTTATCCGTTCACCATTGATTCGTTGTTGCAATGAACTATTTTTTTTTTAACGAAGTAGAAGCTTTTGTCTTATTTATTAATTAAGGAGAAAATGTATGGTTTATTATCGAAAAAATCGGATGAAAACCGTACAACAAACATCACCGGACGAAGCCTACACAACCTCGAGAACAACTCAAAACACCACTCCGCAGAGATCTGGCCAGCCTTCCACCATTCTCGGAGTGAAAAAGCCATAGCATAGCTGCTATGAGAGGAGCAAATGCGGCACACCCCAGCGTAGATGAAACGACCAACCCTCCGGGAAGCCCTACCGACGACCAACACCATGAGCAACCCTTGTCGCCCACACGACAGAAGGTAAAAAACCCTCGTTGTTGTGGAACTCTTGGAGCCACCGCCCTCAATTCCATCTCTCCCTCACGCCTGCACAATCCATCTGGACCACCTTCCGGGGCCGCTGCTCGGACATGCCACCGCTCGTACTCGAGCTGCAATGCCACGCGAGTAGTTGTTCGCAGCCCAAACTGCACATGCAACTAAGCGCAGACCACGGCCGCCACAACACATCCGAGGCCGTTGCCTCGACATACTGAAGATCGCCCCACTCAAGGACGCATCGACCAAGCCGACAACCTCGCTGCACTTACAACTCGAGATTAACCACCCAAGCCATGAGAGTCGTCACCTTGCACCATAAGGCCACACTCACAAAACTTTCCGGCTATTTGCCTCGTGTCGGGTTACTGGATTCTTAGGCACGTAAGGAGGTGTCATGCTCCAATGGTGAAGAGAGGGGGAAGACATGGCGGCTTTCAGGATCGGGATTACACACAAGGGTTTACCCAGCTTCAGACCTTGCAGCGTTGGCAAGATCTTACGTGCTGCTATAATTCACTAGATGTGAACATGTGTACAGGTTACAATGTAGGTTGTAAGGCGTGTCCCTTGAGGGGATCAAGAGGCAGACTTATATAGTCGGCATACCTTCTCCTACAAGGAAAGGCTAACCGACCTATATTACGAGTCCTAAACTAACACGGGATAAACCCTAACTTGTTCTCTAAGGCGAACGTCGGTTTGTCTGGATCCTGCTCAGCTTGTAGGACTTCTCTTGCGCTTCAGCCTACTGGGCCGCCCGATAAGCCGAAGACCTTATCACCTCTTGGGCCACCCTGGTAAGCTGGCTTGGCCCACGTGGTCGGCATACCTATTTGGTATATCCTCCACAGTAGTCTCCGGAAAGGTTGGAGCACTCCAGCTTGTTCGTCTTAGTCTTCACTACGAAACTTTCGTCTTCGTCTTCTTGATGAACTGCTGCAGAGCTCGTTCCATTCCCTATATAACTGAGGATACAACTTTCCAATAAGCCGAAACGACCGTTGCACTTATGGGCACATAAGCCGAATAATTCGTCAACTGATGGACAGAGAGAAAGATTCCTTGTCAGCCTGAGGTCAAGTCTTGTCAATGTTCAGTCCATGACAGTCTAGACTGTTGACTAGGCCAAATCTACTCATTGCGATTTTCCCGCGCACGAGCTGAGGCTTACGGGAGAAGGAAAACGGCTCCCTCAACTTCTCCGCTCCACGTGGCGCGGATCGAGCGGTGCGAATCCAACCGTTGCGGAGATCGTGGGGCGGACCATAAATAGCTTCCCTTAATTCGAAAACGAAGTACTCCCATCATTTCTCTGTTCATCTTCCTCCTCGCGCTCGAGCATTGTTCTCTCTCTCCTGCGCATCCGAGCACCTCATCTCCACACCCACGCAACAACTCAATGGAGCAAACCATAGCCTTTGTGGCTGCGCGTTCGGTGGGGGAGGAGGATACGACAAGGGCGGCAGCGGCTACGGCGAGGAGCTCGCTGGAGGGATCCGCGACGGGCGGTGCTTCTTCCTCGGGCACCGCCACGGAGGCGTTGCTTGCGGAGCCTCTAATTAGGCTCTTTCCTGGGGAAAAGATGCCTACTAACTCGGGCGACGCCGCCGCCGCTGGCGCCGAGGAGGAGGACGATTCTTCGTCGCGCCACTGGCTCCCCTCAACCGTCACCGAGAACGATCTGGTGGAGCTGGAGCGTGAAGGCCTCCTTCCTCCTCGGGCCATCTGCAAGTGGCGTTCGGCTTTCGAGCACGCCACTCCGGCTCCCGAAGGCGACGAGCGGGTAATCCTAGTTTCCCACTTGCATCGCGGCATGGCTCTGCCGCCGTCGTCTTTCTTTGTCTCAGTCTTAGATTATTACGGCTTACAGCTGCACAAGCTAAGACCCAATAGCATTTTGTACTTAGCCGGCTTCCAAGCCTTGTTTGAAGGCTACTTAGGAATAGCACCTAGCTTAGATTTCTTTAAATATTGCTTTCAATGTAAGCGGCAGACAGAAGGCGACGAGCTGCTCACTTTGGGCACAGTTAGCCTTAACCTGCGTAGAAATAGGGCCTGGTACCCTAAGGTTCCAAAGGTAGACTCTGTCCGTAGCTGGGCGAGCACCTTTTTCTACTGTTCAGATATAGCTCCCGCGGGGAAGACGATAGGTCTCCCACGTTTTGTTAACGCTGCTGCTTCTCCTCGCTTCTCGTGGGACGAGAAGCCGTTGAAAGTCTTGCCCGCACACCTCCAGCTCATCCAGAAACGGATCGAGTATATGACGATGGAGGCGACGCCGAAACTCACCGGCACAGACACGATTATGTGCTGGCTTAAAAGGCGTGTGCAGCCTCTCCGGGAAAACAAATACCTGCTGTGTACGTACAGCGGCAATCGGGATGATCCTCTCCGCGTCTCCAAAGACGACCTGACAAATGACGCCTTCTTGATGCGATTCAAGAAGCTGCTCAAGGAGAGGACTCAATTCACCGAGTCTTTTCCCATGTATACTTCCATCAACAAGCCGCCACGAGTGAGTGTCTTGTATGCTTATGTGTCTTGCATTTGTTTGGCTTAATACCCATCTTACTTGTATCTTTTTTTGTCAGCTCGACTCTTCCCCGTCTTCGGCTGTTGCCACTGGCGCCAAGATGCGCAAGCGCAAGGTCGGCGCCGATAAAGCGGCACTGACCGAGGCTGTGCTAAAGAAGAAGAAGAAGGAGGATGTCTCCTCCATCCCCAAGGGCGTCGTTATCCATGACGTCCTTGATGACGATGAAGAATCCGCCTTCGCCATGCCACAAAAAGTGTAAGTGGATATAGCCTAAGTCTCGTGTCCTGCTCCTTTGCTTCTTTCTTCTGATGTTGCTAAGCCTGGTTTCTTCGTCTTATCTCAGGGTTAAGCCTTCGGGCAACCTGAAGGCGAAGACGGTGGCTGGAAGGGGTAAGGCCCCAATCCCTTCGCTAGCTGCTGCTACTCCCACGCCAACTGTTATGGCGAGCATGCCGGCTCCTGCATCTCAGGAGGCGAGAGCCGACATGGACATGCCTGACGCCATTATGGAGAGGGCGGACGTTTCTGAGAGGACAGCTTCTACTGCAAAGGCAGCCGTTCCTGAAGAAACCAATAAGGCGGAAGCTTCGGCTAATGATGCCTTCGAAGACGTCAAAGAAGAAGTCTTTGATGATGAGGGATTCCTTTTCCCCGCTATCACAACGAGGATTGCTGCTGAGAAGGAAGCTGCTGGGCCTTCTTCGCCTAAGACAATTACCACGGTAGTTACAGTGCGCAAGCTTGAAGACAATTGCGACGCACTGTACGCCAAGATGAAGACTGGCTATCGGCTTCTGAAGAAGCATGTTAAGGTAAAATTTACTTCGCCTTATCCATATTCCCAGTCCCCGGGCGTCTCTTTGATCTAATGCGCTTAGTCGAAGTGACGGCCTTGAATTTGATAATTAGTCTTGACCAGTCCCCAAGTGTTCTTTACTTGATCCTTGTTTGCTTGCATTTTTCTGTTATTTTTCCAGGAGGGCGAGGATCTGAACCGCGACTTGTGGAATTCCTTGGACGCTCAGCGCCAGGAGCTCAAGTTTGCCAAGAATAAGGCGAAGCACGATGCTGGTATGTAATACTCTTACCGGCTTTGCTTTGATTATTGCTGTCTTTTGTCGCCTAAGTTTCTCCTTTCTTATGCTTTTGCAGAACTGCTTGCAAAGGCCCAGCAAGCTGCTGAGTAGTCTGGCGACATTGCTGTCGTTAGGCGTGAAAATTAGGCGCTCTTCAAGCAGATCCAGGAAAACCAAAGGCTGGCTGAGGATGGCATGAAAGCACTTCAGGAGAGTGCAGAGGCGGAGCAATTACATCTGAAAGACGAACTGGCTGCGGCTCGCCAAGAAGCCGAAGACGTCAGGAAAAAGAGATGAAATCTCTTACTGAGAAGGCGGAGCTCCGCATCCAAGAGCTTCACGGCCAGCTGGAGCGTCGTAAAGACGAAATCCAAGCTTTGGACGACAAAATCCTTGGTATGTTTACTGCCTTCTTTTTCCGTCTTTTGTCTTTTGAACGAGTTTTTTTGCTTTTTGCCTCATTCGCTTTTTTGATTTAGCTCCTGCTGGTCTTGGCCACATTGACGATGCCACTCGCTTGGAGCTTGTGCTGGAGTTTGGAGAGCTAATTGCTCGCCAAACTGCTGCTGAGAAAGGCTTGTTAAGCCAAATGTTCCCGAAGCAGCTGCCTTTGGCAACCAACATGAGGTCTCTGGTGCCTCTGCTTGAGGACTGCGCCAGCAACGCCGAGGAGCGTCTTCGTGCTTCCGCTCGTGGAGGTGCAAAACTTTCCTTAGGCAACGTTATGGGCCACCATCCCGAGATGGATATCAAGAGAGTGGTGCGGTGCTTGCCAACCCATGATGCTGACGGCAACGAGATCAACCCGGCTTCAGTTTATAACTCTGTGACGGGCTACGCCTCCTTCATTGCCGACAAGATCAACCCCAAGGTGGTCTATGCTCGCCATGACATGCCTGAATCTTCGAGCAGACCGGTACCCGAGGCAAAGAGCAGGAGGAGACTGCCACCTCACAAGCCGAAGGCGAAGTTGATGCGCTTTCTAAGTCCCCTGCACATGAGTAAAGAAAAAACTGTTGAGTTATGAAGTCCTTAGTCTTAAGGTGAACAAACTGTTTTATTCGAGAAATGTTGTAATATATTTATGTGAACAAGTTTGTCTTGTGATGCATAGCATGCTCTTTTGGTAATTTAAGGAAGTATTGATGGCACTGTATTATGCGACTATGTTCCTTGTCCGTCTTTGAAGTATCTGGTTTATGTCTTTAGCTTTTTCGTATGTTAGCGTAACCACAAAGACGGTGACACTTTGTTAGGCAACAGGACCATAGTCAATCTGCATACACCTAATACCCGTGCCGCCTTTGGGCGCGTAGAACATCTAGTGGAGCAACCCAGAACATAAACAGTTAGAGAAAATGTCGTGGTGGTATCACGACAGATGCCATAGGATGGCTAATGTGTGGGGCCGATGGACGCTGGTGGATCCGGGGAGGGCTAGTGAGCTAAAGAGCTCACACGGTAGGAGATCCCGGAACGCGCAAGATCACCGAAGAACACTCTCAAAGATCTAACAAACCCAAACAAATGCACGAAGGCAAAGTCACACACTCGATGTACCCAGGTTCGGGGCCCTCGTGAGGAGGTAACACCCCTACTCCTGCCTTTCCTCTCAATATAAGTGTAAGTCAAGATCTACAATATGCTCCTTGAGCTCTCTTGGTGATGAACTAGAGAAGGGGAGGAAGTAAATGCACTAGGAGTAAATGAGACTATAGTTTTGGCCCTCAAGTTGGCCGTCCCTCCACCGGAAGAGTTATGTCGCCTTTTATACAGTTCCGGCCGGGAGGGCCGGAAACCCTAATCCGGCACGGTCCCTCCGGACAGTGCTAACGGTTATTTAGACACCGGCTAGTGTGACCTAGCCGCCGTGCTATCCGGTATAGCCCTGCCGTCATCATTCCGGCAAGGACTACAGGCGCCATCCTGGATCATCATTGTCCCCTTGTCAGAGACAAGACATGTCTTCGCCCATGCCTAGTAGCATTTTCCGGATTGCCGCGCTAGGCATGTACGATCTTGTCGTAGCGTCATCGTACCGGCTGACATGCTCCCGTGCCAGGCGGGAGGTGACCATTCTTCCGTGTCAGGAGGAATGGGACTTCCCCCCGTGTCAGGCGGAAAGCCTGCACCAGATCTTTGACTTCCGACCGACATGCCCCCATGCCGGTATCCTCCTTGGGTAGGTCGGCACGTCCATCCTGCACAACAAAGACAACTTGCTAGGACCGGGATAGGTAAGTCGGTTAGTATCTACCCGGGATGTCCACCCGGAGCATCCGGGTTCTCCTCTACCCGGGATCTTTCTGGAGGATCCCGACATTCCGAGCAGCCCAAGAGCTTTTCTAGTTGTACCCGGCTTCCACTACTAATCCGGATAACAACCTAGGAGGAGTATCTCTAGGCCTAGCCTCCCGAAGATGTCTTAGGTTGCCACCAAAGACATCTTCGAGAAGCTAGTTCTTAGAGGAACCCTCCGCTGACGCTTATGCTGTCCTGGAGGTCCGGGGGTCTTTTATAGCTTCCTGCTGTGCCCCCTTGTGCCCTCCAGGAGACACTTTGACCTTGACCATGATCGAAAGGCCAAGTTGACCCTTCGGCGCACCACAGGACAGCCCTTGCTCATGCCCAAAGGGCAATTCCTGTAGCAAGGTTGTTGATCTGTACCGAGATCTGCCCCACCCGGAGGGCAGTCCCCCGACACTAGTCCCCGAAGCTGGTGCTGTACAGCGACTTAGGTCGATGTGCGGGACCAGGTTTAAGAAGAAAATCAATCAAGAAGCCCAAAAACAACTCTTGCCCTTGGGACCGGGATGTTTTTACCGACATCCCACTTCCGAGATCCCTCCGGCCAGGAAGACCTATTCCGGGGAATGAGACTTAGCATCTCTGAGCTCCTATCCGGATGTCTTCATGATGACATGTACTCTGCTTCTCGTGCCGGACAAGCCTCCCCTACCGGGTGGTCCCACCGGGGGTCTTGTCAACACAGAGAAACACTCGAGTGCTTCTTGACTTAATGAGGTTTCGCTCGGGTTCGCGAGCCGGGATCCACACTCGATCCGAAGGCCAACCGTTGGGTTTGTGTGGCCTCTGGTGTGGCTGAGAGGATCGCTCCGCGTGCAGCCACGTGTCAGATTTGGCACATCGTGATCCCACCCACGATTTGGGAGATCGTGGGCGGGAAAATCGGAAACTGCTCCGGAGCTCCCCATAAATAGGGGAGCGGAGAGGTCATTTCCTCTTCTTCCCTGAGCCTTCATCTCTCCCCGCAACCGCCCCAAGCTTTCCGCCGCCGACGCGCCCGAAGCCCGAGCACCGCTGCCGCAGCCCGCCGCCGGAGCTCTCCGTTTCCGCCATCGGTCCGCGACAGTCTCGCGCCTCGGTGCCACCTTCTCCTCCGGTGAGTGTTGTGACGCCCTAAAATCGGTACTATGTAGATTTAAGCGTTCCCGCCGAAATCCACATAATAACGATTTTAGGTCGCCCACCAGACATAATGTGCACGCGCATTATGTGGGTGGAATTGTGATAACATTACAATAGTTCCGATACATCCACAAATACAACAAAGATAAATTACAACAACGACTCAAACGAGTCAAGATACAAAAGATACAATACAAAGATACAAATGACAGCGGAAGCAAAATAGTATCCGGCTACGGATAAGATGCAAATTGGACTAAGAGTCCTGAAGATAAGCGATGGCGCCATATCCCTGCCCAGCCAAGCCGGAGGGATTCCCAAGCTAACGTCGTCAGACTTCAAACCTATTGACTGCACATAAAGCACATCCCAAAAGAGGGTCAGGGCACTCCCTGGCAAGCAAAACCGACTTGCCTACTTTCTACACCATCTCCCAAAATATAGGGGAGGTGGACTTAGCGGCAGCAGCACTAGCAACATAAAGAGACACGCTACAACTTCCGTCTAATCAGAGAGGGATAAGAGAGCGCATAAAGTAAACATCTACAACTAACACCAAACATAACCCATTCTCGAATTAACCCCCTCAACCAAAAAAGAGGAAGCAATTCGGGAAAACTCACACGTTAAACAGTTTTAATTATAATTTATTGTGAAAGTAATTCTATATTACTAGTCAAATTAATTAACTTTAATTAGGTGCAAGTTGTCTAGATCTTGTTAGCCAGCATCATCACCAAAGTCGTCCATAAACGTGGACACGGCTCATCGATAAGATTATACCCTGCAGGGGTGCACTACTGTACCCATACTCGCATGATCAACCCAAGCAAGCATCGGGGCTTCTCAACACGACTCATTCCTTCACTACAGCAAGTCCAAGTGCCACCCATATGAGTTGTTACCCGCGTCAGGAGTCCGGCCGAATCTCAATTGCGGACTCATTAGTTTGCGACTACGCCATCATGCGGCTCAAACCACAGTAGGAACTGTCCGCTTCGTGTCATACCGCACCTATATGACCCGCCGTATCACATAACCTCTCATCATCATCGTCATCATCATCATCATCATGCACATGCATATGAGCAAATGGAAAACCCGAACTAGTTGCGGCACATGGACAAGCTGTAGATCCGTTCAAAGTCGAGGGGGGCTCCATAGGGCCTCCCACAAGTGGTTAGTGCGCTCAAAATTGGATCCGAGGACAAAATCTCAGTTCCTAGGTCGACACTGAGCAGAACAAAACACCTCGCAAGGCCTTCCGCCTGGTGCCTTATCTTTTAATTATAATACCCCAATATAATACAACATTTTATTAAGGTAGAATAATATATCATACTAAGCAGATGAAACATAAGACCAACAGACGACTCGCACAAACAACTCTAAGCATGCGCTACGACTCGCAAGGCCAACAGATAAACAAACAACAGGTGATGGGATGTGGGGATAAAGCAGTATGGGCTGCAGGATAAACATGTGATGGGATCGCGATAAGAATCGAATACTAGGGTAGCAGAGATCAACGTCAGGAATGAAAGACAATGTATAGGTAAACAAGCAAACTTTGCTTGCCTGGAATCCCGCATGGAAGCAGATCTTGTCGTTGCTCACACATCTCAACGTCTTATCCGCGAAGAAGCAACAAACACTGGAAAGCGTAAAAGATGCATTTTACAACTACGGCAAAAGATCCAGCATGATCATGGAAGAATGATGCATGACATGGCAAGATGCATTGCGAGATGCATTTAATCCAAATTAAGCGGAACCGGGATTCCGACAATTAATATTAATGTTAAAGTTATTTATCTACCCCACAAATTAAATATCCATTAAGATGGCAAGGCATGGCAAAGATGATCTAGTCAAATTAAATGGAATAGGCATCAATAGTAATTAAATGCCCACATATTCCATAATTATTATTTAGGTGAATCGCTGCACCACCAAACCCAAGAGATGCAACACATGCAAGTATGATGCGAAATGCACAAGATAGATGACATTTAATAAAAATAGGTGTAGGGTTAGGGTTTGGGTTCACACGTTGGATCGGGAGAGATAGGGTCCGAAACCGACGTCTTCGGTCAGTAGAGGAAGTAGTCGTCATCGTGGAAGTAGTCATCGCGGAACCGGGGCATCGTCGTTTGTCGGTGTCGTGGAAGTGGTCGGGTAGTCGTAGTCGGTTATCCTCGTTGACGGGCGCGGGCACAGAGGAGCACGGCAAACGGACACCGGAAAGAAAGCGCGCACGGGCGAGCACCGCGACACGGACACGGGCGGTCACGGCAACGCATCACCGAAAGAGGCGCGCATTCGGCAACACCTCGATGGGTGGACAACTCAGACACAAAAGCGACGCCGAAGTTCTTGCAGGCATTGTGTCGAACACCTTGCGGGCGGCGGCGGCGGCGTGCACGCGGCCGGGAAGAGGAGGCAGCGGCGGCTCGTGCATGCGGGATGCGGAGATGCGCACAGCAGCGAGCGGCGCGCGGCGGAGTAGCCCGGAGGCGGCGGCGCACGGCCGGCGAGTGGAGCAGGAGACGGCGGCGCGGGCGACGCGGGGGCGCGCGCGTGCGGGCGGAGGAGGCCGGGCGCGGGGAACGGGGCGGGAGGCCGGGAAGGCGCTCTGCCGGTGCGGCGCGGCGGCGGGGAGCAGGGCGACGGCCGGCGCTTGCGGGAGGAGCTCGGTCGGGCGGCCATGGATGGGGAGCACGGTGGCGAGGAGGCCGGGCGGCCATGGCGGGCGAGCGGAGCACCGGGCGTTGGGGACGCGGCGGCGCGGTCGGAGCAGGGCGCGGCGGGGACGCGCTGGTGCGGGCGGCGCGGCGCTGGAGGGTTGCCGGACCGCTCGGTGGAGGAGCTCGAGCCGGCAGCGTGGCGCGGTGGCCGGGGGGCAGCGCGGCGGCGATGGAGCCGGCGGGAGGCTGCGGTGCTCGCGCAGCGTCCGGCGGGAGGCGAGGGCGGCGAGCACGCAGCGGCGGCGGCGGGCATGGCGCGGAGGAGGAGCTCGGGGGCTCGGGAGCGGGGCGAGGGGAGGAGGAAGGCCGGCGCGGGAGCAGGGGAACCGCGTCGGGGCGTGCTGGAGCTCGGTGGTGTGGGCTCGGGACGATTTGGGTGCGGGAGGAGGAAGGAGGAAGGAAGGAGAAGAAGAAAAGAAAAGAAGAAAAAGAAAAAGGAAAAAGAAAAAGGAAAAGAGGGGGAAAAAGAGAAAAAGAGAGGTGGGAGGACGGGGCGCCGGGGGCGTGCGCGGCGGGTGCAGCGGCGACGGGGATGGAATCGGGCTGGTGCGGGCTGCGGGATGAGGAAGGAAGGAAAAGGAAGGAAGAAGGGAAAAAAAGGAAAAATAAAAAGGGAAAAAGAAAAAGAGAAAAAGGGGAGGGGGCGGCTGCAAAAATGCCAGGGGGTGGGAAAAGTTTTCAGGAGACAAAACCTAGGGTTTGGGGTTAGATGGGCTTGGGCTTTATTTCTCTCCCCTTTATTCTTTTTGGTTTTCTATTTTTAAAACAAAAACGAAAAGGAATTTGAATACGAAACCTTTACAAAATATTTTAGTTTTGCAAAGACAATTTAATAAACTAATTTTTAACATTTTTAAAAGATTTGAAAATAACACATTTTTAATTAATTTGAAATGCATTTGAATTTAATTGTGAAAATTAAATTTAACTGCAACAATTAAATTAATGAGATGCAATGCGATGCTATGTCGATGCAAAAAAAAAAGAAAAACACACCAAATTAAAAGGGGATAAATCCCGGGGCGTTACAATCGACACCACTAACAAGGGATCGCGTCCCGAGATCCACACCGAGACCACAAGAAGAGAGGGGTAACTATCGAGTCTTCACGCTCCGGGATGAACTTCTCGACACCACTAACAATGGATTGTTGCTCCACCTTGAAATTCTCGACACCACTAACAAGGGATTGTTGCTCACGATGAAAACGACTCCGAAAGATCGAACCTAATAGGGTAAAAGGCAAGAAATTTTCCACCCACACGTAGAATCCTAAACTTTGAAAGTTGGATAAGGGAAGAGACTCCAAAACAAATAAGGTAAGAGGAGAAATAGAATTGAGGTAAGGAGTAAAAAGAAACCTATTGAGATATTTTCAAAAATAATTTAAGTCAAATAGTTTTCGACACTCTAGAAACAACGACCGTTAGCAAGGTTATCCTACAGGCTTTTGCGGACCTGCTGCTTCGATAACCATTCGTATCGAAACAACAAGGAGATCGAAACCAAGGCTCTGATACCACTTTGTGACGCCCTAAAATCGGTACTATGTAGATTTAAGCGTTCCCGCCGAAATCCACATAATAACGATTTTAGGTCGCCCACCAGGCATAATGTGCGCGCGCATTATGTGGGTGGAATTGTGATAACATTACAATAGTTCCGATACATCCACAAATACAACAAAGATAAATTACAACAACGACTCGAACAAGTCAAGATACAAAAGATACAATACAAAGATACAAATGACAGCGGAAGCAAAATAGTATCCGGCTACGGATAAGATGCAAATTGGACTAAGAGTCCTGAAGATAAGCGATGGCGCCATATCCCTGCCCAGCCAAGCCGGAGGGATTCCCAAGCTAACATCGTCAGACTTCAAACCTGTTGACTGCACATAAAGCACATCCCAAAAGAGGGTCAGGGCACTCCCTAGCAAGCAAAACCGACTTGCCTACTTTCTACACCATCTCCCAAAATATAGGGGAGGTGGACTTAGCGGCAGCAGCACTAGCAACCTAAAGAGACACGCTACAACTTCCGTCTAATCAGAGAGGGATAAGAGAGCGCATAAAGTAAACATCTACAACTAACACCAAACATAACCCATTCTCGAATTAACCCCCTCAACCAAATATGAGGAAGCAATTCGGGAAAACTCACACGTTAAACAGTTTTAAATATAATTTATTGTGAAAGTAATTCTATATTACTAGTCAAATTAATTAACTTTAATTAGGTGCAAGTTGTCTAGATCTTGTTAGCCAGCATCATCACCAAAGTCGTCCATAACCGTGGACACGGCTCATCGATAAGATTATACCCTGCAGGGGTGCACTACTGTACCCATACTCGCATGATCAACCCAAGCAAGCATCGGGGCTTCTCAACACGACTCATTCCTTCACTACAGCAAGTCCAAGTGCCACCCATATGAGTTGTTACCCGCGTCAGGAGTCCGGCCGAATCTCAATTGCGGACTCATTAGTTTGCGACTACGCCACCATGCGGCTCAAACCACAGTAGGAACTGTCCGCTTCGTGTCGTACCGCACCTATATGACCCCCCGTATCACATAACCTCTCATCATCATCGTCATCATCATCATCATGCACATGCATATGAGCAAATGGAAAACCCGAACTAGTTGCGGCACATGGACAAGCTGTAGATCCGTTCAAAGTCGAGGGGGGCTCCATAGGGCCTCCCACAAGTGGTTAGTGCGCTCAAAATTGGATCCGAGGACAAAATCTCAGTTCCTAGGTCGACACTGAGCAGAACAAAACACCTCGCAAGGCCTTCCGCCTGGTGCCTTATCTTTTAATTATAATACCCCAATATAATACAACATTTTATTAAGGTAGAATAATATATCATACTAAGCAGATGAAACATAAGACCAACAGACGACTCGCACAAACAACTCTAAGCATGCGCTACGACTCGCAAGGCCAACAGATAAACAAACAACAGGTGATGGGATGTGGGGATAAAGCTGTATGGGCTGCAGGATAAACATGTGATGGGATCGCGATAAGAATCGAATACTAGGGTAGCAGAGATCAACGGCAGGAATGAAAGACAATGTATAGGTAAACAAGCAAACTTTGCTTGCCTGGAATCCCGCATGGAAGCAGATCTTGTCGTTGCTCACACATCTCAACGTCTTATCCGCGAAGAAGCAACAAACACTGGAAAGCGTAAAAGATGCATTTTACAACTACGGCAAAAGATCCAGCATGATCATGGAAGAATGATGCATGCTATGGCAAGATGCATTGCGAGATGCATTTAATCCAAATTAAGCAGAACCGGGATTCCGACAATTAATATTAATGTTAAAGTTATTTATCTACCCCACAAATTAAATATCCATTAAGATGGCAAGGCATGGCAAAGATGATCTAGTCAAATTAAATGGAATAGGCATCAATAGTAATTAAATGCCCACACATTCCATAATTATTATTTAGGTGAACCGCTACACCACCAAACCCAAGAGATGCAACACATGCAAGTATGATGCGAAATGCACAAGATAGATGACATTTAATAAAAATAGGTGTAGGGTTAGGGTTTGGGTTTGCACGTTGGATCGGGAGAGATAGGGTCCGAAACCGACGTCTTCGGTCAGTAGAGGAAGTAGTCGTCGTCGTGGAAGTAGTCGTCGCGGAACCGGGGCATCGTCGTTTGTCGGTGTCGTGGAAGTGGTCGGGTAGTCGTACTCGGTTATCCTCGTTGACGGGTGCGGGCACAGAGGAGCACGGCAAACGGACACCGGAAAGAAAGCGCGCACGGGCGAGCACCGCGACACGGACACGGGCGGTCACGGCAACGCATCACCGAAAGAGGCGCGCATTCGGCAACACCTCGATGGGTGGACAACTCGGACACAAAAGCGACGCCGAAGTTCTTGCAGGCATTGTGTCGAACACCTTGCGGGCGGCGGCGGCGGCGTGCACGCGGCCGGGAAGAGGAGGCAGCGGCGGCTCGTGCATGCGGGATGCGGAGATGCGCACAGCAGCGAGCGGCACGCGGCGGAGTAGCCCGGAGGCGGCGGCGCACGGCCGGCGAGCGGAGCAGGAGACGGCGGCGCGGGCGACGCGGGGGCGCGCGCGTGCGGGCGGAAGAGGCCGGGCGCGGGGAACGGCGCGGGAGGCCGGGAAGAAGCTCTGCCGGTGCGGCGCGGCGGCGGGGAGCAGGGCGGCGGCCGGCGCTTGCGGGAGAAGCTCGGTCGGGCGGCCATGGATGGGGAGCACGGTGGCGAGGAGGCCGGGCGGCCATGGCGGGCGAGCGGAGCACCGGGCGTTGGGGACGCGGCGGCGCGGTCAGAGCAGGGCGCGGCGGGGGCGCGCTGGTGCGGGCGGCGCGGCGCTGGAGGGTTGCCGGACCGCTCGGTGGAGGAGCTCGAGCCGGCAGCGCGGCGCGGTGGCCGAGGGACAGCGCGGCGGCGGTGGAGCCGGCGGTGCTCGCGCAGCGTCCGGCGGGAGGCGAGGGCGGCGAGCACACAGCGGCGGCGGCGGGCATGGCACGGAGGAGGAGCTCGGGGGCTCGGGAGCGGGGCGAGGGGAGGAGGAAGGCCGGCGCGGCGCACGGCCGGGGGCGACGCCGGCGCGGCAGCCCAGGGAGGCGCGGGAGCAGGGGAACCGCGTCGGGGCGTGCAGGAGCTCGGTGGTGTGGGCTCGGGACGATTTGGGTGCGGGAGGAGGAAGGAGGAAGGAAGGAGAAGAAGAAAAGAAAAGAAGAAAAAGAAAAAGGAAAAAGAAAAAGGAAAAGAGGGGGAAAAGGAGAAAAAAAGAGGTGGGAGGACGGGGCGCCGGGGGCGTGCGCGGCGGGTGCAGCGGCGACGGGGATGGAATCAGGCTGGTGCGGGCTGCGGGATGAGGAAGGAAGGAAAAGGAAGGAAGAAGGGAAAAAAAGGAAAAATAAAAAGGGAAAAAGAAAAAGAGAAAAAGGGGAGGGGGCGGCTGCAAAAATGCCAGGGGGTGGGAAAAGTTTTCAGGAGACAAAACCTAGGGTTTGGGGTTAGATGGGCTTGGGCTTTATTTCTCTCCCCTTTATTCTTTTTGGTTTTCTATTTTTAAAACAAAAACGAAAAGGAATTTGAATACGAAACCTTTACAAAATATTTTCAGTTTTGCAAAGACAATTTAATAAACTAATTTTTAACATTTTTAAAAGATTTGAAAATAACACATTTTTAATTAATTTGAAATGCATTTGAATTTAATTGTGAAAATTAAATTTAACTGCAACAATTAAATTAATGAGATGCAATGCGATGCTATGTCGATGCAAAAAAAAGAAAGAAAAACACACCAAATTAAAAGGGGATAAATCCCGGGGCGTTACAAGTGTCTCCATTCCCTCCGGTGAACTTCTTCAACTTGGCGATGTTTTGCGTTCATTTGTGAGTTCTTTCGAATCTCCACGAATCACGCACCGATCTGGCTCGGCGGATCTTTACCTTAGTGCACTGAGTACGATTTGCCGTGGCTGTGCGTCGCAGATGGCTATGCTTGCTCTGCTTTCGACTTCAGCCATACTGCCCAAACTTTACATGTTGAACCAGTATTTTTGCCTCAATTAAACCCCATTTGTTTTGCATCGGTAGATTCATTCGTTAGGAAGCCAGTTGACGATAGCAGTTTCTAACCCGGGGTCTTCCGTTACCGACATGCTAACTCGACTAACTGGAACTTCCACCTGCAGAGTGGCTCTGATATGTCCTTCGGGCCCTCCGAGATGGGTGACGTGAGTATTAGAGGATGCTGGGACGGATCCGAGACCCATCAGGGAGACCTCGACTGGCTATATCGGACGCACCGGATTCCGCCGCAAGTGGAAAGCCGACTTCCGATGGGTGAGGTTGAGCCGGAACCCCAACCCGGTGAACGCGTAGTGTTCCTCACGCATTTCGAGCGTGAGTTCGGGCTCCTGGCTAGTTCATTCTTTTGTGACTTCCTCGACACCTACGACCTCCAACCACATCATCTCCCTGCCAACGCCATTATGATGCTCTCCTGCTTCGCCACGTACGCGGAAGGGTATCTCGGCGTCTGGCCATTCGTGGAACTTTGGGCGAAATACTTCCTTCTTCGCCGGCAAGTCATCCCCAACCCGGACAAGAAGGCCAAGGACCTCGTCGATTGCGGGGCGGCGACCATCATTCCCTGTAGTGAGTCCGGATTCCCCAAGGTTTAGGGACTGGAATCCTGTCGGAAGTGGCAACGGAGCTTCTTCTATGTGCGGAATCGGGTGGCCTCGGGAGACTCTCCGAGTTCCTCCGCCCCGGACTTCATTAATCTCCCCGAGTTCATCATGGGCCCTCCCCGCGACTTCGAGCTCTGGAACAAGCTCCCAGACTCCGAGGAGGTCGAAAGCATGAACGATGTCTTAGGTTTTCTTGTGGCCGACTTGACATCCGACGACCTCCTGCGCAGCTTCATTATCCGCCGAGTTTGCCCTCTCCAAACCCGAGTACACAAGATGTGCTTCATGAGTGGGTTACATGACCCCACCCGGACCAGTATCTTCCCACTGGACAAGGCTGCGGTTTGGCGCCGCGTTCGAGCTATCGCTCGAACGAAGATGCCGGAGGATTAGAAGTGGGGACTATGTGCCGGCACTCGCAGGAAACCACTGGAGGAGGTGCTTGTGCTTGCTTTTCGCCGACTTCCGTATTTAGCCGAGTTCCGCAGGAAACCGACATATCTGTTATGTATTGATTTCCTTTTCTTGTTGTAGCTGTTTCAGCGGCAGCGAGAAGAAGACGCGATGCATGTCGGGGGCAAGTTCGCGGATGACTTCCCGGTGCCAAAGAAGATGCCAGACGAGGACCCCGACGGCGAGGACCACCTTTCGATTCCTCTAGCCCGCGCTGCCGCTCTGGGTAAGCCTTCAGCTCAAGAGGCTATCCAAGTCGAAACCGACAAAGATGATGACGATGAATGTCAAATACTCGATGTAATTGACGCCCGTCCTCTCAAATACGCCCTGCCAGTGGTTCCGGGACCTGCAGTCGCGATGAAGCGCGCCGAGACCCGCAAGCGCGCGGGATCCGAGACCGCCCACGCCAGTGGCTCGGGTGCCGCTGCAAAGAAGAGCAAGACCACCAAGCATCCAGGCGACAAACCCCCTCGGCGGAGGGGAGGTCCTCCCACCGTGTCCTCCGGGTATGTTACTCTTCCACCGAGTGGTTCTATCCTGATCTTTCCCGGGGTCCTTTCTAACATGCCTCTTGAACGCAGAGCGGCTCTCGATGTTCCGTCGTCCGCAGGTTCCCGTCCCCCGGGGTCTAGGTCTCCTAGCCCAACCCGGGCTGCTCCTTCACCGCCTCGGCGTCAATCTCGGGATGTCGGTCAGCCTGACTCTGGCCCCATCCTGGCCGAAGTCCCGACTTCTCGCGCCTCTGCCAGTACTGGGACTGCGGGTGCCCACCCCGTGGCGACCGAGATCCCGGCACAGCCTACTACGGCCACCGAAGACATCGTCCTTCCGGATACCCCGCGCCGGGTGTTGTCTCCTCAACCTGATGCAGATGTGCCGAGTCCTCCGCGGGAGGTTGTGTCGCGCGCCTCTACTCGGCTAGCTCCACGCAAAACCCCGCCGCCGAAGCAGTCCACACCCCAGGCTTCACGACAACCTGATCTTCAAGCCGGGAAATTGCGCAGCCAGGTCTATGGGCAGAAGATTGCCCCTGCGAAGCCCAGCGCTCCTCCGAAGTCTTCATTCCAGGACTTGATCCTGACCAAGGGTTCTTCTGCCTCGGGTAAGTTTTCCGGGCTACCACCACCTCCTGTCGAGATCCCCACAGCTACCTTGCAGTCCCTGCGAGCGTCCGTAAGCACCTTTGCGTCCTCAGGATCTCGGGAGGTCGCAGCGGCGAGTGTGTCCACTGTCACCGGCTTACGCGCGGTTGAAGATTATAACCTGGCGCGGATTGTTGCTGATGCGTCCGAAGTCGTGGGAGACTTGCACGCTGCTGGTGCGAGCCGCAGCGCTCAAGCCTTGCACGCTCTCCAGGTGGCTGTCCTGGATGTTACCCGGGTTGTTGATGTAAGTTTCTTTCTTCTATCCTCACTAGTCCCCGAGATTAGTGCTTAGTGCTCCAGACTCTACCGAGTAGCAGATCACTAGGCTCTAATCTGAAGAAAAAAAACTTTCAATTCCTAGTCCCCGAGATCCTCTCCACCGAGTTGGTTCATAACTGTGGATCTCGAATAATTGTCCTGTTATCTCCTGCTCCGTTGAAGTCCCCGAGACTGATATCGGATAAACATTGATACAGGAATGCCGCAAAAAACGCAGCAGCATCTTCCACCGGCTTCTTGCTGACTTCGGTCCAAGAGGTCGGAGGAGCGACTTCGGGAGGAGCGGGACGCCGCGCGAAAGATCTCGGTGGATCAAAAATCTGCCTTATCTGATGCTCAATCCGAGATCACGCGGCTGAATGCCGAGCTGGAGAAGGCCAGGTCCACTGCTGTAGACTTGAAGACGCGTTTCTTGGACGCTACCAAGAAGCAGAAGGAAACCCTGGATCAATCCGAGGCTCGCGTGCATGCTGCCGAGACCGAGGTGGCCCTTCTTCGGTCAAAGTAGGATGGTTGTCTCACCGAGCTCACCAGACTAAACCGGGATATGAACAGTAAGTGCACCGAGTTCTCATTCTTTTGTCTTCCTTTTTTTTTGTCGATATCGGCTTATGGCTTGTCCGTGTGACAGTTCTCCTTTCTAAAGGACATTTTGAGCATTCCCGAGAAGCCGCTACCCTCGCGATCACTGCCGCCCAGGAGAAGAGAGCCGGAAAGGGTCCTGTCTCGGATTCATGGGACATTGACGATCACCTCATCGCCCTGAAGGCCCGGATAGTCCCTCGCCGGTCGATCGGCAACGAGCTCCTTAGCGCGGCAGTTCATGCGCATGGTGCCCTGTGGCCTGGCGTTACCGGTAAGATCTCGGTCACCAAACTGGCCACCGCACTCCAGGATGCCGGTAACCGGCTTCATGCCTGGAAGCGTTCCGGTGCCCGCGCTGGTGCCGACCAAGCACTGCAACATGTGCTGAGTTGGTACGAGGGGCTTGATCTCGAAGTGATCAAGAGCTTGCGGGTCGTCTCGGAATGGTACACTGACCCGACCAAGATCCGGCTACGCCAAGTGACTGCTCATCGCCTCGCCGGCTGGTCGGATCCCGACCCCTTCATCACGAGCCTTATTGCATCTGACTCCGAGTCAGACTATGAAGATGACGGCAAGACGGAGGATACCGGTGACGCGGATGCCGAGATACCGGAGGCCGATGACGCCGAGACAACCGCAGTCACCGAGACCATGGCTTCCCGGGATGTCGCCGCTCCTTCGCCACCCGAGATCCCTCAAGCCGAGATGAATGTGGCCGCTCCGAACACCACTGCCAGTGCGGAGGAGACCGTCGTCGTTCCCCCTGCTGCCGATCAATCCGAGAAGCCGGCTTCTCCTACTGCTCCTTGACAATCTGCTGCCAAACCATGATGTTTGATCTGAAAAATACTTAGTTGTGGAAACATTAAATCCCCGGGATGCCGGGTGCAACTGTAATATACTTTTAATTCGTACTCTACGCCTGCCAACTTTTGCTTTAATCGTAAGACAAGTTATGCCGGTTTATTCTGCCACGAGTCCCCGGGTTCATTTTCATGTTTACTGTAGTTAGGCAATTTCTGCTCTTGTCTACCATTTCGGTGTTCGACAGTCGAGTCACAAAATTCTGTTTACAGTATACATTACTTATGAATGTTCGAGATCTAGTTGCTAAATTTCCAACATAAGAAGTAAGAAACCCAAAAAACCGGATTAGTAAGACGCATATGCCGGAGGAATTCCTATCCCGAGTCCCCGAGTTCGTTTTTGTGTTTCCCACATTTGATGCTCTTTGCTCTTGACTACCATTTCGGCGTTCGTCAGTCGAGTCACAAGATTATTTCATATGACATACACTACTCCAACTTTGAAACCGAGTTCAGAATATTTCCGGCATATCCCAAACGAAAATAAGTACAAGGCAGTCCCCGAGTTCCTCCCTGGGTTGCCGACATGCACAAAACGGATAAATAGCAAAACCAAAGTAAAACAAAAATAGGCAGTCCCCATGTTCCTCCCGAGGATGCTGACATGCAAGTTAGGATAAACAACATACTTGGGCCAGGCAGTCCCCGAGTAACGTCTCGGGGTGCCGAAATTTCATTGATAAAGAACCGGGATACATACATTGCGCCCTTTAAGTGTAAAAGGGACGAAGCAAGGCTACATTCCATGGCCGCTTGGTTTCCTCACCAGCTTTGTCCATTACATCTTTTCTAGCTTCCTGTGCATCTACAAGGTAATAAGAATCATTGTGCAATGCCATGCTCACAACAAAAGGGCCCTCCCACGAAAGTGAAAGTTTATGCATTCCGGCTGTGCGCTGGATGAGCCTTAGCACGAGATCCCCTTCCTGGAATACTCTGGGATGCACCTTCCGGCTATGATAGCGACGGAGGTTCTGTTGATAAATTGCAGACCAAGATAATGCCAATTCTCTTGCTTCTTCGAGTAAGTCAACAACATCTTCCCGGGCCTCCTTTGCCTCGGTCTCGGTGAACATTATTACCCTTGGTGCATCATACTGTATGTCGGTTGGGAGCACTGCCTCGACACCATATACCATGAAGAATGGCGTATATCCGGTAGACCTATTCGGTGTGGTCCGGAGACCCCACAATACTGCCGGTATCTCCTCTATCCAACATCCCGGAGTTCTCAATAGTGGCTCAATCAAGCGGGCTTTGATGCTGGCTAACACCAAGGCATTTGCTATCTCGACTTGCCCGTTTGCCTCCGGGTGGGCTACTGATGCCACATCCAACCGGATTCTTTTCTCCGAACAGAATCAAGCAAATTCCCCCACAGCAAAGTTGGTATCATTATCTGTGATGATGATGTGCGGGTAGCCGTATCTCAGGATGATGTCCTTCAAGAATTGGACCGAGGTGTGCCCGTCACACTTCCAGATTGGTTTGACCTCTATCCACTTGGTAAACTTGTCCACCATTACCAGCATATGTGTCATATTGCCTCTTGCTGGTTTGAACTGTCCCACCATGTCCAAGCACCATACAGCAAATGGCCAAGTATTAGGGATGGTTTTGAGTGCTGATGCCGGCATATGTATTATGTGGGCAAACCTCTAGCACCCCACACTTTCGGACAATGTCCTTTGCTTGTTGTAAAGAAGTGAGCCAAAAGAACCCATGCCGAAACACTTTTGCCACCAGTGCCCGAGATGAGGCATGGTGCCCACATTCTCCCTGATGTATCTCCAACAGCATTTCTTGGCCCTCCTTGGGCTCCACACATCTCTGGAGCACCTCGGTGACACTTCTTTTATACAACTCTTGATTGATGATTGTATAGGCCTTGGATCTGCGTAGTATTTGTTGGGCTTCTACCTCGTTCTCCGGGAGGGTGCCATCCGATATGTATGCCATGATGGGTTGTGCCCATCCCGGAACAGGTCGTACTAGGAACACCGAAATGTCTATGTCCATTGGCTCAGCCGACATCATTTCCACAGATATGCCGTTTGCTATCCCTGAGCTCTGCGGTGCAGTCCCCGGGTTCAATGCAGTACTCCCGACTTCCACCTTCATAGGCACGGCTTCCGAACCAGGCTCCTTGGGGATGAAGCTAGATTCTGACTCGGGTGAGGGCTGGAAGGATGGCTTCCTCAGATGCTCCAGAGCGATGCCGGGTGGAATGGCATCCCGGGACGACCCCAGCTTGGACAACACATCTGCTGCTTCATTTTCTCCTCTTGGTATGTGCTTGAAAACGCAGCCCTCGAAAAATCCAGATATTTTCTGCACATGGAACCGATATAAGGCCATATTGGCGTCAATTGCATCCCAATTCCCCGACACCTGCTGCACCACGAGGTCGGAATCACCGAAGCATTCTATCCGGCGGATCCCGATTTCCTTGGCGACATTGAGTCCATGAACTAAAGCTTCGTATTCGGCCACATTGTTAGATGCCCGGAAATGAATTTGCAGCACATACTTCATCACATCTTGCTTCGGTGAGGTGAGGACTACTCCGATGCCCAATCCGATCTTGGCCTTGGAACCATCGAAATGCATCCTCCAGAAATTGTAGTCGGGAATTGGAGGTTCATACTACATCTCGGCCCAGTCCACCAAAAAGTCCACCAACGCCTGCGACTTAATGGCGTCTCGTCCCTCGTATGCCGGAGCGTACGGGGACAACTGGATGGCCCATTTGGCAACTCGGCCGCTTGCATCCTTACAGCCGATGAGCTCGGCGAGGGGAGCTTCGCACACCACCATGATCGGGTGCTCTTGAAAATAGTGCTTGAGCTTGGTAACTGCTAAGTATACCCCATATGCCATCTTCTGATAGTGCGGGTAGTTCTGTTTAGATGTCGAGATCACTTCGCTCAGATAGTACACTGGTCTCTGTATCAGATTATCCCCTTCTTCTCTTTCCAACATGATGGCTACACTTACTACCCGGTTAGTGGAAGCGATGTAGAACAACATAGGCTCCTTGGGCAATGGGGATGCCAACACTGGTATTGTTGAGAGCATCTTGTTCAAATCATTGAACGCCGCATCAGCCTGCGGGGTCCATACAAATGTTTTGCTCTTCTTCATCAATTGATACAAGGGCAATGCTTTCTCCCCTAGTCGGCTCACAAACCGACTTAGGGATGCCAGACAACCTGTAAATTTTTCCACATCTTTGAGACGTGCCGGTAATTTCATGCTCTCGATTGCACGTATTTTACCCGGGTTGGCCTCAATTCCCCGGCTTGATATGAGAAAACCGAGTAACTTGCCTGCCGGAACACCGAGCGTACATTTGTCCGGATTCAACCTCATCCAAAATTTTCTTAAATTTTTAAATGTTTCTCTCAGATCATCGATCAGAGAGGATTTTTCTTTTATTTTTATGACTATGTCATCGACATAGACCTCGGCATTCCGGCCTATCTGGTCATGTAAACATTTTTGCATGCATCTCTGGTACGTAGCACCAGCATATCTCAAGACAAAAGTCATGACACGATAGCAATAAGCCCCATACGGGGTAATAAAGGCAGTTTTCAATTGATCATCCGGATTCAAGGGTATCTGGTGGAAACCAGAATAAGCATCTAAAAAAGTCAAAAGTTCACTCCCGGCAGTGGAATCGATCACTTGATCTATCCGGGGGAGTGGAAACGGATCTATCGGGCATGCTTTGTTGAGGTTGGTGAAGTCGATGCACATGCGCCACACCTTAAGCAAGAGGGGATCATCTTTCTTCTTCTCAACCAGAACCGGATTCGATATCCAATCCGGATGCAGAACTTCCATCACGAACCCGGCAGCCAGAAGTACCGCGAGATGCTCCATGATAGCAGCCCTTCTCTCATCCGAGAGGCGCCTAGTCGGTTGCTTCACCGGCTTCGCGTCAGGCCTGGCGAATAGTGAATGCGCATCCAACTCCCTCGGAACGCCTTGCAGATCGTCATTCGACCACGCAAAGGCATCCCGATTCTCACGGAGGAAGTCGACGAGCTCGCCTTCCTATTTGTTGTCCAAGTTGCTACCAATGATCACCTGGCGCTCCGGGTTGCTAGGGTCAACTCCCACCCTCTTGGTCTCCTTTGGTGCTTGGAACGAGGCGTTCTGCTCCGGGTTCATGTAACATCCCAATTTTGCTAAAATTTAAAACTTTGCATTCATGCATCATTCATCATTTAGTCATAACAATTTATTACATAAGTACAATTTATTTGCAAATAAGAGTTTAAATAATTTATATTTCCATAAAGAGTTTATTTAAACCCCATGAATAATTATAACTTTCATAATTTATTTAATAGGCAAGAATAATACAAAAAGGTTCTAAATTTTAAAATCTTTCAAAAACATATTTTTATGAATTTTTATAAAGTATTTTGGCTGAGTATAAAAATCATTTTGAGTAAATAGAATTTATTTAAAGAAAAGATAAAAAAAAGGGAAACGGGCCGTCCTCCCTATCTACCGCGCGCGCGACGGCCCAGTAGCGGCCTGGCGGCCCGCGTCCCTTCTCCCTCTCGCTGACAGGTGGGACCCACCTGTCAGGAGAGTCTTCCACCTCCGGAACACGATTTCCGCGCGGATTCCTCTCCGATTTCGATCCGTTTTGGACGCCCAAATCGTGGAGTTGTTTCCTTTTTGCGCCCTCCTTTTAACCCCCACCCCTGCCGCCTCAACCCGCGCCCAAACCCTAGTCTTCTCCACCTCCAGGCCGCTCGGATTTCCGAGCTCCGCCGCCGCCATTCCGACGGTAAGATTTAGCAGCTCCGGCGGCGTCCGCTGCCCCCGAGCCTCCTTTTTCCTCTGGTGTTGTTAGCCTTAGCCGTGCGCATCTTCGTGACTACGTGGTTGTTCTCCTACCGCAGCGGAACGTCGTCCCCATCCGCGAACTCCGCCGCCGGCCGCAAGCACCAACTCCGGCGAGGTTTTCCCGAGGAACGGCGACGCACCGAAGAACCGCAACTCGCCACCGAAGAAACGCGCACGACGCCGGCCGTGGCGCCGCCGCGGTCGGAGGACCTCCGGCGGACTCGCGCCGCCCCTGCCGATGCTCTGGATGCGAACCGTTGGATCTAGATCCATCCGTTTAATCCCGAGCGTCCGTTTTAAAGTAGATCGGACGGCCGCGCTGCCGATCCGTGCCGAAGCGGTACCGTCCAATAGGATCGTGCCACGTCGCCCTCTCATTTTCTTTTTCGCAGGAAATTTCATAAATAAAACAGAAAATAGATAAAACTTGCAAAATTCATAACTTTTAATTTGTAAGTCCAAATTTAATAAACTTTATGTCATTGGAAAGCTCTGCTCATGTAGTTTAATTCTACATCATTTGTTTTTCCCTTTGACAAATTATAAATTGAATAATTATCAGAGGAGTATTTCGGCCATTAAATAAATAACTTAAATAATAAAAATGATTTAGAAATAAAAGTAATTGTTTTGAGATTGTATAATTTCCCTCTGTCCAAGAATATTAGTATGTATCTTATTGGAAAACTTTCTTAGAACAATAAAAGTTGTAATGGTATAATCTAGGTTTTGCTATATTACTTTCAATTTTTATATTGTTAGGTGAAATGAGAAATTCCTAGAAATTGCATCTCATGCATTTAATAACAGAGAATATAAATTATGGATGAGTGTGTCTAATTCTACACGTGGCATACTATGCATGCATACATCTTTTATTGGTGTGTGAGATTTTGTGTGGAATATTTATTTGTATGTATTGCTTGTGCTAGATTGTGAAGGAGAGGAAGGACTTGCTTGTGATTGCTATTCTTGTTGTGCCTGCCCCTCCTGCTGCCAAGGCAAGTGACTTCATAAAACACCTACTATTTTATTCTATTGCATATCTAGTGTTTTCAAACAGTATTTGCAAAAGTAGTATGCATGATAGGTTTTGGGAGATTGTAGTATGCTATGCAAACCTTTTAGGTTTCCCCTTAGAAATTCCAGATTAGACACCTATTATAATTTAGTGGAAGCAACTGCTGCAAAAATGATTGTTTTATGGTTGATGTGATAAATGAAAATTTCCACTAAATTAATTTAACGCCTGGGTGGATTGGGTCGATCGAGGAGGTTTCAAGTTGAGTGGCTTCTCAGGGCCATGTGTCATGGTTGTCTTCGCCCAGGGTAGTTTCTACTTACCTGGGGCCATGATATGCGGTGTTAACCTGAGTTGCTCACTTGTGGTAGGCCACCCAGGGCTATGAGATTTAAGTTTACACTGAGTCTAGTTGCTTATCGTGCAACCATTGGTCAATATGGGCTCTGTCTTGATGGAGTAAGTTGTTGTGGACCTGGGTCAAGAGATTGATGGTGGTAGAGTTGATAGGATGGTGGTAATCTCTTAGTATGATCATGGGAAAGCAACTTCTGAAAAGTCTCGTCTTGATCTTCTCCTTTTCCTTCTCACTAAAGGAGTGTAGAGGATAGTTTGGGTTGATTAAGTCTAATGGTGAAAGTGCACACCCTCTCGAGAGTTAAAACCTAAGATCTTAGCCGTGTCCCCGGCATCGGACAATTTGAGTAACTACACAAGGCTGTGTTCTGAAAATCTCCTCATCTCAAATTTCTTAATAAAACTTTGTTGGATGAACATGGGTAGGAGACATGGACTTGTCTCGAGAATTGTCTCTGAAGGAGAAGATATTGATTTAAGAAAATTGTTTATCAAAAATAGGAGAAAATTTGCTTTGCGCAATAGCCTTGAGCTCCACCAGCCAAAATAAGCATATAGTTATAGTATAATAGAACATTAGGAATTAAAGTCACTTGCCACCACAATTCAATTGTGCTGACCCTTTATAGCTGGGCTGCAACTAAACCTTGCAGAATGTCCGAATGAGGAGTAAGGGGGTCGTCTTCGAGCTACAACCAACATGATTTGCCAGTGGCTTCATGGAGAAGATGTAGCTCCATGCTACCTTTAGTATTGCGTTTGAACTCTGAAATAAAGTGTGAACTATTTATTCAGCTAGCATTTCCGCTATGCTAAGTTGTAAGGATATTTGTTTTTGGATCATTCGTCTCGTTCTGTAATAAATTATGACATTGTACTGTGGTATTACATCTTATTGGAGAATGTGAGACTTATGTGATCCAAGTCTTTGCATTATTCATATGTGCCATTGCTATCTTAAGCAAGGGCACTACAGATGGTATCAGAGCACGAATGTTGCCTGTAGGCTCGAAACCCCTAGGATTGGATATAAACCCTAAAATTAATATTTATAATAAATAAAATTCGAAATACCATACTTCTTTCCTTATAATATGTTTTATCTCCTTATTTCTTACCCCTTCAAAATTCTTGTAGATGAAGAACTTCACCCAAGAGTATTCCCCTCAGAAAGGAGACCAGTACTACTTCAGTGACCAGCTCTTCAGCCTTTCCAGGACCCTGAGGTTGACGCCGCCAGTCTTCAGGGGCAAGGAAATTATGTCAGAAGATTACCCTGAATGACGCTGGAAGATCGAGTCAGAAGTTCTCCCTCGTCGTGAACCTCCTGGATCGTAGCTGATCCGTTTCCGATCTAGATACCCCACCTGGAAGAATGGGGTGGAGATGGCGATGCTGGAGACCTTGTCCCGCATCATTGAACAATTCTATGACGAGATCAAGCCCAACTCCATCTTTCGACACTTTGCCAGGAGGGATAGCATTGGACAACCCGTTCAACCCTCACTTAGGGGTATGAACGAGAAGCATCTGAAGACCTTGGAGCTCATTGCCATAACTTGGATATACTTCTGGGACAAGAGATCTTCTACAGGGCAGATTTAAGGCGCGTCCACCGTCACGTTAAGGAAAGCTTAGAAGAAGAGAAGGATATTCTTCGTGTAGAAGTTCAGGTGCTAACGAAGGAGAACAAGGAACTGGAAAACAAGATTTACCTGCAAGATGATAGGATTGCACAGAAGGATGCCCACATTTTGGCATTGCAGGCTCAGTGTGCTCATTTGTGTGAACAACTAAGCCAAATGGAACTACAGTCAGATAGGAATCATTTCCCTGACGCCCCAGAGCCCCTAATGTTAACCTACCCCGATGAGGACACTCCCAAGGAAGCCACAGGTGTCAAGAAGCGCAAGTGTGGGAACACCCGCAATTACATAAAGAGTTTTAAAATTTGATTAGTAAGACCACCAGTTATCCTTACCTTACGAGTATTTCTCCTTACCCCATCGAAGTTGTATTGACCCACCAATTTGTGGTGAGGCAGTACCCTGAAAACCATGTCCTAGCTTGGTTTGTAAGTCTCTAAAATATCGAATTTATAAAATACATCGGGTGTGCCTGTTTACTTGTTGTTTGTTAGGTTTCTGTGAAGTGTGTTGATGTGCATGGGTAGATTTTTTTTCCTTTGTAGTCTCTGTCTATCACTACATACCCATGCCCACACCATACAGATGCCTCCACGCCGTGATCCTGACAACAACAATGCCAACGAAATGATGCAACAAATGATGGCAGCCCAGACACAGTTGATGACCATGATGGCTCAGTACATGGCAAACCAAAACAATCCACCACCCCCTCCCCCGCCGCCACCACCACCCCCACCCCAAGTGGACCGCCTTGCTAGGTTCTTGAGGCTCAGACCCAACAAATTCTCCACAGCTTCTGAACCAATCGTAGCCGATGATTGGCTACGCTCTGTGAACAAGGATCTGGTTACTTGCGAGTGTACGGAATTGGAGAAGATAAGGTTCACTTCCCATCTACTGGAGGGACCAGCGGCACAATGGTGGGAAACATATCAGATCACTCACCCACTTGAAGGACTTACCTGGGAAATTTTTAAAGAAGGTTTCCGCAATGCACACATCTCTTCTGGGATCATGAATCTGAAAAGGGATGAGTTCCGCACTCTGAGACAGGGAAATCGTGCTCTGAGGGAGTACATGGAGGACTTCAATTCCCTCTCACGCTATGCCCCAGAGGATGTAGACACCGATGCAAAGAGGAAGTACAAGTTCCTAAATGGTCTCAATGGTGAGCTGAAAATACCATTGTCTGTAGCCTATGCTCCCAGTTATCAGGACCTTCTTGATCAGGCCATTACTCTGGACAGCAACATGAAGAAGGAGGAGAATAGAAAGAGGAAGTTCAGCGCCAATAAGTACAACACTAATCTAATGCAGAAGAAACCATACGTACCTGAGAACAGTGGAGGTCACCATAGTCACAAGAGTGGAAGTGGCCACAACCATAATGGTCATATCCATAAAGTAGGAAATTCCGGATACAGAGGAAATGGACAGGGTGGTAGTGGACACAACCACCCGTTCAATGGAAACAATAGTGGAAAAGAGCAACACCGCCACAACAATGAACCTAAACGAGATATTAGTCAAGTGACTTGCTACAAGTGTGGGAACAAGGGACATTACTCAACAGACTGCCCAGAGAAGAAGAAGGCGCCGGAAGCATCAAAACCTAATCCTTTCCAGAAGGCACAGGTGAATCATCTCGATGTGGAAGAAGTGCAGAATGAACCGGATGCAGTGATTGGTACGTTTCTACTACATACCTTTCCAGCATTAGTCTTGTTCGATACTGGAGCATCCCACTCATTCATCTCAAGAGCCTTTGTTAATAAAAACAAACTGACTACTACAAGCCTGCTAAATTCCGGTTAGGGTGAGTTCCCCAGGGGGGGAAATGCTCGCACAAACCGATTGTCAAAACTTGAGTTTAGAGATTGGTAAACACTCCTTTCCGGTAAACCTGATAATATTAGAGACCCAGGGTCTGGATGTTATACTCGGTATGGATTGGTTGGCCAAGTTTGAAGGAGTATTGGATTGTGCAAATAGATCCATTACACTCACCACTCCCGAGAAGAAGAGGATCAGATACAAATCCAATTTTGAATTGAAGAAAGTTAAGCTAAATTCTCTTAAGGGGGTTAGCCTGGGAGACGTTCGTGTGGTAAAAGATTACCCTGATGTTTTCCCCGAAGAACTACCGGGAATGCCGCCCGATAGGGATGTGGAATTTCTCATAGACTTGGTTCCCGGGACGGGACCCATAGCCAAGAGGCCATATCCAATGGCCGTAGCTGAATTGAAAGAACTCAAGAAGCAGCTAGAAGAGCAACTGCAGAAAGGATTCATCCGTCCAAGTTCATCACCTTGGGGAGCACCCATTCTGTTCGTAGAGAAAAAGGATAGTACTCAAAGGCTAGTCACGGATTATCGAGCAATCAACGAGGTGACGATTAAGAACAAGTACCCGCTACCGAAAATTAATGAACTCTTCGACCAGCTAGAGGGTGCTTCGGTATTCTCTAAGATCGATTTGCGATCAGGATACTTTCAAATGAAAGTAAGAGAACTAGATATACCCAAAACTGCTTTCACTACCAGATATGGATTATATGAGTACACCGTAATGCCGTTTGGTTTAACCAATGCACCGGCATACTTCATGAACATGATGAACAAAGTGTTTATGGACTTTCTGGATAAGTTTGTAGTGGTGTTCATTGATGATATCCTGATTTACTCCAAAAGTCAGGAGGAACATGAAGAACACTTGCACCTGATATTACAGAGACTGAGAGAACACAAGCTGTATGCCAAATTTAGCAAGTGTGAATTCTGGCTAGAAGAAGTTGGTTTTCTAGGACACGTTGTGTGGAAAATGGAATAGCAGTAGACCCAGAAAAGGTGTCAGCTGTGACAAAATGGGAAGTACCCAAGAATGTGGCAGACATCCGTAGTTTCCTTGGACTGGCAGGTTATTATAGAAGATTTATTGAGAACTTCTCCAAGCTTGCCAAACCGTTGACTTCACTACTGAAAAAGGAAGTCAAATTCAAGTGGACTGAAGAATGTGAAATAAGTTTCTAGGAACTGAAGAAACGACTGGTGTCAGCACCTGTTTTATGTTTGCCAGATATAGAGAAGGAATTCCAAGTATATTGTGATGCCTCGCACCATGGACTAGGAAGTGTCCTAATGCAAGAAGGGAAAGTGGTTTCATATGCTTCCAGACAGCTTAAGAAACATGAGGTCAACTATCCCACTCATGATCTGGAGTTAGCATCAGTAGTGCATGCGCTAAAGACGTGGAGACCCTATCTTCTGGGAAAGCGTTGTGAAGTATTCACGGATCACAAGAGCCTGAAATATATTTTCACCCAGAAGGAATTGAATATGAGGCAAAGAAGATGGCTGGAACTTATTAAGGACTATGATATGAGTATGCAATATCACCCAGGAAAGGCTAATGTGGTGGCTGACGCTTTGAGCCGTAAAGTCCATGTAAATGGACTGACAGCGGGAGAATTGCCCGAGGATTTAAGTAGAGCATTTAAGGACCTCAGATTAGAGGTAGTACCCGAAGGATTCCTCGCAACACTGGATGTACAACCTTTGTTGATGGATAAGATTCGGGAAGGCCAGAAGGGAGACAAAGTAATGGATGAAATCAAGGTCAACCTGAGCGAAGGAAAGGCCAAGGGCTTTCGAATGGATGAGCAAGGCACCTTGTGGTTTGAGAAACGTATCTGCGTGCCGCAAGATGAGGGTCTTAGAAAGTTGATTCTGCAAGAAGCACATAACTCGCCTTATTCCATACACCCAGGAAACACCAAGATGTACATGGATGTAAAGGAAATATTTTGGTGGAATAACCTGAAGAGAGACATCGCGGAATTTATAGCTAAGTGCGATGTATGTAGTCGAGTAAAGGCGGAGCATCAAAAACCAGCAGGATTGTTGCAACCCTTACCTATACCGGATTGGAAATGGGAACAGATAGGTATGGATTTCATTACTGGGTTACCGCGTACCAGATCGGGATATGATTCGATCTGGGTAATAGTGGATCGTTTGACAAAGGTGGCCCATTTTGTGCCAGTAAAGACTACCTACTCAAGTGCTAAGTTGGCAGAGATTTACATGAGGAGAATTGTATGCCTTCATGGTATTCCCCAGAGGATTGTGTCTGACAGAGGTACCCAGTTTACCTCGCACTTCTGGAAACAACTACATGAATCATTGGGTACGAGATTAGAGTTCAGTACAGCATTTCATCCACAAACGGATGGACAGACGGAAAGAGTAAACCAAATTTTAGAAGATATGCTGAGGGCATGTGCCTTGGACTACAAGTCTAGTTGGGATGATAATTTGCCATACGCAGAATTTTCCTATAACAACAGCTACCAAGCAAGTATAGAGATGTCGCCGTTTGAGGCACTTTATGGTAGGAAATGCACCACACCACTACTCTGGAACGGTGTGGGAGAGCGAAGTTTATTTGGACCAGATATAATCCAGGAAGCTGAAGAGAAGGTTCGAATAATCAAGGACAGAATGAAGATCGCGCAGTCCAGGCAGAAAAGCTATGCAGATTCCAAAAGGAGAGAAATCACATATGAGATAGGTGACAGGGCTTATTTAAGAGTGTCGCCAATGCGTGGTGTGAAAAGGTTCGGGATCAAGGGTAAACTTGCGCCTCGATTCATCGGCCCCTTTAAGATTCTTTCCCGCAAGGGAGAAGTAGCATATGAGATAGAATTGCCGGAAGTTCTGTCAGCAGTTCACAATGTCTTCCATGTGAGCCAATTGAAGAAGTGTCACCCAGAGTTGACAGAAATTCCACTACGGGATGCAGTGCCATTAGAAGAAGTACAGTTGGAAAGTGACCTGACGTATGAAGAGAAGCCAGTCAAAATCTTGGAGATGGCCGAAAGGATCACACGGACCAAGACTATCAAATTTTGTAAGGTCCAGTGGAACCACCACACCGAAGAAGAAGCAACTTGGGAACGGGAGGATGATCTTCGGGAAGAACACCCACATCTTTTTGAAGGCCAAACCGAATCTCGAGGACGAGATTCATCTTAAGGGGGTTAGGTTTGTAACATCCCAATTTTGCTAAAATTTAAAACTTTGCATTCATGCATCATTCATCATTTAGTCATAACAATTTATTACATAAGTACAATTTATTTGCAAATAAGAGTTTAAATAATTTATATTTCCATAAAGAGTTTATTTAAACCCCATGAATAATTATAACTTTCATAATTTATTTAATAGGCAAGAATAATACAAAAAGGTTTTAAATTTTAAAATCTTTCAAAAACATATTTTTATGAATTTTTATAAAGTATTTTGGCTGAGTATAAAAATCATTTTGAGTAAATAGAATTTATTTAAAGAAAAGATAAAAAAAAGGGAAACGGGCCGTCCTCCCTATCTACCGCGCGCGCGACGGCCCAGCAACGGCCTGGCGGCCCGCGTCCCTTCTCCCTCTCGCTGACAGGTGGGACCCACCTGTCAGGAGAGTCTTCCACCTCCGGAACACGATTTCCGCGCGGATTCCTCTCCGATTTCGATCCGTTTTGGACGCCCAAATCGTGGAGTTGTTTCCTTTTTGCGCCCTCCTTTTAACCCCCACCCCTGCCGCCTCAACCCGCGCCCAAACCCTAGTCTTCTCCACCTCCAGGCCGCTCGGATTTCCGAGCTCCGCCGCCGCCATTCCGACGGTAAGATTTAGCAGCTCCGGCGGCGTCCGCTGCCCCCGAGCCTCCTTTTTCCTCTGGTGTTGTTAGCCTTAGCCGTGCGCATCTTCGTGACTACGTGGTTGTTCTCCTACCGCAGCGGAACGTCGTCCCCATCCGCGAACTCCGCCGCCGGCCGCAAGCACCAACTCCGGCGAGGTTTTCCCGAGGAACGGCGACGCACCGAAGAACCGCAACTCGCCACCGACCCCGCCTCGTCGTCCTCTACGTAACGGTATGACTCGTTCGTCCACTAGACCGCTAGGACGCGAAACGCGCACGACGCCGGCCGTGGCGCCGCCGCGGTCGGAGGACCTCCGGCGGACTCGCGCCGCCCGCGCCGATGCTCTGGATGCGAACCTTTGGATCTAGATCCAACGGATCTAGATCTGTTTAATCCCGAGCGTCTGTTTTAAAGTAGATCGGACGGCCGCGCTGCCGATCCGCGCCGAAGCGGTACCGTCCAATAGGATCGTGCCACGTCGCCCTCTGATTTTCTTTTTCGCAGGAAATTTCATAAATAAAACAGAAAATAGATAAAACTTGCAAAATTCATAACTTTGAATCTGTAAGTCCAAATTTAATAAACTTTATGTCATTGGAAAGCTCTGCTCATGTAGTTTAATTCTACATCATTTGTTTTTCCCTTTGACAAATTATAAATTGAATAATTATCAGAGGAGTATTTCGGCCATTAAATAAATAACTTAAATAATAAAAATGATTTAGAAATAAAAGTAATTGTTTTGAGATTGTATAATTTCCCTCTGTCTAAGAATATTAGTATGTATCTTATTGGAAACTTTCTTAGAACAATAAAAGTTGTAATGGTATAATCTAGTTTTTGCTATATTACTTTCAATTTTTATATTGTTAGGTGAAATGAGAAATTCCTAGAAATTGCATCTCATGCATTTAATAACAGAGAATATAAATTATGGATGAGTGTGTCTAATTCTACACGTGGCATACTATGCATGCATACATCTTTTATTGGTGTGTGAGATTTTGTGTGGAATATTTATTTGTATGTATTGCTTGTGCTAGATTGTGAAGGAGAGGAAGGACTTGCTTGTGATTGCTATTCTTGTTGTGCCTGCCCCTCCTGCTGCCAAGGCAAGTGACTTCATAAAACACCTACTATTTTATTCTATTGCATATCTAGTGTTTTCAAACAGTATTTGCAAAAGTAGTATGCATGATAGGTTTTGGGAGATTGTAGTATGCTATGCAAACCTTTTAGGTTTCCCCTTAGAAATTCCAGATTAGACACCTATTATAATTTAGTGGAAGCAACTGCTGCAAAAATGATTGTTTTATGGTTGATGTGATAAATGAAAATTTCCACTAAATTAATTTAACGCCTGGGTGGATTGGGTCGATCGAGGAGGTTTCAAGTTGAGTGGCTTCTCAGGGCCATGTGTCATGGTTGTCTTCGCCCAGGGTAGTTTCTACTTACCTGGGGCCATGATATGCGGTGTTAACCTGAGTTGCTCACTTGTGGTAGGCCACCCAGGGCTATGAGATTTAAGTTTACACTGAGTCTAGTTGCTTATCGTGCAACCATTGGTCAATATGGGCTCTGTCTTGATGGAGTAAGTTGTTGTGGACCTGGGTCAAGAGATTGATGGTGGTAGAGTTGATAGGATGGTGGTAATCTCTTAGTATGATCATGGGAAAGCAACTTCTGAAAAGTCTCGTCTTGATCTTCTCCTTTTCCTTCTCACTAAAGGAGTGTAGAGGATAGTTTGGGTTGATTAAGTCTAATGGTGAAAGTGCACACCCTCTCGAGAGTTAAAACCTAAGATCTTAGCCGTGTCCCCGGCATCGGACAATTTGAGTAACTACACAAGGCTGTGTTCTGAAAATCTCCTCATCTCAAATTTCTTAATAAAACTTTGTTGGATGAACATGGGTAGGAGACATGGACTTGTCTCGAGAATTGTCTCTGAAGGAGAAGATATTGATTTAAGAAAATTGTTTATCAAAAATAGGAGAAAATTTGCTTTGCGCAATAGCCTTGAGCTCCACCAGCCAAAATAAGCATATAGTTATAGTATAATAGAACATTAGGAATTAAAGTCACTTGCCACCACAATTCAATTGTGCTGACCCTTTATAGCTGGGCTGCAACTAAACCTTGCAGAATGTCCGAATGAGGAGTAAGGGGGTCGTCTTCGAGCTACAACCAACATGATTTGCCAGTGGCTTCATGGAGAAGATGTAGCTCCATGCTACCTTTAGTATTGCGTTTGAACTCTGAAATAAAGTGTGAACTATTTATTCAGCTAGCATTTCCGCTATGCTAAGTTGTAAGGATATTTGTTTTTGGATCATTCGTCTCGTTCTGTAATAAATTATGACATTGTACTGTGGTATTACATCTTATTGGAGAATGTGAGACTTATGTGATCCAAGTCTTTGCATTATTCATATGTGCCATTGCTATCTTAAGCAAGGGCACTACAGTTCACCATCCCGGGCATGCCGAGTTGCGACGTCTTGGCCAGTGCAACCACCTGCTGAATTCTCTTCTTATCCTCAGCTATGACCAGGGACTCGGCTAAGTTTGAACCAGCTGATGCACAGTTCATGGAGCGCTTGTGGTCTCCCGCGATGCTGATCACTCCATTTGGACCCGTCATCTTCATCTTCAGGTATCCCATGTGAGTGGATATCATGAACTTGGCCAATGCCGGCCTACCAATGAGCGCATGGTAGGGACTTTTGAGATCCACGACCTCGAACTCCAAGCTCTCAGTCCGGCAGTTTTCCCGGGTTCCAAACAACACCTCAACCCAAATCTTGCCCATAGGGGAGCAGGAGACTCCGGGCACAATGCCATGGAAAGTGGTCTCGGTTGGGAGCAGCGTGTTCATGGACACTCCCAGCTTTAGCATGGTATCCTTGTACATAATGTTAATAGCACTGCCATTGTCAATTAGAACCCGGCTGAAACGGACGTTGAGGCTTGGTCCGAGAAAGGTCGGGTCTACCACCAAAGCATAGCCACCTGGCTTGGGCATGATTCGGGGATGATCTTTCTGGCTCCAAGTGATCTCCATCTCGGACCAGTGCAGGAACTTGGGTACCGTCGGGATCACAGTGTTTACCTCCAGAGCGCGTTGTCGCACACTCTTCCGGTCAGTAGGGTCGGTCACGAAGACCACATAGCTCTGATGTGCCTCCCAGTAGTTGCCCTGCTGGTGTCTGGATTGGTTACTCGGACCAGCACCATTGTCATTCCTGACATTCACCATATTCACCGGTCGGGGGGGGGGGGGGGGGGGGGAGGATGTCCCTGGGTGGGTTGATTAACCCGGATTGGATTGGCACCGGATAGTGGTGGAGGAGGCCTCGGAATGTTGGGCCGTGATGCCGGAGCATTCGGCCGAGTAGCCCCAGCGTTGCCTTCCTGCAACGTGCGCTGGTACCAGCTGCACCGAGTAGAGTGATTTGCAGGCTTGTTGGATTCCAACGTATGGTAGCAGCATGGCTTGTTCAGCATCTCTTCATATGTCAGAGGTTTCTTCTGGTCCACCCAGGTCTTCTGTACTTATTGGCTCTGACCCAAGCCGGGCCAATCACTTTCTGCCGCTGATTATTTCCGGCATCCCCCTGATCTCGGCCTACCGCTGCGACATGCTACGAGGCATAGTGAAACTCGGGCTGGTTCCTCTTTTGACCGAAATCCTGGCGGTCATGGCTCCTACTCGACTCCGAGCGTTGATTCCCCGCATTCTTGTTGGAGTCTCCGACATCCACCAGGGGTTGCATGGGGTCTCCAAGCGTGAAGGTGTCGACGATGCGCATGGTTTCTGCCAAGGTTGTCGGCATCTTTCTTTGCAGCTTTTGCCAAAGCATGGAGCCATGTCGGCATCCTTGCGCAAACCACGATATGGCATGTTCCTCGACAACCCCTTCGCAAGAATTGCGAATGTTGCTCCACCGAGTAAGGTACTCGCGGTCAGTTTCATTGCCCCTCTTCCTGCAGATGGCAAGCTGCTGAGGTCGGTTGGGCCTCTTCTATGTGCTGGTGAAGTTGCTGATGACGGCCTTCTCGAAATCTAACCAACAGTCTATACTGTCAGTCCTCAAGTTATTCAGCCAGATCCTGGCAGGTCCTTCCAACATCTGCGGCACATAACGCACCGCCCAGCACCTGTTTTCACCGGCTATGCTTACTGCAATTACATAGTCGGTCAACCAATCCTCCGGCTTCAAGCTGCAGTCATAGGTCTTGGCACCCCGGTTGAGCTGAAAATTTCGCACAGCCGGCTCCCGCATGATCCGTGGTCCAAAACAGGCAGGTCCCGGGGGGCCTTGCTCTTCAACCAACTCGGATTGATGAACCGATCGAGCCTAAACCTGGCATCGGCTGGATCAAGCTGCCGAGTTCCTATCCGAGATCCCAATGGATTCTCGTTAGGCTGGTATCCGAGTTGCTGCAACCACGAATTGCCATCGTCATGTCTGTTAACCACAGGGGCTACAACTTGCTGTGGGACAGAGGCGACATCTCTTTGCCGGTTTCCCTGACTCTGCGGTGGATTCCGAGGTGGATTACCACGGCTAGCCGGGACATTGTTTCCTACACCCCGGTTACCACCACCATGGCTACCCTGAGCCTGACCGGGATTGTTCTGTCAGGCTTGCTGAATTCCAGCAAAGGCCGGATCGTATATCTGCAATTGCTTGTTTCTCCCGGAACCCCGGCTCCGGCTTCAGCTTTTGCTCTTGCTCCTACTCGGATGCGGAGATGAAGCCTCTCCGCCCGATTTGTTGCTCTCGGCCCTAACCGAGTACACCTGGGACCCAGCACCCGGGTTTTTCTTCTTAAAGGCCTTGTTCTATCGGTTAGCCTCTACGACTAACTCGTTGACCCGCTCTTGCTGCTTGCGCAGAGCTTCCCCGGATAGTCCAGCCAACTAGGCCATAGCCGCCTCAGAAGCCCTAAGAGTTCTTGCAGGTGAGCTGTACACCGGTTTCTCTACCGAGATCAGACTACCCGACCTTCTATGGCTAGGTGCTGCGCCACCAGCCAACTCATCATTCACCATCCTGCCTTTTTTGCGCAGATCGGTGATGCGCTTGTCCCGGGAATCTATCCTAGGGAACCAGTGAGCCGCGTTGTACTCACGAAGACTAGCACTAAGCTCACGCCGGATCTCGGCGATCTCTTGGGCCTCCGCGAGCAGCAACCTGCGCTGCTCATCCAAATCAGCCGAAGTGACTTGGGTATCAGCGTCAGCTGTCAAAGGGACATCCAACTTGGCGACCAGACCCGAGAGGGGATCCGGCCGGCGACGAGGTTGGGACGGCTGGGGATCGCCATCTCGGGCAGCACCTCTCTCCTGAGGAGGTTTTGTCAACCGAATTCGGCCGCTACCGGCATCGCCGTCGGGAGCGTCCTGGAACACCTCCTCGCTTACCCCGACCATCATGACCGCGACGCAGCCCGCGGGGCGATCGGTACGCTGATCCCGGGCGGCGCGGATCATGGGGGATCCTCAGCCTCCAGGATGATGTCCGGACAGCTGCAGACGACCTCGGTGGCGACGTAGGTGGTGAAGACTCTGAAGTCGATGAGACAACCGTTCGCTGGAAAGAGTTTGTTCTAGAAGCAACCGGCATTGTCGCTGACGAAGTCCATCTCGCCTAGCCTGACGACCAGGCCGGAGAGAACTCGGGTGCCGGAGCGAACAGTGGAACCCGTCCGGATGTGTACACCAGCCAGCGCCTCTACCTGCCCCACGGTGGGCGCCAACTGTCGTGGTGGTATCACGGCAGATGCCATAGGATTGCTAATGTGTGGGTCCGATGGACGCTGGTGGATCCGGGGAGGGCTAGTGCGCTAAAGAGCTCACACGGTAGGAGATGCCGGAACGCGCAAGATCACCGAAGAACACTCTCAAAGATCTAACAAACCCAAACAAATGCACGAAGGCAAAGTCACACACACGATGTACCCATGTTCGGGGCCCTCGTGAGGAGGTAACACCCCTACTCCTGCCTTTCCTCTCAATATAAGTGTAAGTCAAGATCTACAATATGCTCCTTGAGCTCTCTTGGTGACGAACTAGATGCACTAGAGAAGGGGAGGAAGTAAATGCACTAGGAGTAAATGAGACTATAGTTTTGGCCCTCAAGTTGGTCGTCCCTCCACAGGAAGAGTTATGGCGCCTTTTATAGAGTTCCGACCGGGAGGGCCGGAAACCCTAATCCGGCACGGTCGCACCGGACAGGGCTAACGGTTATGTCGACACCGGCTAGTGTGACCTAGCCGCCATCCTATCCGGTATAGCCCTGTCTTCATCATTCCGGCAAGGACTGCAGGCGCTGTCCTGGATCATCATTGTCCCCTTGTCAGAGACAAGACATGTCTTCGCCCATGCCTACTAGCCTTTTCCGTATTGCCAGGCTAGGCATGTCCGATCTTGTCGTAGCGTCATCGTACCGGCTGGCACGCTCCCATGCTAGGCGGGAGGTGACCATGCTTCCGTGTCAGGAGAAATGGGACTTCCCCCCGTGTCAGGCGGAAAGCCTGCACCATATCTTTGACTTCCGACCGACATGCCCCCATGCCGGTATCCTCCTTGGGTAGGTCGGCACGTCCTTCCTGTACAACAAAGAGAACTTGCTAGGACCGGGATAGGTAAGTCGGTTAGTATCTACCCGGAACGTCCACCCGAAGCATCCGGGTTCTCCTCTACCCAGGATCTTTTCGGAGGATCCCGACATTCCGAGCAGCCCAAGAGCTTTTCCGGTTGTACCCAGGTTCCACTCCTAATCCGGATAACAACTTAGGAGGAGTATCTCTAGGCCTAGCCTCCAGAAGATGTCTTAGGTTGCCACCAAAGACATCTTCGAGAAGCTAGTTCTTAGAGGAACCCTCCGCTGACGCTTATGCTGTCCTGGAGGTCCGGGGGTCTATTTATAGCTTCCTGTTGTGCCCCCTTGCGCCCTCCAGGAGACACTTTGACCTTGACCATGATCGAAAGGCCAAGTTGCCCCTTCGGCACACCACAGGACAGCCCTTGCTCATTCCCAAAGGCCAATTCCTGTAGCCAGGCTGTTGATCTGTACCGGGATCTGCCCTACCCAGAGGGCAGCCCCCCGACAGAAAAAAATCTTAGATGGACGTAATTTTATTTTTTGTAAAATAGTAAGTTGAACTTGTCATGCTTAGCTATTCGTGTTAACAAAATTGACATGTTCAATTTAGGAATATGATCATTGGGAAATAAAAGATGGATGAGTAGGTATGATACTATCAAATGTAAATTTTGGCAATCCAAGACTTTTTATTTCATCAGCATAGACATATGTTCACAAAAAAATTGCTAAGTGTAAAAAGGATGTAGCTGCTCAATGTTCCAAGGGCGTTTTGACTCGCTGAGGTTTGCTTCTTCGCCTCTTTTCCTTTTGGGTCCCTTTTTCTTCTTCTTTTTGAGATCTCTAAGGTCCACAAGATAGTATGCCCCGCTTTTGAGCGTTTTGCTGAAAACGAAGGGTCCTTCCCATGTAGGGGATAACTTGTGCTCCTTTTTCTGAACTATGCGGAGCACCAAATCACCTTCTCAAAACGATCTTCGCCTTACTTTTCGACAATGATATCTTCGTAGGTCTTGTTGGTATATGGCGGATCGCTGGAATGCAATCTCCCTTTCTTCTTCGAGTAGGTCTAAGACGTCTTGTCAGGCTTCTTCTGCGTCTGCTTCAACGTAGGCTGCAACACGGGGAGAATCATGTATCACATCTGTCGGAAGAACTGCTTCTGCGCCATATACAAGGAAGAAAGGCGTATAGCCGATTGATCTATTGGGTGTTGTCCTGATACTCCATAAGACGGCTGGCAATTCTTCTACCCAAGCTCCAGCTGCCCTGTGTAATGGTACTTCCAAGCGTGGCTTTACGCTTTGCAGAATTATGCCATTGGTTCGTTCGGCTTGTCCATTGGACTGTGGGTGTGCCACAGATGCCAAATCGAGCCGGATGTTGTTCCTGCCGCAGTATTTTTCAAGTTCTCCGACGGCGAAATTCTTCCCGTTGTCCGTGATTATGCTTTGGGGAACGCTGAAACGATGTATGATGTCTATGACAAACTTCGTGGCTGTTTCCCCGTCTACTTTTTTGATAGGCTAGGCTTCTATCCACTTTGTGTACTTTTCCACTGCTACGAGTAGGTGTGTTAAGCCGCCTCTGGCTGTCCTGAATGGACCAACCATGTCAAGTCCCCAGACCGCAAAGTGCCATGTGATGGGAATTGTTCTTAGTTCTTGAGCCGACATCTTTGGTTGTCGTGCGTAGCGTTGGCATCCTGCGCACTTTTTGACTATTTCTTCCGCGTCTTGTTTTGCAGTGAGCTAGAAGAAACCGTGCCTAAAGACTTTGGCGACTATGGCTTTTGAAGAGGCGTGATGTCCGCAACATCCGGAGTGTATTTCTTTCAAGATTTCTTGACCTTCTTCTAGGGAGACGCATCTCTGGTATATCCCAGTGGTGCTTCTTTTGTATAGCTCTCCTTTGATGATTGTATAGGCTTTCGCCCTGCGTATCACTTGTCTTTTCAGCACTTCATCTTCTGGTACTTCGCCGTTGACGAGGAAGTTGATGTAAGGTTGAGTCCAGTCAGGCGTTATCAGTAAGACTGCTATAGGTTTAACCGAATTTGGGTCCTCACCGTCTCCGCCTTTGAGTTTGGGTACCACTTTGTACTTAAATTTGTTTTAGGTACATTGGAGATGCATTGGAAGCTTGTCTCGATTACAAGGAGAAAGTCCTCATCATGTGCCTTTTTGAGCCAAGCTTGGATGATCATGAGCACCTACCGTCTACTTCTTCAATGCTATCTCGGTAACAAGTATCTATCTCATGCATACTCTCCTAGCCCTCAACCTTGTGTAGGTTGTTTCTTGGCATGAGTCTCTCGAGTTGCTTTTGATATGGTTTTTGCAAAGTTCCCTTCAAATCGTCTTTATTACAAATATGAGCAAGCCGGGATGATTACATAGTAAAGGGAACACACTTGATCGTGTTCATGATTCATCAATTCTAACTATGTTAATCTAGCAATTCTTCTTATTTTATCTCATATGCAATATGGATGAATTTTCAAAATCATTTGCCGCTTGAGAGAGTGTTTACCATTCTCAAAGCATCTCAATTATCACTTATTATTTTGGGTATTTGAGATACTTTGAAGAGTGTGTGTTGGAAGTCTTCCTAGCTTTGTGCTATGGGTGTAGGAAAAATTCTTATTGGTTTATTTAGACTTCCAAGTGAATATCATGTTCTTTATCTAGTACCTATTTTGTGTGTGCATGTTTCTTTGTGGACTTAGTGCCTACTTAGAAACTTATATACATGAGATTCGGTACATCTTTAATTGATATTCAAAATCTTATTGATCACCTTTATTTATCTCTTGATCCTTTTGTGATCTCTAAAAGGCACAAGCTTTGCATTTGATTTGGTATCCTCTTGCCTCTTAATAAGCTTGTGAATCTATTTGATGTGTTTCCGTTGGTGTGCTTGTATGCGAAATACATGATTTGCACTATGTGGCATATACCTTGAAAGACTATGGGAATGCCTAGGCTCATCCTTCTTAGTCTCCTAACATGTGTTTCCATATTACATCCATCCTTTCTCGTTTGAGCAAGTCTTTGATTGTCTCGTTTCTTTTCGTTTGCTCAACTTTTGTTTGTTGCAAAGTGCATTCTTTCCTTTTCCGTCTATGCACTCTTGCACTTATTGTTCAAATTAATCTAGGAAGGAACGAGGATTCCATGGTGCGCAACCTTTATTGAATTACAAATTCTTCATTGTGCATGTTCCTTGGGGAGTTCCATCTTGATTCATTTGAACACTTGATTGCTTTTATCATAACATCTTCTTGTGTCCAATTGGTTTTCGGATCCTTTGATTGCATCTTTCGAGTTGCAATTGATATGCTTCTATTTTTTTTGATATCTTTTCTTTTGCATTTTTTGAATCCTCAATATAATTTGATCTCCTCCATGTATTCGTTATTGGATATATGCATTTGATTTCACTCATATCATGAGAAATGCATAATTTATGGGGAAGCTCTGATTATATTGGCCTTCTAGACTTTTCTCCCATTCCGGCAATGGATGCCAATGGGGGAGAGATTTAGAGGGTTTTAAGGGATTTAGTTCTTTTCTCTTGCAACCTTGCTTTGCTTAGTGTGTTGCATGCTTGTTTTTAATTCCTTATATAAACCCTCGTAAAAGGGATTGTCATCAATTACAAAAATGGGGGAGACTGAAAGGGCATGTGCCCTCATGTATAGTTTTGGTAATTAATGACAATCTGAAAGGATCGGTATGACACCTAGAGGGGGGGGGGGTGAATAGGTGCTAATTCAAATTTTAGTTCTTTTTCAAATTAGGCTTGACACAAAAGGTAAATTCACTAGATATGCAACTAAGGTGAATTACCTATATGACAAGCTAGCAACTAAGCAAGATATAATAAGGCGATAAGTAAGGATAGAAGTAACCGAAGTGAAAGCACGAGACGACAAGGAAGTATTCCCGAGTTCCTCCCTTAAATGGGAGTACGTCTCGTTGGAGAGGTGTGAACCAACACAATGGTTCAACGGCCACAAAGGCCTCACCCTAATCTCCGGTGAACCGCACCACAAAGGTTTGGTTCACTTTCCACTATCGGAATCCTTCGAGGCGGAATCCGGAGCCTTTACAACAACGATTCGAGGCACGACCCACAAAGGGCTTGGGGGCTCCCGAACAGCTACAATCTATCACAAAGACAATAGGTAAGTACAACAATGGGCTAGGTTTCCTAGTGGAAGCCCTAGCAAGTGTTCCCTCAAATGAATGAAGGGAAAATGAAGAACGGCTCGGTGAAGATGTAGATCGGGGCTTCCTCCTTCAATCCTCCAAAGGTCAACGAGTTTGGGTGGGAGGATTGGGAGAGCTTGGAGCTCTTTGCTTTGCATCAATGGAGGTGAGAGAGTGTAGAAGCTCAAGTCTTCAAAGGTAGGTGAAGGGGTCCTTTTATAGCTCTTCCAAAACTGGCCGCTTGGAGCTGTAACTTACGCAGCGGTACTACCGCTGGAGAGGCCGGTAGTACCGCTGGACCTTTGAATCCAACCGTTGCCCGCTTCACGCGCTTTACTGCGACTCCAACTTCACGCAGTGGTACTACCGCTGGCGATCCCGGTAGTACCGCTGTGGAGCCCGGTAGTACCGCTCCGGTACCGCTGGAGGTACCGCTCTGAGAAACAGAAGGCTGAAAACGGCGGTACCGCCAGCGGCACCTCGACTTCGAGCTGGCCTGCGAACCTGCAAAAAATCACGCAGCGGTACTACCGCTGGAAGGGCCGGTAGTACCGCTGGACAACGGTGGTACCGCTCCGGTACCGCTGGAGGTACCGCTAAGAGGAACAGAGGGCCGAAAACGGCGGTACCGCCAGCGGTACCTCGACATCGGGCTGGCCTTCGAACCTGCAGAAAAACACACAGCGGTACTACCGCTGGAAGGGCCGGTAGTACCGCTCTGGTACCGCTGGGGGTACCGCACCGCGCAACAGAGCGCCGAAAACGGCGGTAGCTCGGGCGGTACCGCCAGCGGCAGCCAGGGCTCCGAGCAACGCTCAGTCCAGTGCAGCGGTACTACCGCTGATGCCAGCGGTACTACCGTTGCCTGGAGCAAGACTTGCTGAAGAGCTTTTGCAGCGCCGTTTCGATCGTTTCCTTTTTGCTAAGATTTTAGATACATCCTGCAAACTTTAATAGCCATGTTAGAACACATATTGTGTTGTCATTAGCACCAAACCAAGGGTCAATTAGAAGATGCTCTTTCACAATCCCTAAGGACTAATGTGTGTTTTGAGTTTATTGCAAGTATGGCTTGAAGTTGTCAAGGCATCACCTATATGAAGAAATATGGTATCTTCCATGGGCTTGCAACAAGAAGATCTATTAATATAGCTCATGGAGGATGATGTCATGCCATGATCGTCGTCAAGGTTGACTAGTGCAAGACCAGGGAAGCTGCCGGAGACATGAAGACGAAGCTAAGCGAGACTCTCCCATAATGGAGTATGGGGGAGTATATGGAGGAGTCTTAATCAAGCATGTGCTAGCAAGCACAATCAAGAAAGGTTAACTAGTGCAAGACAAGGGAAGCTGCCGGAGACATGAAGACGAAGCTAAGCGAGAATCTCCCATAATGGAGTATGGGGGAGTATATGGAGGAGTCTTCATCAAGCATGTGCTAGCAAGCACAATCAAGAAAGGTGGTCCACTTGAAGAGACCAGGATCGTCATCTTCTAGCTCTAGTGGATAGCTCAAGGCAAATGTATGATCTTGATAGGGCTATAGGATAGATAGGCGTACTATCAAGAGGGGCTCTCGAGTGAGTAACTTGATCGTATCTTTGTGGAGAGCTCAAACCTTTGCATGCTTGGCATATCATCTTTCTTGGTTCTTATTTGGCTTTTCTCCTTATTGGTTTTTGGTTCTTGTCGTGATCTTCATAACAAGACCAAGTTCTTCGAAAACGGTTTTAGTTTGGAAAACTCGTTGCGTTTTCGGTATGGAAATATTACCGGTTCAACCTTGAGGAAAGTTCCATACCTTCACATGTGTGGGGACTTTGCTCTATTTATGGTTTGCAATATTTCAGTTCCACACCTTCCACACCTTCACCTTCAGTGCCTTTCCAACGGAGTTGGTCTCAAATCATTCGGAGTTTATTTGCAAAAGATATTTCAGTTCTGTTGTTTCTGCAGTTTTTTTAAGGGTCGGAAATGTCCGGACCTTGCTCGGTGATTTCCGGTGCTCGGAGATTTCCGAGCCCCAGTCGGGAGATCTCCGAGCGATGGAAGATTTTTGCTAAGTCCAGAACTCAATTGCGTACTGACTCAGTTCAGTTTTTCATCGGATTTTCTACCGGAGATTTCCGGGGTCCGGAAATCTCCGGCCCTGGTTCGGATATTTCCGGTCACAAGTTGCAGTTTTTCGCCAAGTCTTATTTGCCTTCAGCACTGATCTTTTCTCAGCTCGCGTCGGAATTCCTACCGGAGATTTACGGGGTCCGGAAATCTCCGGCCCTCAGTTCGGAAATTTCCGGACTGGAGATTCCCAACGGCTAGAAATCAGGGAGGGGCTATAAATACCCCTCCCCCTTCTTCTTCCTTAAGCTGACGACTTTCCCCTCTCTCTCTTGCCATTGTTGACCTTGGGAAAGCTTGCCCCCTCTCAAATCCTCCCATGATTCTTGCATATCTTTGAGGGAAAAGTGAGAGGAGATCTAGATCTACAATTCTACCAATCCATATCTCCTCTAAGTGAGGGGAACTTAGTGGATCTAGATCTTTGAGTTCCTTTGTGGTTCTCCCCCATTGTTCTTGCTCTCTCTTATCCCCCTATAAGCATTAGTTGCTTGTGGTGGGATTTGGGAGTGTAGGATTTGTCTCCTTTGTGGTTTTTTGGTTCTTCCTCTCTTATTCCCCCATAAGCATTTGTTGCTTTGTGTGGAATTTGAGAGTAAAGTACTTGAGCACTTTGTGTGTTCTTGCCATTGCATCTTGCATCGGTTTGAGCCCTCCACGAGGATTCGTGGTGGTGAAATTCGTGAGCTTGTTGGTCTTGGACCCTAGACGCCTTAGTGGCCGCCTTTGTGGCATAGGACCTTTTGTGGTCAAGGCCTTTGTGGCTAGTTGGGACCTTTGTGGTCAAGACCTCTTGTGGTCATTTGGGATCCCCCAATTCGGTTGTGGGTGTGTGCCCCAAGGTTGTTGTACGGGATTGTTCTCCGCCCCAAAGGAGTTCATAGTGGAAGGTGGACTCGGACCTTTGTGGTTGAGTTCATCGGAGAAGAAGGTGAGGCCTTTGTGGCGTTGAGCAAACCTGTTGTGGTTGCTCACACCTCTCCAACGAGACGTACACCTTTTGTGGTGGAACTCGGGAATACATCATCGTCTCCGCGTGCCTCGGCTATCCCTATACCTGAGCTCTTTACTTATGCACTTTACTTTGTGATAGCCATCGTGCTTGAAGTTCTTTACCTTGCTATCCCTTTGTTGTTTGTCTTGCATAGCTTAAGTTGTTGGTGCACATAGGTGAACCTAGTATATTTAGGTTGTGTCATTGATAAGTTAAACACTAAGTTTTATTTCGCATTTATCAAGCCTAAATTGTAAAAAGTGCTCCTCGCCTATTCACCCCCCCCCCCCCCCTCTAGGCGACGTCTTTCCTTTCAAACACCACGCCTGCCCCTGAGCATTTGAGCATTTTTGAGCCATCAAAATGTAAAACCCAATACTCAGAGTCTGGCAAAGACGTTTCATCCATAGCCTCCGTCCAATCCGCGATGAAATCGGCTAATGATTGGGATTTGATGGTATTTCGTGGTTTGTACTGGATATCGAAGGCTGCTAGTTCGATTCCCCACTTAGCGACGCGACCTGTGGCGTCTGCGTTGTTGATGATGTCTCCAAGAGGTGCTTTGCTTACCACTGTTATGGAGTGATCTTGAAAATAGTGTCGTAGTTTTCTTGCAGCAAAAAATACGCCGTATGCTAACTTTTGATAGTGGGGGTACCTTTGCTTGGACTCTGAAAAGACTTTGCTTATGTAATAAACTGGTCTTTGCTCGGTGATTTCTTGTCCCTCCACTGGTCTTTCGACAACTATGACCGCGCTGATTACCAAGTTTGTTGCTGCCATATATAGTAGCATTTGCTCCTATGATCTTGGTGCTGCGAGTATTGGTGCGCTGACTAGAGCCTCTTTCAGTTGAGCCAAGGCGGTTTGGGCTTCTTCTGTCCACTCAAATTTTTCCGACTTTTTGAGAAGGCGGTAGAGGGGTAAAGCTTTGTCACCAAGCCTGCTTATTAATCGGCTTACAACAGCTGCTGATCCTTCTAAGCGTTGGATGTCTTTGAGGCATGTAGTTCGCTTGATATCCACGATTGCTTTTATTTTATCAGGATTAACTTCTATGCCTCTCAGAAACTCTGAAACCAAGGAGTTTTCCTGCTGGGACGCAAAAAAGCATTTTCCCGGATTTAACTTCATCTTGTACTTTCGCAAGTTTATCAAAAGTTTCTTTGAGATGGGCTAATAGATAGTCTTCATGCTTAGTCATGACTGCAATGTCGTCGACATACGCGTGTACGTTACAGCCGATTTGGTCGTGTAGGCATCTTTGGATGCACCTTTGGTACGTCGCACCTGCGTTTTTTAGCCCAAAAGGCATTGTTAAATAGCAGTAGGTACCAAATGGCGTGATGAAAGAAGTCTTGATTTGATCTGACTTCTTCATCTTAATCTGGTGGTAACCGGAGTAAGCATCCAAAAAGCCTAATAATTTTGTCCCTGCAGTGGCATCTTCAACCTGGTCGATTCGCGGTAAGGCGAAAGGGTCTTTCCGACAGGCTTTGTTTAAGCCTGTGAAATCGATGCACATGCGCAACGCTTTCGTGTCCTTTTTAGGTACTAGTACAGGGTTTGCGGACTATTCTGTATGAATGACCTCTTCTATGAAGTTTGCGACTGTAAGTCGCGCTATCTCTTGTCCTATAGCTCTCTTCTTTTCTGGACCAAAACGCCTAAGGCTTTGCTTGGCGTATTTTGCGACATTGAGGGAGTGCTCGGTAAGTTCTCTAGGAACTCTAGGCATGTCAGATGGAGACCATGCGAAGATGTCTCGGTTCTCACGGAGGAACTTGAAGAGCTCGCCTTCCTTTTTGTCGCTGAGGGTGGTGCCGATGTTCGTCGTCTTCTCAGCATCCTTGTCATAAATTTTCGCCTTCTTGGAGTGGGAACCTGCTGTGAAGGTGACGTCGTGTGCAGTTGGAGGCTTCTTTATGTCCGGCATAGGCTCCTGCTTGACTTCCTTCAGGTATCCTGCAAGTTCGCCTTTGCTGATGACGGCTTCCGCGAAGACGGCGTTGCCAGCTCCCACTCCCGCGCCTTCTAGTAGATACCGCTTACTGTGATAACGCCGTTAGGTCCAGGAATTTTGAGCTTGATGTAGGCATAGCACGACCTTGCCATGAAGGTGGCAAAAGCTGGTCTGCCAAAGATGGCATGGTAGGCGCTTTTGAAAGGCACCACCTCGAAAGATACTTCTTCTTGTCGGTAGTTTTCCTCTTCGCCAAAGGTGACTTCCAAAGTAATCTGTCCAACGGATTTTGCCTGCCGTCCTGGGACTATACCATGGAATTTGACGTCGCTGTGCTTGAGCTGGGTTTCTGATAGGTGCATGCGCTTGAGGGTTTCTAGGTACAGGATGTTGATGCTGCTGCCACCATCCATAAGTACCTTTGAAAGCCGACAATTTGCCACTATGGGATTGACGACAAGAGCGGAGTACCCTGGGTATTGGGGAATGCGATCTAGATGATCATTGCGATCCCAAGTGACTGGTACTTCGGACCAAGTTGCATGTTGGGGAACAGCTGGCATAGTGGCATTGAGTTCCTTCGAGATGGCCTTTTCCGTCTTAGCCGAAGGGGTTGCCAGGAAAGTGATGAAGTTTTCTTTGACTCTGGGGAACTTGTCATTCTTCTTAGCCTTAGCGGGTTCAATTCCTCGCCTTGATCTGATGAGCTGCTATCGTCCGCTTTTGCCTCTTTGGCAGCTTCCTTGCGGACTTTGCGCTTATTGTTTTTTACTTGCCCTATATCCAGCCTCGGGGTCTTTTTTCATGTCGTCATTGATCCTGCACTGCCTGTTGGTTTGGGTGCACTTGCCAAACTTGCTGTGATAGGTACAAGGGAGGTCTTTGATGTCGTCATATGTGACCTTGATGTTTTTTCCTCATTTGATATCGTTGTTCTGCTTCCACGGGCCTCCTCTTAGATTTTGTCCGCCTTTGTTGTAAGCAAAAGCTACTTCATTGGAGGGGCCTGCATTTTCATTAGGTTGTGCTTTTTTCTTTGCCGACTTGGCCCGCTTATCGCTGTTGTTGATGGAGATGTCAAGCTTTGCGTCTCCATCGTCTGCACGAGCATCGTCTTCTGCAATTGCGAGATTGTTTTCACCGTCAAGCAGATCTCCAAGGGTGGTGATTCTCTGGCTTGATAAGATGTAACGCATCATGTTTCCTTTCTTCAAGTTGTGCATGAAAGCATGGATAGCTTGCGTCTCGGAGACACCTTCGCAACTGTTTTTCATCTCCGTCCATCGTGCGATGAAATCGCGACTAGACACGTTCATCTCCTGAGTGCAACGTAAGATCTATGGATAAGCCTTTGGACGTTTGTACGTGCAGGAGAAGTGTTGTGTGAAGCAACGATTCATGTCTTGACAATTGTGGATACTTTTTTCTGGCAAGGTGTCAATCCACAGGCGTGCAGTACCTTCTAACATCAGGGGTAAGCTGCGGCATCATAGCCTTCGTTGTAAATTCCCACTGTGTTGAGGTAGTCAGGCAGCCATGTTTCAGGGTTATCCGCGCCATTGTACTTGTTCACAATTTTCTTGACATTGCCGAGCGCCTCTGGGAGCTGCACCTTGCGGATTGCCGGGACAAAGCACTTGGGACCTAGATAGGTTTATTTCCTTGCGGCTCTGATCTCATCAAGGCGAGTGCGAGCGTCTGACACTTGGGTCTTTTCTTTTCCAGCATCGCCTTGTTGATGACGGCTTCCGTTGTGAAGATGTGGTGATCGAGATCTTGAACGCCTGCGTTGGCGATTCTTGTCTGCATTCCCATCATCTCTCCTGTTAGGAGGTCGAGGCATGTTAAGCCGATCACCATTACGTTCTGGGGCAGCATCGTTGTCACGATTATTATCGCGGTTCTTCTCACGCCTTCTTTCCTTTCTGGCGGCCTTGTCTGCTTTGTCCTTTTGACGTTCCTCCCTATGCCGGTTGGATCCTGTGCCTGATACATCGTCGCGTCGGCTTTTCAGGATGTTTGCCTTTGCCGTGGCTGCTAGACTCGGATGGATCATTGGGTGGTCCTGCGCCGGCTCCGACTTTGCATAGGACAGTGTTGTCAGCAAGGCGGCTTCTTGAGGTGGCTACCTCTTGTAGTTCTTCCGCCTTTTTGAGTAGTGCCTTTGAATAAAACACTTTCTCATCAGTTGGGATCTCTTCGTCTTCCATAATCTCCCGTGTGGCTTCCATGTTCTTCGCAGGGGTCGAGAAGTATATTAGACCGTCTTTGTCTACGGTATAAGGGTATCTCTGCCACACCTTTTTTTGAGCCGATGGTCGATCGAAGTTCTTCGTGAGATCTCTATGGAGGAGAGGGTCGTGAGTGTCCTTCACGCGCCGTAATTTTCTCTTTCCATGTGGCGGCGAAGATCTTCTTTGTCCTGGGCAGTGGCTTTGAGGGCTTTTTCCCTGTTTTGCAGAACCAAGTTATGGTGAACGCCTAACTCTGACTCACGAAGAAGGTATTGGCGCCTTTCTTCGAGTTCTTCAAGGGTTGCATTGGGACCTAGCGGCGTCTTGAGTATGTCAAGTGATTTTTTGCGTGCTTCGGACGTTAGCTCGGCCTCCAGATCTTTGTCGAGGTTTGTTTCAAAGGGGAAATTGCCTTTTGGCTTGCTTCCGGACGCCTTTGTTGTGAAGATGTCAACCTGTGACTCTAAGCTAGAAGATTTGGAAGGCGACTTCGACCCATCTGCATGCTTGCCAGGTGCATCCGTTTCCATAGGAGTTGGCCCTGCCATCATGACTTTTTTGGGCCCTCCTATGGTTAAAGAGGCGACTTTTCTTGCGAAGTCGCTATCTGTGCTTTCGGTATCTGAGTTTTCCGCCATTGGGGCTGTGTTCTCAGATCCGGCTTCCGAGACTGGACCAACTTGTAAAGCTGGTATGATGGACTCAGGATCAGAACATGCCGGCTGATCGCCGGTGGTTGCGATTGTTCCTACAAAGTGAAAGTTGGACTCCATGTAGCCTTCGGAGAAGCTGGAGCCAGTTTCGCTTTGAGAATCTAGATCGTAAGCCGCAAAGCCCTTAGGCGATGCCGGATGCGATATGTCTTCTGGGTGGTGGGCGGGGAAGAATTTTCTAGATCCCCTAGGGAATCCGTATGCGGCGGCCGTGAAGCCGGTGAAGATGTTGATGTCGCCGATGGGGATGATGAAGCTGGAGACGAGTTCGTCGTTTGCCGGAGTCCATGAATCTGCTTCGACGAAGCTGACATCGCCATCCAGATTGGCGCAGCCTACCGCCATAGATCTTCCGATCTCGCCCAGAGCTCCGGCTTGAAGGTGCCACCTAACGCCTTTAGCCCCACGGTGGGCGTCAACTGTCGGGTTATTGGATTCTTAGGAACGTAAGGAGGTGCCATGCTCCAATGGTGAAGAGAGGGGGAAGGCATGGCGGCTTCTAGGATCGGGATTGCACACAAGGGTTTACCCAGCTTCAGACCTTGCAGCGGTGGCAAGATCCTACGTGTTGCTATAATTCACTAGATGCGAATATGTGTATAGGTTACAATGTAGGTTGTAAGGCGTGCCCCTTGAGGGGATCAGGAGGCAGACTTATATAGGCGCCATACCTCTCCTACAAGGAAAGGCTAACCCACCTATATTAGGAGTCCTAGACTAACACGGGATAAATCCTAACTTGTTCTCTAAGGCGAACGTCGGTTTGTCTGGATCCTAGTCAGCTTGTAGGCCTTCTCTTGCGCTTCAGCCTACTCGGCCGCCCGATAAGCCGAAGACCTTATCACCTCTTGGGCCACCCTGGTAAGCTGGCTTAGCCCACGTGGTCGGCATACCTGTTTGGTATATCCTCCACACCTCGGCACACAACAAGCTTCTTGGGTTGTTGCCCCGACGTCCACCATCTCTGACGCAAGATGGGTGACATGAACACATCCAAAAAACACTCCAAGACGACGCCCTCAAGAAGAAATAGGTGAGGACGCCGCCATCGCCCACTCCGAACCCGATGTTTAGGCTTTCCCAAGTCGATCAAGCAAAGATATGAACATAGCACTTCGACGATACCTCCAAGAAGGAAAACGACGCCACCAAGGTGCAGTTGTCGCCGGCACCGACACAACGTTAGGATAGGATTTCTCCCGGGTCCCAGCTCATCTCAGGGCATCTCAAGTCGCCCCCCCAAGGAGGCCTTTTTGGCGCCGGCAGAAGCAAATAGCGCCGTTTTTTCACCAGTCGCCCCCCTAGAAGCCGAAGTTAGCGCCAGTTAGCGCCGTTTCGGCGGAAAATAGCGCCGGCGCCCCCAGGCGAAACCCAGCCCACTTGGTTCGGCCTGGGGGGCGAAATGGCGATGCGGGCCAGCGCTATCAGCGACACGGGAGAAAATGGCGCGGAACAGAAACCGCTCGTGCTCGTCTTCTCGGCTCCCGCGTCGGTCAAAGGTTGCCGGAGCAATGGTGTGGCGGGCAGCCAGTGAGCTCCCCCAGTCAAAGGTTGCCGGAGTTAATGTCGTGGCGCGTCCAGTCGAAGGGGCACGCGGCGCGCAGTAATGGCCACCGCCTCTCCGCCCCTACGCATGGCCGCGCGGCGCTATAAAACCCCCCGAGCCTCGCCGCCACTCGCCATTCCTTTCTCGCCGCCTCTGCCTCAGAGTCTCCTCTCCCATCCACCGTCGCAACCTAGCCATTCCCAGCCATGGCCTACAACCCCGCCGCCGCCGCCGCCGCGAACGACTGGGTCCGCCGCCACAAAAACAAGGACGACGCATGGGCCCAGCACCAGGCGGGGTATCCGTGCCCGCCGGACATGCGCGTCCCCAGCGCCTCCAGCGGGCAGGGGGCGTGGCAGCTCGGTGCGGGAGGCATCCCCGTGCCCCCTGTCCCTGCCGGCGAGCAGCATAGGGCGGCGATCGCTAAAGTCCGCGCCAGCCTGACGCCGCAGCACGCCGCGGAGCGCCGCAGGAGGGCACACGGGAACGACGCAATCTGGACAGAGTACTTCCGGCGCCGCCAGGACGAAGACGTCGCCACCGCAGCAACAACGGCTCCGTGGAGGGCCGCTTCAACTCCACCGAGCGCAAGTGGTGGTGGGGTGGCGATCACCGCACGCTCCCGTGGGTGCTCGACTATATCTACGCCGGCAACGAGCCTCGGCTGACTATGCCGCCGCGGTCGTGGATGCCGCGTCGGATGGGCGCGGGCAGCTCCTCCTCCGGCGCCGCGGCCGCGACGCCTCTAGCAGGTACACGCTACGCGTCCCTGACTCCCCCCTTCTGAACTCCGGGCGCCCTGCACGCAGCGGCGCCCTCCGCATCGGCGAGGCACGCACTCCCGCCCAGCGTTGTGTGGCATCTCCGCCGCCCCTGCTCCGTCGCCTGGTCAAGCCGAAGCGCGAGCCCAAGATCGAGCCAGAGGAGGACCAGGAGGAGGAATGGCCCGACCTGAAAGAGGCCGAAGAAGCCTCCTTCAACACCGTGCAGCCGGTGGACCCAGCGTTCGCCAAGGAATGGAGCCGGGGAGAGTACACAGAGCAGCAGTTGGCGCGTCAGCTCCAACTCTTCGCCGAGACGGAGCAAACCAATGAAGAGCGGAATGATCAAACCAACGGGATATGAGATTTTAACGTGAAAAACCCCTCCAAATAAAGGAGAGGAAAAAATCACGGGTGTCAGCCAGCAATACTTCACTATATCGGGGTGAGGTTACAAACGCCGTGGGTTTATAATGTGTGGCTTACCCCAACAGGCGACTTACAAGATGTATTTATAGAGGGAAAAAACGCTAAGTCGGTTGCAATCCGACTCGGATACGATCCGTACCGTATCGCAGGGGCTGCCGCTCTCGCACCCCCGCGACCGCAGGAAGGGCCGGTGGGCTAACTTCCTCGCTACCATACGGCTTAAGCCTTCACTTCAAAGTTAATCGCTCACTTCACATCGTCATATGAATTTAGATCACCATAAAACAACACTTCTTTCACTTATATTCCAAAGCTCACGGATCGTCATATAAAGGAGCAGGTCAGCAGCACTGGGATGCAAAGAAAAGAAAACGAAATGAGAGCAGCTCGTGTGTGTGACCTTTGAGACGACGGCGTGGATGGCACCAGTCCCAACCACCACCACCAGCAGTCTCATTTCCTAGCCTCTCTCGCTCTCCCGAAAATTCGTTGCTTTCCAAACAAGCACGCACTCGTGAATTTCTCCCAGGCTTTCAGTATGAGCAGATCGAAATCGAATTACCCCTGTCACTCTCACTCTCCAACACTAGGAGTAGCAGCTGGTGGAAGCATCTTATTCATCTCATGATCGATCTCCTTGCCCCTTTCGCATTTCCCAACACCTGGAAAGCAGTAGAGCACATCTCATCTCTACTTTCCTTGTCTCATCTTCATCTTTCTCGCCACAATCAGCTGGACCAGAAACTCAAACAGATCGATCCTCTGCTTCCAGAACTTGCAGCTTGCAGGATGGCCTGACAAAAGAATCGAGGTCGCCGTTTCTTGGGATTAATTCTTCTCCGTCCCGCTGAAGAATCTTCCCAGTGTGCTTCGTCTTCCATTCCATGGCGGGAGCAATGGCCAATCCTCCTCCTACGACGCTCCGGCCGCAGCCGACGTGGATGCCCTACGAGCCGACGAGGGACTGCTCCCAGGGCCTATGCAGCATGTACTGCCCGCAGTGGTGCTACTTCATCTTCCCGCCCCCGCCGCCGGCCTTCGACATCGCCGGCTCCGGGGCCGACGGCGACGACGACTCCTCCGGCCCCGTCTTCTCGCCCCTCGTCATCGCCATCATCGGGGTGCTCGCCAGCGCCTTCCTCCTCGTCAGCTACTACACCATCGTCTCCAAGTACTGCGGCACCTTCAGCTCCCTGCGGACCAGACTCTTCGGCTCCGGCTCCGGTACTGCGGGGCGCGGAAGCGGCGGCCACGGCGACTCCAGGGGGAGCCAGGAGCAGCAGTGGGACGTCCCGCCGTCCGGCGACGGGATGGACGAGACGCTCATCAACAAGATCACCGTGTGCAAGTACAGCCGCGGCGACGGGTTCGTCGACACCACCGACTGCTCCGTCTGCCTCGCCGAGTTCCGGGACGGCGAGAGCCTGCGCCTGCTGCCCAAGTGCAGCCACGCCTTCCACCTGCCCTGCATCGACACCTGGCTCAAGTCGCACTCCAACTGCCCGCTCTGCCGCTGCAACATCGCCTTCGTCGCCACTGTCGGCATGGTGTCGCCGGCCCCGGAGGGCCGTGCTGCACGGGAGGACCGGAGAGGCAGCCGCGAATTCGTTCTGACCATCGACGACTACTCCTCGGGGCAAGCGCGCGAAGAGCCACAGACGTTGTCGAGCAGTAACGGCGGCGGCAATCAGGGAGCGAAGGATCCTCCAGGGAGATCAGGGGAGGCCAATAGCGTTATAGAGATCAGAGAGGACGGCGCCGCGGGGCCGACCCCGGTCTGGACGCCGTCGTCGATGTCAGACACGCACCGCGAAGCCCGCATGTCGATCGCCGACGTGCTGCAGGAAAGCCTAGAAGACGAGCTGACGGTGGCTCGGGAGAGCGGACTCCTACAGGGTGCAGGCTCCTCGAGACGGTGTCACGGGGAGCACAGCAAGGACGCGGCGAACCCCCCGCCGACGAAGAAATTGCCGTCGGCTGGGAGGTCATGCTTCAGCGGCAAGAGTGGTGGCAGAGGAAAGGATTCAGTTCCTCCAATGTGATTCGAATTCGATCAAGGAGTGATTTTTCAGACATTCCTGTTCTTCTTCTTTCTTCCTTTTTTGCGGGTGATTCCTCAACTTTTTTAACTACTCCTACTCCGTAGAACAATTGACCGTGATGATACGTTTGCTGTGTGCTTCCGGTGGAGATCAAGTTCCCGGCCGCATCAGAGTCTGCGGATGATTTCATCTCCCGAATCATGCAGAAACAACCTCTCTCTGCTGACCGGTGAGATCTCCTACACCTGCTTGGTGTTTCTACAACTAGATAAATTGTATAGGACTTGATTTTCTTCTTCTTCCATATTGCCATTCCTCTCTCTGTCCGCACGATTGGATTCTGCTCCAGAGCATTCTCTCTGGATTGTTTGAGTTAACTATACTAGGCAAAGGTTTTGTTCATAGCGACAGTATCACCTTAATTTTTCAGATATTCGTGTGTGCATTTGCAGTTACGCCATCTAGCTGTCAAAGCAGAGCTAATCATTTGGGGATGTGTGTGGTAGGCCGCTACAGCGTGCTTATCTAAAATCAAGCTAAACTTGGACCTGATTTGGTGCTGCATCGCAGATGTTTGGTCTTGTTAGGTGGCGAGTGCTGCAGTGCATGCCTGCTAATAATGCACGCCATTCCGAGTGGCGCATCCCCTTCATCCAAGTTTCTGTTGCCTACCGCATTGTGGTTGGGCAACAAAGCATATCATATGGTTTTGGTGTCGGTTTCCAATAATTCAGTTGTTTTCATATGTCCAATTGCAGTTGGGGGGTGCTAGGTTGACACACTGGCTAGATGGACAGGTCATATCAAGATTGCTGTTTAACGCAGAACACCGGTCCATATCAAGATCTTTGTCTAGTCCAAGTTTTATCTTGCTTACATATAATACGGATACAATTTTTGGGTTTCATCAGGTGCTTTCTCATCCATACGTTGTGTATCTTTTTTAATTATTATTATTGATCATGTGGAGCATACGCCATGTTTTGTGTTATTCAAAGGGAGTCGGTGCTTGCAAGTACTTCTGAATAATCATTGGCTTCTTACTGCGATTTCTGCGGCATGTTCTTATAATAGCATATGGCCTCATAACCACATATTCACTTTGACTCATAGGCAAACACGCGCCCACTATTTTTAAAAATCATTCTAGTAAAAAGATGTAGATAAAATTTCAGATGTACATTATATGTTCACCCACAAAGTATCGTAAACAAAATATTTTCAGGACATGTGTATAAATAGACATTATTCGGTGCTTCAAAATATTTTTTTGTCTTTTTATACAAGTAACAAAAGGTGTTTTTTTTTGCAAAACTGTGTGTGAGGACACAAATCTAAAGCCTGATTTTTTGTCCCAAAATTATCGGACATTGTACAAAAAAATTATATGAATATTTCACAACGGTTGCATCTAGACATGAGATTCAAAACATCATATCCTTATGACTCTCCTTCACATGAGGTTGCTTACCTCCTTCCCGTGTGTGATTTGCCGCCCACTCCTAATTATATCCCTTGTATTACTGCTTGCCTCTCCTCCTTTCTCTAATCTCTGCCCCTCACCTCTCATGTTACCTTGCTGGAGTCGATGACACCCACGGCGGGGAGGACAATGACTAGCTAGTGGGGCAAGGAATGAAACACTACGATATTGCGGGTCCCGGGTTCTTTGGAGGCGTGAAAAAATACATCGAGGAGGAGGGTTACGCGGATGGACCCATAGAGGTGGCGGTTTGGGACAGCAGAATGGGAAGCTGACACTCGACTATTAGGTTTCCTATTGCGAGTCGCTTTTGGGGGCGGTGTGTGACCCAGCGGCACTGGATCTGGTAGGGGCGGTGTGCTCTCCTTTTAGGTTAGGGCTATTTTATGATGATTCTAATAATTATTATTTTTGTTGATACTGATATTTTCTATATGCTTAGTAATTTTTAGAAAATTTGACGATGGCTAAACCCAGAATACATGGTAATTATGGACCACTTAAGTACATGGTCCATATAATGGTAAAGATGCACTGTGTTTCAAAATAGGGTAATTCCAGAAGTGATTTGATATTATCTGATTTGATAGCACTTAAAGCCGGTTGTGAGCTCGTACAACTCAAAGGGTGCCCAACCCTATCGCTGGCTGTCCGTTACAAAGATTGAAGGGTCGAGATTTGTCGTTGAATGTGTTCCTCCAAAGCATGATACAAACCCATCGTTGACTACCTTCGAAGTGAAAACACGATTGACCGAACAGTCGAAAGCATGGTCTTTGTTACTATATCGTTGTGTCTGGCCTCAACATGGCATTTACAGGACGTCCAGATATATTCTGATGTCAATATGAAGTGTATTCATTCGTCCAGATTTTGCAGTAATTGTTAGCCATACAGAGTGGAGTTTTTAACGATGATATTGCACAAGATTTTGAATTAATTTTTACAGTTCACTATGAAGTTATTGGGGATCTCTAACGCTCAGCTAGCTGAGAAATAAGCTATTTCCCAGCTAGCTGACGTCAGCTATTGCGTTTAGTCTGGGTTCCCTCGCTAAACCTCGGGTCGCTCGCTCACGATCAACGACTCCGAACGTTTCCCATACTTGGGCCAGGCCCAGCAAACGAACGATGACACGAGCCCTAATTTTTCTTAAACAAGGCCCAGCAACCAACGAATGCTGCCAGGTCGCTCCCAGTTACATGAGTCCTTTTTGTTTTTGTTTTGAATGTCTCCAGTACGTGACTCCTAGTTGGGCGAACATAGGTTAGTCATTAGTACTTGTAAACTTTTTTATTATTTAGTTTTTAAAATGTTCATCTTCAAATAAGGATTAGATTTAAAAACGTTCATGTTCAAATAAATTGGTTTTTGAATTTCGCTCATGATTTTTGAATTTTGTTCATGATTTTGAAAATTGGTTCATGGTTTCTGAAACTGGCCATGATTTTTTAAATTGGTACATGATTTTTCATATTTTGGTCACAATTTTAAATTTTGGTTTGTGATTTTTGAATTTTGTTCATGATTTTTGAATTTTTTTTCATTTTTTTTAAAAAATTGGTTCATATTTCCCAAAAAAATAAGATTTTCAAAAAATATTCATGATTTATAAAACAAAAAAATAAGAAAATGTAAAAATAATAAGAAAGCTTATAAACGCAACAAAAGAAGAGAAAACCAGAAAATAAAAGCGAGAAAAGTACAAAAAACAAAAAGAATGAAAAAAGAAAACAAAAATAAAAGTTGTATGCAAGCCACATGGACCAGCCCATGCGAACGATCCCTATGAGAGAGTCGTATAATGCCAGGGGAAAGACCAGTTGCGTGTCAAGATGCAACTCGAGGCGAAACAAAAGGACAGTTGCAACCCTAGATGCAACTCACTCCCCTCTATCTTTAGGGAGTAGGCCAGTTGCGTGTCGACTTCGAAATCGAGGCAAAAAAAGATGGGGATCATGGAACACGGTAATCAATTGCAATCCAGGTTGCAACTCCGTCCTTCTTTTTTTGCTAGGTGCATGCCCGGTAGAAATTGGACAGAAGTCAAACCAGTCCACACGCCCGTTTGCATGTCCGATTGAAAAAATGGACACACCACCCAGTTGCAAGTCCACTTGCAACCGATATATAAGAAAAACAAAAAACCCTAGTTCCAATTACGCTTGCAACTCATCGTCTATGAAAACAACAAAAGAAGAAAATAAAGTACATAAAAAATCAACTCGTGGCCCCCTAGGTGCATGCCTGGTTGAAATTGGACAAAAGTCAAACCAGTCCACGCGCCGCCGTTTGCATGTTCGGTTGAAAAAATGGACATATGGATTGCAAATTAACAAAAAAGGATGACTTAATCCCTCAGCCCCCTAATTGCATGAATACAAGTAAAACCAATCCACGCGCCCGTTTGCATGTCTGGTTGAAAATTGGACACACGACGTTGTTGCAAATCCACTTGCAACCGGTATATATATAAAAAACCAAAAACCTTAGTTGCAATTGCGATTTTAAGTCATGGTGTATGAAAACAACACCAAAGAAAACGAAGTACATAAAAAATCAACCTACGGCCCCTAGTTGCATGCCCGGTTGCAACTGGACAGAAGTCAAACCAGTCCATGACGCCCGTTTGCATGTCTGATTGAAAATTACACACATGCATAGTTGCAAGTCCACTTGCAACCGATGTATAAAAAAACAAAAAAAATCTAGTTGTAATTGCGCTTGCAACTCATCGTGTATGAGACAAGAAGAAGAAAATGAAGTACATAAAAAGTCAACTCTCAGCGCGGAGTTGCATGCTCGGCTACAACTAGACAAAAGTCAAAACAGTTCACGCACCTGTTTGTATGTCCGGTTGAAATTGGACACACGACCTAATTGCAAGTCCACTCACAATTAAAAGTTAAAACTAAAAAAGTCAGAACAATCCCACTAGCAAGTGACACATGACCCTAATTACAAGTACAACTACAGTAGAAAATTTTAAACCGAATCGGGGACTGAGTTGAGTTGCAAAAACAGGCCTCACACCCAGCTGCATTTGCATCTAGAGTAAGTATATCTAACCCATATAAATATCTCAACTAACGCCTCTAAAAAACGTAAAAATAAAAATAAATAAACTAAAAGATTTGGTCATGCATATAAAAATAGCTTTTAAACCCACCAAAATGAATAATCCGCTTAAGAATACAGAAAATAACACAAGCTGAGATTCCAGTTAGTCAGAAATATACACAAGACTTTAAGAAGAAAAAAAAACACAACGCGACACAACACTACACAAAAGAGACAAACGCAACACTATTTCAGAAAAAGGGCAAGAGATTCTCAACAAAAAAAAAAGGGCAAGGCAACGCAGCAGCCAGCAGCGTGCCCACGTACTAGAAAAAAAAACGTGACCACGTGAGCGCACCAGCCCACTACTACATACAAACCCGTACAAGCTCACAATAATATTCGAAAAATAAACTCGGGCAAACAGAAACCAGCCCGATAACAAACTTGGGCCGAAAACCGAACCCGCTACCGCAGCACACATCTTGGCGCGCGACCAGATCCAACGGTGGAAGACTTAGCTGAGCTCTAAGCTATTTCTCAGTCGACTGAGGAATAGCAATTCCTGAAGTTAAATCTCGTATTTGAACATGCCGCTAAACTGAGACAGATGAGCTGCCGGCTCACCGAAGTTGGGTCATCGTCCTGTGCTAGTTTGATACTACTCCCCAATTTCATATTTAAGGATGCAAGCGGACAGACCACCGGCCCGTCCGCTTTAATCCGCTTCTTCCGCTAACAATAAATTGCACAGTAGCGAAGCCTGCGTCCGCTAATAGCTCGCTCCGCTCTGTCATTTGGCGGAACAAGCCGCACGACGATATGCAACAAGCTGCTTTGAACAGATGATGCTTTTCACAACCGGAATCAGAAGTACTGATCAATCATTACAATACTACAAAATGGCCAGCATATTAACAAGCAGCGGAATCAGAAATAATTTGCGAAATTCAGACAACATGAATCGAGAGGTGGATGGGATCGAGACTAAAAAAAGGAGAGAAGACGCTCACTTTTCAAATCCAGAGATCGAATCAGGATCCGAATGGAAGGGAAAAATAGATCGAATCCTTGCCCTGAAGATTGATGCGGGTGCCTCTGCTCTCGCCTACCTTCTTCCTCTCTTACTCTGACGGCTTTTTTCCGCCCTCTACCACAGTGTGTTCCGCCACTTATGGACACGGACCGCAGCGGCTGAGCAGAGGTTTTACGACAGGTCCGTCAATTCTTTACGGCCCATCCGCCAAGCCGTTCTGGGCTGTGGGGCGGCGCGGAATCAACGGACAGACGGATTATGCATCCTGATTCATACTCCCTCCATTCATAAATAAGTTATTCGTAAAGAAAAAAGATATATCTTGAAACATCTTCTTTTTAACGAACTTGACACACTTATTTTTGGACTTTCACAATCCCAAATTTGATAATGCATAATAGACACGGTTCTTTGCTCAACTGTACATTCTGCTAGGTTGGACTAGGGAAAGGGTGACCTTCGAGAAGCTCTATTTCGTGGTCCCGCGCGTGAGCTGCTTCCGCCACGTGATACGCAAATTAAGGCGGTCCTGCGCATGGACAGATCCAGATTCAAATCCAGATCTAGATCTGTATCTATTATTAAATTTATATAAAACACAAACTATGATAGTACATCAACGCAGAACGGGATGTTCAGCAACACAGACCGGGTTGTACAACAACACAGACCGGGTTGTACAGCAACACAAATCAGTTTGTAGGTACAACAACTCCGACCGGGTTGTACAGCAACGGATACCGCGTTGTAAAACAACAGAGACCGCGTTGTACAGCAACAAAAACCAGGTTGTACAGCAACACACAGACCGGGTTGTACAGCAACATAGACCGGGTTGTACAACAACACAGTACATGTTGTACGTAGAAATACACTCGGGTTGTACAAACAACTACACGTAGCAAGTTGTACGTACAACTAAAATTCAGTTTGTACGTACGACTACACTTAAAGTGTACAAAACATACACAATCTAAAGTACAAAAAAAGTGTCGAAACCTATCAATATGGGATCTAGTTTTGAAGATCTCGACGCGAGGAGTTCAAAAGTGAAAACGGTTCGTAAATCGGATAAACGGTTCTTAAGATATTTCGTTTAAAAAAAACGAATCTCAAAATAAATGCATGAACAACCCTCTGCCCACCATCAGGAGCTGTCACTTGTCATCGCGTGGAGAAAAGGTGGGAGCATAAACGAATGAAATTGTGACAATTATCAGCACCAGAACGGACACACGTGGATCTTTGTAAAGAGAACCTTTAAAGATTTCCCATTCTGCTCCGTTGTGCACACCTTTTTTTTGGGCAACCGGGCTCAGCTCAGGGCAAACGTGATCAAACACAATAAAGCCCAAATCTGAATGTCCGAGTTCATCAACTGGCCGGCCTTTTTATCTTTTTGAGCTGTGAACTGGGGGCCGAGATTTGGCCCTTTTTATAGGAAAACCTTTTACATTGTATGGTAGTGATGCCTACGTGAGGATCGGTGTGCGCTGGCCCATCAAGATATAATCCTCTCATTTTCCTTTTTTATTTTGTATTTCCGGTTTTCCTTTTCACTTTCTTCCTTTCATCTGCTGTTTTTTTAGAAACACACTTATATCAAGCACTCATGTCGTTTCATTTAAAACCTTCCTGCCCCCACTGGTATCCTGATAATGAAAAGAGCGTGTCTGAAACCCATGGACTCAACAAAGATTACAGTACTTTTTGATACAAGCATCAAGGAAGATAGGAATGCAGTTCACCCATAAACATCTGTGTCTAGAGCTACAAGTTTGCTTTGCACACAAATATGCAGCCTCATTGGAAGATCGATTTACATGAGATAAAGAACATCTAACAAAACTAACAGCTAGCTCAACAACTTGCCGATAAATGTCTCCTATATTCGTTCTCGTATACGATTTTGAATTGCAGAGATTGACAACTTCCAGGGCATCGCTTTCCATTGTGATATTTGTAAATCTAGGATCTTCTTATTTTCTTGTTCCTGAAAATATTCATTCTATCTATCTTCTAGACGTCGTAGAGAATTGAGAATTTTCATGTCTTTCAATTCCCGTACTCGTAATTGGAAAGTTACGGAAGGAGACCTCACATTTTGGCAATGAAAATAAAAGAACATAAAAACGCCATCCTGAGACCATCCCTCGGTGCTATAGTGAAAGAGCATTTTCACTCATGTGTGGTTTGTATGACAATCTATATAGATAAATGTTTGCATTAAGATATCCTTATAGATCTTGTACATGGAAATAGTGGGTTCATGTGTTGGAACTCTTGAAGCTTATTTGATGACCAATGTCCCATTTAAAGGTGTATATGATGTATGGTCATGTGTTGAGTTGATCATGTTGCAAGTATGTCTTGAATGAGTCAAGACATCATATTAGCAAAGAAAGATTGGAAGATAAAAGGTTGATTAAGTTGTTGATCAACACACAAAGTTACAAGACGTCTCAAGTGGATCATGTATCTTCTTGGTATGGTAATCACTTGTCCATATAGATTTGTGAACTAACCCATGATATATGTGCATGCAGTATCGTCATGTGGGGTTAGGTATCTTCCCATGGGATTGCATCAAATAAAGATTTCATATATCTCGTGGAGGATGACATTATGTGGTGATCGTCATCAAGGATAAGATGTGCAAGAGAAGCTTTTGGAAGAGATCCTATGTTTGAAGATTCAAATGGATACATGAAGACAGACCTAAGCGAAACTCTTCCATAATGGAGTATGGGGGAGTATTTGGAGATGTCTTCATCAAGCATGTGCTAGCTCGCGCAATTAAGAAAGATGATCCACTTGAAAATATCAAGATAGTCATCATCTAACTCAAGTGGAATACTTAAGGCAAAGGTATGATCTTGATAGGGCTATAGGATAGATATGCGTACTATCAACAGGGTCTCAAGTGAGTAACTTGATCGCATCGTTGTGGAGAGCTCAAACCTTTACATACTTGGCATATCATATCTAGTTCTTACTTGAATTTTATCCTTTTGAGGAATTAGAGCTTGGTTCATCTCTATGTCTAGCTCTAGTTCATCGAAAACGGTTTTACTTTGGAAAACTTGTTGCAATTTTTATGTCGGAGGTTTTACCGGTTGTTCTCCTATTTAGAGATCTTACATTTCCTCATTTGGTTTAAACCTCCCTTATTGAACTATGATGTTTCTCTGCACATTCATGTAGGGCTCGTTGTCACGTTTCCAACGAGCCCAAGAACATCGAAAACGGGGTCCGGATGCAAAAGTTTTGCCTGTTTTGCTAATTGGTGTTCTGTTGTTTTTTGCTGTGGCGGTAGTACCGCCGCGGTACCGCCGGACCAAACAGAGAGCCATTTTCGGCGGTTCCGGGAGCGATAGTTCCATCGGGGCGGTAGTACTGCTGCCCGGGCGGTAGTATCGCTACGGAAGCCTGTTTTCAGCCTGTTTTGATGCTCTAACTCCCTAGGGGAGCGATAATACCGCTAGGGCCAGCGGTAGTACCGCTACGACGCGAATTTGTACCCAACGGTTGGAATTTGGGTTGAGCTATTTAAGGGGCCTTCTTCCCCAATGGTTCCCTAACCTTTAAAGCAAGTTTTGACCTCCATTGTTGACCTTCTTGAGCTTGCTATCTCTACATCCCTCCAATGATTCTTGCTACTTCTTGAGGGAAAAGAGAGAGAAGATCTGAACGGGAATCCGGCACCTAGGGGGGGGGGGGGGGGGTGAATAGGTGCTATTACAAATTTTAGGTCTTTTCAAATTTAGGCTCAACACAAAGGTAAATTCTCTAGATATGCAACTATGGTGAATTTACCTAAATGACAATCTAAGCGATAACAAGATAAATAAGCTAACAAGACAAGCAAGTAAGGGAGCAATGATAAAGGGAACCGAGTGAAGCACGCGGAGACGAAGATGTAATCCCGAGTTCCACCCAAGGGTGTACATCTCGTTTGGAGAGGTGTGCGCTACCACCACAGGTTAGCCGCAACGCCACAAAGGCTCACCTTCTTCTCCGATGAACTCAACCACAAAGGTTGCGAGTTCACCTTCCACTATTGATCCCCTTTTAGGGCGGAGATCGAATCCCTTACAAACGCTTGAGGCACGCACCCACAACTTAATTGGGGGCTCTCAAGATGACCACAACAGGTCAAGGACCACAAAAGGTTAAGGCAACACCAAGATTACAACAATGGTGAACTAGGTTTTCCCACCGGAAACCCTAGCCACGAAATCCCCAAGTGAATGGGGGAGGAAATGCAAATCCCTTCGGTGAAGATGTAGATCCGGGCCTTCTCCTCCAATCCTCCAAAGATCAACGAATTTGGGTGGAGGGATTGGGAGATCTTGATGATTTGAGCTTTCAAGAATAGTAGGAGAGAGAAAATCTGAGAGCTGGCTATTCTTGAGTGAGTGAGGGGGTACCCCCTCACAAAATCTGGCCGTTGGCTGCCTCGAGGACCCGGAAATTCCGGTATAAGTAACACCCGGAAATTCCGGGTCACTCGGAATATCCGAGTCTGTGAAATATCCGAGTTGAATTTCCGGTTGAGATCAGAACGTCTTCGACATCTTGACTTAGCCAAATTTCCGAGGGTGACTCGGAAATTCCGAGTCAATGAAATTTCCGAGCTGAATTTCCGGTTGAGATCAGAACGTCTTCGACATCTTGACTTAGCCAAATTTCTGAGGGTGACTCGGAAATTCCGAGTCAGTGAAATTTCCGAGCTGAATTTCCGGTTGAAGTCAGAACCACTTTCTCTTTTTTTCTTAGCCAAATCTGGAGTGTTTTCTGGGTGACTCGGAAATTCCAAGTCAATGAAATTTCCGAGTTGAATTTCCGGTTTGAGTCAGAACCACTTCCTGATTTTTCCTTAGCCATTTTCTGTTAGATATAGGAGACCCGAAATTTCCGATCCTGGAAATTTCCGGCTCCAATATTCCGATTCTGGGAAGAATTTCAGAAACTCTTTTCTCTACATTTTGCCTTTGGGATATGTGGTATGCAACTCACACAAACTGAAATACTTAGCAATAGGATTAGTACATCATTGGTATTGATAACTAACACTCAAAAAACTAGGGATTAAGAAATGTTCTTTCAGTCTCCCCCTTTTTGGTGTTAGATGACAATACCAAGATTTGCAAAGAAACAAAATGCAATATCATGTTTTTGACAGAAAATAGCTCCCCCTAAACAAGTGCATGTATGAAACACAATAAGACAAAGGATAGGAGCAATTTTATAAAAACAAACACAAGATATCACAAAGGAGTAAGGTGACAAAATGTACGGTTATGGTAGCATTTGAGACTAGATAGAGTTTCATACCTTGTGTATATAGGATATGAAGAGAATACCAACCCAATAAATTTGAAGTCTCAACCATAGGATAATGATAGCATAACATTGTCTCAATACACATAGTCAACACACATAGATAATAAAAGAGTTCAACAAATAACCACAAATAAGATAAAATGGACACAAGCGCAAAGAAATGGTAAACGCATATGCTTGTGCCTGAACCCCTCCAAATCCCCGAAGTCCTACTAGAGCAACTTCTCCCCCTTTGGCATCTAAACGCCAAAAAGGAAGAGGAGCGATGCTACTTCCCGTGAAAGTCTTCAGTACGAGGGGGTCTCCTCATCATCATCCTCATCATCATCATCAACCTCATCATCATCATACTCTGCCTCCTCATCATCATCATCCTAAACATGTCCAGTGGTGTACGAGCTGCTGCCAAGGTCATGGTCAATCTGAGTCCAAGGAGCCAAAGAACCCTGGTTCCACTGAGCAAATGTCAGGGGATCAGAGAGATCTGTAGGAGCAGGAGAGCGAGACACATGATGAAGGATCAAGTCTTGATTATAGGCCAGCTGACGACGATCCTTGTATGCGGTGTATTGCTCCTTGCGGATGTCCACATTCATGCACAGGATGTTGCGTTGGAACCAATCCAACTTCTTCACCTTCGCATGAGTGGCTGGGACATAAGTAGGAGCAGCAGCCCTCCTAGCATCACCCATAAAAGATTGTAGTGCCCTTGCTTAAGATAGCAATGGCACATATGAATAATGCAAAGACTTGGATCACATAAGTCTCACATTCTCCAATAAGATGTAATACCACAGTACAATGTCATAATTTATTACAGAACGAGACGAATGATCCAAAAAAAAATATCCTTACAACTTAGCATATCGGAAATGCTAGCTGAATAAATAGTTCACACTTTATTTCAGAGTTCAAACGCAATACTAAAGGTAGCATGGAGCTACATCTTCTCCATGAAGCCACTGGCAAATCATGTTGGTTGTAGCTCGAAGACGACTCCCTTACTCCTCATTCAGACATTCTGCAAGGTTTAGTTGCAGCCCAGCTATAAAGGGTCAGCACAATTGAATTGTGGTGGCAAGTGACTTTAATTCCTAATGTTCTATTATACTATAACTATATGCTTATTTTGGCTGGTGGAGCTCAAGGCTATTGCGCAAAGCAAATTTTCTCCTATTTTTGATAAACAATTTTCTTAAATCAATATCTTCTCCTTCAGAGACAATTCTCGAGACAAGTCCATGTCTCCTACCCATGTTCATCCAACAAAGTTTTATTAAGAAATTTGAGATGAGGAGATTTTCAGAACACAGCCTTGTGTAGTTACTCAAATTGTCCGATGCCGGGGACACGGCTAAGATCTTAGGTTTTAACTCTCGAGAGGGTGTGCACTTTCACCATTAGACTTAATCAACCCAAACTATCCTCTACACTCCTTTAGTGAGAAGGAAAAGGAGAAGATCAAGACGAGACTTTTCAGAAGTTGCTTTCCCATGATCATACTAAGAGATTACCACCATCCTATCAACTCTACCACCATCAATCTCTTGACCCAGGTCCACAACAACTTACTCCATCAAGACAGAGCCCATATTGACCAATGGTTGCACGATAAGCAACTAGACTCAGTGTAAACTTAAATCTCATAGCCCTGGGTGGCTTACCACAAGTGAGCAACTCAGGTTAACACCGCATATCATGGCCCCAGGTAAGTAGAAACTACCCTGGGCGAATACAACCATGACACATGGCCCTGAGAAGCCACTCAACTTGAAACCTCCTCGATCGACCCAATCCACCCAGGCGTTAAATTAATTTAGTGGAAATTTTCATTTATCACATCAACCATAAAACAATCATTTTTGCAGCAGTTGCTTCCACTAAATTATAATAGGGGTCTAATCTGGAATTTCTAAGGGGAAACCTAAAAGGTTTGCATAGCATACTACAATCTCCCAAAACCTATCATGCATACTACTTTTACAAATACTGTTTGAAAACACTAGATATGCAATAGAATAAAATAGTAGGTGTTTTATGAAGTCACTTGCCTTATGAAAGTTGTCGTTTCTCTCACACTCTTGTCGAAGTCAATGGGTGCTCCCCGTTTCAAACTATATAGTAAACGGGACACCCAATAAACAAGCAATTCGACAAAGACAAAGCATATTGAAAAATACAAGTGTAACGAGTCTTCTTGGAAGGGTCTGGTCAAAGGTGTCACCTAATTCAATATACAAAAAGAATTAATGTGTTTGGGTTTAGGGTTTTGCCAAGGGATGGTCTGGAGTCAAAGAACACTTTCAACTCGAGAAGGTTGTATGGGTGTTTCCAAGTTTTCTAATGAAATGGTCTTCAAAAGCTTACACAAGGAGATAACAAGAAGACTTAATCACAATTTAAAAGCAAGGTTTAACACTTTAGTACAACTGTAAACATTTAATTTCATTTACCCAAGATTATGTTTAGAATTAAACTTAACCAAATTTAAATTCAAGAATTTCTTACTTTTCTCATATCTACACATTTTTAATTCCCAACTTCAAAGTTTGTAGTATTAATAATAACTTAGTTATTTAAATTGTTATAATGTTTTAAATCCCATTTTGAGTAACACCTAATTAACCAAATACATTTAAAACCCTTGTAAAGGAACTAGAGACTATTTAAAAGGTTTTAACAAAACTTACTTATTAATGTTATGAAATATATTAATACACAGGAATTTGAGCTTTCTCCGGACAAGGACAATTAGTTATGCCTTAGGTATAAAGTAATAAGTTTCAAATTAATAAACCTTATAATGTGCTAAAATAAATCAAATTCAGTCGCTGACCCTTAAATTCATTTTAAATTGTTCAAACATCATTTATAACGAAATTTTATAAATGGGGTTAATAGGCAGGGGGCATTTAATTAAGTTCATAGTAATTTGATTAAATCAAAAATAATATTTCTATTAATAGTCATGTCCAAAATAGTCCAACTATTCAAAATAAACATACAACAATTTAATCATCAAAATAATTCTCAAAATTATTTTATAATAGATGCAACATATTACACATTTTATAAAGTTCTAAAACAATTTTATTCGCAATTTTTGAATTTACTGATTTAAGGTTATTACAAAAATACTCAATTTCACCATTTGAATTTTGAATATTTTAAACTAGGTCAAATTTGAAATTTAAAAGTTCCAGTAGGTTCTACTTGTCGAGAGCTTCAATTTGATATAAGATTTGTCCAATTTGGGTCAAGGGTTAAAAAGTTATGGTAATTCTAAGTGGTAGGGGCTTTTCTGCAAAACTGCCATTTAATCTAATTAAAAGAAATTAATATCCACGTGTGCGCTGACTGGGCGCTGACTGGACCTGACGTGGCTGCTGACTGGGTCGCTGACGTGGATAAGTGAAACGATCTGGATCGTCAGATCCAGATCTAACGGCCAGAAGGGAATCATACCGATTCGTTAAGAGTTCTAATCCTAACCGTGGAAGATAGATCGGACGGTCCGGGAACGTTGACCAGAAACGGGCGGCGGAACTCACTGGAGTTGGAGGCGAAGACGGCGCCGGCGGCTCGGTCGTGGACGGCGCGGTTGCTCTGGTGCTTCCCCGAGCTTCCGGTGGCGACGACGGGGTGCGGAGAGGCGCGTCAATCTCGATGGTGGCGACGGCGTCAACTCGTGCTTCCTCGGGCAGCGGCGAGGCGCGGCCGGAGTTCCTCAAACGCCGGCGAGCATTCGGTGACCTTGTTCCGTTCTAACGACTGCGGAAAAAAAATCGACCAAGGGGTTACGGAGGTGCGCAAGGACATGGGAAAAAGGAAGGAGGGGGTCTCGGACTCGTTCGTGCTCACCTCGTAAGGAAAGCAGAGAAAAACGGCGGCGGATTCGCGTTGCTCCGGCGAGCTTTTCCCGGCGGCCTCGGGGAAGGGTTTCTTAGGGTTTTGTGGGGGAAAGAGAGAGGAAGGTGCGGGGTTTAAATGGGGGCTGGGGAGGAAACAAATCCCGCATCAACCTCGCCGGATTTTTGGAAAGAATCGGGGGCGTGAATCACGGCTGGAGGAAGACGACGATGACGTCACGCTGACGTCATCCTTCCTTTTTCTTTTCTGATTTTTATTTTATTATTTCATAAATTTTGATTTAAGTGCCCAAATGAAGTCAAACAAATTTCTAAAAATTTGTAAAATTATTATCTTTGGGTTAAACCAGTTGTGGGCATGTCTTGAATAATTTTGAAAATTTATATTTTCAAATATTCATAAAATGCAAAATGCCCATTTAGGTCAACTTTGAGATTAGTAATTTAATAAATTCATTTTGGGTTAATAAAATTTATGAAATTATCCACATTCTAATATGTTTGAATTTTTTGGTTTAAACTCATATTCCAATTTTAAATCCATTTTAGCTTTTATACAATATTCAATGTATAACACATTTATTTGAAATGGAAAGGGAAATGTAATGCATTCATTTTTAGATTCAAACTGTTTTGTGCACCATTAAGTTTTATAATATGATAAATCATTTGAAAATTCCATAAAGCAATTATGGAAAGGAATTTTGATTTAATTCATTTCTTATATTAAATAATGTCATAAAAATCTTTTTATGTTTTTTAGGATTAATGAAATCAATTTAAGTTAAAGAAATGCCTATTTGGATAATTAATTAATTATAAAGTCTATGAAGTTTTAAAGATATTCACTATGGATTTATAATTTCCAAAACTATGTTTTTGCACTCAGGTATAAGAATGACAACCATTTTGCTATTAGTATTTTAAAAAGTTATAAATCTTATTTTAATTTATGAATAGCTATGGCTAAGTGGTGGAAACAAATGCTTATAAGTAAACTATTTTATTAGAATAAAATGGTTTGAAGTTTGTAAAATATTTGTCAAATTATATATTAAGGTTAATGAAATACAAGGGATAATAAAGTGTTTACTTGAACAACTTTTGAAAATACTGATACAATGAGATATTTGAAAAAATTAAACTCTTTCAATAAGTTTGAAGTCTTTTATAGTTGGTTCTCTTATGCATTTTAATATGTTATTTTTAATCAAAATAAAAGTTTTAAATTTTTCTGATTTTTAAACATTCCAAAATATTGGGATGTTACAGACTACCACCCTTAAAAGGAATCTCGTCCCCGAGATTCGGAGAGACTAGAAAACATAGGTTTGGAATGCAACTGATACACGAGATGAGACATGGAAAACTTAAGAACTTGAAGGGGGCGAATTTGATTGGGAAGGCATAGAAAGAAAGGTAGTTTGGGATCTCCGGATTTATGCGGCAGGGATAAATTCTATTTTGGGTGGCTACCACCCTTAAATGCTTTCAGGACATACAAACAAACACATCAAACAATCAAATCAAAAGCACAACTCAAGGTTCAAGATCGCTAGATATTAATAATCCTGAAAAGTCAAGGTTAAAATTCTCAACTTCAAAAACGATTTGGGTTCCAAAATAAACACGCTGGTACTGCCATATCACATTTTGATAGGTCAATACACTAAACTGATACGATTAGCTAAGATAGGATAAATGGTGGTCTCTCTAACGTTTGCTTGACTTGCTCCCCTTATTCTTCTTTGACCTCCCGCTTGCGCTTTGTTGCGCGGTTGTTCACCTCAGGTGTGTCTTCTTCCTCACTTGACTCCTCAAAAATCACCTCTTCGGGGTCTTCTTCTTCCTGTTCTTCCTCCTTTACATTTGCGGGTGCAACCACTTCTCCAGTGCCGTGGTCACCTTCTTCTTCAGTTACCAGTGGTGGAGGTGAAGGTGGGTTGAGCTGTGCCTGAAGTGCGGCAATCTGCTCATCCTTATCAGGGTTCTGCAACTGCAGATCATGGATGTGTTCCTCCATGTGGCCGATAAGGGTTTCAGAAGTCTGGAGTTCTTGGGTCTTTGCGTGTATGACGGCCCGAGCGTGATCCGCGATGTCATGAGCTTGTTGAACCTCACGGGTCAAGCAGTTGACGAGAAAATCTAGGTCTTCAAACATTTTATGGATCAGGGGTAGGTCCAAGCGATTCCCAGTGTGTGCCATCGAGTAGCCATGTGCATCTCTCTTCCCAAAGGCACGGAAGGGTGAACCCTGTGGTAGGTTGTTGCGATACTTGTAGCACAGACGAGCTATTAAGTCCACCATAGCTACGTTCACTCCTTCAATCCACTCTGGGTAGTAGGTGACATAGTCCACGGGCTCGAAGTCTGGCATCGTGGGGTCTGGGGTCATGATTGTGCGGATTTCCCAGCGCGTCACATTAGGTATGTCGGTCTCCTCCTTCCTTCCTCGGAAATAGGACGGTGGTAGCTTCAATTGACTTGTCAACCTGGACAGCTGCCTCCCAAAGATGAAATCCGACAAAATACCAGCATACGCGGTCTTAGTGTACTCTCCCATCTAAAATTTTGAAAAAGATAAGAGTATTAGAATTAAAGTGAAAGAGAAAAGAAAAAAAACAAGAAAAATATAATGTATAAATAGAAAAAAAATCTTAAAAATGTTTGACTTTTGGTTTCTGTCCAATCCTAGGGGTTTTCGAGCCTACAGGCAACATTCGTGCTCTGATACCATCTGTAGTGCCCTTGCTTAAGATAGCAATGGCACATATGAATAATGCAAAGGCTTGGATCACATAAGTCTCACATTCTCCAATAAGATGTAATTCCACAGTACAATGTCATAATTTATTACAGAACGAGACGAATGATCCAAAAACAAATATCCTTACAACTTAGCATAGCGGAAATGCTAGCTGAATAAATAGTTCACACTTTATTTCAGAGTTCAAACGCAATACTAAAGGTAGCATGGAGCTACATCTTCACCATGAAGCCACTGGCAAATCATGTTGGTTGTAGCTCGAAGACGACCCCCTTACTCCTCATTCGGACATTCTGCAAGGTTTAGTTGCAGCCCAGCTATAAAGGGTCAGCACAATTGAATTGTGGTGGCAAGTGACTTTAATTCCTAATGTTCTATTATACTATAACTATATGCTTATTTTGGCTGGTGGAGCTCAAGGCTATTGCGCAAAGCAAATTTTCTCCTATTTTTGATAAACAATTTTCTTAAATCAATATCTTCTCCTTCAGAGACAATTCTCGAGACAAGTCCATGTCTCCTACCCATGTTCATCCAACAAAGTTTTATTAAGAAATTTGAGATGAGGAGATTTTCAGAACACAGCCTTGTGTAGTTACTCAAATTGTCCGATGCCGGGGACACGGCTAAGATCTTAGGTTTTAACTCTCGAGAGGGTGTGCACTTTCACCATTAGACTTAATCAACCCAAACAATCCTCTACACTCCTTTAGTGAGAAGGAAAAGGAGAAGATCAAGACGAGACTTTTCAGAAGTTGTTTTCCCATGATCATACTAAGAGATTACCACCATCCTATCAACTCTACCACCATCAATCTCTTGACCCAGGTCCACAACAACTTACTCCATCAAGACAGAGCCCATATTGACCAATGGTTGCACGATAAGCAACTAGACTCAGTGTAAACTTAAATCTCATAGCCTTGGGTGGCCTACCACAAGTGAGCAACTCAGGTTAACACCGCATATCATGGCCCCAGGTAAGTAGAAACTACCCTGGGCGAAGACAACCATGACACATGGCCCTGAGAAGCCACTCAACTTGAAACCTCCTCGATCGACCCAATCAACCCAGGCGTTAAATTAATTTAGTGAAATTTTCATTTATCACATCAACCATAAAACAATCATTTTTGCAGCAGTTGCTTCCACTAAATTATAATAGGGGTCTAATCTGGAATTTCTAAGGGGAAACCTAAAAGGTTTGCATAGCATACTACAATCTCCCAAAACCTATCATGCATACTACTTTTGCAAATACTGTTTGAAAACACTAGATATGCAATAGAATAAAATAGTAGGTGTTTTATGAAGTCACTTGCCTTATGAAAGTTGTCGTTTCTCTCACACTCTTGTCGAAGTCAATGGGTGCTCCCCGTTTCAAACTATATAGTAAACGGGACACCCAATAAACAAGCAATTCGACAAACACAAAGCATATTGAAAAATACAAGTGTAACGAGTCTTCTTGGAAGGGTCTGGTCAAAGGTGTCACCTAATTCAATATACAAAAAGAATTAATGTGTTTGGGTTTAGGGTTTTGCCAAGGGATGGTCTGGAGTCAAAGAACACTTTCAACTCGAGAAGGTTGTATGGGTGTTTCCAAGTTTTCTAATGAAATGGTCTTCAAAAGCTTACACAAGGAGATAACAAGAAGACTTAATCACAATTTAAAAGCAAGGTTTAACACTTTAGTACAACTGTAAACATTTAATTTCATTTACCCAAGATTATGTTTAGAATTAAACTTAACCAAATTTAAATTCAAGAATTTCTTACTTTTCTCATATCTACACATTTTTAATTCCCAACTTCAAAGTTTGTAGTATTAATAATAACTTAGTTATTTAAATTGTTATAATGTTTTAAATCCCATTTTGAGTAACACCTAATTAACCAAATACATTTAAAACCCTTGTAAAGGAACTAGAGACTATTTAAAAGGTTTTAACAAAACTTACTTATTAATGTTATGAAATATATTAATACACAGGAATTTGAGCTTTCTCCGGACAAGGACAATTAGTTATGCCTTAGGTATAAAGTAATAAGTTTCAAATTAATAAACCTTATAATGTGCTAAAATAAATCAAATTCAGTCGCTGACCCTTAAATTCATTTTAAATTGTTCAAACATCATTTATAACGAAATTTTATAAATGGGGTTAATAGGCAGGGGGCATTTAATTAAGTTCATAGTAATTTGATTAAATCAAAAATAATATTTCTATTAATAGTCATGTCCAAAATAGTCCAACTATTCAAAATAAACATACAACAATTTAATCATCAAAATAATTCTCAAAATTATTTTATAATAGATGCAACATATTACACATTTTATAAAGTTCTAAAACAATTTTATTCGCAATTTTTGAATTTACTGATTTAAGGTTATTACAAAAATACTCAATTTCACCATTTGAATTTTGAATATTTTAAACTAGGTCAAATTTGAAATTTAAAAGTTCCAGTAGGTTCTACTTGTCGAGAGCTTCAATTTGATATAAGATTTGTCCAATTTGGGTCAAGGGTTAAAAAGTTATGGTAATTCTAAGTGGTAGGGGCTTTTCTGCAAAACTGCCATTTAATCTAATTAAAAGAAATTAATATCCACGTGTGCGCTGACTGGGCGCTGACTGGACCTGACGTGGCTGCTGACTGGGTCGCTGACGTGGATAAGTGAAACGATCTGGATCGTCAGATCCAGATCTAACGGCCAGAAGGGAATCATACCGATTCGTTAAGTGTTCTAATCCTAACCGTGGAAGATAGATCGGACGGTCCGGGAACGTTGACCAGAAACGGGCGGCGGAACTCACCGGAGTTGGAGGCGAAGACGGCGCCGGCGGCTCGGTCGTGGACGGCGCGGTTGCTCTAGTGCTTCCCCGAGCTTCCGGTGGCGACGACGGGGTGCGGAGAGGCGCGTCAATCTCGATGGTGGCGACGGCGTCAACTCGTGCTTCCTCGGGCAGCGGCGTGGCGCGGCCGGAGTTCCTCAAACGCCGGCGAGCATTCGGTGACCTTGTTCCGTTCTAACGACTGCGAAAAAAAAATCGACCAAGGGGTTACGGAGGTGCGCAAGGACAAGGGAAAAAGGAAGGAGGCGGTCTCGGACTCGTTCGTGCTCACCTCGTAAGGAAAGCAGAGAAAAACGGTGGTGGATTCGCGTTGCTCCGGCGAGCTTTTCCCGGCGGCCTCGGGGAAGGGTTTCTTAGGGTTTTGTGGGGGGAAGAGAGAGGAAGGTGCGGGGTTTAAATGGGGGCTGGGGAGGAAACAAATCCCGCATCAACCTCGCCGGATTTTTGGAAAGAATCGGGGGCGTGAATCCCGGCTGGAGGAAGACGACGATGACGTCACGCTGACGTCATCCTTCCTTTTTCTTTTCTGATTTTTATTTTATTATTTCATAAATTTTGATTTAAGTGCCCAAATGAAGTCAAACAAATTTCTAAAAATTTGTAAAATTATTATCTTTGGGTTAAACCAGTTGTGGGCATGTCTTGAATAATTTTGAAAATTTATATTTTCAAATATTCATAAAATGCAAAATGCCCATTTAGGTCAACTTTGAGATTAGTAATTTAATAAATTCATTTTGGGTTAATAAAATTTATGAAATTATCCACATTCTAATATGTTTTTAATTTTTTGGCATTAAACTCATATTCCAATTTTAAATCCATGGTGCACAAAACAGTAAAATGGTTTCTACCCTCAAAGGTAACTACCCCACGTCTCATATACCAACTTACGGAAGTAGTTTGTCATAATTTATCGGTTTGAGTATGTTCGTATACTATATCTAAGATATCCAAAAACAACCTTAATAAAAAAATTGTAAATGGTCTAATATTTTACACTATATACTCGAAATATCGTCATATATGCATATAAAAGAGAAGTATGTAGAAGTTTTCTACATACTACTAAAAAAAGTATCTATAGTACTGAAATAGCATTACATACTTCATACTACATGATACATACCTCATGTTATGATAGATACTCCATACATTGTGTGAAACACACGTGGGGTAGTTACCTTCGAGGGTAGTATGAATATATGAAGTTTTAAAGATATTCACTATGGATTTATAATTTCCAAAACTATGTTTTTGCACTCAGGTATAAGAATGACAACCATTTTGCTATTAGTATTTTAAAAAGTTATAAATCTTATTTTAATTTATGAATAGCTATGGCTAAGTGGTGGAAACAAATGCTTATAAGTAAACTATTTTATTAGAATAAAATGGTTTGAAGTTTGTAAAATATTTGTCAAATTATATATTAAGGTTAATGAAATACAAGGGATAATAAAGTGTTTACTTGAACAACTTTTGAAAATACTGATACAATGAGATATTTGAAAAAATTAAACTCTTTCAATAAGTTTGAAGTCTTTTATAGTTGGTTCTCTTATGCATTTTAATATGTTATTTTTAATCAAAATAAAAGTTTTAAATTTTTCTGATTTTTAAACATTCCAAAATATTGGGATGTTACAAAGATCCACCCTGAGCTGAGCTAGAAGAAGGCACAGGAGGAGGCTTGACCACTGTCTTCTTCTCATATAGTTTCTTGAAGTCATGCGGCTCCATCTCATCATTGCTGAAGTTATAGTCAGTGAAAGTGCATTCTATGTACTCCCAAGTTTTGGTGACTAATGACAACACAAAAAGTATTCTAATGTTTGTGATGAAGCATGCAGGCTATTTTACAGGTTGACTGTCAAAGAGGAATACTTAGGTTGCCTAAATGTCATTTCAATTACACCTGGTTTTTGTTCAGGATTTCAGTCAGGATATTTCCGGGGCCCAGAAATTTCCGGTCCACAGACCGGAGATTTCCGAGCCATCCTTAATTATCACTAAGTCTAAATTGAAATGCGTACTGACTCCAACTCAAGCTGAGCCGGAAATCCTCCCGGAGATTTCCGGCGCTCGGAGATTTTTGAGCCCCAGTCCGGAGATCTCCGAGTGACAGAAGAATTTCGACCAAGTCCATAACTCAGATGCGTACTGACTCCAAAACAATTTTAGCCGGAAATCCCCCCGGAGATTTCCGAGCCCCAATCCGGAAATCTCCGAGTGTCAGAGGATTTTCGACCAAGTCAAGAAGCCCAACCAGTACTGATCCAGTTTCAAATTCAGCCGGAAATTGCACCGGAAATTTCCGGGGTCCGGAGATCTCCGGTCCTCAACCCGGAGATTTCCGGGCTGGCGGCTGTGCAACGGGCAGATTTTGGGGAGGGCTATAAATACCCCTCCACCTACCTCCAGCATTTTAAGCTTCCAGATTTTCTCTCTCCTCCATTAGTGCTGAAGCTTGTTTCTCCCGGATCTCTCAGTCAAGCCATTCAAATCCGTTGATACTTGGGGATCTGAGGGAGAAGCCACCGATCTACATCTCCACCGAAGCGATTTGACTTTCCCCCTCTATTTCTTGAGGGGCAACGAATCTAGGGTTCCTTTGTGGATAGCTAGGTTCAACCTTGTGTAATTTGATCCTTTGTGGATTCCTTTGTGGAAGTGACCTCTTGTGGTCGTTGTGAGAGCCCCCAATTCAGTTGTGGGTGTGTGCCTCACGAATTTGTACGGGATTTTCTCCGCCCTTAAAGGAGTCCTTAGTGGAAGTGTGGATTCGCACCTTTGTGGTCGAATTCACAGGAGAATAGGGTGAGGCCTTTGTGGCGTTGAGCAAACCTTTGTGGTAGCTCACACCTCTCCAACGAGACGTACACCTATGTGGTGGAACTCGGGATAAAACCTTGGTCTTCGAGTTCCTACGGTTGTTTCGTTCCACTCTCCTTTACCGCATCTTTATTTCCTGTACTTGTTTTTGTTTCCTTGTAGTTTGTCACTTGTATCATCTAGTTGCACATCTAGACAATTTACTTTCCGCTAGCCTAAAAACTGAAAAAGAGATAAAAATTGGTCACCACCTATTCACCCCCCCCCCTCTAGGTGGTCAACTGCCGTTCAATTGGTATCAGAGCCAGGTTGTCTCTTAAAAGCTTCACCGCTTGAGACCAACCTTGGACAATGCAAGTTGACCCAAAAGAGGGTTCCGAAACGGACGCCGCGACTTTGGCGGCAATGCAAGAGAAAGGTGCCACTATGGCCGATATCAACTCTTTGGAAACAAAGTTGACATCGTCTATACAGACCGAGTTCAAGAAGTTTCATGATATGCTTGAGTCTCTCAAGACATCTAAAGAAACCTCTCTTGCATTTCCCTCAAAGCCTCCGGTGCCTCCGGGCATTACTCTTGATGTGGACCCCGAATTGATAAGGGGAAAGCAATTGCCTTTGGATGGGAAGGGTGATGCTAGTAGTTCCTCAATCCATCAAAACACTCCATCATCCAATGATGAAGTGCCTAAAGGCTACAACGCCACTCCTCCCCCATCCCAATACCATACCCCCGATCCCATTATTCCTCACCCGCAAGTTTCTCATAGGGGTGATCCCCCATTGCTTAAAGATTACACCTTTTCTCAATGGCAATACATGATGAAGTCTCATGTTTGCAGCTCTTCAATCGAGTTGTGGCGCATCATTCAAGTTGGATACAAGCCGCATGATCCGACCAACCTAACAAGAAGAGAAGTGGTGGAGGCTCAACTTGATGCCACCGCTCTCTACATGATCCAAAAGGCGGTTGGGAACAAGGACATGGCTCGCATTCAACATCTCACCACCGCCAAGGAGACATGGGAGGGTCTATCCGAGTTGTTCGTTGGAAATGATAGCATGAGAAGGAACCGCTATGACTCTTTGAGCAATGAATCCGAGGGCTTCTTCAAGCTTGATGGTGAAGACCATGAGATGATGTATCAAAGATTAGTGACCATAGCCACAAGCTTTCGAGAAGTGGGTGCCTCTCATATTGATGATGCTTGGATCAAAAGGAAGTATGTTAGCTCTATGATGGCTTGTGAGCCTACCGACGTCAAGAGTCTTCAAGGAAGACACAACTATCATCTCATGACATCTAATGAGGTTATGCAAGAGATGGCCGCATACAAAGTGGCCACGAAGAATGCTCAAGATGCAAGGGCAAGGGCTCTTGGAATGCAAAGAGGCACAACCAACCTTGCTTTGAAGGCTACTGTTGAGGAAGACAACGATGATAATGATCTTGGAAGATTTGCCGCCATGTCCGAGGAAGCACTCAAGATTGCTTACAATGACCATCTTGCTCTTGCAGCTCGCACCTTTTGGAACAATCCCTCAAGAGGCAAGATGCGTTTTGACAAGAATGCACCTCAAGCCGATAGGGTCTCACCCTCAAAGTCAAGGACATGTTACAATTGTAAAGACAAGTTCCGGTTCGTTGCCGAGTGCCCTTATGAGAAGGTGGACGTCTAGTGCTCAAGGACAAAACCAAGATGCCTCCCAAGAAGGCCTATGGAAAGAAGAAGCCTTTCAACAAGAAGCCTCGCATCATGTTGTTGACTCAAGAGGAGTATCCCACCGATGATGAAGAGTCGGAGGAAGAAACCCCAAATGAAGTGGCGGCCCTTGCCACTACCTCGACAACTATCATCTCTCCATCAACGACAAGAACTCCTTCAACTACGACAAGCTCTTCATCATCTCTATTCACATCGCCTAATGAGAACCCCATCACCAAGAGTTCAAAGTGTCTTATGGCAAAGGCATCGGAGGTACCTTCATCCTCCTCCTCTCTCATGAATGAAATGAATGAGATTGATGATGCCTCTAGCTTTCAAATCAAGAAAGAGCTTGTGGCGTTCGACTCCTTTATCACTAACTTGCAAGGTGATAGCAAGAAACATGTTGGTGCCCTCATGGTTCGAATTGGTGAGCTAGAACATCTCAATGAAGAGAAGGGTAAGATCGAAAGAGAAGACGCTATTTCTCTATCTTATTTGAAGTCCTCTCTTGAGGAGATTGAAGAGTCTCATGCTCGTCTTGAGGAGCAACTTGAAACTATTGAGGAAACTCATAACTCCTCACATGCTAAGCTCATTAAGGATCGTGATATGTACTTTGCTAAATTCAAGATGGCTCAACAAGATAAAGCCGAATTTGCGGTTGGGCATGTTCGACTCATTGAGGACATGGAAAAGCTCGTCATAGCTCACAAAGCTTTGGAGAGTGAACATGCTCTTCTAAAAGAGTCGTATGCCCAACTTCAAACTCGGCTAACTAACCTTGATTCTCTTAGCATCTCTACCTCTAAGTGTTCTTGTGATAATGCTAATCTTGTGAAGGAGAATGCTAGGTTGAAGAGTGAGATGACTAAGGCCGCCACATCCAAGATCATCCTTCTTAAAGGTAAACAAGTTGTTGAGACTCCCATCGTGGAGCCTCACACTCGACAAGGAAAGGAAGGTCTTGGATATGTGCCTCCCATTAAGTTGAATGCCAAGAAGGGCATTCCCAAGAGCATCAAACCCATTCAAGCCAAGAAGGCCGACTCCATTCAATCCAAGGAAGGTCTTGCGAGTAGGAATGTCACAAGGGGCAAACCTACTCGTAAAGATCACGCCGGGGACAACAACCCTAACTATACTTTATATGTCGATTATTATGGGAATGTTTGTGCTCGTTACATTGGACCCTACTATGGTTTTATTTCATATGCTATTTGGGTTCCTAAATCTCTTGTCGCTAACCATAAAGCACCCATTGTGAAGCAATGGGTTGCTAAATGCAAGGATTAATCTCTTGTAGGATCTTGCTCCCGGTGGTTCAAAATGGATAATTGATAGTGGATGTACAAGTCATATGACCGGGAGCAAAGAACTTGTTACAGAGTTGAAACCTAATGAAGATCAAGTAACCGTAACTTTTGGTAACTTATCAAGGTCTAATGTAACCGGGTTTGGCAAAGTGGTAGTTGCCCTCGACATTTCTCTTGTCAATGTCATGCTTGTTGAATCTCTTGGCTATAATTTGTTATCGGTTCGTGCCTTAACAAAGATGGGGATCTCTCCCTTAATTGATAAGGACATTGTGGTCCTCTTGTGGAGCAAGTCGCTAAGTGTGGCTTTCGTGGGACACGTGGAGCATGAGCTCTATGTGGTGGACTTCTCCGGAGCCACCACTTCTCAAGCCATGTGTCTCTTCGGAAAAGCCGACGTGGGTTGGCTTTGGCATCGCCGACTAGCTCACGTAAACATGCGTACTTTGCAAAGTCTTCACAAGGGTGGCCACATTCTTGGACTAAAAGATCATGTTTCCTTTTCAAGGGATCGAATTTGTAGAGCTTGTGTGGAAGGCAAGATGCATGACATTCCTCATCCAAGCAAGACCATCATATCGTCATCCCGGATTTTTGAACTCCTTCATGTTGATCTATTTGGACCAATTCCGGAGATAAGTCTTGGTGGCAAGAAATATTGCCTCGTGATTGTTGATGACTATTCAAGATATACTTGGGTCTATTTCTTCAAGACCAAGGATGAAACTCAACAAGTCTTCATCGATTTCTCAAAGGAAGTTCAACGCCAATATGACCTTCCCATTTTGGTTATTCGTAGTGACAATGGGTCGGAATTCAAGAACTACACTCTTAACGACTTTCTTAGTGAAGAAGGCATTCGTCATCAATATTCCGCTGCTTACACTCCTCAACAAAATGGCGTTGCAGAACCGGACTCTCATCGATATGGCGAGATCTATGTTGGCAGAGTTCAAGTCTCCCATCAACTTTTGGGCGGAGGCTATTTCCACCGCATGTCACTCATCTAATCGCCTCTACTTCCGCAAAGGTTTGAAGAAGACTCCATATGAGATCCTCACCGGCAATAAACCCAACATTGGCTACTTCCGAGTGTTTGGATGTAAGTGCTATTATCTAGTCAAGGGTGTCCGGTTGGGTAAGTTTCACTCTAAGTCTCTTGAGGGGATCTTTGTCGGTTATGGTAGCGAGTCCCACACTTATAGAGTCTTTGATAAATCCTCCCGGATTATCATAGAGTCTTGTAGTGTGGAATTCGATGAAAATGATGGCTCCCAAGTGGAGCAAGTTGGTGTTTGTGATGTAGGTGATGAACAACCTTTTGATGCTATTAAGAAGATGGGGGTGGGCTTTCTACGCCCAATTGAAGTCCATAAAGAAGTTGTTCAAGATGATTCAAGTTCTCCCATCAAGGAAACCTCACCATCACAAGAACCACAAGGTGGCTCACCCGTAGAAAATGATGATTCCCCTCAAGAACAATCTCAAGATCCTCCTCAACAAGGGCATGCTTTTTCTTCTCAAGATGAAGCTCATGATGAATCGCAACAAGATCTTCATCAACAAAAAGATCATGCCTCCTCCACCAAGATTATCGAAGCCAACTCCACTTCTCCAAGTTCTACTCAAGGGAAAGATCATCCTTCTCCACCTCATGAAAAGACTTCTCATGATGATCAAGGCCCACAAGAAGGTCAAGACGAGGATCCAAAGGATCAAGATGGTCAAGAAATTGTCCCCACCACAAGGGCGGCAATTGAAACTCGTCGTCAAGCTCGCTTTGCAAAGTCTTTGGAACTTAGAGCATTATCTCTCGACAAGGTCATTGGTGATATTCGAGCAAGGGTCTCCACACGAAGTCAATTAGCTCACTTTAGTGAGTATCAAGCACACATTTCCATGGTCGAGCCCAAGAAAGTCTTTGATGCTCTTGAAGATCCCGATTGGCTAGGGGCTATGCATGAAGAACTAAACAACTTCGAGCGCAACAAAGTGTGGCGTCTAGTTGAGAAGCCTAAAGATTGCCGCAACATTATCGGCACTAAGTGGATCTTCAAGAACAAGCAAGATGAACATGGTATCGTTGTGAGGAACAAGGCGCGGTTGGTGGCTCAAGGCTTCTCTCAAGTCGAAGGCATCGATTTTGGAGAAACTTTCGCGCCGGTCGCAAGACTCGAATCGATACGTATTCTCATCGCTTTTGCTTCTCACCATGGTTTCAAATTGCAACAAATGGATGTAAAATCTGCTTTTCTTAATGGTCCATTGCAAGAACTTGTTTATGTTAAACAACCCCCGGGTTTTGAAAACCCCAACCATCCTCACCACGTCTATGTCTTGGACAAAGCTCTCTATGGCCTTAAACAAGCCCCCCGTGCATGGTACGAGCACTTGAGAGAGTTCTTGGTAGACCGTGGATTTGAGGTTGGGGTAATCGATCCCACTCTTTTCACTAAAAAGGTTAATGGTGAACTCTTCATTTGTCAACTATATGTCGATGACATTATCTTCGGTTCTACTAACCGTGTGTTCAATGATGAGTTTTCCAAGCTAATGACCGACAAGTTCGAGATGTCCATGATGGGTGAACTCAAGTTCTTTCTTGGCTTTGAGATAAAGCAATTGAGGGAAGGGACTTTCATTTTTCAAGCCAAGTATATTCAAGAGATGATCAAGAAATTCAAATTGCTTGGACTTAACGGTGTGACGACTCCTATGCAAACCAAGTGCCACCTCCAACTCAACCCCGACGGTAAAGAGGTAGACCAAAAGGAGTATCGTTCTATGATTGGGTCTCTTCTTTATTTGTGTGCCTCTAGGCCCGATATCGTTTTAAGCGTGGGAGTGTGTGCTCGTTATCAAGCCGCGCCTAAGGAAAGTCATTTGATGGCCGTAAAGAGAATCTTCAGATATTTGGTTCATACCCCTTGCTTTGGGTTGTGGTATCCCAAAGATGGCACATTGTCTCTTTGTGAATATACGGATTCCGATTGGGCGGGCGACATTGATGATAGGAAGTCCACATCCGGAACGTGTCAATTTCTTGGAAGATCTTTGGTGAGTTGGTCCTCGAAGAAACAAAATTGTATCTCATTATCCACGGCGGAGGCTGAGTATGTTGCTGCCGCAAGCGGATGTACTCAACTTCTTTGGATGCGACAAACTTTAAAGGATTACGGTGTCCTCTTGGACAAAGTGCCGCTTTTATGTGACAATGAGAGTGCCATCAAAATTGCGTACAATCCGGTGCAACATTCAAGGACCAAGCACATTGAGATTCGTCATCACTTCATCCGCGATCACGTGGCACGAGGAGATATTGATCTATCATATGTTGGTACAAGGGATCAATTGGCGGATATCTTCACGAAACCCCTTGATGAAGCCCGTTTTTGCTACTTGAGGAATATGCTCAATATCATAGATTCTCGGGCCTTGGCTTGAGCTCCGTACACACACTCCAACGTTTAAGGTTTTATAAGATCTAGAGGTACGCATGGACTTAGGGGGAGTGTTTTCCTAATACATTGGACTCTTCCTCCCCCTATTATGCATATAGTGACATATCATTGCTAAAACTTCAAATTGAATCTAATTTGTGAGCTTCAATGTTGAGATGTAGTTATGGACCCAAGATATATCTTCGCGGTACCATGCTACAACTCATACATGGTGGCCTCGGCCACCACCTCTCTTTCTCTTTGGATTCCATTTGGTTTTATTATTTTATTCTCACTTGCATTGTCTTTGGTTCTTTTGGGAAAACACACTCTTGGTGGTCTTCTTTTGTGTTTTATGGTTTTTGCAACTTGAGTGTGTCTTTTTTTCAGTTTGAGTATCTATCCTAAGCCTTTCACTGTCCTGTAAACATGCTTTTCCCCACTCATGTCCCTTTTTGGTATCTTGTTCCTGGAGTTTTTGGGTTTGAACGGAAATCTCCGAGCCTTACTCGGAAATCTACGGGCCACCAGAAAATTTCGAGACTAAGTCCTTTCAAAAATCAGCACTGACCTGTGTTGATTTTGACAGGAAATAGTCCCGGAAATTTCCGGAGTCCGGAAATTTTCAAGCTGAGACTCGGAAATCTCCGGCCCCTGCGATTTTCAGCACCTAAGTCCTTTTCAAATTCGGCACTGACCTCAGGCGAAGCTGAATCGGAATTAGAGCCGGAAATCTCTGAGGTCCGGAAATCTCCGGTCCGTTGTCCGGAAATCTCCGAGTGTGCCAAAAGTTTTCCAGGGCCAAGTCCTATCCGGAAATAGCCCCGGAAATCTCCGGCACCCGGAAATTTCCGAGCCTCAGTCCGGAAATTTCCGGTTCAAATTTTCCTGTCTATATAAGGGCACGGGTGGACCGGCCGGTTCGGCCAGTTCATCCACCCCGTGCCCTAATCCTCTCTCTCCTCCGAAAATCTCCATTTTTTCCTTTCCTCGCTGCGGGTGGATCGTTCGAGGGTTTCTTGCGTGCTTCGGGGATCTGCTTCTCCTCGTCAAGGGCTTCGTTTCCATCCGCACGCTTTTCGCAATGTCCTCCGGTAACTCCTCTTATTTCAAATCTAGGACGAAACTTGTTTTCGTTTAACCTAGCAGATTTAGGAGGTTGTTGGTTGTTTCCTTTGGTAGAATTGCTCCCCTAGGCATGTTCTACCTTCCATATGCACATATCTGTTTTTCATCCATAGATTTTGTTCAGATCTGTCAAAATTTCGTGCAGACCGGAAATTTCCGGTCCTCACTCGGAAATCTCCGGACCCCGGAGATCTCCGAGTCAGACCCGGAAATCTCCGGCCTGCTCAGAATCAAAACAGCTAAGTCCAGAAACTATGTTTGCCAAAACTTTTCTAGTATGTTCCTTTTTCAATCTTGGACATGAGTGCTTACCCCATATGCTTTCCATCCACTCTATGCTGTGTACCTGCAGGTTCCAACCCTCGTGGCCGCTACAAGCAAATAGCTACTCGCGGAAGAGCCAAACCAGTTCACTCACGCCCTCCCAGTGGGTCCTCCAGTGAAGAGAACTCACAAACTGAGTCCTCAGCCATCCTCAGGAAACCTATTGGTGCTAATAAGAAGAAGAAGACCGAGCTCCGCCTTGAAGACTTCAACAAAGGAAGTTTTCGCAAGTGGCGAAGTGACCTATCCTATGATGTGGAGTCTGATGGTCCCACTTACTTTTGCACTGAGATGGCATGGATCTACAAGGAAGTCTATCAGAAGTTCTCCATTGACAAGCCAATCTGCCCCATGAAGTGGATTGACTTTGACAAATTAACGAAGAAGGCAGATTATTTTGGTGGTGCTGTGAAGGTGTGTGGTCTTTTGGGTTTGGAGCCATTGATGAGAACTGAGTGCAGCTACAGCGTCTCTCTTATACATCAGTTCTATGTCACTGTGGTGTTTGACTCCTGAGAGGATATTGGGATGACTTGGATGTCTGGCAGGCAACGCTTGACTTCTTCCTTCAGAGAGTTTGCTCAGATTCTTGGATGTCCTTTCCGTGGTCTATCTACTGCAGCTGGTGCCCGCATGCATGTCCATGGCGTGTCCTACAACAAACACGTCATGACTGATCTATACCAGCCTGGAGGGAGGATTGGCTCTCAGAATGGCCTCCTACCCACTTATGATATCCTACTGCGCATGTTCCGTTGGACCATTGCTCCCATTGCCGGCAATGCAGGTAATATTGCCGGGGCTCTAGTAAACTTGATGGCCAAAGCTCATGATGCCTATCTTGGGGAGTATGCAGTTGAGCAGGAAGTCTATAAGGTGGATGTCATGGATTTTATTTTCCAGGAGATGTCCCTAGCAGTCTTTGAGAGGAAAGTTCCTCCATATGCTCCTTATATCATGCTGCTCATCAAGAGCCTCTACAAGCTGTCTGAGCAAGGCGGTGATGACTTTGATGCAGCTTTTGCCACTCAGCCTCACAAGCCAGCCCTGCTTGTCCAGAAATCTGCTCACTTGGTTCAACAACAAGCCACCATGCATGAGATCAATGAAGATGACATTTTTGGTGGTCCATCTAGGGTTCCCTCCAATCCCAACATCAAGAAAGCTGCCAAGAAAAGTCGCCCCTGGGTAGTTCGAGCAATTGAGAAAATCATGAACATGAACTGTTGCATTCACAGTGAGAACTACTCCATCTACTCTCAGAACCATCGCATTATGCAGCGCCAAGAAGCAATGATGGCTCACATGAAGATGCCTGCTCCGAAGCAACCTTTGAAGCCTCGGGTTCCCTTCAAGGATTGGAATGCAGATGGTCTCACATTTGATTGGGATGATGTTGTGCCAGAGGACAGCGATCTTGAGAATGCTGACACGGAGGAGGAAGAGGAAGATGATCAGGATGCGGGTTCCGACTCTTGAGTCATGGGACGTTAGTGGAACCTCCTCCCTTTTTTGGTTCTCTTGATGCCAAAGGGGGAGAAATATCTCTAGGACTCTCGGGATTTGCATGGGCTAAGAGCACTTCTTTCTTTTCGCTTTGCTTTCTTCAGTGCTCTCTTATTTCGTGACTGTGGTTGTTTCGTCATGTGTGTGAGACATGAGTACTGTTAAATTCTTTATTGTAATAACTACTTATCTTAGTTTGTTGCTTCTATTGTGTTTGTGTGTGCTTTGTAAAATCTAGAGGGAGTGTTGATCCTAAGGAATGTGCACTTTGTATTCCAAAGACATTCTTAAATAGTGCACTCACTTAGGGGGAGCTCCGTCTATATTTTGCAAATCCACTCTTTTTTTTGTGTTGTCATCATTCGCCAAAAAGGGGGAGATTGAAAGTGCATTCTATGTACTCCCAAGTTTTGGTGACTAATGACAACACAAAAAGTATTCTAATGTTTGTGATGAAGCATGCAGGCTATTTTACAGGTTGACTGTCAAAGAGGAATACTTAGGTTGCCTAAATGTCATTTCAATTACACCTGGTTTTTGTTCAGGATTTCAGTCAGGATATTTCCGGGGCCCGGAAATTTCCGGTCCACAGACCGGAGATTTCCGAGCCATCCTTAATTATCACTAAGTCTAAATTGAAATGCGTACTGACTCCAACTCAAGCTGAGCCGGAAATCCTCCCGGAGATTTCCGGCGCTCGGAGATTTTTGAGCCCCAGTCCGGAGATCTCCGAGTGACAGAAGAATTTCGACCAAGTCCATAACTCAGATGCGTACTGACTCCAAAACAATTTTAGCCGGAAATCCCCCCGGAGATTTCCGAGCCCCAATCCGGAAATCTCCGAGTGTCAGAGGATTTTCGACCAAGTCAAGAAGCCCAACCAGTACTGATCCAGTTTCAAATTCAGCCGGAAATTGCACCGGAAATTTCCGGGGTCCGGAGATCTCCGGTCCTCAACCCGGAGATTTCCGGGCTGGCGGCTGTGCAACGGGCAGATTTTGGGGAGGGCTATAAATACCCCTCCACCTACCTCCAGCATTTTAAGCTTCCAGATTTTCTCTCTCCTCCATTGGTGCTGAAGCTTGTTACTCCCGGATCTCTCAATCTAGCCACTCAAATCCAATGATACTTGGGGATCTGAGGGAGAAGCCACCGATCTGAAGGGGTTACGATGCAAAAACAATAATTTTTCTAGCGAACGAAACCCTAACTAGCCAGGATCTATCTAGTAAAAGCGATAACGGTGGCGGAACGAGTCACATTACCTCCATGTAGACCGATAGCGGGGATTACGCTCCGGCACAAGCGTTGACGATGAAGTCGTACGTAGCCGACCTCGAGGTCGCGAAGATCTTGCTGCGATGTCGAAGTCGATGACGCCGGGGTGCCGATGATGATCTGCGTCGACGGGCGTCGGGCGGAAGAAGGCAGAGCACCAGCACCAGGGCTGGTGCGCCGGCAGCAGCAGGGGGCGAGACGATGTCGCCCAAGCTCCTCAATAGAGTAGCCTCCGAGCACTCGCAAACATACGGAGCCTAGCGACAACTCCCGGTCATTCAGATCGAGCTGAAATCGCAGGAGTAGATCTTATCTGGAATCCCGCAGAGCAACGGCGCTCTGCGGTATGGCTTAGGTGGAGAGAGACCCCTTTCCTCAGCTCGGCGCGGCTCCGACTTGGGAACCACGAGATCGAGAGAGAAATCGGGAATTAATTGGATTTTCCTACGAATTAAATCAATTAATATGCCTTGCTATATAAAGGGGGAAGGGGTGTGCAAACCCCCTTGGCTCCCCCATGTGGGACTAAAGGAGGAGAGGGGAGGGGGGGTTCGGCCGAACCCCCCTTGGGCTTGTCCCACTCCTATTCCAACTCGGACTAGGAGGCCCAAGCCTCCCCCCCCCCTCCTTGGAGGGTGCGGTTTCCCCCTCTTGGGCCCTCTTAGGGCCCATGTAGGTGGGAACCCCATTTTTCCTTTATTTAATTAATATTAAATTAATATAAAAATCCCATTAATTCATAATTAATATATTTATATATAATTCAATATCCCATGACTCCGAAACTATTTCGAAATCACCCGAACAACTTTCGGACATTCCCGGAACCATTCCACATCTCCCCGGAACTCCTTCCGGACCACCGGAACTCTTTCCGGATCATTTCTCTCTCTCCAACAAAAACCTATAAAATTCCAGAACCTATCTCCTAGTGTCGCTAAGACCTTAAGTTTGTTACGCTACGGTTCGGGAACACTCCAGACATGGTCGAGACACTCCGCTCACCAATGATCGTTAGGGATACCTGGAAATATATGAAGACCCCTGTGCATTCCACGAATATCTTCGTTGAACCATAAGTATGATATTCATTCCCTTTGTCTCTGTGATACTACCTTGTCCGAGATATGATCGTAGACACACCGATGCCTTTGTTGTATCTCGTTACCGACGAAGATTATTAACTTGTCTGCGATATTACATCTCCATGACCTAGTCATAAGCTGCGCAGCTATATAGATGCAATATCACCGAGTGGGCCCAGAGTATCTTTCCATTACAAGAATGAACAAATCCCGCTCTTGATCCTTACGTCTTGATGCTCTTTCGGAATACCCAAGATGGACACCGTTATTGTCATGCTATATAAGACACAACGTTTGATGCTCTCAAAGTATTCCTACGAAGCATTAATAAGTACGGTAAGCTATCATACTCTTATCTATTGCAAATGACAAACATCGTAATACGATCTTTATTGCAATACTTTGCGTATGTCCACCACCTTATTCAACTAACAAGATGACCCCATTGTCAACCGACGTCATTGTCCTTGATCGGGAATCTCGATCAACTGTTTCCCAATGGACTAGCTCATATAGAGGCTTGCTAGGGACCTGGTTGTCTATGTATCACACGTGTATTAATAATTCCGATTAATACAGTTATAGCATAATACACAAACCTATTATAAACTTATGAGATAATGCAATAAATACTACTTATTTATTTGCCTCTAGGGCATATCTCCTTCAGTCTCCCACTTGCACTAGAGTACAAATAAACCAGCTGCATTTTACTTTATCAAAATCCCTTATCAAATAAGAATCATTCGATGATGCTTGCTTGTGGAAAAGTGTTACTGTACAATCCATGATTGTGCATGCTTTTGCGATCCACTGACATCAACTTGCTTGATATCATTATGTTGTCCAACAACATATATGAAAATACCGTAACTAAGTGTGACTTTCGTTTCCCAGCGCTTACTCTGATTATACTAACCAGATAACTGCCCTGAAAAACACACTCAGCCACGCAGAGCCCCTTGTAACAATTACAAACTCGCGATATCTGCAAACTTTCACACCAATGTAGAAAACTTGACATTCAAATGTCAATTCCTTAACTAACGCACTTCTACTTCCAGTAAATTCCAAATTTACTTTCATAACTGCTCTTATTCCAAGAACATCGGTTATATTTCATCGAGCAGATAATATGATTTTTGTATGACGTCTAATATTACATAATAGACCCACATGTCATACAACCATTACTTTAATGCATCATTACTCTTAATGATCAATTGGATTTCAAAGGACCATCCTTTTGATTCTATTCTGACTCCTCAGATATAATCCAAAAACAACTCGACAAACTATTTAAAATTCCCGTTCTATTTTAAAATAGACACTAACTTTCAAATAGTTTCACAACTTCATCCTATTCTATTGTTACAGTTTCACAATGTGTTAACTACACAAAATGACTTCGACTCCCACTCAAATTATGTCTCCACATATTTGACAACACGAGCTCCCACTCAAAAATATGTTCTTCACATATTCCACCTGAGTAAACTAACTATGACTCCCACTTAAATCGACATTTTGGCCTAACCAAAATCATTGATCTATTATCAATTCGAATTCAATACAAACTCCAGTATTACATTAATACAAATCCCTCAGACTTCAAGCATGTCTACATAAATGCAGTCAACAAATCTGATCTTGTGCAAGACACGTTTCTTGACAAGATATGCTCCCGCGTCTTTCTTATAGTCACATTTCTCATATAACACCTTATATGACGATTAAACAATCTTATTCCTCTAATAAGAATTGCAGCAACAATTACTCTCTTAATCCTTTCAAATGCAACTTTGGATTTCCAGGCTCAAAAGCCTTTGTTCGTATTCCGATATTTTCTCAACTTTCTTTGTATTCATAAAGTGTACCTTGATCTGTCAACAAGATCTGAAATACTTAATACAGTGCTGTGACCTGACAGCAATATTAAATATAACATCACTTTATTTAGAAGTTTCTTTCATGAAAATATTATGATCTTTATGAAGAGGATTGCAAGCAGAAAACAATTTTCTAGTCTCCCTCACTCTTAATCACTAAACTTTCATTAGCAGACATATACTATTTGGAACACCTTCCAACATAGGTCTGACACTTTATTCCAATCCATAAACCATAATTCGAAAAATCATCTTTTTCTCGGAATTACATAGACAACAAACTGAACTTTGTTTCTAATTGGTTTTGGAATACACTCTCATCTAATGCGAGCAATCTACAAAGAATCACTCATGTATATTCCGAATTATCGCATAATCATATACATGTCGACACTACTGTCGATCCTACGAATTCTTGTTGAGAAAAACATCTATTTTCTAAAGTGGATATCGACTATAATGTTTCGAACATATTAGGAGATTCTAAGACTGATTCTGACAGACCACACTTTATTTAAAATAGAGCATGATTATAATTCCCCACATATCACTATATATGACATTATAATTTTGTGAAGCAAATTTCCACAAGTCTCTTGCGCCGAAATCATAATTCAAAAAACACTGTCCTTTGATCGAATTTTGTGAACACAATGTTCACTAATCTTTCTTCTGAAAAACCCCATTTGATCTATTATCAAATTAATCTCAGACTCCATAATTTATCGGGCAAATACTCCTATTTACCAAAGTCATGGAGGAATTCGGATCAAGTAGTAAACACCATTAATTAATCATTAAAAATGACACTCAATTAATTTCCGCCAGTATTGCAGCTTCAATACTTGATTTCAAACTTAATCAACTAAGCACTTGAAATACTTAAATGGATCAAGACACCCATTACTTCTTTCCTTGCTTTTATGACTAAACTCGACGGTGTTTGTTCTAGTAATAGAACTCTTATTCATAGGACACGCTATTTTATCATTTCTACAATTATGAATACTTATCATACAATCAATGTAACTGAGATGTGGAATCTTTATTCATAAGATAAAACAACGGACTTGTTCCATAACATAAAACAACTGAACTTGTCTTATTACATGAATAACTTTGTCTTGCAACAATCAAGACACACACACTCGCTCACTATTACAAAAGATCGTATCAAAAACTATTGATGATAACTATGATAACTTGAGGAAGTGAACACCAAAAGGCCATCAACTCCTTGACTACCAGCTTCAGCGCCAGGTCACATCAAACTGCGCCGCATATATGTGATACCTGTTTCACAAACAGAACAAGTATCAAATACTTCATCATATACCAAGGGCGAATTCATAATTCTGCATATATCAAATATATACCTGTAGCATCGAAGATCTCTCCTTCGATGGAATCAACCTTCAGAGACTGGAACTCACGTACGAACTTGTAGAAGTTCATATCGTCGGCTTTCAAAATGTACTTGCGCACATGCTTCTCATAGCTAGGAGGTAGAGATATCAGGACAGTCCGAATGGCACAAGAATCTGCCATCCAGTAATCGAAGACCATCGTCAGCTGGAAGTAGATGTCATACAATCTCTTCAAATGTGTCTTCAGATAGGTATGCTCCTCCATGTGAATGGTCTGGAACATTCTAAGCTTCCTGAATTGCTCACGCTTTAATTCATCTCCGAAGTGAGTCTTTATCGCATCCATCATGACGCTTGGCTCCTTGCGTCGAAACATCTCTTTCAACTCGGGTGCCAGGCATACGGTCATGGTGATCTCCACTTCAATGAATATGTCTCGACGCCTACGGAAATCATCTTCCTCCTCCTCGCTTGCAGAATCTCCTGGTCCTCCTCCTAACGGTTCATCGAGAACATATAGAATGTTGTTGTGTTCGAGAATGTTTCTAAAACCCCTGTACCATCTGATGAAGTTGGACCCGTCGGCTTCTAATGTAGCATCCGGGCTCTTGAGGAAGTAACCGAAGTATAGTTGCGTAGTCTACAGATGTGATCGCAAAAGAGGTAAGGTTAAGTTTATAATATGTAGGTGAGTTTTAGTTCTATAATCTCATTATCAAAAACACACCTCACCAAAATTATTATCCCTAACATAATAATGGCGATGACACGACCCTCATCCACCACACTACCCCCGATCATCACGGCCGGCAGCACAACTTCAAAGGTGGACATAAATGTCGATCATAACAACTCTATGACTCGTGCTCGATCTTTCGATCTTCCCGTGTTCCGAGGCCATACCTCTGAGTATGCTAGGCTCGCCAATCAAACCTCTAAGACCCTGCGCGTGCAACATGGCTTACACCCACTGTACGCGAACGACGAGATGTGTGACACCCGATCATCACGGCCTGCCTCATAACGTAGAACTTTCTTGATGGTGCGCAACGAGGGAGAACACAATTTTGGTATTTTGTTAGGGATCATCCTATTTATGACGCTACCGTTGTATATCTAGCATATAAGCAATCAATAGGATGCACACACAACAGCACACAATAATGATGCAATGAAGTGCGATGTGACATGGTCGATGCGCCTGGACCTTCATGGCGCCATGTGCCTGGCCCCCGGCGCCCCGGCATGGCTCCGAGTCTACGGAACCCTCCAATGCCTCCGACAGTACGAGTAATAACAAAACTTACCGTAACCATGTCACATAAAATAACGCCTCTGCAAAACAAAGTTAGACGCCTCTAGCTTTATTTAGTTTTGCAAATTTTACGTGGCATATAGGCTTATTCGTAAGAGAATCGCTTCCCTACCTACGAACTTTGTACCACAACGTCGATCGTATAATTGCATGTTTAAGCATCCCTTTCGGGCCCTCCATTGAAAATGCTTTGCCGACTAGAGAGAGAGAAACAGACACCCGCGAGCCACAGATACGGTGCAAGCCGTATGTCAGTAGTGGAACCAGTCTCGCGTAAGCGTACGCGTAAAGTCGGTCCGGCCGCTTCATCAACTCAATACCGAAGGCATCGCAAGTGCACGCTAGAGGGTAGCAAATATAAGAAAGACGCCCTCATTCAACATGAGTTCTAACCGTACCAGCAGTACTACGCATAGATCGGCTCTGAAACCACTGAAGGGGTTACGGTGCAAAAACAATAATTTTTCTAGCGAACGAAACACTAACTAACCAGGATCTATCTATCTAGTACAAGCGATAACGGTGGCGGAACGGGTTACATTACCTCCATGTAGACCGATAGCGGGGATTACGCTCCCGCACAAGCGTTGACGATGAAGTCGTATGTAGCCGACCTCGAGGTCGCGAAGATCTTGCCGCGATGTCGAAGTCGATGACGCCGGGGTGTCGATGATGATCTGCGTCGACGGGCGTCGGGCGGAAGAAGGCAGAGCACCAGCACCAGGGCTGGTGCGCCGGCAGCAGCAGGGGGCGAGACGACGTCGCCCAAGCTCCTCAATAGAGTAGCCTCCGAGCACTCGCAAACATACGGAGCCTAGCGACAACTCCCGGTTATTCAGACCCAGCTGAAATCGCAGGAGTAGATCTTATCTGGAATCCCGCAGAGCAACGGCGCTCTGCGGTATGGCTTAGGTGGAGAGAGACCCCTTTCCTCAGCTCGGCGCGGCTCCGACTTGGGAACCACGAGATCGAGAGAGAAATCGGGAATTAATTGGATTTTCCTATGAATTAAATCAATTAATATGCCTTGCTATATAAAGGGGGAAGGGGTGTGCAAACCCCCTTGGCTCCCCCATGTGGGACTAAAGGAGGAGAGGGGAGGGGGGGTTCGGCCGAACCCCCCCTGTGCTTGTCCCACTCCTAGTCCAACTCGGACTAGGAGGCCCAAGCCTCCCCCCGTTCCTTGTAGGGTGCGGTTTCCCCCTCTTGGGCCCTCTTAGGGCCCATGTAGGTGGGAACCTCCTTTTTCCTTTATTTAATTAATATTAAATTAATATAAAAATCCCATTAATTCATAATTAATATATTTATATATAATTCAATATCCCATGACTCCGAAACTATTTCGGAATCACCCGAACAACTTTCGGACATTCCCGGAACCACCACATCTCCCCGGAACTCCTTCCGGACCACCGGAACTCTTTCCGGATCATTTCTCTCTGTCCAACAAAAACCTATAAAATTCCAGAACCTATCTCCTAGTGTCGCTAAGACCTTAAGTTTGTTACGCTACGGTTCGGGAACACTCCAGACATGGTCGAGACACTCCGCTCACCAATGATCGTCAGGGATACCTGGAAATATATGACGACCCCTGTGCATTCCACGAATATCGTCGTTGAACCATAAGTATGATATTCATTCCCTTTGTCTCTGTGATACTACCTTGTCCGAGATATGATCGTAGACACACCGATGCCTTTGTTGTATCTCGTTACCGACGAAGGTTATTAACTCGTCTGCGATATTACATCTCCATGACCTAGTCATAAGCTGCGCAGCTATATAGATGCAATATCACCGAGTGGGCCCAAAGTATCTTTCCATTACAAGAATGAACAAATCCCGCTCTTGATCCTTACCTCTTGATGCTCTTTCGGAATACCCAAGATGGACACCGTTATTGTCATGCTATATAAGACACAACGTTTGATGCTCTCAAAGTATTCCTACGAAGCATTAATAAGTACGGTCTCACGGTCTAAGGAATAAGCTATCATACTCTTATCTATTGCAAATGACAAACATCGTAATACGATCTTTATTGCAATATTTTACGTATGTCCACCACCTTATTCAACTAACAAGATGACCCCATTGTCAGCCGACGTCATTGTCCTTGATCGGGAATCTAGGGTTCCTTTGTGGATAGCTAGGTTCAACCTTGTGTAATTTGATCCTTTGTGGATTCCTTTGTGGAAGTGACCTGTTGTGGTCGTTGTGAGAGCCCCCAATTCAGTTGTGGGTGTGTGCCTCACGAATTTGTACGGGATTTTCTCCGCCCTTAAAGGAGTCCTTAGTGGAAGTGTGGATTCGCACCTTTGTGGTCGAATTCACAGGAGAATAGGGTGAGGCCTTTGTGGCGTTGAGCAAACCTTTGTGGTAGCTCACACCTCTCCAACGAGACGTACACCTATGTGGTGGAACTCGTGATAAAACCTTGGTCTTCGAGTTCCTACGGTTGTTTCGTTCCACTCTCCTTTACCGCATCTTTATTTCCTGTACTTGTTTTTGTTTCCTTGTAGTTTGTCACTTGTATCATCTAGTTGCACATCTAGACAATTTACTTTCCGCTAGCCTAAAAACTGAAAAAGAGATAAAAATTGGTCACCACCTATTCACCCCCCCCCCCCCCCCCCCCTCTAGGTGGTCAACTGCCGTTCAGTCAGGAAACTTGAACTTGATGAGTTTCATGATGTAAGGAGCATAGGGAATAGTGACCCTGGTGGTCATGGCTTCATACATCTCATTGTAGATGTAATCCATAACATCCACACTCCAGTCTGCATCAGGGTTAGGGTCCTCCACAATGCGGTGGGCATGAAGGAGCAAGTTGCACAGAGGGGTTACCACATTGTCATTGTTGCCACCACTTGGTGCAATGTTCTCACGGAGGATGCGCACAAGGACATCATAAAGAGGAAGCAAGTCTCGAGAATTGCCAGGTGTGGCTCCCTCACCATATAAGTGCACGGTCTGCTTCTTGTTGATCTTGTAAGGGTGGTGCATGTGATAGCCTTGGGGATTGTCACCATCAAACTTGTAGCCCAAAACCTTGGCAAACTCCTCAAAGTTGGACTCACAGAAAGATTCTCCAGTCATCCACTTAATTGTCTTCTTTGAGTCACCCTTGATCACTAGAGTGGCAAAGAACTGCATCACAAGCTGAGAGTTGTAAGGGCAACGAGTGAGCACTAGCCTCTCCAAGCCCATAGTCTTGACAAGATGTATAGCTTCAACAAAAGAGGCTTTCTTCTGCAGAGTTGCAAGGTCAAACAGATGCATAGGGCGAATGGGCTTCGACAGAGAGTAGTAGAGGTCCACGAGTATGTGCTCTTGCTCTTGACACCAAAAGCTGCGGTCATCCAGAGTGTTGTCCCTTGGCCTAAGGTACCAATCCCCTTGTCGGAGCTGAGAGTATTCAACAGAGTTTATCTTTGTATAGTTCAGACGTTGAGGAGCAGGAGCATTCTTCCTTTTCTTGGACGGTGGCTTGCTAGCAACAGCTTTCTTCCTCCTTTGAACAGGTGGGTTGCTTGAGGAGGCAGGACCCTTTCCCTTGTCAACAGGGGTCTTGCGAACATGTGCTCTTGAGGTGTTCCTTGATGCCCCAGCGGACGGACTCCCACTAGAACCTGTGAATTTGAGCATAGTGGGTAGCATAAGGTAAGTGCACACAAGTCAGGAGATTATACTCACATTAGGTAGGCATTTGATGAATCATATGTAGTTAAACATGAGTTAATCTTAAAACTGCAGTGTTCAGCTCGGAAATTCCGATTCAAACAAAACCGGAAATTCCGGGGGACCGGAAATTCCGAGTCAGTCTGAGTCGGAAATTCCGACCCAAACAGAAACAGTGCAGATCTGAGATTGACTCGGTCTAAAACTAGATCGATCCAACACAATGCAAAACTAATGTATGCAGATGGTAGGGAATGATGCTAGGAACAATCTCTACCAAGCAATCTTGAAACAAATAACTCCACATCAAGATCCTAGTGCAAGCACAAAAGGAAGAGGAAAAGTGAAGTTACCCTCATCCATTGAGGCCATTGCTTGGAGGAGTGAGTTCCCGGGGCGGAGGAGGAGCAGATCCGGCCGAGAAAGAGGTTCCCCGGCGGTCGGAGTGCTCCGGAGGGACTTGGGAACAGCAGGGGCGGCGGCTGGAGGAGAGGGAGGTCGGGGGTGGAAGAAGGGCACTAATGAGCCCTTCACCCCGAGCCTGCCCTTATATTTCTGGACAAACTGCCAGACCGGATATTCCGGGTGAACTTACACCGGATATTCCGAGTCACCGGATATTCCGGTTCAAAATGAACCGGATATTCCGACCTGCTGAACCAAAATCCCAGTTTTCAAAAGGATGACTTGTGTGCAATAGAGAGAAATGTTTTCAGGGGGAAGTAGGCTTGGGATAGATTTCCAAACTGTCATTGGTATACCATACTCAACTCACAACTACCAAAACGAAACATAAAGCGCCAAGTTGAGTAGGTTTCCCACATGCATGAAAAAGGAGGATAAATAGCAATAATAAGCTCCAAATAAAATCAACTCTTCAAAGAGAAGAGGTCGGTGGCCTAGGCCACCATGTAGGAGTGTATGACATGTCACCGCGAAGATGTATCTTGGGTACATAACCAATACTCGTCGTTTTAGCTCATTAGTCATAGGAATGAATATAGAGATAAAAGAACACTTGCTATCGGCATAATGGGGGGAGGGATGGTCCAATGTATTAGGACCGCACTCCCCCTATTTCCATGCCTACATCTAGACAAGATAAGATGCAATTACGCCCTAGGTGAGTGTGCAAGCGATCAAGCTAAGGACCTCGAATCAATGCTATTTAGCTCATTCCTCAAAAAGCAAAACCTTCCTTCCTCAAGGGGCTTCGTGAAGATATCCGCCAATTGATCCCTTGTGCCCACATATGATAAGTCAATGTCTCCTCGGGCCACATGATCTCTTATGAAATGATGGCGGATCTCAATATGCTTGGTTCTTGAATGTTGCACCGGGTTGTAAGCAATCTTGATGGCACTTTCGTTGTAACATAGAAGAGGCACTTTGTCGCAATCGACTCCGTACTCCTTTAAAGTTTGCCTCATCCATAGCAACTGAGTGCAACAACTTGCGGCGGCAACATACTCGGCTTCGGCGGTGGAGAGAGATATACAATTTTGCTTCTTAGAAGACCAACTTACCAAGGACCTCCCAATAAATTGACAAGCGCCGGAGGTTGACTTCCTATCATTTTGATCTTCCGCCCAATCGGAATCCGTGTACGCACATAACGAGAAATTTGCATCCTTGGGGTACCACAATCCAAAGGTTGGGGTATAAGCCAGATATCTAAAGATCCTCTTGACCGCCATATCATGGCTTTCTTTAGGAGCCGCCTGATATCTTGCACACACTCCTACGGCTAGCACTATATCCGGTCTAGATGCACAAAGGTAGAGAAGAGATCCAATCATGAAGCGGTATACCTTTTGATCCACATCCTTACCCTTGGGGTTGAGCTCAAGGTGACATTTGGTTTGCATTGGGGTAGAGGCACCCTTGAGCTCAAGCAACCCGTACTTCTTGAGCATGTCTTGAATGTACTTCGCTTGGTTGATGAACGTTCCTTCCTTCAATTGTTTGATCTCAAATCCGAGGAAGAACTTCATCTCACCCATCATAGACATCTCAAACCTGTCAGTCATAAGCTTAGAGAATTCTTCGTTAAATGATTTGTTAGTAGATCCAAATATAATGTCATCCACATATAATTGACAAATGAAAAGCTCTCCATTAACTTTCTTAGTGAAAAGTGTGGGGTCGATTTCCCCAACTAGAATCCACGGTCTACAAGTAGTTCTCTAAGGTGCTCGTACCACGCTCGTGGGGCTTGTTTAAGGCCATAGAGTGCCTTATCTAACTTGTAGACATGGTTCGGATACTTGAGGTCTTCAAACCCCAGTGGTTGCTTAACATAAACAAGTTCATTTAGTGGACCATTTAGAAAAGCGGATTTAACATCCATTTGTTGCAACTTAAAGTTATGATGAGAGGCATAGGCAAGAAGAATACGAATAGACTCAAGTCGAGCCACGGGCGCGTAGGTTTCTCCAAAGTCAATGCCTTCAATTTGGGAGTAACCTTGAGCCACCAATCTTTCCTTATTCCTCACCACCATGCCATGTTCATCTTGCTTGTTCTTGAAAATCCACTTGGTGCCGATAACATTGCGGCAATCTTTGGGTCTTTCCACCAACTTCCACACCTTGTTGCGCTCGAAGTTGTTGAGCTCTTCATGCATAGCATCAAGCCAATCTTTATCTTTAAGAGCTTCAAAGACCTTCTTGGGTTCCACCATGGAGATGTGAGCTTGATGTTCACTAAAGCTTGCAAGTTGTCTTCGGGTAGAGACCTTGCTTCTCACATCACCAAGCACCTTGTCAAGAGATAGATCTCTTAATTCTTGTGAGGTGCCAACCTTATTCAAACGGCGGATCTCGATTTCCCTCCGAGTGGTGGGAGGGATCGCTTGATCATCTTGATCATTCATGTCTCCGCCTTGACTGAATTGATGGCCTTGATCAACCATTGGAGTGACGTCCAGCGGTGAAGGAGAGGGTTGATCTTGGCCTTGTTGCGAGCTGCCACCGGGAATGTCAGCAGGACCGGATATTCCGGGTTCCGTATGGACCGGAAATTCCGAATCACCGGAATTTCCGACTCCAGTTTGAACCGGATTTTCCGGTCCTCCGGAAATTCCAGGAGCAGCTGGAGAATCTTGTTCTTCTTCTTGGCTAGGTGTGTTGGGCACGGTGTTGTCGATGGGTGTTTCTTGTGTTGGGGTAGCCACCACTTGGGACGAACTTGATCCTTGTTGAGCAACCTCATAATAGACTTCAACGGGGCGGTGGACTCCCAACCCCATTCTTCGGATAGCATCTTCAGGTTGATCATCACCTACAACGGAAACACCACTTTGCTCCACAAGGGAGCCGTCATTCTCCTCGAACACCACACTACAAGTTTCTATGATAATGCGCGAGGCCTTATCATAGACTCTATAAGTGTGGGATTCAGACCTGTAGCCCACAAATGTCCCTTCAAGAGACTTAGATTCAAACTTGCCCAAACGAACACCTTTGATGAGATAGAAACACTTACAACCAAAAACTCGGAAGTAAGAGATATTGGGCTTGTTCCCGGTAAGCACGTCATAGGGGGTCTTCATGAGTCCTTTGCGAAAGAAGAGTCGGTTGGATGAATGGCAAGCAGTGTTGACGGCTTCGGCCCAAAAGTTGTGAGGGGACTTGAACTCGGCCATCATGGACCTTGCCATCTCAATAAGAGTGCGATTATTCCTTTCGGCTACACCATTTTGTTGGGGAGTATAAGCAGCGGAATATTGATGACGAATCTCTTCTTCACTAAGGAGCTCGTTTAAGGTGTAGTTCTTGAACTCGGACCCGTTGTCACTTCTTATCACCAAGATAGGGACATTGTGTTGACGTTGAGCTTCATTGGAGAAGTCGATGATAGTTTGTTGAGTCTCCATCTTTGACTTGAAGAAGAAAACCCATGTGTATCTTGAATAGTCATCAACAATCACCAAGCAATATTTCTTGCCACCAAGACTAGCTTCCGGAATGGGACCAAAGAGGTCAACATGAAGAAGCTCCAAAACCCTTTTTGAAGAAATGATGGTCTTGCTTGGATGGTGAATGTCATGCATTTTTCCTTCAACACAGGCCCTACACATTCGATCCTTCGAGAAAGAAACATGGTCTTTTAGTCCTAGGATATGGCCACCCTTGTGGAGACTTTGCAAAGTCCTCATGTTGACATGGGCTAGTCGGCGATGCCATGGCCAACCCAAGTCCGCCTTAGCGAATAGGCACATTGTATGGGAAGTGGTGACTCCGGAGAAGTCAACCACATAGAGCCCATTTTCAATGTACCCAACAAAAGACACATTGAGAGACTTGCTGCGCATGAGGATAACCATCTCCTTTTCGAAGAAAACGGTATAACCCAAACAAGTTAAAGAATGGACGGAGATCAAGTTGAAACCTAGGGACTCGACAAGCAAAACATTCACAAGTGTGATGTCCGGTGCCACTACCACCTTGCCGAGCCCTATTACCTTAGACTTTGAATTGTCACCATATGTAACGGTCATTTGATCATCATTGGGCTTCAACTCCGTTACAATTTCCTTGCTTCCGGTCATATGACTAGTGCATCCACTATCAATTATCCATTTTGATCCTCCGGAAGTCCCTACACACAATCAATTCTTTGGTTTAGGTACCCATTTTGCAATGGGTGCCTTTTGGTTAGCAACCAGGGTCTTTGGGACCCAAATAGCATATTCAATGTAACCATCAAAAGGACCAATGTATCTAGCATAGACATCCCCATAATAATCAACATATAAAGCATAATTGGGGTTAGATATGCCCGCAAAGTCATCACGAGTGGGAGTGCCCCTTGTGGCATTTCCACTTGCTATATCGTCTTTCTTGGCTTGTGCGGGCTTGGTCTTCTTCTTGATCATCTTCTTCTTCTTTTCCTTAGCAACATAGCCTAGACCTTCCTTACCCTTGTGGGGCACTCGCTCATGAAGAGGAGTAGTGAGTGTCCCCTTGCCTTTATCAAGGGAGGTCTTGGGCTCGGTTGCCATGGAGGGAACAAACAAGACCCTAGCTTTATCCTTGACAACATTTGCATTAGTATTCAAAGGAGTTGAAGTACTAGGTTTCTCAAGAATAGATATCCGAGTTTGGAGTTGATCACGAGACTTGAGGAGATGCTCGTGATCACTTGTTAATACCTTGTGAGTATTTTCAAGTGACTCGAAGTCTTCGCAAAGTCTAGCATGAGCAACTACAAGCTCGGACTTTTCATTTTCATAATTTTACATTTAGCAAAGTAAAGATCACGATCCTTAGTGATCTTAGCAAGTTGCTCCTTGAGGAGAGCATGAGCTTCTTGTTCATCTTCGAGAGAGGATTAGAGGGACACCTTAGCGTGTGCATCCTCTCTCTCAATCTCACCTTTTAATTCAAGCTCATCCTCAAGCTCACCTATACGACTCATAATTGAGCCAAAGTGTTTCTTTCCTTCTCCTTGCAAGTTAGTCATGAATTTATCAAAAGCAATAATTTCTTCCTTGACTTCTAGGCTCATACCATCATCAATGTCATGGGATATGGAGGTGGGGGACAAATTTACCTCGGATGTCTTTGCCATAAGACATCTTGCATTCTTGATGATGGGGCTCTCGTTTGGTGAGGAGAAGAGTGACGGAGGTGTGGAAGAAATGGCTAGTGCGGCCACTTGCGTTGGATTATCCTCCTTGTCACTATCTTCATCATCGGTGGGATATTGCTGTTGAGTTAACAAGACAATCTTTTGGTTCTTCTAAAAGTAAGGCTTCTTCATGGGCATGGGCCCCTTGCCCTTCGTCTTGGCCACGAGCCTCCCACCATGATCCTCTCTTCTCTCCCATGGGCAATCCGCAACAAAGTGGCTTTTGTCATCACAATTATAGCAAAGCCTCACCTTGTTGAATGGCTTTCCTCCATTGGGTGGAAACTTCTTGTCAATCCTCGCTTTGGCCCTTTCGGGGTTCTTCCAAAACGTTCTTGCCGCAAGACCCATGTGTTGAGTAAGAGTACTTGAGAGAGTCTCACTAGATAGCTCGACTTGATCATCATACTCCTCTTCATCCTCTTCTTCAACGGTGGCCTTCAAGGCAATTGAGGCATGCTTGTGCATCCCTATGGCTCTAGCTCTTGCGTCTTGTCCAATCTTGGAGGCCACCTTGTATGCGGTCATCTCTTGCATGACTTCATTGGATGTCATCTTTGCGAAGTCATGTCTCCCTTGGAGTGTCTTCAAATCCGTTTCCTCAAAGGGCAAGAGAGCGTTCATGTAACATCCCAACATTTTATAATGTTCAAAAATCACTAAAATTTAAAAAAATTCTTTTATGAAAATAAAATATTAAATGCATAAGAAAACCAACTATGAAAGACTTCAAACATATTGAAAAAGTTTAATATTTCAAATATCTCAGTTTATCTTTATTTTCAAAAGTTAATTCAAGTTAAAAGATTTTATTATCCATTGTAATTATTAAAACCTCAATATCTAATTTTGACAAATGTTTTACAAACTTTCAAACCATATTCATGAAATAAAAGGTTTCTTTATAAGTATTTGATTTCAACCACTTAGCAATAACAATTCATAAATTAAAATAATAATTACAAGTGTTATTTTAAACTATTGAAAACATGGCCTATTTGCCAAAAGATTATTATTCAATTACCAAAGTTCAAAACATAGTTTTGTATATTTCTAGTATATAGTGTATAACTTTAAAACTTCATAGATGTTATAACTAATAATTTATTCAAATAAGCATTTCACTAACTTAAATTATTCTTACCAATTTTCAATACATAAAATGATTTCATGAATATATTCAAAATAAGCAATGAAATTAATTGTAGGAAATCCTTCAAAGATAAGTTATGAAGTTTTCAAAATAATTGTTCATAATATAAAAACTTGTGGTGCACAAAGTATTTTGAATTAAAAATGATTTCATTGCATTTTCTCTTTTCATTCCAATAGTTGTAATATGTTATGTAAATAACCTATTAAAGCTAAAATTTATTTAATATTGGAATATGAGTTTAAATAACTTAAATTCAAACATATTTTGAATATGGGTATCTTACAAATTTTATTCATCCAAAAGAAAATTTAATTAAATATATTTTCAATTTGACTTTAAGTGTCAAATTTGTATTTAATGAATACTTCAAAATTTTATTTTTCAAACTTATTCAAAACATGCCCACTAATGTTTTAAAACATAGATATTAATTTTACAAATTTTTAGAAATTTATTTGACTTCATTTGGAGTTATAAATCAAAAGTTATAAAAGAAATAAATAAAACAGAAAAAGAAAAAGAAATTCATGGATGACGTCAGCGATGACGTCATCGTCATCAACCTCCTGCCCGAGATTGTCGCCCCGATTCATCCTGCTGTTACGGATCGAAATCCGCGCGATTTAGGAGGAATTGGACTCCTCCGTTTGTCCCTATAACTAGCCCTCAAGCCCCTCTATCTTTCCCCTCTTCTCCCCCTTTGATTTGCGCCGCCAGGCCGCCGTGGCCACTCGCCGGAGTCGCTCGGCCGCCGCCGCGCCTTTCTCCCTTTTCCGGGTGAGGTGAGCCACCTCCCCGCCCGAGACCGTGCCCAGTTCCTTCGCCGCAGCCGCGTGCATCTCCTCACCCTTTTCCTCCTCTTTTCCGCAGTAGAAGCGAGCCATCGCGAGCGTCGCCGGAGTTCACCGGCAGCCGAACGCCTCCGCCCACGCCGTCACGAGTATACGAGAAGAAATCGACGGCGCCGCCTGCACCCCCGAGTTCCTCGTCGCGCCCTGCACCTCCTCGTCGCCTCGGTGGGTCCAGGGGGGAACTGGAGCGTCGCCGGCGTCCTTGACCGAGCCGCGCGCCGCCGTCCCCCTTACCTCCGGTCACTGGAGCGCCGCCACGGTGAGGCCATCGTTCCCTGTCCGTTCGATCTAAATTCTACGCGTAGGATTTAATCATTTGGTCGAAGCGTTACGAGTCGTTCTGATCCGTCAGATCTGGATCTAACGATCCAGATCGACTGGAGCCAAGCCGCGGATCAGACTAAGCCGAGCCTAGCCGAGCCGAGCCCAACCAATCACAGCCCGCCATGTGGCCAACCCTTTTTCTGTTTTATTTCCGTATAGAATTAAATTGGCTGTTTTGCAGAAAAGCCCCTGACACTTAGATCTATCATAACTTTTTACTCCCATATCCAAATTCAAATATTTTTATATATTTGGAAAGCCCTTGACATGAAGAATATTTTAGATCTGCCCAAATTCAAATTTGACTTAGTTTAAAATTTTCAAATTTCAAATGGTGAAATTGAGTAATTTTATCATAACTTTAAATCTATAAATCCAAAAATTGCAAATAAATTTTTTTTAGAAACATTATTAAATGCGTGGTGTGATGCCTCTGTTATAAAATATTTTTTGAGAATTATTTTGATGATTTAAATAGTTGCATGTTTAATTTGAATAGTTTGACTATTTTTGACATAACTTTTAATACAAACACTTATTTTGATTTAATCCAATTGCTATACATTTAAATTAAAAGCGCTCTATCTATTAACCCCATTTATAAAATTTTGTTATAAATAATGCTTGAATAATTTAAAATGAATTTAAAGATCCTGAGACTTGTTTTGATTTATTCTAGCACATTATAAAGTTATTAATTTAAAAATCTATTACTTTGCACCAAAGACATAAATAATTTTCCTAGTCTAGAGAAAGCTCAAATTCCTGTTTATTAATATAATACATAACTTTAATAAGTAAGTTTTATTTAAAACCTTTTAAAAGATTTTAATTCTTTTACAAGTGTATATAAATGATATTGGTTAATTAGGTGTTACTAAAAATGTGAATTAAAACATTATGCCATTTAAAATAACTAGGTTGTATTCATAATACTATGAACTTTTCAGTTGGGATTTAAAAATGTTAGATATGATAAATTAAGAAATTCTTGAATATGAATTTGCTTAAATTTAAAATTCTGAAAACATAACCTTAGGTAAAAGAAACTAAATATGATGGTTGTTGTAAAATTTTGAACCTTGCTTTTAAATTATGATTAAACCATCCTGGGATCTCTTCGTTTAAAGACCGTTTCATTTGAATCCTGTGATCTTTCAATCTTTTCAAATTGAAAATGTCCAATTTGACTTTTGTCTATACCCTAAACGCAACCACATAAATTCTGTTTGTATATTGAATTATGTGACACCCTTGACCAAATCCACTTCTAAGCCTTATTTCGCTTGTATGTTTCAATTTGTTTTGTGTTTGTTGAATTGCTTGTTTTTTTGGATGCCCTTTTACTATATAGTTGGAAACGGGGAGCAACTTTGACTTGGACAAGAGTGAGTGAGAAACGACAACTTTCTTCAGGCAAGTGACTTCATAAAACACCTACTATTTTATTCTATTGCATATCTAGTGTTTTAAAACAGTATTTGCAAAAGTAGTATGCATGATAGGTTTTTTGGGAGATTGTAGTATGCTATGCAAACCTTTTAGGTTTCCCTTAGAAATTCCAGATTAGACCCCTATTATAATTTAGTGGAAGCAACTGCTGCAAAAATGAATGTTTTATGGTTGATGTAATAAATGAAAATTTCCACTAAATTAATTTAACGCCTGGGTGGATTCGGTCGATCGAGGAGGTTTCAAGTTGAGTGGCTTCTCAGGGCCATGTGTCATGGTTGTCTTCGCCCAGGGTAGTTTCTACTTACCTGGGGCCATGATATGCGGTGTTAACCTGAGTTGCTCACTTGTGGTAGGCCACCCAGGGCTATGAGATTTAAGTCTACACTGAGTCTAGTTGCTTACCGTGCAACCATTGGTCAATATGGGCTCTGTCTTGATGGAGTAAGTTGTTGTGGACCTGGGTCAAGAGATTGATGGTGGTAGAGTTGATAGGATGGTGGTAATCTCTTAGTATGATCATGGGAAAGCAACTTCTGAAAAGTCTCGTCTTGATCTTCTCCTTTTCCTTCTCACTAAAGGAGTGTAGAGGATAGTTTGGGTTGATTGAGTCTAATGGTGAAAGTGCACACCCTCTCGAGAGTTAAAACCTAAGATCTTAGCCGTGTCCCCGACATCGGACAATTTGAGTAACTACACAAGGTTGTCTTCTGAAAATCTCCTGATCTCAAATTTCTTAATAAAGCTTTGTTGGATGAACATGGGTAGGAGACATGGACTTGTCTCGAGATTTGTCTCTGAAGGAGAAGATTATTGATTTAAGAAAACTGTTTATCAAAAGTAGGAGAAAATTTGCTTTGCGCAATAGCCTTGAGCTCCACCAGCCAAAATAAGCATATAGTTATAGCTTAATAGAACATTAGGAATTAAAGTCACTTGCCACCACAATTCAATTGTGCTGACCCTTTATAGCTGGGCTGCAACTAAACCTTGCAGATTCGACAGACAACGAGTGAGTATTCGATAGGATTTCGAGTCTACAACCAACATGCCTTGCCTGTGGCACATGAAGATGATGAGGCTCATTGTATCTACTATTTTCCGCTGCTACTCTTGGAAATTTTGCTAGCCTTTTCAGGTTATGCAAGTTGTAAGAGATATTTGTAACACTTGATCATGCGATTTAATAAAGTATTTGACACTTTTGCATGATATACATCTTAAACTGTGGTGCTAGCATTTGATCCAGGGACTAGCACATTAACACAGGGACTTCCACCTTATAATAAAAGGTGAGGTCACTACAGGTCACGAACTTCCTCTTGATCCAAGCGTCATCAATGTAGACCGCCCCGTGGTTCTTGAAGGAGTTAGCAACCAACACCAACCTCCGGTACATGTCCTCGTGGCTTTCTCCATCCAACTTGTAGAACCCTTCCACCTCATTGCATAGGGCATCATACCGGTTCTTCTTCATGCTCTCATTCCCGACGAAGATGTCGGAAAGAGCATTCCAAATTTCTTTGGCGGTGGAGAATTGTTGAATGAGCGCCATGTCCTTATCTCCAACGGCCATTTGGAGTTGATGAAGAGCGGTGGCGTTGAGTTGGCTATCAACCACCTCTCTTCTTGTCAAGTTGGTTGGATCATGGGGATTGAATCCTTCTTCAATGATGCGCCATAGCTCAATGGAGGCACTACATAGATGAGACTTCATTAGAAATTGCCATTGAGAGAAATGAGTAGGTTTGAGCTTAGGAGGATTACTTCTAAAGTTTACATGAGGGTGGGGGATAGGATGGTTAGGAGAGTAATTGTAACATCCCAACATTTTGGAATGTTCAGAAATCACTAAAATTTAAAACTTTTGTTTTGATTAAAATAAAATATTAAAATGCATAAGAAAACTAGCTATAAAAGACTTCAATCATATTGAAAAAGTTTATTAAATTAAATATCTCAGTTTATTATTATTTTCAAAGTTGTTTCAAGTTAAACATTTTATTATCCATTGTATTTCTTAAAACCCCAATATCTAATTTGACAAATGTTTTACAAACTTCAAACCATTTTATTGTAATAGTTTCTTTATAAGTAATTGATTTCAACCACTTAGCCATATTTATTCATAAATTCAAGACTAATTAAAATGGTATATCTGCCAAATGGTTTTCATTCCCTTACCTGAGTTCAACACATAGTTTTGGAAAGTTAAGTATATAGTTATAAATGTAAAACTTCATAGATTATATAATTAAGGAATTTTCCAAATAAACATTTCATTTGCTTAAATGATTTTCATTAATCTTCAAAACATAGAAAGATTTTCATGAATATATTTTCTATATAAGAAATGAAGTAAAAATAAAATCTTTTCCAAAGTTGTTATGAAGTTTAAAATGAATTATCATAATATAAAATATAATGGTGCACAAAATATTTTGATTTAAAAATGAATACATTATATTTCCCTTTTCATTTCAAATAAATGTGTAATTTTATTTAGTATTATACCAAAGCCTAAAATGAATTTAGTATTTGAAAATGAGTTTAAATAACTTGAATTCAAAAATAATTGAATGTGGGTAATTTCCTAAATTTTATTTAACCCAAATGAATTAATTAAATGCCTATTTTCAAACATATCATAAAGTGTCAAGATTTGCATTAATCAATATTTCAAAATTATTATTTTTGAAAATTGTTAAAAACATGCCCACAACTGGTTTAACACAAAGATAATAATTTTACAAATTTTTAGAAATTTGTTTGACTTCATTTGGAGTTATAAATCAAAAGTTATAAAGGAAATAGAAAAATCAAGAAAAAGAAAAAGAGAAAAACCTGACAGGCGAGACCCACCTGTCAGGGGAGCTTCTTCAACCTCCGGCAATCTCTCCCGGCCGTTTCGGTCCGTGATTCCCTCCACCGCGTGCGGGAGTTTAGCGAGATTAACGACCCCCCTCTCTGCCCCATTTAAACCCCCTCGACCTCCTCTCTCATTCCCCTCTCGCCCTAACCTATTTGCGCCGCCAGGCTGTCCTCCATTGCTCGCCGGAGTTCCTTTAGACCACGGCCCAGTTCTTCGATTCCGGCGATGGGAAGCCCTCGTCCGAGCCCGTGGGTCCTTCCTTCCTCTTCGTCGTGCCAACGCACACCTCACCGACCCTCCTACTTGTTCTTGCACAGCCGAAGCCGCGAGTTCTTGCACGACCCGAGTACGTCGGAGCACCCCGCACCTCCAGCCGCATTCCCACACGACTCCCGGACACACTGCTCGACGACAGGGCCACCTTCATCTTCCTCGTACCGAGCCGTATCGCGCCGTCGTATTCCCGAGGTTGGGGCCACACCACATCGACTGGAGCGTCCAAGGCCGAGCCGTCGTCGCCGTCGTCCTCTTCTCCGGCGAGATGCGCCGCCACCTCCTGGACACCCAAGGTGAGCCTTCGGATCTGCTTTTAACGGTCAAGATTAGAACCCTTAGATGAACCGGTACAGATCGATTTGATCCATCGGATCCGGATCTAACGATCCAGATTCAAAGAAGCTGAGCCGAGCCGCGGCTGAGCCAAGCCAAGCCGAGCCCAGCCCAGCCAACCACATCCCGCCACGTAGCCGTCTGTTTTTCTGATTTATTCCGAATTAGATTTAATCGACTGTTTTACAGAAAAGTCCCTCCCTACTAGAATTATTATAACTTTTTCACCTTAACTCCAAATTGGACAAATGATATATCAAAAGAAAGCTCTAGACCTGTAGATTATTTTAGTCCTGTTAGAATTCAAATTTGACCTAGTTTAAAATATTCAAATTTCAAATGGAAGATTTGAGTATTTTTGTCATAACTTTTAATCTGTAAATTCAAAAATTACGAATAAAATTGTTTTAGAAACTTTGGAATATTTGCAAATTGATGCCACTGCTATAAAATAATATTGAGTAATATTTGAATGAATTCATAGTCATATATTTAAATTGAATAGTTTGAGTATTTTCCACATAACTATTAATAAAAATATTATTTTAGATTAAATGAAATTGCTATAAATCTAATTAAATGCCCCCTGTCTAATAATACTAATTATAAAATTTTGTTATAAAAATTTAATTATAGAAAACTTTAATCTTATATTTATTCCTTTTATTATATTTTCCAAAAATAGAAATTTATTAAATTGCATTTACAAATTCATGCATATTTATAAAGAAATCTCAAAAGTTATTGTGATGTTTTCTTGTGATTTAAAATTTCATTTCATTCATAGCATATTTTATTTTGTAGTTATATTTCCCATAAGAAAACTCCTCCCCCATTTTCTCTAAGTTAGGATCATTTCAACTTAGCATTCTTGTAAAGTGCTATACACTTAGACACTTAGGATTTTCAACATGGAGCTAGAAGGCCAATGAAGGACTTAGCCAAAAACAAGACTTCAGCAGTATCTTCAAGGAGAAAAAGCACTTAGAAGAAAATCAAGAAGAAGTTCATGAAGGACTTAGAAGAAAACAGAATCTGGAAGCATCCCAAAGATGTCAAGCACTTAGAAGAAAAGTGAGAAGAAGTTCAAGAAGGTCAACCCCCTTTTATTCTCTAAGTCTTTCTCTCTGTCTTTTCTTCTCCTCTGAGACTCCATGAAGACTACGTTAAATCCAAGACCAGCCTAGGTGATAAGAATCATCAAGTCATGAAGATTCATCAAGACTACCAAGAGTTTAATCAAGACATCATCCAGAAGAAAGTTACAAGTCTGGAGATGAAGCCTGGAGGACAACTACATCTTTCTTTCTATCTTTTCCCTCTTTCCTAATCTTATCTTTCACCTTAGAAATAAACGATTTCTTATCATGTTATTACCATCTTGAAGTTTGTTGGATCCTAGCGGCATAGTGAGATGAAGCGGCCTGGAAACTAACCTTACATGTCCACGTACATGAGACCTGTTCCACAATTTAAGTGGTTGGCCGGGTGTCTGTCTCTCTCACTATTGTGAATATCCAATTTAACAAGAGTTGTTAATAATTGTTGATCACCTTGAAGAATAGAGTTAGTATTTTCTCTAAGTAGTTATGCACATCATGACTAAGTCATTGAGTGCTTATTCAAGATGATTTATAACAAAGTATTTTGTCCAACCTATGACTTTAGTTCTTAGTCATTTTGACCAACCTAATTGCCTTGCATTAACTTAAAAGAATTTCATGGCATGACATGCATCTCTAGTCCTTAGAAATAATTTGCATATCATGCATAACATGTTTTCCTTAGAAGTGTTATGAAACTTATTTGTTAACTACGTATGTGCATGTATGATTGATGATTGTTTTTTGTTGATTGTTGTATTGTTGTTTGCTTATATTGTTTAGATTGAACGGAGAGCAAACGTTTGTTGTTGAAAAGAGTTTGTGAACAACGACAACATTCAAAGGCAAGTGGCACACCCCCATAAAAGTCCTATTATTTTCTATGCATGAGTAGATTATTTTTCTATAAGCATGTGTAGGATAGTATTGCTATGCAAGCCATGTTTAGACTTCCTTATTCATGTGCCTAGGTTCCTATGAAAATACTTAGTAGAATTGTGATGCTATGCAAAACTATTTGATGAAAAGTTCAATTCTACTAAGTTATAATCAAACACCTGGGTGGAATTGGTTGCTTGGCTGTATGAGTTGAGTGTTGCCCCCAGGAATTTACCTGTGGGATATTCACTTGTGGATGGCCACCCAGGAACAGAGGAATCTGAAGAACTCCAAGTGAAGATTGCTTCTCGTGCAGCCATTGCCAATAAGGGCTCTGGCTTGATCAACTAAGCTGCGTGGACTCTCCTCGGCCTGACAGGTGGTGGAAGAGGAATTGTAGGTGGAGCGCGTCAGGCCAGAGTGGGAGGGAAAATGTTTCTCAAAGATCTCGTCTCATTCTTTCCTTTCCTTATCACAAATGGTGTGTAAAGGATAACCTGGGTTGAATGGGTACAATGGTGAACGTGCACAACCTCTGCAGAGTTAAAATCTAAGTACTTAGCCGTGTCCCCGGAAACGGACAATTGAGCAGCTAAACGAGGACGTCAACGGAGGATTCCACCATTCCAACTTCAAAATTATAAAACCTGATGGGTGAACAAGGGTAGAATGAGACAGTGGATTTCATGCCATGGATGTCTCGAATAGAAGAAAAGTGTTTTCCAAAGTGTTAGGAAAAATTGGCTTTATGCAAAATAGCTTTGAACTCCACCAGCCAAATATGCATATAGGCTTTAGAGTTATTCCATTAAGTGTCCACCATAGTGTCACTTGCCAGACTCCATTTTTAATGGAATCTGACCCACTCTGTTGCAAAATTTTATTTGTTACAGGTTATTCAAATGACGAGTGAGGTTTCGTTAAGGGATTTCGAGTCTACAACCAACATGTTTTCGCCTGTGGCAACATGAAGTTGTTGGAGACCCACTGCTATTGTATTTCCGCTGTGAACTTTTTCAATGCTAGCTTTATGCTATGCAACTTGTATCGAATATTCCGTAAGTCTGGATCATCGATGTAATAAAATTGATACTTTGTTGTGATATTACATCGTAAACTGTGTGTGCAAACGAATCGATCCAGGGATTTGCACTATACACAGGTATCTGCCTTATTTAAAGTGCAGGTACGCTACAGTAATTATGGTTGACATTATGAAATTCCTCTCCTTTGGGGGCGTTAGAGGAGCTAGGTGATTCATCCTTTTCCGCCTTCCCGAGGGAAACACTTGGAGGAACATCTTTGGACCCATCCGAGGATGACTCCTTAGAGTTCTCACTATGCTCCTTAGGAGGAGGAGAGGGACAAGTAGTCTCGGGCTCCTTAGACTTCAAGAGTTTCATGAGCATCTCATTCATCTTGAGGAGTTGGGCCTCCAAGGACGATCTCATATCAATAAGATCGGCCATGGTTGCCCCTTTGGCTTACGCCTCCTTCTCCGCCTCTAATTTCTCTCGGGCGGCCCTCTCGGCATTGGATTCCGTCATCATTGCACTTAGGCGGTTAAGCCCTTAAAAGTGAACAATGCTTTGATACCAATTGAACGGGAATCTGGCTCCTAGAGGGGGGGGGGTGAATAGGTGCTATTACAAATTTTAGGTCTTTTCAAATTTAGGCTCAACACAAAGGTAAATTCTCTAGATATGCAACTATGGTGAATTTACCTAAATGACAATCTAAGCGATAACAAGATAAATAAGCTAACAAGACAAGCAAGTAAGGGAGCAATGATAAAGGGAACCGAGTAAAGCACGCGGAGACGAAGATTTAATCCCGAGTTCCACCCAAAGGTGTACGTCTCGTTTGGAGAGGTGTGCGCTACCACAACAAGTTAGCCGCAACGCCACAAAGGCTCATCTTCTTCTCCGATGAACTCAACCACAAAGGTTGCGAGTTCACCTTCCACTATTGATCCCCTTTTAGGGCGGAGATCGAATCCCTTACAAACGCTTGAGGCACGCACCCACAACTTAATTGGGGGGCTCTCAAGATGACCACAACAGGTCAAGGACCACAAAAGGTCAAGGCAACACCAAGATTACAACAATGGTGAACTAGGTTTTCCCACCGGAAACCCTAGCCACGAAATCCCCAAGTGAATGGGGAGGAAACGCAAATCCCTTCGGTGAAGATGTAGATCCGGGCCTTCTCCTCCAATCCTCCAAAGATCAACGAATTTTGGTGGAAGGATTGGGAGATCTTGATGATTTGAGCTTTCAAGAATAGTAGGTGAGAGAAAATCTGAGAGCTGGCTATTCTTGAGTGAGTGAGGGGGTATTTATACCCCCTCCCAAAATCTTGCCGTTGGCTGACTGGAGGACCCGGAAATTCCGGTATAAGTGACACCCGGAAATTCCGGGTCACTCAGAATATCCGAGTCTGTGAAATATCCGAGTTCAATTTCCGGTTGAGATCAGAACGTCTTCGACATCTTGACTTAGCCAAATTTCTGAGGGTGACTCGGAAATTCCGAGTCAGTGAAATTTCTGAGCTGAATTTCCGGTTGAGAGCAGAACATCTTCGACATCTTGACTTAGCCAAATTTCTGAGGGTGACTCGGAAATTCCGAGTCAGTGAAATTTCCGAGCTGAATTTCCGGTTGAAGCCATAACCACTTTCTCTTCTTTCCTTAGCCAAATCTGGAGTGGTTTTCTGGGTGACTCGGAAATTCCGAGTCAATGAAATTTCCGAGTTGAATTTCCGGTTTGAGTCAGAACTACTTCCTGACTTTTCCTTAGCCATTTTTCTGTTAGATATAGGAGACCCGGAATTTCCGATTCTGGAAATTTCCGGATCCAATATTCCGATTCTGGGAAGAATTCCAGAAACTCTTTTTCTCTACATTTTGGCTTTGGGATATGTGGTATGCAACTCACACAAACTGAAATACTTAGCAATAGGATTAGTACATCATTGGTATTGTTAACTAACACTCAAAACACTAGGGATTAAGAAATGTTCTTTCAAGATCTAGATCCACCGTTCCACCAATCAATCTCTCCTCTAAGTGAGGGGAACCTAGTGGATCTTGATCTTGGAGTTCCTTTGTGATTCTTCTCCTTTCTTCTTCCTCTCTTCTCCCCCATAAGCATTAGTTGCTTTTGGTGGGATTTGGGAGTGAAGGATTTGACTCCTTTGTGGTTTCCTCGTTCTTCCTCTCTTATTCCCCCATAAACATTTGGTGCTTTGTTGGAATTTTAGAGTGAAGGACTTGAGCACTTCGTGTGCTCTTGCCATTGCATTGCTTTGAGCCCTCCACGAGCATTTGTGGTGGTGATACTTGCGAACTTGTTACTCTTGGGTCATTGGACCCTAGACGCGTTTTGTGGCCAGCCTTTTGTGGCCAAGACCTTTTGTGGTCAAGACCTTTTGTGGTCACTTGAGAGCCCCCAATTAAGTTGTGGGTGTGTGGCTCAAGACTTGGGAGCCCCCAATTAAGTTGTGGGTGTGTTCCTCAAGAGTGTTGTACGGGATTCGATCTCCGCCCCAAAGGAGATCAATAGTGGAAGGTGAACTCGCAACCTTTTGTGGTTGAGTTCATCAGGAGAAGAACGTGAGCCTTTGTGGCGTTGCAGCTAACATGTTGTGGTTGCGCACACCTCTCCAAACGAGACGTAGACCCTTTGGGTGGAACTCGGGAATACTTCCTCGTCTCCGTGTGCCTCGGTTATTTCTATACCCGAGCTCTCTACTTATGCACTTTACATTGTGATAGCCTTCATGCTTGAAGTCATCTATCTTGCTATCACCTTGTTTCGAGTATTGCTTAGCATAAGTTGTTGGTGCACATCGGTGAACCTAGTATATTTAGGTTGTGTTCTTGATAAGTTAAACACTAAGTTTTATTCCGCATTTATCAAGCCCAAGTTGTAAAAAGTGTACCTCGCCTATTCACCCCCCCCCCCCCCCCCCCTCTAGGCGACGTCTATCCGTTCAATTGGTATCAGAGCCAGGTTATCTCATTATTAGGACTAACCGCCTAGAGATAAAGATGTCGTTTAGATAATTCGTGCACAATCCCACTTATATATTTGATGCACAAATTATGATGTTTGGAAAATTCGCATGCTTAATCTATTTAGAGACATGAGTTCAAATTTAGAGATTATTGTAGATATGGGTTTTTCTCCTCCAAAGGATTTACAAGAATTATTTTTAGAGGATGAGAAAAACTCTTATCTCGATACTCTAGCATCTAATGGTCTTATATGTGCTTTGAGCGATGTAGTCCTCGCGTCAATCATGCCTTTTCGGAGCGCTCATGAATTATGGACAAAACTTCAAGATATATATGAGGTGTCCAACATTTCCAAGGATGATTGTCCTCCTTCCACATCCGGTCGTGATGAGCTCACGCCTTCTTCCACTTCCCCGACATGTGGTTTGCCACAAGGTAATGATATGGTGAGTGGTGATAGAAATTGCATTTTTGATGGTGAATCTACTATTGACTATAATTCACACTCATCTTATTGCAATGATCTATCTTTTTACTTAAACACCTCTAGCACTCCAAATGTCATACATGCTAGTGTTGATAGTCCTTGCATATCATGTAGTAGTTGCTTAACCAAATCTCATGATGATATGCTTTCCTTGTCTTATTGCCATGATCAAAATGGTTATACTTCCTCTAGTACTTGCTTGGCTAACAATGTAGAGGAATCCCAACTATTGTTGGAACAAGACATGGACCCCATTGGTGTTTCAAGTAACTCTTCATCGTCTTCATCCACTACTCACCTTTGCCTTTGGCTAAGTAGTTTAAGGTATCTCCTACTATGCACTCCAATATATCTCATGATGATGATGATGTTAATGATGATACTAGTCTTGAAATCAAACAAGAAATTATTGCTTTTGATCACTTCATGACTAACTTGCAAGGAGTTGGCAAGAAACACTTTGGCTCTCTTATGAGACGTATAGGTGAGCTTGAGGATGTTCTTGAGCTAAAAGGTGAGATTGAGAGAGAAGATGCCTATGAAAAGGTATCTCTTCAATCATCTCTAGAAGATGAACAAGAAACTAATGCTCACCTCCAAGAGCAACTTGAAACTATCATGGAGTCTCATAACTCCAAAATTGCTAAACTCACAAAAAAACATGACCACGCTATCGCTAAATGTAATGTGCTTAGTAAAGAAAATGTTAAGTTAAACAATGAGCTTGTCATGATGTATTCTTCCATTGCAATCGTAAATGATGCTTGTGCTACTAACTCCACTTCATGTGAAGCATCTATTTTGAAGGAGAATGTTGAGCTAAGGGCTCAACTTGATTTGCTAACTAGCAAGTATGGGATACTGGAAGAAAATCATGAAAAGCTTTCAAACTCTAATGAGGATCTTCTATCATCCCATGCTAGGCTAAAGTTAGCTCATGAGGCGGTCACTATGAAGGTAAAATCTTGTGAGCCTCTTGTGAACACTAGCACAACTTCTACTACTAATGCTTTATTGCAATGTGCTAGTACTAGTAATTCTACATCACATACTATTGCTAAATCTTGTGATGAATTACATTCCTTGCCTTGTTACTCTTACATTGTAGCATCTACTTCCTCTAGTATTTGTGTTGAAACTAACCATGTAGAGGAACTCAAAGAGCTCAAGAAACAAGTCACTTCTTTGAAGAAAGACTTGAAGAAGTGTCATGAAGGGAAGTCCACCTTCGACAACATGTTGAGAGTGCAACAACTTTCTCATGACAAGAGTGGACTTGGATTCAACTCCAATAATAAGAACAAGTCCAATGTCAAAAGGAAGCGCAAGTTCGTCAAGAAGAAGGGCCAAGAACAAGTTATTGATTCGGCCAAGATTGTGTGCTTCAAGTGCAAGGTTGAATGGCACCATGTTAGATCTTGCCCGTTGAAGAAGTCTCTTAGTGGGAAGCAACAAGGGAAGCAACCTAAAGTCCAAACTCAAGCTTGCCAACCTGAAGAACCTTCCCTTCTCAAGAAGATAGGTAAAAGCCGACTTTGCTACAAATGTCGTGGGAAGGATCATTTTGCTTCTTCATGCACTCATGGTACCGTATCCAACCCCACTACTATTGATAATGTTCATTCTGTTCGGAAGGATAAGGTTGGCAATGTGTTTGCCAAAGTTATTGGTACTTAAATTGGTGTCAAGAAAAGAACCATTTGGGTGGCCAAGACTATTGTGACTAACCTCTTAGGAACCAACTTGGTTGGAGACCATAAAGCTAAAACTTGATCAATAGGTGTAAGCGAAGGACATTGGAGACTTGACTACATCATGAAGAATTAAGGGATCTTCATCATTCATATTCTCTCAAGTCAAGACAATTGGATTATATTTTCTTAGCATATATCCAATGCTCCTCCTTGCGGTAACTTGTATTTAATTCATATGTATACATTGAAAGTTATTTGCACCCTTGCATGTGTTTGGTTTTGTACCTTACTAGTGTTTTATATGTGTTGTGCACTCTACTTACTTTTGATTGAGTAATCAAGCTTGTGTATGTTGGTTTGCACACCATGTATGTTTTGAGCCTCTTGTCTATTTGCTTTCATCTTAATTAGCTCTTGTAGGATATTAATGGACTACCCCATTTTGGGGGACTGATGTGCTTTTTGGTAACTCACCACCCTAAAATGTGTATTCATTAGGAATACCACTTAGTGGTGATATTTCAATATTATCTACTCTCTTTGTGCTATGTCTTACTCATGAGAAATTCAAATTCTGATGTCCATTAATTATCTCTTGTTGGATTTCTTTTGCCTCGTGTTAAAAAGAATGGATTATCATATTATGGGGGAGTAATAAGGTATGTGCATATTACAAGACTAGAAAATGTGAACATGTGAGGTAGTGTCACCTAGAGTTGATATTTGTTGATTATCTTGTTCCTAGGTGGCATGGTACTCAAACAAGTTCCATATTTGCTTAAATGCATTTTGTTCACCCATCTTTTGGTATCTTGTTTGTGAGAGAGTTTCTTGATGCTTAGTATGATCATTGAACATGTGAAGTCATCAAGAATCTCTATATAAGCATGTTTTTCAATTCTTGTCTTTTGCCACATGCTTATGTTTTGTGAATATGATCTTGAAAATATTTGCCATATACCACCGAGAAATATCTCAATACATTCATTGTCTTTGACAAGTGATAATTATATTCGTGGTAAAATTATTGATCATATTTACATTGACTATTGTTCCTAAATTGTATCATTCTATCGCCAAGTTTGTTTAGGTTTAACCATCATTTTGTCTTCTTTGATTCATTTGGATCCTTTTGTTGCTCTACTCATAATTTGTGTTGTGCTTTCTTGAGTTAGGAAAAGCAAGGATCCCATTATTGTGCATTTACATTCTAAGACTTAGTTCTAAGTAATGCACCATCCTTGGGGGAGCTATCCTACATTGAGTAGAACATCATCCTTTTAATTGTTATCAGGTCTTATTGCTTTTCTTAAACTCTGTGCTCAAAAGGATATATGGAGGGTAATGATCCCACTTGTGTGCATTTTGTATTTACATACAAGATCTCAAATAATGCACTAATCATGGAGAAGCTACTCTATACTCTTTAGAACACTATTCTTTAAATTGGTTTGTTATCTTATTGCTCTTCTTGAACATGACTAATGTTTTAACAATGTATATGGAGAGTAATGATCTCATTTGTGTGCATTTTGTATTCATATACAAGATCATAAATAATGCACAAATCTTGGGGAGCAATCCTATACGTTATTGAACATTAGTTATCTTCAATTGGTTTTTTTTATCCCGATGACATGTCTCTTTGAAAGACAAACATTTTTTGTCTTGGTACTTTGTGCCATCATGAAAAGTGTAGAGGGCTTGGTTTATTTGTTTGAACCGAACTCTTCTTTGTGGAGTTGGCTATCTCATCCCATGGTTCTTAGTATACCTTCTTGGATGGGATAAACCTTCGAGCATGTTTCTTTGATTTATTTCTTTTGCTCGTTGGTTTAGCCTTGACCTTGTTTTCAATTGATTTCTTTTCAAATCGGTTTCTTCAATCATGGGTTGATTTGAGTCTTTGATATAATGTGGACAAATCTTTCTCTTGCCACACTTTTGTGTAGCTTCTTGATTTAATTGGTGTTCTGTCCAAATTGTATCTCGTTTGGTTCTTGAAAGTTTTTTGCATGCATATTTACTATATGTACATCTTATGACATGCTTACTTTCGTTGATCCAATATATAGGATAAACTCCATCAAATCCTAAATGGCTAAGATGTGCATGAAATTCTATTTCATATCAATATGCACATATTTATGTGGAGTTTGTCCTATGTGTTGTAGTTGGTCTAACTACTTTGGACCCAATTAGTTTGGGTACCATCGTGTACTTGATTTGTTTTCGGTACATCAAAGACGCATTTGAAGCTTGCCTCTTTTTAAAGAAGATGTCTTCACCATGTGCTTCTTGAAGCCAAGCTTGGGTGATTGTGAATTCTCATCTTCTACACTGTCAATGCTATCTCGGTAACAATATCCAACTCATGCATATACTTCTAGCTCTCAACCTTGTGTAGGTTGTTCTTTGGAATGAGTTTCTCTAAGTTGCATTTGATATGGTTTTTGCAAAGTTTCTTTCAAAATATCTTCATTGCTAATGTGAGTAAGCCGGGATGATTACACATCAAGGTGTTTTATATAATCATCTTCATGATTCACCGATGCCCAACATGTTAATCTAGCAAATTCATTTCAAAGTCTCTCATGTGCAATATTGATGAATTCTCATAAATCATTTGCCTTATGTGATATTTGTTTTGTGTCTCGAAGTATCGCAACTATCACTTATCCTATGTGGGTATTTGTGATTCTTTGAAAACTTGGTGTTGGAAGTTCATCTATACCCACTAAGAATAATTTGAGCTATGTGCTTTGCTTTTAAGCAAAAATCTTATCGGTGTATTTATAACTTCCTCTTGGATACCATGTGCTTTACCTTGTACCTACATTATGTGTGCATGTTTCTTTGTGGACTTAGTGTAGAAACTTATACACATGAGGATAGTTACATATTTAATTGGTATTCAAAATCTTTAGTGATCGCCTTTTATTTCTTTCTTAATTCTTTGGTGATCTCTAAAAGGCACAAGCTTTGTTTTTCTATTGGTATCACATTGCCTCTTAATAAGCTTGTGATCCTATGTGATGTATCCTCTTTTATGTTCTTGTATGCGAAATACATGATATGCACTTTGTGCCTCATAATTTGAAAGATTATGGTGTTGCTTAGGCTCATCCTTGTTTAGTCTCCTAAATTTTATTTCCATATCACACCCATCCTTTCCCGGTTGAGCAAGTCTTTGTTTTCCACTTCTTTCATGTTGCTCAACATTTGTTTGTGTTCAAAATTATCTAGGAGGGAGTGAGGATTCAATATTGTGCACACTATATTGAAATGCAAATCCTTCATTGTGCATGTACCTTGGGGAGTTCCCTCTTATTTTTTTGCACAGTTAGTTGATCTTATCATGATATCTTCTTATGCTCAATTGGTTTTGGATCCCTTGATTGCTTGCTTCTTTGTGAATGCATTCTTCTTTTACAATTGATATCCTACTAGTGGATTTCAATTGATATCTTTCTTGTGCAATTGTTGGATCCTCAATATAGTTTGATCCCCTCCATCTATTCGTCATTGGATAAGTGCATTTGATTTCACTCATATCATGAGAAATGCATAAATCATGGAGGAGATCTTATAATGTTACCTTTCTAAAGCTTTTCGCCAATTAAGGCAATTGTTGCCAATGGGAGAGAAGTTTTAGAGGGTTGTATGGAATTGGCTTTGTACTATGGTATATTCTTAAGTATTTGCCTTCCTTGCCTTTGCATTCGTTGCTTGGCTTCATATATAGTGGAAACTCCACCATCGGTAATGGTTGACAATATATGCAATGAATTCATGTTCATACACACGTGCATAAATTATGGGGGAGTTTGCTCTATATATGTGGATGGACTAACATCACATACCTTTGTAGTATTTGATGTTAGTGCAACCATTCCCGTTCGTTAAATTCCATATTATAAACCCTCTCAAAAGAGATTGTCATCAATTACCAAAATGGGGGAGTTTGAAAGAGCATTTTTCTTCATGTGTGGTTTTGGTAATTATATGACAATCTCTATGGACTAATGTTTGCATTAAGATATCCTTATAGATCTTGTCCATGGAAATAGTGGGTTCATGTGTTGGACTTTTGAAACTTATTTGATGACCAAGGTCCTATTTAAAGGTTTATATGATGGATGGTCATGTGTTGAGTTGATCATGTTGCAAGTATGTCTTGAATGAGTCAAGACATCATATTAGCAAAGAAAGATTGGAAGATAAAAGATTGATCAAGTTGTTGATCAACACACAAAGTTACAAGATGTCCCTAGTGGATCATGTATCTTCTTGGTATGGTAATCACTTGTCCATATAGCTTTGTGAACTAACCCATGATATATGTGTATGCGGTATCTTCATGTGGGGTTAGGTATCTTCCCATGGGTTTGCATCAAATGAAGATTTCATATAGCTCGTGAAGGATGACATTATGTGGTCATCGTTATCAAGGATAAGATGTGCAAGAGAAGCTTTTGGAAGAGATACTATATTTGGAGTTTCAAATGGATACATGAAGACGGAGCTAAGCGAAACTCTCTCATAATGGAGTATGGGGGAGTATTTGGAGATGTCTTCATCAAGCATGTGCTAGCTCGCGCAATCAAGAAAGATCATCCACTTGAAGAGATCAAGATAGTCATCATCTAACTCAAGTGGAATGCTCAAGACAAAGGTATGATCTTGATATGGCTATATGATAGATAGGCGTACTATCAAGAGCGGCTCTCAAGTGAGTAACTTGGTCGCATCGTTGTGGAGAGATCAAACATTTGCATACTTAGCATATCATATTTCTTGGTTCTTATTTGGATTTTATCCTTGTGAGGAATTAGAGCTTGGTTCATCTCCATGTCAAGCTCTAGTTCATCGAAAACGGTTTTATTTTGGAAAACTTGTTATGTTTTTTTATGTTGGAGGTTTTACCGTTGTTCTCCTATTTAGAGATCTTACATTTCCTCATTTGGTCTAAACCTGCCATATTAGAATATGATTTTTCTCTGTACATTCATGTAGGACTCGTTGTCACGTTTCCAACGAGCCCAAGAACATCGAAAACGGAGTCCGGATATAAAAGTTTTGCCCGTTTTGGTACTTGGTGTTCTGCTATTTTTTGCTGTGGCGGTAGTACCGCTGCGGTACCGCCCGAGCTACCGCCGGACAAAGCAGAGAGCCATTTTCGGCGGTTCCGGGAGCGGTAGTTCCGCCGGGGCGGTAGTACCGCTGCCCGGGGCGTTAGTACCGCTACGGAAGCTGTTTTCAGCCTGTTTTGATGCCCTAACTCCCTAGGGAAGCGGTAGTACCGCTACGACGCGAATCTGCACCCAACGGTTAAGGGGCTTTTTTCCCCAATGGTTACCTAACCTTTGAAACAAGTTTTGACCTCTATTGTTGACCTTCTTGATCTTGCTATCTCTACATTCATCCAATGATTCTTGCTACTTCTTGAGGGAAAAGAGAGAGAAGATCTAGATCCACCGTTCCACCAATCAATCTATCCTCTAAGTGAGGGGAACCTAGTGGATCTTGATCTTGGAGTTCCTTTGTGGTTCTTCTCCTTTGTTCTTCCTCTCTTCTCCCCATAAGCATTAGTTGCTTTTGGTGAGATTTGGGAGTGAAGTATTTAACTCCTTTGTGGTTTACTCGTTCTTCCTCTCTTATTCCCCCATAAGCATTTGTTGGAATTTGAGATTGAAGGATTTGAACAGTTTGTGTGCTCTTTTCATTGCATTTGCAATTGTTTGAGCCCTCCACAAAGATTCGTGGTGGTGATACTTGTGAGATTGTTACTCTTGGGTCATTTGACCCTAGACACATTTTGTGGCCGACCTTTTGTGACCAAGACCTTTTATGGTCAAGACCTTTTTATGTTCACTTAAGAGCCTCCACTTAAGTTGTGAGTATGTGCCTCAAGACTTGGGAGCCCCTAATTAAGTTTTAGGTGTGTGTCCAAAGAGTGTTGTACGGGATTCGATCTCCACACCAAAGGAGATCAATAGTGGAAGGTGAACTCGCAACCTTTTGTGGTTGAGTTCATCACGAGAAAAATGTGAGTTCTTGTGACGTTGCAGCTAACCTGTTGTGGTTGCGCACAACTCTATAAACGAGACGTTCACCCTTTAGGTGGAACTCAGGAATACTTCCTCGTCTCCGCGTGCCTTGGTTATATCTATACCCGAGCTTTTTACTTTTGCATTTTACATTGTGATACCCTTCGTGCTTGAAGTCATCTATCTTGCTATCACCTTATTTCGAGTATTGCTTAGCCTAAGTTGTTGGTGCGCATAGGTGAACCTAATATATTTAGGTTGTGTTCTTGATAAGTTAAACAACAAGTTTTATTCCGCATTTATCAAGACTAAATTGTAAAAAGTGTACCTCGCATATTTCTCTCTAGGCGACGTCTATCCGTTCATATAGCCTGCATTGTATTTTGTATTTTTATTTTCTGTCTCTGGCACAGCCGCCACAGATGGCATAGGGTTTCACTTTCATGATTGGATCTGCGCCCGCGCCGCTAGACCTTCCGCCGTCGTCACCGGGACACGGCCATACGAAGTCCAGATAGTATGATTAGCAAAGTTGTGACAATTCTCACGTCTTCACATCTCCGTCGATCGTCATAGATGACGGCTCCAACCTGCCACCGTCCCGCGTGCCTCGCCCAATTCCCATCTTGCGGCTTGAAGGTATTGTTTTAGATATGTATTGCAGTTAACGTTGCTACCTGTTATTGCTACCTGCTAGCTTGCTTACAAATCCCTTAAATTTTACTTGCTAGCTACAATAGTTAATTGATTGTCCTATAGTAGCAGAACAAGCTTCCTACGTAATGTTTGTTAATCCGGTTGGTATGCAAACTTCCGATCAAAATATTGAGTCATCGGTTGTAATTTCAGAACAAGCTAGACTCGGAAGCGCGATATATATGAGTAAGACCATAAATGCTAATAGATTCAGGATTTTCCTACTAATAAGCAAGTGGATAGACATTAATTTTGTGTTTCCGAGGGGTCATACTAGCTATAGATGGGAGTACCCATATAATACTGTTGCACAACATCGTCATTGGTTCTTTTTTTTAGTAACATCGTCATTGGTTCTAGTTTAACTAGTTGGGGAAATTTTGTTGGCTAGAGTATTCACCTTTGGCAAACCGCGCATATTACTAGTGTGCTTTCTCTTTTTAAGAAACCCAACTGCGATGCGAAACATATAATGCGATGATTTTCTACCATGATATAGTTATAAAAAATTCATGTCGTATCTCTTTTATGGTCAATATCGCTCTCTGCCCCCCTATGTTCAAATCCTGGATCCACCCCTGCAACTCCTAAACACTTTTTTTTATCTATATACATTGTTAAAACTTCTCGAATATATGTTTAAACCTTATGAACTCACTGAATTGTTCTAAAATATCCATGTCCATATGGAAAAGGTGAAATAATTAAATAAGATAAAACTTGAGACAAACGGATAATTTGAACCGTCCCTCAAAATGTTCTTTAGAAGTGATTTTTTTTTTAGAAAAGGGAATTTTATTAATCCCAGACTCTGCATCGATTGATGCACACAGCCGCTTATTACAGAGTTTCGCAGGTCTCAGTCAAACAAAAGTAAAGAACAAGACCAGCCTGAGACAACGGTGACACCCAAAATAGAGACTATGAAAGCCTACTAATATGTTGCCACCAATGTCGGGAGAAAAACTCCTGTGCCACGCGCAGTAGTTTCATGCACCCAGCCACCATGAGATCCCGCTGGTCCGAAGGTAACAGGAAAGCCCATAACTGTATCCAGTGTACAGCCCTGTGAATAACCTGTAAAACATGAAAGTTACCCGTTCTGTTAAACACAATATCATTTCGACTATTCCAAATAGACCAACACATAGCAAACACGCCTATACGAATCCTATCTTTGGTCTTTTTATCCATCCCCCTCAACCAGTTCCCAAACATATTTGTGACATTAGTAGGGGGAGGGATATTATAAGTGCAGAAGACAACACGCCATACAAGTTGAGCAAAGGGGCATGAAATAAAAAGGTGATCAATACTCTCGTCATTGCCACAAAAGGAACAATGTAAACTACATTTCCACTTCTTCTTAGCAAGATTATCTTTCGTTAACAAGACTTTGCGATGAAGGAACCACATAAAAAAATTAATCTTTTGCGGTATTTTTAATTTCCAAAGATAAGTATGTAAATATGTAGTATGACCATTCATCAGGTCCTCATACATCGATTTAACTGTAAAATAATCAGGAACATTATTCAACGTTACTTGCATCAATCTAAGGCTTGAAACAAGCCTTGAAACATTTCCATCAAAGGTTGTATCGAATTCTATCATCTTTCGAGAATGTCACAAGTTTTTTTCCGAACTAGTTTCGTCCGTGCTAAATAATCCACTTTAACTTCATAATCGATCTTTCCGAGATGAAGAATCATCGAATCTTATCTCCACATAAGCAACGTTAAATTGTGTATTTTGATTTTACAATTTTTAGCAAGGTCGGGCCCAACATATTGGTTGTCGAGTTTACACCACCATTTAACAAGGAGACTATCAACACCTTTTGTTGGGTTTTGTCAACACATAAAAATTATTAAATAAGACAAAACTTGAGACAAGGATAATTTGAACTGTCCCTCAAAATGTTCTGTAGAAGTGATAACCTTGATACATTTCTATCAAAGGTTGTATCGGAGTCTATGATCTTTCGAGAACGTCAACAGTTTTGATACGGACTAGTTTACCGCCCTGCTGAAATAAGTGTCTTTAACTTCATAATAGATCTTTCCAAGAGGAAGAATCATCGACTCTTGTCTCCACATAAGCAACGTTAAATTATGTACTTTGATTTTACAATTTTTTTGTAAGGCCGGGCCCAACATATTGGCTGTCAAGTTTACACCACCATTTAACAAGGAGACTGTCAACACCTTTTGTTGGGTTTTGGAGCAGGATGAACAAATCCTTCTCCACCTAAGCATGTACTCCCCCTATCAAAATATAAGATGTTTTAGCAGAAGATATGTTCACATGTGAACATCTTACATTTTGGTAGGGAGGGAGTAGTATTTTCTTTTGTTTCCCTTGCGAGTATAATCTCCTCATACTAGAATACTACTTTTCAATGAAAAGTAGAACACATAGGCAAAAAAATAATTTCACATTTTGAAAGGGGATCCTAGCTAACAGAAGGTGCGCGAAAAATCTCATGACCTTTGTTACTTCTCACATGGTAGGAAGTTAATTTTCAGTCGCATCGATAAAAACCAATCACTGCACAAAGACCATCTTTTTAGAAACTGGAATAGATTGCCCATAACATTGCGGAATCTCAGCTGAACCAAAGCTACACTACATCTTACTGAATACAATCGCCAGCACGTTGCACGGAGAAAAAACATCTAAGCTCAGTAGATCCGACGGATTTAACAGCATGAAATCCTCATACATGCCCTACGACCTAGCTGAGTACTCGTACATACATATTGTGGATTAATCATCCTCTCCGTCCAGACCGTCGTCGGCTACTGCGCGGCCGCGAGGAGCTGCTGCTGCGACGCCGACTCGGCGTGGATGAAGCAGAGCACATGGTGCACCCCGGCGGCGATGTCGTCCGCCGTCGTCAGGCCGCACCCCTCCTCCACCTGCATAGGCAACCACAGTTTAGTCAAACTGATGAAAAAGGGCACTGCATGTGCAAGGGGCAATGGCCGGTCAGGGAATCGGGGAACCTGCTGCTAGCCTGCTACTACTCCTACAGCGTAGAATAGATTCCACAGGTGAACAGTAGCACGCACACCGCCATGGCTGGCTGAAATAGCTCGAGGGAGCAGCTAGCACGGTACACTGTAGTACGTAGCTACGCTCGCTAGAAATGCTAGATAGCCTTTTTCTGCTCATTTATCCATGCCAATCTCTGATATCGGTCGAGGAAGAGAGATTCTCCCTGGCAGCGGTAGACTGGCAAATCTAGGAGGCGATCGATGCTTTCTCATGAAGCGTCACACTACCTGCAACACAGCAACTGTGTCACACTAGTGGTAGAGTCATGTGGAGACAGACATCACACCGATGCTGATGACTGATGAGTCCTTGGCCGCATCACACGAACGCAGGGCTTTTCCACGATCGATCTACTGGGAAATCCGGTCAAAAGTAAGCTAACATGCATGAGTGGTCAAGTTCATCGGATTCTGATCGATTTTTCGAAAAAATCTTGATGCGTCTCGATCAATAATGCGAGCATGCACTTGATCGTGCTCGACGTCTGGTCAATCCGTCCAAGGGGGGCACTGAAGGCAGGGGAATATCTGACATGTTTTTCCTTTTGATGAAAGAAGATACCAAAACCAACGAACACAGGGCTACCGTTGCTAACGAGTTAATTAATCGGATCTGTTTCAGAATGTGCAGTGCAGAATGAGGTCATGATTCCCAAATAATGCGTGCGGACACACACAATCTTCCCGATTGGTGTCACTCGATCCAAGAGCCTAACGTGCGTGCAATAGTTCTACATGCGTCTCTAGTGCATTGGGACGCTCACTACATTGGGAGAATGGAAGACGTGTACGAGATGTCAAAGGATTAACTGATTAAGACACTGTACTTACTGACTAAACTGTGGCCCTTAGGGTTAAAATAAGCTGAACTCATATAAACAACTTAACGGAGTAAGTAAGTACGTACCTTGACGCTGAGGGAGTAGAGGACTAGGGAGTCGAGCGCGGTGACGTTGAGGTGCAGCACGGTGAGCCGGAGCGCCTGCAGCCCGGCGACCATCCGGAGCAGCTGCCCCGGCCGCCGCGGCGACATGACGCGGAGGCTGGCGTGCGTCTCGACCAGGTTCACCTCGATGTCGGCCACGCCGGCGCGGCTCTCCTCCGCCGACAGCGTCGCGGCAGAGTCGCGCGGCGAGTGGAGCCACACGTACTGCGGGTACGTGAAGAACCCCGCGAACGGGGCCGCCGCTGGATCGGACGCGTCGGACTCGGTGACGGTGCTGCTGCAGTTGCTCGTGGACTCCACGCATTGTGCGGCGGCGGCGCCGGCGTGCGACGGCGGCATCGTCGACTCGCAGCTCGCCTTGTGTTGGTGAACCACCGGAAGCCGGCGCTTCTGCGCTTCCAGGGACTGCAGCTGCTGCTCCAGCTCCTTGACGAAATCTATGGCGCCTCCGACGATCGACGCTTGGTCACCCTACAAGGAGAGAAATGCATTAACTCTGTCAGAGAAACAGGAGTGTACTGTACTTCATGGAACTCGTCGAACAATCAATGACTGGTCTGCAAGAACAAGAGGAGAGTGATGAGTAAATGATGATTTGGGAGGGAGACACATTAATGGAGTCCGGCCAAGAATGGATGCTTCTTCTCAACAAATTTCCATCCTATACTAGGTTCAAGCAGTAAAGGCATTGGGGTTGGGGAAAAGAGAGCTCAATAGTGTTGGTGGGTCTCTTTCGGCCCCAAGAAACATTCCTTCATCATTCTGCATGCCCAACTTGCTCCGGCGGCAGGCAACCCCGGCCTCTCTTCTTCTTTGATGACAAACCAGAGCACACGGAAGGATACAAAACAGAGACAAGGAGGAGAGTGAGAGACGTGTACGTACCCTCTGGACGTAGGACTCCGGCATGAGGGAGCGGAGCAGGACGAGGTACTCGTTCATCTGGCGCCGGCGGTTGCGCTCCACGGCGATGTGCGTCATCCGCTGGCACTCGGCCTCCTCCCTCGACTTGCAGCTCCTCGTCCGACGCCGCCGCTTCCTCCTGGGCGGCCCCGGAACGGACGACGCCTCCCCACCCCCGGGCGCAGCAGCGGCCGGCGCCTCGTGCGCAATGCCGGTGCCGTCGCGGAAAGGCGCGGCATTGTTGTCGAAGAGGAATCCTGCGGCGTTGAAGGTGTCGTAGACGAACGCCGCATTGTCGACGCCGACGTTGGAGGCGCACAGGGCGTCGTCCACTAGCGCCATGCTCCAAGGACGCACTGACGGACGGATGAGTCGCTGGGGATGGCTAGCTCGGTGGCCGCTTCCCGGTGTCGCGATGCTTTTGGTTTTGGCGACGAAGGGGCGAAGTCCGCGCAGCACCACCGCTCGCTCTTATTGTCTCGCTCCGATCGATCCTTTGCCACTGCAGCTGACTTGAGGAGCGGTACAGTGAAGCTTTCTGAGGATCTCTGAGTGAGCTCCTCGCGTTGGTGGGATGCGTATGTTTCTTTCTCTCCGGTGGGGTGACCTGTGGTATATGGGGGAAAAGATAAGGTTTGGTTTTTGGGCGCCAGCCTGCGTTTTTCGCCGCTACGCTCGCCTACGCAGCAGCGACAGTGGAAGGATGCAGTGTCTTGGGCATGCAGTGGCACAGGCCCCTTCCCTCTCGCCCTGCTCCCAGTAGAGTAGGCATCAAATGATCAAAAGGCTGAGCTCTTTTGTATCATCTGCACTGTGTTTCTTGTGCAGTGAGTCGTCAGCTCGACTGCTCGAGGACGGGGCTACGACGCGATGGAGAAACTCATATCGGTTGAACAACTCTCAACTGATATCAAACCAATAGAGAGAAGAATCAAAGCAAATATTATCTCAGTTCATCTTCGCCGGGGCCTCCAAATTCGTGTTCGGAACCTCAATGCACATGTCGTTTCAAAACATCTCCACTAGTGCATCCAAATTCGAGTGAACTCTCTGAATGAGTCTCAATAGGAGGGTGTTGGATATGTGTCCGGTCAAATGAAGGCCGCAGCCCACAACGGCACCCCAAATCAACACTCCATTTTTTTTAACTTGTGACGGTGATTTTGTAGAGTTTAAACTATATTGTTATTTAATCTCTTATGTCTGAAAAATCACCGCAGCAGGTTTAAACCAAATTTAAATATGGAAAATATATAAATTATTACAACACGAGTTTAAATTGAATATAAAATTTAAACACAAGTTTAAATTCGAACAACACATAAAAATTTCATACCACCGCGTGATTGAGGATATTGTTTGTTTTGAACGCCCACAAGTGTGTCAAGAGCGTGTCTGCCTTTTTATTGACCTCGGATATTCCTCTCCAAACACTCTCACAACTGCCCTACAAAACCTATAGGTGGCTTCGATGACGGTGGCCACAAACATACAAAGACAGTAATTCAATTAATCGACGCAAACTCTATAAGAAAGGCATCGTATGGTACCCGTAAATTTTGAAGTGATAAAATTTTAAGGAGGCCGGTGCAATCTCTCTTCAGCTGAAAGTACTCATCATATTCCCGAACGGCATGCACGATCCTCCTGAACACGTCCCTCCTCATCCTAAAGCATTGGCGAAAATCCTGAGCCGAGTTCTCGGGATTCTCAGCAAAGTTGTCTCAGCAAAGTTGTCGTTACAAAAAAGCATGTGTCCAATTGCTCGGTTACGATTCTTGTTGGCATGCCACCTTTTCGCTTGTCCTCCGCGCTTCGACACGACATCTACCTAAACTCCCGAATCTAGAATAGTGGTCATGACCACTCGTTCTCGTCGTCGGCGGACGCAAGGGCGACATCAACCCCCCAACATTTGCTCAAATATGAACTCGTCGTTGCTGTCTTTAGCATAATGAACAAAATAAAGCATCAAATGAGCCGATGCACGAATGATCGAACACCTTACGTGCGGGGCGGAAGGGGGGAAAAGGCTTTACCCGACTCAACTAACTGCGTCGGTGCAAGAGAAGGTCGCAGACCAGCGGGGAGCACCGACAAGCAGTCAGGCATGGCCGTGGTGGCTTGGCCGCGGAGGTGCGATTCAAATTCGTGAAGACAAGGGTGGATGCAATGGTGCGATTCAACAAAGAGAGGAAAACGAAAGACGAGGTGTGGGCAAATTAATCACTGGGCGTCAGTGTTTTGTGTATGATGGACGGACCACCCCTGTTGGAGCGCCTCTCAAACTCATGTACTCACCTCGAGAGGGCCTTCAAATTTGAAGTACCTTTCGCAGATGTCGGACATGAAACGACTCGGAGCAGATTTTCAGAGTGTCGCTTGGGTGTTTTTTTACGTCAGGACGTCTAATGTGCCTTCAAAGAATCGTTTGAAAGCCTGCACTAGAGCAGAACTAGCTACTTGTCCCGAGTCGGGAGGGCCTTTTGTCCCGGGCACGCTCCCGGGACAACGTGTTCGGGACAAATAGCCTCCCCTATTTGTCCCAGGCACGTCACGACCCGGGACCATTAGGGGGGCACGTGGCCAATGGTGCCAGCCTCTGGCTGGCTCTCATTTGTCCCGGTTCGTAATACGAACCGGGACAGTATATATCTTTTTTTTCCTGTTTTGTTTTTTGTTTCCTGTTTTCTATTTTACTGATTATTTTATGTTTCTGTTTTTGATATTTATGTTTCATTTCAAACAAGATCGAGTTGCATATTATATGCTACTATATAATACTTATCATGAATACACGATTTTTTCCTTGTGATGATCATGAATACTAGTAATACACGAGTTATCCGAAACAAATATTTACAACCAATATTTACAACTGGAAGATCATGTCTAAATATATACAACCAGAGATCATTACATGACAGAAAAGGCATTAGACCCTTTTTTTCCCTCGGGAAGGTCTTCGGCTGGATCATATTGCATTTTGCGCCTGACTTTATGACATAGTCAAGCAGAAACCCCTCAATTTCCTTCTTAACTGGTAGTAGACGGTCTTTTGCATCAAGCCTGTTCCGGATCGTCTCGAACTAAAAAGGAGAGATCAACACCAATATATCAATCATCATGAAAATAATTCAATTTGGAAAGTGAACAAGTTTGAATATATTATTTACATACGCCATTCCAGTCTGCCCCCTCGTTGAAGTTAATTCGAATGAACTCGCAGACATAGTATCCACACAAATTGGTGCCCGTTGCTGCTTCGCGCACTTTATGAGAGAATAAGATAAGAACCCAATCAAATAATAATCAAAAATATTAAAATATGATATTGTGAGACTAAAATTAAAGATATGCATATGTGGACCTAGCTAGTACGGCTTACCTCTCTCCGTTTAAAAGTGAGCTTCCGGGCTATACCGACGTCCTTGTGGAAAGAGGTGAACTTGTCCCAAATCCTGGAGTTTACGGTATAGAAAATTAGTAAAGAAGTTTACTAATTACGCTATATTAGAAAAGACGAGGTCGATTGTGATAATGAACGAAATTACCTCTGAAGCATCTGTTTCGGGCCGTCAAACTTTTCTACAGGTTTCGATAATGGGTCCAAGACACCAACGATTGCCTTTTCAACATCAATCTCAAATAATACCCAGTGAAATTTGCGCATGTTTATATTTGTTAATAATTAAATCATCAATTACATATACTTAACATCGAGAATGTATAAGAAAGTAAGCAACTCACTCGAAGTTGAACGGGAAAATTATGGTGTTTTTGTAATGTTGCGCCATCAAGTAAGTTAGCAAAATCTCATCCGTATTCTCTGGGTTATGTACCAAACCATGATGATGAACTCGATTAGGGTCAATGAATCCAATCTTGTGATTCAGTCCTAACTTTCGAGATTGTATATAATTTTCAGCCTGCATAATAGAGTACAAAAGGAATATAGTGATGAGGATAATTACAAGCAATGAAAAATAAGTTGAGCTAGAGAATTAATGACATATATACATAATTTAATTACTTACATGCAAAAGGAACTAATGATAGATTTCTCGATCGCGTCAAAATTGAATAACTGACATAATTCGCAATACTCAATTTGAAACTCATCATCACCTGAGCCATAAAGATCCTTTGGAATTTTCCCATAGAGCCAGTCTCCGTCTTGACTTCTCGTGGTAAGCCTGTACCATGCATTTAGTTGGTGCAATCTAGATGGTAGAGTGCGCACCTTAGCAGGCTCGACAAGATCTTGTCCTCTAACATATCTCCGCACCACCTCATGTATGGTGACACTCTGGCCTTCAGCTCTGAAAGAGATAGACCCATTTCTCTAGCTTGCTGCGAAAATACATCGTCGACCGGGTCCCGGTTGTAAGACGCCAATATGAGTGGGGCGGCCGATTGTCCCGCCTGCATTCCGAGCTGTGGAACATCTCTCTATTGGGTGGCAGCAAGTTTTCGTTCTTCCCGCACTCTTTTACCTGTACGCACGAGAACGCGTGTTTATTCATCGTCCATAAATAGTTCATATTGTGACGGATGTGTAAAAAATTTTATGGACCACTGTATCGCCTCTGAAGAATATACCGGATAAGGCAAAGTCATCTTTTTTGCCTTCTTTCTCTGGGCATCCTGGATCTCTTTGACCCATATATCGACATCTTCGCGAGAGTTCACTATGCGAGACTTCCCCGTTTTGCTTTTCTGAGTACTAGTCGACGTAGCGGTGGACTTCCGCTTCTTTTGCGGAGACGACAGAGTCCGTTGACGCGGCGGCGGAGATCGAGATGGACTCGCGCCTTGGTTGTCGTTGTCGGGGGTGTCTGAACTAGCGCCTTGGTTGTTGTTGTCGTTGTTGTTGTTCTCTGGACTGGCATGTGGACTGGGAGGGCAATTTTGCTGCATGTGTGGGAACATGATGTATTCCTTTTTCCATAAGCAGGTACTCTTGCAGGCAAATCTCAACTCAACCTCGTCTTCACCCGTAGGGAAGTCTAGCTTAATTCCCTCATATGTCTTCATAACCTCATCAACCCCGACAACAGCATAGCCATCTGGAATAGTGCGGCAATGGTAAGTTCCATTTGGTATAGGCGGTAGGGCATAGCCGTTCGCCACCTTCACTGTTATGTTCAAGCATGGCACATGTAGCTCGCAAAGTTCCCTTTCCGCGATAGTATTCACGGGGTGACGAGGACCCGTCATATCATTGTGGCGATCGAGCTCCGTCAAAGCCACGCTGCTTCTCCGCATTGATTTTGGATCAGGAGAAGGATCTTCGGGCGTCTCAGATTCGCAGGAAATCCGTCGAGCCTGTTTCTCTGCCTCCAGCGCTGCTATCTCCTTCTCCTGCTCTAGTAGTTTATTTTCCATCCTCTGGACCCGGTCGGCATGCTCTTTCTTCTTTCTCGCTCGGCTTCTGTAAGTGCCAGCATCATTGGGAAACCCAAGCAGCCACGGAACGGAGCCGACGGTTCCTCGTGTTTGTCCACTGTGTTCAGGATTCCCAAGGGCTCGCGATAGCTCGTCCTTCTCTCTGTTAGGGTGGAACGTGCCTTCCATGACATCCTTCCATACCTCTCTGAGTGTTGCAATAGGGTCAACTCCGTGCTCCTTGGTAAAAATACAGTCACCTGTTACTGGGTCTAACTTTTCACCATGCACATAGAACCAAGCCTTAAGCCGTTCTGGCCAGTCAAATGTCTCGATATCTATACCTTTACCCAAGAACTCTTCCTCCATTTTCGTCCACTTAAGCATGGCCGTCAGGTAGCCACCTGACCCCATGTTATGGTGATATATCTTTTTTCCTGCATTTTTCTTATTTCTCGCTGAGATTTTCTTAGCGGCTCCCGATTGCTTGTACGCCTTAAATGCGGGCCACTCATCTTTTATCTTTTCATAGACTCCGACAAATTCTGGATCAGTACCTTCAGTTACAAACTTGTTTAGCCTTTTCTTCCAGCTGCGGAACAGTTTAGCCATCTCCATAAAATTCTAGACCTTGCATCGATTCTCTATAATCGGGTTCTCTTCATCCTTCTCTTCCGGTAAAGTGAAATTCTGCATGAGCTCTTCCCAAAGGAGTTCTTTGTCTTCATCCGGGATATAAATAACCCCCTATTTTGGCACCTTTGGCTTATATCATTCTTGAGCCCTGATTCCGATTATGTCCCGAACGATGACTCCACACTGAGCTACAAATTTTCTGGCGTGGTTAGCAGGGCAATCGGTTTGCCTTTTTCATTGATTTGGTCGATGTGGTACTTCTGTTTGCCTTGCAGCTTCTTGGTCCCGGTTCATGGCCCGCCTCGTTTCAGGGATGCTTTTTTGCTTGGTCCCGGTTCGTGGCCCGCCGACGGCTAAACACAAGTAAAAGTGATAGTTAATATATGTATACACACACTTCTAATCCGGAATCCAAAGGAGTCGAGCTTTTCGTACTACCATCGCAAATCTATTCAACAGAGACAAACACCTAAGGGCATATATCTACCTCGGCGACGACTTTCCAACAGTAGAGTCGTCATGTGCTCTCCGCAGATCTGAACTCTTGGAGACGTCTATTCCATCTGAAGGCCCCTCCAATCCATCACCGGACTCGTTCAGGAACTGTCCGGTGAAATCGTCTAAGTGTTCCTCTTCTTGTTCAAGTTAAGTACCATCACTTTCGCGGATGATGCCAAACATGTCCTTTTCTTGTTCCAGGTTTCTACCGGTGTCCATAGTTTCTGCAAGATTTCAATTGTACAAACACATTTCAATCGTATCGAGTATTTCAATTTCTCTTTTACATTTCTCTTTTGTAGTCTCTCGAACTAAACTAGGGCTCCGAGAGGGCGATGGCGGCTCCGAGAGAGTGGCGATTATGACATTGCAACATGTAAAAACTTTAACAAACACAAATTAAATACACAAACTAAACAACATGTCTTTTCTTTTTTGAACATGTATGACACAACAACATGTATTTTATTTTTAAAATAGAGAAATTAAATACACAAACTTAACATCAATGACACAACAACATGTATTTTCTTTTTTTAAACGTTTTCATATAAAGTTTGTATTTTTCTGATTTAATTATGATTTTCTAAAGTTTAACACATTTTCTGAAAATGATGACGTCGTGCTGACGTCATCAATGGTGAACCCAATCTCGGAGAGGTTGAATTCAACGAATTCGTGCAATTATGCATGAATTGGTGGGTGTGTTATATAGAGGCCGACAAGGGGGACCTAGTACTGGTGGCACAGCTACGAAAATGTCACCGGAGAGTCACCGGCGACGAGCGAAGCGCTGGAGGCCGGATGACCTAGCTAGGGTTTCGGTGGTGGCCAGAAGACCTAGCTAGGAGACACGCGCAGTGGCGGCAGAGTGCGTCACGGCGCGCGCGCGCGCGCGCGAGAGAGAGAGAGAGAGAGAGAGAGAGAGAGAGAGAGAGAGAGAGAGAGAGAGAGAGAGAGAGAGAGAGAGAGAGAGAGATGGAGGAGAAAAGGACTTACCGTCGGAGTGCGGCACGGAGTACGGTGGCGGCGGAGTGCGGCACGGCTCCGGGATCTGGCGAGGAAGAAGACGCGCGCGGAAGAGGAGGAGCACGCGGCGTCGGGGACGAAGACGAGGAAGGAGCACGCGGCGTCGGGGACGGAGACAGAAGAGGAGGAGCACACAGCGTCAGGGACTTAGTCGAGGACGGCATCGGCGAGCTCCGGCGACAAAAAATTTGGGCAGCCTGACAGCGCTAGGTCAGAATTGCTCCGGGTTGAGCCACCTCCAGTGGCTAAGTGTGGCTTATATTGCCCCCACCCATTTGTCCCGGGTGGTGGCTCAGTGTAGCGCCCCATCTTTAAAATAAAGATGGAACACCTGTGTTATGTGCTAGTCCCTGGATCACTGCCAGCACCACAGTACAATATATATAGTATCATTGCATAAGTATCAAAATACTACATCGAGATCCAAAAATAGCCAAGTATAGCTTTATTACAAGGTGCATAGTCATGAAGACTAGCTAAAATATTCAGAGTTCACAACGAAAATAAAAGCAATGGGCCTCCTCTTCTAGCATACGCCACAAGCAGACATGTTGGGTGTAGAATCGAGTCCAAACTTACTCCTCATCAGAATTACATGCACATTTGAATATGCAGCCCCCGTAGGAGGTCAATACAATGAAGTATTGGCAAGTGACTATAGTGGATAAATTATGACAAGTCTAATTCTATATGCATATTTGGCTTGGTGGAGTTTGTAGGCTATTTTGCAGAAAGCCAGTTTTCTCCTATCTTTCGTAAAACACTTTTGTATCTCAAAGACTTGGCAGCAAGGGATGAAGCCCAAGTGCACCAATAATTTTTTCCTTAGTCAAATTTTGCTTTACGAAAACCATGTTGAGATTCTTCCGTCCATCCTTGTCCAGTTGCTCGAAGTTGTCCATCACCGGGGACACGGCTGAGTACTCAGTTTGTCGACTCTGCAGAGGTTGTGCACTTTCACCTTAAGACTCAATTTGTCCGAGAAATCCTATACACGCGGAGTGTATTATGGAAACGAGAGAATTGAGACAAGAACTTTCAGAAGAAGAATGCAACCATACTAGCAAGACCCGTTCCACCTATCAACTCTACATCTGCTTGTCAAGCTGACAGGTTGCACTCTCACAACTTAGTAGTTCTAGACAGAGCCCATTGTCAGAAGGCTGCACGGAAAGCTTCTAAACTTGGAGGGACTTAGAAATCTCTTTGTTCCTGGGTGGCCGTCCACAAGTGCGCTTCTGGGTGACAACCACCATACTCATGGCCCTAAGTAGAATAGAAATTCATCCTAGGCAAAGACAACCACAAGCATGGTCCCAAAAGCCACTCAACATAAACCAAACAACCAATTCCACCCAGAAGTGCATTCAAGGTTTTTAACACTTAGCAATAATTCTATAACATGATAAGTAAACTTCTTTATAGCATAGCTAACCATCTAATAAAACTTTTGGTGGCTGCATGGGGAGGGATGGCTACACACTACTAGGATATTTTCAAAGTGTAAACTAACTTAGCATTATAAGATAGTTCAAAATTTCCCTATCATGCATATTACTCAAAATCTACTAATAATGCATATAGAAAACATAGGATAGATTATGAATGTCACTTGCCTTGGTAACAAGAGGAACAAGCACAGCAAGAATAACAATCACAAGGACCTTCCTCCTCTTCACAATCTAGAGACAAACAATAACACTAAATAAACACACAAGCATAACACTTAGAATATCAAGACAAAAATATGTATGCATGCTTAATATGCAATGAACTTAATAAGACCTTATAATTACCATTTTAATCTCTCTGTTATTAATGCATAAAATGTAATGATCAATATTTTAATATTTTATTTAATCATTTAAAATATTGAGCATATTAGTAGTTTTAAGTTCTAAAACCAATTTCTTTAAGTCTATTATGAGAAGTTTCAAATAAAACTCATGTTACACTCTCTGGACAGAGGGCATTAATAAATCTCTAAAACAATTGGATTTATTTGGAAAGAGATTTTATTAATTAAGTTATAGATTTAATATCCGAAAGCTAAACAATTAAATTCCGCAATTTAATATACACTAAAAGGATAAACTAATGAAACCATACTAAACTACACGAGCAGAGCTTCATGTGGATATAAAATTCATCAAATTTGGATGAACATAACAAAAGTTATGAATTTTGAAATTTGCGTTGTTTTCTGTTTTTAAAACAATTTCTCAGCGAAAATAGAAAATAAATATGCCACGCGGCGCTCTCTGATTGGCCGATAACGGTTCGGCGCGGATCGCAAACGCGAACCGTACGATCTGTTTTAAAACGCACGCTCCAGATCCACCCGATCTAGATCCATTGGATCTAGATCCGACGGCCGGGATCAAAAGGGGGCGGTCGGGCGGCGCGGTTCGCCGGCGAGCTCGTGCCCGCGGCGGCGACATGGCCGGCGTCGCTCGTCTTCACGTTCTACGTCTAAGGAGAGAGGGAAACTCATACCACTTGAAGCGGATCGTCGTGGCGAACTTGATGGCGAGGTAGGCGCGGTCGAGGTGGCCTTCTCCTCCCCTGCGTGCTCGTCGGAGATGCGCGGCGGACGGCGGCGTCGGGTCGTCGAAGAATCAGTCGCCCTGGTGCACAAGAGGACGCCGGAGCAAGTCCGTTAGATGCGTACGGAGACGGGGAGTCGCAGAGGGGGTGTGGGGGTGGAGCTCGGGTGCCGGACTCACCGGAACGATGCGAAACGCGGCGGCGGCGATGTCGGAGATGAACTCTCGTTTTCCGCGATTTTGGCGAGTATCGGTTAGGGTTTTTGGGCACGGGAGACGGCGGCGGAGAGGGGCTTTATATGGGGAAGGAGGGGAGCGATTTAATCGCGATTTAACAACGGATTTTGATCTGATTCGATATAGGGTTCGGTAGACTTCGTGTTCTTCACGACGGAGGAGATGACGAGTGGGCCCCGTCTGTCAGCGACTGAGAGGAGGAAGATGGGCTGCGATTTGGGCCTCTGCGATGCGCGCGCGGCGGATAGCAGAGGGGGGGTCGGCCCAACTAGCCCGACACATTTTTTTTCTTCTGTTTAAATCCTTTTTCAAACAATTTGATTTTTAAAACTTATCAAAAGATTTCAGAAAAATTCATAAAAATATGTTTTGAAAAGCTAATTTAATTTATAACTTTTTGATATCATTTTACTAAATAAATAAAATAATAAAATGCATATTTTTATAATGAGCTCAAATAAACCTTTTTATTGACCACAACTTTATTTAAACTTATAATTAAAATTCAATTTACTCCTTATGTGATTTCAATGCCATACTTTTATGATGCATGATACTTGAATGCAAAGTTTTAAATTTTTGAGAAATTTGGGATGTTACAGACTAACCCCCTTAAGAAGAAGCTCGCCCTCGAGCTTCGGAAAGGTCAGCAAATAGGTGTGGGTGGTCTTCTCGGAGGTCATCCTCTCGTTCCCAGGTGGCTTCGTCTTCGGTGTGATGATTCCACTGGACCTTGCAAAACCTGATGGTTTTGGTACGGGTGACTCTTTCTGCGGTCTGTAATATCTTGATGGGCTTCTCTTCGTATGTCAGGTCACTCTCCAATTGTACCTCCTCGAGGGGTACAGTATCCTTTAAGGGAACTCCCATCATCTCGGGATGACATTTCTTCAACTGACTGACATGGAACACATTATGAACCGCAGACATCACTTCTGGTAGCTCTAACTCATATGCCACTTCACCTTTGCGAGACAGAATTTTGAATGGTCCACTGAATCGAGGTGCTAACTTTCCCTTGATTCCAAACCTTTTCACACCCCGAAGTGGTGACACCCTTAAATAGGTTCTATCTCCCACTTCATAGGTGACTTCTCTACGCTTGGAATCTGCGTAGCTTTTCTGGCGTGACTGTGCTATTTTCAATCTGTCCTTAATCAGCCTGAATTTCTCTTCCGCATCCTGTATTATATCAGGCCCAAAGAAACTCCGTTCTCCTACACCACTCCACAACAATGGGGTTGTGCATTTCTTTTCATATAAGGCTTCTAACGGTGCCATCTCAATGCTGACTTGGTAACTATTGTTGTAGGAGAACTCCGCGTATGGCAAATTAGCATCCCAACTAGATCCATAGTCGAGCGCACAAGCTCTTAACATATCTTCTAAAATCTGATTCACTCTTTCAGTCTGACCATCTGTTTGCGGGTGGAAAGCCGTACTGAATTCCAATCTGGTTCCCAAAGATTCGTGCAACTGCTTCCAGAAATGAGAAGTGAACTGGGTCCCCCTATCAGACACGATACTCTTAGGAACGCCGTGAAGGCACACAATTCTCTTCATGTAAATATCGGCTAGCTTTGCACTAGTATAAGTGGTCTTCACGGGTATGAAGTGAGCTATTTTGGTTAGGCGACAAACAATAACCCAAATAGAATCATAACCCGATCTGGTCCTTGGTAATCCAGTGATGAAGTCCATCCCAATGGAATCCCACTTCCAATCTGGTACTTTCAAAGGTTGTAAGAGCCCTGCTGGTTTCTGATGTTCTGCCTTTACTCGACTACATACATCACACTTAGCGATGTATTCTGCTATTTCTCTCTTCAGATTATTCCACCAAAATCTCTCTTTCACATCCATATACATCTTGGTATTTCCCGGATGAATTGAATAAGGTGTTTCATGAGCTTCTTGCAGAATTAACTTCCTAATATCAGGGTCATTGGCCACACATACTCGTTTTTCAAACCACAAAATCCCCTGCTCATCCTCATGAAATCCTTTAGCTTTTCCAGCTCTTAAATTGACTTTGATCTCTTCTATTTCCTTTTTTCCTTTCTGAGCTTCACGTATCTTGTCCATCAAGGTGGGCTGTACAACTAATGAGGTTACAAACCCTTCATGTACTACTTCCAATCTGAGGTCCTTGAATGCTTTACATAAATCCTCGGGTAATTCTCCTGCTGTAAGGCCATTCACATACACCTTACGACTCAGAGCATCTGCTACCACATTAGCTTTTCCCGGATGGTATTGAAGGCTTAGATCATAATCTTTAATAAGTTCCAGCCATCTTCTTTGTCTCATATTCAATTCCTTCTGTGTAAATATGTACTTCAAACTTTTGTGGTCCGTGAATACCTCACATCTTTTTCCCATTAGGTAGGGTCTCCAAGTTTTCAGGGCATGCACTACTGATGCTAACTCGAGATCATGAGTTGGATAATTTGCTTCATGTTTCTTGAGTTGTCTAGAGGCATAAGATGCCACTCTGCCTTCCTGCATCAACACACTTCCCAAGCCTTGGCGTGAAGCATCACAGTATACTTGGAATTCCTTCTCCAAATCAGGTAAACATAGAACTGGGGCTGAAACCAGACGTTTCTTCAACTCCTGAAAACTGGCTTCACATGCCTCTGTCCACTCAAATTTCTTCTCCTTCTTTAATAATTCCGTCAAGGCCTTGGCAATCTTGGAGAAGTTTTCAATGAATCGTCGGTAGTATCCTGCTAGGCCCAGAAAACTTCGTAATTCACCAACATTCTTCGGCGGTTCCCAATTAGTTACAGCTGAAACCTTTTCTGGATCCACTGCTATACCTTCCTTGGACACCACATGGCCTAAAAATCCGACTTGTTCTAACCAAAACTCACACTTGCTGTACTTGGCATACAAATTATGTTCACGTAGTCTCTGCAATACCAGACGCAAGTGCTCTTCATGTTCTTTGTGACTCTTGGAGTAGATTAGAATATCATCTATGAACACTACCACAAACTTATCCAGAAAATCCATGAACACTTTATTCATCATATTCATGAAATAGGCTGGTGCATTGGTTAATCCAAAAGGCATCACGGTGTACTCATAAGAGCCATATCTCGTAACAAATGCAGTTTTGGGTATATCCATTTCTCTAACTTTCATTTGGAGGTACCCCGATCGAAGATCGATCTTTGAGAAAACACAAGCACCTTCCAGTTGATCAAATAGTTCATTTATCTTGGGTAACGGGTACTTGTTTTTGATAGTTTGCTCGTTTATATCTCTGTAATCCGTGACTAGCCTCTGGGTTTGATCCTTCTTTTTAACAAATAAGACTGGTGCTCCCCATGGCGATGAACTTGGACGAATGAATCCTTTCTGGATATGTTCCTCTAATTGCTTCTTGAGCTCTTTCAATTCATCGACGGCCATAGGATAAGGTCTTTTAGCTATTGGTCCTGTTCCCGACTTCAGTTCGATGAGAAACTCTACATCTCTATCGGGTGGCATTCCCGGTAGTTCCTCCGGAAAAACATCTGGGTATTCCTTGACGATAAGCACATCACCAAGGCTAACCCCCTTAAGAGAATTTAGCCTAACCTTCTTAAGTTCGAAAGTTGATCGGAACTTAATCTTCCTTTTCTCTGGGGTGGTGAGGGTGATTGCTCTATTTGCACAATCTATGATTCCTTCAAAACGAGTCATCCAATCCATTCCGATGATAACATCCAATCCTTGGGTTTCTAGGATGACTAAGTCTGTTGGGAAGGGGTGTTTTCCGATTTGCAAGTCTAACTGCCTACACCCGGAATTTACTAGCATCTCTCCTCCAGGTGAACTTACCCTAATAGGTTTTCCTAGACTTTCCTCAGCTAACCCATGTTTGTTAACAAAAGCTCTTGATATGAATGAATGAGATGCTCCAGTATCAAATAAAACTAATGCTGGAAAGGAGTTGAGCAAGAACGTACCAATCATAACATCAGGTTCATCATGAACTTCTTCCACATTGATGTGGTTCACTTGTCCCTTCTGGAAAGGATTGGGCTTGGAATTTTCATTAGCTTTCTTCTCTGGGCATTCAGTTGCATAATGTCCTGTCTTCTTGCACTTGTAGCAAGTCACATGAGACAAGTCTTTCTTCCCTTCATAGTTAGGACGGTGATTACCATTCCCATGATTATGGCCATGATGATGGTTTCCCCTGCATCCACCATTATTTCCATTGTATCCTCCATTGCTTCCTTTGTTCCCTCCATTGTGGTTATGACCATGATGTTTTTGGCCACTCCAGTGTTGGAGTGATTCCAGGGTTTATGGCTACTGACTTCAGAGGTGTGTTTCTTATATGTCCCTTCAGAATGAACCTTACTTGCACTGAACTTCCTCTTCCTATTCTCTTCCTTTCTTATGTTGTTGTCCAGGGTGATAGCTTGATCCAGCAGAGCTTGATAGTTTGGAGTATATGCCACAGACAAAGGTATCTTCAGTTCTCCCTTAAGTCCATTGAGGAACTTTTCCTTCCTCTTTGCATCAGTGTCAATGTCCTCTGGCGCATACCTTGATAGCATACAGAAGTCATCCATATACTCCTTCAGAGTTCTACCTCCTTGCCTCAAGCTGCGAAATTCCTCTTTCTTCAGGTTCATTATACCTGAGGAGATGTGAGCATTCCGGAAACCTTCCTTGAACGCATCCCAAGTCATGCCATCCAAAGGATGAGTCACTTGATAATTTTCCCACCACAATGCTGCGGGTCCTTCCAACAAGTGTGCAGTGAACCTCACTTTTTCTGCCTCAGAGCATTCACAAGTTACTAAGTCCTTGTTGACTGAACGGAGCCAATCATCCGCCACTATTGGTTCAGTAGCAGAGGAGAACTTATTAGGCCTAAGCCTTAGGAATCTAGCAAGTCTGTCCACTGGGGGTGGTGGTGGAGGGGGCGGGTTGTTGTTGTTGTGGTTGTTGTTGTTGTTGTTGTTGTTGGTTGCTGCAATGAACTAAGTCATCATATTCATCAACTGAGCTTGAGCGGCCATCAGTTGTTGCATGACGTCGTCGTTGTTGGTATCACGACGAGGAGGCATCTGTAGGGTTTTTCAGCATAGATGAGTGAAAGATAGACAGAACTAAGAGAAGAAAAAAAAATCCTACCCATGCACAAAGCAACCAAGTCAACACAAACAACACTCATAAGACAACTTGAAAAAGAAAAAAATCTACTTAGCAACATGAAACAAATAATCTAAGTTGATTTAATAAACCACAGAGTCTGCAAACCAAACATTCTATCATTGTCACACCACAAGTTGGAGATCAAAGTTTTAAAAAGAACGACGAACTAAACGAGTGAGAATATGGTGGTCCAACTACTAAGTCTAAACTTCGTCCATAACGTCCTCTTCATCTTCTTCGACTTCCTCCATGGTGATGCCTTCCTTCGTAAGGATCTCCTTGTAGTCATTCACCTCCTTCTCTAAGGCCTCGTTCTTCTCCTGTAACTTTGTCGTCTCCCGGTGCAGAGTCTCGATTGCTTCCTTCTCCAGGACTTCAATCCTCTCTTGCAGCATTCTCTTCTCACGGCGTAGAGTCTCGATCAGCTTCGAACTCGACGTCGTTGCTCAGAATTTCATCCTTCAAGGTCTTGATCTCCTTGTTCTTGTCTCTAATTCTCTTTTCTTAATTTTGGAACTTCTTCTCTTGAGCTCGGAATTTCTCCTCTTGAGCGTTGGCCACCTCTTCTTGGGCTTCGATCTTCTTTTGGGTCTCCTTGACGTGTGCCATAATTTCATCATTCTTCAACAGCTCATTGCGTCTATCCTCTTCTAGTTGCCAGAGGTGAAGTTCTAAGTCTTGGAGATATGGGTACAAAGGTTCTGGTTTGTTTTTGTCTTCCTCGCTAACACAGTAAGGAATCCCATGTTCGTCACGTTGGCCAAGGTGAGCAAAGTAGTGGTCTTTTAACCCCTCTTGGAATTGCAAGCAAAGACGTCCTATTAGCTCCTGCGTGACGAGATTCAGCCCTTTCTCCAAGGAGTCACTAATCGACTTGTACCGGATGTCTTCGGTCTTGGGTTCAGTCTGGCGCCCTTGTTGGTAAAGGCGAATTCCCCATAAGTCTTCTTTGTTGAAGTGCTTCAGCTGGCTAGCCTTGATGATGGGTATTGGAAGTGCCAACAGTTCTACTAACTCTAGAAGATATCTTCCAAAGCGCATGTCCTTGAAGTCCTCCGCGGTTTGATACATGAAGAACGACATCCTTAAGTGATAAAGGTAGAGTTTATTAAAACAAGACAAGGTAAGATATACTAATTGTGGTGTACTTAAGTACTTAGAGAAAAATAAGTTCTTTTCTAACAGGTGATCAACACTATCATCATGTAACAGCCCCAGGTTTAAAACCTGAAAACCTCTGTAATTTTTTCACTTTTGTGTAATTGCATCATGGCATCCATATCCTTTTGCTACTATTATGAACCTTACCACTCACAACTGTAATCTTGCATATTTGTCAAGGAAGTTCCAAGGGTTCCAAATATTATATTTGCATTGACTCCAAATTATTAAAGTGGCAACCTATGGAAAATCTCAGCAAAATGCCTATTTAACCCCTCTGAACAAAAGTGCATCAAAACATTTTATTTTGATATGCCAATTTTTGTGGTGACTCTACAATGTATGGGGAAGCTCCCTGATTTTTCTCAAATTTTTATAAAAAGTTTCACTGCCTCAAATAAATCAAACACTGCACTGGATTTAAAAAGAAATAGAAAAGGACCTCTCTGTAAGGGGGGAGGACCTGTCTGTGAGGAAAGAGGAAAAGTGCCCAGGGGGTTTTCTGCAAAAACTTCGTCTCCTTCCTCTGTAGCGACCCGAGCCTCCCGTCGCTGCCGCACCCCGTCGCCGTGTCGAGCACCCGTGCGCCGCGCCCGGACCCCCCTCTCCTCCTCTGCTGCCCGCGCATGGATAAGGAGGCCACCCGCGCTGCTCTCTCTCTCCCCCCAGATATTTCCTCCGTTTCCATCCCGAGCCCGAAACCTAGCCATGGCTGCCGAGCTCGTGCGCCCCGAGCCCAGCCAGGACCCCCGCGAGGACCGCCGCGCCGTCTGCTACCTCTCCGCCGTAGGAATCGATCCGGGGACGCCCGCATTGCCGTGCACGTGCCGTTCCCTTCCGACACCGCCGCTGCTCCGCCGCTCGATTCCGGCGCCGTCAGGCCTCCTCCGACCTCGCCGTCCTCCTCTACCTGCTCAGGGTGAGCTCGCCGTCCTAATGGACCCCTCCGTTCCCTCCCTTCGTCTCTGGTTCGTCGAGCCGCTGTAGACCGCCGCCGGCCGCCGCTGGGCTTCGTCGTGCGCGACGCTCCGGCGACCTTTAGGTAGCGGCGCCGCCGTAGTTTTGCTCGCCGTGCCCGTGCGAGTCCGTAGAGGCCCGTAGACCGCTCCCCCGTGCAGTAGATCGACGAGCCCGTGCTCGCCGCCGTCGCGTTCCCCGCCGCGAGCGCGCCGGTCGTGGCATCGACGCGGTCAAACCGGCCGCTGGGCCCGCACGCTTGCGTGGCCGCCAGCGTGGCGCTGGCCCCACCCGTCAGTGGCTCTGGCTAACAGCGCCTCGGTGAAAAACGCCCGGATCTTTTTCCTGCGATTTAATAAAAAGGCAGAAAATGAATAAAACTTGGAAAATTCATAACTTTCAAAATAATTGTCCAAACTTTGCAAATAATATACCAAAATGATCAGAAGAATAAATGCAATCTATTAGTATGACTCACATCTCAAATGGAATTAAAATTATTTGCTGTTTTGTTGATCCAAAGAAAGGTGTATAAATAAAAAGGTGTAGCTCAAATTCATAATAAATTTCTCCAATTGTTAAAAATGGTGCCCTTTAATTAAAATTGCTCATAAGCACCAGTGCTACATATTAAGAATCATTTCAAGCATGTTACCTAAATTAAAAATTGTAGGGGAACATAAAAACAAATAGGAAAATATATTTCCTATATCGTTGAAGAAATATTCCTAGCATCCCATGTAAATGTGATATAATTGTTATAATAATTCAGTGCATTAAAATGTCATACCATCATGTGTTTGCGCATTGCATATGAATTGCTTGTATTGATTGTGTTCTTTCCGGTTTTTTAAACATCGATAGATCAAGGAACCGGGGTCTCGCCACATTACCCCGACGATCAGTATTACCCGCCTGCTGAGCAAGGCAAGCGTGATCCCCACCCTCTTGCATATCCTATCCTACTTTATGCAAATTATTTTCTCCACTATAATATTGCATGCGGTTCCAAATGTTAATTTGATTGGATTAGAGTATCCTATAGTTGCATTCAGTTACCGAAGCCATTACCTGTTTCCCCTCCTATTATCCATAGGATTGTGTTGATGGCCTGAATTAATTACTTTGCTAGGTTGTTGCTTAGCCATGCTTAGTTAACTGCTTAGTGGTCCGATGGATATTCATGTTGGGATCAGATGTGGAAATTCCGTGGATGATGGTGGAGAATTGTGGTAATAATTAATAAAATGCTAAAAGGTGGGGATGAGAGGCCACATGGTATGTGGTGGGCTGTCTCGTTCCCGCCGCCTCAGTGCGAGTTCTCTCCTTCGAGCCAAGTTGAGCGTGCTACCATGCGTGGGCATATGGAACCTCGTCGACCGACTAACTTGTGGCGGACTAGCCGAGGGTCCTCTAGTTTGGCTTCCCATTTGCGCGTGTGTTGAGATGGTGGTCAAGACTGAGATGAGGATTATGGTGGTAGGAAAATGAGTGGCCGCGGGGCAGGGTGTTGGAGGCACTGAACTTGTCCCCCAGTCACTGATGATCCTGGGTTAGTCCAAAGCGAGGTAAAGGTCGAAGCCGCTCCCACCCAGCCGGCTTTCCCAGGAAGAGAGCTAAATGATCAGGCAATGGGCCGGACGGTACGCATGGATAAGGAGCTGGGAGGTCCCTCGGGAACCTGGCGCCTTTCACATTGTACACCCCCTGCAGGGATAAATCTTTTCGAAAAGCCGTGTCCACGGTTAAGGACGACTTGGTGACGAATTCAGGGATCATAGAATAACTTTAACGGAATGACTAAAAACTGGGTACTAAAGGTACCACTCACGATTGTAAGGTTGACTTCCTCGAGGGTGAGTCGGGGAGGTGCCTTGGTGGAACAGGTAAAGTGGTGGAGGATGAGAAAGTGAATCAAAAGAGAAAGAGTTACTTCTTACCCCTCTTCGAAAATATTCTGATAGTCGATGCCTTGGAGTCATGTTTTATGAACAAAATCAGCTTTATGCAAAACAGCCATAAACCTTGAAAGCCAATCATGGAGCAGTAATAGCTCAAAATCTTGTTGAGTTCGTCGAACTCACCCTTGTTTATTTTTGTTTCAGAGGAGGACTTTACCTACCCCGAAGGTGGGTTCTATATTGACATCGACGAGTAGTCTGGGGTTCCCGGGTGGCAGCCTGGGGCAACTAGGAACCAGCTGGCACGGGACTGTTTATCTGTAGGCCTCTTAGGCCATATTTGGATCTTGTTATTTAGAACAACTTAATTTGCTTCCGCTTGATGTACTGATGGGTCTGTGACCTCGGATTGTATTATTTGCTATCTTTCTCTACTAAGAGTTGAACTATATTATCTTGAGTCGTAGGGTCTGTCATGTGCCAGGTGTTCCGGTGTCTTAGTCTCTTTATTATACTTTGAGGGCTATGCTTTGGATATGGCATGATCGAAGGGTTGTGTTGCCGATGATCCATGCCGAGCACTCCTGTCGATGTTTACTCGGCCTGGGAGTGGTAACCCCAGTAACCTTCGATTATGTAGCATGACCACCGACACATAGCATCACTGTATAATTTATGGATTGGGGCATTACACATCAACTCTTTGTAAGTCGGATATTCACTATAGTGAGAGAGACAGACACCCGGCTAGCCACTTATAATTGTGGAACAGGTCTCATGTACGTGGACATGTAAGGTTAGTCCCGGGCCGCTTCATCCCACTATGCCGCTAGGATCCAACATACTTCAAAGATGGTAATATTATGATCAAAAAGAGGCTTAACCAATCCTAAGGGCTCGAACCTACAGGCAACACTTTAGCTCTGATACCATTTTGTAGCGCCCCATCTTTAAAATAAAGATGGAACACCTGTGTTATGTGCTAGTCCCTGGATCACTGCCAGCACCACAGTACAATATATATAGTATCATTGCATAAGTATCAAAATACTACATCGAGATCCAAAAATAGCCAAGTATAGCTTTATTACAAGGTGCATAGTCATGAAGACTAGCTAAAATATTCAGAGTTCACAACGAAAATAAAAGCAATGGGCCTCCTCTTCTAGCATACGCCACAAGCAGACATGTTGGGTGTAGAATCGAGTCCAAACTTACTCCTCATCAGAATTACCTACACATTTGAATATGCAGCCCCCGTAGGAGGTCAATACAATGAAGTATTGGCAAGTGACTATAGTGGATAAATTATGACAAGTCTAATTCTATATGCATATTTGGCTTGGTGGAGTTTGCAGGCTATTTTGCAGAAAGCCAGTTTTCTCCTATCTTTTGTAAAACACTTTTGTATCTCAAAGACTTGGCACCAAGGGATGAAGCCCAAGTGCACCAATAATTCTTTCCTTAGTCAAATTTTCCTTTACGAAAACCATGTTGAGATTCTTCCGTCCATCCTTGTCCAGTTGCTCGAAGTTGTCCATCACCGGGGACACGGCTGAGTACTCAGTTTGTCGACTCTGCAGAGGTTGTGCACTTTCACCTTAAGACTCAATTTGTCCGAGAAATCCAATACACGCGGAGTGTATTATGGAAACGAGAGAATTGAGACAAGAACTTTCAGAAGAAGAATGCAACCATAATAGCAAGACCCGTTCCACCTATCAACTCTACATCTGCTTGTCAAGCTGACAGGTTGCACTCTCACAACTTAGTAGTTCTAGACAGAGCCCATTGTCAGAAGGCTGCACGGAAAGTTTCTAAACTTGGAGGGACTTAGAAATCTCTTTGTTCCTGGGTGGCCGTCCACAAGTGCGCTTCTGGGTGACAACCACCATACTCATGGCCCTAAGTAGAATAGAAATTCATCCTAGGCAAAGACAACCACAAGCATGGTCCCAAAAGCCACTCAACATAAACCAAACAACCAATTCCACCCAGAAGTGCATTCAAGGTTTTTAACACTTAGCAATAATTCTATAACATGATAAGTAAACTCCTTTATAGCATAGCTAAGCATCTAATAAAACTTTTGGTGGCTACATGGGGAGGGATGGCTACACACTACTAGGATATTTTCAAAGTGTAAACTAACTTAGCATTATAAGATAGTTCAAAATTTCCCTATCATGCATATTACTCAAAATCTACTAATAATGCATATAGAAAACATAGGATAGATTATGAATGTCACTTGCCTTGGTAACAAGAGGAACAAGCACAGCAAGAATAACAATCACAAGGACCTTCCTCCTCTTCACAATCTAGAGACAAACAATAACACTAAATAAACACACAAGCATAACACTTAGAATATCAAGACAAAAATATGTATGCATGCTTAATATGCAATGAACTTAATAAGACCTTATAATTACCATTTTAATCTCTCTGTTATTAATGCATAAAATGTAATGATCAATATTTTAATATTTTATTTAATCATTTAAAATATTGAGCATATTAGTAGTTTTAAGTTCTAAAACCAATTTCTTTAAGTCTATTATGAGAAGTTTCAAATAAAACTCATGTTACACTCTCTGTACAGAGGGCATTAATAAATCTCTAAAACAATTGGATTTATTTGGAAAGAGATTTTATTAATTAAGTTATAGATTTAATATCCGAAAGCTAAATAATTAAATTCCGCAATTTAATATACACTAAAAGGATAAACTAATGAAACCATACTAAACTACACGAGCAGAGCTTCATGTGGATATAAAATTCATCAAATTTGGATGAACATAACAAAAGTTATGAATTTTGTAAGTTTGTGTTGTTTTCTGTTTTTAAAACAATTTCTCAGCGAAAATTGAAAATAAATATGCCACGCGGCGCTCTCTGATTGGCCGATAACGGTTCGGCGCGGATCGCAAACGCGAACCGTACGATCTGTTTTAAAACGCACGCTCCAGATCCACCCGATCTAGATCCATTGGATCTAGATCCGACGGCCGGGATCAAAAGGGGGCGGTCGGGCGGCGCGGTTCGCCGGCGAGCTCGTGCCCGCGGCGGCGACATGGCCGGCGTCGCTCGTCTTCGCGTTCTACGGCTAAGGAGAGAGGGAAACTCATACCACTTGAAGCGGATCGTCGTGGCGAACTTGATGGCGAGGTAGGCGCGGTCGAGGTGGCCTTCTCCTCCCCTGCGTGCTCGTCGGAGATGCGCGGCGGACGGCGGCGTCGGGTCGTCGAAGAATCAGTCGCCCTGGTGCACAAGAGGACGCCGGAGCAAGTCCGTTAGATGCGTACGGAGACGGGGAGTCGCAGAGGGGGTGTGGGGGTGGAGCTCGGGTGCCGGACTCACCGGAACGATGCGAAACGCGGCGGCGGCGATGTCGGAGATGAACTCTCGTTTTCCGCGATTTTGGCGAGTATCGGTTAGGGTTTTTGGGCGCGGGAGACGGCGGCGGAGAGGGGCTTTATATGGGGAAGGAGGGGAGCGATTTAATCGCGATTTAACAACGGATTTTGATCCGATTCGATATAGGGTTCGGTAGACTTCGTGTTCTTCACGACGGAGGAGATGACGAGTGGGCCCCGTCTGTCAGCGACTGAGAGGAGGAAGATGGGCTGCGGTTTGGGCCTCTGCGATGCGCGCGCGGCGGATAGCAGAGGGGGGGTCGGCCCAACTAGCCCGACACATTTTTTTTCTTCTGTTTAAATCCTTTTTCAAACAATTTGATTTTTAAAACTTATCAAAAGATTTCAGAAAAATTCATAAAAATATGTTTTGAAAAGCTAATTTAATTTATAACTTTTCGATATCATTTTACTAAATAAATAAAATAACAAAATGCATATTTTTATAATGAGCTCAAATAAACCTCTTTATTGACCACAACTTTATTTAAACTTATAATTAAAATTCAATTTACTCCTTATGTGATTTCAATGCCATACTTTTATGATGCATGATACTTGAATGCAAAGTTTTAAATTTTTGAGAAATTTGGGATGTTACACTCAGCCTGGGACAAATAGGGGTGCTATCAATCCCGGGTGCATCAGGATAGATAGCACCCCTATTTGTCCCAGGCTGAGCCACCACCCGGGATAGATGGGGCTTTTTCTTTTTCTTTTTCTGTTTTCTGTTTTAAATAACTTTGGAATTTGAAAAAACTTTCAATATGAAAAGTGTTTGGATTTGACTAACTAATACAAAAATGTTTTCTATTTTCTATAATAATTAGTTTAAAACTAGTTTGAATATGAATTTGAATAACATTTGCAAATATTGAAATTTTAGAAAACTTTCAATATGAAAAGTGTTTGAATTTGACTAACTAATACACACACATTTTTTGTTTTCTATAATAATTATTTTAATAAGTTTAAAACAAGTTTGATTATGAATTTGAATAACTTTTGCAAACTTTGGAATTTGAAAAAACTTTCAATATGAAAAGTGTTTGAATTTGACTAACTAATACAAAAACATTTTCCGTTTTCTATAATAATTATTTTAATTAGTTTAAAACTAGTTTGAATATGAATTTGAATAACTTTTGCAAACTTTGGAATTTGAAAAAACTTTCAATATGAAAAGTGTTTAAATTTGACTAACTAGTACAAAAATATTTTGTGTTTTCTATAATAAATATTTTAATTAGTTTAAAACTAGTTTGAATATGAATTTGAATAACTTTTACAAACTTTGGAATTTGAAAAAACTTCCAATATGAAAAGTGTTCGAATTTTTGACTAACATTTGACAAATCGGGAGTAAAAAAGCACACGGATCGTGTGTTTCTTTCAAGCACTTGTTAGCCGTTAGATCAGGTGTGTGTTTCTTTTGATGGCTTGTGAGCTGTTAGATCAACACTTTCAGTTCTGAACCGGGACTAAAGAAGCACACGGATCGTGTGTTTCTTTCAAGCACTTGTGAGCCGTTCGATCAGTGGTGTGTTTCTTTTGATGGCTTGTGAGTTGTTCGATCAACACTTTTAGTTCCAAACCGGGACTAAAGAAGCACACAGATCGTGTGTTTCTTTCAAGTACTTGTGAGCCGTTCGATCAGGTGTGTGTTTCTTTTGATGGCTTATGAGTTGTTCGATCAACACTTTCAGTACCACTTGTTGAGCCACATGACCCTATATATAGCCCCCTCTCGGACGAGGGGAGCACTCAGTGTATCCTCTTTCTAGTGGCCGGGTGGTGGTATACAAAGCATTCGGATTCCCTGCATATGTCCGACCGTGAATTTGATATGCGGGGCACTCATGAGCCACGGTTGGGCTGTATGCAGGGGAAACCGTGTGTTTAGTTCTATCAAAAGAATAGTTCGATTCATCGACTGAATACAAATCACTCGGATTCCCTGCATACGCCCCACGGTGCATTTGATATGCAGGCACTCAGGAGCCACCGTGGGGTTGTATGCAGGTGAAATCGTGTGTTTTGTTCTATCAACGCCGACAAAAGTTTAATATATTAATTATTACACATCGCAGCAACATCTCCATCACACAGCGCCGCCAGTTCTTCTAGGTCGGAACCATGGAGCATCTTCCTCAATCAACTTGATGATTGGGTCAATGTTCACTACGAAGGGCGGAATTTCATCAAAATTATTATAATCATCTGACATATCTGTCTTGTCCTCCAATCCCATGATGTTTCTTTTTCCTGAAAGAACTATGTGACGCCTCGGCTCCTCCACTCCCACGATGTTTCTTTTTTTGGGTCTGCTAGACATGTCCTTCACATAGAAAAGCTGAGCCACATCATTGGCTAGCACGAATGATTCGTCTCCATACGCAAGATTGTTTAGATCCACTGTTATTATTTCGTACATCTTGTGTACCTCAACCCCGCCTTTCAGATTGACCCATTTGCACCGAAACAAAGGGATCTTAAAAGAACGTCCATAGTCAAGTTCCCATATCTACTCTATGCAACCATAATATGTGTTCTTCTGCCCATTGTTGTTTGTTGCATCAATGTGAACATCATTGTTTTGGTTCGTGCTCTTTTTATCTTGGACACTCGTGTAAAAGGTATTCCCATTTATCTCGTACCCTTGGAAAGTACATATAGTTGTAGATAGTGCCCTGACCACAAGTGTAACTGTTCATCAACCTTGTCTTTATTTTGGAGATGTGTTCACAACCAACCGCCGAAAGTCGCCATGTGTGTACGTACAATCCAATTGTCAGATTTCCCCGCGTGCAGGGAGCGTACAATATTCTTGTGTTCATCGATATACGGGGCCACCAAGGTAGAACTTTGTAGAACTGTATAGTGTGCTTCAGTGAAAGAATGTCCATCCATAAAAAAATTGTTTTCTTTCCTACTGTGCCTTTTCCACTAAGTCTCCCCTCATGTCGTGATTGTGGAACACCAATCGTCTTAAGGTCATGAATAAAGTCAACACAGAACTCAATGACCTCCTCGTTACCGTAGCCGTTGGAGATGCTTCCTTCTGGCCTAGCATGGTTATGAACATATTTCTTTAAGACTGTCATGAACCTCTCAAATGGGAAGATATTGTGGAGAAATACAGGACCGAGAACTTGAATCTCTTCGACTAGGTGAACCAGGAGATGCGTCATAACATCAAAAAAGGATGGAGGGAACACCAACTCTAAACTGACAAGACACTTGACCACATCATTTTGCAACCCTGGTAGAATCGACGGATCGATTACCTTCTGAGATATTGCATTGAGGAATGCACAAAGCTTCACAATGGGTACTCGAACATTTTCCGGTAGTAGCCTCCTCAGTGCAATCGGAAGCAGTTGCGTCATAATCATGTGGCAATCATGAGACTTTAGGTTTTGAAATTTTTGGAGTCTCACATTTACTATCCTCTTTATATTCGCCGAGAAGCCAGCCGGGACCTTGATATTGTTCAGGCATTCAAAGAATATTACTTTCTCTTGTTTGGTAAGAGCGTAGCTGGCAGGACCTTCGTAGTGTTCGGAACTTAGGCCGTCTTGTTCTTTCACACGTTTCTGGTCCTCTCGTGCTTCCTCTGTATCTTTTTTCTTCCCGTACACGCCCAAGTAGCCTAGCAGGTTCACGCAAACATTCTTTGTCACGTGCATCACGTCGATAGCAGATCAAACCTCTAGGACCTTCCAATATGGTAGCTACCAAAATATAGATTTTTTCTTCCACATGGGTGCGTGCAAGTTAGCGTCTTTCGGAACCTGTAGTACTACAAGACCCTTTCTAAAGATTACTTTTAGATCCTTGACCATATAAAATATTTCTTCACCAGTACGGTTGAAAGGCCTCCTACTGTGATCAGCCTCACGTTTAAAATGCTTACCTTTCTTCCTTGCGGTATGCCTGATCGAAAGAAATCGACGAAGCCCCAGATACACACACTTTTTACATTTATCCAAATATAAACATTCAGTCTCACCCAAACAGTGTTGCATGCATTGTACCCCTTGGTTGACTGCCCTGAGAGGTTAGCAAGAGCAGGTCAATCGGTAATTGTTACAAAAAGCAAAACTCGTAGGTCAAATTCCTCATGTTTGTGCTCATCCCACGCACGTACACCTTCTTCCCGCCACAACTGTAAAAGTTCTTCAACTAATGGCCTGGGGTACATATCAAGGTCGTCGACAGGTTGCTTCAGGTATCATAATGAACTTTCGCTTCATGCACAACCAAGGAGGAAGGTTATAAATACATAGAGTCACAGGCGAGGTGTTATGACTGCTGCTCTGCTCCACAAAAGGATTGAAGCCGTCTGTACTTAGACTAAACCTTAAGTTCCTTGCGTCATCTACAAATTCAGGGAACTCTCTCTCAATTTTTCTCCACTGCGACCCATCAGCGGGGTGTCTGCACATCGCGTCTTTCTTACGTTCCTCTTTGTGCCATCGCAACAACTTGGCATGCTCTTTGTCATGAACGGGCGTTTCAACCGTGGTATTATAGGAGCATACCACATCACCATGGCAGGAACCCTTTTCCGGAGACGCTCACCCTGAACTTCACAAGAGTCATCTCGTCCGATCTTATACCGCAATGCAGTGCATACCAGACATGCATCCAAATTCTCGTACTCGCCGCGGAAGAGGATACAGTCATTAGGGAAGGCATGTATCTTCTACACGTCTAATCCTATAGGGCACACAACCTTGTTTGCTTCATACGTGTTGCCATGCAGCTCGTTGACCTTTGGAAGCATCTTCCTAATTATCTGCAGCGACTTTCCAAATCCCTTGTCAGTCACACCACACTCTGCATTCCACCGCAGTAAATCCAGTGTGGTACCCAGTCTTTTCTGACCATCTTCGCAACTTGGATACAACAATTTCTTGTGATCCTCTAACATCTGGTCGAACTTCAACCTCACCTTTTCAGTTCCGCACTCTCTCTTTGCATCAGCAATGGCCCGACCAAGATCATCAGTGGGCTCATCTGGTGCCTCTTCATCTTCAGCTTCCCCCGTTGCATACTCTCCGTACTTCGTGAACATAGGATAATTGTCATCATCTTCCTCTTCATTGTCTTCCATCATAACCCCTTTTTCTCCATGCTTCGTCCAACAATTATAGCTGGACATGAAACCGTGCCGAATAAGATGGCTTTGAAGGGTTCTCGCGTTTGGGTGATCTGTCTTATTCTGACAGTTGACACATGGACAACACATAAAACCATTGGTACTGTAGGCCTTGGATTTCTCGAGAAATTTCTCAAACCCGTCATGTACTCGGCAGAGCGTCAGTCACCATACATCCATTGTCAGTCCATCTGCATTATATAATTAACTATATCAATAACCATTACAGAACATCGAGAAATAACCACTGAATATGCACGGTATCAGTTAATGACAAATGAAATGACAAAAAAATTAATCTCGATCAAAATGAAGGATAAACTTTAAGTGTACATCAAATCATTTCGTGAACTCTCTCGGGCATTTCATCGAACACCTTGCGTGAATACCTAAACAGACTAGCACACACCCCCTTCTTCAATTTCAAAAAAATGCCTCCAATGATTTTGGGAGGGGGGCTGTTGATCAGTATATATAGGCACCCACCTTTTGTCCCGGTTCCAGCCACAAACCGGGACAACAAGGTTGCCCATTTGTCTCGGTTTATGACTGAAACCGGGACAAAAGGTCCGCTTGTAATTTTCTAATATACGATTAAAATCTTATCTTTAAATCCGTAAAGATATGATTCCGTAAATTGAAATTTGATAAATAAAAATCAAAGACATTAAGATTAATCCAAATATGTATTTCGGTCATTACATAGATAGTTTTTGGAATCCGAATTTAACATAATACATGAGAACACGCACACACACACCGAATTTTTGCGTGACTGAATACATAGATAGTCGACTCATCAATGACATTAAGATGATCGTTCTTGGTATTATAGCCACAAAGACTATCCCACTTCCGTGCAATCTCGAAGCCAAGGCGAGCGTCTAAAACAGCATACACGACTTGATCGTAGCTCAATGGAACTTTGCCCCATCCAAAAATTAGGTCTTCTTCTAACGTGTCGTCCTCGTCGTCGTCCTTGTCCTTTTTCTTCTTGTATTTCTTCTTATTCTCAAGATTTGTCCCAATGATAGCATTAGAGAGAGAGAGCATAGAGACTCGGAGTAAAATTGTCAGTAGGGTTTCGGCGATCCCTCTGCAGGTCGACCGTGGACCGAATAATAATTTCATAGTAGGCTAGCATCTTCATGTCACTATGGATAGCCACGCCGCAGAACCACGAGGACCCCTGGCACCCGATCAGCTTCGCAAATTTGGAAGACAAGAGTCTCGGTCGCCACCGAGAGTTGAAGGACGGCGGCACGCTGCGGAGTATCCTTCCGTCGAGGGCCGGTGAACTGGCAATCGAGTTCAGCGCCTTTGATCGGAGCGGCGTCGAGGAAGTAGTTCTTCACATCGCGGATCCACTTCTCCACGCGCCATGCACGAAGGGTGACCCACACCTTGAACCGCATGTCTTCCTTCTTGTAGTAGTACAACTCGGACCGAGGCGGACGTGCGAGTGGCTATATGGGGCCGGAGAAAAGAGAGAGAGGGCCGGAGATGGTGTGTGGAGAAGCCGTAGTATTGTAGCATTTTATAGCCGTCGGAGAGGGCAAAGGAATCGCCGGCGCCGCTGGCTTCCGGTCGTCTTCCGTGCGAACGCGCGCGGCGATGACTCATCTTCCGAAACTGAAACTATGACTTTTGTGCCTGTTCAGTCACGAACCGGGACAAATAGGGGTGCTACCTTATTTATCCCGGTTCGTGGCTGGAACCAGGAAAAAATGGTGTCGACTGAAACGCTTGGTGGGTTTTAGAATCCATCTGTCCCGGCGTTCAGTCACGAACCGAGACAAATAGGGGTGCTACCTTATTTGTCCCGATTCATGGCTGGAACCGGGGCAAATGGATGTCGACTGAAACGCTCGGTGGGTTTTAGAATCCATGCCCCGGTTTATAATATGACCGGGACAAATGGGATATTTCTTTTTATCGTATAGCCTGTTTTCTACAAGTGCTGGTGGAGATGTTCTCAAGGTGGAGCACCTAATTGAGTAACGATCCGCATGCATGTAGATTTTGCAGCGGCCCGTCCTGAAATGCAAGAGATTGTTCCCAAATAGTTAGTGGACGACGAAAAACGTACATGTACCAGGGTCAGGGTGGATCACATGATTTAACAGTGAAAGAATGACAAGGCGACAAGGAGGCCACGCGCGTGAATGTACTGCTACCTTCGTGCTGCCAGTAAGTAATGATCATAACCCCTAGAGCAATCAATCGGACAATCACCTGGAATGCAGGGTTTACTGTCCTAACACCTTATTTGTCTATGTTAGTTTTCCTAATTCATAGTAGAGCTACTTTTGCTGTAGAGTTACTGGTAACTTCCATTGTCCAGTCCATGGAGAACTGGAGACACGCATTAGACTAGTCATAGTGGGAGTAACATAGGTAATATCATGCATGTCACATATGCAAAAAGATGATGTGGCACTGCAATTAATGATGAAAGAGAGTATAGTGGTATCATAGGTAGATACCGTAACATAACGCATTTCGAGACAAGTTGAGTCTACAACCTAATTAATGCAACACTATATGATATCACAAATATGTTATTCCCCATAGTGGATATAGTAACAAAGACTAGTATCATGTATATGATACTAGTATATGATATTCACCACTATGACTAGTCTTAAGCACTTGGCACTAATTCCAGGATAACATTATAGCACTGTATGATTGCTCTCAAATATCTGAGTGCATGGAGTAGTAGAGGGAGTAAGCAGTTGGCGGTATAATTAACGGACGTATAATTAATGAAGGGGCTAACTCTGACCATGAGATCAAAAATTTGGGCGAGCTGCTCCTTATAAATATATTGGCTTCCTCCTTTCATTAGTTTGGATTTTTGGTTTTGGTTATGTTAGGTTACCGCATCAAATCAATATATTATGGGAGACAAAAGGTTTAAAGTTTAACTTCAAAAAAAAGTTTGAACTTCCATATCATGCTCACGCAGTGTTAAAAAATAATCTACCATCTACACTTAACTCATGTTAAGAACTAAAATAGCACATACATGGAGAGAGTGTTTAAATATAAGAGCATCTCCACCGGGGGTCTCTGTGTCCGGCATCCTCCAATTGGGACTCCTCTGGGAGTGCTGGACATGTGTCCGGTCAATATTTAGAGGCCGCCTACAACGGTACTCCCAAAGGCCCACCCCATTTGCGCGCAAATTTTTGAACACCTTGCAGGCGCGCGAACCGGCGCTGGCAAGGTGGCAAACCGTTGTGTCGCTCCACATTGAATGGCCGCGTCAGTCAGCCAGAATAAATTGCGGCCTCGGGAACCGCCGGCGGTGGCTCTCCCGCGGTTATATGAGCTGCGTCTCCCTCCCACCGACGCCCCCTCTTTCTCTCCTCTTCCTCCAAGTGCCACCCTTCCTCTCCTCTTCATCCACCGACGATGGCGCACAACAGCGAGGCCGGAGGCAGCGGCGGCGCGGCGCCGTTGACGACCAACATCCGGCTGGAGGAGGCCAAGTTCATGGTGGCTGAGCGTATCCCCGTTCCACCGGGCATGAGCCTGCCCGGGCGGTGGGTTACCAGCGCCATGGGCTACGTAGTCCCTCCCCTGCCGGGCGAAGGGGCCGGGCTCGACGCGCTCATCCTCGCCCGCCGCCTGGACCTGACGCCGGAGCACCGCGAAGACCCGACGTACGCGGTGAACAGCCCACGGTGGCGCCCGCTTCTCGCCGCGGAGCGCCAGGCGTCCATCAACGACCACACCGGCATGTACAAGCCGGTGGTGTGGAACAGGGAATGGCGCCGCCCCTAGTGGGGTGGCCGCAACTTCGAGGCCGTCCTCGCTGAGCGCAGCTTCGCCCTCTCACGCAGCGGTCCCCGTGGTTGGCGCCGGCGCCGAAGCCGAAAAAGTCGCGCGGGTCGTCCTCGCGTTCGGCGATGACGTCGACTGCATCGCGCGGCCGGACGCTCCACCTCGCTGGCAGCAGCAAGAAGGTGAAGATGGAGAACGGCGAGGGCTCGTCGGTCACGCCAGATGACGGAGGAGCAGGCCGAGGCGTTGTTCCAGGCACAGATAGCCGAGGCGACACGCCTTTACTTCAACACTGTCCAACCGACGAGCTTGGAGTATGCGGAGGCCTTCTCCGCGCGTGAAGCCGGCATCGTCATCCTCTCGGACGACAAAGTCGAGCCGCCGACAACCGGACCAGACGCCGATGAGGTCAAGAGGGAGTCGGCCGAAGACTGGAACGACCTCTTCCGCCACTTTGGCTAGATTAGGTTTAGGTTATTATGTATGCATGCATTTTATGTACAAAACATTTGCGAATCACAGTGCATTTGGGAACAATGACGTGTCTGGTGTATGACAGGCGGGTCCGCGCTGTCAGGACGATTGCCGAGTCGATATCCGGCACCCCCGGGAGGACCTCCAAGTATAGAATCCCGATAGGAGGAGCTGGACATAAAATAGCTCGATGCGAGACTTTGAGGGCTGCCGTTGGTAGGCTTTTTTTTTCTGTCCGGACCTTAAGGGTCCTTTAGAGCCCCCGGTGGAGATGCTATAACCTGTATTCTTGTATTTGGACTGTTAACTGAACTGGCCGGTCCATCTATTCAATATTGTTCGGTATATGAGAGCAAACTGAAGTTATTTTATATACTTTTGTGTTGTTCCATAACAACGCACACGTATTTATTTTAAGAGTTTATTTGTGTTGCTGCTACTTACAATGAGTGAGTACTGACTGACTTGGTTCTCGAGATCGTCTATCACATGGATCGCCCCGACAAAATTGGACCACGTGGTCCAAGCAAGAAGATGGTAGACCTAGAGTGGTATTAGTACTAGAGAAGAGACAGAAGTGTGCCCATTTCAAGGTCGATCGACGTACACGTACACCATACATATGTACTCCGTATATGCTAAGCTAGTGTACAGTAGTATCTTGGATGGGGCCAAAGCACAGTTGTAGGATAGGATTACGAAGCCGATATCTATATCCTTCCGTATCACCACACCACCTCTCTTGTTGTGCCACTGCCGGCCAACGGGCCAAGTGTCCGATACTCCAAAGCAACACATACTCATTTTACGATGCCGGATGGTGCCGTGAAGACGTTCTTCGGATCGATGCGCAAGGCCAAAGATCGGCAAGGTGACTGTCGATTTGAAGCGCACGACGTAGGCGCATATATTCGTGCCCTCGTAGTCGTAGGGCATAGGAAGGAAACCTGCGAGAGCAGGTATACGACCATGAGTGCCGGCCGGGAACGTACGTAGGCGAGGGTTCCTATGGCCGACACAGTACTGCACATCTGCACGCAACAGAACGGCCAGCGGCGCGACGGGCGGGCTAGCTAGCTTCTCGTTTTCGCCATGCATGCATGCCAACACGTACGTACGCGGTCGCGCAGCGAGGCAGGAGCGAGGCACTGCTGCCGTCTGCTTCCGACTTGCGAGAGTTGGCGTCCGATCGTCGAGCCCATGAGCGCGCTGCAGCGGCATGCATGTGCGTCGTGCCGGCCGTTTTTGGAGGGACGCCGCCCATGCTGCCATGCATATGTATGTGATGTGCCGGGACGGCGCGGCAGCGGCAGCGGCAGCGGGACAGGCCGGAATCAATGCGTTTTGGTGCCACGCACACGGGCACACGGCACACGCAGGTATGCATTATCGCGCGTCGTGGATGTCGACCGAGTGCCCGTTTCCTGGTGCATGCATGCATGCGCGTACGGAAGCGACAGCGCTTCTTGCCGCGCGCTCGGCCGTCCCATGTATGCATCGGTCCGCTTTCGTCTGCCCCTGCGACGTGCGTGCGTCCTTGAGAGGAAACGGCTCGCTCAACTGTGCCAAAGCACCGAGCGAGGAGTTTTGGCTCCCGCGAGCTACATGCAGCTCCTTTAATTTGTACTTTTAAGTTTAAAAAATCTCAAATAAAAATATTGATATGATCTAAAAGTGTGCAAAAGTTTCAAATCGAAATTCATCGTATTGTGAGCTGGACACAAATGAGAAATGGGTGGGGGGTCTGGGGTGAACAGTACAAAATCTTCAAACTTGGAACTTCGCCCAATTTAACTTCTTTGTGTAGCCCAAAATACTACGCATTTCGAGTTTAAACTTTGCGCGCTTGTAGATCTCAACGATTTTCTACATCTGAAATTGGTTTCACGATTTTATGAAACTAAAAAGTACATATTTCGAAAAAAAATATAGGAAAATGAGTTACATGAGCTCGAGCTCTATTTAGATCTTCCGCAAATCACCAGACTATACAGAAATGGAGAGATGGTTTTAATCCACGATTGTTTGGTTGCCTGCAGCTATCTCGGGGCATCCGGAGAACATCGCCCTCATGATTCTGCGCTGACTCATACAAGCTCAAGCTTTGAACCATGTTATGCAGTTTATTTGTATGCTCGCAATAGGCTGCATCAGAGTGAGAAGCAACTCCCAATCTTTTGTGGCTTGCAGGTCATCAATTCAATTGGTTTCGTGCAAGTGCTGGTCTTGTGGTTATGTGTACCGCCCGTGAAATAGGGTAACCTTTTCGGATGACTGGTGAGATTACCATCACTCCGACCAAAAAATGTATGCGCATGTATCACATCAACATGTACGCATTCATTGTTTGAAACTGTAGAATAGAGATATTAAGAAGTCAAGTCCTAAAGAATAAGTCATATATATTAGTTTTAAAAGTCAAAACTTACCAAGTTTGCTAAAACTAGAAGTAACCATCGGACCCTCTACAATTTTTTTTTGAGAAACACAGTACAACGCAAGCGTTCATATACACGTTCACACACTCACCTCTATGAACGCACGCACACCATACCCATATGAGCACCTCTGAGAGACTGAGCCGGCGGGTCAAGTCTTGATATTGACGAAGTCACCAGATGCGCCTCGTTGTCGACGGGAACGTCGTCTCCCACTGAAGAATATTCCACCTAAATGAGAACACCAACGTCAAACTTGGTGTTTGAACTCTGGTGGGCTGGGGGTACAACCACCCACCTAACCATCTTGCCACAGGCAAGTTCTCATCGACCTCTCAATATTGATCAAATACATTGTGAATCTACTGATATTGTTTTGGTACTTATATATTTTTATTCTTTTTACATAAAATTATTCAAACTTAGGATACTCCCTCTGTTTTTCATACAAAGGCACTATCAAAAATACAATTTTCTTATCCAAGATAGTACCATTCCCTCTTTCCAAGATGAATTTATTATGTTTCTACTTTGTACCATGGTGCTAATTATGTAACGGCTGCACTATCCATAGAGAGAAAGACACCACATACAACATGTTTAATTAGCTCGAAACACAAAGGATTTTCCACACACGAGCGCTATGGTCATGATATTTTATTAGTTGACTTTAATTTCTTGATATCTGGAAAAGGAGATGTGGGGGTACTACCTTAACTTTTGACGAATATTTTTAACAGGGTATCACAAATTTTTCTTTTAGTTAGTATTTAGACATGGTGACCACCACTTATCATATCATAATATGTTTCTCAATTTTCTTCATAGTACGAAGTATGATAACCACATACATTCCGTTCTAAATATTAAACATTATAACCTTTTCTGACCCGTACATTTCTAGACGCATTTTAGTGTGTAGATATTACATACGGATTAAAAAAGATAAATTGGTTTATATTTAGAAATGGAGGGAGTGCATGTCAACTGTTATGCATTGATTATGTATGTGCCACACAAGACCTGAGCAGTACTTAATAATCTGTTGCGAGACAGTGGAAACTATGTACTGATTGGCATTCGACAGTATGTGTTCGAGACAGGCCAAAAATCGAAGAGGGAGTGAGGGACAGATTGGACACGACGGAATTAATTACTGTAATAGAAACCATGCACGCATGCATCGTGTGAATAGCTTTACATTAGTCGGCCGCCATTATATACGCACCCAAAACTGATTGCATATGATCCAAGGAGGTCGGCCATGGAACTTTCTTTCGCCACGATGGCAGCAGATACACTGTCTGAGGATCTCAGGGGTGATGTATCATGCATCTTCTCATTTGCTAGGGCAAGTCGAAATGGGCACGCACGCAACAGCATACGCGAAAGGCTACTGTACTCTGCCCTTGGCTCCAAGGAGTTCAAGGCAGATCCACATACTGACAGATCAATCAGCTTCATTAGAGAATCATGGGCGCATGCATTGCCATGGACATATACATAGTCAGCAAAAGCTGCGCGGTCACGACACGCCGCAATGCTCATGCCTTTGCCTGGGAGACTGGGACTTGCAAACCGAAGGCTCAGGATTTAGCCCGCGAGCCATATCATGTTCATGTTCTACTGCGTGCTGTTGAGCAGGCATAAGACTGTTTAAGAGTAGTAGTACATCGTAGTCACACATTTACTCGTATTTTTCATTTTGTCAAATCTGGCTCCTGGCCAAAGCTAATTTTGAGTCGGCCTCCCTCATAAAACTATTTCAGAATCTTACAACTGGGCTCGACGCCATCAGGAAGACATTGTTTAGCCTAGGTAGATGCCAAGAATTTTGCAAAAAATTGTTTTAAGGGTTCGTCGCCAATGATATTGACGTCGACCTTGCTTCAGCGTGCGCCTACGTACACTCGTCGACCTTACCACGGCTCTCCTCCACGTGACCTAGAAGACTGTCTGGGCTACTACCTAGCAATGCACTCGTTCCTAGAGCCGCAGCCCGCAGCAGATTAGCAGTTGTCGAACATCATGAAGGAGGAGGAGGAGGAGGAAGAGGCCCAGGGCCATTGCAACAGCCGGCACCCGAGGACGATGGTATCATCTACCTATCCAACAACGATTAGATGCTGACTAGGGTTAGGACAGCGGTGTAGTAGGCAAATTTCGATCGAAATTATGTAAAATATAGTTAAACCTGAATGAAAATTGTCCCTTATGTTTTATAAACTTAAAATTTTGGGCTGCACATTAACCTCGGCGGTGCCGGTGGGGAGGCAATCTCGTAATGACCAGACAAATGTCACGCACCACCACCTAAATCTTGTTCGTTTTAAGTTGTGCCGGACCAATATTTAGGGGCCGCCCTCTGGAGTTGGCTCTCAACGTCGCATCCATGGTGTGTAGAGCTCGTGGTGGGGGTAGCTAGAGCTATGGGTCGACGAGTGTGTCCAAGCAAAACGACGAAGGGTGACTGTTGACGGATAACAGAAAGCAACGGAAGCAGCTCAGACGGATCGGAGCATGTCCCAGGCAGTTATCCGACCAGTGTGTACTCCCATGCGCCTCCACTACACGTTGTACGCTCATGCATGCGGCCGGGACCGGAGGCTCGTGCTGATCCGTGCAGTGTATCCCCCCACTCCTCGCGCGCGCGTGGTTACGTAGTAGTACGAGTAGTAATGATTTTGTACAGAAAGGACATAAGTCGATGTCATGCAGAGTGCACGTACACGGGTGTGTGCTCACGCACGATATGAAAGACTGACCGCAAGGACGGATGGGCAATCAGTCCAACGATCGAGAGCGACTGTGCAGCTCCGAAAGATCTACTGAGTCAACCAGTAGTATAAAGTGAAGTACTACCTAGAGAAGAGAAGTTTCACAGTTAGCGTTATCCAAACCTAGAAAAGTTTCACAGTTTACATCATAAACACCGACATAAGGTTTATGGGTTCGTGCAACACCACATTGCCTTGGGGTTGGGGTTAAGAACTGGGGTCAAGCTACACCGACTCAGTAATCAGTTTTTTCATAACAAGTTCTCGGCTTAGGTATTTTGTTGCTTAATCTAGTAAAACCTGTTTTTCTTTGTGTTGGGCAAGAAACCAATTCTTGAGCGTCATAAACCTCACTGGTATAACTGCATCCGCTGTAGCGAGCGGAAGTCAGAAATGTTGTAGAACTACAGACCACCTTTAAACGATCTAAGCAAACCTATGCAAACTGCTGACATTGATCCCTTGGTATGGGAGATAAATGTATTATCATACGATCTGAGTAGCAGGAATACATGTCGAAAATATTCTTTCCTCGCTGGAAGGAAGTTAGACGCCTGCTTCCAACTGGGAAATGATGCTCACGAACACCTGAAAGCCTTGGGCCATATCTGAGAACAGACAGTACTCGTTCTTCGCGTGGTATGTCTTCAGTAAGCCTGCAGCATCCCAGAAAAAAACATTATATGACCACACTCACACCAAAGAGTGGAAAGAAAAGAATTTACGCCTATATATTACATTAATAGCAGAAAAATAAAACGTTATGTCAGATAAAAAAGTCTCTATCTAGCTGGAAAGGAAAACTATTGTCCCTAGGTGGTAGACTGGTACTTATTAATTCAGTTCTAACCAACATGGTACTTTACATGATTTCCTTTTTCCAATTGCCAAAGGGAGTCTTATATCGATTGGATTACTTTCGATCAAGATTTTTTTGGCAAGGGGATAATGAGAAAAAGAAATATCGATTGGCTAAATGGAGTATAGTATGTCGCCCCAAGGAATTTGGCGGTCTGGGGATTCATGATCTTCAGGCCAAAAACCGGGCTCTTCTAGGTAAATGGCTGTTTAAGCTATTATCTGAGGAAGGGGTATGGCAAACTATACTGAGGAGAAAGTACATTGGAAGGAATGCGGTTTCCCAGATTTCCTGGAAATCAGGTGATTCGCATTTTTGGGCTGGCCTAATGGCTACGAAGAAATTATTTTTCCCCTATGGTACTTTTTTCATTAAGGATGGGTCGGAGATAAGGTTCTGGGAAGATAGGTGGCTAGGTTCTGACTCCTTCCGAGAACAATATCCGGCTTTATACAATATAGTCCAGAGACGTCACAAAAGTGATACACTTTCTAAGGTGTTGGAAAACTTCCCACCGAATATGACGTTCAGACGAGATCTTATTAGTCCACGACTAGCATCTTGGAATGAGTTGCTACAACGGTTGGTTTTGGTCAACCTGACACAGGGACTGACGAGTTTCGGTGGAATTTACACAAATCTGGTAAATTAAGTGGACTCTATGTATAAGCTCTTGGATAATAATAAATGCCTCTGGAAGATGAAGATACCACTAAAAAACAAGGTCTTTGCGTGGTATCTACATCGAGGGGTGATATTAACAAAGGATAACCTTGCAAAACGCAATTGGCATGGAAGTAAAAAGTGCGTGTATTGTCACAAAGATGAGACAATTAAGCACTTATTTTTCGAGTGCAAATTTGCTAGTTCTATATGGTCAATCATCCAGATAGGTTCTACCTTATACCCACCCACAAGCGTCCCCAATATTTTTGGTGCATGGCTCAATGGTGTGGACGATAGGTTCAAACAACTTGTTAGGGTGGCAGCACTGGCCGTAATATGGTCGCTTTGGCTTTATAGAAATGACAAGGTTTTTTATGATAAAAATTCTTCTCTTATGTAGGTTATCTACCACTACTGCTACAGTCCGTTCGTGGTCTCCGTTGCAACGTGTGGAGCATCGAGACCTATTTATGGAGGTGTGTATAAGACTGAAGGATACGGCGAGAGACTTTTTATCCCAACATGGATGGCAGCATAATTTGCGGATCGGACCTCCTACACTTTAGACGTTTTTACACTTTCTCTTCTTGATATGTAATACGTCTAGCGTACTTTTTATTTACATTGAACTTCGAATTTTGCGGCTGTGTGCATCTTTGTTATGCAGAGGCCGGGTGTAATGCTTAAGACCTTTAAGTAATAAAACTCCCTTTATCGAAAAAAAAAGATAAAAAGTCTGAATATGAACTGTCAGCTCAACTACTCTATGAAGTCAAGCTGTGGATAGCTGAATATAATAAGTGTTAGAAAGATAACACAGTAAAATGAGCAACACAAGTTGAGAGACCTCAACTGCTTGCTAAAGTGCTTACCGTATCCGGCAGTTTGAACATCAAATCCTTCATCCTGCCAAGTGTCAACAATGAGTTTGCTTTAGTACACAGTTTCCATCCAGAAAAAAAAGATGTGTGCGTCCAGAAAAAAACATGTGTGCATTAGTTTTCCCTCATACCTGTAATTCCCGAATCAGAGGCAAACTTCCAGTGATGGAATATGGCTCTACGTGTCCGACTACTTCCTCAGTTGCTTTGCATAATGCTTGAAAGCCTGGAGACTCAAGATTACATGCCACCCCATTCATTATATCTCCATCAAAACTGAGTTCAAGCCTGGGACAATTCAAATCAAAGTAATTAACAATATGCAATCTATCATGATGGTTACTTGTAAGTGCGAGTAAAGTAAAAAAATCACCTTCCACATAGATTCTCCTCAGGAAGAACATATTTGGACACTGGACCACGAGTAGGGAGCTTTTCAAGTCCATCATTTATATCAGCCACATACTCTTTCAGCTTGTCGACTACAGAACTCGTGCTGCATGATAATGGCAGTGACAACAATAAATTTAGCATGTCAATCGGTAGCCACCGCCTCACATCCAGGAGAAAGAATAATACATATTGCATGCATAAGCAATGGATTTACCTATAGAAAGGAGTCAATCTGCAATACAGAAAAGAAGCATTTGGTCAGGAAAGACTCCAAAACTTGTTTCAATAATTAAAATGATAGTCAAACAAAGTTACAAAACTATGTTGCAACTACTACCTCTGTTAATAAGTGTAAGATGTTTTGTAACATAGGCACTAGTAAATAAATACATGAACACGATTTAATTCCTATTTGAATCCTAAAACACAGAAATATGCAAGTAGTGGCAATCCATCGTGATATTTGTCTTCCTTTAATCCTATGTAAATACTCCACTGACTAAAAATGATTCCACATTAAGTTTCAGTAGGGACCTGCCCGTCCCACCGGCCACAGGTCCCCATACATCCAACAATATTAAAAGCACACATCAGACTAAAACTATGATACCATTTCAGAACTAGTGCAACTAAAGGTAACCTAAGAACCCCAGGGCAAAAATTGAACCTTATATCCCCTGAAACTGTACATTCTCCAGGAATTTGATTCAGGCCTCCACCAGGATCTGCAAAGCATCACTTATTAGGAGCACACACAATAATTTATTTTTTCCCCACAACTCAAATATGTTGCATCTACAACATACTAAAAATACAGGTACAGAAGGACTTACAGCTCCATTTTGTTGGCTTCATCGTAGATGGAGTAGCAAATTTGTAGAGCTTCTCTTTCTCGTGTGCAGGGAAATCGTTGTAAAACCGAGTTTGGATCTCTTTAAGTGCATCCATATTTAACTCCATGGAATTTATGGCCTTTTAGCAAAACAAAAAGCATATCAATGTCTTCAAAATTCAAAAGCCACTTTGTCCTTTAGAATCTCCAAAAGACAAGGTGGAATGTTATATTTGGACTTGTTCCCCTTGTAAGCTACTTACATATTTCTCTTTTTATCATTGCAAAAAGGTATCTTTTACACAAACGTAAATAAATATCTGAAAACAACAATCATGTAATAGCCTGATAGCACAGTAAGTTCTACCAACGGTGGTGTATCAGATCACACTTATAGAATATTTACTACTCACTCTGTTTCACTATAATTGTCCCCGGTTTTAGGAGACTCTGTTTCAAAAAAAAATGCCTATTGAGGCAAATCATGTGTGATGAAAAAAATATTTCGACTTGATACGGCTATATCCCTACCTTAATGCTTGAAAGAGGTCACTTAGTTGTGGCATGTCATTTATTAGGATATGTACAGTAATTTTACATCAACTCTTTCTCAGATTTTGTGTGTACAGATACAACGAAAAAGATGTAGTACTAACTAAAACATGTTCTAATGAGTTTGAATGAGTACCTTATGTGCCAGGCCACTGTGGAACAGCTTCCCTGTGGCCTTCAAATGCCACGGGATCATTCCACCAGTTCCAATGCATGGCTGCTTATCAGCTGTATCTATCCAGAACCTTCACAATGACATGCAACATAATCACCAAATCAACATAAATTCCTCACTAACGACACATTAGTAGTCAGCCATTCATCAACACATCAGCCAGTAAATACTCACAAGGGTCCGGTCTTGAGCTTATCCAGTAACCCATCCTTGACAAGGCCATCGACACCAATGCCAGTGACCGATGAGTTCTCTTCATTGGCAATGAACACCGCTATGACAGAATGTTTCAGTGTGGGTTTTGCCTCACCAAGCCGCCGCATGAGCTGAGTCACCAGTGCCACATGACCAAGGCAGTCCGTCGTCCCGCGGCCCCTAAGCATTTCCTTGTCATCACTGTCAAAGGTTAGTGAGAAGGGATCGAAGTCCTGCACAAGTAAAAAAATCCAGTTAACTGATTATAACCAAGAGTACAAATTTTGAGGTACAAATTACAACTGGTTCAGAATCAATTACTTGACGCAACCAGAAAGAACACCAGCTTACAAAAAACAGCACCAAATTGAGGAAAGCAGCAGCACTGAAGCACTAAGTTGTACCAAAATACTACATGAGCCATAAGGGCGCCGAAACAATAACGTCATCTATACTTGTAAGCTCAAACATATCCCATCATGTATATCTCAGTCTGCATATTTGAAGATCCTAACATTGTGGTTGATTGGTCTCAGAAAACTAAAAACATCACCGTTGATTCCTTTCTCACAACCATAATACAGCAAAGCGAGTTAGCTTCCCGCAAAAAAAAACTATCACTCTAAGCTGATCTTCGGATATTTTCACTCAGAATTGGACAAAGCGGACACAGAACCCACCGGATCACCCAATCATGCATCATCGGTAAGAATATAAAAACTATTTACGAATCGAAGAAGGGTTTAGTAATGACAGACATGGATTCCATCATCTAAGCTTAATTAGAAAGGAAGACAACAAATAAGGTGCCAATTTTCAGGCTGCCCCCAAATCAAGCAAATACTCCAATCCTTCGCCCAGCAAACGCAAACCTGAAAATCAATTTTCAGACCATCCAAATAAATCTACTAGGAGTAGGAAGACTCACCCATTCGTTAGGGTTGGCCGGGACGACGTCCATGTGCATGCCGACGAAGGAGACGACGCGGCCGGGGACGGTGCCGGGGTACTCGACGATGACGTTACTCCGGCCCTCGGCGTAGCTCACCTTCCGCACAAGGAGCGGTCCGCCGCCGGTGTCCGTGGACACCGGGAGGAGCGCATCGAGCACGTGCTGCGCCACGAGGTCCTCCTGCGGGACGAGGGCCGGCGGGTCGTTCTGCAGGCGCTGGGTCTCGCCGATGAGCTTGGCGAGGAGGGCGACGAAGGGGTCGCGGTCCAGGGCGCCGACTGCATCCTTTAGCGGCGGCGCCGGAGATGCCATCTGAGACGCGGCGGTGGTCGGCGGATTGGGTCAACAGGAGAGCGAAGGCAGTCCAGTCGGGGAACTCTTGTGTTTCAGCAACAAACACTGGCTAGACGTATGCAGTACGATGTGAGCGTTTGATGTGTTCTCGTCGACGACGCCACGGAGATGCGTGCCGTATCTGCTCTGATTTCTTTGCTTCGCTAGTTTCAGTCCGAAGTTTTAAAATCCGACACCGAATGCGAAATTACTTCGGACTTTTAATTCGGATTTTAAAAATCATAAAAGGTCCGAGTAGCACAGTTTCATGATTTCTACACAAAAGTATTTCAACTAGAAAAATGTGCAAGAGTAAACGGTAACAGTGGTTCTAATTCTTTTTCCGTACCTTTATTTTACTTTGGTCTCGGTTCTTTGAAATTACACATGTGGGTACTAATTTGTTAAATCTTTGTAAGGTGCTTATCGACCTGCGTTGACCAATGCCACGTCAATAGTGGAAAACCAGTCACCGTTCATTTTTCAAATAGGCCCCTATTTGTCACACGCGTTCTAGCTAAACAAGCAAGTGTCGGGATGGATTGATTGACATCACAAGCATGTGTTATGGCATGAGATATAGAAGAGCACGGCCGACAACTCACAACACGGTTACTCGTGTGCGGGCTCAGCGGACGAGGCAAGCATGCTAAGGAAGAGCGCGACAACGGTGTCTGAAAGTGCTGACAACAGATGGGTAAGGTCGGCATCCACGCTGGCTTGTCGTTGGACGGCGAGTTGGGGTAGAGAAACAAGCGGAGTTGGGGAATGCTACGTGGGCAGCAGAACGAGCGCCTCGCCGCCGGCAGGCCGAACGTGGGGCGGCGCACCAAGCTGCACTCATTTGTTTCTCTCCCCGACGATCGATCTGATTCGGAAAGAGAAGAGGAAGAGCGTGAGACATGTTTCAGATGAAATGCATCCATGGGATCTATGGGCAAATATGCAGGGTGACTGATATTCCTCCTAGACCCCACTATTGATGTGGCACTGGTCAACGCGGGTCAAACTGATTTAGCACCTCCGATAAACAACTTTCAAAATATTTAGGACATATCTGTGCAATTTTAAAGAACCGAGGAACGCTGGTGCGGTTTACTCAATGTGCAACTAGCCTTACAGCAAGGTGTATTATTTTAATTAGAAATGTGTGTAAACTTAAGTTGCATTTTTGTAAACGTGCAAACTCATCTCGAGGCGAGTTGCACAATTCTAACTAAAAATGTGCAACCCAAGTCAAAGTGCAACCCAATCTAAACAAGTTGCACTTCTCCCCGAGTCAAGTGTAACCCCCGATCCAAATCGGGTTGCACTTTTCTACCAAAAAATGTGCAACTAAACTAGAACACCCGAGTGAAAGTAGGTTGCACATTTCTTCTGAATAGTGCAACTTGTCTCAAGACGTTATAGATTCTTAATCACAAAAGTGTAACCCTCGAGACAAAAAATTACACTTTTCTATTAGAAAAGCGCAACTACATAAATATTCATCCCATTGCTGTGACTTGCACCTTTTTGTTCGGAGGATTGTGTGACTTTTTATCCAATTTAAATTTTTTTATCAGCATATTTAATATTCTTTTGTGTAAGGTTTTGATTTCTCAAGCGTGTCATATCCAGTTTTCTAATTCTAGACGTTTCGAGTACTAATTTATTTTTGGAATAATAACTTGCCTTTGTTTTACATAATGGAAACACCAGCTCTGAAGAAGTCCTATTGTTGGTTGGTCTTTTCTCATGGGCTATACTATATCTGTATCTGAAAGTAGATACATATTACCTCAGTTTTTTAATATAAGAAAGATGTTTTAGCCATTTTTCACATTCACATGTTTAAAGTATCTAAACATATTTTAGTGTCCATATTCACTCATTTTTGTGTGTACGTAAATAACATGTGCAATTGGTAAAACATTTTATATTAAAAAATGGAGGGAGTAGCATACAGTAACACAAATACAAGCCCACTAAAGAAGGAAGAAGCCCCAGTTTGTGCAAAAATGGACTGGGCTTCCACGGACATGGGACAGAACTCGGTGAAATCATAGGATCAGCTCGGTGACTGAGAGTAAGGATTTCTTTTTCAAAAACAATATCACAAAAACGTGTACTGTACGCTTGCTCATGTCGGATTGCGCTTTCCATCTTTAAAACTCCCATCAACTATTCGACTCCGACTAGGAGTACAACTCGGATAACTGCCTCCTATATTAAGTGCATCGCTTCATAGGTAATGGAGACAGAGCCGATTGAAGCGAGGAAAGGATGGCCTGCACCGTACCCTACTCTGCACAGCCAGCGTGGGCAGCGGCGGCGCCATTTCAGCTGTGCCGCCGATCCAACTCATCCTCGCTCTCGCCGGCGGCGAAGCCGTTCCAGCCGCGCATCATGGTGCAGTGGCAGCGTCCTGGCGCGACCTGGCTCAAGCTCAACTTCGACGGCTCCGTGCACGACGACGGGTCCCGCCGGGCCAGCATCGGCGGCGCGATCCGGGACAGCCGCGGCAACGTTCTCGCCGCGTTCGCCGAGCGGACGGAGCACTCGTCGATCGGCGTCGTGGAGGCGCGGGCGCTCATCCGCGGGCTTCGGCTGGCGCTGGACTGCTTCCCGGGAATGGGAAGGCTGGTGGTGGAAGGGGACGACCTGGTCCTGGTGAAGCTCCTGCGCGGGGAGGACACATACACGCGCATACCGGATACCTTGCAGAAAGAGATCCTCCTGCTGCTCGGCCGCTTCTCGGCGTACGAGGTGCAGCATGTCTATCGCGAGGGCAACCAGGTGGCCGACGCGCTCTGCCGCCAAGCATACCACACACCTGGTGTGTGGAGGGGTGGGATCGTGCCGCCCGCCATCTTGGGGAAGGTGCGAGATGACTACGACGGCGTGATGCACGAGCGGATCCGGAAGACCTGGTGTGACAGCTGAGCTCCATCCGATCGATCGATCGTGGGTTTCTTGAAGAAAAGATGCGGACGAAGTGGTCTACGGCGGACGGCTGGTCGAAGAAGAACAGAGCGCAGGGGAAGCATACGATCCAAGAACGAGGGAGATGCAAGCAGGCGGTGCTGCGGTGGAGTGCCGAACGCCGGTCGGCATGCTGGTGCAAGAACGAGGGAGATGCAAAGAAGCAGTGCTTCGGTGGAGTGCCGGTCGCCGGTGGGCATGCTGGTGCAAGGACGTGGCCGGCCGGAGCAAGATGCTGGTTTCAGCTTTCGACAGTTCAGAAACTGCTCGACAAGATGCTGTAATTTTTTCTTGTAGAAGTAGTGCAATTATTTCTACCGTAGCGTAGATGCATCAGTTAAGAATATTAGACGATGTAATGGTGACAATTAGGATTATTGTCTGGGATTCTTGTTCTTGCATCTGTATAAGCACAGATTCTTGTCATCCAATGTAATTGTGACAATTTTGAACTGAAAGACTAATTCATGGTGACATGTCAAGATTACTCTTAAAAGCATAGATTATTGTAAGTGTTTGTACAGGCATAATTTCTTTCTATTGCTGATCCCTTGTCCCATGTTATGCGCATGCCTAGCTGAAGCTCATTGGCATATTGATGATTCTCGTTTCTGAAATTGATACTGCAGAGAGTGTACTGTTGAAGAACTCAACATTTAACAGGGGAAAGTCCACAGATTCCTGGTACCAATCCATTAACTATGTAAGTATGTACAGCGATAGCGAAAGAGCCAAGATTTCCTATACATCCACATTCATTCGTTCATATATTTTCTGTACATCCACATTCCTTCAGATACATCAAAACAAAAAGGATTTATACACCAACTAGCATCTTAATTTCAACAGAACAAAAGCCAGTCTTTTTTTTTGTGGGAGAGCATACTAGAATCTTCCAATTGCAAGCAAGGAGCCGTTTCATAGAGGCAGCACCGCTGAAGCTTGGTCGTCCTCGCGTGGGGGCAGCACCAGGTCGCGCCATCTCCTGGGGGCATCGACAATTCACCAGGTTGCTGGGATGCCGAGGTCGCCGTCACCTAAATAAAGACTAGTTCATATATACCAGACTACACCTAAACAAGAAATGTTAATCCAGCCAGCGGCTCAGCTGTCTTGGAAACAATCAGGTAAGCAATGTTAATGGATTTGATATAAAAAATAATTCATGATGTTTGGACAGCAATCGGTATTCACACAAACTTCCAAAACATCTCAACGATAGAACAACATAACCACTTTACATCAAACACAGACACAGGAAGCCAACAACATTATCAGCATATTCTTATACACCGTTTTGCAAGGGATTTGACATCCATCTACGAGGAAAACAGCCCAAACAGACAATGGGGTGTACTGAGCAACGACAATGAATGCTACCACCAAATATACAATAAAAATACGCCCTACCACACAAACAAGACACGGGGGGTAAGAATACATATCCCGTGTCAAGATGAAAATATAGAACATAGGAAAATTGTCCGCTCTGATCTGCCCTTCGCTGAGGAGCTTGGGTCATTTGTAATTTGCGTGCTTTCTGATCATACATGATGCCGTAACAAGATCTCCATGAGTCGATGAAATAAGAAGCCCACAACATTCTGTTCGTCACTAACACCTTATCTCGTATGATCCAGCCCTCGTGATGTAGCGAACCCACTCAACGGTGTTGTAACCACTCTTCTCCCATACCTGAAAATGCATCAAGAGATGGTATTGGTATCAGACATAACTCAATGTTTCTTTTTTGGCAACTCATAATTTTATTCCACAATTCAGTGTTTCAAATTAGCATTTGCTGCACATACCTTGAGGAACCGAACACGTAAACCAGAAGCAGTGAACATTGGAACCTGCAAGAAAGATATATCAGATAATGCATATGGAGGATAGAGCGAAAGGCATCTAGCACATTATATCAGCATAACGATGCATGCATAGATATTTTCATTAAGAATACATGGAAGACTCCTCAAAGGAACATACTCCAAGTTCAACATATTATTTAAGAACTTATAACTTTGTCTCATGTATGCTCAAGTTTTGCTAAAAAACAATGAGATACTGGGCTTCTTCAGCAACATTAATCTTTACAGTCAAAATAACAGAGAAGAAAAATACAGTGGAGTAGAGGAAAGTTCATCGCAATCTGGCCATTATAAGGAAACAATGCGATTCTTAGCAATCTGGCTATTATAAGGAAACAATGCGATTCTTAACAAGGTCAAATGTAACCTGGAATTCCATCTGAATCGGTGGCCTGTTGGCCAACTTCTTCTCCCCCATTGTGGAGATCAGCTCAATTTCTGCACTCATTGTTGCCTCGGTCTGTCCAGGGAACTTCCTGATCCTATGGTTGAGAAGTGTATTATAAGTTCATGTTGGTCAATATGCAATAAATGGCAAGAGGGTATCTCAACACAACCAAGAACTCCCAAGAAATGCACCAGCATGGCATAATACAGTATTGCAAATAGCTAGGGATGGCATTTTTAGCAAGTTTTTGCTTACACCATTCTGAACAATTCACACTATCAAAACCGTTAAAGCACAAACACATAGTGGCTTCCGTATAGTGCAAACATTAGACAAAGGGATTGCACTTACTTCCAGACCAGGGAATCAATTGAAGCATTGTACTTGGCTTTGCCAGATGTTGTTTGGAAACTCGTCTTTGCCGTTTGCTTTGGAACTGGGATTTTGACCACAACACCAAGTGCAAACATCTTGGCACCAAAAACACTCTTAACCTGTATACAAAAGGTTCATCATGTCAGGAAATAAAATTACAAGTGTATGTCTCACCATGCAGATATTTTGCTTACTTTCACATTAATCTCCATGCGTGTTCGGCCCAACTCCTTAATTGTGGGCAGAACTCGGAATGGAAGATTTACACCCTCCGTGATTCGATATCTAACACAAAACATGTCCGTCAAAATCAATCCAACGAATGAAACTATCATTTCTAAACAATAACTAAAACTGAAAACATAAATAGGGATCTAAAGATTACTTCATCAATTCAAATTCGCCATCTGGTGGCACGAAGCTGACTGTTTTTTCTGAGTTAAATCTTGTTAGGTTGACGCACTGGTGGAACGTGACATCGTCAAGTTCTATGGTCTTCCCACTGTAGATGGACAGGACACAAGCAATCAGGAGAGAATTCCGATAAAGGAACAAAAGCTGGGAAGCCAGTAAACAATGTTAACCAGCAAAACAATAAATTTATATGAATACAATTTTTCATCATTGCGTTCAATAATCGATGAAGCAATACCTCTTTGAAGGCCTGGACTTCAGTTGGGCTTCCTTTTCCAGTCCAATCTTGTCATTCAATCCCAACTTAAGATCAGGCATTCCAGAAAGGAAGCACTTCATAAGAATCTTTCCTGTCACGTCACATCGCAGAACACTCCCTGCAGAAATGTTAAGATGACATGCACAATGGAAATCAAATAGCCCAACAAAAGATACAGGAAACCTCAGAGCAGATAACTAAAAAATTTATGATCCATAATATACCTTTGGAAGACATAAGAAGGTTTACGCTCTCAACAATGTCCAAGAAAACCTAATATGAGAGAAGAACTATATTACTGTTACTTCATGTACTAACGAAAGTAGAGAATGGGACGATATTAAGGGCAACAAAGGAAAGAAAACAGAGGGAAGTATGGGCCATTGTTCTAACAGGGATATTGCAACATGTACAGTATGTATTAATACTGAGATGCATTTTAAAATTTATGCAAGATAATGGCATTGCTAGTACCCCATAATCTGCTACGACCATATAAATGTTAGGACCTCGTGATCATTACAGTGAGGTTGACAATATTTGTTACACCCTTTGCCTCTCATGTCTAAGGTTTAGCGATCAAAATGAGCGCCACAATAAAGATACATATGAGGGAAGCTTGCCACACTTTTCCAAGTCAGGAACACTTGGGTCCCAGGTTTGCATGAAAAGAATCTAGCACAAGCGTGGCTGCCAACCAAACGGGCAACTAATTCAATGAAACTTGACAAACTTGTGGTGTGGAAACTCTAGATACCAATCAAACAGCCCTTATTGTGCTGCGTTTTTTTCCAAATTCAAGTACCTCATTCTTCTTGTACACCAGACCTTCTCTTCTCCAACCAACAGCACCTGTGACTTGCAAGGTGGCATTTGGAACCGGCTTATCAGAAGGCTATCACAGAGAAAAGGAAACATGATTCAGATACTCTCTAGAAAATAAACAGAAATACACATAATTTTTATATATTTCTGACCTTGGAGGAAAATGGCGACCGAACCCCCTCTTGAGTTATATATAACTTTAAGATTTCAGGTGAGAGATTCTGAGGGTAACCGAAGTCCATAATCTCTGCACAGTTAGCAGAGAGTCAATATTTCAAATGGATAGTCCATGGTGAAAACTGAAGCAACGAGCGAAGTCCAGAAATAAGATGTGCCCTTACCATCAAGAAGTTCATAGATTAAAACAAAATTATTTCTGATAGCATCTTCATCAAAAGTCCCGCCAAAGTAGGACTTGAAGAGAGCCACTGCCTGATAATTTTAAATAATCTTCAGCAGAAATAACAGTGAATGAGAAAGATAATAAACTGTTCACAAGAAAACTAGAGGCTGATGTGCACATTCAGTAGGATCTATGCATCAACTAAGCAACTGAAGATTCAATACTGAATCATCTTAGCCCGACGTACAATTAAAGTAATTACTATCCACATCCCCCTCTTCTAAACAAGCCCTCAGGAAATCATATAGAGCACAAAGGGTTCTGTTATTCATTTAGTCTTATTAAACTATTCCCAGCAATGATCAACACTGAACATCACGCAATCTAAGCACTGAAAATTGCTACTTTTCAGTACCACCTACAAGCATATTTTTTAAAACCGGACTGGACCAGCCGTCGGACCGGAAAAAACTGGAACCAGCGACTCTGCCGGTTTGTTAAGCACGTCGGACCACTCCCGCCACCGGACAGGGATAAACTGGTCAAACTGGGAAGTTTCATTAGAACCGGGCAATAGATCGACAAATAAACCGTGTGGTTGAATCGAGTGAAGGTATAATTGCGCTTGGCGAGAAAAATATTTTGCGTGCGACAGGATTCAAACTCTGGTCGCTCACCTGTGCAGCAGGGTTGGCCCAGTAACCACCTCGGCTAGGCTGAGTTGTTATCATTTCTAGTGAAATCATGGCTATCTGACCATTTTACCAACTATATCAGTATATTAAAACAATATTTTGTAGCTACTGCACCGGCAATCGAACCGAGCGAACCGACGGCTCAACCGATGAACCACGAACCAACGAGGTAGCCGGTTCACTGACCGGCCCAGCTTTTTAACTATGCCTATAAGCGCCTGTTTCTACCCTATCAAGTTTGACAGTTGCTCATATAGAATCATTAGTTACCCTTCCGGAAGAGAAAATTCTAGTCATAGAACAAAGACAACCATCAATACCATCATTAGATGATATGATCATCTAAGCCTCTCAGAATGAGACAGTATATGATCTTGAGTTAAAAACAATAATTAAACAGGTAAATTCAGAAGAACATCTGGCTCGTTAAGTAACCAATACATTTGTTTGTTCCAAAATTTTAATACACAAACAATATCACAGATACTTATTTCTAGTGAAAAAGAAGAACATCCGTTGACTTGTTCAGATTAGTGTTATATTCATCAAGATCATGATGTTACTCTATTCAGGAGAGTTTATAAGACAAAAGAAACTGCATACCTCCACAACAAACTTGAAAGCACAAGAAACATTAGCGTTGCTGCTAACCACGATCACGATATAAACATTACTGATCCTCATGTAAAGGAAGGAACAGCCTCCTATTTGTCGAACAGGGCATGTGCCAAGTTCTTTTGTTTGCATAATGTGCATCCTGAATGCATCAACCATATTCCCCCTGCATAGCCACACATGAAAGCGAGAGGACTTAGTCACCAAATGTACGTGCAACCCAGAAAGCAGAGGATGAGAGAAACAAAATAGATATGCAGGATTGCTTCTTATTATATTATACTTGCATTAGGTATAGAATCCTTAGAACCCTTCTGACTACAAAGGATGATTTTTTTATTTGCACAAAGATTGAGGTGATAACAACGAAAAGCTATCGGAGGAAATGGCCCAAGTATAAAATGCATGACGAAGATAAATAAGTCAGAACAAGGTGGAACGAAAATCATAAATTTACACCCATGTTCCACATCTACTCCCTCCATTCCATATTAGACGACTTGCATTTTTTATAAAAATGAATGTATCTAGACATGATACAAGTCTAGATACATCCACTTTTGTATAAATGGAAGACATCTAATTTGGAACGGAGGGAGTAAAATCAAATCTTTAAAGATTATATGCTTAAATAAATCAACAGAAGGTGCAGTAGTTTACTTTTTCAAAGCGTGCTTAGTAAAATAATGTCTATGATATTGACGGTGCATCTTACAGATGGAATGGTACTTGTTATACTACGTGTTCAATTGTAAACCAGTGTAAAACCCAAATGAAATGGAACCCAGACAATACTGGATTACATCGTATTGCTGCAGGTTCATTAAACGGTCTTTTTTCTAAAATCAACATGCATGTACACAAATACAAATATTATTACTATTTATGATTGCTAAGGCTACCAGTCTCCAAAAAAAAAGTATTTTTGAATAGCTCCTGCAGTTTGTTTCAACATCTCTTGGCAATCTCTGATCCGTGAGTTGAGTTCAGTCCAATGGCTACAATTGCAATGTGATCAGGCTTTGCATTAGGAGCAAGGCTTAGAGTACGGAAGGTTCTGACTAGTGTCAAACCCGCTGGAAAAGACCAAATGAACTATGAAGCGATTTTCTTGGCCAAAAAAAAGCCTCGCGCAGCAAGAGGGCAAGTTCGAAATGTGAAAAACTAGTACGCACGCATTCACTTTACTCGACGCTGGAATCATGTAGACGCCACAAGCTCAAGGCAGAGGATAGAGCACAAATTCGAAATTCAAATCACTTGGGAACGGCGCAGCCGAGGAAAGGTGCCAGTTTCAGCTCGCAACAAGTCAATCACCGAAGATTGGCTGTCCACTGAACTCCTAATTCACTTGTCACTACGAAAAAGCAATCTAAATTCACAAGCTAACAGCGACACTTCCAGCGATCTACATAACTACAAGCTATGACCGGGATTATTTGATCTCGGGGCCTCAGATCTAGCGCTCCATAACCAGAGGGCACAACAAGCGGGGAGGGGGGGACGGCACTACGCACCCGACATCGTCGCGGTAGAGGCGGTTGATGAGGACGTCCCCGCGAAGGTTGAGGAAGTAGATGGCCGACGCCGCCACCGGCATCGTCTCCTCGTCGCCCGCTCGCCACCCGAGCGCCTGGTACCACAACCCTTAGCTAGCGCGAGGTTCCACGGTGCGCCGCCTACCTACCAGTCGTAGCGGGAGATCCGGTGTGCTCGGGGGCGGCTCGCCGGACGGTGAGGAGAATGGGATGGATGGGATCTCGGGGGCAGCACGAGCACCAAGTCGTCTTCTCCGTCCCAGGAGCGCTTTTTCGTGTGTATTTTCCAGAATGGACCTCTCTAGATGGCGTATTTCCGTATTTGCTTGGCAGCCTTCAGCTGGTGAACGGTGACTCTTCTTCTTTGTGTTGACAGTTGACAGTTCTTCAGTTGGATACCCTCGAAAAAAAACAGTTCTTCAGCTGACTTCGTGCTGCGTTGCGCCTTGGTCCCACTACCCTACAAACCAAAATTTTCTACTGTAGTTTACTGTTAAAAAGGCATCACTGCAATGATCGGAAAACACTGTAAACTGATCTTTCATAAGTATGTGCTATGATTGGAGTGGGTGAACTCATGGGGATTTGAAGATCTCACGAGCTTGTGCAAAAAACATCGAACAAGAAAGAAATAGACCAACGGAAAGAAACACATGGCATTTTGTTAGGCCTCCCACAAAGCTACCGGTGCCAAATTGCCCAAAAAGATGTAGCATCACCACTAAGGTCAAATGGCATAATTAAACATTGGATTCAAGGGCGAGTCGGAGCTCCATGTAGCTTATTTTTTAATTCTATATATGTAAGTTTTCAGTCGAAATTTGGGATAATTTCAGGCTACATATAAAAATGATAAATCCACCAAAAAATCATGTTTTGTAACCGTGTACAGTTCACCATGTAGATCAACTCATTTTTTTTGTCCACTTGTAGATCATATCACTACATCTGTGTTTTTTCAAATTTTATGGAATTTTAAGTATACAAATTTGATTTTATTTTAAAAAAAAGAAAGCTCCAAAACACCTCTCTCCTAAGAGATGAGTGAGGATCCAATGTTAGCTGGCAAGCTCACCACCTCATGTGATAGCTAGTAAGACCTAGAGTCTTTCTTCCATTGAAGATGTTAGCCATGTGTTCTTGTTGTCTGCTATTGTGTTGTTTGTTTCTCTTCCTAGACTGGAATATGATGTACTAATTTAATGAACACCTTTAAGTTAAGCGTGGTCACAATGCAATCTAGAATGAGTCACATGCTTTGATGTGTTGTTCTATCTCTATCGTTCTTTCTTTTATTTTCTTGTGTAATTGGAAGGTTGAGTTTGGGCCTCTTTTCTTGAAGTAGGTTGTGCTAGATTATTATTCATTGGATTGTGATGATCTTTCCTACATGATGTTATACCATGCTCGAGTGAAACAAGACACATTTGTGAAGCAGAGACGTCAACCTTCCCCCGCACAACTCCAAAGTCTCCAATTGTCTTCACCCATGATCCCTCACACAAAGAGAAGAACCACAACAACGTCTTCAAGAAGATAGCATCACCCGCACGCAACGTCGCCGTCAGCGCCAAAGCGCTAAGCTTTCGCTCGATGACTCAACTGTGACATAGGCAGTGGGCAAGGAAATAACGTACTTGCAGTAGAGGAATGGTGCGACGGTGACATAGATATTGTTGAAGTTTTCTTGTCATGAGCTCATATAATATCATAATTTGGAATTAGATTTTGTGAATTTTTTGGTATAGATACTTTTCTTGAATATTACTCCGTAGCAACACGTAAGCATTTAGTTACTACTCTCTCTGTATCGATTTATAAGATGTTCTAACTTTTTTCTGAATCGCATGCATGTAAACGTATTTTAACGTGTGTTTACTCATTTCAGTTTGAATATGGTCCAAAAACATATTACAATTTGGTACAGAGCACGTACATGTTAACATGGGTGTCCGATGTAATTTGATGATTTATGTTTGGTAACAGGGAGCTAATGTCATATGTAGCGCAAAAGGATAGCCCGTAAGGACAAATTTGTTGAAAAACATTGTGACCGTCACTGAAACCATTTTGATATTGATGTTGTTTGTACATGTTCCACGACTTTTCTGAAGAAAAACACTCCATGTATTTGATACTTCTTTACACTATAATCACAATGATTAGTTTCAAAACTTTTGTGCAAGGAATTCACGGCTTTCGTTCACTTTCTTGCAGATTATACCCGAAATAAAACCAGTATAGGAAGCAACCGATGCACAAATCAATCGAGTAACCTCAGATAATCCTTGAGATCGGTAGGGAAGCACGGGTACTGCCTCCAGAACACCTCGTTGATCCTCACCATCCGCACCGTCTTTTGCTTCGTCGACGGCGCGCTCTCGACGTGCAGTAGCCCCAGCAGCTTTGACACGGCGCCGGTGAGGACCATGTCCTCGAGGACCTTCTCCGACGGCGCCACCACGGACACGAGCCACAATACCTTCACGGCGAGCTGCGTGGCCAGATCCGACACCCGCAGCATCGTCCTCGCCACAGCCGCCACCGACAGATCGTGCTCGGCGAAGGCGAGGCGCCCCTCGGGGCACTTGCACATGCGCTTGAGCAGCAGAAGTATCCGCTCGGCGACGTGGCGGTCGTCGGCGTCCACGACAAGGAGCTCGACAAGTACGTGCACTGCGCCGACCTCCACGGCCTTGGCCCGGCCGCTCGGCGACCTCTCCACGACGTCCAGAAGCACGTCGAGCGCGCGCGAGCTGAGGCGTGCGGAGACTTCGTCGGACAGGAGCTCGAGGAGGGACTTGAGCACGTCGTCAACGTCGATGCCGGCAGTCCACTGGTCACCAGCGCCGGCATTGGAGATCTTGGTGAGGATGTCCATGGCGTGCAGCCTCGCCTCCGCGCTGCCGCGCTGAAGCAGCACCATGACGGGCCTCAGGCACTCCGGGGCAAGAACGAGCCCCACCGACGCCTCGTCGGAGAGCGGGAGCACGGCGAGCACCGCGGCGGCCTCCTCGCACGCCGCGAACGCGGAGAAGTCGCCTCCCGCGCCGCTCTCCGCCAGCGCCTGCGCCATCACGCGGCCGACCACCTCGACGCCACCCGAGGCGACGAAAATGCTCTGCATGGCCACGTCTCCGGCCATGTAGCTCCTCATGTTCTTGAGCGCGGTCACCTTGAACGGCGTCTCCTCGAGGTCGGCGAGCGACGATCGCAGCCGTTCCTCCTCCAGCATCCTCGACAGCGGTGTCTCCCGCACATGGACCGGACTCGAAAGCGACGATGTGGACGGCGACGACGTAGACGAGGAGGAGACGGAGCCGCGGTCGAGCCAGGTGGAGATGACCCGCATGAGGGTGTGGTTTGGTGTGAGGTCGAGGTTGACGAGGGGCTGCATCGTCGCCGGGCAGGTGGTCCGGCCGTAGGAGAAGAGCCACTGCTCGATGCTGCGTCGGTCATAGGTGACGCCGGTGGACACCGTCACGGGGTCCTCCATGAGCTCCATGGAGATGGGGCACAGGAACAGGTGGGGAGGCTCCTCCATGTCCATAGATCGCGATGCACACCACCTTGTAGGCTTGTAGTATTAATTGCCCATTCGAAGTCGTCTGTATGAACTGCTGCTAGCATGACGCGACGAAGGCTATATATGCCTAGGCCGGCAATTCCGTAAGTCAATAGTCAAAGGGGTCATAATTGTAAGAGATGCTGGCAATTAGTGCGGGGGAAGCTTAATTTGGAAGATGTTTATACTGGTTTAAAACTGTATTCTATTGGATCCTTAGCCTTGATTTCATTTTATTTCTGACAGATACAGTATTAATCCTGTCCATAGTACTGATTTTAGCTGCCGGCGGTTGAGTGCTCATCACGACGATGCTTCGTTGCCTGTTTCCTATCTGGAATGTGGGACGCGCTATGAGATTTTCTGAGAGTAAACAACTGGGATATGGATATGCCACCACTTGCTCCAGGTCAATGCCGAAAGTTTTAACATTCGAAGTTAAGAAGAAGATACCTCAGCTGCTCATACAGAACTTGAAGAGTGAATAAGTCACCATAGAGGCATAGACAAGGTGGAACATGTAAGGGTTTCTTCGGTGGTATTGAACCCTATTGTAAGACAGCTTTCCTACAAGGCTACAACGGCTCTTGGATCATATAACCGAGGTTGTCAAATTTCTATAAAGTATCTATGTTCCAGACTTTACGTAAAAAAACACAATCCCATACCGCCTTTTATCTATGGAAATTATAAGGACTGAACGTGAGGAATATTGTCCAGTGGAGGGAACGAATCCACCAAATCATGTTGCCACGTGGCAACTTTCAGTTGGGTCACGTTGTACTTGTACCCCACCGCGCGTTAGTGGTGCCTTTATTCTCTTTCGCTTAGACGGAAGGTGTATATGTCTTTCTCTCTATTTTATACACCCGCTAATCATATTCAAATGCATCGTCTTGAAATCTATATGTTTTAAAACCATTTATGGATACCATAAGTCCATAACATATTAAGAGAAATGCTCCTGCGCTTTACCGGAAGTTTTTTTGCACGAATTTTAAAGCACATCAATGGCTGTGATTAGGGGTGGAGATTAATCACAACAATTGATGTGCTTTAAAATTCGTGCAAAAAAACTTTTAGAAAAGCACAGGAGCACTTCTCACATATTAATTATGTGTTCCCTCTTTCTGGATTTTTGAACTTTTGCGGTAAAAGTACTAACTTGTTCGACATAGCTACCGCTCAACTCAGCAATAACGGCTGTCCACAAAGAGGATTATGGAATAAACAAAACATGAACACTTTTCCAGAAGGATGTCTCTAGATCGTCAATTTGAAAGAATCAAAGATACACCATTACAAACTTTAGATATTGTATTTTCTTAATGTCGTGGTATCGGCATAATTGATAGGAGACGGGGGTTCTCTAGCCTACGTATGGATTGTGGGGAAGAAGGTTGGTGTCGTCGAGGTCGGGATTGAACACGGCGAGTTTACACAGCTTCAGATCCCGCAGCGGTGGCGAGATCATACGTGCTGCTATAATTCACTATGAGGCAATAGCCGTGAACAGGTTACAATGTGTATGATGCGTATTGGAGCGTGGCTCAACTTGGATTCGCTTGGCCCTAAAGGCCTCCCGGTGGCCGGCTTATATAGGCGGCCAGACCCCGGGTTACAAGGTAAGTACTTGGCCGGCAAGTAAACAGAGTCCTAGTTGTAGTCGGCTTTGGTTGCCGCCTTCCATCTTGAGCTTGGTGGCTTGATGGGCTTCAGTCTGCTGCCTTCCTTGGACCGTCCGCCTACTTCCTTGTACGTCAGCTATCTGGGCCGCCCGGCAGGCATCAGCCTTACCACCCTTGGGCCACCCTGGACTAGCCGGATTGATCTATGTTAGAGATACCCCTGGTGGGTATATCCCCAACATTAGCCCCCAGAAAGGTTGAAGTTCTCCAGGCGCCGGCTTCTTCATCTTCTTGGTCTTCAGTCTTCAATGTTGGCGGTTGCAGGGCTTGAACCATTCTGAATATAGGGGGTCGTGTGCCGGCTTGATAGCCAGCGCGCGGCCGCCTTTATCCTACATGGGAAAGACGGCTAGCTTAACTTGTCGGATGGCTTCTCGGAGAAGCCTTACCCTTACTGACAGGTCAAACTAATGTCTGATAGATGACGTCATTTGTTCCACGACAGTTAGAACTCAAATGTAACGAAATCATGCATTGTCGGCCATATCACGAAGGCGGCCTTTAGCCACGGAGGCAACCATGTCGCTGACGATAATGGCAGTTGTGCCATGAAGGCGGTTATGTCGTTGACGACAAGACAATCATGCCACGGAGGCGACTGTGCCGCAAACGATAAGTCGGTCCTACCATGGAGGTGACCGTGTCGCTGACGACAAGACGGTCATGCCACCAATGCAACCTTCTTGTTGACGGTAAGGCTGCATATCGTGTTGCCCCCAAGTATTGAACGAGGGCAAATATCGATGTCGAGCCCCCGAGTGTCAGAGTTTTTCTTGCTCCGCCTATCTCCAGCCCCCAAGCGTTGAGTCGATGTACTCGGAAGTCGTCTCGACGCTTGGAAGAACTTGTGGCGTTGCAAGTCGATGATTGCAGTCCCGGAGGCTCGTGCCGGCTTGACTGAAAGGCGGCTTGAGACATGATGAAAATGCTGCGATTGCAGCCCCCAGGTGTTAAGTATCCTGCATAGTACACATAGCTGCATTAAGATGTACTTTTAATGAAAGCTGAATAATTTGAAGGCATGAGCCGGTAGATTTTAACAAACACTTATGGGTTGTAAATTTTATGTGGCCCGTCTTAATATTTATCTGATTTATATGTTTAACTTTTCATATTTTAGCAGAAACGCAGCCGGAAACTTTAGCTGAGACAACCAGGGCTAGTACCAAATAGTTTAGAATCAGAGACAAATTAAAGCCGACATGTTGGTGCTAATGACATACTACTAGGTAATCCGCACATAAACAATCAGATAACGGTATTAGGCGGTGCAAACTGATTGCTTAATTTGACCCGGAGGCGACAAGTATCTAAAAGTTTAAAGTTTGAACCATTCAGCGCAGAACAAATATCAGGTAACTTAGATACTAAGAGGGATATGATCAAATGAAAAGACAAAATATGGCATGATCTCATAGCATAATGAGCAAACCACAGACTTTTATTTCATGACCATACATATAATTAAATTAAGTGTATATAAACTTAGCTTATTTGACGTTGATGTCGAGGAGGCGGGCGTGGCGGAAGACGCCAGCCCCAGAATGTAGGCGGCAGTGCGCAGTCTGACAATATCAGCCCCCGGGATTCTGAAGATGATCCCAGCAAGGCGGCGAGTAGACTGCGGCAGCAATTAAGCCGGATGGCGACAATGAAGCGTCATGCCACGTTAGCAATTAAGCCGGGACGCGACGATAAATGCGCCGCCAATGCGTCTTGTTGCGTTAGCAATTAAGGCGAAACACATAGGTTTGTTGTTTTGTATCGATCGATGCCACCCCAAATTGATTAGGTTTGGGCGATCGTAACTAACAACTAGAAACCTAAATCGGTCGCGATGTTGGCGGCGTCCCGCATGGCATCGAGATCACAATTGGAGTTGATGACTTAAATAGTCGCGGCGCAGGCACCGATCGTACAGGTACAGTACTGCTCGCCAAAAGATGCTTGCATGCACGTCACGTACGAGTAGCAGAGCAGCCAGCTAATCACCTTGATTATCAACGAGTAGTAGTAGCAGTCTTCTGTACATACACGAACACGGGGTAAGCTAGGACTGAGCTAGCTCTTTCCTTGTCTGATCCATGCTACCAAAACGGATTTGGCCATATGATGGATTTGACATGAGCCCTACCGTTCTCTTTCTTTGGGCATTGGTCTTCAAGAGTGCGGATCGGACACAGAGTATTGAAGGAGAGAATCGATCGCCAAGATTTGTCGCAGGCGACGAATTGATTTTTGGTGGAATCGATCCGGCGAGCACGAAGCTCATACGTACCGGCAACTTTGATTAGCCGGCTAGACCAGTCCGATGATAACAACGAGGTCGATTATGCCGATCTGCCTGAGCAGATTTGCCAACTAGATTGATCCGCCGTGCTTTGACGCATATTAGCCGGCTAGATACGATCTTTTCGATGATGATGTTTGATCGAGCCGGCCTGTCGGGGCAGAGTACACGGCTAGATGATTTTACGACGTTCGATCGTGCCGACCTGCCGGAGCAGAGTACATGGCTAAATGCGGTCCGGTCGCGTTGATGAAGATGACGATCGGAATCGTCGGCTGCGGACAACCAATATTGTTCCCGCCTGGAACGTGACGCCAGGAACCTTATGCCCCACGGTGGGCGCCAACTGTCGTGGTATCGGCATAATTGATAGGAGACGGGGGTCCTCTAGCCTACGTATGGATTGTGGGGAAGAAGGTTGGTGTCGTCGAGGTCGGGATTGAACACGGCGAGTTTACCCAGCTTCAGATCCCGCAGCGGTGGCGAGATCCTACGTGCTGCTATAATTCACTATGAGGCAATAGCTGAACGGGAATCCGGCACCTAGAGGGGGGGGGGGTGAATAGGTGCTATTACAAATTTTAGGTCTTTTCAAATTTAGGCTCAACACAAAGGTAAATTCTCTAGATATGCAACTACGGTGAATTTACCTAAATGGGAAACTAAGCAATAACAAGATAAGCAAGTAAGGGAGCAAAGGGTAAAGGGAACCAAGTGAAGCACGCGGAGACGAAGATGTAATCCCGAGTTCCACCCAAGGGTGTACGTCTCGTTTGGAGAGGTGTGCGCTACCACAACAGGTTAGCCGCAACGCCACAAAGGCTCACCTTCTTCTCCGATGAACTCAACCACAAAGGTTTCGAGTCCACCTTCCACTATTGATCCCCTTTTAGGGCGGAGATCGAATCCCTTACAAACGCTTGAGGCACACACCCACAACTGAATTGGGGGCTCCCAAGAAGACCACAAAAGGTCAAGGACCACAAAAGGTCAAGGTAACACCAAGAGTACAACAATGGTGAACTAGGTTTTCCCACCGGAAACCCTAGCCACGAAATCCCCAAGTGAATGGGGGAGAAATGCAAATCCCTTCGGTGACGATGTAGATCCGGGCCTTCTCCTCCAATCCTCCAAAGATCAATGAATTTGGGTGGGGGGATTGGGAGATCTTGATGATTTGAGCTTTCAAGAATGGTAGGAGAGAGAAAATCTGAGAGCTCACTATTCTTGAGTGAGTGAGGGGGTATTTATACTCCCCCTCAAAATCTGGCCGTTGGCTGTCTTGGGCACCCGGAAATTCCGGTATAAGTACCAGCGGAAATTCCGGTGCCCCGGAATATCCGGGTCTTTGAAAATATCCGAGCTGAATTTCCGGTTGAGATCAGAACCAATTCTGAACTTGGCTTAGTCGATTTTCTGAGGTTGACTCGGAATATCCGAGTCCTTGAAATTTCCGAGCTGAATTTCCGATTGGAGTCAGTGCCACTTCTGAATCTAGACTTAGCCAATTTCTTGAGGTTGACTCGGAATATCCGGGTTGGTGAACCGGAATATCCGAGTCCTTGAAATTTCCGAGCTGATTTTCCGATTGGAGTCAGTACCACTTCTGAATCTTGACTTAGCCAATTTTCTTGAGGTTGACTCGGAATATCCGGGTTGGTGAACCGGACTATCCGGGTCCTTGAAATTTCCGAGCTGATTTTCCGATTGAAGTCAGTAGTACTTCTGAACTTGACTTAGCCAATTTTCTGGGGATGACCCGGAATATCCGAGTTGGTGAACCGGAATATCCGGGTCTGGGAAGAATTTCAGAAACTCTTTTTCTCTACAATTTGGCTTTAGGATTTGTGATATGAGTTTCACCCAAACTGAAATACTTAGCAATAGGATTAGTATCATTGGTATTGTTAACTAACACACAAAACATTAGGGATTAAGAAATGTTCTTTCAATAGCTGTGAACAGGTTACAATGTGTATGATGCGTATTGGAGCGTGGCTCAACTTGGATTTGCTTGGCCCTAAAGGCCTCCCGGTGGCCGGCTTATATAGGCGGCCACACCCCGGGTTACAAGGTAAGTACTTGGCCGGCAAGTAAACAGAGTCCTAGTTGTAGTCGGCTTTGGTTGCCGCCTTCCATCTTGCGCTTGGTGGCTTGATGGGCTTCAGTCTGCTGCCTTCCTTGGACCGTCCGCCTACTTCCTTGTACGTCAGCTATTTGGGCTGCCCGGCAGGCATCAACCTTACCACCCTTGGTCCACCCTGGACTAGCCGGATTGATCCATGTTAGAGATACATCTAGTTGGTATATCCCCAACACTTAAGTTATAACTTTTGTGCTATACAATTCATTTATATTGGTAAAATTGACGATCCTCTAATACGTGCAGGATTTATAATACAGGGAGGTAACTATTAGTAATGTTTGAGATCCTAGTTGCTTCTTAACAACAATTATTGCACCAAAATTCAGTGCGTAAAAACCAATCATTGGATGTAAAGTAGACAATTAAGATAGTTACTACTCATCGCCGAAAACTTAGGAGCAATGGGCACAGTTGGAAGAACAAAGCAAACAACAATTATCAATTGGTAGATACTAAGGTTTGAGTTCCTCATAGCTCTTAAAAACAAGCGTTGCACTTCGAACTGTATTTCCTACAAATGTATTGTACTTCATACAAATCAGACTTTGAATGTAGAGTAGAAAATCAAGATATTTATTAATCATTGCCCAAAGAAACTACTCGATACCTAAATTTATGGTGTGTCAGCTGAAGGAAATATGCCCTAGAGGCACTTAATAAACATAGTTTATTGGCAATATCCCAATCGTTCGTTATATGTTTTATACCATGCTATAACGGTATTAAGCGAAAACATTAATACAGGTGTGGTAGATAAACAACCAGGTCCCTAGTAGCCTCTACTAAGACTAGTTTCGTTGCGCGATTGATGATCAAGGTTTTCCGATCATAGGGCATGGCGCCGGTCGGCAATGGAAGTCATATCGTTAGGAGTAACGATGTGATGGACGTACCCAGTATTTATAGGACATAGTCGTTACGCCTTAAGACCGTGAGATCAACTCTTATTGGTATTCCTGGAAGATACTTTGATCGCACCAAATGTCGTATCTTATTTAGTATGACAATAACGGTGATACTTTTGGGTATCGGAAAGGAGTAGTTGAGACGAGGGGTCAACAGCGGGATTTGTCAGTCCGCATAGCCGGATAGATACTCTAGGGCCCACTCGGTGAGATTTTGTCAAATGAGTTTGCAAACATGTGACTAGGTCACCAGCTGACATAATATCATAGACGATTAGAAGATAGCGATGTCGGTAACGAGATCATGCTAGGTATGGAGATATCTTAGAATGATGCTCGGACACGCTAAGTATCGCCATGACAAAGGGTTTAAGACTATACGTCCAGGTTTGATAGATGAAAGTCATTCGTTATATCTCAGGGGTTAATTCATGGGGTCCAGGCCTACGAGTTAGTCGTTGATCATTGAGGAGTCTTGATCATACCTGATATTATATCGAACCGCTAGGGTAACACACTTAAGGGGTTTCGACAAGACAACCGGAAAGGAAAGAGATCACCGGGAGCGTCCCGGGAGGGGTCTGATGGAGATCGGGCAGCGCCGAAAGAGTTTTCGGAGCTAGGAAAAATTATATATATTATGTTTGATATTAATTAGTGTAATTAATATGCAAATATGATTTTATATATTTATTTTCGAATTTATTTAGGCTGATTTCCCTAAATGGGCCTTCTGGTCGAAAGAAGGCCCATGGGGGGGGAAATCCCTCAAGGGAATTTTGTGGGGGAGGCTTGGCCGGCCTAGGTGGGCCAAATGGGGCCCACCTAGGGCCGACGCACCAGCCTTAGCCGAACCAGGCATGTGGGATAGTCCCACATTGCCTGGCTGGCAAGGTTGGCTCCCCCCGGGAGCCTATATAAGAAGGGGCACCCCTGGCCTTTTAATTCACCAATTAATTCCCAATTTCTCTCTCGATCTCGTGGTTACCTTGATGGAGCCGCGCCGAGTAGAGGAGGGGGATCTCTTCCACCATAGCCCGCTGCCGCGCTGCTGGTGTTCCGGTCCAAGTCTTCCGCTGCTCGTCCTGGACTGGAGCTTCGGAGGCCGTCGTCTCCACCGTATGTGTGCGACTCCCTGCGAGGTGCTGCGCTAGCGGTACTCGGAGGCCTACTTCCTTCACCCGACCTCGGGGTCATCTTCGTCGTCTTTGTCGCCGAGTTCTCCGCGACCTAGAGGTCGGCTACGGCGTCTTCATCGTCAACGCTTGTGCGGGAGCGTAATCCCCGCTATTCGGTCTACGAGGGTATGTATTCCGATCTCCGCCGTACTTCTATATCTGCATAGTGTAGATCTTGGCTAGTTTAAGGATATCGTTGCTAGGAAATTTTTTGTTTTCTGCACACGATCCCCTTCAGTGGTATCAGAGCCAGGTTTATCGTAGATATAGCTGTACGTTGCTAGAACCCGTGTTCTACACGGGGGCACCGTTCCTGTTATTTGCTACCCTCTAGCGTGCACTTGTGATTCCAGCGGCATCGACTTGATGAAGCGGCCCGGACCGACTTTACGCGTACGCTTACGCGAGACTGGTTCCACTACTGACATACGGCTTGTACCGTATCTGTGGCTGGCGGGTGTCTGTTTCTCTCTCTTTAGTTGGCTTTGCATTTTCAATGGAGGGCCCGAAAGGGATGCTTAAACATGCAATTATTGGATCGTTGTTGTGGTCATAAGGTTCGTAGGTATGAAGCGGTTCTATTTACGAAAGCCCCGAGCCACGTAAAACATGCAAAAGATAAAGTAGAAGCGTCTAACTTTATTTTGCAGGGGCTATGTGATATGGTCAAGGTAGGTTTATTAAATTGTTTATAAACTGCGGGCGCCAAGAAGACCATGGCGCGATGGACTATATCACATTGCATTACATTTGATGTTTTGTGTGCATCTTATATTGTGTGATTGTGTGTATAGTATACATTAGCTACACGACGGTAGATATATAAGATGATCCCTTCAAAATACCACTAGTGTTCTCCCTCCAACGCGCACCACCAAGAAAGTTCTACGTTATGAGGCAGGCCGTGATGATCGGGTGTCAGACATCTCGTCGTCCGCATACAGTGGGTGTGAGCCATGTTGCACAAGCGTCAGCGTGGAGGTCTTTGGTGGCGAGCCTAGCATATTCAGAAATATGGCCTCGGAACAGGAAGACCGAAAAGTCGAGCACGAGTCACAAAATTGGTGTGGCGGACGATTTTGTCTACTCTTGAAGTTGTGCCGCCGGCTCTGATGATGATGGGTGGTGCAATGGATGGGGGTCGTGTAATCGCTTAAACGACCAGGAGGGATGTTCGTTTGAGTGGGAGTTCGGATAGTTATTTTCTAAAATACTAGAACTCAGAATATAGTGAACAGAGTCTGTTTTGCAAACCTTTGTAGATATTAACCATTGTGATAGCATCTTTTCAAATTAGGCGCATTCCTGCGATTGAGAAACTTAAAAGGTTGGGTCCAAACTTCATAGTTTTATACTTTAGCTTGAGGATACTCCTTGTTTAAACAGTTAGCTCTTTGTGTTACAATACCCGCTAGGAGATAAACCCGGAGATTCCGCTAACAAAAGATAATTTGGATTATCGGATTTTGTGCGGATGATATCATCATAGTCCAGTGTATGCTATGATCTCTGCCATAGAGAACCAGCGGTGGGTACGAGTTTTTAGATCGCGAACATATGATATGGTCGCTGAACTCGGGGTACCCCAAACGTTGGGTTGATGAAGTTTATCAGTACGTTGACTGATTGTCTTCTCAACCAAGATGGAAGAGAATACACACATTGAGGGAGCACGTGGCGGTCATACTTAATGACATATGTTCATGATTAATGAACATTGAGACGCCTCGCTCAGCTCAATTACTGGATGACAGACATCGTTGCCAAGTGCAAATCCTCTGTCATAGACTATGTCATGCAAGGGGAATCGTTCACCTTCATGGTTCTTGATTACGGTGGAAGTATCAAGAAGATGAAACAGATCGCCGGAAGTCATCAATGATGATGGTTTATATATGATATACATGTTATGAATGTTTTAGCTAAGCAAGTGCTCGCAGTAGTGACTAAGTCTTGAACTAGTCATGTTTTGTGAAAAACCAGGTTTACTGCTTGAGTAGCTTGAAAGGATGAGGCGACATTGCGTGTTGATAACGGCAGTCAAGTTGTTGTGACGGCCATAGACACTCTCCCTCTAGATCTACCATTTGAATAAATTCTTTATGATCGGGTGTTGGTATGATCATTACGAGTGTGTCTCCTCTAGCGAGACACTCGTTCATGCATGATAGTGACAAATTGGTGTCCTATATTTATGAAGTAATGATCATATGCCGATTTGAATTTAGATGGTAGAAGCTCCCACATTCATAATATTAATGCCAAAGGATACAAACTTAATAAAGACACCACATATGTGTGGCACTACCGTTTAGTCATGTCAATGTTATATGCATTAGCTCCACACTGGATGGACCTACAAGTCCTAAGATTTGATCTTTCGACACTTGCAAAATAACTGTGACACCGTTTTCGGAAAACGGGCATATAACTTATTGATAGTCATACATGGAGATGTATGTGGTTCAATGAAGTAATTGACGGGTAGTGGAGACCTTTATTTCGTGAACTTCACTGAACGTTTTGAGTATAGCTTGTTGAGAATCATGCATATGGGTGTATGTGAATCAATGAAGTACTTTAACGTGTAGTGGAGGTCTTTATTTCATAGACTTCATGAATATTCCGAGTAGATATATGGATATCCACTCCGGGGAATGTTAGTCTGAATTTTTGATTCGATCAAACGAAGTTCAGAATGAAGTAGGAAATAAACTTAACAAGAAAATCAAATTCCCGCGATGCAAATCGAGGAATGAAGATTTGAGTTATAATGTTGGCACATCATTGGAAGACTTGTGAGAAGAGTTCCACAAATTACGTCGCATGGAACACCATAGTGTTATGGTGTGTTAGGACGTCGTAATAACACTCTATCGGATAGTGTGTGGTAAATAAATCTCTTACCGAATTATTGTAATCATTAGAGTCATATGGTAGAAACGTAAACACTCACGTTAGCAAATAGGGAAACCATTTGAATCCATGGAGACAATACCATACGAGTGATGGCATGGCTTTTGAGCCTGGATTGTCGTTTCAGCAATTTAGTGTTTCGATGTAATCGAACCTAAAATGGATTAATCTTTGTAGTATACCCTACCTAAAGAGTTAGTTGGGTACATGTCTCACGACATAGGCAAAATCTTTGCCGGGATATACCTTGTGAAAGAAATAGTTTCTTGTCCGAGGGTATAAGTGAGAAAGAAAGTAGAGCAAGACGAAGTTGGTGAACTTCTTCTCCAAACATCAGAGTGGCGCAATCGAAAGTGTTTTCGGTGTCAGGCCCCACAGCTTAAAAAAGCTAATGATTCAAAATCATGATGTTCTGAGCTCATACTAAGAGCGTAGGCATACGAGGTTGTGTTCCACACTGTGTGTTACGACAATCTTGTTATGAAGGTCATATTAATGGAATATGATAGACCTACGAACTACGAAGAAGAGATGGTGGACCTAAGTCCGAGAAATGGCTATGAGTCATTTATGATCCGAAATAAAATCCATATACGATTACCAGGTAATGACTTGGGAGATCTTATTGATAGCATCTAGGATGTTGATAGTATATGGAGTTTTATGAGAGAGTAGATATTAAGCAGATTCGATTTGTCGTGAAACAGTTCCGACAGACCACATGAGAGTTTGTCTCAAGTGGCGAAGCCTAAATCTATTCTGGGTCGTTTAGCAATTACTATAATTTCGAATGAGAAATTGATAGATGGATGAGAAAACCATGGTTCTTAATAGTGTAATTAAGAATGGTTTGTAATCCTGAGGATGCTAAACATGTATGCAAACTTCGGTTGTCCATTCATGGGCAGAAGTAAGCATATCGGAGCTGGAATCTTCACTTCGATAATGTGATCAAAGGATTTTGGAGTTGTCCAAAATAGTTGAAGAAACCTACATTTGCAAAGAAGTGAGTGGGAGCAAAGTAGCTTTCCTTGATCTTATATGCGGAAGGCATATTTGAGTGGGAGCTAAGTAGCTTTTCCTTGATCTTATATGCGGAAGGCATATTTGAGTGGGAGCTAGGTGTCATTTGTGATTCTGTATGTAACGACATATTGAATGACACATATCCTCTAGTATAGTGTAAAGGATTATTTAAGTGATTAAATTTTCTATGAAATGAAGTTAGGAGTATTAGACATCCGATTTATAATTGCATAGATCAGAGGGGGCTTAATAACATTAAGTCGGAGTATTTCCTAAGTCAGGATTCTGAAGTGTTTCAGAAAAGGACAAGCGAAGAAAGAGGTTCTTGCTTGTATGACTAGGTAAAAGATTAAGTTAATCTTGGATTTTTCAGTGATAGAAAATGATGTTCGACATTCTCTATGTATCACACATAGAGTCTATCAGGCTGAAAGCTCGACTTGGTGTGACCCGAGTTCTTGGTTCAAGAACAGGTTCTAGAGTGATCCTTGTGTGGATCAATGAACAAACGTTAAGTTTATTCTTCAGTGTCTATGAGAACTGAAGATACGTTTTCTAGTAACGGGTAAGAGTGGAATGGCAACTTGCCGTAAAGCGGTTACGATGATGCAAGTTATTACACTGACCCATACGACTAGAAATCTCATATAGGAGATGTCCTTTATTTTTGAAGATAGACATGGTTAGTTTGCTAAGTCGCATATGAATGCACTGTCGCATAATCTACATAGGTATAGAAATATATCGCGACTTTAGAAGTAGCAAGTGTGATTGGAATGAGCAGTTTTCCGAGCGTAGTTGGTCCCCTTAATAGATCTCTTAGACTTTTAAGGCGCATGCTACGCGAATGCTCGAGTCTCACTCCATCCACTGGGATATATTTCACCGTCATCGTAAGATACGGGTTGATGTCAAACTAGGTGACATAGAAGTGTTGCAAAGCACATATAGGTCTCAATGTGTGAGGTCTATTGACTGTATTCCTCTTCCACGAGGCGAGCAGGCACCAAGATGCTATGGGTGTTGAGCTTTTACCAGGTTGTAAACTAGATTAAGTGTTACTCTAGTGCAAGTGGGAGACTGAAGGGAATATGCCCTAGAGGCACTTAATAAACATAGTTTATTGGCAATATCCCAATCGTTCATTATATGTTTTATACCATGCTATAACTGTATTAAGCGAAAACATTAATACAGGTGTGGTAGATAAACAACCAGGTCCCTAGTAGCCTCTACTAAGACTAGTTTCGTTGCGCGATTGATGATCGAGGTTTTCCGATCATAGGGCATGGCGCCGGTCGGCAATGGAAGTCATATCGTTAGGAGTAACGATGTGATGGACGTACCCAGTATTTATAGGACATAGTCGTTACGCCTTAAGACCGTGAGATCAACTCTTATTGGTATTCCTGGAAGATACTTTGATCGCACCAAACGTCGTATCTTATTTAGTATGAAAATAACGGTGATACTTTTGGGTATCGGAAAGGAGTAGTTGAGACGAGGGGTCAACAGCGGGATTTTCAGTCCGCATAGCCGGATAGATACTCTAGGGCCCACTCGGTGAGATTATGTCAAATGAGTTTGCAAACATGTGACTAGGTCACCAGCTGACATAATATCATAGACGAGTAGAAGATAGCGATGTCGGTAACGAGATCATGCTAGGTATGGAGATATATGAGAATGATGCTCGGACACGCTAAGTATCGCCATGACAAAGGGTTTAAGACTATACGTCCAGGTTTGATAGATGAAAGTCATTCGTTATATCTCAGGGGTTAATTCATGGGGTCCAGGCCTACGAGTTAGTCGTTGATCATTGAGGAGTCTTGATCATACCTGATATTATATCGAACCGCTAGGGTAACACACTTAAGGGGTTTCGACAAGACAACCGGAAAGGAAAGAGATCACCGGGAGCGTCCCAGGAGGGGTCTGATGGAGATCGGGCAGCGCCGAAAGAGTTTTCGGAGCTAGGAAAAATTATATATATTATGTTTGATATTAATTAGTGTAATTAATATGCAAATATGATTTTATATATTTATTTTCGAATTTATTTAGGCTGATTTCGCTAAATGGGCCTTCTGGTCGAAAGAAGGCCCATGGGGGGGGGGGAATCCCTCAAGGGAATTTTGTGGGGGAGGCTTGGCCGGCCTAGATGGGCCAAATGGGGCCCACCTAGGGCCGGCGCACCAGCCTTGGCCGAACCAGGCATGTGGGATAGTCCCACATTGCCTGGCTGGCAAGGTTGGCCCCCCCCCGGGAGCCTATATAAGAAGGGGCACCCCTGGCCTTTTAATTCACCAATTAATTCCCAATTTCTCTCTCGATCTCGTGGTTCCCTTGACGGAGCCGCGCCGAGTAGAGGAGGGGGATCTCTTCCACCATAGCCCGCTGCCGCGCTGCTGGTTTTCCGGTCCAAGTCTTCCGCTTCTCGTCCTGGACTGGAGCTTCGGAGGCCGTCGTCTCCACCGTATGTGTGCGACTCCCTGCGAGGTGCTGCGCTAGCGGTACTCGGAGGCCTACTTCCTTCACCCGACCTCGGGGTCATCTTCGTCGTCTTCGTCGCGCCGAGTTCTCCGCGACCTAGAGGTCGGCTACAGCGTCTTCATCGTCAACGCTTGTGCGGGAGCGTAATCCCCGCTATTCGGTCTACGAGGGTATGTATTCCGATCTCCGCCGTACTTCTATATCTGCATAGTGTAGATCTTGGCTAGTTTAAGGATATCGTTGCTAGGAAATTTTTTGTTTTCTGCACACGATCCCCTTCATCAGCAATATACCAACACAATCAATTCGAAGTCTCAAGCATAATATAATGATAGCATCAACCATTGTCTCAATACAAAGATATCACAAATGAAATAAAGAGAGTTTCACAAGTAACTAAAAACACGATAAATGGACACAAGCGCAAATAAATGATAAACGCATAAGCTTGTGCCCGACCCTTGCAAATCCCCGAAGAAGTCCTAGTAGAGCAACTTCTCCCCCTTTGGCATCGAAACGCCAAAAAGGAAGAAGAGCGATGCTACGTCCCATGGAAGTCTTCAGTCCGAGGGGTCCTCCTCCTCATCATCATCAGCATCAGCCTCCTCATCATCATCATCGTCCTCATACTCCTCAGACGCTGCCTCCTCATCCTCATCTTCATCCTCCTCATCATAGTCATAGCCTGTGGTGTACGAGCTGCCACCAAGGTCCTGGTCAATCAGTGTCCATGGAGCCAAGGAACCCTGGTTCCACTGAGCAAAGGACAGGGGCTCAGACAGATCAGCAGGAGCAGGAGAGCCAGAAGCATGGTGAAGGATCAAGTCTTGCTTGTAGTCCTGCTGACGGCGATCCTTGTAGGCATTGTATTGCTCCTTGCAGATGTCCACATTCATGCAAAGGATGTTGCGCTGTAACCAGTTCAGCTTCTTGACATGCGCATGAGTGGTGGGGACATGAGTAGAGGTAGCAGCAGCCCTCCTAGCATCACCCATGAAAGATCCACCTGGAGCTAATGTAGTAGAAGGCCTAGGAGGGGGCTTGACCACAGTCTTCTTCACATAGAGCTTCTTGAAGTCATGTGGCACCAAATCACTGCTGCTGACGTTGAGGTTAGGGAACTTAAACAGGAGAAGCTTCATTATGTACGGAGCATAAGGAATGGAGACCCTGGTGGTCATAGCTTCATACATCTCATTGTAGATGTAATCCATCACATCTACTCTCCAGTCAGTATCAGAACCCGAGTCCTCCACAATGTGGTTGGCGTGAAGGAGCAGGTGGCAGAGAGGGGTAACCACGTTGTCATTGTTGCCACCACTCGGTGCAATGTTCTCACGCAGGATGAGCACAAGAACATCATACAAAGGCAGCAAGTCACGAGTGAATCCAGGGGTGGCTCCCACACCATATAAGTGAGTTGTCTCCTTCTTGTTGAGCTTGTATGGGGAGTGCATGCGAGTGCCTTGGGGATTTTCACCATCAAACCTGTAGCCCAGCACCTTGCCAAACTCCTCGAAGTTGGACTCACAGTATGATTCCCCAGTCATCCATTTCATGGTCCTCTTTGAGTCACCCTTGATCACTAGGGTGGCGAAGAACTGCATTACAAGTTGCGCGTTGTAGGCACAACGGATGAGCGCCAACCTCTCCAAGCCCATGGTCTTCACAATGTGGATGGCCTCAGCAAATGCGGTTTTCTTCTGCAGCGATGCAAAGTCAAACGGGTGCATGGGTCGAATGGGCTTCGACAGTGAGAGATAGAGATCCACAAATATATGCTCTTGTGCTTGGCACCAAAAACTGCGATCATCGAGAGAGGTGTCTCTTGCGCTGAGGTACCAGTCCCCCTGCCTCAGCTGAGAGTAATCAACAGAATGCATCTTGGAATAGTTCGGACGTTGGGGACTAGGAGCTTCTCTTCTTAGACGAGGGCTTGCTGGCAACAGCTTTCTTCTTCCTCTGAGGTGCAAGGCCCTTTCCTTTGTTGACTGATTGCTTGGAGACAGGTGCTCTACCAGTGTGCCTTGATCCCCCTGCGGACGGACTTCCACCTGAACCTGTGAATTTGAGCATAGATGGTAGCATAAGGTAAGTGCACACAAGTCAGGAGATAATACACACATTAGATAGGCATTCGATGGATCATATGTAGTTAAACATGAGTTAATCTTAAAACTGCAGTGTTTGGCTCGGATTATCCGGGTCAGACATGACCGGAAATTCCGAGTCAATCTGGACCGGATATTCCGAGTCAGACAGAAACTGCAGATCTGAGATTTGACTCGGTCTAAAACTAGATCGATCCAATGTAATGCAAAACTAATGTATGTAGAAGGCAGGGAATAGTCCTAGGAACAATCTCTACCAAGCAACATTGAAACAAATAACTCCACATCAAGATCCAAGTGCAAGCACATAAGGAAGAAGAAAAGTGAAGTTACCCTCATCCATTGAGGCCATTGCTTGGAGGAGTGAGTTCCCGGGGCGGAGGAGGAGCAGATCCGGCCGAGAAAGAGGTTCCCCGGCGGTCGGAGTGCTCCGAAGGGACTTGGGAACAGCAGGGGCGGCGACTGGAGGAGAGGGAGGTCGGGGGTGGAAGAAAGGCACTAATGAGCCCTTCACCCCGAGCCTGCCCTTATATTTCTGGACAAACTGCCAGACCGGATATTCCGGTATAAGTAACACCGGATATTCCGAGTCACCGGATATTCCGGTTCAAAATGAACCGGATATTCCGACCTGCTGAACCAAAATCCCACTTTTAGAAAGGATGACTTGTGTGCAATAGAGAGAAATGTTTTCAGGGGAAAGTAGGCTTGGGATAGATTTCCAAACTGATATTGGTACACCATACTCAACTCACAACAACCAAATCGAACCAAAAGAGCCAAGTTGAGTAGGTTTCCCACATGCATGAAAAGGAGGGCAAATAGCAACATAAAGCTCCAAATAACATCAACTCTTCAAGGAGAAGAGGTCGGTGGCCGAGGCCACCATGTAGGAGTGTATGGCATGTTACCGCGAAGATGTATCTTGGGTACATAACCAATACTCGTCGTTTTAGCTCATTAGTCACAAGAATGAATATAGAGATAAAACAACACTTGCTATCGGCATAATGGGGGGAGGGATGGTCCAATGTATTAGGACCGCACTCCCCCTATTTCCATGCCTACATCTAAACTAGATAAGATGCAATTACGCCCTAGGTGAGTGTGCAAGCGATCAAGCCAAGGACCTCGAATCAATGATATTAAGCTCATTCCTCAAAAAGCAAAACCTTCCTTCCTCAAGGGGCTTCGTGAAGATATCCGCCAATTGATCCCTTGTGCCCACATATGATAAGTCAATGTCTCCACGGGCCACATGATCTCTTATGAAATGATGGCGGATCTCAATATGCTTGGTTCTTGAATGTTGCACCGGGTTGTAGGCAATCTTGATGGCACTTTCGTTGTCACATAAAAGAGGCACTTTGTCGCAATCGACTCCGTACTCCTTTAAAGTTTACCTCATCCATAGCAACTGAGTGCAACAACTAGCGGCTGCAACATATTCGGCTTCGGCGGTGGAGAGAGATATGCAATTTTGCTTCTTAGAAGACCAACTCACCAAGGACCTCCCAATAAATTGACAAGCACCGGAGGTTGACTTCCTATCATCATGATCTCCCGCCCAATCGGAATCCGTGAATCCACATAATGAGAAATTTGCATCCTTGGGATACCACAATCCATAAGTTGGGGTATAAGCCAAATATCGAAAGATTCTCTTGACCGCCACATCATGGCTTTCTTCAGGAGCCGCTTGATATCTTGCACACACTCCTACGGCTAGCACTATATCCGGTCTAGATGCACAAAGGTAGAGGAGAGATCCAATCATGGAGCGGTATACCTTTTGATCCACATCCTTACCCTTCGGGTTGAGCTCAAGGTGGCATTTGGTTTGCATTGGAGTAGAGGCACCCTTGAGATCAAGCAACTCGTACTTCTTGAGCATGTCTTGAATGTACTTTGCTTGGTTGATGAACGTTCCTTCCCTCAATTGTTTGATCTCAAATCCGAGGAAGAACTTCATCTCGCCCATCATAGACATCTCAAACCTGTCAGTCATAAGCTTAGAGAATTCTTCGTTAAATGCTTTATTAGTCGATCCAAATATAATGTCATCCACATATAATTGACAAATGAAAAGCTCCCCATTAACTTTCTTAGTGAAAAGTGTGGGGTCGATTTCCCCAACTTGGAATCCACGGTCTACAAGTAGTTCCCTAAGGTGCTCGTACCACGCTCGTGGGGCTTGTTTAAGGCCATAGAGTGCCTTATCCAACTTGTAGACATGGTTCGGATACTTGAGGTCCTCAAACCCCGGTGGTTTCTTAACATAAACAAGTTCATTTAGTGGACCATTTAGAAAAGCGGATTTAACATCCATTTGTTGCAACTTAAAGTTATGGTGAGAGGCATAGGCAAGAAGAATACGGATTGACTCAAGTCGAGCCACGGGCGCGTAGGTTTCTCCAAAGTCAATGCCTTCAATTTGTGAGTAACCTTGAGCCACCAATCTTGCCTTGTTCCTTATCACCATGCCATGTTCATCTTGCTTGTTCTTGAATATCCACTTGGTGCCGATAACATTGCGGCAATCTTTGGGTCTTTCCACCAACTTCCACACTTTGTTGCGCTCGAAGTTGTTGAGCTCTTCATGCATGGCATCAAGCAAATCTTTATCTTCAAGAGCTTCAAAGACCTTCTTGGGTTCCACCATGGAGATGTGAGCTTGATGTTCACTAAAGCTTGCGAGTTGTCTTCGGGTAGAGACCTTGCTTCTCACATCACCAAGCACCTTGTCAAGAGATAGAGCTCTTAATTCTTGTGAGGTGCCAACCCTATTCAAGCGGCGAATCTCGATTTCCCTCCGAGTGGTGGGAGGAATCGCTTGATCATCTTGATCATTCATGTCTCCGCCTTGACTGATTTGATGGCCTTGATCAACCATTGGAGTGGTGGCCATTGGTGAGGGAGAGGGTTGATCTTGGCCTTGCGAACTGCCACCGGGAATGTCAGCAGGACCGGATATTCCGGGTTCAGGAACCGGAAATTCCGGACCACCGGAATTTCCGAGTCCATCTTGACCCGGATTTTCCGGTCCTCCGGAAATTACAGGAGCAGCTGTAGAATCTTGTTCTTCTTCTTGGCCGGGTGCATTGGGCACGGTGTTGTCGATGGGTGTTCCTTGTGTTGGGGTGGTCACCACTTGTGAAGAACTTGGTCCTTGTTGATCAACCTCATAATAGAGTTCAACGGGGCGGTGGACTCCCAACCCCATTCTTCGGATAGCATCTTGAGGTTCATCATCACCTACACCGGAAACACCACTTTGCTCCACGAGGGAGCCGTCATTCTCCTCGAATACCACACTACAAGTTTCTATGATTATGCGCGAGGCCTTATCATAGACTCTATAAGTGTGGGATTCGGATCCGTAGCCCACAAATGTCCCTTCAAGAGACTTAGAATCAAACTTGCCGAAACGAACACCTTTGATGAGATAAAAACACTTACAACCAAATACTCGGAAGTAGGAGATATTGGGCTTGTTCCCGGTGAACACTTCATAAGGTGTCTTCATGAGTCCTTTGCGAAAGAAGAGCCGGTTGGATGAATGGCAAGCGGTGTTGACGGCTTCGGCCCAAAAGTTGTGAGGGGACTTGAACTCCGCCATCATCGACCTTGCCATCTCAATAAGTGTGCGGTTCTTCCTTTCGGCTACACCATTTTGTTGGGGAGTATAAGCAGCGGAATACTGATGACGAATCCCTTCTTCACTAAGGAACTCGTTTAAGGTGTAGTTCTTGAACTCGGACCCATTGTCACTTCGGATCACCAAGATAGGGACATTGTGTTGACGTTGAGCTTCATTGGAGAAGTCGATGATAGTTTGTTGAGTCTCCATCTTCGTCTTGAAGAAGAAAACCCATGTGTATCTTGAATAGTCATCAACAATCACCAAGCAATATTTCTTGCCACCAAGACTAGCTTCCGGAACGGGACCAAAGAGGTCAACATGGAGAAGCTCCAAAACCCTCTTTGACGAAATGATGGTCTTGCTTGGATGGTAGATGTCATGCATTTTTCCTTCAACACACGCCCTACACATTCGATCCTTCGAGAAAGAAACATGGTCTTTTAGTCCTAGGATATGGCCACCCTTGTGGAGACTTTGCAAAGTCCTCATGTTGACATGGGCTAGTCGGCGATGCCATAGCCAACCCAAGTCTGCCTTTGCGAATAGGCACATTGTATGGGAAGTGGTGACTCCGGAGAAGTCAACCACATAGAGCCCATTCTCAGTGTACCCAACGAAAGACACATTGAGAGACTTGCTCCGCAAGAGAATGACCATTTCCTTTTCGAAGACAACGGTATAACCCAAACAAGTTAAGGAATGGACGGAGATCAAGTTGAAACCTAGGGACTCGACAAGCAAGACATTCACAAGTGTGATGTCCGGTGCCACTACCACCTTGCCGAGCCCTATTACCTTAGACTTAGAATTATCACCATATGTAACGGTCATTTGATCATCATTGGGCTTCAACTCCGTTACAATATCCTTGTTTCCGGTCATATGACTAGTGCACCCACTATCAATTATCCATTTCGATCCTCCGGAAGCAAGGCCCTACACACAATCAATTCTTGGGTTTAGGTACCCATTTTGCAATGGGTGCCTTTTGGTTAGCAACAAGGGTCTTTGGTACCCAAATAGCATATTTAATGTAACCATCAAAAGGACCAATGTATCTAGCATAGACATCCCCATAATAATCAACATATAAAGCATAGTTGGGGTTAGTTATGCCCGCAAAGTCATTACGAGTGGGAGTGCCCCTTGTGGCATTTCCACTCGCAATGTCAACCTTCTTTGCTTGTGCGGACTTGGTCTTCTTCTTGATCTCCTTCTTCTCCTTAGCAACATAGCCTAGACCTTCCTTACCCTTGTGGGGCACTCGCTCATGAAGAGGAGTAGTGAGTGTCCCCTTACCTTTATCAAGAGATGTCTTGGGCTTGGTTGCCATAGAAGGAACAAACAAAACCCTAGCAATACCCTTCACAACATTTGCATTAGCATTCAAAGGAGTAGAGGTGCTAGGTTTCTCAAGAGTAGATATCCGAGATTGGAGTTGATCACGAGACTTAAGAAGACGTTCGTGATCACTTGTCAACACCTTGTGAGCATTGTCAAGTGACTCGAAGTCTTCGCAAAGTCTAGCATGAGCAACTACAAGCTCGGACTTTTCTTTTTGCACAATTTTACATTTAGCAAAGTAGAGATCACGATCCTTAGTGATCTTAGCAAGTTGCTCCTCGAGGAGAGCATGAGCTTCTTGTTCATCTTCGAGAGAGGATTGGAGAGACACCTTAGCGTGTGCATCCTCACTCTCAATCTCACCTTTTAGTTCAAGCTCATCCTCAAGCTCACCTATACGACTCATGATTGAGCCAAAGTGTTTCTTTCCTTCTCCTTGCAAGTTAGTCATGAATTTATCAAAAGCAATGATTTCTTCCTTGACTTCTAGGCTCATAGCATCATCAATGTCATGTGATATGGAGTTGGGGGATAGTTGTACCTCGGATGTCTTTGCCATAAGACATCTTCCATTCTTGACGATGAGGCTCTCGTTTGGTGAGGAGAAGAGTGATGGAGTTGTGGAAGACATGGCTAGTGCGGCCACTTGCGTTGGAGTATCCTCCTTGTCACTATCTTCATCATCGGTGGGATATTGCTCTTGAGTCACCAAGACAATCTTTTGGTTCTTCTTGAAGAAAGGCTTCTTCATGGGCATGGGCCCCTTGCCCTTCATCTTGGCCACGAGCCTCCCACCATGATCCTCTCTTCTCTCCCATGGGCAATCGGCAACAAAGTGGCTCTTGTCATCGCAGTTATAGCAAAGTCTCACTTTGTTGAATGGCTTTCCTCCGTTGGGGGGAAACTTCTTGTCAATCCTTGCTTTGGCCCTTCCGGGGTTCTTCCAAAAGGTTCTTGCCGCAAGACCCATGTGTTGAGTGAGAGTGCTTGAGAGAGCTTCACTAGATAGCTCGACTTGATCATCACACTCCTCTTCATCCTCCTCTTCAACGGTGGCCTTCAAAGCAATTGAGGCATGCTTATGCATCCCTATGGCTCTAGCTCTTGCATCTTGTGCAATCTTGGAGGCCACCTTGTATGCGGTCATCTCTTGCATAACTTCATTGGATGTCATCTTTGCAAAGTCATGTCTCCCTTGGAGTGTCTTCAAATCCGTGTCCTCAAAGGGCATGAGAGCGGTCACAAACTTCCTCTTGATCCAAGCATCATTGATGTACTCCGCCCCGAGGTTCTTGAAGGAGTTGGCAACCAACACCAACCTCCGGTACATGTCCTCGTGGCTTTCTCCATCCAACTTGTAGAACCCTTCCACCTCATTGCATAAGGCATCATACCGGTTCTTCTTCATGCTCTCATTCCCAACGAAGATGTCGGAAAGAGCATTCCAAACTTCCTTGGCGGTGGAGAATTGTTGAATGAGCGCCATGTCCTTCTCTCCAACGGCCATTTGGAGTTGATGAAGAGCGGTGGCGTTGAGTTGGCTATCAACCACCTCTTCTTGTCAAGTTGGTTGGATCATGGGGCTTGTATCCTTCTTCAATGATGCGCCAAATCTCAATGGAGGCACTACATAGATGAGACTTCATTAGAAACACCCATTGAGAGAAATGAGTGGGTTTAAGCTTAGGAGGACCACTTCTAAAGTTTACATGAGGGTGAGGGATAGGAGGGTTAGGAGAGTAATTATGGTTGACATTATGAAATTCCTCTCCTTTGGGGGTGTTAGAGGAGCTAGGTGGTTCATCCTTTTCCGCCATCCCGGGAACACTTGAGGTAACATCTTTGGACCCATCCGAAGATGACTCCTTAGAGTTCCCCGCATGTTCCTTAGGAGGAGGAGAGGGAGAAGTAGCATCGGGCTCCTTAGACTTCAAGAGTGCCATGAGCATCTCATTCATCTTGAGGAGTTGGGCCTCCAAGGACGATCTCATATCAATAAGATCGGCCATGGTTGCCCCTTTGGCTAACGCCTCCTTCTCCGCCTCTAATTTTTCACGGGCGGCCCTCTCGGCATCGGATTCCGTCATCGTTGCACTTAGGCGGTTAAGTCCTTAAAAGTGAACAAGGCTCTGATACCAATTGAACGGGAATCCGGCACCTAGAGGGGGGGGGGGTGAATAGGTGCTATTACAAATTTTAGGTCTTTTCAAATTTAGGCTCAACACAAAGGTAAATTCTCTAGATATGCAACTACGGTGAATTTACCTAAATGGGAAACTAAGCAATAACAAGATAAGCAAGTAAGGGATCAAAGGGTAAAGGGAACCAAGTGAAGCACGCGGAGACGAAGATGTAATCCCGAGTTCCACCCAAGGGTGTACGTCTCGTTTGGAGAGGTGTGCGCTACAACAACAGGTTAGCCGCAACGCCACAAAGGCTCACCTTCTTCTCCGATGAACTCAACCACAAAGGTTTTGAGTCCACCTTCCACTACTGATCCCCTTTTAGGGCGGAGATCGAATCCCTTACAAACGCTTGAGGCACACACCCACAACTGAATTGGGGGCTCCCAAGAAGACCACAAAAGGTCAAGGACCACAAAAGGTCAAGGTAACACCAAGAGTACAACAATGGTGAACTAGGTTTCCCACCAGAAACCCTAGCCACGAAATCCCCAAGTGAATGGGGGAGAAATGCAAATCCCTTCGGTGACGATGTAGATCCGGGCCTTCTCCTCCAATCCTCCAAAGATCAATGAATTTGGGTGGGGGGATTGGGAGATCTTGATGATTTGAACTTTCAAGAATGGTAGGAGAGAGAAAATCTGAGAGCTCACTGTTCTTGAGTGAGTGAGGGGGTATTTATACTCCCCCTCAAAATCTGGCCGTTGGCTGTCTTGGGCACCCGGAAATTCCGGTATAAGTACCACCGGAAATTCCGGTGCCCCGGAATATCCGGGTCTTTGAAAATATCCGAGCTGAATTTCCGGTTGAGATCAGAACCAATTCTGAACTTGACTTAGTCGATTTTCTGAGGTTGACTCGGAATATCCGAGTCCTTGAAATTTCCGAGCTGAATTTCCGATTGGAGTCAGTGCCACTTCTGAATATTGACTTAGCCAATTTTCTTGAGGTTGACTCGGAATATCCGGGTTGGTGAACCGGAATATCCGAGTCCTTGAAATTTCCGAGCTGATTTTCCGATTGGAGTCAGTACCACTTCTGAATCTTGACTTAGCCAATTTTCTTGAGGTTGACTCGGAATATCCGGGTTGGTGAACCGGACTATCCGGGTCCTTGAAATTTCCGAGCTGATTTTCCGATTGAAGTCAGTAGTACTTCTGAACTTGACTTAGCCAATTTTCTGGGGATGACCCGGAATATCCGGGTTGGTGAACCGGAATATCCGGGTCTGGGAAGAATTCCAGAAACTCTTTTTCTCTATAATTTGGCTTTAGGATTTGTGATATGAGTTTCACCCAAACTGAAATACTTAGCAATAGGATTAGTATCATTGGTATTGTTAACTAACACACAAAACATTAGGGATTAAGAAATGTTCTTTCAATAGCCGTGAACAGGTTACAATGTGTATGATGCGTATTGGAGCGTGGCTCAACTTGGATTTGCTTGGCCCTAAAGGCCTCCCGGTGGCCGGCTTATATAGGCGTCCAGACCCCAGGTTACAAGGTAAGTACTTGGCCGGCAAGTAAACAGAGTCCTAGTTGTAGTCGGCTTTGGTTGTCGCCTTCCATCTTGGGCTTGGCGGCTTGATGGGCTTCAGTCTGCTGCCTTCCTTGGACCGTCCGCCTACTTCCTTGTACGTCAGCTATTTGGGCTGCCCGGCAGGCATCGACCTTACCACCCTTGGGCCACCCTGGACTAGCCGGATTAATCCATGTTAGAGATACACCTAGTTGGTATATCCCCAACACTTAAGGTATAACTTTTGTGCTATACAATTCATTTATATTGGTAAAATTGACGATCCACTAATACGTGCAGGATTTATAATACAGGGAGGTACCTATTAGTAATGTTTGAGATCCTAGTTGCTTCTTAACAACAATTATTGCACCAAAATTCAGTGCGTAAAAACCAATCATTGGATGTAAAGTAGATAATTAAGATAGTTACTACTCATCGCCTAAAACTTAGGAGCAATAGGCACAGTTGGAAGAACAAAGCAAACAACAATTATCAATTGGTAGATACTAAGGTTTGAGTTCCTCATAGCTCTTAAAAACAAGCGTTGCACTTCGAACTGTATTGCCTACAAATGTACTGTACTGCATACAAATCAGACTTTGAATGTAGAGTAGAAAATCAAGATATTTATTAATCATTGCCAAAAGAAACTACTCGATACCTAAATTTATGGTGTGTCAGCAATATACTTCGTTCTTTTGCAGGGGAGGAAGTAAGTGATACTTGAGCAAAAAAGGGTTGTCTCAGCAAGTGAATTGCTCAAACAATATTTGTAGTATCTAGTTTGGAAATGGCCTCCCTCTGGTTGATACGTGATTGCGGTCACCTTCCTGACGTTGGCACCTAGTTTAACTTACGTCTCTATGGTGTTGTTCGATAAAGACTCGCAATTCGATGTAGTCACTGTAGAGGTGGTAGCTTGATACCTCGGCTCTGTAGGCACAACTTTGCTCATGTATGTGAGTATGTGACGTAGATGTTGTCAATTGAGGTGTCCATGTAGAGGTGCACTAGTAGAAAACGAGCCTTTGGTTCACCCCTTTAGTCTCGGTTAGTTTTTTGAACCCAGACTAAAGGGGTCAGAGCCACACCGCCGGATTTGTGAGGGACCTTTAGTCCCGTTTCGTGTTACGAACCGGGACTAAAGGTTCACCGCATGCGGCAGCAGAGGCGGGCCCCAGCGTCAGAACCCTTTAGTCCCGGTTCGTAACACAAACCGGGACTGAAGGTCCTGACCTTTATCAGCTTCTTCCACCCCTGCTCACTCCATTTTTTCCACCGAAACTGAGCTCAAAATCATTTCCTCTCCATTTCTTCTCCATTTCCTCTCCCCAAGACTAGATAATCCATAATATTTTACACCATTTGGCAAGATTGAAGGCACCCCACGGTTAGCCTCTTCATCCTCTTTCCGGCATTGCTTATCTAGCTCATTTTGCTCATTTCAATTTTTTTGTGCAAGCAAGGTGTTCGATGTAATGCCTAAGTTATGATCTCATTTGTGTATATGTGCAATTTGTTCTCAAACTAAAATAATGATTTATGTGTTTTAGTGTGGTGAGGAGCCTTATCGACGTCGATCGCCCGCGCCGTCCCGTCACCACCTCGGTGAGCCTCTATATTTTATTTTATTTGATTTTTAAAAACATAGCTTTTATGATTTAGATGCATAGTTACTACTTGTATAATTTTCTAACTTGTATTATATGTATAGTGTCATGGTTCTAATATCCGTCCCCGTCGGTCCTCGTCCGGTCTATGATTCGGATGTGGTATATTTTCAAAACTATTTATTTCATTCTATGTTTCTGGCAATTATGGCGACCAACTTGACATAAAATTATTTTTATTTAGGAGGTAGTTGAACCGGAGATTGAACCTGACCCTATTGTCGAGTTTTTGGATAAAGAAAACAATGATTTGAAAGCAAAATTGAAAAGAAGTGAAGATCTTTATCTTCAATGCTTAGAAGATAAGATGAAATTAGAGCTCAAACTTGCCGACGTGGCCGATGGTAACGAGAGCAAGATGGATGCAATGCGCTTGAAGATAAAAAGGATTAGAAAATATGCCATTAATCGGGAGGCTTGGTATCATTATGATGTGGGTTCAGTATTTACCTTAGTTGCGATTTTGATCGCATTTGTTGTTGGATATAATTCTTTAGATAATTTTTATATTTGTTTCAGTTAATGTATGTTTTATGAGAACTATGTATTACCGCTTGTCAATACTCTACTCTTATTTTAATGGATGACATTGTATTAATTAATTTGCTCTTACATATTATTTATGACAGTAGTGTAATAATGGAGTTCGATATACTTTTATGTAATACAGATGAACCGACAATGGATGTACGGTGACCGATGTTGTCCTGAGTTCATTGATGGCATGCATAATTTTCTCCATATGGCTGAGGCAAACAAGCCGAAGAACGGTTTTATTCGTTGTCCATGTAGTGCCTGCAAGAATATGAGTGATCACTCTACCTCAAAAGTCATTCACTCACACCTCTTGCATAATGGTTTTATGCCTGGTTATTATTGTTGGACCAAGCACGGAGAAACAGGGGTTATCATGGAAGAAAATGAAGAAGAGGAGGATAATGACAAGTATCCTTGGTTCAGTGATACTACAATGGGAGAAGACGAAACTGAAGAAGATCCCATTATTGATGAGCCCGACGATGATCTTCGTCGGGCCATTCGTGATGCACAAATGGACTGTGGAAGTGAAAACGAAAGGTTGAAGTTGGAGCGTATGTTAGCTGATCACGCCAAATTGTTGTACCCAACTTGTCAAAATGACCAGAAAAATCTAGGTACCACACTTGAATTGTTGCAATGGAAGGCAGACAATGGTACTTCTGACAAGGGATTTGAAAATTTGTTAAAAATAGTTAAGAAGATGCTTCCAAAGGATAACGAATTGCCGTCTAGTACCTATGAAGCAAAGAAGCTGGTATGCCCTCTAGGATTAGAGGTGCATAAGATACACGCTTGCATTAATGACTGCATCCTCTACCGCGGTGAGCACGAAAAATTGAATGCATGTCCTGTATGCGGTGCTTTGCGGTATAAGATCGGGCGAGATGACCCTGGTGATGTTGAGGGCGAGCCGCGCCACAGGAAGAGGATTCCTGCAAAGGTGATGTGGTATGCTCCTATAATACCACGGTTTAAACGTTTGTTCAGCAATAGAGAGCATGCCAAGTTGTTGTGTTGGCACAAAGAAGATCGTAAAAAAGACTTGATGTTGAGACACCCCGCGGATGGGTCCCAGTGGAGAAAAATTGACAGAGAGTTCCCGACATTTTCAGATGACGCAAGGAACTTAAGATTTGGCCTAAGTACAGATGGCTTTAATCCTTTTGGAGAGCAGAGCTCCAGTCACAGCACTTGGCCCGTGACTCTATGTATCTATAACCTTCCTCCTTGGCTGTGCATGAAGCGGAAGTACATTATGATGCCAGTGCTCATTCAAGGCCCGAAGCAACCTGGCAACGACATTGATGTGTATCTCAGGCCATTAGTTGAAGAACTTTTGCAGTTGTGGTGTGAGGAAGGTGTACGTGTGTGGGATGAGTACAAACTGGAGGAATTTGATCTACGAGCTTTGCTTTTTGTAACCATCAATGATTGGCCTTCTCTAGGCAACATTTCAGGACAGTCAAACAAGGGATACAATGCATGCACGCACTGTTTAGCTGAGACTGATAGTATACATTTAGGTAACAAGAATGTGTACCTGGGTCATCGTTGGTTTCTTGTACCCAAGCATCCGTTAAGGAAGAAAGGCAAGCATTACAAATGTGAGGCAGATCATCGGCCGAGGCCTACCCGCCCTTCTAGTTCTGTTATACATGATATGGTCAAGGATTTAAATGTAATCTTTGGAAAGGGTCCTGGCGGACTCACTGTTCCGAATGACGCAAACAACCACGTACCCATGTGGAAGAAGAAATCTATATTTTGGGAGCTGCCATATTGGATAATGCTAGAGATTCACTCTGCAATCGACGTGATGCACGTGACAAAGAACATTTGTTGCAATTTGCTAAACTTCTTGGGCGTGTATGGGAAGTCAAAAGATGGGAAGTCAAAAAAAGGTACACCGAAAGGAAGGCAGACCCATCAACGTATGAGCGAAGAGATGCATCGAGACGATACTCATTCAGAGAATCAGCCAGGTCCTGCAAGCTACGCTCTTACTAAAGAAGAGAAGAAAATATTTTTTGAGTGCCTTCGTAGTATGAAGGTTCCATCTGGCTTCTCATCAAATATAAAAGGAATAATAAACATGGCAGAGCAAAAATTTCAGAATCTAAAGTCTCATGACTGTCACGTGATTATGACACAATTACTTCCGGTTGCATTGAAAGGGCTTCTACCGGAAAATGTTCGAGAACCCATTGTGAAGCTATGTGCATTTCTCAATGCAATTTCTCAGAAGGTCATCAATCCACTAACTCTAAAAAATTTAGAGAAGGATGTGGTCCAATGTCTTGTCAGCTTCGAGTTGGTGTTCCCACCAACCTTCTTCAATATTACGACGCACCTTGTAGTCCACCTAGTCGAAGAGATTTCTGTTCTCGGTCCTGTATTTTTACACAACATGTTCCCCTTTGAGAGGTTCATGGGAGTCTTAAAAAAATATGTGCATAACCGGGCTAGGCCAGAAGGAAGCATCGTCAAGGGTTATGGAACAGAGGAGGTCATTGAGTTTTGTGTAGATTTTATTCCTGATCTGAAGCCGATCGGTGTTCCTGAATCACGTCATGAGGGGAGACTGCATGGAAAAGGCACCCTAGGAAAGAAAGCAACAATATGTCAAGACGGGGATTCTTTCACTCAAGCACACGACACCGTTCTACATAATTCCAGTTTGGTGGGTCCGTATGTCGAGGAACACAAGAATGTTTTACGCTTCAAGTACCCGGAGAAATCTGAAGATTGTATTGATGGAGAACACATGAAGACTTTCAGCAGTTGGTTAAAAAGACGTCTCATTAATGACACCAATGTTGAAGAACAACTATACTTGTTGGCCACATCACCAGCTTCAACTATATTGACTTTTCAAGGGTACGAGATAAATGGAAATATATTTTACACAGCCAAACAAGATAAAAAGAGCACCAACCAAAACAGTGGAGTACGCTTTGATGCAACAAACTGCAACGGGACAAAGGACACATATTATGGTTACATAGAGGAGATATGGGAACTTGACTATGGACCTACTTTTAAGGTCCCTTTGTTCAAGTGCAAATGGTTAAACCTACTAGGCGGGGTAGAGGTAGACCCACGATACGGAATGACTACAGTGGATCTCAACAATCTTTCGTACGAGAACGAACCATTCGTCCTAGCCAGTGAAGTTGCTCAGGTTTTACTATGTGAAAGACATGTCTACCCTACCGAAAAAAGAAAAGATAAGCAAGCGAGTACATCATACGATGAGCCAAAGCGCCACATAGTTCTTTCAGGGAAAAGAGTCATTGTGGGAGTGGAGGACAAGACAGACATGTCAGAAGATTACGATAAGTTTCATGACATTCCGCCCTTCAAAGTCAACACTGATCCAAGTATCAAGTTAAATGAAGAAGATTGTCTGTGGTTACGCCGCAATCAGAAGAACAAGTAAACACTAGAGAGGGATATTATTGTTGATGTGTAATATCCGAATGTTTTGTATCAGAAGAACAAGTGAACTGAAGTATTTTGTAGATACATGGAACAAAACACACGATTTCACCTGCATACAGCCCAACGGTGGCTCGTGAGTGCCTGCATATGAAATGCACCGTTGGGCGTATGCAGGGAATCCGAATGCTTTGTATTCTGTCGATGAAGTAGAATGAGGAGACAATGACTGCCGAACATGTTCAAGAGGGGGCTATATATAGGGTCATGTGACTCACGAACTGGTCATGATAGTGCCCATCCAACAGCTCAGAGTCTCTCAAAAGAAACACACCTCAGATCCAACGTCTCACAAGCGCTAGAAAGAAACACACGATCCATGTGCTCGTGTGTTTCTTTCTAGCGCTTGTGATACGTTGGATCTGAGGTGTGTTTCTTTTGAGAGATTCTGAGCTGTTGGATCAGCAGTATGACGACCACTTCGTTACCAACCGGGACTAAAGAAGCACACGTACCTTATATATAGCCCCCCTCCCGGACATGTTCAACACTCAGTGTCTACTCATTATTGTTCATTTTGGCAGCACACGGGTAGCAGAGAGCACTCAGTGAAGGCTGAAGATGAACCCTCCACTCGACAGAGGCATCTTTGGGCAACCAACGGCAAGACGTCTCTGATGATCTGCGACCGTTCCAAACGGTTGCAGATCATCGGAGATGTTTTGTCGGACGGTTGTAGATCATCAGAGATGTCTTGCCACGGTCATTTAGCTTGGCTTGAAATGACCATAACTTGGTCATTTGGTTTGAAACTTCTAGATGTTCATACATGATAGACCTTTTTGTGAATACTTTTTTTGCAAATGTTGGCAAAAATCAAGTTTATCATTTTTCATAGCAACTAGTACACATATAAGGAGCCCATGCCAAAGGATTTGATTTTTTGAGGTGTTTATCACTTTATTACATTTTTTCTTAAAAACGATCAAAACGGTCGCTACGACTAATCATCGGAAGAGGTGATATTTTCTAGAACTATCAATGTTTCTGTGATATAACCACTAGTTGTGTACCTTAAAATGATTTTTCCAAAAGTTTCAGACCAAACTATCAAATAGTTGTAGTTCAAATTTGAATTACTTTCGATAAATCAACGTAAACTCAATTAACTAGGGAAAATTAGCTATAATTCAATGAAAAAACTCAAACTTGGGGATCATCCATCATATGTGCACCACTCTTAGTGAAAAATAGTTGGGTGCCATTTGGAATCATATTTCCTGTACTTACTTCACAAAAAAACTCATTTTTTCCACTTAAAATAAGGAAAATGATATTTATGGAAATATTTTGAAGAATCCCTTTGGCAAGGTTGTTTAATATACCAATATTCACCTATGTGTGGAGTATGAGATCTTTATCACAAACTATGTCGTTGAAATGACCATAACTTGGTCATTTGGCTTGAAACTTCTAGATGTTCATACATGATAGACCTTTTTGTGAATATTTTTTTGCAAATGTTGGCAAAAATCAAGTTTATCATTTTTCATAGCAACTAGTACACATATAAGGAGCCCATGCCAAAGGATTTGATTTTTTGAGGTGTTTATCACTTTATTAAATTTTTTTCTTAAAAATGATCAAAACGGTCGCTACGACTAATCATCGGAAGAGGTGATATTTTCTAGAACTATCAATGTTTATGTGATATAACCACTAGTTGTGTACCTTAAAATGATTTTTCCAAAAGTTTCAGACCAAACTATCAAATAGTTGTAGTTCAAATTTGAATTACTTACGATAAATCAACGTAAACTCAATTAACTAGGGAAAATTAGCTATAATTCAAAGAAAAAACTCAAACTTGGGGATCATCCATCATATGTGCACCACTCTTAGTGAAAAATAGTTGGGTGCCATTTGGAATCATATTTCCTGTACTTACTTCACAAAAAACCTTATTTTTTGCACTTAAAAAAGGAAAATGATATTTATGAAAATATTTTGAAGAATCCCTTTGGCAAGGTTATTTAATATACCAATATGCACCTATGTGTGGAGTATGAGATCTTTATCACAAACTATGTCGTTGAAATGACCATAACTTGGTCATTTGGCTTGAAACTTCTAGATGTTCATACATGATAGACCTTTTTGTGAATTTTTTTTTGCAAATGTTGGCAAAAATCAAGTTTATCATTTTTCATAGCAACTAGTACACATATAAGGAGCCCATGCCAAAGGATTTGATTTTTTGAGGTGTTTATCACTTTATTACATTTTTTCTTAAAAATGATCAAAACGGTCGCTACGACTAATCATCGGAAGAGGTGATATTTTCTGGAACTATCAATGTTTCTGTGATATAACCACTAGTTGTGTACCTTAAAATGATTTTTCCTAAAGTTTCAGACCAAACTATCAAATAGTTGTAGTTCAAATTTAAATTACTTTCGATTAAACTCAATTAACTAGGAAAAATTAGCTATAATTCAAAGAAAAAACTCAAACTTGGGGATCATCCATCATATGTGCACCACTCTTAGTGAAAAATAGTTGGGTGCCATTTGGAATCATATTTCCTGTACTTACTTCACAAAAAACCTTATTTTTTGCACTTTAAAAAAGGAAAATGATATTTATGAAAATATTTTGAAGAATCCCTTTGGCAAGGTTGTTTAATATACCAATATGCACCTATGTGTGGAGTATGAGATCTTTATCACAAACTATGTCGTTAAAATGACCATAACTTGGTCATTTGGCTTGAAACTTCTAGATGTTCATACATGATAGACCTTTTTGTGAATACTTTTTTTGCAAATGTTGGCAAAAATCAAGTTTATCATTTTTCATAGCAACTAGTACACATATAAGGAGCCCATGCCAAAGGATTTGATTTTTTGAGGTGTTTATCACTTTATTACATTTTTTCTTAAAAACGATCAAAACGGTCGCTACGACTAATCATCGGAAGAGGTGATATTTTCTAGAACTATCAATGTTTCTGTGATATAACCACTAGTTGTGTACCTTAAAATGATTTTTCCAAAAGTTTCAGACCAAACTATCAAATAGTTGTAGTTCATATTTAAATTACTTTCGATAAATCAACGTAAACTCAATTAACTAGGGAAAATTAGCTATAATTCAAAGAAAAAACTCAAACTTGGGGATCATCCATCATATGTGCACCACTCTTAGTGAAAAATAGTTGGGTGCCATTTGGAATCATATTTCCTGTACTTACTTCACAAAAAACCTCATTTGTTCACTTAAAATAATTTATGAAATAATTTGAAGAAATCACCTAGGCATCTTAAAATGAAAGAATATAAAACAAACCATAAAAAACTAGAAACCAAAACAATTCAAAAAATAAGTAAACCAAAATAAGAAATAGAAAAGTAAACAATTCAAACAATTTAAAACAAAACAGAAACAAAAACCAGTAAAAAGAAAAAAAAAAGGAAAAAAAAGTCATTTGTATCGGTCCTGGCAGACCCTTTAGTCGCGGTTGGTGTTACCAACCGCGACTAAAGACCCTTTAGTCTCGGTTCGTGGCTGGAACCGAGACTAAAGGTCTGGCCGCGCCGTTTAGTGTGGTCACGGCCAATTTTTAGGGCATTCTTCTCCAAATCCTCTCGCGCGGCGAAGCCCTGCTCGATCCGCTCCTGCGCCGCCTCCCGCCGTTCCTCTCCTCTCCGCCGCGCTGCTCCGGTGGCTCACCGTCGCCTCCGCGCTCCTCTCCGGTCGCTCGCCGTCCTCTACATCGAAGCGCCCGCGGCTCGGCCTCCTCCCGCATCGACGCACCCGTGGCCTCCGTCGTCCGCCGTCCTCGCTCCGCCACGCTCACCGCCAGCACCTCCTCTCCGTTCGCTCGCCATCCTCTGCATCGACGCGCCCACGACTCGGCCTCCTCCGCATCGACGCGCTCGTGGCCTCCGCCGTCCGCCGTCCTCGCTCCGCCACGCTCACCGCCAGCACCTCCTCTTCGTAAGCTCAAACCCTAGCTCCAGTTCTCTTCTCTTCCGCTAACTTGCTACTTGCTACTTGCTACTAGCTCCAGCTCAAACGGAGGCTAGGGTTATCTGCGGGATAATTTATCAAAAGATTAAAACTCTATTACCCTAGGTGGCAAATTGTTCTCTGTAAACTAGAACTGAAAAAACAAACCCACCACTGTTCAGGCAGCAGAACATGGATATGTCAGGCTAGGTTTTGTTGTTTTGGTTATGTTCATCAATTATCGTACTTTGAAAAAGCTAAAAATTCTTCTCTGAGAAAAGAGAAGAGGAGACAAGGAGCTCCGATATTTATTAAAAACCAAGCAAACATGAATGGTAGGTCTGGTGACTGGTGTGGTTTATGTTGTATTATTGGTTGACCTCATTCTACATGTCATCACTCTAAAGACATTTAGAAAGTTGAATCAAGCTGAGTTGTGTAACACTATTTCTTGTAGTGATTTCTTATATTTCTATTATTCTATTATTGGTGTAAAAAATAATTTGATAAAACCTCCTCAATCCTTGGATAGTTCCTGGCTGCTGCTAGTGAGCAACATGATCTGGTGATGCTAATAATGCTGAAATGATTTTAGCAATGTATCCTTAGATAGATTTGGCTAGATCTCTTACCATGTTTAAATAGTGCAAGACATTTTCTCTACTGATTTTGTATGTCGAGGGCTAGGTGCAAGACATTCTCTACTGTTTTTTGCTAGAGCTGATATACAATTCATTATACAGTTGTTTTGATTGATATACAATTCATTATACAACTTGCAGGAGGTCCTTGCTGCTCGGGTATGTCCACGGTTTGCAGGAGGTCTTGCTTCTTGCTGCCAAGACGAACCTAGCTTGTATGATGAATTTGCCATTGTTCTCACTCTTGGCTAGATTGATTGCTACATTCAGTCCATGTTGAGTGTCTATCTTTGTTTTGTAAATTGAGATGATTGTAAATGTGTTAGATATGAAATTGTAATATATGATCCATATATATATTATGGTGTGTTAGATATGCAAATTGAGATGATTGTAAATGTGTACGAAAAAAGATGATTTTGTGTTATATATGCATAATTCTAAAATATGATCCATATATATAGTTTTGTGTTAGGTATGCAAGATGAGCACACACTATTTTCTTCGCTCCCACCTTGTTGTGTTATATGATCCATACTTATTGCAATTATTGTACTTGTATATGTTTTTCAGATGAATAAATGTAAACTTGATTATAATGCTCGAGCTATGGATTGCAGGTACATTTGAGAGATGAAGCACTTGCGAGACGAGCAGATAGAAGAAGCACGATTTCAACGAGACGAAGAGATGGAAGACCAAATTGAGCAACTTATTTTTAATGATGCCCGAGCTGGAGGAGATGTAGATGATTATGATTTCGACCAATTTTTGAACGACTTTGGAATCGAGTCACAAGACTTTGATGTGGTGATAGAAAACTCCGGCGGAGAGGTGTATATGTGTTTATAATAAATATGGCGATATGTTGTTGTTAACTACATGCATTAATTGATTTATGTTGCATTTATTAACGACTTATTTTTCTTTTAGCCATCCGGATCGAGCAAATCTGTAAAAAAGCAGCCACCATGTGCTCCTCGAGGCAAGGCAAAAAGAATGACGAGCGAGGATCCAAAGTTACCGATTGAGGAAATTGCTGATTCCGGCGAACCGCTCGACCAAAACAGAACCGCAACAAATTTATAAGTCAAGCTGGAGTTATTGTTAGGGACATGATCTCAATCAGCATACGCGAATGGAATAAGCCGGCGGTCGCAGATGTGGCGACCCATGTTATGTCCACCAAGTTCTTAAGGATTTAGTCTATAACACGCTGTTGTCACATTTCACCCTCCCACCAGATCTCTCTAAAGTGAAGAAGGACAACCTCAAGAAGTGGACTCTTATTAAGATGGCGGAACAATTCCGGAACTGGAAGAAAAAATTATGGAATCAATATGTAGAAACAAAAGAAGTGCCAGATTTCAGTGGAGCACAAGGGAAGAAGTTAGAATCTGAATGGGCGGCGTTTAAGGCGTATAGGGAATCACCTATGGCTGTGGCCCGATCGACGATAAATAAATTGAATGCTGGGCTGAAGGAACACCACCATACATTGGGGACATGTGGCTACAAGAGCGCCATTCCTAAGTGGTTAGCCTATGAAGAAAAACTGCTTCAATCGGGGGTCCGTCCACAGACACCTGACTGGCCCGAGAGGTCGAAATTCTGGTTGTTCGCGCATGGGGCAATGTTGGACCCTAAAACCGGAGAGATTGTTGGAAGGGGAAAATGGAAGGTTCTCGTTAATCGTATAAAAAAGAAGCTTGAAGAAGCAATTAATGATGTTCGCAATGGTGTGTTCAAACCCGATAGAGAGGATGACGAGCCGACACGGGCACTGGGGAATCCTGAACATGTTGGACGAGCTCGAGGCTTTCCTGGCGGTGCTACATTTAAGACTGCGTGGCCGGAATCCGCTCACACTTATAGAAGCCGTAGCAGAGGTAAGAAGAAGGAGGCCGACCGGATATTACAATTGGAACGTGAAATGAAGGAGCAACGGGCGGAAATAAAAGCATTGAAGGAGCAAAGAACGGAACCTCAAGAGCGGCACCAATTAGACCATGAAGCACATGCCGCCCCATCTCAGCGTAGAAGCAGTGTTGGTTCCACGCGTCAGGTCGACGTTGGTGCCTACCCAGTGGATGACATCACAGAGCCTACATGTTGTGAGCTACATATAGCAATGAGAAACATAACTTTGAAGGTCGCGGTGGGGCAAGCTTTAATAATTCAACCTGGAGAACTCTACCATTGTGGTCAAATTCCAGATGGCTACGCTCGTGTCGGGGTGGACGAAATTATGCCGGGATTTGAATCCTTGGAACTTGAGTTACCTGGTGGTGACGAGGAGAAAACGTTGGCAGACGTCAAGCATGCCTTCGCCCTATGGCCCAAGAAATACATCGTCCTTTCAGAACAAGCAAAGTCCACTCCTCGTTCTAGGAGTCCAGCTCACCAGCCAAGTCCACTCTTCCTCGATAGGGATCAAAGACGGAGTCCATCTCCACCCCATCAGCAAAGCCCACACCTCCCCGATAGGGACCCCAGCCCGAGTCCATCTCCAGCTCAACAGCAAAGCCAACCGCCCCCCCGAGAGGGTTCCTAGCGCGAGGCCATCGCAGTCTGTGCCAGTCCGCCAGAATGTTAAGTCGCTCTCGAGTAGGCGCCAGTCTGGTTCTCCTGTTAGGAAGAAACCTAGAAAGCAGAAAACACTGCCGCCTACTCCAAAGTTACCTTGGGAGAGAACCGTCGAGGAAAACGATATCGCATGCAAAGAACATACGGATGCCTGGCTTGCTGGCGTGAAACAGAAAGCGTTAGCGAAACAATTGCCTCCTGCAAAGTTTACTGCCGGAATTCCTTAGGAAAAAATTGACCGTTGCATCGATGCCCTATACAACCCCCCACCATCGCCGCCAACAGACTATGATCGCAACATTGGTAAGTCATATGACGAAGAGATGGATGATCGATCGAAAAAAGGGAAAGAAGTTGCCCAACTCGGAGAACAAGACGCACAGTCGCCCCCCCCCCCCGCTCAAGGTGCTTGATGACAGAGTTCTCAAAAACATCAATGTGCGGGAGCTGGTATATTCGGGAGATGATATCCCCTTCGCGGATGTTGTTCGTACTTATGTTCACGGGGAGAATTTTGTTGACGGCGACTTACCCACAAGAATGCGTCAATTTCAAGCCTGGTACAAGGATACCGTAAAGGAGACGAATAAAGACGCTCTCATGATGACAGTTAAGGAAGAGCATTATTTCCAAGAATACTCCGTTGTCCTTTACTTCGCCGAAATCTTTCAGTTATACAATCTCCGGGCCCTCGACAAAAACATCATAAGTTCCTATTGTCTGTAAGTCATCTATTCCTGTAATTTAATGTTTTAATTAGCTTTACTCGTTCATTGTCTGTGATAATCCTCTCTATAATATTTTATGTGCTTTATTACGCAGAATGAAGATGCTCGAATGCAAGAAGAAGAAAATCAACCACATTGGGTTCATTGACCCCTCTATAATGTATGAAGATAACATAATTGATCCAATACTTAACAAGGATACACCGGGGAATTTGCTAATGTTTTTCAAGCGACAAGCTTACAAAAAATATATATTATGGCCTTACAACTTCAAGTGAGTATTACTGCTTATTACACATTCTATTTTTCTCACCCGATGTTAAGTTTAATTGATTATTTATGCATGACTATTTATAAACGTGCGCAGCTTCCACTACATTCTTATCGTTATTGACTTGCGGAAAGGAGAAATTGTTGTCCTTGACTCGTTAAGAAGATGCCCTAAACAATACAAGACCTGTTTTGATTTGGTGGCAAGGTACTTTCTTTTCTTATCGCCTCTTTCGTTCATTTCCTAATATCAAGGAATTTATGACTCATTCATTCATTTTCTTGTCATGCAGCGTTTAGAAAATGTTCCTCGCGGAACATCCGAACAGTGGATGGCCAGAGAAACTGCGCTGGCGTACTAACGATGTAAGTAGTACTATAACTAGACCCATGCACCATTATCATACTTTATTATTATTTGATTAAATTTTATTCTTCTATAGACTTGCCTTAAACAGCCAATAGGGACTGATCTATGTGGATTTTTCGTTTGCGAGTACATGCACACTGTGGTCAACGAGAGTTTGAAGAGCAAAAGAATTATCGAAGTACGTAAAGCTCTAGTCACAACATTATTTTTGTATCATCAATCGTGATGAGTTTTATTCATTTCATATCTCATGTATTCATTGTGATATATTTTTTTACAGTTGGCAAGAAAGCGCAACGAGTTACCAATAAAGACCCGCTTCAGGGCAATTGCAGAGGAGTTGACGGGATTTTACCTCACCGATGTCATACCGGAGACCGGAGAGTACCACTATTTTGACTAGTGCGGACATGTAATATATAGTGATCTCCATGTAACAAAATATTTCTAAGTCTCTGGAACCGGGAAACGTGATATTCATGTACCACGCGTACTTAAATGTGTATGTGTTATCAACACATGATCTTCATGTAATTGTATATATGCATGATGCAACTTCATCTAGGTTCGTATAATAATTTATACGTGTTTTTCGCCCATCGAAGCTGTAGCATCCGAAACCCCTACCCCCGACGCATCGACATGGTACCATCCGAAACCCCCTACCATCACACATCGACTATAGTATCGACGTGGTACCATCCGAAACCCCCTACCGTCACGCATCGACGTGGTACCATCCGAAACCCCTACCCAGAAAACCGGTAGAAATAAAAAAAAAACAAAACCCTGAAATGTAAAAAAAATAAAAACCCTAGTCTCGGTTCGTGTTACGAACCGGGACTAAAGGGTTCGCCCCCGCACGCCCTGCCGCGGCCACGTGCGCTGCGCTCATTGGGGGGGGGGGGGGGGCTCCGGTCCCGGTTCGTATTAAACCGAGACCAAAGGGTCAGGGGGCTCTAGTCCCGGCCTGACAGTCCCAGTTGCTACACCGGAACTAGAACCTGTCTGGAACCGGGACTAGTGCCCCTTTTTCCACTAGTGGTGGTCTGTGTAAAGGTGGTCGCCCCATAGCACTACCATACCGAAGACCAACAAAAGGAGATCAATAGGGTTCTATTAAGTTCAGAATACATTACCATGGTCACACATTTTATTATCTTTACTATTAAATGGGAGTTGGTCGTACGTTCGTCCGACCCAGGCAGACGGCCGCCCCAATCATAGAGCGACACGTCAGCGGCAGACGACCGAACCAATAAGAAAGCGCCACATCATCACCTCAAGTCCATCCGAAAAACAAAGCCGACGCACCAGCAATTAAAGCTGATTTCACTTGCCGCCAATCAGCAATTTCCTTTCCGTTAATTGCTTTAACCAATCAGCGGCCAATCAGCAATTAATGATGTTTTCCTTTAGCACAATCTTTACCTTCCTTACATGTCATCATCGTCCGACACTCAAAAAGCACACCGCTTCCAGGTACAGAGTCGCATCACGCCATCTCCAGATAGAGATCGTCTGCACATCGTCGCATCGTCCCCTCGCACACTGCCTCACATGGATCAAATTCTGTGCACATGCCACCGCTCGACGACCATGCATGTAGTAGGTTGCTATCAACGAAGAAATTCTTGGCTGCTGTGTGGAGGCGAACCCTGCTAATAATTAGAACACGGGGAAAAATCACGGCGAGTGATTAGCATACATTAACATACAACCAAAAAGTAGCGGAAAATTAAACACTAAACGTCGAGAATTTAGCCCTGGTCGCAATTCATGAACCGACTATAGACATTCCCGACTATAGACATTCTTGTAAGTTGCAACAGACGCATCAATTGTTTGAAATAAATCTATAGAAGAGAATACTACATCTGTACATTTGTCCTTCATGGCCACATTACCCTACCCAAATGGCAATCGTCTGTGTCATGTATATGAGGAGATATCAAAAGAAATCAGCAGATCATCACATATGATATTGCAAGAAATCTAGAAGGATGGGCATGGGCTTAAAGGAGATGAAGTAAAACATAGATTCCTCGGATGAGATTTGAGAGAGGACCTGAGGTTGGAGATTGAACGGGCGCGATATGGCGGAGAGAGAAGACAACCCATGCAGGCTGAGTTGTTGTGAGATATTGCCGCTCCAGCTGATGTAAGCAATGTTGGATCACCATGAAAGCTTGTCCGCGCAGACACATCGGAAACATGTGGTTGGTACAAATGAAGGCACAGGTTGGTGACGAATTGACGACCTGAGTAGTGAAGAAGATCAACAACGCCGATAGCTTCTGTGTCCAGCTCCCTAGAAGGCCAGAACATGAGGCAATCCAAACTCGTGGCATAAATGGCGGCAGCATATGACAGGGGAATCGAAGAAGAAGGGATGGCGTGGATCGCCAGCGGTGGAAGTATGTTGGACACGCCGTACTGAAATACAATGCGTCCATGCAAACAGTTGAATCTCATCAGGGAGTTTATAGGGGATGTCTGCATCAGTTTATTATGCAGTTGTTTCTCCCCGGAATCGCGTGGTTGAGGAAGAGAGATCGCTGCCATGGACTTGATTGCGAGCAGGGGGCGTGGCTCTGGTCGGTCGATCCAGATTCTGCTCGAAAAGATCAGAAGATAAACAGTAATGGGCTGATTGCATATGGGTCAAAATGTGCCTCTGTCACATGTATGGAACGAACCACACGGGAAATGAACAGAGTTTCTCCGGTAAAAAGGGCGAGTGACGAGCCGTAGGAAGGTGCTAGCGAGGGTTGGAGAATAAAAGACGACGTGGACGCAGGATATGTCTAGAAAATCAGTTAGTGAGTCATTACTATTTTGATATATAAGATATGTTATTGTATATGTGTGATACTTTTGTTATATACTATTTTTTTCACTAAGAGGATCTATCATGGCCTAAATCTTCTGGTCAAGAGGCTGTAAATCGTATCAGTTAGCTCCGGTGGTAATGCTCACAAGTCATACATTATCTTTTCTTTTACCTACTTAAAAATCCTACTCCCTCGTCTAGATACATTCAATTTTGGACAAATGGAAGTCATCTATTCTGAAACGGAGGGAGTATCAGTTAGCTCGAGTGGTAATGGGCACAAATCATACATAATTTAAACAGCTCCAGGGCCTGAATGTGCATGTCATTCAGAAGAGACCTCCCATGACCATTCCTTCAAACAAAACTAAAGTGTTGACCACCACGTGAGGTCTAAAAAAAGCGAGTATATGACCAATAAGACAACAACTTCCAGGAAGTAGAAGTGCAAGCTTGCGAGCCTTATGAAAATTGTAAATAAAAACTAAATATACATACCGGTGAACTCCCGTAAGTACGTATGGTTGACCAAGTGCAGGTTTTCGTATCAAACTCCTTAACTGGAACAAATACGTTGAATACAAAATGAGCTCTGGTACAATAAGGTAGGAGCATAAAAGAATGAGAGATGCATTAGGCTAACCGCTGAGACTTTATGTCGATTCCTTGGTGTATCATGCAAGTGACAAAATCTTATTTCCGTACGGAATCTACATGAAGTATAAGGCAGATACAATCTGGTAAATGTATAAATCACAACCATTGAAACATAATACTCCCTCCGTCACAAAATAAGTGTCTCAAATTTGTCCAAAAGTGAATGTATCTAGGCATGTTCCATATATAGATACATCTATTTTTGAGCAAGCTTGAGGCACTTATTTGTGGATGGAGAGAGTATCAGTTTGTCACAACATGAATTTCCAAGTACATTTTCTTGTTCTTAGAGAATCAAAGGGCAATATGTCTTTAGCTATGCATATTGCAGCATCATTCTTAACACTTCTCCCAAGTGCACGATTTAAACAAGAAAACATGTTGAAAAGAAGTGAAATACTCCTATCTATCTGCATGCTAATGCTAACCGGTGAACACAACAGTAGCTCAATATTGCCCCTCACACTTGCAAAGAACATAACCTCCTCGCTGCTAGAATCTATCTTGGACTTACGGTCAAGAATTTCGAAGCCAAAACTAGCAGGAAGAACACCTGACTTAGTAGCAGCAATTTCGAAGCCAAATCTTGGACTTATTCTGTATACGAATGTAATGATGTATAAATAGAGATTACCTACAATTTTCCTCGGTGATCAACCTTCAAAACCGGATTCAATCCAACACAACGACAAGTACACATCTACCGTCCACGCAACACCGCTGCCAGCCATATGCCGTCCTCCATCCCGTATGTCAATGACGCTCCCTCGGAGCTATCCGTCTCAACGCGCGGCAATGGGAGATGGGTGCGGCTTCCGCCGGTGCTGCCAACAACGATGGCCTTGCGCAAGGCGGCGACGCCCTGGAGGGGTAGAGGTTGAGGGCGTGGCGCCGGAGGGCCGGAGGTCGAGGGCGTGGTGCCGGAGGTCGAGGGCGTTGCGCTAGAGGGTGAGGGACGACCGGAACCTGAGCGAGTAGGGGTGTGGGGGAGCAGGCGACAAGGACATGGGGCCAGCCTGGAGAGCAGCCCATGGAAGAAGAAGATACGAGCTAGGAATTGACATTTTTCTTTCAGATGTGATGAGAGAAATTAGGGATGAGAGCTAGCCAGCAGAACGGAGCAGAGAGGCTAGAGTGATCCTGAGATTTTTTTTCTTGTATTTTTTTACATGCTTCCGTCGGGTAGACTGAAAAGCTGTCCGTGCTCGCACGCTAACTTTCCGGCCGGTCCAAGCGGGATTTGCCAAGCCTAGACTAGCTAATTTAGATATACGTCTGATGTTTGTTTTATTTTTCTATCCTTACCATAAATTCTGTAATACATTTTTATTTTCATATAATACGAATTTTAAAAATATGCTATTATGGAGAAAATAGGCACCTATACGTTGTTGTTGGATGAGAACAAAAGCCTGACGAGTTCTACACGGTCAAAAGAGGTGCAACGAGAGAGCTATACATTTGTGTTTTTTTCTATATGAATTTCATATTGTCATATTTAATTATACATTTTATGATTTTCCGCATTTGTGGATTGTACGCTTGATATAAATAGATATTATGGACAGTCAATAAAAATCTAACGACATAGACTCTAATGCAATGATGGTGCTGGAGACTGAAAACTCAACATGTTCTATACAATCAAAAGTGATGAGATTGCATTTTTGTTTTACTATATAGATGATTTATATATTCATATATTTATGCACTTTTAGATGGAGTAAGACATGAAAAAAGAAATAGCAGTGCATGAACCAAAGAAATTTATCCCAAAAACAACACGACTATGCTTCTAAATTCTACATATTTGTGTTCTAAATAATAATGTTTCTGAATTATATCGACTTTTAAATTCTACAGTCAAACTCTTCCTGGTTTTTATGCAAAACAACACAACTAGCAAAATACACGTGCGTTACAACGGATAAAAAATGTGAAAACATGAACCAATAGGTTCTATAAGCAAATTTCTTCTTCTATTTTATTTTGTATACAACGGATCTCGAAAGTTCTTAGATTGCTCCCCTATTACTAAACAACGATCTGTTTTACAACATCAAAATTCTTATTGGTAAATTTTTGCATTCGAAAAATTGATGTTGATGTAATCTTATATCTTTGGTCAATATATACTTCAAGCAAAGAGAAATTTTATTGAGTTATATACAATATTTTGTGATGTCTTATTCTTACAGAACATTTACATATATTATATTTGTAAATATTATAGAAAATAGGACTCGTAGCAACGCACGGGCATTCAACTAGTCTAGCGTAAGAACTCAAGAAGGGGAGAATCAATACAAGAGGATTACAATAAACCTACAACACTGGCATACGTTGCAAGCGGAGACTTTCTAAATCAGTAAACCTGGCTGGTCATCATTTTTTTTCTATGCAAGTACTACGATCAAGCATGCCCAAATGTAGCTTAATGATCACCGAATCATCTCCAACAGTTGACTGACCACATAAAAAATCCATGCGGAGAATTATGACCGACCGCAATGCATTACAATACTGGCCCGTTACATGGGACTAGCATGCTGTGAGATCGCAGAAGTCGTGCATGTGATTCGTTCTACGAATTTCTTTTTGCCTGAGATTCCAACTCCAGCCATAGACAAGCGCATCTCAAAGATTTGATTTGTTCATCTCGGGATCTCCCCAATACAAGGTTTGTATGAAACCCACCTCTAGATTAGTAGATTTCACGGTGAGGTAAAAGGCAAAAAAAGAAAATCTCATGTTCTAACGCAGTTAACAATCTCAATCCACCTGTCCATTTCAAAACAATGGAGACACGAAATTGCATTGGTGCCATGAATGCGGTTTCGGGTGATGTGTCTAACTATATTACTATTTCAAATGTCATTTTGACTCAGCTTTAACTTCTGTTTTAGGTAAGCTAAGGTCTCTTTGGATTGAAGAAAAATCATAGGAATTGTGAAAGATTTCAACCTATAGGATTTTTTCCATGAAATGACTTTGGATCATAAGATTGAAGCCATCAAATTCGTAAGGAATTCATTCCTCTTCATTCCTCTGCACCTATTTCATAGGAATCTCTGCGAGCTCAAAACTCATTTATTTTTCCTTATTGAGTCCAATGCATCTCTATCTACTCTCTCTCTCTCCCCATTCTTGTAAATTTCTGGTGTGTTTATTTCCTATGCACCATCCAAACGCATCGTTTACAAAATTTACGTGTTTTGAAGTGCATAACATCTCAATCATTTGTTTTTCTATTCGTACATTTTAAATACCCAGCAATCTTTTTCGGGGGGAACACACGAGCTTTTTTAAATCACATCAAAGTTATTACAATCAGCCTAAAGGTTGTGACTAAGAAAAGCAGGGCAATCATCTATCCAATCTGTATCTAGAACATACTCGTAAGCATAACTAGCACAATTATGGCCTACAGAATTGGCAGATCGTCCAGCAAAGTAAAAATTAAAAAATTTAAAAAGAAGAGGTGAGCTCGTCAACCTCGCTAAAAACAAGAGCAACGAGAGACCAGTAGACCACCGACTGAATCTTCCCTTCCATGTCCGCACCAACTCCTCGCAATCAGACTCGCATATGATCTTCGTGTAAATATCCAGCAATCTAAAGAAGCCTAAATTGTACTAGCAAAAAAGATTTGACATGGGATGCGGTTCCGGGCGATGGGTCTAATACTAAAAATATTGTTTAATGGTAATTTTGACTCAATTTTAACTTCTTTTTTAGGTAAACTAAATGGCAGCAAAAAAGATTTCACATGGGAAACAAACCCTACATACCATTCACCAGATCAATTGCTGCCCGCCTATGTCTCCGATCATCACTCTCACACCATGAGTTTTTTTTAGGAACTTTTTTTAGGGGGAGATTTTTTTTAGGAACTGACACCATGAAATAGAGTAGATCCTTCATCTCTTGCTAGTTGTATAGTAAGGCCTTCCATAATAAGGTATAGTAGGCCCAGTATTTTCACAGGCCAGATGTGTCTTCAATTTGTTTCTTTGTCAATACATGGATCTTATTCCAATGTGTCTTCAGTTTGTTTCATGTGTTTTGAAGTGTATGACATGTCAATCATTTCTTTTCCTATTCCAATGTTATTTTGACTCAATTTAACTTCTATTTTACGTAAGCTAAATGGCAGCAAAATAGATTTGACATGGGAAACAAACCCTACATATCATTCACCAGATCAATTGCTGCCCGCCTATGTCTCTGGTCGTCGCTCTGACACCATGATATTTTTTATAGGAATTTTTTTGTTGAGAATATTTTTTTTAAGGAACTGACACCATGAAATAGAGTAGATTCTTCATCTCTCGCCTGTTGTAAGGCCTTCTATAATGAGGTATAGTAGGCCCAGTATTTTCACAGGTCGGATGTGTCTTCAGTTTGATTTCGTGTGCCAACACATGGATCTTAGCTGAGGCAGACTTGAAATAGTTAGCGGCCCAGCTATCATGCAGAGCGAGCACAGCAGCGGCAGTTAGACCCATCTACCGGCACACCTCACACATGATGTACAGTACTACACAGAAACAAAACAATCAAGGCTCAAGAAGACGACATAAAGCACAAAATGATGGGCGAATGATCATTTTCTTTTCTGACGAACAATTCCAGCGTAGCACAGGCTTATCCCCTGCACAACTGAGAAAAATTGCATGTCCCCAAAGGTCTTCTTCCTTCCTCAAGGATGGAAGAAGCCAGCCTTTTACAACACCACAGCGAGGTAGGGGAAAATTGTCACAGGTGAGTACTGCGACCAATCAACGCTGTGGGTGGCGGAACAAAGCAAACTTAAATTCTGCTTTGCCGGTGGATTACCCCCTCTCAATTCTCTGCAGTGGTGTTAATCTGCACCAGAGTTGACTCAGTGGGCATATTCATGGGCTGTGTTTTCTGCTGAAGCTGATACCTGGACCAGCAATGATCTCGGTTGGGAGAGTACAGCTATCAGAAATGCATGGAGCGCATCATCTGTACGCCATGCTGTGGAGTCCCGATTTCTCTCTCTTGATGAGCATGTATGCACTTGCTCAGAGGCGCTGATCAGCTGATGAGGTTACACCATAAATGTTGACGCTGACATTGTTTCAGCTGAACATCACACATACATTCCAGATGATTTCCAGATTCTCCCTTCCAGAGAAACAACCATGACAGTGACATCGTCATGGTATTTTCTCCGATCCCCCTGCGGTATTTCTAATAGCTCGTAGAAATCCATACCTGGAAAAGCCAAAACATCTCAATATTGGTGACAAAGACAAGGGGGAACAGGTCAACACATTTGACATTTGGACAACTGAAAACAGCTTTGTCGTATAACTTGACGCATCATCAGATAGTAATGATCCAATGATTGTATCAATATGAAATATCTCATGGTTGTTAAAAAATGATCAAATGATATCAGGTCCTTCACAGAAACAATGTAAAGCTGGGTTACCTAACTGGGAATGTTGATACAGTTGACACAGTTTTGATTGCTACCCTCCCTGTTTCTAAATGTAAGATGTTTTAGATGTTTCACATGTTTTACTAGATGCAAATGGAAGTGAGTGAACCTACACACTAAAATGTGTCCAGATACATGTAAATGCATGTGAATCTATAAAAGGGACCAAAACATCTTATACAGAGTATTTAGAAATGGAGGGCGTATCTAGGAAAGAAAATTCACAGATTCTATTTTTTGAAATAACCAAAGGAAAAAAATAACATACAGAACTCTATTAGCTTGCACCCTATGATAGTACCATTGGAGAGTTTGGTGACAAGTTTTCGTTTATGTAATGAAAATGGAACGTGGGAGTTCATCCTCGCTGGAAGTCTAAGAAAATAGTACCATGGGGGAGAAGCATGCAAAGGACATCAACATGTACAAATGATCATGTCCTATCTGTGCATGTGCAATACCGATTACAACTATAACTGGTGGTCGCATGCAAACAAATCAAGAACTGGAATAAGAAAAGACGTGGTAAGGCCAGCCAAAGCTTACCAGCTTTCTTTGCTGCGCGCGAAAGAAGCTCCTCAATTAAACTCTGTGCTGGATCACCTTCAGGAAACCTCTCCATGAAATTCTCAACATGGAGAACTACCTCCTCGTTGCTCAGGTACTGATATAACCCATCAGAAGAAAGAACCAGAAACTGGTCCCTCGCAGTGAGCTTGTGATGACAAAGAGAAGGTGTGCATGATATGTATGGTGTATCACCTATGTACTCATTGCGGAACATCTCTAGCAATCCATTGTTTAACTTTGCCTGCACATACATACACAAATTTTTAGGTAAGGTTCATCAAGTGGCCTACTCCCTGCATTCACAATTATAAGTTTTTTTTTAAACGCGTGTATCTAGACGCGTTTCAGTGGGTAGGTTCACTTATTTTGATCTGTATATAGTCCACATTGAAAAACATCTTATAATTGTGAACGGATTGAGAGTATTACATTACACCAATTGGAGCACCTACAAGTAGTTTCTCTAATTATTTGCAACAAATTCATACTCACACTTAAGTTCATTAACCTGGAAAAGAACAGCTAAGCTGAAAACTGGATAAACTTTCAACTACACAACAAAGCCGTATCATCATTACCTGTTTGAGATACCCAGCACCAAATGCTCGGGTAACTTTTAAACGACCCTTCACTCTGTCATTTACAATACAATGATCATCATCCGGATGTTCACGCTTGATCCTCTGCACTTCCTGCATTTCAAAACATATGAATTTATAGGCATGGATGAAATAAAAACATATAGACTGCTTTCTATGACAAACCTAAACGCTAGATAGATTGATGGAATCTAACAGCACATGACCAGATAACAGAACAAATGGGGGAGCTGGCTCTGAAAAACTGAAAATATGAAGTCAAGGACAACCCTGTAAGATCTGCACATGTCAACATGAAACTGTAGCCTCTGCCTTTCAAGTTTCCACTATTTGCATCAAAATGATTTTCATGATTAGCTCTTACAAATATGAGCACACAGCCGGAAAAGAAAAATAATGTGAGGGTCTGACTACTTTGCATTCAAGGATGCGAGCACAATGCTCATAGGATGACATAAGTTCTGGCGTAGCAGAGCATGACATGTACTCCCTCTGTTCCAAATTAGTGACTTGACATTCACTTTTAGCCAAATGCACGTCATCTAATTTGGAACGGAGGGAGTAATCAACAGTGGATACAAAAGGTTAACTGGATATAATCATACACACAAGCTACACGCACATTATTTCAGATATCTCAACAGATGTTCTTCTGCAGAAAATACATAAGACTAGTCATAGTGGGAGTAACAAAGGTAGTACCATAATTGCCACGTATGCAAAAATAGTGATGTGGCAAGTATTTAATGAAGAGAGAGGTGATGGTGGTATCATAGGTAGATACCGTAACATAGCGGATTCCGAGACAAGATGAGTCTATAGGCTAATAAATGCATGACTATATGATACCACTCCTATGATACTCCCCACTATTGAGATAGTAACATATACTAGTATCATAAACATGATACCACTCTATGATACTCCCCACTATGACTAGTCTAAGATACAATCACATTATTTCAGATATGTCCACAGATGATGGTCTTCTACATAAAATATATGGTATAAAAAAATGTTACCTCTTGGATGCTGGTGCTATGATCAACGGACAGCTGCAGTGCTTCGAGCCCCATCATGGCACATCCCCTCGCCTCGATCTCCAATCCCACCCCGATGTCATGCATAGGTCCAAGGTCATCATCTGTGCGTTGTGCTACAATGGCGCGGCTGTCTCCAAGGTTCATGACATACACATCATCGTCCCTGACCAATGCCACGAGCAGACACGCACCGGTGACGGCCAACTCCGGGTGCGACCCCATTGATTGGTTGGTCATGTCTAGGTAGGCCGCCTCCGACGAGTCGAGCGCCCGAGTGAGCGCGGCCAGCACAGCTCCGTGATCTCTCACAACGGGGGCCGCCGCCAGCTTCTTGGGTGCCAACAACTCCCTGCTGATCTCATCGTCACCCACAGCCGCGGCATGCGCCCACATGTTAAACCGGCGCTCCTTGAGCTTGGCGAGCGAGAGAGCGAATCGGCCAGAGCCCGAGAAATCGAGCTCGCTGTCGTCGTCGTCGCCGTCAGCGAGGTACTGCCAGAGGCGCCTGCTGTCCCTGTGTGCGTCCTGGTAGAAGATCCCGCGGAGCTCGCGCAGGAGGGCGCGGTAGAGGTTGGCGACGAGGAAGTCGGGCGCCTCTGGCCCGTTGAATCCGTCGTAGATGCCGACGAAGAGCCAGCGCTGGTCCTCGGAGACGACGACGTGGACGCGGTCCTCCCCCGCGCGGCCGTGCGCCCACTGCACCCCCCCGCCGTCGTCGCGGCGGAGCGGCGCCGTGATTGGGCGGTGGCGCCTCTCGGAGGCGCTCCGGCGCAGGCTGCCGCCGAACATTGGCCTCCGGAAGCGGCGGGAGAGGCCACTGGAGGAGGAGGAGTTTGCGCGCTTGTTGGCGGGCTTGGTGGGGAGCGGGCCTGAGAAGGGCACGGCGGCGTCGAGCGGGCCGGAGAGCTGTCCGCCGCGGTCGATGGGGCCAGAGAGGAAGAGCGGGCCCGAGGAGAGGTTGGAGAGCTGCAGCGGCGCGGAGGAGAAGGAGGAGGAGGTGTGGAACGCGGAGGCGTAGCTGTTTGGCGGCGGCTGCATGGAGCCGTCGCCGTCGGCGGAGGAGGAGAGGTAGAGCGGGACGGGCACGGAGGAGTTGGCGGAGAGCGCGGCGCCCGAGATGCCGTGGCGGAAGGAGGAGGATGAGGAGTAGGCGTTTGCGGCGGCGGAGGCGGAGGCGTAGCAGAAGGAGTGGCCGAGCGCGTCGTCGAGGCAGGGCTCTGCGTCGACGGACGCCGGCGCCGGCCGCGAGCACGCGCACGCCGTGAGCAGCCGTGACGCGCCGCTGCCCATGGCATCCGACGACGGGGGATAACAGCCAGGAGCAGCAGCAGGCTTGGGTAGTGGCGGACGGTAGGAAGCGCGAGAGAGGGCCGCCGGCCGCGGCCGCGGGATCTCGATGTGGGATCTAGCGAGGGCGCGGAGGATCCGGCCGCCCGGCGGGGGCAGATTTGGGGGTGGCCGGCCGGAAGGGAGGGAGGGGGGATTTGGGGGTGGCTGAGCGTTGAGAAGAGAGAGAGGGAGAGGGAGTTTTCTATGTTCACTCTTGTCAGTGATGTGCACACTAGCTAGCTAGCAGTAGCATAGCACAGGAGAGAGAGGAGAGAGGGGATTAAGTGCGGAAAATCGCAAATTTGACATCGCGAATTTGGCAGCAACTGCGGCAGGAGCTCGGAGGAGGAGGACCCGTTGGGTGTTCCGGCGTTCCTCCGGGGGCCGGCGCAAGAAAGCTCCAGGAGACAAGAGTCCACGGCGAGGCCAGGGATTCAAATTACATTCCGGGCAGGGGCCGGCGAGGAAAGTGTCATCAGCCAGCCAGGTGGTGGTTCTGGTAATGGCAGCATGGTTGAGTTGAGTGGGCTGGTTTTGTCCGCACCTGCCCCGCCGGGAGTAGCGGCGGCGAGCGATGACGTGGATGGTGGAGTGGAGTGGGACGGGAGTCAACGTTCTGCCCCTGGGAACTCGCCACCGCCGGCTGGGGTTAATTACGGCGGATGGGACTCCACCGAGGCCGGCGCTTTGGCGGGGCCGGCTTTGAAACCGGCCGGAGCTACTGCCTGCCCGGTGCGCCTCGTCCCACGCTTTGCGAGCGGGCGATTCGAAAGTTTGGGCGAGCGACACAACGGAGGAGGACGGCGAAAGATTTAGGATTTGCAACGGGAACGAGGAGGCATCCGATGTGAATGTGAAACTGGTACTATCCTCTGCTCTGCGTTGATAATGTAAAACAAGCAAGCAAACGGGGTCCTGTGTCAAGCATGTGATGTCAGATTCTAGCACAGCTGCACAGGTGTGTGTACACGCGCTGATCAGGTCAAGCTCGGCGACCTGGTGTCGGGCTCACTCTACGTCTAATTTATTGGAGTGATGTCTACTCTAGTCTCCATACGGAGAAATATTTGAATAAATAATGCTTCTTCGATTGACCACACACAAAAATTTCATTAACCCATTTAGAGCATCTTCACCCAGACAAGTTCAAATCCGTCCAAAGTCCTTCCGGATAAGCGCAATGGGCGTCGTCGGAAACAACAATGGGTAGCGTCGTTTCACACTCACGTTTCAGATAAGGTCGCTCACAGTCGACCCCAAATTCAGAGTGCCGACCACGATCGGCCTTACTCGGCCATAAACACGAAGGTTGGGCCATCAAAACACGCCACAATGTGTCAAAATACGTCGGGAGATGTCGCTGCCTCCCTAGATGTCGTCACGGTCTGGGGCATGTAGCTAGCGTAAGGCTAGGTCAGGCCGGGGTCGTCCTCGTCATGGACCTCAGGGTTCTAGTCGTGAGACAAGCCCGAGTTCTTGCGGGATCGCGCCGCACAACATATGACGTCTGTCGCCCTCTCCAGCGAGTCCATGCCCGAGACATCGGTGGAAAAGACCGTGAAATCTTGGTAGCGCTTCTTGACAGCGGCTTTCTTCTTCTCGAGGTTGATCTTGATGTCGGCCTTGCCCATCAAGTCCGTCCACCTAGCGTTGTTATTGACGCGCCTCAACCTCAAGTTTGCGGAGACGTCACGCGAGGATCTTGTCGATCGACGATTGCACTCTCTCTATCTTTATCGCCGCCGCGAGAGTCACCTTTGCCTACTTTTGGATCGACGCTTAGGTTGGTGTGGTTGTGCTTGTTGTGAGTCTTCCGTTGCGCCTTCGATTTCTCACAATTTTGGAGGAGACTGAAACAGTGCATCAAGATAAACTCCTTATACTTGTCGGAGGTTCGGTAGATCACAAGGACATCCATGATCAACAAGAAAGAAAGATGAACGTGATACTTGACGATCACACAACATCAAATCAACGGCGAAATGATCTACTTGATCGCCCGGGCCCTTCCAGCTTTCTTCCTGATCATAGATGTTCTCGAGGCAGTCGTGAAACTATTTGACGAGCTGTTGAATGATGCGTCACCTATGCTCGATGATGCCTTGGCCGCGATCCATGTGCACCTTGAAGTAGCTTTTAATGAACTTGTGCTCGTCGAACTCGGTCTTGATCCTCTTCCAATATGCGGTGCTTGATTGGTTTGAGATCATCGCAGGGAAGAATTGGGGTGAAGACGGAGTTTTGTTGGGTTATTGTCCCAACGATAGGCGTGACCCGCACGTCAGAGGCCGACGTGATGTCACGCTTCTTTCCATCCGGTGTAACCATTGACCGTGGGCTGATATATACTCCCTCTGTTTCACAATATAAGATGTTTTAACTATAACACATGTTGTCTAGATTCACACTAAAATGAGTGTACATGTATACTAAAACATGTCTAGATACATGTATGTAAATATGAATGTGGCAAATAGCTTAAACATCTTATATTGTGAAACGGAGGGAGTATTGGAAAATAGGTCGTGTCAAACAGAAAATAGATTTAGACGCCGTGAGCGGGATGAAATCTCCGGACGTGTTTCACATGAGGGGAACGCCGTCGCCGGGTCCATTGGACACTGACAGAACTGGGCACCTGGCGAGTCAAAACTCACAGTGCAGTATGCGACGGGTTCATTGTGCTGACCTGACCTGCCTCCCCGTGCCGTTGTTTTCTGCTGGGTACCTCTCATTCATTTCTTTGAAAAGTTCTGAAGCGGACAAAAGACAAAAGTATGACGTGAAGTTGGTTTCGAAAAAATCAAAGACTTCGCCTGCGACCAGGCCAGACAAGGAAACAACATACTTGACGACGTTAACCATCTGAACTGACATACGTACAGCTGTCTGCCAATTTCAAAACTGCATTTATCTATTATATACTAAAAACAAAATGAGTTAATTTTTTGAAACACTACGTTAAACCACGTCATCTGAATTAATTTGGATAGTTAGATATAAAATATGTGGTTAAGATTTATTGAAAAGTTAATAATAACGTAACCTTTAAATTATCAGCACGAGTCTATTGTCACGTATGAAAAAAAATGTTGTCACGTATTTAATTATGTAAAGCAGCTGACCAATCAGCTTAAAAAATTATGGACCCAACATTATCTGGATGCACGTTGAATCAATATATTGGGTCCAACACGTTGGGCGTGGTAATCTTTTTCCTCTACCTACACATATGAGTTGAGGTCCAACACGTCATGATTATATCACGTACACACCTAATAGGTTTCTTGAATGCACATCATACGTAGTGGTCGTTCAGAAAAAAACTACTCCCGTACTAGCAGTTTTTTAGGTCCCGTATTACATATTGTATCCCTGATTAAACGTGCCAAGCAATTTTTTTTCACTTATTGAACGTGCAAATCGGTTTTTAGAGTCTCGTAACAGCATATCCAGTCAGAAAATAAAACTTAGATTAGGTAACTGATTGCATTCGGAGACAGAAACCACAACCTAGCAAGTAGCAACTCCGTAGGAGAGTAGCTGAGTCCATTCATGAAAACACAATGCCTATAAAAGCTTTGCTAACTAAAATGTGTTGAACGTATATGGGTCGAAATATTTGCACTAAATTGATATTATAATATAATAAAGAATATTCGATCAAAGCCATATATGAAATAGAATATAATAAAGTATGGATTATCAAATATGTATTTTGAGTGTACATACATCATAGTAAACACAATTAAAAAAATTACACTTGGATACACATCAGAACTTTTCGAACGCACCAACAATTTTTCATGTCACATTTACGATTCACTATGGTGTCATGAAAAAACGCTATGATATCCAAAACATTTTTAAGTAAAAATAATAATATTATGTGTAGTGCATCAAAAGGAGCGAATGAGATTGGCTTAATTGGGTGGGCTGACTTTGTAGTGATTTTGAGTCATTGACATGTGGGTCCCGTGTGACGCCCTAAAATCGGTACTATGTAGATTTAATCGTTCCCGCCGAAATCCGCATAATAACGATTTTAGGTCGCCCACCAGACAAAATGTGCACGCCGAAACATGCGCATTATGTGGGTGGAATTGTGATAACATTACAACAGTTCCGATATATCCACAAATACAACATAAGATATAATACAACAACGACTCAAACGAGTCAAGATACAAATATTACAATACAAAAATTCAAATGACAGCGGAAGCAAAATAGTATCCGACTACGGATAAGATGCAAATTTGACTAAGAGTTCTGAAGATAAGCGATGGCGTCATATCCCTAACCAGCCAAGCCGGAGGGATTCCCAAGCTAACATCGTCAGACTTCAAACCTGTTGACTGCACATAAAGCACATCCCAAAAGAGGGTCAGGGCACTCCCTGGCAAGCAAAACCGACTTGCCTACTTTCTACACCATCTCCCAAAATATAGGGGAGGTGGACTTAGCGGCAGCAGCATTAGCAACCTAAAGAGACACGCTACGACTTCCGTCTAATCAGAGAGGGATAAGAGAGCGCATAAAGTAAACATCTACAACTAACACCAAACATAACCCATTCTCGAATTAACCCCCTCAACCAAATATGAGGAAGCAATTCGGGAAACTCACACATTGAACAGTTTTATTTATAATTTATTGTGAGAGTAATTCTATATTACTAATCAAAATAATTATCATTAATAAGGTGTAAGTTGTCTAGATCTTGTTAGCCATCATCATCACCAAAGTCGTCCATAACCGTGGACACGGCTCATCGAGAAGATTATACCCTGCAGGGGTGCACTACTGTACCCATACTCGTATGATCAACCCAAGCAAGCATCAGGGCCTCTCAACACGACTTATCCCTTCACTACAGCAAGTCCAAGTGCCACCCATATGAGTTGTTACCCGCGTCAAGAGTCCGGCCGAATCTTAATTGCGGACTCATTAGTTTGTGTCCACGCGCCATGCGGCTCAAACCACAGTAGGAATTGTCCGCTTCGCGCGCACCACCCCAATATGACCCCCCGTATCATGTAACCTCTCATCAATCATCATCATCATGCACATGGATATGAGCAAATGGAAAACCCGAACTAGTTGCGGCACAAGGACAAGCTGAAGAACCGTTCAAAGTCGAGGGGGGCTCCATAGGGCCTCCCATAAGTGGTTAGTGCGCTCAAAATTGGATCCGAGGATAAAATCTCAGTTCCTAGGTTGACACTGAGCAGAACAAAACACCTCGCAAGGCCTTCCGCCTGGTGCCTTATCATTTAATTATAATACCCCAATATAAGACAACATTTTATTAAGGTAGAATAATCAATCAAACTAAGCAGATGAAACATAAGACCAACAGACGACTCGCACAAACAACTCTAAGCATGCGCTACGACTCGCAAGGCCAACAGATAAACAAACAACATGTGATGGGATGTGGGGATAAAGCTGTATGGGCTGCAGGATGAACATGTGATGGGATCGTGATAAGAATCGAATAATAGGGTAGCAGAGATCAACGACAAGAATGAAAGACAATGTATAGGTAAACAAGCAAACTTTGCTTGCCTGGAATCCCGCATGGAAGCAGATCTTGTCGTTGCTCACATATCTCAACGTCTTATCCGCGAAGAAGCAACAAACACTCGAAAGCATAAAGATGCATTTTACAACTACGGCAAAAGATCCAGCATGATCATGAGAATGATGCATGACATGGCAAGATGCGATACGAGATGCAATTAAATCAAATTAAGCGGAATCGGGATTCCGACAATTAATATTTAGGTGCAAGTTATTTATTTACCAGCAATATTAAATGTTGGTTAACATGGTAATACATGGCATGGGTGATCTAATTAAATTAGATGGAAATAGGGCATTATATATTTATTACCCCTAACATTCCATATTTAATTGTTTTGTTGCAATTAACAAATTATACTAAGCAACTAAAATAACAGATGCAAAATGGCATACAAATGGCATATTAATATTCCTTGTATTTTTCTGATACAAAAACATATAAAGAATATTTAATTTGGATTTATAGATTAAAATTTATTAACATATTAGTTTTAGGGTTCTTTCTGCAAAAACAGGGACCTATATGTGATGGAGAAGTACTGGAGAGGGCTCTGTGCAGAAAACAGAGATCGCAGGGGGGCTCTGTGCAAAGTTCCAGATCTGGATCTGGGCTTTTCTCACCGGGGCCAGGCCAACCCGAGTGGCTGCCGTGCGGGCCAGGCGCCACGCTGGCGCAGGTGTGTGTGGTGCGGTGCCAGCAGTCACTGACGCGCGGGCCATGGGTGTCAGGGAGTTCGCAAAAGGAAAAAGGTGATTTTTTATTCGTACGGGCGGGGGTCGAACTCGCGACGGGCATGCGTGGATGCGGAAACGTGTGTGTGTGCTCACAGAAGGAAACATGAGGCACGGGTCGCGTTTGTGCTCGAGTCTGTGCCCGTGCTCCTGCGGGTGCGCCACGGCCATGGCGGAAAACAGAGGAGGCGGGGATGAGTTTGAGCACTCCGGTGACAATTTCGAAAGGGTAGGGAAGGAAAAGGGACGCGGAGCTCACATAGATTTGTCAGAGGTGTCGCTCGGCGCGGGGGAGGTCCGTTTCGCCGGAATCGCGCGGCGGAGGCCCGCCGGAGCCGAGGGAGACGGGGACGAGGGCGACGAATTAGGCGAGCCCCTGCTCGATTCTTTCGGGGAGGAGGACGACGACGGGGAGGCGCTGCTCCGGGGCTGTTCTACGGTTCTTCGACGTCACTGGCGGCGCCGCGCAACGGCGAGGTGCTCCGGCGGGATGGTGGCGATGGAGGAAACAGAGGGGATGGAGGGGAAAAATGGCGGCGACGCGAGGGGAAGTGGGAGGAGGAAGGTTAGGGTTTCCAGAGGGGGAGGCTGCGGCTAAGAAGGGGAGGAGGGGGAGCACGTGGTGGGGCGAGGTGGGGCAGAGGGCAGCGAGCCATGGTGGGGGAGGGCTCGCTCGCTTTCTCCTCTGTCTCCGTACAGAGGTAGGGAAAAGCGATGGGAGAGGGGCTTTTGGGCCTGGAGGGAGAGATGGGCCAAGGTGAGTGGACTACGACCCAGAAACTGTTTTTCTTTTCTGAATTTTATTTTTCTTTTAATTCTATTCTGTTTTTCTATTTTTAAAACAAAATAGAAAAGGAAAATAAATTAGGAGATTTTACAAAATAGTTTTAAGTTTAAAATAGGCAATTTAATAAACTAGTTTTTATAATATATGCAAAAGATTTAAAATACACATTTTAATTAATTTCGAAAGCATTTGAATTTAATTGTGAGAAAAGAATTTAAGTGGAATTTGAAATTAAATGCAACAATTTAAATTAAGATTGACAAATGCAAATGATGCATGCTGATGTCATGTTGATGCAAAAAGAAAAACAAACAATTTTCTAATTGGGAAAAAACCCGGGGCGTTACAATCGACACCACTAACAAGGATCGCGTCCCGCGATCCACGCCGAGACCACAAGTGAAGGAGATATGCCCTAGAGGCAATTAATAAAGTGTATTCTTTATCATATCTCGTTTGTTCATAATAGGTTTTTGTGTCATGCTAGAACCGTATTAAGCGGAAACATTAATGCGGGTGTGATACGTAAACAACCAGGTCCCTAGTAGCCTCTACTAAGACTAGTTTCGTTGCGCGATTGATGATCGAGATTTCCCGGTCATGGGGCATGGTGCCGGTCGGCAATGAGAGTCATATCGCTGGAGAGTGATGTGATGGACATACCCAGATTTGGAGAACGTAGTCGTTACGCCTTTGACCGTGAGATCAACTCTTATTGATATTCCCGGAAGATACTTTGATTGCACCAAACGTCGTATCTTATTTAGTATGACAATAACGGTGATACTTTTGGGTATTGGAAAGGAGTATTGAGACGAGGGGTCAAGAGCGGGATTTGCCAGTCCGCGTAGCAGGATAGATACTCTCGGGCCCACTCGGTGAGATCTTGTCTAATGAGCTTGCAAGCATGTGACTAGGTCACGGAGACATGAGATCATGAACGAGTAGAAGATAGCGTCGTCGGTAACGAGGTCGGGATTAGGTATGGAGATATCTATGAAACGACACTCGGACGTGCTAAGTATCGCTATGGCAAAAGGTCTAAGACTTCACGTTCAGGTTTGATAGATGAAAGTCATTCGTTATATCTCAGGGATTAATTTATGGGGTCCAGGCCTACGGGTTAGTCGTTGATCATTGAGGAGTCTTGATCATACCTGATATTATATCGAACCGCTAGGGTAACACACTTAAGGGGTTTCGACAAGACAACCGGAAAGGAAGGAGATCACCGGGAGCGTCCCGGGAGAGGTCCGATGGAGATCGGGCAGCGCCGAAAGAGTTTTCGGAGCTAGGAAATATTATATATATATTATGTTTGATATTAATTAGTGTTATTAATATGCAAATATGATTTTATATATTTATTTTCGAATTTATTAAGGCAGATTTCCCTAAATGGGCCTTCCGGACGAAAGAAGGCCCAAGAGGGGGGGGGGGTGGAACCCCCTTGGGAATTCGGTGGGAGCCTAGGGGCCGGCCTAGGTGGGCCACAAGGGGCCCACCAGGGGGCCGACGCACCCCCTTGGCCGAACCAGGCTATGTGGGGATAGTCCCACATTGCCTGGCTGGCAAGGTTGGCTCCCCTTGGGAGCCTATATAAGAAGGGGCACCCCCAGCCTTTTAATTCACCAATTAATTCCTGATTTCTCTCTCGATCTCGTGGTTCCCAAGTCGGAGCCGCGCCGAGCAAGAGGATCCGGGGATCTCCTCCACCATAGCCCGCTGCCGCGCTGCTGGTGTTCCGGTCCAAGTCTTCCGCTGCTCGTCCTGGACTGGAGCTTCGGAGGCGTCGTCTCCACCGTAAGTGTGCGACTCCCTGCGAGGTGCTGCGCTAGCGGTACTCGGAGGCCTGCTTCCTCTACACGACCTTGAGGTCGGCTTCGTCGGTCTGCATCGACAACGTTTGTGCGGGAACGTAATCCCCGCTTTCGGTCTACAAGGGTACGTATTCCGATCTCCGTTCGTACTACTATATCTGCATAGAATAGATCTTGGCTAGTTTAAGGATATCGTCGGTAGGAAAATTATAGTTTTCTGCACACGATCCCCTTCAGTGGTATCAGAGCCGATCTATCGTAAGATATAGCTGTACGCTGTTAGAACCTGTGCTCTGCACGGGGGCACCGTTCCTGTTATTTGCTACCCTCTAGCGTGCACTTGTGTATTCCAGCGGCATTGAGTTGATGAAGCGGCCCGGACCGACTTTACGCGTACGCTTACGCGAGACTGGTTCCACTACTGACATACGGCTTGTACCGTATCTGTGGCTGGCGGGTGACAGTTTCTCTCTCTTTAGTTGGTCTTCGCATTTTCAATGGAGGGCCCGAAAGGGATGCTTAAACATGCAATTATTGGATCGTTGTTGTGGTCATAAGGTTCGTAGGTATGAAGCGGTTCTATTTACGAAAGCCCCAAGCCACGTAAAATATGCAAAAGATAAAGTAGAAGTGTCTAACTTTATTTTGCAGGGGCTATGTGATATGGTCAAGGTAGGTTTATTAAATTGTTTATAAACTGCGGGCGCCAAGAAGTCAATGGCGCGATGGACTATATCACATTGCATTACATTTGATGTTTTGTGTGCATCTTATTTTTGTGTGATTGTGTGTTACACGGCGGTAGCTGAATAAGATGATCCCTTCAAAATACCACTAGTGTTCTCCCTCCAACGCGCACCACCAATAAAGTTCTACGTTATGAGGCAGGCCGTGATGATCGGGTGTCAGACATATCTTCGTTCGCATACGGTGGGTGTAAGCCATGTTGCACAAGCGTCAGCGTGGAGGTTTTTGGTGGCGAGCCTAGCATACTCAGAGGTATGGCCTCGGAACAGGAAGACCGAAAGGTCGAGCACAAGTCACAAAATTGGTGTGACGGACGATTTTGTCTACTCTTGAAGTTGTGCCACCGGCTTTGATGATGAGGGGTGGTGCAATGGATGGGGGTCGTGTAATCGCTTAAACGACCAGGAGGGATGTTCGTTTGAGTGGGAGTTATGTTAGTTATTTTCTAAAATACTATAACTCAAAATTATTATGAACAAAGTCTTATGTTGTTGCAAATTCCATTGTAGATGTCTCGCCCCTCGTTTAACCTAGGTCTGTTCTTTGAGAAAGAAAAGCTTAAGACCAATGGGTCAAACTTCATGGCCTGGTTCCGCAACCTGAGGATCCTCCTCACTCCCCATAGGGTGGCCTACGTCATTGAGGCCGCCATAGGTGACCCTCCTGCAGATGATGCCTCTGAGGATGAGAAGAAGGTCTTCCAGACCCGATCGGAGGATTCTGCCTTTGTCCAGAGTGGCATGCTCTACGCCATGGAAGCCGACCTGCAGAAGCGCTTTGAGAAGATGAGCGCCTTTGAGATCATCTCGGATCTTAAGGCTGTCTTTGCGCCGCAGGCTAAGGCTGAGAGATATGAGGCTTCTGAGCTTTTCTTCTCAGCCAAGATGGAAGAGCATAGCAGTGTGAGCGAGCATGTAGTCAAGATGTCTGACTACGTTCAACGCCTGAATGCTCTGGAGTGCAAGATTCCCGATGAGCTGGCGATTGACAGGGTGTTGCAATCGTTGCCACCAAGCTACAAAGGCTTCGTCATGAACTACAACATGCAGGGCATGGCTAAGTCCCTGGGTGAAGTGTTCGTGATGCTCAAGACTGCTGAGGTAGAGATTAAGAAGGAGCACACGCTGTTGATGGTCAACAAGACCGTTGATTTCAAGAAGTCCGGTGGCAAGGGAAAGCAGAGCTGGAAGTCCCGGAGGGAGGCAAAGTTGGCTGCCAAGCCTAGGACTAACAGGTCTGGTTCCAGAGCTAGCGTGGAGTGTTTCTACTGCAAGGGGAAGGGTCACTGGAAGCGCAACTGCCCCAAGTATCTGGAGGATAGGAAGTCTGGCAAGACGGTCGACAAAGAGAAAGGTATATTTGATATACATGTTATAGATGTGTACCTTACATCCGCCAGGAGCAATACGTGGGTATTTGATACTGGTTCTGTTGCTCATATATGTAACTCTCAGGAGGAGTTACGGAATAGAAGGCGGCTGGCGAAGGATGAGGTGACGATGCGCGTCGGCAACGGATCGAGAGTCGACGTGGTGGCTGTCGGCACGCTCCCTCTGCATCTACCATCGGGATTAGTTTTGGTTTTAAATAAATGTTATTTTGTGCCATCCTTGAGTGTAAACATTATAAGTGGGTCTTGCCTGTTACAAGACGGTTATTCATTTAAATCAGTGTCAAGCAATTGTGCTATTTATATGAATGATATCTTTTATGTTGATGCTCCCGAGAATAACGGTTTATTCTTGTTGAATCTCGACCGTAGTACTCACATCCATAACATAGAGGCCAAACGAATTAAGTGTAGTGACGATACCGCCATGTTTTTGTGGCATTGCCGTCTTGGTCATATTGGTATAAAGCGCATGAAGCGACTCCACTCCGATGGACTCTTGGACTCGTTGGATTTCGGATCCCTCGATACATGTGAACCATGCCTCATGGGCAAAATGACCAGGACACCGTTCAAAGGTTTCGTTGAACGGGCGTCGAATTTGTTTGGGATCATACATACAGATGTGTGTGGACCGATGAGCGTTTCGACACGCAATGGTTATCGTTACTTCGTCACCTTCACTGATGACTTGAGTAGATACGGTTATATCTATTTGATGAAACACAAGTCTGAAACGTTTGAAAAGTTCAAAGAATTCCAGAGTGAAGTTGAGAATCAACTTAATAGGAAAATCAAGCATCTCCGGTCCGATCGCGGTGGAGAGTACTTGAGTTTTGAGTTTGGTACACATCTGAAGAGTTGTGGCATAGTGCCCCAACTTACGCCCGCCGGAACGCCGCAGCGAAACGGTGTGTCCGAGCGACGTAATCGTACTCTACTGGATAGTGTCTGATCTATGATGTCTCTTACCGATCTGCCAGTGTCCTTCTGGGGTTATGCGTTAGAAACAGCCGCATTCATTTTAAATAGGGCTCCGTCCAAGTCCGTTGAAACGACGCCGTATGAATTATGGTATGGCCAAAAGCCTAAGTTATCGTTTCTGAAGGTTTGGGGTTGTGAGGCGTACGTTAAGAAACTACAGTCCGACAGACTCGAACCGAAGTCGGAGAAAGTCGTCTTTGTAGGATATCCGCGGGAAACCGTTGGGTACACCTTCTACAACCAAGCTGAGGGCAAAACTTTTGTCGCGAAGACCGGTGCCTTTCTAGAGAAGGAGTTTCTCACGAAAGGAGTAAGTGGGAGGAAGGTAGACTTCGATGAAATCGTTGATCCTGAACTCGAGATTCCGAGTGGCGCAACGGAAGCAATTCCGGAAACGTCCTCCGTGGAAGGAGTGGGACAAACTGTCGAGGAAGATGTTCTACCTCGTAGGTCTGGTAGATCTCGGATCCCACCAGAATGGTATGGCAACATGGTTTGCACCGTCATGCTAGTCGAGCAAGACGAACCTACGAACTACAAGGAGGCGATGGAGAGTCTAGAGTCCGAGAAATGGCTTGAAGCCATGAAATCCGAAATAGGATCCATGTACGATAACAAAGTGTGGACTTTGGTGGATATTCCCGAAGGGCGCAAGGCCGTCGAGAATAAGTGGATCTTTAAGAAGAAGACTGATGCTGATGGTAATGTGACCGTCGATAAAGCTCGGCTTGTCGCAAAGGGTTTCCGACAAGTTCATGGAATTGACAATGATGAAACTTTTTCACCGGTAGCGATGCTTAAGTCTATTCGGATTTTGTTAGCGGTAGCTGCCTACTATGATTATGAAATCTGGCAGATGGACGTCAAAACGGCCTTCCTGAATGGAAACATTGAGGAAGAGTTGTACATGGTACAGCCGGAAGGTTTTGTCGATCCAGGAAGTGCTAACAAGGTGTGCAAGCTTCAGCGATCCATCTATGGATTGAAGCAGGCATCTCGGAGCTGGAATCTTCGCTTTGATGAGGTAATCAAAGGTTTTGGATTTATCCAGAATGTGGAAGAGACCTGTATTTACAAGAAAATGAGTGGGAGCTCGGTTGTGTTCTTAGCACTGTATGTTGACGACATATTGCTAATAGGGGATGATGTGGAACTTCTGAATAGTGTGAAGGAATATTTAAACAGTAAGTTTTCCATGAAGGACTTAGGAGAAGCTGCGTATGTTTTAGGCATAAAAATCTATCGTGATAGATCAAGGCGCCTATTAGCACTAGGTCAGAGTACTTATCTTGATAAAATATTGAAGCGTTTTCATATGGAGAAGGCAAAGAAGGGTTCTCTGCCGGTTATCAAGAATAAGATATTGCGTAAGGCGCAATGTCCGGTGACGGAACTGGGTAAGGCCGAAATGACGAAACATCCTTATGCTTCAGCCATAGGATCGATCATGTATGCAATGTTGAGTACTAGACCAGATGTGGCATTAGCTCTAAGTTTGACCAGCCGGTTCCAGAGTAATCCTGGAATGCCGCATTGGGTAGCTGTTAAGAGCATTCTTAAGTATCTCAATAAGACAAAGGAAATGTTCCTTGTGTATGGTGGCTGCAATGAGGAACTTGGCGTAACGGGTTACGTACATGCAAGTTTCTGCTCAGACCCCGATGACTGTAAGTCACAGACAGGTTACGTGTTCAAGGTGAATGGAGGCGGCGTGTGCTGGAGAAGTGGGAAGCAACCCATAGTCGCACAATCTACAATGGAGTCGGAGTACATTGCTGCCTGCGAGGCCGCGAATGAAGCTGTATGGCTGAGGAAGTTCGTCATCGAACTTGGAGTGTTCCCGAGCGTGCAAGACCCCGTGGTCCTCTTCTGCGACAATACGGGTGCCATTGCAAACGCCAAGGAGCCAAGGTCTCACTCCACCGCCAAACACATTCTTTGACGCTTCCACGTGATACGTCAGTACGTACAAGGAGGCGATGTGAAGATTTGCAAAGTGCATACGGATATGAATGTGGCAGATCCGCTGACGAAGCCTCTCCCGCTTGATAAGCATGAACATCACCAATTAGCTATGGGTGTTAGACTTTTACCAAGTTGTAATCTAGATTAAGTTGTACTCTAGTGCAAGTGGGAGACTGAAGGAGATATGCCCTAGAGGCAATTAATAAAGTGTATTCTTTATCATATCTCGTTTGTTCATAATAGGTTTTTGTGTCATGCTAGAACCGTATTAAGCGGAAACATTAATGCGGGTGTGATACGTAAACAACCAGGTCCCTAGTAGCCTCTACTAAGACTAGTTTTGTTGCGCGATTGATGATCGAGATTTCCCGGTCATGGGGCATGGTGCCGGTCGGCAATGAGAGTCATATCGCTGGAGAGTGATGTGATGGACATACCCAGATTTGGAGAACGTAGTCGTTACGCCTTTGACCGTGAGATCAACTCTTATTGATATTCCCGGAAGATACTTTGATTGCACCAAACGTCGTATCTTATTTAGTATGACAATAACGGTGATACTTTTGGGTATTGGAAAGGAGTATTGAGACGAGGGGTCAAGAGCGGGATTTGCCAGTCCGCGTAGCAGGATAGATACTCTCGGGCCCACTCGGTGAGATCTTGTCTAATGAGCTTGCAAGCATGTGACTAGGTCACGGAGACATGAGATCATGAACGAGTAGAAGATAGCGTCGTCGGTAACGAGGTCGGGATTAGGTATGGAGATATCTATGAAACGACACTCGGACGTGCTAAGTATCGCTATGGCAAAAGGTCTAAGACTTCACGTTCAGGTTTGATAGATGAAAGTCATTCGTTATATCTCAGGGATTAATTTATGGGGTCCAGGCCTACGGGTTAGTCGTTGATCATTGAGGAGTCTTGATCATACCTGATATTATATCGAACCGCTAGGGTAACACACTTAAGGGGTTTCGACAAGACAACCGGAAAGGAAGGAGATCACCGGGAGCGTCCCGGGAGAGGTCCGATGGAGATCGGGCAGCGCCGAAAGAGTTTTCGGAGCTAGGAAATATTATATATATTATGTTTGATATTAATTAGTGTTATTAATATGCAAATATGATTTTATATATTTATTTTCGAATTTATTAAGGCAGATTTCCCTAAATGGGCCTTCCGGACGAAAGAAGGCCCAAGAGGGGGGGGGGCAACCCCCTTGGGAATTCGGTGGGAGCCTAGGGGCCGGCCTAGGTGGGCCACAAGGGGCCCACCAGGGGGCCGACGCACCCCCTTGGCCGAACCAGGCTATGTGGGGATAGTCCCACATTGCCTGGCTGGCAAGGTTGGCTCCCCTTGGGAGCCTATATAAGAAGGGGCACCCCCAGCCTTTTAATTCACCAATTAATTCCCGATTTCTCTCTCGATCTCGTGGTTCCCAAGTCGGAGCCGCGCCGAGCAAGAGGATCCGGGGATCTCCTCCACCATAGCCCGCTGCCGCGCTGCTGGTGTTCCGGTCCAAGTCTTCCGCTGCTCGTCCTGGACTGGAGCTTCGGAGGCGTCGTCTCCACCGTACGTGTGCGACTCCCTGCGAGGTGCTGCGCTAGCGGTACTCGGAGGCCTGCTTCCTCTACACGACCTTGAGGTCGGCTTCGTCGGTCTGCATCGACAACGTTTGTGCGGGAACGTAATCCCCGCTTTCGGTCTACAAGGGTACGTATTCCGATCTCCGTTCGTACTACTATATCTGCATAGAATAGATCTTGGCTAGTTTAAGGATATCGTCGGTAGGAAAATTATTGTTTTCTGCACACGATCCCCTTCAACAAGAAGAGAGGGGTAACTACCGAGTCTTCCGGCTTCGTGATTAACTTCTCGACACCACTAACAAGGGATTGTTGCTCCACCTTGAAATTCGCGACACCACTAACAAGAAGTTGTAACTCCACCTTAAACTTCTCGACACCACTAACAAAAGAGTTGCTTCGTCGAATTTGCTTCTGAAAGATCGAACCTAATAGGATGAAAGGCAAGAAATCGTCCACCCACGTAGAATCCTAAACTTTGAAAGTTTGGATAAGAGAAGAGACTCCAAAACAAATAAGATAAGAGGAGAAATATAGTTGAGGTAAGGAGTAAATAGAAACCTATTGAGATATTTTTTTCAAAAAATAATTTAAGTCAAATAGTTTTCGACACTCTAAAAACAACGACCGTTAGCGAGATTATCCTACAGTCTTTTGCGGACCCGCTGCTTCGATAACCATTTGTATCGAAACAACAAGGAGATCGAAACCAAGGCTCTGATACCACTTTGTGACGCCCTAAAATCGGTACTATGTAGATTTAAGCGTTCCCGCCGAAATCCGCATAATAACGATTTTAGGTCGCCCACCAGACATAATGTGCACGCCGAAACATGCGCATTATGTGGGTGGAATTGTGATAACATTACAACAGTTCCGATACATCCACAAATACAACATAAGATATAATACAACAACGACTTAAACGAGTCAAGATACAAATATTACTATACAAAGATTCAAATGCCAGCGGAAGCAAAATAGTATCCGACTACGGATATGATGCAAATTGGACTAAGAGTCCTGAAGATAAGCGATGGCGCCATATCTCTGCCCAGCCAAGCCGGAGGGATTCCCAAGCTAACGTCGTGAGACTTCAAACCTGTTGACTGCACATAAAGCACATCCCAAAAGAGGGTCATGGCACTCCCTGGCAAGCAAAACCGACTTGCCTACTTTCTACACCATCTCCCAAAATATAGGGGAGGTGGACTTAGCGGCAGCAGCACTAGCAACCTAAAGAGACACGCTACGACTTCCGTCTAATCAGAGAGGGATAAGAGAGCGCATAAAGTAAACATCTACAACTAACACCAAACATAACCCATTCTCGAATTAACCCCCTCAACCAAATATGAGGAAGTAATTCGGGAAACTCACACATTGAACAGTTTTATTTATAATTTATTGTGAAATTAATTCTATATTACAAATCAAAATAAGTAACATTAATTAGGTGTAAGTTGTCTAGATCTTGTTAGCCAGCATCATCACCAAAGTCGTCCATAACCGTGGACACGGCTCATCGAGAAGATTATACCCTGCAGGGGTGCACTACTGTACCCATACTCGTATGATCAACCCAAGCAAGCATCAGGGCCTCTCAACACGACTTATCCCTTCACTACAGCAAGTCCAAGTGCCACCCATATGAGTTGTTACCCGCGTCAAGAGTCCGGCCGAATCTCAATTGCGGACTCATTAGTTTGTGTCCACGCGCCATGCGGCTCAAACCACAGTAGGAACTGTCCGCTTCGCGCGCACCACCCCAATATGACCCCCCGTATCATGTAACCTCTCATCAATCATCATCATCATGCACATGGATATGAGCAAATGGAAAACCCGAACTAGTTGCGACACAAGGACAAGCTGAAGATCCGTTCAAAGTCGAGGGGGGCTCCATAGGGCCTCCCACAAGTGGTTAGTGCGCTCAAAGTTGGATCCGAGGAGAAAATCTCAGTTCCTAGGTTGACACTAAGCAGAACAAAACACCTCGCAAGGCCTTCCGCCTGGTGCATTATCATTTAATTATAATACCCCAATATAAGACAACATTTTATTAAGGTAGAATAATCAATCAAACTAAGCAGATGAAACATAAGACCAACAGACGACTCGCACAAACAACTCTAAGCATGCGCTACGACTCGCAAGGCCAACAGATAAACAAACAACATGTGATGGGATGTGGGGATAAAGTTGTATGGGCTGCAGGATGAACATGTGATGGGATCGCGATAAGAATCGAATAATAGGGTAGCAGAGATCAACGGCAAGAATGAAAGACAATGTATAGGTAAACAAGCAAACTTTGCTTGCCTGGAATCCCGCATGGAAGCAGATCTTGTCGTTGCTCATATATCTCAACGTCTTATCCGCGAAGAAGCAACAAACACTCGAAAGCGTAAAGATGCATTTTACAACTACGGCAAAAGATCCAGCATGATCATGAGAATGATGCATGACATGGCAAGATGCGATACGAGATGCAATTAAATCAAATTAAGCGGAATCGGGATTCCGACAATTAATATTTAGGTGCAAGTTATTTATTTACCCGCAATATTAAATGTTGGTTAACATGGTAATACATGGCATGGGTGATCTAATTAAATTAAATGGAAATAGGGCATTATATATTTATTACCCCTAACATTCCATATTTAATTGTTTAGTTGCAATTAACAAATTATACTAAGCAACTAAAATAACAGATGCAAAATGCCATACAAATGGCATATTAATATTCCTTGTATTTTTCTGATACAAAAACATATAAAGATTATTTAATTTGGATTTATAGATTAAAAGTTATTAACATATTAGTTTTAGGGTTCTTTCTGCAAAAACAGGGACCTATCTGTGATGGAAAAGTACTGGAGAGGGCTCTGTGCAGAAAACAGAGATTGCAGGGGGGCTATGTGCAAAGTTCCAGACCCAGATCTGGATCTGGCCTTTTCTCACCGGGGCCAGGCCAACCCGAGTGGCTGCCGTGCGGGCCAGGCGCCACGCTGGTGCAGGTGTGTGTGCAGCGGTGCCAGCAGTCACTGACGCGCGGGCCATGGGTGTCAGGGAGTGCGCAAAAGGAAAAAGGTGGGGTTTTTATTCGTACGGTCGGGGGTCGAACTCGCGACGGCGCGCGACAGGGGAGACTCGGTGGTGCTAGCCACTAGTCCGGAGCTGTGTTCTTGACAATAGAGGAGACTGATTTGTTTTAAGGTGAGACAAGTGCAGCAACTAACGAAACTGAAATTGAGCAGCGGACAGAGCGACGGCGGAGGAAAACGACCGACGGTGACCACGATTGGGCGGAGCGGCGACTGCCGGGTGCATGCGTGGATGCGGAAACGTGTGTGTGTGCTCACAGAAGGAAACATGAGGCACGAGTCGCGTTTGTGCTCGAGCCCGTGCCCGTGCTCCTGCGGGTGCGCCACGGCCATGGCGGAAAACAGAGGAGGCGGGGATGAGTTTGAGCACTGCGGTGACAATTTCGAAAGGGGAGGGAAGGAAAAGGGACGCGAAGCTCACATAGATTTGTCGGAGGTGTCGCTCGGCGCGGGGGAGGTCCGTTTCGCCGGAATCGCGCGGCGGAGGTCCGCCGGAGCCGAGGGAGACGGGGACGAGGGCGACGAATTAGGCGAGCCCCTGCTCGATTCTTTCGGGGAGGAGGACGACGACGGGGAGGCGCTGCTCCGGGGCTGTTCTACGGTTCTTCGACGTCACTGGCGGCGCCGCGCAACGGCGAGGTGCTCCGGCGGGATGGTGGCGATGGAGGAAACAGAGGGGATGGAGGGGAAAAATGGCGGTGACGCGAGGGGAAGTGGGAGGAGGAAGGTTAGGGTTTCCAGAGGGGGAGGCTGCGGCTAAGAAGGGGAGGAGGGGGAGCACGTGGTGGGGCGAGGTGGGGCAGAGGGCAGCGAGCCATGGTGGGGGAGGGCTCGCTCGCTTTCTCCTCTGTCTCCGTACAGAGGTAGGGGAAAGCGATGGGAGAGGGGCTTTTGGGCCTCGAGGGAGAGATGGGCCAAGGTGAGTGGACTGCGACCCAGAAACTGTTTTTCTTTTAATTCTATTCTGTTTTTCTATTTTTAAAACAAAATAGAAAAGGAAAATGAATTAGGAGATTTTACAAAATAGTTTTAAGTTTAAAATAGGCAATTTAATAAACTAGTTTTTATAATATATGCAAAAGATTTAAAATACACATTTTAATTAATTTCGAAAGCATTTGAATTTAATTGTGAGAAAAGAATTTAAGTGGAATTTGAAATTAAATGCAACAATTTAAATTAAGATTGACAAATGCAAATGATGCATGCTGATGTCATGTTGGTGCAAAAAGAAAAACAAACAATTTTCTAGTTGGGAAAAAACCCGGGGCGTTACACCCCGCAAGTGGTAGACCCCACCTGTTGGTGACCCAAGGTCAAATGGCATTATGAGCAGCAAAGTTAGCCAATCCGCGCCCGAAAAGGGGCACACCACTTAGGGTTTATCATTTGTCTTTATAAGTGATGGAAACAATTATGAATCGAGAAACTCTGATGCAAAATAAAAGGAAAATGAAAAGGGCACTTAACTGGAACAATCCCAAAAGATATAAGCTCGCCCTTAGCCGTGTATACTAAGGTACATGGATAAAAATTAGATCTTTGTTTGTGTCGTCTCCAGCATTTAACATCTCATATGTTGTAATAAGAAGTAGGTGTGTCTCCAGACTATGTGTAGTAATGTTTAAATTGACAGGCAAATACAATTAAAGATTCATGTACATCCACCGTATGCAGTACAAAATAATGCATTTTATGCGAAGAGGCGTTTTGCCTCCCTAGGCCATATGTTCCTACTTGGTTGCAAAACATTTAGAAATAGTAAACATTTAAAGATATTCATCTTAGAATTTTAGTATTACTGAATATAATATACCTTCATATAGTATTTTAGTATCTATAGTGTCAATATAAATATATTTTATAGCATATTTTAAATGTTGAGTGTTCAAATATGGGATTTACAAAAAAAAGGCAGATAGATAGTCCACTGGTAAAATCGATTTATCTCTTATCTTGAGCCGACTGATAAGTTACTATTAGCGATATCGTGAACACATGCAACGAGTAAACATTTGAAGGAACAATATTACTACACAAATGAAAGACATAATTTTTTGGAGACTAATTTCTTGGCTAGAAATTTTTGATATATAAAAGTCTCAGTATAATATATGATTGTTTGATATATTTGATAGACATATAGATGATAAAATGGTTATTATTCTAAAGTGAACTTAATTTATATACAAAAGATAGTTATGGATGATGTTTTTAAAAAAATTAACACAACTATCCACCTACTTTCATATAATAGGAGTTTGTTCTTTAGTAAATTGATCACTAAAAATTTGTATATAATTTTCTCATGTAGACATATCTTATGGTACTTAATCAAGAAAGACCAATATACTCATTGACTAAACACAACTTAGTTAGTTATATTTATGTTAAAATGATAATGTTTTCGCCCAATTTTGAAAAATCCATGGCATAGTAGAAATATATAACCTACATACTGTTCAATTTAAATTGACTAAATTTTGTACAAATATTGGATGCCTAGATATGTTGACTTGAATTCCTGGTTCCATCTGTCGAGATCTATTCACCCTAAAATTATAATGGTTCTCGAAATGGGAGGAAATTATAAATCTCCTAAGTGTGTTTCGTGTATGTTATATTATTGTGTGCTTTATGAAAATATTTTGGGATTTAGATGTTCGTGTTTTCTATGGATCAACGCTTATTAGGAAATGGTGCATGGAACGGAAAACATATATTAAAATGGAATTACCAAAAGTTAAAACTAAATGACCTTTTAGAATATGTTATATGATGTTTTGAAAGAATGTCAAAATACCTCCAGTCCTATAAATTAAAGGTTCACATTGTTGAGATTTTATATATCATAATATTTTTATGATCAGTATATAATGTTGCAATTCAGATTTTCGTTTTTTTGATATCTTTTTCTTAGAAAAGGCTCACTCTGGCATCTGCATCAAAATGGAGACGGTTGATTTTTTTTTCATTAACAGATTAAGGGCCACCATGCTAGTTTAGAATAAAAAAGGCTGGAATAGGTGCAATATTTTTGAAACAAAAAGGTCATGCCTCGTTTTATTTAAATGGCAGTACATACTTAGCCGAGAACCGGCCCAAAGCCACTACTGCACCCAGGCTGACCTCGCCGTCATTGAAAAGAGAGGCCTCCGTCGAGGTTGTCATCAGGGCCGGTCCTGACGTTTTAAGGGCCCGGGGCGAAAAAAGAATTTAGGGCTCTTTAATGTAATTTAAAAATATATATATAAATATAGATCAAACGAGAGAAACGCGATATAAATTTTAGCGTCAACTTATCTAGATTTGTCTAAGTGCTAATCTTACTATTCAAAGATCCGTAAAGAGGTGCTCTATGTGATTCTATAAGTTTTGATTCGCCTTTTCTTTTTCTCTTTTTCCAACATCGGACATATAACAACACTAGAAATAAACTGGAATTAGTAATTTAAATTAGGGGCTAAACATTCTAAACGCGGCTACACCATAAATTAGAGAAGATAAAAAGTAATGAACAAATATACATAGACGCCCGGTTAGCCGCACACTTTGCACAATCAGATATAAATAGGGTACTCGGTATATAGGAAAATACTACTGGCATGACGCCTTGGGTGATTGGACGCAACAAGACCCGAGATGTACGGTAAGCTAATGAGACGGAGTTGTGCTGTGGAGGGCTGGGAGACGAGATTAGAGTGAGGTTTTAATCAGATGAGTGAACAAATAAATTTATTATTTATGAAACAAACTGATCGGGTGATGTATGGCCGGCAAGTTTCTATTTTTGGCTAATGATCGACTCAATTGCATTCTCCTACCCCAGACCCGTGTCTCTGAAGTAACATGGCCTAATTAGCCAATCATTAAACGCCTGCACCACGAAGTTGTTTGCAATTGTTTTTGCATGTCATATATACGTGCTAAGCCTATTATACATGTACTTCCGGAGGGCCCTAAAAATTGTTGGACCCGGGGCGGCCGCCCCTCTCGACCCCCCTAGGACCGGCCCTGGTTGTCATCAAGCATCTAGCAACTCCGACTTCAACTTCGTCTATACATGTCAAACAATTATTTCAAATCGTTGATGTCTACACACTTTTGTTACTGTAGATTTTGTTGGGTCTCATAGCATAGATTTTTGCAGGACAATAATTATTTCGTTTTAGTAGATGACTCAAGGTTTATTAACCATGGGAGGTGTATGTTAAAAGTATCTTCGACCCTGTAATCAAAATACGAGAAATCTTTTATGTTCCCAATAATCTTTAATTACAATGAATAGTTATATGTGTGCACTAGTTCGACGAAAGATGATAAAAGACAAGTAATATTAATGGTTAAAGTATGTTTTACTAATATGAAATAAAATTCACAACGAGGTAACAAGTAGTAAAAATAAATAGTAATAAAAACAATAGTAGTAACTCGTCTTATGATAAAAGGCAAGTTACCACTGCAACCACGGGAGGTGCAATTGCAATTCATGCGTATTCAATCCAATAAGCAAAAATAATACTATGTATATGTAAACCCAACTATGAAACTGACACTGTACCTCAATACAAGGGAAACAACCTTGCCGCCAAGAAAATGCGAATAGGGAGGCCATCTTCTACCCTCGATCTCCACCGGCAAGGGTCTGGTCTCCTCTCCCTCCAACTTCTGCTCCGTTGGCTGGAGGGAGATGGACCCGATCCTACGCTCTGTAGCTAGGGTTTGGTTTTGTAGGTCGCGGTAAGCCACTGAGAGGTGGGAGCGACGCCAAGTCGAATAAATCTGCTTCAGCCCCACTCCCACGCCAACAATGGCATTCATAGCGGCGTCTCGGAGTTGATGGAATCATGTTTTTGCTGATCCCTCATATCGGAGGTTTAGGGTTCATGGATGGTCTTGGCGAGGCGGCGGCGACGACCCCATCAGGTGTGCCTCTCCTTCAGCTTTTTCCTTGTTGCCACAACGTTGTCTCCAACGCCATATTGGAACATGTAGGTGACAACTGGAAGATGGTGTATAATGTGTTGGGTTTGTGGTTGGAGTCTGACACCTCTAGTTTTCTTTTTCAACGTTGTAGTCATGAGGGGATGTTAGATCTACAATTCGATGGCGTATCCGGGGACATGTTATCCCGATTTGATTCTTTCAAAGTCAATAGTTTTTCTTCCGTCAAACTACTTTGGAGCTCCATAAAGCTGCATTGATCTTGGTTGAAGAGGTGATATGTCTTCCACCCTTTGGTGGTTGCTTCGGTGATATAAGGAGGGGGATAGGCGCTGATTTTCTTCATAAGATTATTCTATCTTTTCAGTTCCGTGAGGTTTCTGTGTGCGTGTCTTTAACCTGATATTTATTTTATAATGAGACACATATTACCATAAAAAACAGTACTCAGCTCACCTAATCACCTCCTACTTCTCTCACTTCCCAATTCAACATGGCCCAATCCTCTTTGAATTAGCCGGCCCATTTGACAATGGGCACATCTAGTGGAGAAAATTCGGAGTGGCCTCAATTACACAATTCGTCCATCAAACCAAGTATCCACTGCCTCCTGATTCTTCTGTGAGTAACGATGAAAACTCCACAAATTTGAGGAGTCTAGCAGAGTGTCCATGATGCTTGTTTAAATAGAGAGTTCTTTGGTATGATACAGTTTATAAACTTCTAAAATTGGTGCTAGTTCTTGTTGTGTTGGGAGATTTTCTTTTTCAATGACTATATACATTTTTTAAAATTATATACTTCCTCTATTTTTAAATATAATATGTTTTAGTTATTTACCCAGATTTACATGTCTTTGTAGACGTGTTTTAATGTATATTTGCACTCATTTCAGCATTTAATAAACTTGTGAAATCGCTAAAACATCTTATATTTAGAAATAAAGGAGGTTTCTTACAATTATGTTGTTTTTATCCTCGATGTATATACCAGATGTTACCACTTTGATATGTCAGAAAATTAGTACTTCTACAGGTTGAGCTATTTTTTTGGAAACAAAGTACAAACAAAGACGCTCACAAATACACGCGCACCGCACACTCACACACCCTACCCCTATGAGCACCTCCGAATACTAAGCCGGCGGATCGAGTCTTGAGATTGCCGAAATCACCACGGGAGTCTCGCTGTCGACGGGAAATCGCCTCCCACTGAAAAAATATTCCAGCTAAATGCAACACACATACGTCAAACTTAAAACTTGGGGTTTGAACTCTGTTGGGCTGAGCGTAGAACCACCCTGCTAACCATCATAAGTCTATGATATTATACTCAATTCAGGGTTCTATCCATTAATGTATCATATAATTAGTACACTGTGGCGCTATACTCGATTTAAATGGCAAAACAAGGCTTTAGGATGTTCAAAGAAATGCTAGCCTTTGACATTTTAAATATACACAAACACACTCTCTCTTCAAATACCAGGCTAACGTTGTTGACAACACACGGGCCGCAAGACATCATCAACACCTTCATAAAGGGTCACAACACAAACGCCCATGTGTCTCTAAACCTATAGATTTAAAGAGCAAATCATGAGTTCTCATCCCTGAGAAATGACCGAACCAATTCCAATGTCTTAGCAAGTTGAAGTACCACCATTGACAACTATAACGGGCGAACAATTTTCACCCGCTTTAGCCCCGATGTGTTGTCGCCTCTGATTGACAAGCACCTCCACAAATTCTAGCCCTGACACTACTGAACACATACAAATTCCCATAAACATACAAACTTTAGTAGTTGACATTTTTGTTTCTTGCTTTGATCGGAAAGGAGAGTTTTTACACTAAGCAAGAAGAGCTACGAGTTGGAGGGCTATTTCACTGACCGTCACTTCTCCTTTGTATCTGAAGAAGAGGCAAGTAGCCCAACAACATGCTTGTGTGGAGTTGAATGAGAACTTGAATGAATCCGTCATCTCCGTGCTATTATAGAGATGAAAATTGCACGAAGTATAGAAAGGAAGATCGTTAGCAGTGACCTATATGCTATTGAAAATTATGCTGATTCTAACTCAAACTTCTGCTTTTCACCATTTTTTATGCACTGTAAGGCATATCAGGGTTCATGGAAGAAGGGCCCAAGAGGCCGAGATCACAAGGAAATGATTCCTTACCCTTCCAGGTCTTGTATGTGTCATATCGCTAAAATAACCAAATACTTCCAGAACAAAAAACTTCCAGAAGCAGATTGTAAGAGTGTTAATCCTCCAGAACAAAAAACAGAGTGTAAGATTGCAACCAAATACTTTAGGAAGCAGTGAAGCACAAACTTGTTTCCAGCAACTAGTTCCTTACTTGGTATTACACAGTGAACTGTACAACCGTATGTTCTCGCTCCAAAATGTTTCAGTTTACACAAGCACCCAAATACTTCTTTTCCACCCCAAACCAAGACAACAAAAGGGTGAGAACGTCAGCAGAAAAAACCACTGATACGTCATGCCCACAACATGTTCCACAAACGTAGAATTAGGCGTCAGTCATCATACAGTCGACTGCGACACTCTTGGGAGGGCACGGCGTGGGTAGGGCATCAGGAGACGACAGGTCAGAGATCGACATCAGCTTCGATCTGCAGTTCGCTGCCCCATCGTCGCGGTTTGCCACAGGGGTGCTTGGGGGCTTGACGTTGGTGTTTCGGAGCGAACCTGCCTCGGGAAGGGACTGGGAGATTGCGATCAGAGACTGGCGAGCAGTTTCCTGAGTGAGCTCTGCTGCTGATGCTGCTGGTGAGGCCATCAACCGAAGTATCGAGTGCTGAATTTCAAGTGTAAAAGGAAGACGCCGGAGGTCAGAATTCTAGAGATTTGCAAGATGAAGAAGATAACACAGAGAACATGATAAAAACGAGGTTACGGACAATCAGGCACGGAGGCACCACTTATTCTTCTTTAGGAAAAAGAGATTATCAAGAAAACTAGCAAACTCTCTAACTTTGGGTACAATTATAGAGTGTTGAAGAAGCATAAATAGAAAACAAGCACCTGAATGCATATAGTTGTGCTGGTTGTGGTTTGTTTACACCTAAGCGACAACAAACCTATTAAAAAGGTCAAAATTAAAACTATTAAGTATTAACTATGGTGCTTGATCCGACAGCTCTGAATTATGAATGTCTATACTACACTGTGAACTTTGAAAATCGTTTAACCTTAGCCCTAGCTAAGCTTTAAAGTTTTTTTTGCATTCTTTTTAGATTTTAAAAAGTTAAAAATTCGTGGTTAACATGGAAAAAATCATTTTAAAAAAGTCTATTTGTGTCCGGTCCAAAATGACAGACAAATTCAACATCTCATGTGTTTTTTATAGAACACAAGTAATCAATATTGGTCGATGAAATCTTACGGGTTTTTACTATATAGCATTCCACACACTTATGAATTCCACACACCTATTTACACGGCTTTAGGTGTATTTGTTATGTTGAAGTTTAAATAAAAAATTAAAAAGTATCATGAACATAGGATATGGTATAGGATGGACGTATGAATTTTTAGTTCATCTAAAATGTGAAACACGCTTATCTATCGTTGATACACATGAGACGAAGTCATATTTGATGATTTTCTGCATGTTATAATTTCATAGCATCCCTACATCTGTGAATTTTCTCACACATTTTTGTAAGCACTTAAATGCAAAACTAGGCTTGGGTTTAAATTAAACGGTTTCATAATGTCCAGGATTTCACATAGCAATTTCATATTAAACACCGATCAAGCACCACAGTTTAAGGTTTAGGGGTTTTCAATTTCCCAAATAACTTAAACTATGCATGTGTTACTGAATTCGTTGAACTGATTAAATTTCTACCTGAGCTACAGGTTGAAATGAACCATTCATCCTGTCAGGTTTATCAAATAAAAACGACCTATGACGGCGCTAAAGATTTGAGGACAAAGTAACCTCAAAAAAGGTTGGAAATGTGAAATAAGGGGGAACAAATGGCAAGAAACATAAAAAATATACTTCTTTTCACTACATATCAGCCCTTAACTTTGCTAGAAAAACCAACCTCTATCCTCGTTCGATCTTTATGGACCTCTAACGACGATAGTGAATGGTTCTTTTCACAACTCCAAGGGTGCTGAGGTTTGCCTAGCTTTATAATTAAGCACCAACGTACATGATTTATTTGATTTCCTTAATGGCCAAATTCAGGCAATTTGGCGTCTCAACAGCAACCATGTAACAAACGAAGCCACTAATAGCAAAGGGCTGGGAACGGGATCTGTCCAACAAATTTTGGACGAAAAATAGCCTTCTACTGTACTACACAGTCTAGTACAGCTACGGTACCACGAGTTTCACACTTAACGTTCTAAAGATAATCATTCCAAATACTTATCTCTAGACCACAACACCGAGTCTCCGACAGAATCCAATTATCTATCATCTAAATCAGACCAAATCCAGAATTCACGGTACAGCCGTAAGCATGTTGTAACAATTTCATTGCAAGATAAAGAAAAACAATACTACTGTACTATAGTAGTACTCAAGAGACGAGAAAACAGCCAGAGAGGTAACAAAAGGAAAGCAAGCGGAGGCTGCTAATCCTGACGCGGTCACGCCATCGAACAGCTCCCTGGGACCCTGACCCGTCCGCGCTTTCCCCCTGCAGAAATTCTAAACTGAAGCAAGCAAGCAGCAGGGGGCGTCCCAATCTAGATTCAACACACCAGGAAAGCCAGGAATGAACCCGCTGCCCCTACCAACCCCATGGTAGCAACCCAAGAAGCCGCCGGAATCACTGAATTCCTAAGAGGAGCGCCGTACGATACAGGGTACCCGCGGCTAATATGATGGAAACCGCGCCGCGGACCAAACAGCGCAGGCACAGATCAAAGAGACGGAGAGCACCGGGGTTGGGCGTGGGCTTGGGAGAACTCACCGGGAGACGAGGAGAGGCGAAGAAGAGAGGTCGTCGGCGTCCCAGCAGCAATGGTCCAATCAAGCAAGGCACACGCTTCTTCCCTCGTTGACGTTCTCTCCAATATAGGAGCGGGTATCTCGCCGGCGGCGAATCCTCGGCCCAGCTCACGCTGTCCGCACGTTCCGCGATGGACGGCGCGAGATCGGCCCGGTCCATGGACCGAGCTTTACACCGTACGGCTTCTCTCTGTCTTTACCGGATAGGGACGGCACCGGTGAACGCACACCCTTGGTGAATGGCAAGTGGAGTCGGGGGCAGGTGGAGCTGGCTGTCGGCGTGTTCGTCTCGGCTCCATACCGTAGGTTTCGAGGCTGGTCTGGTCGCGCCGGGAGACAGACAGCTGCGTGCGTTGCATGGTCGCCGTGTAGGAACACTCTGGAAGGGTCGTCGTCGTCGTCACGCTCGGCACGTGTCGATGACCTATTGGATTGTTATGCCCGGTCGCTGTTCCTGAGTTGACCTGGGCTTCTGATGATCTTGGCTGGCCTGCTAGCTACAGTACGAATAGTACATCTGCAATGGAGGCCCATCGGTCCGCTGGGCGCTGGGCACTGGGAATCCTATCTGCCGCCTTCAGCGGAAGGAACTCAATTTCTCCTGTTTAGCTAAAGTGCATGAATAACATCTACTTGTTGTGATACTAATATCTTACCTGATGGTAGCTTTGTTAGGACAATGTATAGTTTTTTGTCTATTAATGTATATCCTTTTGAGTTCAAACAATATAAGAAGTAGTGTAATTATGTTGTCCTTGCAAGATTTTGCTTTTTGTTTATGCACATGAGTACTACAGTACAAATACAAATAGTACATTATACTCTTTTGTACAATATAAGGATAGGAGTATGCAGAGAGCAGTGACATTAGACGATTTTATTTTGCAAGAGGGAGTACCCGATGGTGATTCGTAGGCTAAAGAGGAAGAAGATGCACTTAAAGATCTAGAGGTAGCTAGAGGAGGAAGTTGCACTTCATGCATCCATTACTCTGAGGCGGTGATCTGGAGGCGAGCTGCATGTGATCTGGAGAGGATCGGGTGCTGCGACCTGGAGCGTGGAGAGGAGATGCTGCTACCGGCAACATGAAGAAGATCTAATGGTACATGCGACCTGGAGAGGATACAATGCTGCATGTGACTTGGAGAGGAGATGTTGTTGCCGACGGCCTGGAGAGGATCTGAAGTTGCAGGTGACCTTGAAAGGATCTGACGCTGCTGTTGACTTGGAGAGGATCTGAGTCTACCGAGAACAACTGCTGCCTGCGTGGACTTGGAGAGGATCTGACACTACCGGAAACCTGGACAGGAGATGCTGCCGGGCGACCTGGAGAGGATATAATGCCATCGGCTTGGAGAGGAGATGATGATGATGCTGCTGGTTTGGATAAAAGATGATGTAGGCATCTGGTGAGCTGGGACAGAGATGCTCTACCGACCTAGGCTGGCGAGCTCGCAGGGCGGTATTTGATCTGACGATCTGAAGGTTATTCTACGATTGTTTTAAAAATGTTCATGTGTTTTAATAATGTTCACATGGTTTAAATATATATTTACGTGTAAAAAAGTTACCAATATTTATTCACGGATTGAACAATACTTTAACCAGATTGGAAAAACATTCACCGGTTTTCTGAAATAAGGTCCACGAGTTTTTACAAATGTTTCTCCGATTCAATTTTTTTTTTAGTGAGATGTCCGGAGTAGAACCCACTACACATGTTTAGGTGAAAAAATGATGTTGTTTTTTATTCGGTAAATTTTGTCGGCTTTAGCCTCACAGACGGAGTGTAGGCGTAACCATACTGGGCTGCAGCCTGATCTTTCTCAGGTTAAAATTCAATTTCCCTATGCATATAAGTCCATTACGGCTCATGTTGATGTTCCCTGTAGTCCATCTATTTTATCAAATATGCCTAGTTAGGATATTGTCCAGGCCCAGGTTGGGATGCACTCCCCCTCACTGTTCAGCCCTTCAGCCTAACTCTGGAAAATATTCAAAGAGAAAAAGTCCAAGGAAAATCTACAAAACACCAACCTGAAAAGACCCATAAAGAATGAAAAAAGAAAGAAAAAACACATCCTAGTTCTGCATGGAACATGCTCATGACGGACAACACCGGTCTCCTAGTCCAGTTCCAGTTCTTATAGTTGGAAAAATGAGTTGCCAAAATACCTGTAACCGATAAAACTTATTTTTTAGTCCACATGCACGTTGATTTTCACCTTTTTGTGAATTCCTCGAAACAATCTTTCATCCCGCTTTATAAATAAAGTCATACACGATCGAACCGATACAACGTGATGAGCAAATTCTTTTACAAAGCAGATCACAGATAAAACAAAAGAAATATACATGTGCATTGCTAGTGTACTTCACTGTATTTAGAGACTAGAGAGCAGGTTTGGTAGGATGATTTTATCCCACAAGTAAGTGCCTTCCACTGTATTATACCACCTTTATACATCCTTTTTCCGACAAGGGTTTTAATGCTTAGGTGTCTTACATGGATCCACGGGTGCGTGAAATGAGAGGACATACACGGCATGTCGGCATATGGCCCAGGAGAATCAGCAACAATTGGCGTTACAAAAGTATTATAGGTTTGGAGGGTCACATTAATAGGTAGCTTCAGACCTAGTTTTGTGCCGGAAAAACTCGCTAGCATTTCAAGGTTCCAGCCACATGCTCCCAAAGCTATTTTTCAAATGTACTATTTGTCTACCCCACAAACGCTAGATGCTAAAGCCTAAAACCTCGTCTTTATTCTTGTGAAGCCCAAATGATGATGTTGAATCATTATATCAGACACATTTTAGGTATTAAACTGTATATATGTGCTGTTTCTGTCATGATCTGTCAACTAGGTAAAAGGCTATCAGAAAGAAAAGAAGGGAACAGACCTAACCTTCACATCGCCCCGATACACTGGGGCCTGGGCTCCATTTATCACAAGAGATTTCTGGCCAAGGAACCTGTATCTTGACTTATCTTGCTTTTTTTTACAGGTTCTTAAAGATGAACTGGTGGCAAGTACAGTGAATCCTGAAAGTATGTGGCGATGAAAAATCGAGCTATACTGCTATATATAATTGTATGTGCAAGTTGCGCAATGCATACGAATGCGTTAGTTTAACCGTCATAATCTTCAGATGTTCACTGCTCAGTCAGAACGACCAAGCGTGTCATATTCTGAGCACAGGAGGAAGCAATATATCACTAACCAGTCAATCACAAGGAAAAGAAAAACACCAAACAGACCTACCATGGATCACTCGCTAGTTATCTACCTGAAAAGAATGGCAGCCACCGCAGCCCTAGCAAAATATCTAGGCCACATGACTTGTGCCTAGAGCCGTCGTTTTAGTTGGCCATAGCCATCGGAGACTCTCGGAGCTGAGAAGGATGCGAAGAAACATCCATTTTCAGCGAGCTATGCCGATACTACGACGGCTCAGCGCGGCTCATCGTACTTGTACCACGCACTACAGTGCCACCGTAAACATTAGACAAAACTCCCCTTGGATCGTCGTCGTCGCCGGTCGCCGTCGCTGCTGTCCCTCGGCCGCGAGCGAACGCATGGTGGATAAAGCGCGGGAGTGGAGGACTGGTCACTGGCCGGAGAGAGGGACGGGTGCTGTAAAATGCAAATGATGGGAAATCCCAGGCTTGTCTTTTCAGGTGAAGTGAGAGTGAGACCCTTAAAAGGTGAAAGGTAAGTTTGTCACGCTGCCATGTAACTAGACAGACAAGGTAAAAGCGCCTGCGGTATGACGAGAAATTAGGTAATCTGATTAAGCGTACGTTCACATCAACAAACCGGTATGCCTATCCAGCTAGCTGATTAGCTTCAGTAGCTAGCGAATTGGCAGCAGGTGATCTCTCGGTGAGCTGAAGTGACAGATTGGAGGAGGTCTAGAATTTATAAGTGCTGTGCATTTTTATTCGTCATGAGACGGAGATAAAGAGAAAGGTTTGGTCAAGATCATTTCATTGTGGCCGGATCGTGGTTAAAGTGCACTTAACCAGCTAGCGTCAGACAAAATCTAGATTGCACTTAACCAGCCTACGCTTGGTTTCCTGAAGACGGAGCTGCGTGTAATGCATGCCTTTATGCTAAAATAAGAAGTCACGCATGAGTGCAATTCACCAAAAGCGAAGGAACCCGACGAAAGCATATAGATCGAAAGTGAGAATTCGCATTTGTTTACTCATATCTGTAATCACTGTCGATCAATTTAATTCACTCGTCTGACCGCACTGAAACAGACCAACCATGGCTTACCTGAAAACGTTGCATGCGGCCTGGCAAATGAAGGCATGTTTGGTAATACATTCTCTTTGTGCCGAATCATAGCATACCCGTAGAAAGTGGATTGGTCATGAGAGAAAAAGGGCTATATGGGGATTGGGATCATACGAATGGCCTAATTTACAGTACTTTAAATGATCTTTGTGCATTGGAAAGCACGATGCAGTTACACAGTTCTTGCTTTGTGAAATATCTTAGGGTCTTCCTGATTTTGCAGGATCTTGAAAAATGTTGGAACAGAGAAAAGTAGAGAAGCAAAACTGATCACTAACACATTGTGCAGATCGGGTGTATGCTTATCAGCGCAATCACAAACGCTGAATTATTCCGATCAACCGGCCGGCCCGGAGCAGCTTGGAGTGTTCAGAAATACACTGTTATTATACTTGAAAGATTCAATAAATGTTGAGAAAATCACAAGAAGCTCGGAGTATTACACATTGACGAATACTTAAGAACAACATTCTAAATTGTTAGGAATCTTAAGCTTTAGGCCAGTTTGTTTTTTGAAGCTAAGGAAAGTTTGAGTTAGAGTCGTTTCCATATTTCGTCTTAGGCAAGTTCTGTGAACCAACACTGTACTGAGCCACGTCCTATCGTGTGAGATCCAACAGTCCAGATTAGAGCCTCGCGGCCACATCTTCTAGTAACGGGAGATCATGGGGTAAAGTCGATAACAAGAAGACAATAACGGAGATGGAAGACGTGGTTTTACATGCGACGGCGATGGTGCCGTAATCGTCCCAATTCGCACGGTTCAACCAGAACTATGGAGTTTGGTGAAAAAAATACGCAGTGCACGATGGAGCCACGGCGACGAGTTAAAAACAACGGGGTGCAGCGCAAGCGAGATCGCCTCCCGTGCAAATGTCGTTTCTTCACTAAATTGTGGCCGGATATCCTCATGACCTTTCTCCAGTGTTTTGGATAGTGTAAAAAATGCTGGTCAAAATTCGTTCTGGAAAAGGGTCGGGCTCTCAAAGCAGGGACGGATTTAAGGGGGACGAGCAGGGGCTACGCCCCCCTATGATCTTTGGAAAGATTAGCATCTCACTCACGTTTTTAGCCTCTGTTAGCTAGCTGTACCACCCCCATATAAATGACACACACTAATTGCCCCCCTAACCTTACTTTCTGCTTCCGTCCCTGTCCCAAAGCCTTCGCAATTTTGACAATGCTCGTCTCTTGGAAAATTTGGAGGTACATGAATGTTAGGGTCTTCCCACCCCACCCAATATAATCATTGCGAACATTAAAGAGACCAAAATGGGAAGTTTCTAGAATATTTCAAAGTATCACACATTAAAGGACACATGAGAAGAAGATTCTAGAAGCTCAACCATTAACCAAGGTAAAGATTGTTAGAGAGAACCTAGGGAAAGTTGTAGAGCGAGATATTTGTGTGTAGTATGAATATCTAGAAATTAGATGTTTGTAGATAGCATTCTAGAATCCTGATGGGTCTGGGTCTTGATTGTTTTAACTTTGCACTAATCAGATGGAGATGTACAATTATAGTAGGGGTACCACGCCTCCATGTAATTCAAGAAACAAGGTGGCCAAGCTACGTAAGAGAAGAGGAGCTACCAAGTGAAGGGAATATGCCCTAGAGGCACTTAATAAACATAGTTTATTGGCAATATCCCAATTATTCATTATATGTTTTATATCATGCTATAACTGTATTAAGCGGAAACATTAATACATGTGTGGTAGATAAATAACCAGGTCCCTAGTAGCCTCTACTAAGACTAGTTTCGTTGCGCGATTGATGATCGAGGTTTTCCGATCATAGGGCATGGTGCCGGTCGGCAATGGAAGTCATATCGTTAGGTGTAACGATGTGATGGACATACCTAGTATTTATAGTACATAGTCATTACGCCTTAAAACCGTGAGACCAACTCTTATTGTTATTCCTGAAAGATACTTTGATTGCACCAAACGTCATATCTTATTTAGTGTGACAATAACGGTGATACTTTTGGGTACCGGAAGGCGGTAGTTGAGACGAGGGGTCAACAACGGGATTTGTCAGTCCGCATAACCGGATAGATACTCTATGGCCCACTCGGTGAGATTATGTCAAATGAGTTTGCAAACATGTGACAAGGTCACCATATGACATAATATCATAGACGAGTAGATCATGCTAGGTATGGAGATATCTGAGAATGATGCTCGGACACGCTTAGTATCGCCATGACAAAGGGTTTAAGACTAGACGTCCAGTTTTGATAGATGAAAGTCATTCGTTATATCACAGGGATTAATTCATGGGTCCAGGCCTACGAGTTAGTCATTGATCGGAGAGGAGTCTCGATCATGTCTGTTATTATATCGGACCGCTAGGGTAACACACTTAAGGGGTTTCGCAAGACAACCGGAAAGGAAAGAGATCACCGGGAACGTCCCGGGAATGGTCCGATGGAGATCGGGCAGCGACGAAATAGTTTTCGGAGCTAGAATAAATTATATATATATATTAGATTTGATATTAATTAGTGTAATTAATGTTTAAATATGATTTTATATATTTATTTTCGAATTTATTTAGTCTGATTTCACTAAATGGGCCTTCTGGTGTAAAGAAGGCCCATGGGGGGGGGGAACCCTCAAGGGAATTTTGTGGGGAGGCTTGGCCGGACTAGGTGGGCCAAATGGGGCCCACCTAGGGCCGGCGCACCCCCCCTAGCCGCACCAAGGCTGTGGGATAGTCCCACATTGTCTGACTAGGGAGGTTGGCTCCACCCGGGAGGCTATATAAGAAGGGGCACCCCTCGCCTTTTAATTCACCAATTAATTCCCTAATTCTCTCTCGATCTCGTGATTCCCTTTATCGGAAATGCGCCGAGTAGAGAAGGGGGATCTCTTCCACCATAGCCCGCTGCCGCGCTGCTGGTGTTCCGGTCCAAATCTTCCGCTGCTCGTCCTGGACTGGAGCTTCGAAGGCCGTCGTCTCCACCGTATGTGTGTAACGCCCTGCGAGGTGCGGCGCTAGCGGTGCTCGGAGGCCTACTTCCTCCACCCGACCTCGAGGTCATCTGCGTTGTCTTCGTCGCGCCGAGTTCTTCGCGACCTAGAGGTCGGCTACGTCGTCTTCGTCGTCAACGCTTGTGCGGGAGCGTAATCCCCGCTATTCGGTCTACGAGGGTATGTATTCCGATCTCTGCCTTACTTCTATATCTGCATAGTGTCTGCATAGTGTAGATCTTGACTAGTTTAAGGATATCGTTGCTAGGAATTTTTTGTTCTGCACACGATCCCCTTCACCAAGTAGGAAGGGCTATAAAAAGACCATAGTGGTGATAGGTAGTCACTAAAAATTTGTACAAAGTTTCTAGTGTTCTGAATGAAGACATTGAGTTAAACCCACATTGTAAGAGTGTCATGGTCCTTAACTGTGGGTAGTAGAGCCACCACACAACAGGTTCCTTATAAGTGGCATATGAGTGTAGGATCCCGTGTATTTATAGGGTGCAAAGTTGTCTCGGTTACATCCCAACATTAGTATGAAGAACTTTATTTGTTCAATGATGATCTCGTCTAAATAAGTGATCTTGACGACATGTCTAGTAGAAATGTAACCCGCTAACTGACAATGTAGGCCCCGTAGTGGGTCATGGGCTCATGACAGCTACAAAAGAGAAAGACGGACACTAACTAGGAAACGATGATCTGCCGAGTGAGTCATATCACTAGTGGAAATATGGGCATTAGTTTTAGTCCCGGTGTAGTAACCGGGACTACCATGGCGGGACTAAAGGTGCCCAGCCCTTTAGTCTCTCTTGCTTAAGAACCTGGACTAAAGGCCCTTTCACATGGCCACGTGTGCCCGCAGGGTTTGGACCCTTTAGTCCCGGTTGGTAATACCAACCTAGACTAAAGGGTTTTAGCAGAATTTATTTTTTTCATTTTTTTAATTATTTTAGATTATTTTCAGGTTTTTTATTTTGAATCTTTGAATTATTTTTGAACTTCGAATCTTTCAATTATTTGACCAATTAATTTATATTTACACCTATTCTATGGTCAAAGTGCATATCTACAGTCAAACTTTCCGCTCGGTCACCCATTCTCACACTACTCCACCCGAAGCATGATTAACATTCAGGTTCCATTCAAATTAGATACTAAGAGAGAACAGAGAACCTACTGATATAACTATCTTTGCAATCATATTAACCACTCGGTCATGATGATATACTTTTTCATTGCTTGTATTATAAAATTTTAGGTGAATAAACAAAAATTATAATATAATAAAATATTGAAATAATTAATGATAAAATAAATATTACTTTACTTTTGACTTTTTATATAGTATGGAATAATTCGTATCTTTAAATCCTTAAACCGGAATTCAACAAAAAAAATGTCTAAATTGATCAAAAAAATTGTAGGAATCAAAATATGACATCCAAATCATCTGTTGCATTACAGAAACATCGATAGCCATGGTGACCATTTCGATCTTTTTTAGAAAAAATAAAATAAAACATAAATACCTCAAAAAAGGATATCATTTGAATGGGGTCCTTATATGTGTACTAGGTGGTATGAAAAATGATAACCTTGATTTTTCACAGAATTTGCAAAAAACATCTTCACAAAAACGACTATCATCTATAAACATCTATAAGTTTCAAGCCAAATGATCAAGTTATGGTCATTTTCACGGCATAGTTTGTGATAAAGGTCTCATATTTTACAAATAGGTGATTGATATAATAAACAATCATGCCAAAGGGATTCGTCAAATTATTTTCATAAATATCATTTTCCAAAATATGACTTTTCTGTGAACAAAGTACAAAAAATATGATGCAAAATGGCACCCATTTAATTTTAATGAAAACTAGTACACATATGATGGATAATCCCAAAGTAATAGGTTTTTCCTTGTTTTCTACCTAATTTCTTCTAGTTAAATGAGTTTATGTCGATTCAAAGGTAATTCAAATTTAAACTAGAACTATTTGATTGTTTGGCATACATTTCTTGGAAAATCATTTTAATGTACACAACTATTGGTTATATCACATAAACATTTATAATTCTTTAAAATCTTACCTCTTTTGGTGAATACTCATCGCGGTCGTTTTAATCATTTTTACGAAAAAATGGAATAAAGTGATAAACACCTCAAAAAAGGAAATACTTTGAAACGGGGCCCTTCTATGTGTACTAGTTGTCATGAAAAATGATAAACTTGATTTTTGACAAAATATGCAAAAACAAATCTTCACAAAAATAACTATCATCTATAAACATATATGTTTCAAGCCAAATGATCAAGTTATGATCATTTTCATGGCATTTTGTGATAAAGATCTCATATTACACAAATAGTGCGTATTGGTATAGTAAACAATCATGCCAAAGGGATTATTCAAATTATTTTCATAAATATCATTTTAAAATTTTAAATCCAAAAAATGACTTTTTTGTGAACAAAGTACAAAAAATATGAGACAAAATGGAACTCATTTAATTTTCATGGAAACTAATACATATATGATGGATAATCCCCAAGTAATAGGTTTTCCCTTTATTTCTACCTAATTTCTTCTAGTTAAATGAGTTTATATCGATTTTTCAAAGGTAATTCAAATTTGAATTACATCTATTTGATTGTTTGGTCTAAATTTCTTGGAAAAATCATTTTTAAGGTACACAACTATTGGCTATATCACAGATACATTGATAATTCTTGAAAATCTTACCTCTTTTGGTGAATAGTCATCATGATCGTCTTGATCATTTTTACGAAAAAATGGAATAAAGTGATAAACATCTCAAAAAAGGAAATCCTTTGAAATGGGGCCCTTATATGTGTACTAGTTGTCATGAAAAATGATAAACTTGATTTTTTACAAAATTTGCAAAAACAAGTCTTGACAAAAAGGACTATCATCTATAAACATCTATAAGTTTCAAGCCAAATGATCAAGTTATGGTCGTTTTCATGGCATAGTTTGTGATAAAGATCTCATATTACACAAATAGGTGCGTATTGGTATAGTAAACAATCATGCCAAAGGGATTATTCAAATTATTTTCATAAATATCATTTTATATTTTTAATCCAAAAAAGACTTTTTTGTGAACAAAGTACAAAAAATATGATACAAAATGGCACCCATTTAATTTTCATGGCAACTAGTACACATATGTTGGATAATCGCCAAGTAATAGGTTTTTCCTTGATTTCTACCTAATTTATTCTAGTTAAATGAGTTTATGTCGATTTTTTAAAGGTAATTCAAATTTGAACTATAACTATTTGATAGTTTGGTCTGAATTTTTTGGAAAAATAATTTTAAGGTACACAACTATTGGTTATATCACAGAAACATTGATAATTCTTGAAAATCTTACCTCTTTCGATGAATAGTCATCGCGACCGTTTTGATCATTTTTACGAAAAAATGGAATAAAGTGATAAACACCTTAAAAAAAGAAATACTTTAACATGAGGACCTTATATGTTTATTAGTTGCCATGAAAAATTATAAACTTGATTTTTGACAAAATTGGCAAAAAAAGTCTTTATAAAAAGGACTATCGTCTATAAACATTTATAAGTTTGAAGCCAAATTACCAAGTTATGGTCATTTTCACAGTATAGTTTGTGATAAAGATCTCATATTCCGCAAATAGGTACGTATTGGTATAGTAAACAATCATGACAAAGGGATTCTTTAAATTATTATCATAAATATCATTTCCCATTTTTAAGTGCAAAAATGACATTTTTTGTGAACAAAGTACCAAACATATGATGCAAAATGGCACCCATTTAATTTTCATAGAAACTAGTACACATATCATAGATAATCTCCAAGTAATAGGTTTTTCTTTGATTTCTATCAAATTTCACCTAGTTAAATGAGTTTATGTCGATTTTTCAAAAGTAATTTAAATTTGAAATACAACTATTTGATAGTTTGGTCTGGATATTTTGGAAAAATCATTTTAAGGTACATAACTTATGATTATATCATAGAAACATTGATAATTCTTAAAAATCTTACCTCTTTCGATAAATAGTCATCGCGAATGTTTTGATCGTTTTTACGAAAAAATGGTATAGAGTGATAAACACCTCAAAAAAGGAAATCCTTTGGCATGGGGCCCTTATACGTGTAGTAGTTGCCATGAAAAATGATAAACTTGATTTTTGACAAAAAGATTCCTTTTTTTTACCGGTTGTGCAAGATGCGCATTTTATCATTCCATCCGAGACTAAACATTGGCTAAAATTAATATAAATCACACAATGTCATTTTATGTGACCTGATTGCATAGATAGTTTCTCATATATTACACAATGTTTTCCGAATTCTTACGCAAAAGTTAGAGTTTTTTAATTGAGATCACTTTTTTTGCAAAAACAATCAAAAATCAAAATTTAAAATTGTCTCTAATTGTAGGTTGTGATAGGTTCCGACACGTCAAAAGATTTTTAAATTTGAAGTTTTTTTTGTTTCTTAAATTTATTTTAGAAGTTGTTTTTTCACGGTAAAAAATAGCATGTCGTACACCCTTTAGTCCATGTTGGTGCCACGAACCGTGACTAAAGGGTTACACACTGGGCCCCGCCTCTGCGGCCGCATGTGGTGATCCTTTAGTCCCGGTTCGTGTTCAATCTAATGGCTTGCACCCTTTAGTCTCGGTTCCTTTTTAAATGTGGGCTAAAGGGGTGAACCAAAGCTCCCTTTTCTACTAGTGTATTGGCTTGGAAGCTTGCATGCTCATGTCTTTACTCCCAAGTATCTTGTGCATGCCTCCTGCTTGCTTTGCAACATTTAGTTTGCCTTTGAAGTGTGCCTTAACCGAGTTATCTGTCCCGGAGGAATTGATTGTTTGGCATCCCAAAACGGGTGCGAAGTTGCGAACAATGATAATATCTTAATAGTGAACAAATGTGAGAAAAATGTGGAATGTGGCTCGGTTGCTCATGCATCCAACGTGGTTCCGCAAGAATAATTCGATAGTGGCATATAATCCAACGTGGTGGGCCGAAGATCACATCCAATTATGAAATGGTTAAACGCTCCACTAAATTGGGTGATTAACGTGAAAATCTGACAAGAAGTGAGCTCAGCACATTTGGTTAGGGAAGTGGATGTATAACCTAGCCATTCATGTTCAAGTCCTCACGGTTGCAGATTTGAGTTCTTATAATTTTTTAAAAAAGTGTAAGTGCTTCCTCTACTGCATTCCTCAAAAAAACATGAAAATCTACCCAATGATTATGATGTAAGTCGTGTTAGCACTCAAACTAAGGGGTAACAATCGGGATTTACTCGGAGGTTAAACCTGGTAGATAAAATCATATCTGCATCATGCCACCATTCGTCTCTCCTCCACATCTCACATAAATCAAAGGAGCCCTTTGCGTTTTTCTCTTTCCCCGATTATTTGGAACTTAGCAAACATCAGTGCTATGTACTCACTGAGCACAAGAAGACCGAGTCACTTGTTCAGTTTTTTTATGTGTTATCTGGGCTATACCTAGCCGTAGCTCATGGAACACATACACCACAATAAGAAGACCGAGTCACTTGTTCAGTCTTTGTATGTGTTATCTATGCTATACCTGGCCGTAGCTCATGGAACACATACACCACAATAATACGTACACATAGACGTTTTTTTGGCTAAGAAATATACACATATATGTTGTCCTGCTGATAAAGTGGTAACTAATTAATGATGCGCGCGCACAAACACGTCTGAAACCTGTTATCGCATGGCATATTCCCCATCATCATATCCTTCCCGCCGACAGGAGTATTTGGATACATTCAACGGAACCCTCACAAAAAGCTCGGACGAATGACAAGGAACACACTGTCACACACTAGAGACTACTAAAGCGATCTGTGCACGCAGAGAGGAACGGTAGGTCAGAATTCCTCCAACTATGCAAGCGTCTACCGGAGCAGGACCAGCAAGAGGAAAGCTTCATGGAGACGGAGCTGATCCACTGCACATTACGATTTACCTGACGAGACGCACACCTGCTCCCGAACTGATGAGGCGCCGGCACACCACATGCCGAATCCCGAGAGATGTACGTGCGGCCACTCTCGTTTCGACGATCGAGCAAGTTGTTCAGTACTACAGTTTCATGGTCTTTTGTCATGAGATGACCAGAACCTGAAATAGTTTGCCCAACGTCTTCGTGTCGGGTCACCGCAGCTAGCTAGCGCCCGGCCTATGGTGTCACGGTCGCCGGAGAGAATCACGGCTCTGTCTGCATACTGCCGTGGAGTCGTAGGGGTGGATGGATACATGACGGATCGTGGGGATTTGGATGGTCGACCACGGCGATGTTCTCGTCGGAACGACGCCGGTCACCGTCGCCGGGGCCGCACGAGCGAGTGGAGCGTGACAGCGCGGATGGCGGCCCGCAGGCCGGCCACGCGTGCGAGCGATAAGCCAGGCACAGAGGACGTACGAGGCGCGCCGGGAGGAAGAAGGAGACCTACACCTACGTACGCCCATGATATCCTGCCTCACTTATACCAAGAAGATAAGCGAGAGAAAACAAAGACGGCCCCAGAAAATCGTTCCCGGCAGCAAGATCGTGCTTTCATATTATGAAATCCAGGTGCCGACGTGGCCCGCTGTGTTACTGTGGATCGGTCGAGGTGCATGCGTCTTTTCGCCTAACCCCATCAGAGTGCAATGCCGCAAAAGGCATTAGGTTTCGCCTTAGTTGGTGTTTTATCATAGGCAATGTGCCTAGGCATGCAATCATGTGATTTGCTGCTCGTTCGTACTGGGTAACTGTTCTCCGAACAGCTACGTATTTGGTTTTAAAATGGCTTAAAGCTACACCATTTATAGTCTTATTATGCCTTTATGTGTACATACTACTCCGTCCATTGATACGCGCCCTTTAGGGATCCAAATGGTCACTAGATACCAACTTATCTCGTCGTAAATGTTGTGCGCTCCTATGGTTGGATCGAAACGTGGTGCAATTCGTCCGGCAAATTTAAATGCATAGCCTGTTCGATACTTCCTACTCCTACCTTTTCCTAAGGGGTAAGACATGAACCACACCAAGCTTCTTACTGGTGTAGAATTCTAGAACATTTCTAGATGTTCTATGATCCGGGCACGACCCTTTTTATGGCAAATTGCCCATTGACAATGCAAGCTCACTTGCAATTTTTTAAATTGACACTAGTATGTCCACTCTCCACACTTTTTTTTGAGGTATAAGGTGGTCGTATCGACCGTCTGAATAGATATAAAGAGTTGAACCAGTTTATAAGAAAAACCGGGTCCAAAAACCGTACAAGTTGTAAAAAAAATGACACAAACACAACGACCCGCTGCCCACATGACCCAAGTCGACAAAACGCCACAACACACACCACCTGCTCCGGGACCGCCGCCCCGACGTAACAACCAGATCGACCTTCGCTTTACCCGAAAGTGATCCAGTCACGGTCGACAAACCCTCTGCCATGCAGTCTTCATCCAGGTTGTCACCAAAGCCACCTTTCCCGGGGCCGCCGCCCCGGTGTAGCAACCAGTTCGATCTTCGCATTGCCCGAATACGATCCAGTCGGGTCGACGAACCCTCCGTCCAAGCAGTTTTCATCCAGGTCGTCACCCTTTAATTAATTACTTATTAAGATATTGCTAACAAGGTATTGACACTAGTGTTCTCTCTCTTAGGCTCGAGATCACCACATTTCACCGATTCTTTCATATAGGGGTACACATTTATTATTGTCTTTGAGATGACACATAGTTAACTTATAATTTTTAAATCCTTCTTGAGCTTAGGTTGAGAAAAAATAATAAAAATTAGATTTCCAGTTTTGCAATTTAAAGAGAAATCTCCCACATGTGTGCTAGCTTGGACATGTACAGTAATTTATTATCATGTCGACTTTCTACCTTGTGCAATGCTGCATGCCTTTTGGATCAAGGAATAAAATCTTCATGTTGTACAAAATTGCGGAATCCAGAGTGTTAGGTCACTAGTAAAGAATATATGAAGGTCTGTTAATCGTGGGTGATTGTGTCATATGTGTTCTAGTGTTATGTCAATTTAAATAGGCGGAGTCTCGAATTTGAGTTCGACGTCCTGGGCGCCCAAACCCTCTGAGATGTCATATAAACCAGCACGTATCTCGATGCATAGCCCTCTTCCCTGACGGGAATTTCAAAAAAAAAACTCTAGGTGGACTGTAACGATGAAACTGATCTTTTTCCTAGCCTATGCTTTCTTGCAAACAGATGTTTGGAGTAGGACTTGGCACCACAAGTCCACGAGACTACGGGGCACAGATTTTGACAACACTTGCATGACGACTACCGATCAGCACATCAACCTGACGCGGGCGGCTGTGCCCCGATGGCCGATGGCAACCTGATGTCGCGCACCTGGATAGTGGAGGACCGAGCCCGCAGTGAGCTGTAAAACACAAGCTAACACAGGGAATAATCAGGACGCCAATTCGTGCACTGTGTTGAACTGTTTTGCTTCGTCTCTTCGGAATCATTGGGTGAACTGTGAGCCGGCTGTTCACTGGCGGCAAGCCAGCAGGCGGTATCCGATGAACCGCGAGAAGGACGTACCGATGAGCTCGATCGATAAGATCAAGTGGTAATAACTAGTGGCTCACCGGCGGCCGGTCCACGGTTGTCTGTCGACGCAACCTCCGACACCAACCGGACGAGCAGGGGACGCTGGCGCTCCCGTCCACACACCTCCACAACTCATGTACTGAATTTTCTCCCACTATCATTCCTGCATTCGATCAGCCCATGCCACAGTCTGGTTTTATTCTCTCCTCCGCTTCCAGTTAAAGCCTTTGATGATAGGGATTGATACATATATCCAGTGTTTCAGTAATGAAATTGGGAGCATTGCTCCTTTTGTCGAAAACAAAAACATATATCCAGTGCATAACCAAAGGTATATGATGCATGCAGAACTTCCTAGTTCGGTGCCCGAACCTTGCATAAATGTTGGTACTAGCATCTCCAAGAAAGGTACCCAATGATTGCAAGAATATTTGCTCTGGTAAGTTGCGTCCCTCCATATTAAGATGGAGAGATAACACCAAAGAACTGGATGTCTTATTCCCGGTAAGACACACTCTCATTTCCAAAGCAATTCTTTTTTTTTTTCAAGAGTACGCAATTGCGTACCTTATTTATATAGAAGGCCGAAGGGTGTTATAGGTCTTGATCAATCTTGCGTACAAGAGAGAACAGAGGACAACAAAGAAAAAACATGAAAAAAAACACTAACTCCGGACAGGAAAATAAAACTACTCTCTCGCGGCATCCAACACTACGGGAAACACAGCCCAGCCCGACGGCCATTTCAACGCCGACGGTGGCCGTCGGCGTCACAACGTGAAACCGACGAAACGAAAAAACCGTCGGCGTCGTTTTGCCGTCAGCGTCCTAGTTGTAAGGCCGACGGCCACCGTCGGGTTCGCAGTACCGTCGGTGTTTATTTAGTGAGTCCGACGGCCACCGTCGGGCTTACAGTGCCGTCAGCGTCCATCTAATCACATTGTGAACCCGACGGTATAACCGTCGGGCTCACTATACAGTTTTTCTATAAAAATTAGATTACATTCAAAAAAATATGAAAAAATATTAAAAAAAAGGAAACCCTTTGGAATGAAGTCTTTTGACGTGTACTAGTTTTTAGAAAAATGATAAACTTGAGTTTTGGCAACTTTTTAAAACAAAACTTTACAAAAAATATCAATCATATACAAATATGTAATAATTTTAACACATGTGTGTGACCATTATCATGTCATAGTTTGTGATAAAGTGCTCATAATCAGCACATATGTGTGTCATGATATGTAAAACAACGTCGCCGAAGCGATTTTCAAAATTCTTTTTAGAAATATCATTTTCCATTTTTTAAGTGTGAAAACTGACTTTTTTTATGAAGCAAGTACATAAAATATGGTCCAAAATGACACCCATTTAATTTTCACAAAGAGTAGAACAAATTTTATGGATAATGTCTGAATATGAGGATTTTCCTTACTTTCTATCTAAATTCGCCTCTTTAATTGACTTTATGTCAATTTTCGGGAAGTAATTTAAATTTGAACTACAACTGTGTGATAGTTTGCTCTGAAGTTCTTACAAAAATAATTTTAAGGTACACAAGTAGTGGTTACAACATAGAACCGTCAATAGTTTTGAAAAATTCGACCACTTTTGATGAATAGCCATGCTCTCCATTTTGACCGTTTTTTGAAAGAAATGGAAAAATATGAAAAAGTACTCAAAAAAAGAAACCCTTTGGCATTGAGTCCTTTTACGTGTACTAGTTAATAGGAAAAATGATAAACTTGATTTTTGGCAAACTTTTCAAAACGAAACTTCATAAAAATGTCAAACATCTATAAACATGCATAGGTTTCAAGACAAATGAGCAATGTATGACCATTATCATGTCATTGTTTGTGATAAAATGCCCATATTCAGCACATATGTGTGTCATGGTATGGGAAACAACTTCAGCGAAGCGATTTTCAAAATTCTTTATAGAAATATCATTTTCCATTTTTTAAGTGTCAAAAATGACTTTTTTAAAAAAGCAAGTACATAAAATATGGTTCAAAATGACACCCATTTAATTTTCACAAAGAGTAGAACATATTTTATGGATAATAACTTAATATGAGTATTTTTCTTGCTTTCTATCTAAATTTGCCTCTTTAATTAACTTTATGTCAATTTTCCGGAAGTAATTTAAATTTGAACTACAACTGTGTGATAGTTTGCTCTGAAGTTCTTAAAATAATTTTAAGGTACACAAGTAGTGGTTACAACATAGAACCGTCAATAGTTTTGAAAAATTCGACCACTTTTGATGAATAGCCATGCTCTTCATTTTGACCTTTTTTGAAAGAAATGGAAAAATATGAAAAAAATACTCAAAAAAAGAAACCCTTTGGCATTGAGTCCTTTTACGTGTACTAGTTAATAGGAAAAATGATAAACTTGATTTTTGACAAACTTTTCAAAACGAAACTTCACAAAAATGTCAAACATCTATAAACATGCATAGGTTTCAAGACAAATGAGCAATATATGACCATTATCATGTCATAGTTTGTGATAAAGTGCCCATATTCAGCACATATGTGTGTCATGGTATGGGAAACAACGTCACCGAAGCGATTTTCAAAATTCTTTATAGAAATATCATTTTCCATTTTTTAAGTGTCAAAAATGACTTTTTTAAAAAAAGCAAGTACATAAATATGTTCCAAAATGACACCCATTTAATTTTCACAAAGAGTAGAACATATTTTATGGATAATAACTTAATATGAGGATTTTGCTTGCTTTCTATCTAAATTCGCCTCTTTAATTTACTTTATGCTGATTTATGTTGGTTCTTGTTTGTTTTAAAAGACATCATTCATTATGAAAATGATAGCATGGATGTCATATTTGGATTCCTCTCATTTTTATGATCGACATAGACATTTTATTTATTAAATTCTAATATATCAATATGAAGATATGAATTATTTCTTATTAAATGGAAAAGACAAAACAAAAATAAAATAATTGATTATTATTATTATTCAAGTATTATTAAACATAGTTATTTTATTTATTCAAATCTTATTTTTGAAATTTTAAAGATTAAAAAGTATAATATCTCAGATGAGGGTTAATATGATTGCTATCATACTAATAGCAACAAGGTATGACATCTCAACTGGAATCTCATTTGAATAGAACTCAATAGTTAAGCGTGTTTGGCATGGAACACTCTAAGGATGAGTGACCGTCTGGGAACGTTGCTTGACCCACGGCTAGGCATTACATCAAGCAGACACGACGACCTAATGTGGAGTGACTGAGTTTGAGTGACTCCTGCTTTCTGAGATTTCCAAAGAAAGCTCGAGCACCCCTCCCATGCGCACTTCTCGCCACATTTCGCGCGGCGGACGAAGTTGACCGGAGAGCGAACCAGAGCCGCGGCACTGTAATCTGCTGTTCACCACCGGCTAAATGTGGATTAGCGCCCAAGGTTTTCTCTGAAGCCGGCCACCAGGAGTTTTACTGGTCTGAAAAGAGCACGTTTCAACCGCATCGCCAAGCGCCAAAGACGAGTTTCTTCCGTGCTATGACCTATGATGATGGGCTCTGGGCCTCTGGGGACGACGTACGGGGCCAGGAAAACAAAAGGGGAAGGAGGAGGAGGCAAAAAACAAAGAGACCGTCGCCGTCGACCTTGACGTGTCCCGGTGATGCATCTACCTAAGATACCTGCGCTACTGACATCATGTGAGCAGGACACGCACACTCGTACGCCCTGCCAAGCGCCCTCAGCTCTCTATAAATCGCACCAACACTCCTCCACACAGACACAGCTACCTCTCTCAGCTCGTTCTTTCCGCCTTGGCTTCCTTGCTCGGCCTCCTCTCGCAGTAGCCTCTCAGCTTCTCTCCTTGCTGCATCTATCGACAGAGGCTAACTGCTGGGGAAGAGCGAGGAAGGAAGAAATGGTAATTATCGGCTCTCCTTCTCTAGGCTCTAGCTCGATATCTTAGCATTAGGCAGCCAAGATTCAGTTTTGTGTTGCTTCCAGTTCCAATCGATCTTCAAGTTAGAATCTTTGGCAAAACTAACCTTGGTACATGCATGGTTACAGTCTGCGAGCGAGGGAGGCATGAAGCTGAGAGTGGTCGTCATGGACGGCGAGGCAGCTGCGGCCAAGGAGAAGCTCTGCGAGTACACCCTCGACGGCTCCGTCGACATCAAGGGCCAGCCGGCCGTGAAGGGCAAGTCCGGAGGGTGGCTCGCCGGAGCCCTTATTCTCGGTAAACTATCTGCTTATCACCGTCTCATCCCACTACAAAAGCACTAGCAGAAAGCAAAAGAAGAGACCTGATCGATGATCGATCTGGCCCTTTTCTTCCGGTTAACTTTACGGTGCCATGTACTAGTGCAGTAGTAGAGTCGATCTGAACTTCTGAAGTGACGTTAAAGTGGCCGGTAGACGCCCGGTCTTTTTGCTGAATTCTGCATGCATGGTGAGGTGACATCGGCCATGCATGCAACGCCCAGAACTGGGGATTCCCCGTCACGGGGGAGCCTCCTTGCTCGCACTGCTCATGCTAATTTAGGGTTCATCATTAGGAGAGACATGTCATCCATACAATCTAGCAACCGGTAGTAGCGATCGGCTTATCGATCTGTACATGGCGCTATTTATATGTGGACATGTGGTTGAATAGGGCTATTAGCCTGCTAGCTGCCACAACTAGACGTTATTATTGGACGCTTTGGTTGATCCGTCGGTTGTTCAACATTGCTTTCAGGGGAGAAGCAAGCTAGTGTGTTGATGAAAAGGCGATCTCATTTTCAGTTCCTGTTGCATCCTATATAGCTTGTCGCTTTAATTTACTATCACTGTTTGTGCGTGTATGTGTGTCGTTTATCGTGTGGTTAGCAGGACAGCCACCGTTAGTAGTGTACTGCAGGCAGTGCCGACTGGACTGACCCTAGCTTGCCGGTGGTGATTTGATTTGATCTTGCAGTGAACCAGGGCCTGGCGACGATGGCCTTCTTCGGCGTGAACGTTAACCTGGTGCTGTTCTTGACGAGGGTGGTGCAGCAGAGCAATGGCGACGCGGCCAACAACGTGAGCAAGTGGACGGGCACTGTCTACATGTTCTCCCTCATCGGCGCCTTCCTCAGCGACTCCTACTGGGGTCGCTACAAGACGTGTGCCATTTTTCAAGCCATCTTCGTCCTTGTAAGTCCTACTCGATCCACTACGTAGGTGCCACATCATGTTGCAGCTATAATGCTATGCAACACACATCCAGTGGTGCTTGAATACTTGATATCGTCTTGTGTCCAAACCCCAAAGTACTACTGTCCTTTTCGCTCCGAAAACGAGTACTCAAGGTACTAGTTTGTAGCTTGTACACGTTAGCCATTTGGTCCATGTATGTGCAAAATGATCTGAAGCTGACAGGTCCGGGTGACGATCGATGAGCACAAAACAGATCACCCTCCTGAGCACGGCCTGACCTTCCTTCCTTGCAGGGTCTTGCGCTTCTGTCAGTGTCGTCGCGTCTCTACCTCATCTTGCCGGTGGGGTGCGGCACGGAGCTCACGCCCTGCGCGTCGCACTCCGGCACGGAGATGGGGATCTTCTACATCGCGCTTTACATGATCGCCTTCGGCAACGGCGGATACCAGCCCAACATCGCCACCTTCGGCGCCGACCAGTTCGACGAGGAGGACCCAGCCGAGGCGCACTCCAAGGTCTCCTTCTTCAGCTACTTCTACCTCGCGCTCAACCTCGGATCCCTCTTCTCCAACACCTTCCTCAGCTACGTCCAGGACAGGGGCCACTGGGTGCTCGGCTTCTGGGTCTCCACCGCCGCGGCAGCCTTGGCCTTGTTGCTGTTTCTAAGTGGGACGCCCCAGTACCGGCACGCACAGCCATGCAGCAACCCGATCGGCAGCATCTGCCAGGTCGCGTCCGCCGCTTGCAGGAACTGGAAGTCCGGCGTGTCTCCGGAAGTGGAGATCCTCTACGAGGGCGATGAGAAGGCGGATTCTGGTGGAAAGAAGCTTCGCCACACCAAAGGATTCAGGTACGTCTCATCTCATGTCTCCTCGCTAGCTCCTGTCATGTCAACTCACGATCGGCGTGTAAAAACTGATTAACTCAGCAGATGGCGCAACGAGTTAACTTTGTATACGTAACACTGCAGGTTCTTGGACCGAGCAGCACTCACGACCATGGACACTGATAACTCTGCGTGCACGAAGCCGCGCGATCAGTGGAAGCTGTGCACGGTGACGCAGGTGGAGCAAGTGAAGAGCATCCTGCGGATCCTCCCCATCTGGCTCTGCACCATCCTCTACTCCGTCGTCTTCACCCAGATGGCGTCGCTCTTCGTCGTGCAGGGAGCCGCCATGCGCAGGACCACCATGTTCGCCGGCTTCTCCGTCCCGGCATCGAGCATGTCGATGTTCGACATCCTCACCGTCGCGACGACTATCTTCCTCTACCGTCGGGCCATCTGCCCGTTCCTGGCGCGGCTCACGGGCCGTCCAACCGGGCCCACCGAGCTGCAGAGGATGGGCCTCGGCCTGGTCCTGGGCGCGATGGCCATGGCCGCCGCCGGCACGGTCGAGCACTTCAGGAAGGCCGGCGCCACCACGGCCAACGGCAGCGACCTGCACATCATGTGGCAGGTGCCGCAGTACGCGCTGATCGGCGTGTCGGAGGTGATGATGTACGTGGGGCAGCTGGAGTTCTTCAACGGGGAGATGCCCGACGGGTTCAAGAGCTTCGGGAGCGCGCTGTGCATGATGTCCATGTCCCTCGGCAACTACTTCAGCGACGTCATCGTCACCGCGGTCACCAGGGCCACCTCCGTGGACGGGCGGCCGGGCTGGATCCCCGCCGACCTGAACGAGGGCCACCTCAACAAGTTCTACTTCCTGCTCGCTATACTATCCGTCGCGGACTTCGCCGTGTACCTCGTGTTCGCCGGCGGCTACAGGAAGATCGGCAAGGTGGATGGAAGGAGCGATGACGAGGAGGAAGGGAGCGTCGACGACGACCAGGTGACGCCGACATCGACATGCCACGCGTGATGGCCGGGCCTGGGTGCGGTGGTTCTTGAGATGGAGACTAATTGACGAGCATTGGTTCAGCGAGCGAGCGCGCGCGCGACGAGTCTCTAGTTGATGATAGGACATGCATGGGATCGGTGGTACCACTAAACAATAAGCATGTTAATTAAAGATCGATGAGCACAACTATGAGTCTATGACGGCATGTATGCCCTATGTGTATGTGTTTGCTTGTTCACATTTTTGGCCAATGTGACGCGAGGGGCTGTTACTGACCACTTATATGTTCAGTGTATTTCTGACTAGCCTGCTACCACTTTGCCTTGTAAGCACTGATCCACTCCATTTGTATGCATAATCCACTTCATTAATATGTAATATAACTTTTTTTAGAAACGTAATATAACTTTCTTTGTTCCTTTTTGACTCATTGGTTTCAGTCTCGATCGCCTTTTTGTGTCAGTATTGTTTAATGGCATGTCGATCGAAAAAAGAAGAAGAAATGATGTAGAAAAATTCGTCCTTAAGAAGAAGAAATGGAGTAGAAAATTCCTCCCTAAAAAAAGAGAGAGCGGGATGCACCACTAGGGAGGAAACCTCAACCGAGCTGGCCATGAGGACACCGATAAATTAGCACATAGATAGATAAAACATTTATCTATCATTTGAAAGATTTTGAGTGAACACGACTCCAGAAGTTTAAAAAGGATAACATAGCGCCATGGACAATAATTTGTTCTTTTTATGTTTTTATGTCTCGAATTGTGCTTAGACACTAAAGTTGAAAGTTGTGGAGTCTTCTATATGAGTTTTTTCTGCACATTCTGTTCTTTATAATGTTTTTGAAGATTTTGCATATATAAAGGCCAAGGAAGGATGTGCCAGATGTACCACAAGTTTAGGATATGTCTTATGTGATATGAGGATGTCTGGGTTAAACTCTCGGCGAGGAATTTGACGTGAGCCCTGAGTGTCATGGGGTAACCATGGTCATGTAGCTCGCTAGGGTTTCGTGTGAGGGGGAGAGAGATTGGCGCTGGTGGAATCACTGGCTGACAAGCAAGGATATTGATAGGTTATGATGATTTTTATGTGGGGTTTATTTTCAATGACACTGTACAAATACTACCATATATATCTACATGTAATTTCCTATTTTCTTGGTTTTATGGAGTAGATTGGTTACATTTTGATTGAAAAAGATATATTTTCGAAAAAAAAACTTGGCCCAGAATGCCGAAAAAGTATGCGGGCTGACTCGGCCGGATCAGGCCTTTTATCTCGCGCGTCAAACTGATCGCGGCTTTGCTGCATGGCCCATTCATAAAAGGGCCGCCACAGAGAGGCCCAATGGCCAGCCGTACCCAAGAGTTATATGGTCACGTGCATTTTGGGCCTACTGGATAAGGCGCCTCCGGCAAAATCCCCCCATTCCTCTGCTCCGTTCTCTCAGCGGCGCTCCCATGGCCGCCGTTTACCCCACCACGGCCGCCCTCCCCACGCGCCACCCCCCTCCGTCCACCCTCCGGCCGTCGTCCCTTTCGTGGTCCGCCACCATCTCCCAGCAGCGCGTTCCCCTGTCACCGCGCCTAGCCCTCTCGCCGCCACCCGCGGCCCCCAACCGCCGGCCGTCCTTCGTGGTGCGCGCGGCGTGGACGCGGCGGTCGCGCGGCGAGCTGGACAAGGCCCCGAACCGCAAGTCGTGGAAGCAGCGCACCGACATGTACATGCGCCCGTTCCTGCTCAACATCTTCTTCTCCAAGCGGTTCGTCCACGCCAAGGTCATGCACAGGGGCACCAGCAAGGTCATCGCCGTCGCCACCACCAACGCCAAGGACCTCAGGACCACGCTGCCGAACCTGGTCGACGACAACGCCTGCAGGACCATCGGCCGTCTAATTGCTGAGAGGTCCATGGACGCCGATGTGTTCGCCATGGCGTACGAGCCCAAGAAGAACGAGAGGATCGAGGGGAAGCTCGGGATTGTCATCGACACCATTAAGGAGTATGGCATCATCTTTGCATAGGCAGGCTCCAGAGTAAGAGCAGAAACAGCTCTTATGTTGTGTTTCAGTAGTTCCATCCATGTAGTCAAAGTTGCATGTAGTCGTTTTTGTTCAGCTTATCTTTTAATCTTTTATATTGATTATGAATTTAATGTAGTAATAGTTTCGTGTGCTCTTGATCTCTTGATACTATTGGTGCTGCAATGTTTTTTTTAGAACGTCTAGTGAGTAATCTTACTGGAAAATGTTCATCTAGAACACTAAAAACCAGTTGACTGAATGCAACTGTTGCCGAGATATCCAGTTTCGTCTCATCAAATGTATTTCCTCCGTTTCAAATTAGATGAATTCAATTTGTCAAAAAGAGCATGTATCTAGATATTGAAAAGGAGGAAGTACTAGATATAGGTAGTCACTATAATATTAATTGAAATTATGAGCTATTATTAATCTCAAATTAGGAGCAAGTATCTCAAAGTTCATAAGTAATAATTACACATCCGCTATGACATATAAGTTTAACTGCGTGATTTTTGTTACTAATGGTGTATAAATGTATACGAAACATGTGCATTCACGAGGAAACGAGAGCTGCACATAAGGCATGGATCAGTAAGATTTAAGGCCATCAATTATTGTTGGTTATGTGTTGACTGATGAACGACTGTCAAGAGCTGTGTTGCTCACGGACTTCAAATAATTATAACTGCATGCATTGTCCAGAATCCAGATTAGTATATAATTTGAGAGTTTAACTGCATGTTACTCCCTCTGTTCCAATTATGAAAATGTTTTACCTCATGTTATAATTTAAAGAGTTTTACTACATGTTAGCCGAAGCGTTCTCTCTCGTGTTGTTCATCAAAATCATGTCAGGAAGAGTGGAACCAGAAGAAATCTGGTGGACAAAAAACAATCTTTAATATTAATTTGGAATCGGTGAGTGCCCGGTATCATGTATGGGCTTTTTTATATATGTGTTGTTTTTGTTGCGAGGGGTGAGCTCGTGGCGGACGCACGAATGTGGTGTGGCAGCAGCGTTGCTTCTACATAGGTTCGATCTTCAGGGATCGTCATCGACGTAAGCACGACTTCTTGTTAGTGGTGTCGACTGATATGTCGTAAACATATCTATAATTTGTTATGTTTCATACTTGTTTTGTATCATTGTTACATGTTATATCACATTATTATCATTTTGATTTATTTCTATGAACTCACATATTAACAAGATGCCTAGTGACCGTTTTTGTGTTCAAAAATTCTTGTCAAAGAAATATGCTCGGAAAATCCACGAACAATCAGGAGATAGTTTTACTTTGAGACGAAGCTGCACACAAAGAACGCTAGGAGAGGGGGTGGGGGTGGATTTGTGTGACTCGGGACAGATGAAAAAACGGACATTGTCTCATTTGCCTCGGCGTGTTGGGCCCTAGTTTGGACCCATCTGGGTGAAAATGGACCAATCCAGACGAAATGGATCGACGCGTTGGGATGCCCTAAAGCCCATGTTCCAGGGCTAGAATCATTGGAGGGGGCATGCAATGCCCTATTTTGGACTCAGCCTACTGATACGTCAATTTTGCATCACCATTTTATATCATAATTTGCTGCTATTCATTTATATATATCATATCACTTATGTTATTTCATCTATTTTGCATGATTGATGATCATTAGGGGATGGAACTCCGGAGTCTGAATTCTGCTGGAAAAAGCATCGTCAAGATACAATATTTGCGAAGACTAGAAGAACAAAGTGGACATCTGGGAATTATTTCTGATTTATTTCGTGAAAGAGGCCAAAAGGAGAGCCTGGGGTGGGGCCCAGGGGCCCACACCACCCCGTGGCGCGGCAGGCTTCCTGGCTGCGCGAGCAGGTGGTGTGGCCGCCCTGGCCCACCACTTGGCGCACCCCTTCGCGTACTTCTTCACCCTGAAGACCTAAAAATCATACGTTGTCCAGAGACCATCTCCGCCGCCACCACGAGGCGGAGAAGACAGAGAGAGAAAAGCTCTCCGGCTGGCTCCGTTGCCGCCGGAGAAATTCCCTGCCGGAGGGGGGAAATCGTCGGCATCGTCACTGTCATCGAGCTGCACTCCATCACCATCGCCAACACCACCATCTCCACCGCCGAAGCCGTCATCTCCATCCATCCACTTCGTTCCCGATGTAACATCTAGGGCTAAACTTTGTGTATTTGATAGGGGAAACTCTCTCGGTGTTGATTGTTATTGTTATTGATGCTATTGAGTGAAACCGTTGAACTAGGGTTTATGTTCAGATTGTTATCCATCATTATATCACCTCTGATCATGTTCCATATGGTGTGCTGCGAGTAGTTCGTTGTGTTCTTGAGGACATGGGAGAAGTCTAGATGTTAGTAGTGAACTATGTTAAATAATATTTGATGTTTTGATATTTAAGTTGTTGTGCCATTCTTCTAGTGGTGTCATGTGAACGTCGACAACATGACACTTCACCTTTATGGGCCTATGGGAATGCATCGCGTACTCGGTTATCATTTGTGGGGTTGCCAGAGTGACATAAACCTAAACCCCCGTTGGTATTTCGATGCACGAGGGATCGCAGGATCTCAGAGTTTAAGGCTATGATTAGATTTATCTTAATTACTTTCTTGTAGTTGCGGATGCTTGCAAGGGGTATAATCGTAAGTATGTATTAGTCCTAGGAAGGGCGGTGCATTAGCATAGGTTCACCCGCACGATACTTATCTAAACACTAAAGATTATTCATCAATATGAAGTGAAAGCACTAGACAGAAATCCCGTTTGTCTTCAATAACGTTTAGTCATCATAAGTAAACAAACCGGCTTGTCCTTTGCTCTAAAAAGGATTGGGTCCGGATGGCAATGGGTACCCGATACCCGCAAACCCGACGGGTAACCGCCTCAAATGGGGAGGGTTTGGGCTAGAAAAATACCCATGGGTATACTTAGCAGGAAAATGTTATACCCATCAGGTATGCGGGTACGGGTATGGGGATGCCATACCCATACCCTTTTACCCGCATACCCGGGAGACCCCACATGTCAGTGGGTATGCCCCACATGTCATATGGTAAAACTGAAGGAGATATGCCCTAGAGGCAATTAATAAAGTGTATTCTTTATCATATCTCGTTTGTTCATAATAGGTTTTTGTGTCATGCTAGAACCGTATTAAGAGAAAACATTAATGCAGGTGTGATACGTAAACAACCAGGTCCCTAGTAGCCTCTACTAAGACTAGTTTCATTGCGCGATTGATGATCGAGGTTTCCCGGTCATGGGGCATGGCGCCGGTCGGCAATGAGAGTCATATCGCTGGAGAGCGATGTGATGGACATACCCAGATTTGGAGAACGTAGTCGTTACGCCTTTGACCGTGAGATCAACTCTTATTGATATTCCCGGAAGATACTTTGATTGCACCAAACGTCGTATCTTATTTAGTATGACAATAACGGTGATACTTTTGGGTATCGGAAAGGAGTAGTTGAGACGAGAGGTCAAGAGCGGGATTTGCCAGTCCGCATAGCAGGATAGATACTCTCGGGCCCACTCGGTGAGATCATGTCTAATGAGCTTGCAAGCATGTGACTAGGTCACGGAGACATGAGATCATGAACGAGTAGAAGATAGCGTCGTCGGTAACGAGGTCGGGATTAGGTATGGAGATATCTATGGAACGACGCTCAGACGTGCTAAGTATCGCTATGGCAAAAGGTCTAAGACTTTACGTTCAGGTTTGATAGATGAAAGTCATTCGTTATATCTCAGGGATTAATTCATGGGGTCCAGGCCTACGAGTTAGTCGTTGATCATTGAGGAGTCTTGATCATACCTGATATTATATCGAACCGCTAGGGTAACACACTTAAGGGGTTTCGACAAGACAACCGGAAAGGAAGGAGATCACCGGGAGCGTCCCGGGAGAGGTCCGATGGAGATCGGGCAGCGCCGAAAGAGTTTTCGGAGCTAGGAAAAATTATATATATTATGTTTGATATTAATTAGTGTTATTAATATGCAAATATGATTTTATATATTTATTTTCGAATTTATTAAGGCAGATTTCCCTAAATGGGCCTTCCGGACGAAAGAAGGCCCAAGAGGGGAAAATTCCCAAGGGGAATTCGGTGGGGGCCAGGAGGGGCTGCCCCAAGTGGGCCAAGGACCCACTAAGGGGGCCGACGCACCCTCCAGAGACGCACCAGACATGTGGGATTAGTCCCACATTGCCTGGCTGGCAAGGTAGGCTCCCCCTGGGAGCCTATATAAGAAGGGGCACCCCCAGCCTTTTAATTCACCAATTAATTCCCGATTTCTCTCTCGATCTCGTGGGTCCCAAGTTGGAGCCGCGCCGAGCAGAGCAAGGGGATCTCCTCCACCATAGCCCGCTGCCGCGCTGCTGGTGTTCCGGTCCAAGTCTTCCGCTGCTCGTCCTGGACTGGAGCTTCGGAGGCCGTCGTCTCCACCGTACGTGTGCGACTCCCTGCGAGGTGCTGCGCTAGCGGTACTCGGAGGCCTGCTTCCTCTACATGACCTTGAGGTCGGCTTCGTCGGTCTGCATCGACAATGTTTGTGCGGGAACGTAATCCCCGCTTTCGGTCTACAAGGGTACGTATTCCGATCTCCGTTCGTACTACTATATCTGCATAGAATATATCTTGGCATGCTTTTAGGATATCGTCGGTAGGAATTTTTTTGTTTTCTGCACACGATCCCCTTCAGTGGTATCAGAGCCGATCTATCGTAGATATAGCTGTACGCTGTTAGAACCCGTGCTCTGCACGGGGGCACCGTTCCTGTTATTTGCTACCCTCTAGCGTGCACTTGTGTATTCCAGCGGCATTGAGTTGATGAAGCGGCCCGGACCGACTTTACGCGTACGCTTACGCGAGACTGGTTCCACTACTGACATACGGCTTGTACCGTATATGTGGCTGGCGGGTGTCAGTTTCTCTCTCTTTAGTTGGTCTTCGCATTTTCAATGGAGGGCCCGAAAGGGATGCTTAAACATGCAATTATTGGATCGTTGTTGTGGTCATAAGATTCGTAGGTATGAAGCGGTTCTATTTACGAAAGCCCCAAGCCACGTAAAATATGCAAAAGATAAAGTAGAAGCGTCTAACTTTATTTTGCAGGGGCTATGTGATATGGTCAAGGTAGGTTTATTAAATTGTTTATAAACTGCGGGCGCCAAGAAGACCATGGCGCAATGGACTATATCACATTGCATTACATTTGATATTTTGTGTGCATCTTATTTTTGTGTGATTGTGTGTTACACGGCGGTAGCTGAATACGATGATCCCTTCAAAATACCACTAGTGTTCTCCCTCCAACGCGCACCACCAAGAAAGTTCTACGTTATGAGGCAGGCCGTGATGATCGGGTGTCATACATCTCGTCGTTCGCATACAGTGGGTGTAAGCCAAGTTGCACAAGTGTCAGCGTGGAGGTCTTTGGTGGCGAGCCTAGCATACTCAGAGGTATGTCCTCGGAACAGGAAGACCGAAAGGTCGAGCACGAGTCACAAAATTGGTGTGGCGGACTATTTTGTCTACTCTTGAAGTTGTGCCGCCGGCTTTGATGATGAGGGGTGGTGCAATGGATGGGGGTCGTGTAATCGCTTAAACGACCAGGAGGGATGTTCGTTTGAGTGGGAGTTATGTTAGTTATTTTCTAAAATACTATAACTCAAAATTATTATGAACAAAGTCTTATGTTGTTGCAAATTGCATTGTAGATGTCTCGCCCCTCGTTTAACCTAGGTCTGTTCCTTGAGAAAGAAAAGCTTAAGACCAATGGGTCAAACTTCATGGCCTGGTTCCGCAACCTGAGGATCCTCCTCACTCCCCATAGGGTGGCCTACGTCATTGAGGCCGCCATAGGTGACCCTCCTGCAGATGATGCCTCTGAGGATGAGAAGAAGGTCTTCCAGACCCGATCGGAGGATTCTGCCTTTGTCCAGAGTGGCATGCTCTACGCCATGGAAGCCGACCTGCAGAAGCGCTTTGAGAAGATGAGCGCCTTTGAGATCATTTCGGATCTTAAGGCTGTCTTCGCGCCGCAGGCTAAGGCTGAGAGATATGAGGCTTCTGAGCTTTTCTTCTCAGCCAAGATGGAAGAGCATAGCAGTGTGAGCGAGCATGTAGTCAAGATGTCTGGCTACGTTCAACGCCTGAATGCTCTGGAATGCAAGATTCCCGATGAGCTGGCGATTGACAGGGTGTTGCAATCGTTGCCACCAAGTTACAAAGGCTTCGTCATGAACTACAACATGCAGGGCATGGCTAAGTCCCTGGGTGAAGTGTTCGTGATGCTCAAGACTGCTGAGGTAGAGATTAAGAAGGAGCACACGCTGTTGATGGTCAACAAGACCGTTGATTTCAAGAAGTCCGGTGGCAAGGGAAAGCAGAGCTGAAAGTCCCGGAGGGAGGCAAAGTTGGCTGCCAAGCCCAGGACTAACAGGTCTGGTCCCAGAACTAGCGTGGAGTGTTTCTACTGCAAGGGGAAGGGTCACTGGAAGCGCAACTGCCCCAAGTATCTGGAGGATAAGAAGTCTGGCAAGACGGTCGACAAAGAGCAAGGTATATTTGATATACATGTTATAGATGTGTACCTTACATCCGCCCGGAGCAATACGTGGGTATTTGATACTGGTTCTGTTGCTCATATATGTAACTCTCAGGAGGAGTTACGGAATAGAAGGCGGCTGGCGAAGGACGAGGTGACGATGCGCGTCGGCAACGGATCGAGAGTCGACGTGGTGGTTGTCGGCACGCTCCCTCTGCATCTACCATCGGGATTAGTTTTGGTTTTAAATAAATGTTATTTTGTGCCATCCTTGAGTGTAAACATTATAAGTGGGTCTTGCCTGTTACAAGACGGTTATTCATTTAAATCAGTGTCAAGCAATTGTGCTATTTATATGAATGATATCTTTTATGTTGATGCTCCCGAGAATAACGGTTTATTCTTGTTGAATCTCGATCGTAGTACTCACATCCATAACATAGAAGCCAAACGAATTAAGTGTAGTGACGATACCGCCATGTTTTTGTGGCATTGCCGTCTTGGTCATATTGGTATAAAGCGCATGAAGCGACTCCACTCCGATGGACTCTTGGACTCGTTGGATTTCGGATCCCTCGATACGTGCGAACCATGCCTCATGGGAAAAACGACCAGGACACCGTTCAAAGGTTTCGTTGAACGGGCGTCGGATTTGTTGGGGATCATACATACAGATGTGTGTGGACCGATGAGCGTTTCGACACGCAATGGTTATCGTTACTTCGTCACCTTCACTGATGACTTGAGTAGATACGGTTATATCTATTTGATGAAACACAAGTCTGAAACGTTTGAAAAGTTCAAAGAATTCTATAGTGAAGTTGAGAATCAACTTAATAGGAAAATCAAGCATCTCCGGTCCGATCGCGGTGGAGAGTACTTGAGTTTTGAGTTTGGCACACATCTGAAAAGTTGTGGCATAGTGCCCCAACTTACGCCCGCCGGAACGCCGCAACGTAACGGTGTGTCCGAGCGACGTAATCGTACTCTACTGGATAGTGTTCGATCTATGATGTCTCTTACCGATTTGCCAGTGTCCTTCTGGGGTTATGTGTTAGAAACAGCCGCATTCATTTTAAATAGGGCTCCGTCCAAGTCCGTTGAAACGACACCGTATGAATTATGGTATGGCCAAAAGCCTAAGTTATCGTTTCTGAAGGTTTGGGGTTGTGAGGCGTACGTTAAGAAACTACAGCCCGACAAACTCGAACCGAAGTCGGAGAAAGTCGTCTTTGTAGGATATCCGCGGGAAACCGTTGGGTACACCTTCTACAACCAAGCTGAGGGCAAAAATTTTGTCGCGAAGACCGGTACCTTTCTAGAGAAGGAGTTTCTCGCGAAAGGAGTAAGTGGGAGGAAGGTAGACCTCGATGAAATCGTTGATCCTGAACTCGAGATTCCGAGTGGCGCAACAGAAGCAATTCCGGAAACGTCCTCCGTGGAAGGAGTGGGAGAAACTGTCGAGGAAGATGTTCTACCTCGTAGGTCTGGTAGATCTCGGATCCCACCAGAATGGTATGGCAACATGGTTTGCACCGTCATGCTAGTCGAGCAAGACGAACCTACGAACTACAAGGAGGCGATGGAGAGTCTAGAGTCCGAGAAATGGCTTGAAGCCATGAAATCCGAAATAGGATCCATGTATGATAACAAAGTGTGGACTTTGGTGGATATTCCCGAAGGGCGCAAGGCCGTCGAGAATAAGTGGATCTTTAAGAAGAAGACTGATGCTGATGGTAATGTGACCGTCTATAAAGCTCGGCTTGTCGCAAAGGGTTTCCGACAAGTTCATGGAATTGACTACGATGAAACTTTTTCACCGGTAGCGATGCTTAAGTCTATTCGGATTTTGTTAGCAGTAGCTGCCTACTATGATTATGAAATCTGGCAGATGGACGTCAAAACGGCCTTCTTGAATGGAAACATTGAGGAAGAGTTGTACATGGTACAGCCGGAAGGTTTTGTCGATCCAGGAAATGCTAACAAGGTGTGCAAGCTTCAGCGATCCATCTATGGATTGAAGCAGGCATCTCGGAGCTGGAATCTTAGCTTTGATGAGGTAATCAAAGGTTTTGGATTTATCCAGAATGTGGAAGAGACCTGTATTTACAAGAAAATGAGTGGGAGCTCGGTTGTGTTCTTAGCATTGTATGTTGACGACATATTGCTAATAGGGAATGATGTGGAACTTCTGAATAGCGTGAAGGAATATTTAAACAGTAAGTTTTCCATGAAGGACTTAGGAGAAGCTGTGTATGTTTTAGGCATAAAAATCTATCGTGATAGATCAAGGCGCCTATTAGCACTAAGTCAGAGTACTTATCTTGATAAAATACTGAAGCGTTTTCATATGGAGAAGGCAAAGAAGGGTTCTCTGCCGGTTATCAAGAATAAGATATTGCGTAAGGCGCATTGTCCGGTGACGGAACTAGGTAAGGCCGAAATGACGAAACATCCTTATGCTTCAGCCATAGGATCGATCATGTATGCAATGTTGAGTACTTGACCGGATGTGGCATTAGCTCTAAGTTTGACAAGCCGGTTCCAGAGTAATCCTGGAATGCCGCATTGGGTAGCTGTTAAGAGCATTCTTAAGTATCTCAATAAGACAAAGGAAATGTTCCTTGTGTATGGTGGCTGCGATGAAGAACTAGGCGTAACGGGTTACGTAGATGCAAGTTTCTGCTCAGACCCCGATAACTGTAAGTCACAGACAGGTTACGTGTTCAAGGTGAATGGAGGCGCCGTGTGCTGGAGAAGTGGGAAGCAACCCATAGTCGCACAATCTACAATGGAGTCGAAGTACATTGCTGCCTGCGAGGCCGTGAATGAAGCTGTGTGGCTGAGGAAGTTCGTCATCGAACTTGGAGTGTTCCCGAGCGTGCAAGACCCCGTGATCCTCTTCTGTGACAATACGGGTGCCATTGCGAACGCCAAGGAGCCAAGGTCTCACTCCACCGCCAAACACATTCTCCGACGCTTCCACGTGATACGTCAGTACGTACAAGGAGGCGATGTGAAGATTTGCAAAGTGCATACGGATCTGAATGTGGCAGATCCGCTGACAAAGCCTCTGCCGCTTGATAAGCATGAACAACACCAGTTAGCTATGGGTGTTAAGCTTTTACCAAGTTGTAATCTAGATTAAGTTGTACTCTAGTGCAAGTGGGAGACTGAAGGAGATATGCCCTAGAGGCAATTAATAAAGTGTATTCTTTATCATATCTCGTTTGTTCATAATAGGTTTTTGTGTCATGCAAGAACCGTATTAAGCGGAAACATTAATGCGGGTGTGATACGTAAACAACCAGGTCCCTAGTAGCCTCTACTAAGACTAGTTTCGTTGCGCGATTGATGATCGAGGTTTCCCGGTCATGGGGCATGGCGCCGGTCGGCAATGAGAGTCATATCGCTGGAGAGCGATGTGATGGACATACCCATATTTGGAGAACGTAGTCGTTACGCCTTTGACCGTGAGATCAACTCTTATTGATATTCCCGGAAGATACTTTGATTGCACCAAACGTCGTATCTTATTTAGTATGACAATAACGGTGATACTTTTGGGTATCGGAAAGGAGTAGTTGAGACGAGAGGTCAAGAGCGGGATTTGCCAGTCCGCATAGCAGGATAGATACTCTCGGGCCCACTCGGTGAGATCATGTCTAATGAGCTTGCAAGCATGTGACTAGGTCACGGAGACATGAGATCATGAACGAGTAGAAGATAGCGTCGTCGGTAACGAGGTCGGGATTAGGTATGGAGATATCTATGGAACGACGCTCGGACGTGCTAAGTATCGCTATGGCAAAAGGTCTAAGATTTTACGTTCAGGTTTGATAGATGAAAGTCATTCGTTATATCTCAGGGATTAATTCATGGGGTCCAGGCCTACGAGTTAGTCGTTGATCATTGAGGAGTCTTGATCATACCTGATATTATATCGAACCGCTAGGGTAACACACTTAAGGGGTTTCGACAAGACAACCGAAAAGGAAGGAGATCACCGGGAGCGTCCCGGGAGAGGTCCGATGGAGATCGGGCAGCGCCGAAAGAGTTTTCGGAGGTAGGAAAAATTATATATATTATGTTTGATATTAATTAGTGTTATTAATATGCAAATATGATTTTATATATTTATTTTCGAATTTATTAAGGCAGATTTCCCTAAATGGGCCTTCCGGACGAAAGAAGGCCCAAGAGGGGAAAATTTCCAAGGGGAATTCGGTGGGGGCCAGGAGGGGCTGCCCCAAGTGGGCCAAGGGCCCACTAAGGGGGCCGACGCACCCTCCAGAGACGCACCAGACATGTGGGATTAGTCCCACATTGCCTGGCTGGCAAGGTAGGCTCCCCCTGGGAGCCTATATAAGAAGGGGCACCCCCAGCCTTTTAATTCACCAATTAATTCCCGATTTCTCTCTCGATCTCGTGGTTCCCAAGTTGGAGCCGCGCCGAGCAGAGCAAGGGGATCTCCTCCACCATAGCCCGCTGCCGCGCTGCTGGTGTTCCGGTCCAAGTCTTCCGCTGCTCGTCCTGGACTGGAGCTTCGGAGGCCGTCGTCTCCACCGTACGTGTGCGACTCCCTGCGAGGTGCTGCGCTAGCGGTACTTGGAGGCCTGCTTCCTCTACACGACCTTGAGGTCAGCTTCGTCGGTCTGCATCGACAACGTTTGTGCGGGAACGTAATCCCCCCTTTCGGTCTACAAGGGTACGTATTCCGATCTCCGTTCGTACTACTATATCTGCATAGAATAGATCTTGGCATGCTTTTAGGATATCGTCGGTAGGAATTTTTTTGTTTTCTGCACACGATCCCCTTCAAAAACACATACCCCACATCAAAGTCAAACCCTAACCTCATGCGATGCGCCGCCGCTCCCCGGAGACATGCCCTCAGGCGACATGGAGGTGAGTGAGTCCGGCGAGAGCCCGGCAATCCATCTGGAGAACCAGACAGTTTGTTGTTTACACGACTTTGGCGGGTACCCGGCGGGTGTCGGGTATGGGGAAAATCTATACCCGTAGGCGGGTACGGGTACGGGTAACAGGGAGCGGGTAGAGGTGCGGGTACGGGTATGGGGATGCCGTACCCGCACCCGAACCCGGCGTGTGCCATCCGGAGGATTGGGCCACTCGCTGCAATTATAATTGCCGCGCTCTATTTACTCGCACTTTATTTATCTTTTATATCAAAGTCTACTGAAAACTTGTCTGCTAGTGTTTACAGTGAATTCCTCATCAAAACCACTTATCAACACATTCTGCTCCTCATTGGGTTTGACATTCTTATTTATCGAAAGTACTGCGATACACCCCATATACTTGTGGGTCATCAGCTACTACCTGGGGTGGCCTAGTGTTGTTCCACGAGGGAATTAAGGTTGGTGCCGACGCCATAGAGGGTCCGTGGAACCCCTGATCAACGGAGTCGATAGTATGATACTCTCCACTAAGAAGTGTTTTCATGAGAAACAATAGATTATGTCTCAACCTCGCTTGCCAAAGCGTATGCTCCCGTGCGTAACTAAGTAACTACAGAATACTATATGGTATTATGGTGAATTATTTATTGATAACCTTAAGTGCACTTATCATTGTGAATATCAAATTGAAATTCTACTGAACGAAACAAATCTAGCAATTGCAATGGCCGCCGACTACCCCATCATACCAATGTTGACGGGCCTTGTGCCCCCAGTCCGACGAGCATTTGTTCTTGCATGACCATTTGGTGCAGAACATGATCTGAGTGTGAATCGATTCGCAGTTCTCTGCGTACCACATCCAAAAATAATAAAAGTCAGACCATAATAGTTAGCAATTGATCATGGTGAAATAACATGTTACTCCATTGCATACAAGTCAGAAACAGTGAAAGACCTCAGTGACATACAATTAATATGCATCAACATCATATTTAAGAATTTGATGTTAATATTAACTTGAAATTTTATATAGATATTTCTAGGTTAATCCATTGAAATAAGTTTGTGCCCTAGGAATTCAATTTCAAATCAACAAAAAAGAGAACACACCTGCAGTCGCAATGCTTCCAAACAAAATAGTCACCACCAGAATATAGGTGAAGGTATACCTTGCATCCATTCTTGAAGTCTACATCAAACATATGCCCAAGAGACTATTTATAGTGGAAAATGATATGGAATGACTTGCCATGCTAGTGTTGTAGAGAAATGTACAAAACACTCCATCTAAAAGATATAGTGACCAAGTAGAAAGGGGTGGTCCTAGCAAGGGACACACTGACAATATATTAATTCAAAAAGATATGGAATGACGTTCCTTCTCTAACCTTCTAGAGAAAGAAACAAAATAGTGTATCCAAAAGATATTGTGACCATGTATATCACAATGACGTTCCCTACGAATCTCTAACCTTCAAGAGATTCGTAGGGACAATATATGAAATCAAAAGATATGGAAAACATAAATCCCAGTTAGAGATTCGTAGGGACAATATATAAAATCAAAAGATATGGAAAACATAAATCCCACTAAATTTCTATATATGTAAATATATATAGGTGTATCCATAAGATCTTATTACAATATATCTACAAGTGGCCTCCAACAAGAGCCAAAGGGAAATACCTATTAGGAACAAAAAGTGACCGTCAATGAGAGACAAAAGGGAAATATCTATTACCCAAGGGACGAGTATACACATTGTTTAGGCACCTCATTGCTATAGAGAGCCCCCCTATCTGAATCCGACAGCGACCCAAAAGGATTGTGGTCCCAGCACTGGACATAAATGGAAAGGAACTCGCACTAGTACATATTGAGCAATTTAAGTCCATGTGATAGCACAGGTGAGCAATCTTACATGTGTGTTATCCCGTATTGTTTTCGTTTCAAAATTATAGACTGCACGAGCCCTCGAACGACGTCCACGGGTCTACGGTTCGGATACATTTTTGTTTTCCAATCGTGTGTGCTATATCGCAAATAATAACATGATTTGCATTCTTCTGCGGTTTCACACACGAGTTAAGTCCACTCATCTTATGCAATCTCAATTGCCTCGTCGGCTTCGGTTCGACGTTGTACATAGGTAACTCTTGGTAATTGATCTTGAAATGGTGCTGGTACTAACTAAGCCAATCAATCTTAGGATAAAAAAGACCCATTGGACTGAAAATCCATTCATGTGCGCTACAAGAGTTGTTAGCATCATACCATTACTTTACAAATTCAATTGTGAAAAAACACTACCTTACGTTTCAATCGCAGAAAACCTCATGTTTTGCTCGGATAGTTGCAAAATGCATTGATTATCAATTGAACGTGAATCGACGGCAAAACTAACAATCGAGACTCACCCGTTGACGTGGTGCTACTCTTCGACTACCCCCCGGTGAGACTACCTGGATCACGCCAAGACTGCGAAGGCCCAAGGAAGGCCCAGGAGGGGTATCGTGTGGTATAGTTCTAATCGGTTAGGTCATACGACTCTTACCATATCTGTAATCGCCATCGGCACCGTTCACCCGAGACCTAGCCTACCTATAAAGCCTAGGAGGGTTGCTCGTCCAGGAGGACACGCTGATAGTCGCCACCACAAACCCTAGCAAGATCGTCATCTCGCCATTGCAACCACTACTCTGCCATCAATACCAGACAAGCAGGAAGTAGGGTGTTATCCTCCGGGAGCCTGAACATGGGTAAACGCCTTGCTTGTCAGCCGTCATGATCACCAACGCTCATCTCTCTCCCCTCAATCAACCCGGGGTGGACAACACTGGGATTTGCCGAGTTACACCCTCGTCAATTGGCGCCGTCTGTGGGAAGAACGAGCGTTGGAATCATGGTCGCACCGGCTCCATCAGCGAAGAAGATCGACGTCTGCATCATCCAGGAGCCAATCCGCTTCGGCTCCTTCGAGTACATCTTCCACCCGCCGGCCCACCGCTCGGTGTACGCCGATATGTACGAAGGTATACGCATCACCTTTGGTACCATACACTGCTTCGTAGACAGTCGCGGAATATTCAGGTCCATGGCGACCGCGCCATGCGCGGCGACGACACCCGCATCTACCACCATCGTGCCGCCCCCGCCGTCATCTACCGCAAAGATCGCATCTACCGCGACTGCGAAGATCGCATCTTCGGCTGATCAATCCGCATCTACGTCGACTACGTCAACTACCTCGGCGACTGCCATGCAGATCGAGTCTACTTCGACCGTCTCGATCGCATCGCTGGCGAAACCAAGATCTACAACAGTTTCGACTGCGTCGACCGCGTCTACGCGTGCGACCAGGGTCGCGCTATCGTCAGCCGCGTCACGCACATCTTCATGGACTCACCAAGTCTTCCCCGAGCCAATCGCACTCGCTCCGGCGACTGCAAAGTCGCCCTTCGTGTACGCGGCAGGGACCGTAGAGTTCCGGGAAAGGGGACACAGCGGTGATTACGCTGCTTATCACGTTGCAGCGATTTTTGATCCCGAGCAAGGCTCGGATGATGGAAGCAGCCGCGGCAGCGTCCACACCCCTACCCAAGTCTACCCAACGCAAGTCTTCATGGCCGGCATGGTGCCGCCAGAGAACAACGACGAACCCGCGTATCCACTGGAAGTGGCCATGCCCGACCAGGTGACGCGGCTCACCATCACGCGTGACATGGTGATCAGAGCTATGAAGCACGTCGACGACGGCACGTTCCCACCACCCGACGCACCTCGGGATGATCAGCTGGCAGTCCAATACTTGCTACGAAAGGAAGGAGAATGAGTTCGCACGGAAAAAGCCGAACTCCTTCGGCGCAAGAGGGAAGCTGACGCATCAAGCGCCAGGAGGGACGTTTACTCGTTTACCTCCTCCACGGAGGTCAACCAAGGAGCGCGGCGCCACAGAGCTCGCGTGCCCCTTATGAAAGAAGTCGATCGAGCCAGGGTCACCCGCAACCTCGACTCGTCCTTCGTAACCGAGGATGAAAACGGGATACCCATTCCCAAAACGGCCAACGCCGCTACCATGGCAGTCGAAACATACCTGCGGCTCACGCAGCCACCGGTGGGTGACGCGCGCGCCCTTCTCCACAAACAACAGATCATGTCCATGAAGGCAATAGAGGACGCCTTGTCAAACAAAGTGCCAAGTAACCGGGCACGAGAGGAGCGAGAACACCAAGCCCGCGAGCCGGCAACACTAGATGGCCCAGCAGCAAGGCCAGTACGACAGCCGCAACCAGGCGAAGACCTTCACAACGTCATCGTGCAAAGGACGGTGGACCGCAACCGCACCCAGCGTACGACTGTCACGACAAACCTGGACGATCAAGCCGACCGCAACTTTGAGCCGTGCGGCGCCGCATGCTTCAGCTTCAACATACGCGACACCCGCATGCCCAAAGGCTTCAAGCTAGCAGCAGGAACACCCAAGTATGACAGGAAACAAGACCCACGCCTTTGGCTCGAAGACTACCTCATCGCCTGCACCTGTCAAGGCGGAACATCGACCACGGCGATGCAGTACATCCAGCTCATGCTCACGGATTCAGCACGCGGGTGGCTCACTAGCCAGGCTCTCCTTCAAAACCTGGGAGGAATTTCAAGATACTTTCATCAAAATTTTCCTTGGAACGTACGCGAGGCCGGCAATCTACATCGAGTTGCAAGCCTGCAAGCAAGGAAGAGATGAGTCGCTCCGATCATACATCCGACGGTGAACACTTCTCCGCAACACTATGGAAGTCGTCTCAGAGGATCGGGTGATGGATGCCTTCATGCACGGTGTCTCCCGCCGCGACCTCCGCGAAGAGTTCGGTAGGCTTTAGCCGAAAACCATGATAGATCTCATGAAGATAGCCAACCAGTGGGCGGAAGGAGAGGACTACGTCCGCGACAACTCCCCGAAGAATGAAGCCGGAACAAGTAACTGGCGAGATGGACGCCAGAAGAAGAAACCACATTTCACCAACCTCGACTCGATCGAGCTAGTAGCGGCGGGATATCAAACCCCCCGCGATGACGCGCGCGATAGCAATCGCCAATATGATCAAGGTCGCCAATACAGTCGCAGCAGTGATCAAGGTCGACAATCCGACCCAGGACAGTACAACCGCATCGGCGGCAGCATCAACCGCAACGACGGAGGCCAAAAACGCGAGTGGAGACGCGCGTTGACCCTAGCCAAGGAGTTGGCGCAACCTTGCAAGCACCACATGTTCTGCAACCCGGAAACGGTCAAATGGGGCGCCAACCACTTGTTGAAAGATTGTCGTAAAGCACGCAAGATCTACGAGGCCATGCAGCATATCATCACTCCTACGCCGGCACTGCAGCCAGCCCCGCAGGTTGCCATTCAGGCAGCACCCGCGAACAAATCCCTAGCACACGCGGCGGGTGAAGGAGATATGCCCTAGAGGCAAATAAATAAGTAGTATTTATTGCATTATCTCATAAGTTTATAATAGGTTTGTGTATCATGCTATAACTGTATTAATCGGAATTATTGATACACGTGTGATACGTAGACAACCAGGTCCCTAGCAAGCGTCTATATGAGCTAGTCCATTGGGCAATAGTTGATTGAGATTCTCGATCAAGGACAATGACGTCGATTGACAATGGGGTCATCTTGTTAGTTGAATAAGGTGATGGACATACGCAAAGTATTGCAATAAGATCGTATTACGATGTTTGTCATTTGCAATAGATAAGAATATGATAGCTTATTCCTTAGACCGTGAGACCGTACTTATTGATGCTTCGTAGGGGTGCTTTGAGAGCATCAAACGTTGTGTCTTATATAGCATGACAATAACGGTGTCCATCTTGGGTAGTCCGAAAGAGCATCGAGACGTAATGATCAAGAGCGGGATTTGTTCATTCTTGTAATGGAAAGATACTCTGGGCCCACTCGGTGAGGTTACATCTATATAGTTGCGCAGCTTGTGACTAGGTCATGGAGATGTAATATCACAGACGAGTTAATAACCTTCATCGGTAACGAGATACAACAAAGACATCGGTATGTCTACGATCATATCTCGGACAAGGTAGTGTCGCAGAAACAAAGGGAATGAATATCATGTTTATGGTTCAACGAAGATATTCATAGAATGCACAGGGGTCGTCATATACTTCCAGGTATCCCTGACGGTCATTGGTGAGCGGAGTGTCTCAACCATGTCTGGAGTGTTCTCGAACCGTAGCGTAACAAACTTAAGGTCTTAGCGACACTAGGAGATAAGTTCTGGAATATTATAGGTGTTTGTTGGAGAGAGAGAAATGATCCGGAACTCCTTCCGGTGGTCCGGAAGGAGTTCCGGGTAGGTCTGGAATGGTTCCAGGAATGTCCGAAAGTTGTTCGGGTGGTTCCGAAATAGTTTCGGAGTCATGGGATATTGAATTATATATAAATATATTAATTATGAATTAATGGGATTTTTATATTAATTTAATATTAATTAAATAAAGGAAAAATGGGGCTCCCACCTACATGGGCCCTAAGAGGGCCCAAGAGGGGGAGCCGCACCAAGCAAAGGGGGCTTGAACCCCCCCTAGTCCGAGTTGGACTAGGAGAGGGCAAGGCCCATGGGGGGTTCGGCCGAACCCCCCCTCCCCTCTCCTCCTTTAGTCCCACATGGGGGAGCCAGGGGGTTTGCACACCCCCTTCCCCCTTTATATACCAAGGCATATTAATTGGATTAATTCATTGGAAAATACAATTAATTGTATTGTAGCCCGGGCGAGCTGTTTCTCCGCCCGTTTTGCCCCCTCTCTCCACCTAAGCTATACCGCTGGGCACCGGTTCCCTGCGGGATTCCAAATAAGATCTACCCCTGCGATTTCAGCTGGATCTGAATGATCGGGGGTTGTCGCTAAGCTCCGTATGTTTGTGAGTGCTCGGAGGTAACTCTTTTGAGGAGCCTGGGCAACGTCGTCTCGCCTCTGCAGCCGCCGCGCCGCCTCCCCCTCTGCCGCCGGCGCACCACCCCTGGTGCCGGCGCCCCGCCTTCTTCCGCCCGACGCCCGTCGACGCAGATCATCGTCGACACCCCGGCGTCATCGACTTCATCATCGCGGCAAGTTCTCCGCGACCTTGAGGTCGGCTACGTACGACTTCATCGTCAACGCTTGTGCGGGAGCGTAATCCCCGCTATCGGTCTACATGGAGGTAATGTAACCCGTTCCGCCACCGTTATCAAATGTACTAGATAGATAGATCCTGGCTAGTTAGGGTTTCGTACGCTAGAAAAATTATTGTTTTCTGCACCGTAACCCCTTCAGTGGTATCAGAGCCGATCTATGCGTAGTACTGCTGGTACGGTTAGAAATCATGTTGAATGAGGGCGTCTTTCTTATATTTGCTACCCTCTAGCGTGCACTTGCGATGCCTTCGGTATTGAGTTGATGAAGCGGCCCGTACCGACTTTACGCGTACGCTTACGCGAGACTGGTTCCACTACTGACATACGGCTTGCACCGTATCTGTGGCTGGCGGGTGTCTGTTTCTTTCTCTCTAGTCGGCAAAGCATTTTCAATGGAGGGCCCGAAAGGGATGCTTAAACATGCAATTATACGATCGACGTTGTGGTAAAAAGTTCGTAGGTAGGGAAGCGATTCTCTTACGAATAAGCCTATTTGCCACGTAAAACTTGCAAAACTAAATAAAGCTAGAGGCGTCTAACTTTGTTTTGCAGAGGCGTTATTTTATGTGACATGGTTACGGTAAGTTTTGATATTACTCGTACTGTCGGAGGCAATGGAGGGCTCTGTAGACTCGGAGCCATGCCGGGGCGCCGGGGGCCAGACACATGGCGCCATGAAGGTCCAGGCGCATCGACCATGTCACATCGCACTTCATTGCATCATTATTGTGTGCTGTTGTGTGTGCATCCTATTTATTGCTTATATGCTAGATATACAACGGTAGCATCATAAATAAGATGATCCCTAACAAATACCAAAATTGTGTTCTCCCTCGTTGCGCACCACCAAGAAAGTTCTACGTTATGAGGCAGGCCGTGATGATCGGGTGTCACACATCTCGTCGTTCGCATACAGTGGGTGTAAGCCATGTTGCACGCGCAGGGTCTTCGAGGTTTGATTGGCGAGCCTAGCATATCCAGAAATATGGCCTCGGAACACGGGAAGATCGAAAGATCGAGCACGAGTCACAGAGTTGTTGTGATCGACATTTTATGTCCACCTTTGAAGCTATGCTGCCGGCCGTGATGATCGGGGGTGGTGTGGTGGATAAGGGTCGTGTAATCGCTATTATTATTTTTTTAGAGATAATAATCTTGGTGTGGTGTGTTTTAGATAATGAGATTATAAAAATAAAACTCACCTACATATTATAAACTTTACCTTACCTCTTTTGCGATCACATCTGTAGACTACGCAACTATACTTCGGTTACTTCCTCAAGAGCCCGGATGCTACCTTAGAAGCCGACGGGTCCAACTTCATCAGATGGTACAAGGGTTTTAGAAACATTCTCGAACACAACAACATTCTATATGTTCTCGATGAACCGTTAGGAGAAGGACCAGAAGATTCTGCTAGCGAGGAGGAGGAAGATGATTTCCGTAGGCGTCGAGACATATTCATTGAAGTGGAGATCACCATGACCGTATGCCTGGCACCCGAGTTGAAAGAGTTGTTTCGACGCAAGGAGCCAAGCGTCATGATTGATGCGATAAAAACACACTTCGGGGATGAATTAAAGCGTGAGCAATTCAGGCAGCTTAGAATGTTCCAGACCATTAACATGGAGGAGCATACCTGTCTGAAGACACATTTGAAGAGATTGAATGACATCTACTTCCAGCTGACGATGGTCTTCGATTACTGGATGGCGGATTCTTGTGCCATTCGTACTGTCCTGATATCTCTACCTCCTAGCTATGAGAAGCATGTGCGCAAGTACATTTTGAAGGCCGATGATATGAACTTCTACAAGTTTGTGTCTGAATTTAAATCTCTGAAAGTTGATTCCATCGAAGGAGAGATCTTTGATGCTACAGGTATATATTTTATATATACAGAATTATGAATTCGCCTCTTGATATATGATGAAGTATTTGATACTTGTTCTGTTTGTAAAACAGGTCCTAATTATCACATATATGCGGCGCAGTTTGATGTGACCTGGCGCTGAAGCTGGTGATCAAGGAGTTGATGGCCATTTGGTGTTCACGTCCTCAAGTTATCATAGTTATCATTAATAGTTTTTGATAAGATCTTTTGTAATAGTGAGCGAGTGTGTGTGTCTTGATTGTTGCAAGACAAAGTTATTCATGTAATAAGACAAGTTCAGTTGTTTTATGTTATGGAACAAGTCAGTTGTTTTATATTATGAATAAAGATTCCACATCTCAGTTACATTGATTGTATGATAAGTGTTCATAATTGTAGAAATGATGAAATAGCGTGTCCTATGAATAAGAGTTCTATTACTAGAACAAACACCATCGAATTTAGTCATAAAGGCAATGAAAGAAGTAATGGATAATTTTGGTCCATTTAAGTATTTCGAGTGCCAAAATTGATTAAGTTTGAAATGCAGTATTGAAGTTGCAATACTAGAGGAAATTGATTGAGAGTCATTTTTAATGATTAATCAATGGTGTTATTGCATGATCCGAATTCTTCCATGATTTTGGTAAATAGGAGTATTTGCCCGATAAATTGTGGAGTCTGAAATTAATTTGATAATAGATCAAATGGGGTTTTTCAGAAGAAAGATTAGTGAATATTGTATTCACAAAATTCGATCAAAGGACAACATTTTTGAATTATGGTTTCAACATAAAAGACGTGTGGAAATTTGTTTCACAATATTATAATGTCATATATAGTGATATGTGGGGAATTATAATCATGCTCTATTTTAAATAAAGTGTGGTCTGTCAGAATCAGTCTTAGAAACTCCTAATGTGTTCGAAACATTATAGTCGATGTCCACTTTAGAAAATAGATATTTTTCTCAACAAGAATTCGTAGGATCGACAGTAGTGTCGACATGTATATGATTATGCGATAATTCGGAATATACATGAGTGGTTCTTTGTAGATTGCTCACATTGGATGAGAGTGTATTCCAAAACCAAATAGAAACAAAACTTAGTTTGTTGTCTATGTAATTCCGAGGAAAATATGATTTTTCGAATTATGGTTTATGGTTTGGAATTAGAAGATTGAAATAAGGTGTCAGACCTATGTTGGAAGGTGTTCCAAAGAGTATATGTCTGTTAATGAAAATTTGGTGATTAAGAGTGAGGGAGACTAGAAAATTGTTTTCTGCTTGCAATCCTCTTCATAAAGATCATAACATTTTCATGAAAGAAAATTCTAAATAAAGTGCTGTTATATTTAATATTGCTGTCAAGTCACAGCACTGTATTAAGTGTTTCAGATCTTGTTGACAGATCAAGGTGCACTATATGAATACAAAGAAAGTTGAGAAAATATCAGAGTACGAACAAAGGCTTTTTGAGCCTGAAAATCCAAGTTACATTTGAATGGATTAAGAGAGTAATTGTTGCTGCAATACTTATTAGAGGAATAAGATTGTTTAATCGTCATATAAAGTGTTATATGAGAAATGTGACTATAAGAAAGACGCGGTAGCCTGTCTTGTCAAGAAATGTGTCTTGGACAAGTTCAAGTTTGTTGACTACATTTATGTAGACATGCTTGAAGTCTGAGGGATTTGTATTAATGTAATACTGTAGTTTGTATTAAACTCGAATTGATAATAGATCAATGATTTTGGTTTGACCAAAATGTCGATTTAAGTGGGAGTCAATGTTAGTTTACTCAGGTGGAATATGTAAAAAACATATTTTTGAGTGGGAGGTTAGGAACTCAAATATGTGGATAACATGTTTTTGAGTGGGAGCTCGTGTTCTCAAATATGTGGAAACATGTTTTGAGTGGGAGTCGAATTCATCTTGTGTAATTAACACATTGTGAAACTGTACCGATAGAATAGGATGAAGTTGTGAAACTATTTGAAAGTTAGTGTCTATTTTGAAATAGAACGAGAATTTTAAATAGTTAGTCGAGTTGTTTTGGATTATATCTGAGGAGTCAGAATAGAATCAAAAGGATGGTCCTTTGAAATCCAATTGATCATTAAGAGTAATGATGCATGAAAGTAATGGTTGTATGACATGTGGGTCTATTATGTAATATTAGACATCATACAGAAACCATATCATCTGCTCGATGAAATATAACCGATGTTCTTTGGAAGAAGAACAATTATAAAAGTAAATTTAGAATTTACTGGAAGTAGAGGTGTGTTAGTTGTTGGATTGATATTAGAGTGTAAAGTTTTCTACATTGGTGTGAAAGTATGTAGATATCGCGAGTTTGTAATTGTTTCAAGGGGCTCTCTATTGCTGAGTGTGTTTTTGAGGGCAGTTATCTGGTTAGTATAATCAGAGTAAGCGCTGGGAAACAGAAGTCTCACTTAGTTACGGTATTTGCATATATGTTGTTGAACAACATGGTGATATCAAGCAAGTTGATGTCAGTGAATCGCAAAAGCATGTATAATCATGGATTGTGCAGTAACACTCTTTCACAAGCAAGCATTATCAAATGATTCTTATTTTTTTAAGGGATTCTGATAAAGTAAAATGCAGCTAGTTTATTTGTACTCTAGTGCAAGCGGGAGACTGAAGGAGATATGCCCTAGAGGCAAATAAATAAGTAGTATTTATTGCATTATCTCATAAGTTTATAATAGGTTTGTGTATCATGCTATAACTGTATTAATCGGAATTATTGATACACGTGTGATACGTAGACAACCAGGTCCCTAGCAAGCCTCTATATGAGCTAGTCCATTGGGCAACAGTTGATCGAGATTCCCGATCAAGGACAATCACGTCGGTTGACAATGGGGTCATCTTGTTAGTTGAATAAGGTGATGGACATACGTAAAGTATTGCAATAAGATCGTATTACGATGTTTGTCATTTACAATAGATAAGAATATGATAGCTTATTCCTTAGACCGTGAGACCGTACCTATTGATGCTTCGTAGGGGTGCTTTGAGAGCATCAAACGTTGTGTCTTATATAGCATGACAATAACGGTGTCCATCTTGGGTATTCCGAAAGAGCATCGAGACGTAAGGATCAAGAGCGGGATTTGTTCATTCTTGTAATGGAAAGATACTCTGGGCCCACTCGATGAGGTTACATCTATATAGCTGCGCAGCTTGTGACTAGGTAATGGAGATGTAATATCACAGACGAGTTAATAACCTTCGTCGGTAACGAGATACAACAAATACATCGGTATGTCTACGATCATATCTCGGACAAGGTAGTATCGCAGAAACAAAGGGAATGAATATCATGTTTATGGTTCAACGACGATATTCGTAGAATGCACAGGGGTCGTCATATACTTCCAGGTATCCCTGACGGTCATTGGTGAGCGGAGTGTCTCAACCATGTCTGGAGTGTTCTCAAACCGTAGCGTAACAAACTTAAGTTCTTAGCGACACTAGGAGATAAGTTCTGGAATATTATAGGTGTTTGTTGGAGAGAGAGAAATGATCCGGAAAGAGTTCCGGTGGTCCGGAAGGAGTTCCAGGTAGGTCTGGAATGGTTCCAGGAATGTCCGAAAGTTGTTCGGGTGGTTCCGAAATAGTTTCGGAGTCATGGGATATTGAATTATATATAAATATATTAATTATGAATTAATGGGATTTTTATATTAGTTTAATATTAATTAAATAAAGGAAAAAGGGGGCTCCCACCTACATGGGCCCTAAGAGGGCCCAAGAGGGGGAGCCGCACCAAGCAAAGGGGGCTTGAACCCCCCCTAGTCCGAGTTGGACTAGGAGAGGGCAAGGCCCATGGGGGGTTCGGCCGAACCCCCCCTCCCCTCTCCTCCTTTAGTCCCACATGGGGGAGCCTGGGGGTTTGCACACCCCCTTCCCCCTTTATATACCAAGGCATATTAATTGGATTAATTCATTGGAAAATACAATTAATTGTATTGCAGGCCGGCCGAGCTGTTTCTCCGCCCGTTTTGCCCCCTCTCTCCACCTAAGCTATACCGCTGGGCACCGTTGCCCTGCGGGATTCCAGATAAGATCTACCCCTGCGATTTCAGCTAGATCTGAATGACTGGGGGTTGTCGCTAAGCTCCGTATGTTTGTGAGTGCTCGGAGGTAACTCTTTTGAGGAGCCTGGGCGACGTCGTCTCGCCTCTGCAGCCGCCGCGCCGCCTCCCCCTCTGCCGCCGGCGCACCACCCCTGGTGCCGGCGCCCCGCCTTCTTCCGCCCGACGCCCGTCGACGCAGATCATCGTCGACACCCCGGCGTCATCGACTTCATCATCGCGGCAAGTTCTCCGCGACCTTGAGGTCGGCTACGTACGACTTCATCGTCAACGCTTGTGCGGGAGCGTAATCCCCGCTATCGGTCTACATGGAGGTAATGTAACCCGTTCCGCCACCGTTATCACATGTACTAGATAGATAGATCCAGGCTAGTTAGGGTTTTGTACGCTAGAAAAATTATTGTTTTCTGCACCGTAACCCCTTCAGCGGGAGCCTTCCCCCAACAGCAGCAGCAGCAGCCGCAACATGAAGCCCAGCCAGTGGCACATGACGCGTACCCAGCCGCGCGGGGACAACTCAACATGATACAGAAGGGACACCCTTCAAACAGGGTACAAAAGCTCATCACCGCCAAGTCCTCCAAGCCACCACCTGCCCACGCGCAGTACCAAACTACCTGAGAGGGTCAGAGACACCGATCACATTCTCAAGGGCAGACCACCCGTCGGACGTACCTCGACCCGGGCACGCTGCCCTAGTAGTTGAAGCCCTGATCGGAGACTACAACCTGAAGAAGGTATTCATGGATGGAGGCAGCGGCATTAACATCATATTCGCCGACACCCTGAGAAGGATGAACAAGTCGACATAGAAGTTACCGGAGTCTGAGACCACCTTCCACGGCATAGTACCAGGGCAAGTAATCACGCCCATGGGAACGATCACACTCGACATCATCCTCGGCACACCCGAGCACTTCAGGAGAGGGTCAATCGACTTCGAGGTCGTCGACTGAAAGTCACAATACCATGCGATACTTGGGCGCCCAACCTTCGTCAGGTTCATGGCAGTACCTCACTACACCTACCTAATGCTCAAGTTGCCTGGACCCAAAGGCATAATTACGGTGCGGGGTGACTTCGACCGCTCCAACAGCTGCGACCGCGAGTTCAGCAGGATCTCTGAATTCTTCGGAGTTGATGGGGCAGAATTTTTTCAATTTGATGAGTTGGACCAGATATCCACTTGTCTTGGCAGCGAGGTGGAGGACGACAACGCCAAGTTAAGCACCGGTACACGTGCATCTTTTTTTTTATAGAATTTTGTTTCCCCAATCTCTTCACACACCTTCAAAAGGATGAGCAGAGACCCTGTCGCTTCTGAGATAGCCATGAAAATCATTCTGCTTGTACTTTCTCCGTCTATAAAAGGATATCTCAACTCTTGACGGAGTGAAGATAAGAAAGAGCTAAGAACATGGCGTAGAAGGAAGAACAATTCTGACCACTCCATAATCAACCCTTAATCTATCTATACCTCTTATAAACCAAAACCCCACTAACATGCATTAATTATTTTCTATCTCAACATGCTAGCTATTCGCATTATGCATTCTCTTATCCAACCAAATGTCCATGTCATCCCACTAATATTTATTAGAACCAATAGTATTTTCTTGCATGCAACATATCCATATCCATGTCATTTACTATCCATCATCCTATTGTCCATGTCACATATTTTTATCAACAATATCATGTTAACAAACTTTCCGTTTGACATTTGTGATATGTTGTATATTCTTTACACAAATTCATATCCATAGGTCTTACATCCCTTTATTCATATAGTAAAAAATTAAAAATTCAGAGTGTATTTCTAGTTGTCAATTACGACGGTGACACATACAAAAACTGCGGCATTCCGCAGCTAGTAGCTTTTTCGTCCAAATCTCATCCGCCGGACAGGCAACACACGCTATCTCGAGCCTCGACGAAACTGATAAGATTATCTTTTCTTCTATCATTCTTTTATTAGTGTCTAACCCAAAAAAACGTGTCGTAGGAGTATATATTTAGTGTTCCGTAACACAAAACGTGCCATATATGTACTACGTACCTGCTCCTAAATGAACTCGTCGTATAAACTGAAGCGTCTGGTGCTACCCGTTTGTATTTGTTTGTCCCAAGCAGGCCGCGTTCTCAAGATGAGATTAGCAGCATATTTTATGCAGTAAGTTCACGGTGCGTGCGTCCGGCCGGTCCTTAATTACGTCACATGACTAAATGACTAATGACCACTTCTCTGATAGATAACGATGGTGTGTCGACGATTCAGCAGCACTAATACGGAACTGTTAATTATACACGCCTTTGATCTTTCCACTGTCTTGAACAAATCAGCTCTCTGCCCTCCTCGCCCAGGCACAAGGAAGCTGCCGAGTGAATACCGATCGAGAGCTCATGTCATGCACGCGCGCGTGGTAGCCTAGCTCGATCTTACCATGCGCGGAAGCACATAAGAAACCCGCAGGTGCGTGGAAGCCGGCGCCGTACCTTCTTCTCCGATCGATGGTGACCGCGAAGGTCGATCTATCACATGACGAGCGTGCAGAGCTGAGCTGAGCAGGGACACACGCTTCTAACGAATGGAACAGCTTGGAGAAGTCAGCGAGCATGACGACGAGCTTCGAGCGGCGCCGCTCGTTCACAGACATCGTCCTCATCGGTTTTAATTTGGTGCAATGGATCTTGGGCTCTTGGCGCTGTCGCAGTCTCCAGCTACGGGTCCTTTATGGTTCGGTTCGGGGAACACGATTTGTGGGAGACAATAGGGACGTGGCACGTCGATCGGCACATGGTGCCTACCTCGCCGCTATGTATGCATAATATTGGGTTTCTCCGATTTGTTTGACTCGGTTTTATTTGTTCGTTATTACTCGGAGAAGATGAACTCTCCGATATTGATTGGATAACACTCGGGTAATGAAGCATGCTTAAACCTTACAAAATATTTACATTTAGAGAGGTCTTGACAATTATTTATAGCCCTTACTATATTCAAGCAGAGCGAGAACAAAAAAGATGACCACTGTGTCACGACACCTCGCTCGTGGTGTGATTTGCACTGATGATCAAAGACAAGGGCTGGTCTGATAAACAATTTGATGAATTTCGGTGAATCATACGAAGAAAGACTTATGTGCAGCTCCCTGATCAATCCTAAATGTACTATATTTTCCTCCTTTTACTAGTTGTGCTTTTGCTCGAAGAGTGGTGTAAATAGGCCAAATTTCATTCCATTACTTCCATTTGCAGGAAAGGGTGACAACGGCAAGGAATCTCCAAAATGCATTCTCACACTAGTTGGGCGTCCCCGACTTATCCTAGGCGTCCAATTGTGTTCAAAGATTCGTGATAAGTTTTTGCAAAATATTCTCTCCCTATATGGAAATTTTTTACCGTTAGGTTGTCATCGCATTCATGTCCTCACAACATTAAGAAGAAATTCATGAATGTTTTTGTAGGAATTTTTTTCCGTTACTTCCATTAGTTGGAAAGGCGACAAGTGTAAGGATTCTAGTACTCCAAGGGATATACGCATGCAAAAAAGGAAAAATAAGAAGGACTGAAATGCGGGACAACCACCGTCTTGTGCCAAAGCATTTTATTGTTGGAGAAGTTAAGAAATTCGTAATTATTTGGGAGGTTATGACATCAGCATTAGTGCTTCCCTGATCCATTGGACATAAATATTGCTCATATGCTTATAACAACCACCTTGGACTAGAAACTTCAAAGTTCACTTTCTTCCTCGTGATGGCCATAATGTTGGAGGTTCGAACACTACAGCCAACTCATCCAACCTTTGTTTGTGGAACTGTTACCCGTCATGTTCTCGTGAGGTTCTGATATGGCCGGGGAGCTTTTTGTTGCCCTTATTTCTTGGCACTCTTGGAGATTTCGACAAGGGGTCAGAACTTCTTACAACCTCTTATTCGTGGGACTCCAAAAATGAAAAAAAAAAGTACTGCCATATGGAAGGATAATGGAAGTGAAAACTAGTGTATAATAGAAGTTGTTTTTTTGCACCACATGAAAAATGCTCAAACTTTTACGGGTAGTGCATTGCGTAGTTATCATATAAATAAATATATTTTTCTCTATGAGGAGGGACACAAAGAAATATTGATCTTGATCATGTAAAACAAGCCAAAAAAAACACCATAGGAAATATTTATTTCTCCAAATTTTTTGTATGATTCGTTTGAACAAAATAGTCCCTTAAGAGTTGATTGTAGTAGCTTCTTTTGGGTTGGCATATATAGTGGTTCACTTGGTTTGTTTTTTCCGTTGACCCAGCAAAATGTAATGGAAAGATGGCATATACAGTAGGTGAAACCTATAGCACCACTTGTTTTTAGAGGTCCTTCGTTATCTAAGTTTGTCGAGATTTAACTTATATATGCAAGTCAATTTGTATTTTGAGCTGAACTGAAAGCGCGAGTTGCACGTTTTGCAAATTAACTAACTTTGACATCATCCAACGCGACATTAGATGAGCAAACAGTTTTGTAGGACCAATAAAAATCTGAAGTAGAACATGTGCTTGGGCAGCGGTCGGCACAGTGTGACCAAACGGGAAAGGCAGTGGTAGGGTCGAACGGCAAAATCTACCATCTTCTCCAAAGTCCAAACCAAATCGTCCAAGACGCGGTCAATCACCCTGCAGGTCTCATTACTTATCGATGATCTCTCCTCCTGTCCCATTCCATCTCCTCCGAACCTTATTTAAGCGTGCCCGCGGCGGCCGCGTCTTCCCCGACGACAGAGAAAAGATCACACCTGCACCACCCCGGCCAACCAAGTTCCCTCTTTTCCCCAACCCAAAGCTAAACCAACCGCAAAAGAAAAGCACTTCCCAGGAGGGAGGCAGGTGCGCGTCGGCCGCCGCTACAATTCAGCAGCCTCCTCCTCGCTCGCGGCCGCGCCCGCCCATGGAGACCGCGCGGCGGTTGAGATGAGATGGGCATGAGGTGCAAGCGGCACGCGTTCCAGGCCGGCGGCGGCGTCTGCGCCACGTGCCTGCGGGACCGCCTCCTCGTGCTCGCCGCCGCGCAGAACGACGCGTCCTCGCCGCCGCCGGCGCCGGCGCCGCATCACCCGTCCGCGGCTCCTCCTCCCGCGTCGGTCCCGGCGTTCCCGAGGTCCGTGTCACCCTACGTGTCCCGCAGGAAGTCCGACGCCTCGGGCGGCGCGCTCAGGAACCACCCGACCCTGCTCTTCTTCCGGACGCCGCAGGTCGGGCCCGCCGGCGGCGGCGCGCTCGAGGAGGGCGACATCGGGTACGTGAAGCCGCGCGCCGGGAGGTTCTCCGTGCTCTCCACGCTCTTCGGCAACCACCACCATCATCACAACCACAGCAGACCGGAGGAGGACAAGCAGGATCGCAAGAACCGTTCTTGGCTCGCCGGGATCATCCCGCGCCGCCGCAGGAAGCAGGCGCTGCCCCCTTCACCGCCGCCCAGGCGCTCCTGCCGCCGCGTGGTCAGCAACCGAGGGCTGTCGCCGGAGAGGGGCAGTCAAGAAGGAGGCAGTGGCGACGAGAGCACCTCGCCCGCCGCCGAGCCCCCGTGGCGGCCGTCTCCCTCGCCGATGCGCAAGACCCCATGCCGGCGCCGCCAAGGCCAAGCAAATGGGATGCCGTCGGGGCTGGCCTTCTGCCTCAGCCCGCTGGTGCGGCCCAGCCCCGGGCGCCGCCACCGCGCCGCCCAGCCGCCCGACTCCGGCACCTTCTCCTGCGAGCTCCGCCCGTCGCCGCTCCACAGCGCCTCCTCGGCCGCCTCCGTCCCACGCTGCCGTTCGAGGAAGCTCGCCGACGTCGGTCGCTTCCGGTGATCTTTTCTTCTTTCTTGTTTGTTAGTATAATCTTTTCTTCCCGCCCTCATTGTCAAAACTCCATCCCAATCACGACCCCGTCTTCTTAGCCTTGTTCGTGGATTGACGATCTGTCCATTTGTGAAGAAGATTTCATCATACAACTCCGTTGACATATACTCCTCCGATCCTAGTGGAGCAATAGTGTTTGATTACTTGTACAGTTAGCTGTCTGGTTTCGATTCGATTGGTTTGCAAATAATTCAAGTGACCCCCAATCCATCCTCTACTTTGATTGATGTTTCGGAATTAAGAATGAATAGACCCTGTGATGTGTACTCCACAGGGAATGCAATGCAAACCGAATTGAATGCTGTAGTTATGAGCGAGAGAGATCTGGCGAGGGAGAGAGTGGGTGATTAAAAGAAGGTTCTCGCTTGCCTTGTGTGTTGTGTTGTCCGAACGAACTCTGAAGTCTGAATCCTAGCCTACTGGCTACTGCAGCTGGATGCATCAATTCAATTCAATTGAATTCAATTCCATTTGGTCAGAGCTTTCACATGGAGGCAGCACATTCATATTGGCTCGCTCCATTACTCTTTTCGTTTGCTGGTGCACCAAACCGCACTAATGAACGATGACCTCCCAACCTCTTTGTTGGATGGATGCTCTGACCGGATTTATTGAGTATCTCTGGTCGTCACTTCACTTCTTGCACAGCGACCACAGGAGAAAAGAGAAGACGACCCCTGTTCGTTCACCACGTCTCGTCAAATGTCGAACTAACTAATCATCCCAAAGTTGACAGGGATTCGCCATGCTTGGAAATTGAAGAGTTTTGCAGGTGAAATGTCGGCTAACCTAACCACGACGTGGGGTTTGGGTGTGCGTGATGATGATCACGATGTTGCACTCGTTGTGGGCGCATCGTGGCTGGCTGGCCGATTAGGATGTGCGAACTTACCTTGTTTTTGTGCACTTGTGCTTACACGCTAGTGTTTAGAACAGGTACGGACGTACGTACGTAGTAGCACATTGTTTATGAGTTTGGATCCATCCTTTTGTAAACTTGTTCTTGGTGCCATCACCGTATCGAAACAAGTCGTAGCTAAAACGTTTGATAGCAACATCACAGTTCAGAACGGAGATAGATATATAAGTGCCACTGGTAGTGCATGGTACAATATGGCATATATGCGTTGCATCTGCGACATTAGGATACTCCCATCTCCCATTTGGCATTTCCACTGGGGCAAGTGGTTAGACTTTTCGATGTTTCTGTTTGAAATGGCGACAGATATTGAGACGTGGACTCTTAAAGAAAAGTACTTACATGGTTTCTCTTCATACTTTCATAGCATAATCTCTCCATCACCCCCGACTATTACGTTGAATAGTATGCTGGGTGGGTGCAGAGTTCGTTCGGATTCGCGTTCGGCTCCCTGGGATCCAACTTGTTCCACGTTCTGTATCCGAGACGCCAAAATCTAGGAATAGATCACTGCTGCTGCTGCTAATGATGATGCCCTAATCATCGATCCAAACCGGGATCTGTGCCACTGGGCGGTTGAAAGGTCAACCTGCCTTTGTCATCAGAGTAAAATAGAAAGGTCAGCCGCATGATAGATATGCTATGCCTCGATCTCCCGAGGTCCAAGGACTATTTGATTGATTGATTGGATGCGAATTATTCTCGAATTATTTGGATGAGGCGGCGGAACTGGAAGAAATACTACTAGTAAAATCCGCCGGTAGCTGGTTCAAAGGGCCAGCCGAGTCTAATTCCGTTAGCGCAAACAAGTAGGAGTATATATATATATACAGTACATAGATAAGAATTCACCCAAGGATTTGTTCTTAAGTTGATGAGTATGGTTGACCGGCCGTCATTCATTCTGTTCAAGTATCACGTGATCCCAAGGGAGACAAGGAACCCCGATCGTGACCGAAGAATGACCCGGCAACGGCAGCCGGGCCAGCTACTCAGCTATTACGCCATTGATGGCGTGCACTGTGGCGCTAGGCCCGGGGCAGGACCAGGCGGTGAGGTCGCCATTAGCATGTTCGATAGCTCCTCGCTTCGGAAGCAAGCCGCCGATCGGCGACCAAACAACCGGGAGCGCAGATCGGCGACGTGATCACGCAGGGCGGGTTGAGTGGACGCGTGATGATGGCGAGGAGGGAAACATGTCGTTGGGGCTTCCGCTCCAACGCCGGAAGTGGGCTAGATAGATAGTGCGTCGTGCGGTTGACCTCCGTGCTCGTGCTGTATTCGTTGCGGAATGCGATGCCAAAGCCGTGGTCTGTAATCATCTTGTTTTCTTTCCGCAGATGGTGGGAAGGTCGACGTATGGTATGGATCGCTGAAGCGAGCAGCGGTGAACCTTGTCGGCCGGGGCACTTCAGCTCCGGTCTCAGTGGGTGCTGCTCTATGTTTGATCGTTTTCCCTTCGCGGTGAAGGATGGACTGGTTGGGTGGGTGCGCTTGCTGCAACCAACTCATAAGGTTTCTCAGGTGTCGAGTGTGATGACCAAGGTTTTGGTTATTGGTAGGAAAAAAAATTCCGAGGGGGTTGAGAGATTTCCCTACCGTTAACCAAAACCATGGTGGTGACTGAGATGTAAAGCGCTTGACTAGGGTTTTGCGTGTTGTGTGGGTAAGAGCATCTATGGTAGATACACTATAATCCCAAGACAAAAAACCAGTTTTCGATTACTCAAAACTAGTTTTGCATGTTGTAAATGTCTGTGGAACACATATATACAACGGCGATAATTTGAAAACTAGTCTAAGCGAGAATCCCTGCACTTGGTCTCATTTGAGTGCGGATCACATCCTAGCCGTGGTGGCCACTATCGCTGATGCTCCGGGAGAGGCTGCCACGGTCACACGCCTGCTTGGACAGTCTCGTCTTGCGCTTGTCGTCCTCGTCGCTGGAGATCACCACAACGTTGCTCGAGCATCTGGTATCCTTGCGTGACGCTGCGATAGCGACGGGTGGCTCCGGGAGAGGCTGCCGCGGTCACACGCCTGCTTGGACAGTCCCGTCTTGCGCTTGTCGTCCTCGTCGCTGGAGATCACCACAACGTTGCTCGAGCATCTTGTCTCCTGGCGTGCACGCTTGCTTATAAATCCTCCACCCTGAAGGGGTTCCGTTACAGAAAACAATAATTTTTCTAGCGTATGAAACCCTAACTAGTCAGGATCTATCTATCTAGTACATGTGATAACGGTGGCGGAACGGGTTACATTACCTCCATGTAGACCGATAGCGGGGATTACGCTCCCGCACAAGCGTTGACGATGAAGTCGTACGTAGCCGACCTCGAGGTCGCGGAGAACTTGTCGCGATGACGTAGACGACGACGCCAGGGTGTCGACGATGACCTGCGTCGATGGGCGTCGGGCGGAAGATGGCGTGGCGCCGGCGGCTGGGGGGTGCGCCGGCGGCAGGGGGGAGCAGCGGTTGGGCTGCAGGTGGGCGAGACGACGTCACCCAGACTCCTCAAAGGTGGTGCCTCCGAGCACTCGCAAACATACGGAGCTTAACAACAACCCCCGGTCATTCAGATCCAGCTGAAATCGCAGGGGTAAAACTTTTCTGGAATCCCGCAGGGCAACGGCACCCGGCGGTATAGCTTTGGTGGAGAGAGGAGGCAAAACGGGCGGAGAAGCAACTCGTCCGGCCTGCTATACAATTAATTATGTTTTCCATGAATTAATCCAACTAATATGACTTGCTATATAAAGGGGGGAGGGGGTGTGCAAACACCTTTCCTCCCCCATGTGGGACTAAAGAAAGGAGGAGGTGGTGGGGGGGGGGGGGGGGAGGGGGTTCGGCCAAGCATGGGCTGGCCGCACCATGCTTGGGACCCACCCCTTCCTTGGTGCGGCTCCCCATAATGGGCCCTAATTGGCCCATTAGGTGGGCTGCCCCTTTTTCCTTTATTTTTAATTAATATTAAATTAACATAAATTACTATTAATTTATAATTAATATATTTATATATAATTTAATCTCCGATGACTCCGAAACATTTTCCGAACCACCCGAACAACTTTCAGACATCCCTGAAACCATTCCAGACCTTCCCGGAACTCCTCCCGGACCACCGGAACTCTTTCCGGATCATTTCTATCTCTCCAACAAAATCCTATATCATTCCAGAACCTATCGCATGGTGTCGTTAAGACCTTAAGTTTGTTACGCTACGGTTCGAGAACACTCCAGACATGGTCGAGACACTCCGCTCACCAATGACCGTCAGGGATACCTGGATGTATATGACGGCCCCTGTGCATTCTACGAATATCGTCGTTGAACCATAAACATGATATTCATTCTCTTTGTTTCTGCGATACTACCTTGTCCGAGATATGATCGTAGACATCCGATGTCTTCGTTGTATCTCGTTACCGACAAAGGTTATTAACTCGTCTGTGATATTACATCTCCATGACCTAGTCACAAGCTGCGCAGCTATATAGATGTAATCTCACCGAGTGGGCCCAGAGTATCTTTCCATTACAAGAATGAACAAATCCCGCTCTTAATCCTTACGTCGTTATTGTCAAGATAGACACCGTTATTGTCAAGCTAAATAAGACACAACGTTTGATGCTCTCAAAGTACCCCTACGAAGCATCAATAAGTACGGTCTCACGGTTTAAGGAATAAGCTATCGTATTCTTATCTATTGCAAATGACAAACATCGTAATACGATCTTATTGCAATACTTTGCGTATGTCCATCACCTTTTTCAACTAATAAGATGACCCCATTGTCAACCGACGTCATTGTCCTTGCTCGGGAATCTCGATCAACTGTTGCCCAATGGACTAGTTCATATAGAGGCTTACTAGGGACTCTGGTTGTCTATGTATCACACGGTGTATTAATAATTCCGATTAATACAGTTATAGCATAATACACAAACCTATTATAAACTAATTAGATAATGCAAGAAATACTACTTATTTATTTGCCTCTAGGGCATATCTCCTTCAGTCTCCCACTTGCACTAGAGTACAAATAAACTAGCTGCATTTTACTTCATCAAAATAACTTATCAAATAAGCGTCATATGATAATGCTTGCTTGTGAAAGAGTGTTACTCTGACAATCTGTACAATACATAATTGTGCGTTCTTTTGCAATCCTTTGATATCAACTTGCTTGATATCACCATGTTATCCAATAACATATATGCAAATACCGTAACTAAGTGAGACTTTTGTTTCCCAGCACTTACTCTGATTCTGCTAACTAGATAACTGCCTTGAAAACACACTCAATCATAGAGAGCCCCTTGTAACAATTACAAACTCGCGATATCTACATACTTTCACACCTATGTAGAAAACTGGACATTCCAATGTCAATCTAATAACTAATGCACTTCTACTTCCAATAAATTCTAAATTTACTTTTATAACTGCTCTTCTTCTAAGAACATCAGTCATATTTCATCGAGCAGATAATATGGTTTTTGTATGATGTCTAACAATAGACGAACATGTCATACAACCACTATTACCTTGTATCATTACTCTTAATGATTAATTAGATTTCCAAGGACCATCTTTTTGATTCTATTCTGACTCCTCAGATATAATCCAAAACAACTCGACTAACTATTTAAAATTCCCGTTCTATTCCAAATAGACACTAATTTTCAAATAGTTTCACAACTTCATCCTTCTTATCAATTCTGCTGGTATAATTTCACAATGTGTCATTTACACAAGATGAATCCGGCTCCCACTCAAATTATGTCTCCACATATTCGAGAACCCGAGCTCCCACTCAAAAACATGTCATCTACATATTTGAGGTTCTAAGCTCCCACTCAAAAATATGTCCTTTACATATTCTACCCGAGTGAACTAACTTTGACTCCCACTTAAATTCATAATTTATTTTGACATTTTGGTCAAACCAAAATCATTGATCTCTTATCAATTCGAATTCAATACAAACTACAGTATTACATTAATACAAATCCCTCAGACTTCAAGCATGTCTACATAAATGTAGTCAACAAATTTGATCTTGTCCAAGACACATTTCTTGACAAAACATGCTTCCACGGCTTTCTTATAGTCACATTTCTCATATAACACTTTATATGATGATTAAACAATCTTATTCCTCTAATAAGAATTGTAACAACAATTACTATTTTAATCCTTTCAAATGTAACTTGGATTTTCAGGCTAAAAAGCCTTTGTTTGTATTCTGATATTTTCTCAACTTTCTTTATATTCATAAAGTGCACCTTGATCTGTCAACAAGATCTGAAACACTTAATATTATGCTGTGACCTGACATCAATATTAAATATAACAACACTTTATTTAGAAGCTTCTTTCATGAAAATATTATGATCTTTATGAAGAAGATTGCAAGCAGAAAATATTTTTCTAGTCTCCCTCCGTCTTAATCACCAAATTTTTATTTGTAGACATATAACCTTTTGAACACTTTCCAATATTCTTCTTTTATGAATATAGGTCAGAGACCTTATTTCAAGCTTCTAATTCCAATCCACAAACCATAATTCGAAAAATCATATTTTCCTCGGAATTACATAGACAACAAACCAAGTTTTGTTTCTATCAGGTTTTTTAATACACTCTCATCCAATGCGAGCAATCTACAAAGAATTATTCATGTATATTCCGAATTATCGTATAATCATATACATGTCGACACTACTGTCGATCACACGAATTTTCGTTGAGAAAAATATCTATTTAAAGTGGACATCGACTATAATGTTTCGAACATACTAAAAGATTCTAAGACAGATTCTCACATACCACACTTTATCTAAAATAGAGTATGATTATAACACCTCACATATCACCACATGATATTATAATATTGTGAAACAAATTTCCACAAGACTTTTGTGTTGAAACCATAATTCAAAAATATTGTCCTTTGATCGAATCTTGTGAATACAATATTCACTAACCTTTTTTCTGAAAAACCCCATTTGATCTCTTATCAAATTAATTTCAGACTCATGATTTATTATGCAAATACACTTATTCAGCAATAATCATAGAAGAATTCAGATCAAGTAAAGGACACTATTTAATCTTTCGTATTGACACTTCCATATTACATTTCAAACTTAATCAATTTGGCACTCGAAATACTTAAATGGACCAAAAACATCCATTACTTCTTTCATTGCCTTTATGACTAAATTCGATGGTGTTTGTTCTAGTAACAAAACTTTATTCTTTGGACACATAATTTTATCATTCCCGCTATTATAAATGTATATCATACGCATAATGTAATTGAGATGTGATGCAAATTACTCATAATATGAAACAACTGCTTTGTTTTATAACATAAAACAACTGATTTGTTCTATATGAATAAGTATGTCTTGTAACATTCAAGACACCAAACTAGATCACACTCTCACTACTACAAAATGTCTTATAAAAAACTATTGATGATAACTAATATGATATCTCGAGGGCGTGAGCACTACTGGCCATTAACTTGCCATCACTTGTGCACTGTCACGTCACCCTTCGCCGCATACTTGTGATAATCAGGGACTATTTCATAAACAGAACAAGTATCAAATACTTTTCATCAAGTATGAGAAGAATACATTTATATCTTCGTATATCAAATATACCCGTAGCGTCGAAGAACTCTTCTTCGATGGAATCAACTTTTAGAGATTTGAACTTGTTCACGAACGTGCAGAAGCTCTTCGTGTCTCTATAGCATATTCATGCACATGCTCTTCATAGATAGGAGGCAAAGCGCAATCTCTATTGCACTGGAGTTTGCTATCTAGAAATCGTAGATATTCGTAAGCCTGAAGTAGATGTCATACAACTTCTTCAATTGAGTCTCCAGACAGGTATGCTCCCCATGTGAATGGTCCGGAACTTTTCTAAGATGTCTGAACTGCTCAAGAATCAATTCATCTTTGAAGTGTCCTTTGATCGCATCAATCACGACATATGGCTCCATGTGTTGAAACAACTTTCAACTCTGGTGCTAGGCATACGCTCATGACGACCTCCACTTCTATGAAAATATCATGATGCTTACGAAACTCATCATCTTCCTCCTTGCAAGCAGAATCATCTGGTCTATCTCCTAACTAATGTTCTAGGACATATAGAATGTTTGTTGTGTTGGAGAATGTTTCTAAAACCAATGTACCAACTGATGAAGTTGGACCCGTCGGCTTCTAAGGTAGAATCCGGGCTCTTGAGGAAGTAACCGAAGTGTAGTTCCGTAGTCTCCAGATGTGCTCGCAAAAGAGGTAAGGTAAAGTTTATAATATATGAGAGTTTTAGTTTATAATCATATTATCAAACAAACTCCACCAAAATTATTATCCCTAAAATAATAATGGCGATTACATGACCCTCATCCACCATACCACCCCCGATCGTCACGGTCGGCAGCACAACTTCAAAGGTGGACATAAAATGTCGATCACAACAACTCTGTGACTCATGCTCGATCTTTCGATCTTCCCGTGTTCCGAGGCCATATCTCAAACCTCGAAGACCCTGTGCGTGCAACATGGCTTACACCCACTGTATGCGAACGACGATATGTCTAACACCCGATCGTCACGGCCTGCCTCATAACGTAGAAATTTCTTGGTGGTGCGCAACGAGGGAGAACGCAATTTTGGTATTTGTTAGGGATCATCCTATTCATGATGCTACCGTTGTATATCTTACATATAAGCAATCAATAGGATGCACACACAACATCACACAATCAGATGATGCAATGAAGTGCGATGTGACATGGTCGATGCGCCTGGACCTCCATGGCGCCATGTGCCTGGCCCCCGGCGCCCCGGCATAGCTCCGAGTCTACAGAGCCCTCCATTGCCTCCGACAGTACGAGTAATATCAAACTTACCGTAACCATGTCACATAAAATAACGCCTCTGCAAAACAAAGTTAGACGCCTCTACCTTTATTTAGTTTTTCAAGTTTTACGTGGCATATAGACTTATTCGTAAGAGAATCGCTTCCTCTACCTATGAACTTTGTACCACAACATCGATTGTATAATTGCATGTTTAAGCATCCCTTTCGGGCCCTCCATTGAAAATGCTTTGCCGACTAGAGAGAGAGAAACAGACACCCGCGAGCCACAGATACGGTGCAAGTCGTATGCCAGTAGTGGAACCAGTCTCGCGTAAGCGTACGCGTAAAGTCGGTGCGGGCCGCTTCATCAACTCAATACCGAAGGCATCGCAAGTGCACGCTAGAGGGTAGCAAATATAAGAAAGACGTCCTCATTCAACATGAGTTCTAACCGTACCAGCAGTACTACGCATAGATCCGCTCTGATACCACTGAAGGGGTTTCGGTGCAGAAAACAATAATTTTTCTAGCGTATAAAACCCTAACTAGCCAGGATCTATCTATCTAGTACATGTGATAACGGTGGCGGAACGGGTTACATTACCTCCATGTAGACCGATAGCGGGGATTACGCTCCCGCACAAGCGTTGACGATGAAGTCGTACGTAGCCGACCTCGAGGTCGCGGAGAACTTGCCGCGATGACATAGACGATGACGCCGCTGTGTCGACGATGACCTGCGTCGACGGGCGTCAGACGGAAGATGGCGTGGCGCCGGCGGCTGGGGGGGGGGGGGTGCGCCGCGGCAGGGGGAGCAGCGGCTGGGCTGCAGGTGGGCGAGACGACGTCGCCCAGGCTCCTCAAAGGTGGTGCCTCCGAGCACTCGCAAATATATGGAGATTAACAACAACCCCCGGTCATTCAGATCCAGCTGAAATCGCAGGGGTAGAACTTTTCTGTAATCCCGCAGGGCAACGACGCCCGGTGGTATAGATTTGGTGGAGAGAGGAGGCAAAACGGGCGGAGAAGCAACTCGGCCGGCCTGCTATACAATTGATTATATTTTTGATGAATTAATCCAACTAATATGCCTTGCTATATAAAGAGGGGAGGGGGTGTGCAAACACCTTGCCTCCCCCATGTGGGACTAAAGAAAGGAGGAGGTGGGGGTTCGGCCAAGCATGGGCTGGCCGCACCATGCTTGGGCCCCACCCCTTCCTTGGTGCGGCTCCCCCTAATGGGCCCCAATTGGCCCATTAGGTGGGCTGCCCCTTTTTCCTTTATTTTTAATTAATATTAAATTAATATAAAATACTATTAATTCATAATTAATATATCTATATATAATTTAATCTCCTGTGACTCCGAAACATTTTCTGGACCACCCGAACCACTTTCGGACATCCTTGGAACCATTCCAGACCTTCCCGGAACTCCTTCCGGACCACCGGAACTCTTTCCGGATCATTTCTCTCTCTCCAACAAAATCCTATATCATTCCAGAACCTATCTCCTGGTGTCGTTAAGACCTTAAGTTTGTTACGCTACGGTTCGAGAACACTCCAGACATGGTCGAGACACTCCGCTCACCAATGACCGTCAGGGATACCTGGATGTATATGACGACCACTGTGCATTCTACGAATATCGTCGTTGAACCATAAACATGATATTCATTCCCTTTGTTTCTGCGATACTACCTTGTCCGAGATATGATCGTAGACATCTGATGTCTTTGCTGTATCTCGTTACCAACCAAGGTTATTAACTCGTATGTGATATTACATCTCCATGACCTAGTCACAAGCTGGTCAGCTATATAGATGTAATCTCATCGAGTGGGCACAGAGTATCTTTCCATTACAAGAATGAGCAAATCCCGTTCTTGATCCGTACGTCTCAATACTCTTTCGGGATACCCAAGATGGATATCGTTATTGTCATGCTAAATAAGACACAACATTTGATGCTCTCAAAGTACCCGTACGAAGTATTAATAAGTACGGTCTCACGGTCTAACGAATAAGCTATCATATTATTATCTATTGCAACTGACAAACATCGTAATACGATCTTATTGCAATACTTTGCGTATGTCCATCACCTTATTAAACTAATAAGATGACCCCATTGTCAACCGACGTCATTGTCCTTGATCGGGAATCTCGATCAACTGTTGCCCAATGGACTAGTTCATATAGAGGCTTACTAGGGACTCTGGTTGTCTATGTATCACACGTGTATTAATAATTCCGATTAATACAGTTATAGCATAATACACAAACCTATTATAAACTTATGAGATAATGAAGTAAATACTACTTATTTATTTGCCTCTAGGGCATATCTCCTTCACACCCCTCACACATACACACACGGCTCGCTCCGCCCCGCCCTGGTGTAGCCCCACGGACATGACCATATCTGAAAACCCCTTTAGAGGAAATGGCATGGTGAGGATAAAGAAGTTGCTTGTCAGAGTTTGCTAACACTTGCGATGAAAGCAACAAATCGCGAGGGACTAGCTCGAGGAACTTACCCGAAATGCCCCTGATATAGTGATGCTTATCCGGATCACCAGATATTTTTTGAAAATCAAACATTTCATCCGAATTCATATATGGTTCGTTGTATATTCTGAATTTTTTGTATCATTTGGATCATGCTTTTCTGATTTAACATATTTTAAATCAAAATATAAAAATCATTTACTCATAATCAGTTATCCAAATGAACCAAAACTTTCTAAGGATAGAGCGCACCGTATACAACTTACTGGAACTATTCATTGTTTTCCATAATGTTTATTCTAATACTCCCTCCGTACTAAAATAAGTGTTTCAAATCTCTAAAAAAGGTGATGTATCTAAGCATGAAACCATGTCTAGATATATCATCTTTTTGAGAGACTTGAGACACTTATTTGGGAAGGAGGAAGTATTTGTGATTGTACAAGTAAGCTGTCATCGGGAATCTTGCCACCAAGACCGTGCTGATGTAAAAAGAGAAACCGATCTACACAACTAAACGAATAGCAGACATTGTTCAGCAGATACATTTCATCACAAATGATCAGGAGTGCCATGTGGCAATAAAACAGCCCCTGATTGCAGGAAACGGCTAACAAAAGTAGAAATCCAGAAATCGCAGTTTTGGATTGGCTGCTCTTGATAGATGCATGTGGCAACAAAGATCTAGATATTTGTGGTTAAAGGAAGGTGACTGTAATTCCGGGTTTTTTTTTCACCAAAAGGCAAACGCTAGGAGGAAAAACATGATCTCTAATCTGTTAGTCAATGGCAACTGTATTGCTGATCGAGAAGATGGAGTGCATCTGGAACCATTTCAATGCTATCTTACGTGAATACAATCCTAGACAGAATGAGCTGAACCTCTCGACTCTGAACTTTTCACACTGTGACCTGTCAGCTCTTGATAACCCTTTCAGTGCTGAGGAGATCAAGAAAGCCATGTTCGACATACATCCTGAGAAGGCGCCTGGACCTGATGGATAAACAGGCCTGTTTTTTCATGGCTGTCGGGGGTTCATAAAGCATGATTGGATAGCTGCCTTTCTCCATTTCCGGAACCTCAACTCTCAGAACCTGCATTTGTTGAACAAAGCCATCATGATATTGTTGCCAAAACATGTAGGAGCCAATTGCCCATCTGAATTCAGACCTTTTAGTCCGATACATAGCTTTGCCAAAGTAACTGGTAAGGTCCTGGCAACCAGGTTGGAGCCTAAGATGAACATTCTGGTATCTCAGTGTAAAAAATGCCTTCATAAAAAGGGTGAGTCATTCACGACAATTTTACAAATGTCCAATCCATGGCAAATGTGCTCAGACAGAAAAAGATCCCCTCCTTGCTTACGAACTTGGACATCTCAAAGGCCTTTGATTCAGTTTCTTGGAAGTTTTTGTTAAAGCTGTTGCAGTTCAGAGGATTTTGCAGCAGATGGTGTGGTTGGATTGCTGCTCTTTTCTTAACAACATCCACCAAAGTGCTGGTCAACTCCATCCTGTTTGATGTTATCCTTCATCGCAGTACTTTCGATAAAAAAGAGTGTCAAACCCAACGAGTAGCAGCAGGTGTTGACAAGCGGTTTTGACAAAGATTTCACTGTAAACACTAGCAGACAAGTTTTCAGTAGACTTTGATATAACAGATAAATAAAGTGTGAGTAAATAAAACGCGGCAATTATAATTGCAGCGAGTGGCCCAATCCTTTTGAGAGCAAAGGACAAGCCAGTTTGTTTACTTATGATGACCAAACGTTCTTGAGCACACACAGGAATTCTGTCTAGTGTTTTCGCTTCATATAGATGATTAATTTTTAGTGTTTGGATAAGTGTCGTATCGTGTTTGGATAAGCTCTATTACGCGGTCCAGCTGTGCTTCGGAATCGACAAGATCTTCAATAACATTGCTGAGTACGAGGGCCTGCTCGCCGGCCTACGTGCCGCCATCGCCCTGGGCATCAAGCACCTACTCATCAAGGGCGACACCCAGCTGCTCGTCAACTTCTCCAACAAGAGCTACAAGCCTAAGTACGACCACATGGCCGCATACCTTGAAGAGGTCCGCAGGCTTGAGAAACACTTCAGTGGCATGCAACTCATGCACATCCCAAGAAAGGAAAATCAAGAGGCCGATGACATCGCCAAGCGCGCATCAAGGAGACAAGCTCAGCTGCCAGGCGTCTTTGAAGAAAGAATCGTCAAAGCATCTATAAAACAGCCTCAAGAGGCCATGCCCGCAAGCACAGACGAAGCGCTTCCGCCACCACATGCAACTGGGGCTCCCGATTGCGGGCCCCCTACAGGGAGCGTCTGTTGCTCACAACGGCGCATCAAGAAACAGGTTGGATCCAAGACTACCTCCTGCGCTGGGACTACAGACCATTCCGCTCTCCTGGCCGTTCGCGGTCTGGACATCCTGGGTCCATTCCCAACATCGCAAAGGGGATATCGCTACCTCTTCGTGGACATCGACAAGTTCACCAAGTGGCCCGATGTGGAGGCGACGCGCACAATTCTAGCAGGCGCGGCAGTGAAATTTATCAGAGGTCTGGTCTGCCGATTCGGAGTGCCTAACCGCATCATCACCGACAATGGCTCGCAATTCACCAATGGCATCTTCAGGGCTTACTGCGAAAAGATGGGCATCAAACTCTGCTTCGCCTCGGTCGCTCATCCACAGAGCAACGGCCAGGCTGAGTGACCAAATGCAGAAGTCTTCAAGGGCCTAAAGACCAGGACCTTCGACGTCCTCAAAGGCCACGGCAAGGGCTGGATCAATGAGCTCCCTTCGGTGCTCTGGTCCATCCGCACAACGCCACCCAAGGCTACGGGAGAAACACCGTTCGCCCTCGTCTATGGAGCCGAAGCAGTCCTCCCCACAGAGATAAAGCATGGATCCCACGGGTCCTTGCCTTTAACGAGGACGAGCAAGAAGGTCTCCACAACGACGACATGCTGCTTCTAAAGGGACTACGCAGCCGTGCCACCCTCCGGGCGGCAAAATACCAGCAGGACCTACGACGCTACCACAGCCACAACGTGCGCTCACGCACGCTGGAGACATGCAATCTCATCCTCAGGCGAATCCTTTACAGGGAAGGCCTCCACAAGCTGTCACCTATGTAGGAAGGCCCCTACAGGGTCACCCACATCGCCAGGCCTGGCGCGGCTCGCCTCGAAACTCAAGACGACATCCCCGTCAAGAACCCATGGAACATCATGCACCTGCGCAAGTTCTACCCGTGATCATTGTCACGCCCGTGATCATTGTCACGTCAAGACATCTGGCGAAAGAGGCAGCTTACGGCTCAACCTCCAAGCATTTTTTTCTCCAGAAGGATAAAAAGCAAACGTGATCATTGTCACGCCCGTGATCATTATCACGTCAAGACATCTGGCGGAAGAGGCAGCCTACGGCTCAACCTCCAAGCATTTTTTGTCTCTAAAGGTTAAAATCTCACTGCTTAAACCTCCAAGCTCCAAAGGCTTCTCTCGAGGGTCAACCCTCCGAGCTCTCCAAGTAACGAGCCACCTCAGGCCGTAGAGAGTCTCTGCCACTAATGGGTGGTCCCCATGCCTTGACATGGTCAAAACATTAACTTGGCAACTCTAAGCATAATGAAACAATTTCGTTCCTAAGTGAACTTTGCGCTAAGGTTCCGCTATGTAAAATTTGGTGGTGAGTTTTATTTTCCGCATTACTTTCTTGAAATGCGCGCTTATATCTCTCCACGTGCGCACCTCGCGAGCGGGGGCTGAGTACGGTGCCAGTGCCTCAAATGACACACCAGCAGCACTTCAAAACCCAAGGATCCGAGCTCTGGCTGGAGGGCAAGCTCCCACAAACACGCCATCTCTACAAAGGACCTTGGTACTTACTCTCCTCGCGAGGAACGCCTGAGGGGACCTATAAGCGTGCACGAGTCCCCAGCACCATGTACAAGCGTTTGGGTTCGCCCCTCTAACATTCACAGGGAAGAAACGACCCTACAAGCCTAAGGAGGCAGCAGGGAAAAACCCTAGAGAGGACCTCCTCGCCAGGCAAAAACCTCTACAGGGCGAAAGCCTCGAGAAGCTAAGTCTCGCACCCATGCCTCGAGAGCCTTCTTACTCCGCAAGCACACGTTTGTCCCTCGAGCGATTTCGTTTTCCCTTGAACTTCATGGACTACTCGTACGTCTAAGGGGGGCACCTGAGCATCGCGACTCAGGGCTCTTACCTCTCCTAGGTTTAAACTCCCCCGGCCTTGTTGAGTCATTGATCTAGCATACCGAACTGGCGGAGTCATGGCACGAAGATACGGGTCCTAACGACGCAGAGAACCAATAGACATGAAAATAAGAAAAAGGGACCTCTCGAGGGGCACACAAGCTAAAAGCAAATTGTAAACGAGAATATATTAAATGCCCAAAGCTGCATGGTGTCTAAGCATGAAATTGTTTCAGATACAAGCGCACGTAGGCGCAATGACCAGAGCTCAGGCAGAATCAACACCGTCTTGAACGTCCTCCGCAGCACCCTCCTCCGTCTCGGCAAAGTCGGCCTCCTCCTCGCTCTCCTCTGCAGCGACCTCCGCACGCTTGAAGCGGTTGCAGAAGGCATCAACTTGCTCGTGGAGGGAGTTGGAAACCCGCCGCACGTCTTCGCCCTGACGAGCCTCGGTCTCGGCGGAGAGATCGAAGCCTGGCGTGAGGAGCCGAAGGTTGGTGAAGAGGCGATCCACAACCACGCCCAGGAGCTGGCGGCTATCGACCTCGATCACCTCGCGGAGGTCAGCGACGGGACGCTCGAGCGCCGTGAAGAGCTGGTCAAAGTAGACCAGCTACATGGCTGCATCACCACGGCCTCGGACCTCGGCGTGCGGCGCCTCCGCGCCCAGCTGGACTACGAGCTCGTTCCCCCTGGCCGCCAGCGCTTGGAACATGTGAAAGAGCATCTTCTAATTGACCCTTGTTTTGGTGCTAATGACAACACAATATGTGTTCTAACATGGCTATTAAAGTTTGCAGGTTGTATCTAAGATTCTAGCAAAAAGGAAACGATCAAAACGGGCGCTGCGAAAGCTATTCAGCAAGCCTTGCTCCAGGCAGCGGTAGTACCGCTGGCATCAGCGGTAGTACCGCTGCACTGGACTGAGCCTTGCTCGGGCCTTGGCTGCCGCTGGCGGTACCGCCCGAGCTACCGCCGTTTTCGGCTCTCTGTGGCGCAGAGCGGTACCCCTAGCGGTACCAGGGCGGTACTACCGCTGTCCAGCGGTACTACCGGTCCTCACAGCGGTAGTACCGCTGTGATATTTTTCTGCAGGTTCGCAGGCCAGCTCTAAGTCGAGGTACCGTTGGCGGTACCGCCGGAGGTACCGCCGTTTTCAGCCTTCTGTTTCTCAGAGCGGTACCTCCAGCGGTACCGGGGCGGTACTACCGGCCTCTCCAGCGGTAGTACTGCTGCGTGAAGTTTGGGCTTATCAGAAGCGCGTGGAGCGGGCAACGGCTGGATTCAAAGGTCCAGCGGTACTACCGCCGGGTCCAGCGGTAGTACCGCTGCGTAAGTCACAGATCCAAACGGCCAGTTTTGGAAGAACTATAAAAGGACCCCTTCACCTACCTTTGAAGACTGGAGCTTCTACACTCTCTCACCTCCATTGATGCAAAGCAAAGAGCTCCAAGCTCTCCCAATCCTCCCACCCAAACTCGTTGACCTTTGGAGGATTGAAGGAGGAAGCCCCGATCTACATCTTCACCGAGCCGTTCTTCATTTCCCCTTCATTCATTTGAGGGAACACTTGCTAGGGCTTCCACTAGGAAACCTAGCCCATTGTTGTACTTACCTATTATCTTTGTGACAGATTGTAGCTGTTCGGGAGCCCCCAAGCCCTTTGTGGGTCGTGCCCCGAATCGTTGTTGTAAAGGCTCCGGATTCCGCCTCGAAGGATTCCGATAGTGGAAAGTGGACCAAACCTTTGTGGTGCGGTTCACCGGAGATTAGGGTGAGGCCTTTGTGGCCGTTGAACCATTGTGTTGGTTCACACCTCTCCAACGAGACGTACTCCCTTTTTAGGGAGGAACTCGGGAATACATCCTTGTCGTCTCGTGCTTTCACTTCGGTTACTTCTATCCTTATTTATCGCCTTATTATATCTTGCTTAGTTGCTAGCTTGTCATATAGGTAATTCACCTTAGTTGCATATCTAGTGAATTTACCTTTTGTGTCAAGCCTAATTTGAAAAAGAACTAAAATTTGAATTAGCACCTATTCACCCCCCCTCTAGGTGTCATACCGATCCTTTCAACATGCGCTCCCGTTACTTCGTGAGCACGCGATCCGCCTGCGCTGTGTGGGCGGCCTCCGCCGCCTGCTCCTCCACATCCTTGACGAGGGCGTTGAGGTCCTGGACGGCTGCCCTACAGCCGTCCTCCGCCAGGCGTTGAGCATCCTTAGCATTGGAGGCGGGCCTCGAGCTTGGAGTTGGCCTCCTCGAGCTCCGCGATCCGCCGGGCATCAGCATCGTGCTTGGTCTTGAAGCGTTCCTCCTGCTTCTTGGCCGTGTCGCGGAACTCCTAGGCTTTGGCCAGCCTGTATTGCTTCTCGCGCTCCAGGAGGGCGCCATCCGCCTATTTCTTCTTCTCGGCGTACCGCTGCTCGAAGCGCTTCAGGGCGCGTTTCTGGGCGGCAACGTTCTCGTCATATTTTTGGAGCGCCTGGGCCAGGTCCCCTTCGCGCGCCTCGAGCTCTTCGCGCTAAATGGCGAGCTCGCTCTCCGCCTGAAGCCGCTGCTCGTCGCTTCACTTGGGCAGATTAATGGACAATGCACAAAATGATGGGATCCTTGCTCTACTTGGTCAACATCATCTCTGATATATGCTGATGATGTGATGATTTTTGTCAAGCCGGCCACAACTGATATTCAGGCAGTCACACAAATCCTAGACTTGTTCGGTGGTGCAGCCGGCCTTCACAGAAATCTATCTAAAACTAAAATCCTGCCAATCCACTGTGATGATTTGGACAATTGGACATGATTACCTCGCAGCAAGCTTTGGGCTGTCAACTGGCAACCTTCCCATGTACTTATCTAGGTATGCCTCTCTCTGATAAGAAGCTAAAAAAGAATGATGTGCAAATTATAATTGACAAGTTGGCGAAGAAGGCATCTGGATGGAAAAGGCAAGTGGATCTCTATCGATGGTAGGCAATCCTAGTCAAGTTTGTCATGGCAGCCAGCCTATTTACCAATTGCTGGCGATTGATTTCCCCAAGTGGATGCAGAAACAAATTGAAAAGCTGCAGAGAGCTTTCCGATGGGCTGGATCATTGGCTCCTAAAGATTCATTCCCTCAATTGTTCAAGCACTCAATGCGCAGAAAGACTACTGTCCAAGAAGGTCTGACTTATAGAGCATGGATTTCATTGATTAAGTCGAATCCATCTGAGCAAGTTATCAGGCACAATACTCAGGATGTCATTCTAAATCCCTCTGATGCTTTCGCTTGGAGGTCGACAGCCAATTGTGCACACTGTCAATTCAGCTAATGGGCAGAACAGAAAGTGTTAAGGAGTTGATTTGGCAGATCAAAATCCCAGGAAAAGTGTGTTTCTTTGCTTGGCTCGTCATCCATGAAAGATGCCTAACTGCGGACAACCTGATGAGGCGTAATTGGCCACACGACCCAACATGCTCCCTTTGCAAACTAGGCTTCAAAACTGCACCTCACCTGCTAGCTGCTTGCCCATTCTCTAGTGGAATCTGGGGTTATTGCCTAACAAAGTTCAAATTTCCTTTTGGACTGATGCCACCACAGAACACCACAAGCCTCAAGGAATGGTGGATGAATGCCCTCAAGAAAACTGAAGCTCAAAGACCCAGTCACTTCTCTTCGATGGTAATGACGGTTTGGTGGTTTATTTGGCGTGAAAGGAATGACGGGACATTCAACAACAGATCTCTGAGCTTCTTTGTTGTTTGTGACAAGATCTCGGCCGAGCTAGCCATCTGGGAGAGTAGGACTGAAGGGAGCCACCTGCACCGGCGCGCTGTAATTTTTTGTCTGCACTAGCTGTAACCTGTAACAGACTTTATGCTTGTTGCTCTCTCTTAATGAAAAGATCACAGCGCTCGCTCTTATCGTCAATAAAATAGCATAAACAAGTGTTGCCAACCTCTTGAGGATGTTCTATTCCAGTTTGGCTGGAGTTCACCTGACTCCATAGGACTGGAACACCCAACGCAATCTGACGAAGTACAGGAATACCACTTCAGAAATACCAGAATGACACTGATGGGGGCATACAATGATACTGACAGGATGAGACGATGCCAAAGAATCAGAGTACGCAAGTGGGGACGACAAATGCAGCATGTGAGAAAGCACCATATAGCCGTGCTGATCGGGACCATGAGAACAAGGGGTGTGTCGCACTATCCCCTGTGTCTGTGTGTGACTGGATCATGTCACCGGATACTTGGCACTGCCCCATGATCTCAAAGTTCAGATATGCCAATAACATAAATACTAGGTATTTGAGAAGGAAAGCTACAATCATTTTACCTGTTCTGAACAACAATGTTGTTGAAGGTGAGCCACTCTTGAAGAAGGAACCATGTTAGGCTTCTTGGACTCAAATACCTTTCACCTTCAGTTCATTAGCATAGGTGCACAACCACATAAATTCCCTTAAAGAGGTAAAATAATTCTGAATACTCAAAGATATTTATGTGAAGTATACATTCCTAGATAGATATACTACACAATCTTCTTGCCCTGGGTCGTAGAAATAAGTATATGTAGAACTCAGTAGCTCACCTTGGCAAATTTGAAAGTTTTATATAACTCCAAGAAATGTTATGTATGAAGATGGCACCTTCTCGCTTCCGGTCATCTCTAGGTAGCTCAGCCTACTTCTGCATGTTTTTCAATCATCATTGATAGAAAAAAATACATATTTACCATAGCAATACATTAGTTTTATATCTGCTGCCACCATTACCTACAGTCACCGAAGCTGCATGTCCGTATCTCCTTGACATTTTGGAGAAAAAACCCCAAGTTGAATGCATAAAAAAATACAGATGAAAACAATATACCTCAGTTGTGCTTACACGTGACTGTTAAATTTACAATCAACAGCACACTGAAGGTTCTTCTGGTGAATGTCAACTTTAACTTATACTCCCTCCGTTCTAAATTAATTGACTCAGATTTAGTACAAGTTCTACTAAATCTGAGTCAATTAATTCAGAATGGAGGGAGTATCAATCATTGAATATACCTCATTTACACACTTTATGCAGACAGAATTGCTATGCCATCAGACTACAAAAGATACTAGTAACATGCTTGGTAATATTAACGTAACCAGGTGATTCAAATTATGTAGTTTATATACATGCATCTCGACAGTTGTGTGCTTTGGGAGATTGCATATTTAAAGATTCGGGGCAGATCACAAGGCTTTATAGTCCTGCATTATAATTCGACATATGATGTTTATGCTCTCTATTCTTTAACAGATAATATGATAAACAAATAACATGCTACCCGATTGAATACTGATTTGGACAAACACATTGGATATAGAACATTAAATTGATACATATGCAAGTTGCAAGGCCTTTGTTAAGTATTGAGCCATGAACACCTTACAACCGACTTCCCGGGTATGTGCTTACTGGTAGTCAATGTCTGTTGGAAACATATGGAGGAATAGACATTTTATGTGCTCTTGTTAAATGGTGAGCACTCTACAGTGACAACCAGCAACACGACACAAACGGAAGAAGAAGAAACTCCTCCAAATAAATCTGGACAACGGCTTTATTTTGATGCATGTTACTAGGTCAGCACTCTATAAAATGGCAACCAGCACAGACCAAATTAATAGTATTCCCTACTTGCAAAGTCTAAAATGAACAAAACCAACAATAAATAGTACACAATATTCAATGAGCACATCCAGAGTATCAGGGGAAAGAAACCATTTGCAGAACCATACAAAATTTAGAAAGCGTGGCTCTGAGATATTTTTGCCCTTTTATTTTCCATCATGATACATCGTTACATAAAGCAAGAAATAAATAACACTATATACCTAGAAAAATGGTATTCCTTTCGATGAACCTACAATTGACCCTATTAATAACTAGTACCTCACTCAGTACCAAGATATTAAATTGGCAAGAGCATCTCTATAGATAACAATGTAACTGAGCACTTAGGAATTTTCCTCCACACTGGCTGAAGTCTTCCGAGACTTCTTGTCATCAACATATAACTGATAGCCGTAGGACATAAATCCCCAGATGGCCATTAGCATAGCTATAATCTTTATTCCATCCATTTTGTCATGAAAGAAAATCACTGCGAAAACAGGAATGATGGGTAGAGCTAGAGTGCTGATCACATTTGAGAAGAGTGATGAAACCACAAAGATCAACCCCACCACTCCAACAGAAGCTATCTGCCATGATATAGCGGTCCATAGCAGTGTCATTACATAGGACACCTTTCCTGAGCTGAATACGTGCATCTCTCCCTCCAAAGTCTTCCATTCACCACTTGCAAATAACCCAACAAGAGAAGCTAGTGTAGCCACAAATGCTGTATAAATCTGCATGTTCAACACGACTGAGAAGGTCTCCCTCTTAATAACCTTCTCAAATGTAACTTGCATGAGGGAGAGAATAAGTGAATATGTGGCGGATGCTCCCAGTGTCAACACAAAACCCAATACATGATTCCCTTGCGAGACGCCATTAGTGCCCTCAGAGTTCCCATCAACTCCAAGAAGCGAAGCAGAAAATGTAAGGAGGAGCACCGAGTTGAATATCAAAGGGGTGAACTTTTGAGCATTGAGAACATATGAGAAGACAGCATTGAAGGCCAGCTGACTAGCACATATCAGCGAGTAAGTTGAGACAGGAAGATACAATAGACCGTAGGAATACATCAGGTCGTCTGCAGTAATGATGAGCCCCAAGACAATATATATCAGAGTGATTTTGATGGCTGAAGCTTCAGGGCTACCGGTGGCTGTTTGTGTAGAAGGTGACTTTGAGCGGAAAAGACATCGTGCAATAAGCAACACCGGAAAACCAGCAGTTTGGACAAACGTGGACATCCATTTGCTGTTGCCACCTTGATTGTAGTAGAACCTCCCTAGGAGTGTTGACGCGGTCTGACCAGCGATAAGAAAGACCATGTTCACTGTCAGCATCAACCACCATTGCCACTGCTTAACCGGAGAGTTTTGTGCGGGTGCTTGACCAGTTGAGGAGGTTGCACCTTTGGATGATCCTGCCATTCAAAAGTGCAGAGTAGTATCGACGGGTGAGAAACAAAACACATATGCTGCTTTACTTAGAGGTTAATAGGATATGACCAAATTCTCGAGAGGAATTCTAGGACATAATTATTAGAGTATCAACTTAGTCCACTTTGACTTAGTTTTTTTAGATTTTTTGTTATGATTCTAAAAGCTCCTCTAAATACATCGAACCACATGGAATTGCATCACCAGCAAAGGTTGCATGACACGGGTTCCGACCCACAGACAGACCACACCAGGAAACAAGGATTTGGCAAATCATGCGCGCGCGTGCACGCAGGTTCAAAAAGGAAAACATTGATCCGAAGCCTAGTTTCCATACTCGTACAAAAACGTGTGACAACATGCCGCCAGGACCCGTTCACAATTCATCGAACACCTCATGCGCTTACTCCCCTCCCAGCAACCCACCCCACACCAAATTCCTCTGGAAGCGAACACGCTATCTTTGTCTGATGTGGATGTGGTGCCCCAGCCGAAGACAGCACGACCACATCATACAAGGTGCCTACCAAGTACCAACTCCACACACCGGAGGCAAATTTCTCATACAAACAAAAAAAACTAGGAAAACCCTCATCACTGCCCCTCGAACCAAAAGCGAACTGACCTGCGATCTGTATCTGGACCTCTTCCCGGCCGTTGTTGTTGCCGTCCTCGCCGGCCATGTCGCCGCGGAGGAGACGCTCGCTGGCGCGCGCGATCCAGATATAGGGGTCCGGCAGCGTGGGAGCGCCGCGCCGCAAGGGAGTGCAAAGGAAAAGGGAGGCGGCGGGGCAGAGTCTCGTCTCGGAACAGGGCTGGCTTCCCCCTTTAGTTCCGTGCGGAACCCTTTCGCCGTCGCTATCGGGGGGTGAGGAAGACTAGCGATAGCGAGCTATCGTGGACTGACTTTGGCTCGCATCGCATCGGCGCATCGCATCGGATTCATCAGGATTGCAATGCCCCAGTGACGGCTGTGGTTCTTCCTACTCCAGGAAGGAACGATCGATGAGCAGCAGTCGATGATATTCTTCTGATTTCTGAGAACTCTAACCGGATGCGGATGAGATGAATGATAGGGTTTCTTTATGCCTGCAACGACGAAAGGTGGTGAGATTTTTCTCGATCTGTTACAGGTAGCTTCTTCCTGACCGCACGTTTGCCGCGCCGCCGTCGGCCTACTTTGACTTTGCAAGCTGCTGGCCTCGACGGCGAAACAGTGCAGATCCTATAGTGCAATTTCAAAAAAATAACTCTTTAAACAAAGTTTAGCAAGAAAATAATCTCTTTTTAAAACTATTTTAAAATCTAACCCTTTTGTAGCGCCCAACGCTGTGTCGCTACCCTCTGTGTGGTAGCACCACAGCCTCCGTCGCTACACTCGTGCCAGCGTGGCAACGCGGGCCCCATGAGATGGATGTGCAACGCCACGCCCTTCGGTGCTACCCTTCGGAGGGTAGCGCCATGCCCCTCGGCGCTACCCTTAAGAGGGTAGCTCCATGCCCCATGGCGCTACCCTTCGGAGGGTAGCTCCATGCCCCTCGGCGCTACCCTCCGTAACTTAAGCGAGGCGCAGGCCCGCCCGAGTGTCTATCTCCAGAGGAAACCCGAGTTGTTGCGGCTCGAACCGTTCTTCCCCCTCATTCGCCCCCAACAGCTCCTCTCTCCCTCTCTCCTTGTACTCACCCCCCTCACAAATCCCTCCATATTGGTTCGATTTGGCCGTGGATTTGGGCTCCCCTGCGTTGAGAGAGGTAATCTCCTCCATCCCCATGTTTTTGTCCAACCAAATTGTTTCAATTTTGTGGCATTATGTTTAGATCTTGGAAACCGTAGAAATGTCATATGAGGGTGTAATGCTTTGTTTTTGTGGATAATAGTGTGCAATGTGTGTGTATGGTTGTATTTGACCCATTGTATGTTAGGGTTAGGGTTAGTGTTGATTTGGACACATTGTATGTTAGGCTTAGGCTTAGGGTTAGTGTTGATTTTGTTAGATGTATTTTGCTTTAGGATTTATTGTAGTATCATCAAATAATTAGCATGTTATTGTAGTATCATCAAATAATTTGTTCCTTACAAACTATTTGTTTTTAGATGGAGAGAATGGTTAGTGTTCATGAGTTTTTTTTTAAATAATACGAATTTTTAATACAAATTCGGATTTTAGCGCGCGGAATCTGAGAATTTCAAAACTAGGGCGCGGTCGGCCTGACCCGTGCCGATCGGCACGGCCCGTGCCGAAAAGCTACTGTCGGCGGGACCCGCACCGACGGATGCATGCGGCAGGCGCTCGCAGGCCCGGGCCCGCACCTTTCGGCGTTATCCGCGCCGATCGGCACGGCTCGTGCCGATCTGGACCGATTTATCCCATGCGCGCCTCCCTTTCCTTTCTCCCTTCTTCTTCTTCTTCCTCCCATCGACCCAAGAGCGCTGTGAGCTCAGTTCTTCCTCCCCCACGAATACTCTGCCAAATCTTGCCCAAATAATTAGTGTGAGCAGTTTAGATTGCTAGGAAACAAGAGAGGAGGACTAGGGCATCAAGGATCTGTCCATGCAGTAATTTTTGGTGGATTCATTTTAAGGAGAGGAGGTGAAGGATTGGAAGCAATGGAGGCCAACAATGGTGGATAGCAGTGGTGGGAGCTCGTGTTGGAGGAGGAGGTCTGGTGGTGGAGCAGTGGTGGCGGTAGATTGAGACCGGGAACGGAAGAAACGGGCTTTCCACGCGTCAAGGGTAAACCCTAAGTAATCACTAGATGAATCTTGTTTAGTATTATGTATGAGTTAGTTGTAAAAAAATTGTGTCGGTGGATGTGATAGTTGTAATGTACAAATAGTTTGTCGGTGGCTGTATAGTTGTATAAATAATTTTGTCGGATGGATACGTTAAAAAGTTGTTATATAAATTACTTTGTCCGATGGATGCGTCAGTGGGTGGAGGGTGGTTACTGTGGCGGTCGATATTTATGGGTGTATGTCGGTTCTTTGTTATTATTTGAGGACTATTAGAAATATTGGTAATATTTTGGGTGGTCGCAATATTTTGTAGCGTATTATTTGACGGAATTAATTTGTTTAGGAAATGGAAGTCATTGATTTTGTTGTGCACTTCGGCGCCGGTAATGTCCGTGTTACGGAGACTGGGGTTGATCTTAGTGAATTTAACAATATGGTGATGCAGTTGCCAGACCCAGAGAGAGCTAGAATAGCAGCAGTGCAGGAGTTTTTCACTGGAAATTTTGGGTATAATCCTAATATGTTTACGGTTAAGATTCAGTCAGTGTGGTGCAAATCCCGTACAAATATTTTTCGGGAGTTGTTACCGCTGGATCGAACTGGTCAGTGGATAGCTTGGCTAGCATCATGCAAACGTCGAGGCACCCAACCAGAAATCCTACTGATATTTTATCCGAGCAGAACAATTTAGAACAAGGAGGCGGAGATTTTCAGCATGGAGAGAGCAGTGATGCTACTCATTCAGAAAATGTGGATATTCCTGAACAGTATGAGCCATCACTCAGTGTTGAGTCGGAAGGGCCTCCGCCACTTGGAGAGGCTGATGCGGATGAGTATGAAGGTACTATGCAACAAGAGATGTTGGCTGAAGATGAGGATGGTGTTGCAGAAGATCTTGATTCAGGTGATGAAGATGTTGGAAATGAGGATGAGGTAGATAATGATGAAGAAGATAATGTTGGAGATGTGCCGCTTCCTGAGTCCTGGAATGTCGACACTCTGCCGATTCCTCACTCGTGGGATCTCGACAAGTCGAATATGACAGCTGTGGATGATGGATATCATCCGGCATGGGAGTACCGAAGGAAAAATGTAAGAATCGAAGTCCAGTATAACACAAAGCAAGAGTTGAGGGAAGCCGTGATTGAGTGGGCATTGTCCACGCAAAGGGTTTTCCGTACTGAGGTGTCAAATAGTCGATATTTGACTATGAGCTGCATTAATATTGACTGTCCAGCAAGGGTGCATGCTCACGTACCGAAGTACGACGTCCTTTGGGTGGTTTCAGATGTCGTACCACACACATGTGAGATCTCTAGTACGGTGCCGAACCATCCAAACCTGTCTTCAACTCTCATTGCACGACTCTTGTTCAGTGAGATAGTGCGGAAGAAAGACATGACCGCGAGAAGCATTCAGTTGGCAGTTAAGAGTAGATGGAAAACAAAAATTCTTTATGAGAAGGCTTGGAGAGCGAAGCAGAAGGCTCTAGAAATGAGATTCGGGACATTTTATGATGCTTATGATAATGCTGTCAAAATGGTTTCCACTCGTCGGCACGATCCACGCCCACGTTTTACACCTCAGCAGAGTCCTTGCATACGCCCCACAGATCACACATTTGCGTCTACCTCTCGCCAGCCCGACGCTATCGACCCTGGTCCATCCCAGCCACCTCTTTCACAGATTCTAGTGTATGTGTCGGGTCCTTCACAGCCAACTATGTTTATGCCGGCAACTTCACACTCGCCATTGTTTATGTCGGGTCCTGCACAACCTCCACTCTTTATGCCGGGTAGTTCATCCTGGCAGGCACACACACCACCGTTCACCGGGATGCCATATTCGTACGGTTATGGGGGCGGACCACAGTTCGTTGGAGCATCACACCAGCCGCAGATGGCCAATCTTACGGGCCAGTACTCTCAGCAACTAATGCACGGAGGTTAGAATTTTTAATTTCTCGTACATATATAATTTATATCCAGACAACTCACACTAACATATTATCTTGTGCAGGTGCAGATCAGGTGTACAACTCTCACCAGTACGACTTGGACACCACTCAGGCATACGCGCCTTCGCCACCGATGCCCACTCAGCAGACACCACCTCCGGAGACAGCCCAGCCAGACGACGAGCATGACGATGCGCCGTTGCAAGGCCGCGGAATGCGGCAACACCAGGCTCCCACGCGTTTGTCACCTTCCGGCCCTCGGCGAAGGAGGACGCGGTACCGTCGTCAGGTCGACGAGGACTGATTCTTTTACGTATCAGAGACATATGTTCGCTCTTTTCCATGTACCGTAAGACCTATGTATGAGACATATGTATGCTACTTCTTTCCCTTGAGGCGCGAAACGGTACAACTACTAATTAAGCGATAAGATACAACAAACCTCGATTACATACCGATCACACCACACAACAATAGGAAATGAAGGTACAACTACTAATTAATCGATACTCAAAGAAAGATACAACATAACTCAAATTTAGATTCTACCTATCTCCCATCAATGCAGCCTGCACCATCCGCAGATTTAGGACCCTTGCCCTTTGACGATGATTCAGGCTTCTTTCCCGCACCCTTGCCCTTTGACGATGATTCAGGCTTCTTTCCCGCACCCTTGCTCGATGTTTCTGCCTTCTTCTCCTTTCCCTTACGCAGTGCTTCAGCCCGCTTTTCCTTTGACGACGGCATGAAATCGTCGTCATCATCGCTGGAGTATACCCAGAGAAATGAACGACCGTACCTCTCACGTATGTCTTGAGTTCGATGAATCGGCGCATTAGTAACATGCCTATCGAACTTATCCGCAAGCCTCAAGACTTCAGCACGGATTTGTTCTGGGGTCCTATACGGAAACCCATCTCGGCATAGCCTCGCCCCTAGCAAAGCGAGATGTCTCTCACTACCAACTATTTCTTCAAGTGGAACTTCCCTACCATCTACCTTCAAATAGGTGATAATCTTAGCTAGATGCTCGGATGCGGCTATATGAAAGCCGGACACACACTTCTCACAAGGTACAATACACACCATGCTGGCGCTCTTTGAGAGTACCCCGCTTAGCCTAGAGTGGTTTTTATAGGACATTTGAGGTGAAAACGGTCGCGAGAAATGGTGTCGGGCGGGAGGAACGGGCGGGAAACGGTGGCGGGAGAATTCTCGCGGGAAACGGTGGCGGGAGAATTCTCGCGCGAAACGGTGGCGGGAGAATTTGGGCGGGAAACGGTGGCGGGAGAATTCTCGCGCGAAACGGTGGCGGGAGAATTTGGGCGGGAAACGGTGGCGGGGATGGCCGGAAACGGTGGCGGGAACAAATTCTGTAAGAAACCTTGCCCTCCACCTCTCTGAGCACATTTCGGCACGGCCCATGCCGAAATGTGTTGGCACACGAGAACTCACGCAGGGCCATGCATCCGTCGGCATGGCTACTGCCGACCAAGACGTTTCGGCACGACCCGTGCCGATCGGCACGACCCACGCCGACCGCGCCCTATTTTTGATATTTCCGGATTCCGCGCGCTAAATTCCAAATTTGTAATAAAAATCCGTATTATTTAAAAAAAACTCTAGTGTTCATCATGTGGACAAAGAAGCATTTTTGAAAGGTAATGTTGAGCATGACCCGGAGGAGAAGGTTGTGGTGTTTGACCGTAGTCCTAACTATGTCGAGGTTGTTGCTAAAGTGAGGATTGCATTGAATTGGACGGACCTAAATGATATAGTTTGTTTGGAGCGAAGGCACAATGTTGGGTTCGGTCCTCACTCCCGTTGTAAGATCATGCCTATCAACTCCGAGTTGTGTTGGAGTGCATATAAGGAGATGGTTGTCGCATCTTAAGACAAGGCTCTCGAGTTATTTGCTACCAAAACATTTGACTTGAACCGGGGTGCCGCCAAAGGTGAAGTTGGGGTTCAAAATGAGCTATCGAATGAGCAAGAAGTGTACGAAGCAACGTGGAGCCAACCTCCGATGACCCAACATTAATTTAACCAACCTCCAAGCACGATGCAATTTGACCGCTATGAACTATCGGAGGAGGATACCGATGAGTTGGAGGATGATCTTCATAACACTTGTATTGGTGAAGTTGAGAGAACTTGTAGGCAAGAGGACATGGACCATGGCATCCCTTATAGCCGAGGCTACACATCCGACTCGGAGGACGACAGACCGGACGAAGAAGTGGATGAGGATGGGTTCACAGCTAAAGAATCTAAAGTGTTCAAGAAGATAGTGGGGCGGGACCATCGGATATCGTTGTTCCCTGATCTTAGTCTCGCGGATAAAGCCGTGGTTGATGGAGGCTCATGTAAATTTCTTGAAGCAAGGCCGAGGTCGAAGAAGGATACCAATGCGGACAATTATGGTATTGCCGAGGGAGTGAAGTTTGAAAGCTTGTTGGAGTTGAAGACCTTGATCAAGGAGTATGCGATTAGGTATTTTCGATCGTTCAAAGTTGTTCACTCTGATGTCCGAAAGCGGTACACGGTAAAGTGTGAGATAGCTCACCGTGCTATGGAGGAGGACAAAGCCGGGAAGCGCAAGGACAAGTACCCACGTTGGACTCAATAGACCCTCCAACATCTATGTTTTCGAGATTGTGGACTTGGTGGCTTTGTTATGAACCAAGTAATTCAATGTCATTTGGTGGATTTGGTCCGAACCTTGTAATATTGTTAACCATTTGGTGTTGTTTGAACCTTGTAATGTGCTCCTATCGATGGATTTATTTTGAACCTTCCAAATATTATGTTTGCTGGAGCTAGCAACTGGCTTGATACTGTTATTTTGTTTGCTATATGGTTTGTGTTGGCAAGAGCGAATGATAAAGGGGTCTGGGAGGGTAGCGCCATGGCGCCTGGAGCTACCCTCTATAGGGCAGCGTCGTGGCCCTTGTTGCTACCACCCTTACAAAAAGTTATAGAGCCCTCTTTCCATGCCATCGCGAGCACGTTGAAAACGGCTAAGTCTGGGAGGGTAGCGCCATGGGGCTTGGAGCTACCCTCTTAAGGGTAGCGCTGAGGTGCGTGGAGCTACCCTGTAGAACCCTCATTCCATGCCATCGCGAGCATGTCGAAAACGGCTAAGTCTGGGAGGGTAGCGCCATGGTGCTTGGAGCTACCCTCTTAAGGGTAGCGCCGAGGTGCGTGGAGCTACCCTGTAGAACCCTCTTTCCATGCCATCGCGAGCACGTCGAAAACGACTAAGTCTGGGAGGCTGGAGCCATGGGTGAACGGCAGCTGACCACCTAGAGGGGGGGGGGGGTGAATAGGTGGTGACCAATTTTTATGTATTTTTCAGTTTTAGGCTAGCGGAAAGTAAGTTGTCTAAAAGTGCAACTAGGTGATACAAGTGATAAACAACAAGGAAACTAAGCAAGTACAGGAATTAAAGATGCGGTAAAGGAGAGTGGAACGAAACAACCGTAGGAACTCGAAGACCAAGATTTTATCCCGAGTTCCACCACATAGGTGTACGTCTCGTTGGAGAGGTGTGAGCTACCACAAAGGTTTGCTCAACGCCACAAAGGCCTCACCCTATTCTCCTGTGAATTCGACCACAAAGGTGCGAATCCACGCTTCCACTAAGGACTCCTTTAAGGGCGGAGAAGGTCCCGTACAAATTCGTGAGGCACACACCCACAACTGAATTGGGGGCTCCCACAAAGACCACAACAGGTCACTTCCACAAAGGAATCTACAAAGGATCAAAACACACAAGGTTGAACCTAGCTATCCACAAAGGAACCATAGATTCGTTGCCCCTCAAGAAATAGGGGGGGGAGTCAAATCGCTTCGGTGGAGATGTAGATCGGTGGCTTCTCCCTCAGATCCCCAAGTATCAAAGGATTTGAGTGGCTAGATTGGGAGATCCGGGATAAACGAGCTTCAGCACCAATGGAGGAGAGAGAAAATCTGGAAGCTTAATCTTCTGGAGGTAGGTGGAGGGGTATTTATACCCCTCTCCAAAATCTGCCCGTTGTACAGCCGCCAGCCCGGAAATATCCGGGTTGAGGACTGGAGATCTCCGGACCCCGGAAATTTCCGGAGCAATTTCCGGCTGTGCTTGAATCAGGATCAGTACTGGTTGGGGCTTCTTGACTTAGTCGAAAATCCTCTGTCACTCGGAGATCTCCGGATTGGGGTCCGGAAATCTCCGAGCGCCGGAAATCTCCGAGAGGATTTCCGGCTCAGCTTGAGTTGGAGTCAGTACGCATTTCAATTCAGACTTAGTGAAAAACTTGGATGGCTCGCTCCGGTCTGGGGACCGGAAATCTCCGAATCCCGGAAATCTCCTGACTGAATTTCTGAAGAAACACCAAGTGTAGTTGAATTGAAACTTAGGTAAAATAAGTTTTCCTCTTTATCAGTCTACCTGTAAAAGACCCTGCATGCTTCATCACAAACATTAGAATACTTTTTGTGTTGTCATTAGTCACCAAAATCTGGGAGTGCATAGAATGCACTTTCAACGGGGCATGGAGCTACCCTCTTAAGGGTAGCGCCGAGGTGCGTGGAGCTACCCTGTAGAACCCTCTTTCCATGCCATCGCGAGCACGTCGAAAACGGCTAAGTCTGGGAGGGTAGCGCCATGGGGCTTGGAGCTACCCTCTTAAGGGTAGCGCCGAGGTGCGTGGAGCTACCCTGTAGAACCCTCTTTCCATGCCATCGCGAGCACGTCGAAAACGGCTAAGTCTGGGAGGCTGGCGCCATGGGGCATGGAGCTACCCTCTTAAGGGTAGCGCCGAGGTGCGTGGAGCTACCCTGTAGAACCCTCTTTCCATGCCATCGCGAGCACGTCGAAAACAGTGGACCTAGACTTGTACTGCGTCACATGTATTTACGGTCAGTCGGTCGTCGAAGAAGGCCCCACATATGTGTCACAATATCCATCATATACATAAAAATTAGTTCACTTCCATTTTTTTGGAGAGTCAAACTATCTCAAATTTTGCCGACTTACTACAAAATAAGTGAATGAAAATATATTTTATCACGAATCTAATGCTACAAAAGTAACTTTACAAAACAGTTGGAAGTACACTCCTCTTTTAGGTAACGTAGAGAGTAACTTTTTTTTCGGAGCTCATCGTACTTCACGTGTTTCGCTTCTTTGCAAGGCGTGTCATGGGAGTAAATTTTGCTTTGACATTGATCTTAGGGCTTGTACCTCCTCCCTTCTCTTCTTGTCTACATATTAGGTTTAAGTTAAGCTAAACTTTATAAAGTTTGATCAAATTTATGGAAAAAAACATTAGCAAAATCCAATATCTATATCATTCATTCCATCATGAATAGAATTTTATATTATATGCATTTGATATTATAATATGTTGGTGCTCTTTATTACATACTTTATGTTATATTTGATTTAAGAGAAGCTAACAGGGATGGAATATAATTTTATTTAGAGAGATGATATAAAAAGGTAAACCGATTTTTTTGTTACGTATTAGTGCTCATTCATAATAGCCGGATGGTTAACTAGACAAATCTCCTATACATATAAGCACCGTTGCGAAAAATGTTTAGTTTATTTTTATAGGGACCTCTCTATGCATTTTTCATTGTACATGGCATTATAGAGGTAGTCTAAATCAAACCTCAACTGATTAAAATCCATTAAACCCTGAACTGTCTATCTCGGCCGAGAAAGTTATCCGCCGTGAGATGTATTACTCTCCAAGATTTCTCATGCATACCATCATTATTTGGCATGAAAACAATCCCGTGCCCTTTTTCAGCTGGCAGCATCAGCAATGGCAGCCACTGATCTGCTCAATTACGGAATGTTGAAAACTACAGTTTATGTCCACAAATCATGGAGAAAGAAAGGATGCGAGGTCGATCGAAAAGACAAAGTGCGCTACAGCATGAAGGCATGCCTTGCTTCCACTCAACGTTCCACGACAGAGTTAACACCCCATGTTCAAAGATAGAAAAGAGCACGACATAGATTCCAAGCTGGCCAGTGGCCACCTGCCCAGTGCCCACTACTACACCACCATCACACCACTACTGCATGCGATCGATGCCGAGGCATGCAAGGCAACTACTACGATAATCAAACACACGTCCAAACGAAATTACGCATGAAAAGGTTTAAACCACACGCTATAGTAGTAACTGTAATGATCGAAAACCCATGCGATCGATGTGAGTACATCAGACGCTAATCCTCGGTGCAGATGGCGGCGGTGCCAGCGACGCCGCAACGGCGAGGGCGATGGTCGCCAGCTTCCTGAACTCGGCGTCCTCCGCGGCGAGAGGCGACGTGTCGTCGGCCTCGCCGAAGGCGTCCTCGCACGTCCCGGGCGCGTCCAGCGCCGCGCTGAGCTGGGTGAGCGCGTCGCGGGTGGACTTGTCCTCGCCCCGGACGATGTCCTCCGCGGCCTCGCCGAGCTGGTCCACGGCGTCCGAGTACACCTCCGCGCACACGCCGAGGCGCTCCAGCCTCCTGGCGTCCTCCTCCGAGGCGCGCAATGCGGCGATGCGCCCGGCCGTGCCGTTGGCGGCCGCCTCCGCGATCCTGGCGGCGATGGCGGCCAGGCCGCGCGCGTCGGCGGTGGCGCTCGCGTTGTCGGCGCGGAAGGTCTTGACGCAGTAGTTGTAGCCGATCGACGGGTGCCCTGCGGCGAAGGTTTTACATGTGTCTTCCAATGTCGAGGACTCGCAGGTTGATGAGATGAGTAGGAAGAAGAAGACGCAGGTGAGCGGCCTCATCGACACGGTTACCTTGGGTCGTTGGTTTTCGCCCTCCTTGGCGTTTCAGCTCTTGTGGTGATGACTGCCTGACTGGTGACTGGTGAGGTTTTCAGAATGTTCAGTACGGTTGCGGTAGATATATAATAGTCTGGAGGTCGTCGGGGATATGCGCGCGTCCGGGACTGTGAAATGCTCGATCGAAATTCGAAACAAGCCCTCGAGTCAGGACGTGGAAAATCTATAACTAGGAACACCCGCTCCTATTCTAAAAACCGTTGATGTTGCATCAAGATGTATGCGATACATTTTGTGGTTAACATCCTAAATTTTAAACATTTGTCTTCATAAACCACTCATGAAAAAATCATTTGTTTTGATCATCTAAGAGTAATCTTTTGATTACGAATGGACATAACTTTCAGACTAATATGTGTTAACATAATTTTTAGAAAAACACAAACTCATAAATAAAAATAATTTTAGATAATGCTTTAACACATTTTCAGATAATTTTTACCATCAACACAAACTAGTGCATACGATCCTTTTCATATTTCCAATATTATTATTAATATTATGGATAATATTTTCGGATAATCCGTTTTCATGGAGACAATTTTGTAGGTCATGAAAATGTAAACATATTGTGATATTTTTTCATTATATTGATTAAGATATTTTCATATTTTCGGATCATTTCCATCCATGAAACGAAAAATATATCCAAATTTTCGTGTATAAATCTAGGATCATAGATTTTTCGGATAATTTTTCGATAATTTTAGGTTTTTTGTGAAAGTGTAGGGTGCATTTTGCAAAATTCTAGTCACACAGCACGAATTTTGATGCATGATCGACGGTTTTTTGAATTAGGAGCAGGTCCTATTAGTTGTGGTTTTGCATTTTCGCTCGAGTCAAGGAAGATTACTGCACTTGAAAAAACGCCACGTACGAGTTGGATTAACTTTGGTTCTATTCAAATTAACTTGTAAGCACTGGGTTGGCTTCCTCAAGGTGGATGTCTTGTAGTTGTAGCTCGGCAAATCCTACCTCATCCGGGTTGGCTTCTCAAGGTCAATGACTTGTACCTCGGCAAATGCGTAGGGCATCTCCAACCGTTCCCTTCAAAGGTCGTGGAACAGTCCTGTCGGCGAAGCGATCACATTTCCCATACCCCCGCCTCTCCTTCTCTCACCACCTACCCTCGCCGTCATGTCGTCACCGACCGTACCCTTCCTCCCTTCGTCGTAAGCATGCATGTACCAAAGCCACCACCTCGCCAGACTTCGCTGACGGAACCACCCCGCGCTACTCCGCCGAGATTCAGCCGCAAGACAAGCTCCGTCGTTGTCACACGCCCACCTAAGGATGGCAATTTTAACCATGGGTACGGGTATTCTCGCAGGTACCGTACCCGTCTGGGTAGAGTGTGTGCATAATTATATAACCATGGGTACCAATATCCTACTCGTTAATTTACGGGTAGGGCATGGGTATACCTGTGCAGGTCGAACATTTATTCTCGTGATTTTATCAACTTATGTTAAAATTGTCATCAATTGTCAATTTGAGTTGATATAACTGTTATGTACTCAAATATATGTTGCTGAGTTGAGACAAATATTTTTATTTTATCAATATGTTATCGATGACTAGTATACATGTTAGACAATAAGTATTATTGTAACGGGTACATCAAATAGTATACATGTTAGACAATAATACACAAATAGCTGACAATTATTGTCATGAAAGTCATAGTCAATAATAATACACAACATATATATTAACGGGTAAATCAAATATTATACCCGATAATATATATTACTAATAATACACAACACAAATAGCTGACAATTATACTCAACAAGTTATAGTCTAACATGTATACTATTTGATCTACCCGTTATGTCTAACAAGTTATAGTCGACACACAAATAGCTGACAATTATACTCAACAATGCACGAATATATGAAAGTTATAGTCAATAATAAAGTGAAATTCTCCGCCTCATATGCCATCTCCTCGTATACCGTGTTCCTGGCCAATGGCGTGGCTTCTTCGTCGCTTTCAAGATCGAGATCATCTTGGGGTGCGTACTCTCCCAATCTGTTCATTGAATCGGTGGCACTGGGATCTGCAGGTTCGATTATCAGCTTGTCAAATCCGTGAAGGGAATATGCCCTAAAGGCACTTAATAAACATAGTTTATTGGCAATATCTCAATCGTTCATTATATGTTTTATACCATGCTATAACTGTATTAAGCAAAAACATTAATACAAGTGTGGTAGATAAACAACCAGGTCCCTAGTAGCCTCTACTAAGACTAGTTCCGTTGCGCGATTGATGATCGAGGTTTTCCGATCATAGGGCATGGCGCCGGTCGGCAATGGAAGTCATATCATTAGGTGTAATGATGTGATGGACATACCCAGTATTTGTAGGACATAGTCATTACGCCTTAAGACCGTGAGATCAACTCTTATTGTTATCCCTGGAAGATACTTTGATCGCACCAAACGTCGCATCTTATCTAGTGTGACAATAACGGTGATACTTTTGGGTATCGGAAAGGGGTAGTTGAGACGAGGGGTCAACATCGGGATTTGTCAGTCCGCATAGCCGGATAGATACTCTAGGGCCCACTCAGTGAGATTATGTCAAATGAGTTTGCAAACATGTGACTAGGTCACCAGCTGACATAATATCATAGACGAGTATAAGATAGCGATGTCGGTAACGAGATCATGCTAGGTATGGAGATATCTGAGAATGATGCTCGGACACGCTAAGTATCGCCATGACAAAGGGTTTAAGACTATGCGTCCAGGTTTGATAGATGAAAGTCATTCGTTATATCACAGGGATTAATTCATGGGGTCCAGGTCTACGAGTTAGTCGTTGATCATAGAGGAGTCTTGATCGTACCTGTTATTATATCGAACCGATAGGGTAACACACTTAAGGGGTTTCGACAAGACAACCGGAAAGGAAAGAGATCACCGGGAGCGTCCCGGGAGGGGTCCGATGGAGATCGGGCAGCGCCGAAAGAGTTTTCGGAGTTAGGAAAAATTATATATATTATGTTTGATATTAATTAGTGTAATTAATATGCAAAATATGATTATATATATTTATTTTCGAATTTATTTAGGCTGATTTCCCTAAATGGGCCTTCTGGTCGAAAGAAGGCCCAAGAGGGGGAAAATACTCAAGGGGATTCGGTGGGGGCATGGAGGCCAGCCTAGGTGGGTCAGATGGGGCCCACCAAGGGGCCGGCGCACCCTCCTTGGCCGAACCAGGCTGTGGGATAGTCCCACATTGCCTGGCTGGCAAGGTTGGCTCCCCCTGGGAGCCTATATAAGAAGGGGCACCCCTGGCCTTTTAATTCACCAATTAATTCCCAATTTCTCTCTCGATCTCGTGGTTCCCTTGTTGGAGCCGCGCCGAGTAGAGGAGGGGGATCTCTTCCACCATAGCCCGCTGCCGCGCTGCTGGTGTTCCGGTCAAAGTCTTCCGCTGCTCGTCCTTGACTGGAGCTTCGGAGGCCGTCGTCTCCACCGTATGTGTGTGACGCCCTGCGAGGTGCTGCGCTAGCGGTACTCGGAGGCCTACTTCCTCCACCCGACCTCGGGGTCATCTTCGTCATCTTCATCGCGCCGAGTTCTCCGCGACCTAGAGGTCGGCTACGTCGTCTTCATCGTCAACGCTTGTGCGGGAGCGTAATCCCCGCTATTCGGTCTACGAGGGTATGTATTCTGATCTCCGCCGTACTTCTATATCTGCATAGTGTAGATCTTGGCTAGTTTAAGGATATCGTTGCTAGGAAATTTTTTGTTTTCTGCACACGATCCCCTTCAATGGTATCAGAGCCGATCTATCGTAGATATAGCTGTACGCTGTTAGAACCCGTGTTCTGCACGGGGGCACCGTTCCTGTTATTTGCTACCCTCTAGTGTGCACTTGTGATTCCAGCGGCATCGAGTTGATGAAGCGGCCCGGGCCGACTTTACGCGTACGCTTACGCGAGACTGGTTCCACTACTGACATACGGCTTGTACCGTATCTGTGGCTGGCGGGTGCCTGTTTCTCTCTCTTTAGTTGGTCTTGCATTTTCAATGGAGGGCCCGAAAGGGATGCTTAAACATGCAATTATTGGATCGTTTTTGTAGTCATAAGTTTCGTAGGTATGAAGCGGTTCTATTTACGACAGCCCCAAGCCACATAAAATATGCAAAAGATAAAGTAGAAGCGTCTAACTTTATTTTGCAGGGGCTATGTGATATGGTCAAGGTAGGTTTATTAAATTGTTTATAAACTGCGGGCGCCAAGAAGACCATGGCGCAATGGACTATATCACATTGCATTACATTTGATGTTTTGTGTGCATCCTATATTGTGTGATTGTGTGTATAGTATACATTAGTTACACGGTGGTAGTTATATAAGATGATCCCTTCAAAATTCCACTAGTGGTCTCCCTCCAACGCGCACCACCAAGAAAGTTCTACGTTATGAGGCAGGCCGTGATGATCGGGTGTCAGACATATCTTCGTTCGCATACGGTGGGTGTAAGCCATGTTGCACAAGCGTCAGCGTGGAGTTTTTTGGTGACGAGCCTAGCATATTCAGAAATATGGCATCGGAACAGGGAGACCGAAAGGTCGAGCACGAGTCACAAAATTGGTGTGGCGGACTTTTGTCTACTCTTGAAGTTGTGCCGCCGGCTCTGATGATGAGGGGTGGTGCAATGGATGGGGGTCGTGTAATCGCTTAAACGAACAGGAGGGATGTTCGTTTGAGTGGGAGTTCGGATAGTTATTTTCCAAAATACTAGAACTCAGAATATAATGAACAGAGTCTGTTTTGCAAACCTTTGTAGATATTAACCATTGTGATAGCATCTTTTCAAATTAGACGCATTCCTACGATTGAGAAACTTAAAAGGTTGGGTCCAAACTTCATAGTTTTATACTTTAGCTTGAGGATACTCCTTGTTTAAACCGTTAGCTCTTTGTTATACAATACCCGTTAGGAGATAAACCTGGAGATTCCGCTAGCAAAAGATAATTTGGATTATCGGATTTTGAGCGGATGATATCATCATAGTCCAGTGTATGCTATGATCTCTGCCATAGAGAACCAACGGTGGGTACGAGTTATTGGATCGCGGACATATGATATGGTCGCTAAAACTCAGGGTACCCCTAAAGTTGGGTTGATGAAGTTTATCAGTACGTTGACTGATTGTCTTCTCAACCAAGATGGAAGAGAATACACACATTGAGGGAGCACGTGGCGGTCATACTTAATGACATATGTTCATGATTAATGAACATTGAGACGCCTCGCTCAGCTCGATCACTGGATGACAGACATCGTTGCCAAGTGCAAATCCTCTGTCATAGACTATGTCATGCAAGGGGAATCATTCACCTTCATGGTTCTTGATTACGGTGGAAGTATCAAGAAGATGAAACAGATCGCCGGAAGTCATCAATGATGATGGTGTATATATGATATACATGTTATGAATGTTTTAGCTAAGCAAGTACTCGCAGTAGTGACTAAGTTTTGAACTAGTCATGTTTTGTGAAAACCAGGTTCACTGCTTCAGTAGCTTAAAAGGATGAGGCGACATTGCGTGTTGATAATGGCAATCAAGTTGTTGTGATGGCCATAGACACTCTCCCTCTAGATCTACCATTTTGGTAAATTCTTTATGATCGGGTGTTGGTATGATCGTTACAAGTGTGTCTCCTCTAGCGAGACACTTGTTCATACATGATAGTGACAAATTGGTGTCCTATATTTATGAAGTAATGATCATATGCCGATTTGAATTTAGATGGTAGAAGCTCCCACATTCATAATATTAATGCCAAAGGATACAAACTTAATAAAGACACCACATATGTGTGGCACTACCGTTTTAGTCATGTCAATGTTATATGCATTAGCTCCACACTGGATGGACCTACAAGTCCTAAGATTTGATCTTTTGACACTTGCAAAATAACTGTGACACCGTTTTTGGAAAACGGGCACATAACTTATTGATAGTCATACATGGAGATGTATGTGGTTCAATAAAGTAATTGACGGGTAGTGGAGACCTTTATTTCGTGAACTGCACTGAACGTTTTGAGCATAGCTTGTTGAGAATCATGCATATGGGTGTATGTGAATCAATGAAGTACTTTAACGTGTAGTGGAAGTATTTATATCATAGACTTCATGAACATTCGAATAGATATATGGAAATCCACTCGGTGAATGTTGGCCTGGAAATTTTGATTCAATCAAACAAGTCCAGAATGAAGTAGGAAATAAACTTAACAAGAAAATCAAATTCCCGCGATGCATATCGAGGAATAAAGATTTGAGTTAGTTGGCACATCATTGGAAGACTTGTGAGAAGAGTTCCACAAATTACGTCGCATGGAACACCATAGTGTTATGGTGTGTTAGGATGTCGTAATTGCACCCTATCGGATAGTGTGTGGTAAATAAATCTCTTACCGAATTATTGTGATCATTAGAGTCATAGGGTAGAAACGTAAACACTCACGTTAGCAAATAGGGAAACCATTTGAATCCATGGAGACAATACCATACGAGTGATGGCATGGCTTTTGAGCCTGGATTGTCGTTTCAGCAATTTAGTGTTTCGATGTAATCGAACCTAAAATGGATTAGTCTTTGTAGTATACCCTACCTAAAGAGTTAGTTGGGTACATGTCTCACGACATAGGCAAAATCTTTGCCGGGATATACCTTGCGAAAGAAATAGTTTCTTGTCCGAGGGTATAAGTGAGAAAGAAAGTAGAGCAAGACGAAGTTGGTAAACTTCTTCTCCAGACATCAGAGTGGCGCAACCGAAAGTGTTTTCGGTGTCAGGCTCCACAACTTGAAAAAGCTGATGATTCAAGATCATGATGTTCTGAGCTCATACTAAGAGCGTAGGCATACGAGGTTGTGTTCCACATTGTGTGTTACGACAATCTTGTTATGAAGGTCATATTAATGGAATATGATAGACCTACGAACTACGAAGAAGAGATGGTGGACCTAAGTCCGAGAAATGGCTATGAGTCATTTATGATCCGAAATAAAATCCATATACGATTACCAGGTAATGACTTGGGAGATCTTCTTGATGACATCTAGGATGTTGATAGTATATGGAGTTTTATGAGAGAGTAGATATTGAGCATATTCGATTTGTCGTGAAACAGTTCCGACAGACCACATGAGACTTTGTCTCAAGTGGCGAAGCCTAAATCTATTCTGGGTCGTTTAGCAATTACGATAATTTCGAATGAGAAATTGATAGATGGATGAGAAAACCATGGTTCTTAATAGTGTAATTAAGAATGGTTTGTAATCCTAAGGATGCTAAACATGTGTGCAAACTTCGGTTGTCCATTCGTGGGCAGAAGCAAGCATATCGGAGCTGGAATCTTCACTTTGATAATGTGATCAAAGGATTTTGGAGTTGTCCAAAATAGTTGAAGAAACCTACATTTGCAAAGAAGTGAGTGGGATCAAAGTATCTTTCATTGATCTTGTATGCGGAAGGCATATTTGAGTGGGAGCTAAGTAGCTTTTCCTTGATCCTATATGCGGAAGGCATATTTGAGTGGGAGTTAGGTGTCATTTGTGATTCTGTATGTAACGACATATTGAATGACACAGATCCTCTAGTATAGTGTAAAGGATTATTTAAGTGATTAAATTTTCTATGAAATGAAGTTAGCAGTATTAGGCATCCGATTTATAATTGTATAGATCAGAGGGGGCTTAATAACATTAAGTCGGAGTATTTCCTAAGTCAGGATTCTGAAGTGTTTCAGAAAAGGACAAGCGAAGAAAGAGGTTCTTGCTTGTATGACTAGGTAAAAGATTAAGTTAATCTTGACTTTTTCAGTGATAGAAAATGATGTTCGACATTCTCTATGTATCACACATAGAGTCTATCAGGATGAAAACTCGACTTGGTGTGACCCGAGTTCTTGGTTGAAGAACAGGTTCTAGAGTGATCCTTATGAGGATCAATGAACAAACGTTAAGTTTATTCTTCAGTGTCTATGAGAACTGAAGATAGGTTTTCTAGTAACGGGTAAGAGTGGAATGGCAACTTGCCGTAAAGCGGTTACGGTGATGCAAGTTATTACACTGACCCATACGACTAGAAATCTCATATAGGAGATGTCCTTTATTTTGAAGATAGACATGGTTAGTTTGCGAAGCCGCATATGAATGCACTGTCGCATAATCTACATAGGTATAGAAATATATCGCGACTTTAGAAGTAGCAAGTGTGATTGGACTGAGCAGTTTTCCGAGCGTAGGTGGTCCCCTTAATAGATCTCTTAGACTTTTAAGGCGCATGCTACGCGAATGCTCGAGTCTCACTCCATCCACTGGGATATATTTCACCGTCATCGTAAGATACAGGATTATGTCAAACTAGGTGACATAGAAGTGTTGCAAAGCACATATAGGTCTCAATGTGTGAGATCTGTTGACTGTATTCCTTTTCCACGAGGCGAGCAGGCACCAAGATGCTATGGGTGTTGAGCTTTTACCAGGTTGTAAACTAGATTAAGTGTTACTCTAGTGCAAGTGGGAGACTGAAGGGAATATGCCCTAGAGGCACTTAATAAACATAGTTTATTGGCAATATCCCAATCGTTCATTATATGTTTTATACCATGCTATAACTGTATTAAGCGAAAACATTAATACAGGTGTGGTAGATAAACAACCAGGTCCCTAGTAGCCTCTACTAAGACTAGTTTCGTTACGCGATTGATGATCGAGGTTTTCCGATCATAGGGCATGGCGCCGGTCGGCAATGGAAGTCATATCGTTAGGTGTAATGATGTGATGGACATACCCATTATTTGTAGGGCATAGTCATTACGCCTTAAGACCGTGAGATCAACTCTTATTGTTATCCCTGGAAGATACTTTGATCGCACCAAACGTCGCATTTTATCTAGTGTGACAATAACGGTGATACTTTTGGGTATCGGAAAGGGGTAGTTGAGACGAGGGGTCAACAGCGGGATTTGTCAGTCCGCATAGCCGGATAGATACTCTAGGCCCACTCGGTGAGATTATGTCAAATGAGTTTGCAAACATGTGACTAGGTCACCAGCTGACATAATATCATAGACGAGTGGAAGATAGCGATGTCGGTAACGAGATCATGCTAGGTATGGAGATATCTGAGAATGATGCTCGGACACGCTAAGTATCGCCATGACAAAGGGTTTAAGACTATGCGTCCAGGTTTGATAGATGAAAGTCATTCGTTATATCACATGGATTAATTCATGGGGTCCAGGCCTACGAGTTAGTCGTTGATCATAGAGGAGTCTTGATCGTACCTGTTATTATATCGAACCGCTAGGGTAACACACTTAAGGGGTTTCGACAAGACAACCGGAAAGGAAAGAGATCACCGGGAGCGTCCCGGGAGGGGTCCGATGGAGATCGGGCAGCGCCGAAAGAGTTTTCGGAGCTAGGAAAAATTATATATATTATGTTTGATATTAATTAGTGTAATTAATATGCAAATATGATTTTATATATTTATTTTCGAATTTATTTAGGCTGATTTCCCTAAATGGACCTTCTGGTCGAAAAAGCCCCAAGAGGGGGAAAATCCTCAAGGGGATTCGGTGGGGGCATGGAGGCCAGCCTAGGTGGGCCAGATGGGGCCCACCAAGGGGCCGGCGCACCCTCCTTGGCCTAACCAGGCTGTGGGATAGTCCCACATTGCCTGGCTGGCAAGGTTGGCTCCCCCTGGGAGTCTATATAAGAAGGGGCACCCCTGGCCTTTTAATTCACCAATTAATTCCCAATTTCTCTCTCGATCTCGTGGTTCCCTTGTCGGAGCCGCGCCGAGTAGAGGAGGGGGATCTCTTCCACCATAGCCCGCTGCCGCGCTGCTGGTGTTCCGGTCCAAGTCTTCCGCTGCTCGTCCTGGACTGGAGCTTCGGAGGCCGTCGTCTCCACCGTATGTGTGTGACGCCCTGCGAGGTGCTGCGCTAGCGGTACTCGGAGGCCTACTTCCTCCACACGACCTCGGGGTCATCTTCGTTATCTTCGTCGCGCCGAGTTCTCCGCGACCTAGAGGTCGGCTACGTCGTCTTCATCGTCAACGCTTGTGCGGGAGCGTAATCCCCGCTATTCGGTCTACGAGGGTATGTATTCCGATCTCCGCCGTACTTCTATATCTGCATTGTGTAGATCTTGGCTAGTTTAAGGATATCGTTGCTAGAATTTTTTTTGTTTTCTGCACACGATCCACTTCAATCCGACCATGGTAGTGCCTTCTTGTATGAGACTAGTCACAATGGAACTATCATATGTATAGTATTATGCATATCATGTTGGCAAAATGATAACGTGTCACAACAATTAATGAAGAAAGATATGAGAGTGGTATCATAGGTAGATACCGTAGCATAACGGATTCTAATATAATATGAGTCTAGCACATAATAAATATGATGTCATATGATACCACCAATATGTTACTATGCATTATTGAAGTAGTATCATATACTAGTATATACTATTAGCAGTGGCTGCGCCACCAGGGGGTGAGCTGGGGCGCCCCCCTCAGGCCTTGTTTGTTACTTGTGTATTTTACGGGATTGGTGGGGGATAATCCTCTAATAGATTGGGTGAAACTCCAAACTTCACCCAATCCCCTACGAGATTGGGGATCCAATCCACTAGGTAGGGGTAGTGTATTGAATCCCCTAGGGAATTGACAAAAAATAAATTAGAATTTGGGGATTTGTGGGGAAATGTGGGGATAAAATCCGTCTCATACACTAGAAACAAAGATGTTTTGGGGTTTGTGGAGATTTTAGAGTTTGACCGGAATAATTCCCACCAATCCCAAAAAACTCTGAAAACAAACAGGGCCTCAGCTGGGTAATAATTTTGCCCTATACATACGCTGGCCAGGTATACGTGCGGGAGGGATAATAAAAAATGAAAATGCTTAAGCCTTGGCGACCTACGCGAGCGTTCTGTAGGTCGCTCGCTTCTTTCTGCGCGTAGTTGTAAGCCCACCCGTGCGTAGGCCCAACAATGTGATGTTCAGACTTTTTCGCATACTTTTACTGGGCCAGCCGTTGCAAGTGAGCAACTGAGCGCTGGCAGCAGTATGCATGCACCTAGCTACTCATTATCCAAAAAGGCCAAACTAGCTCAGCTTCTCCCTATAATTATACTAGTGGATGTGGTGCGGCGTGTGGTAAAAAAAGATTTTAAGATCATGGTGTGTTTGTGTTTAAATAATGAAGGTTTGATTTTGTTTGTAGGTTTGAATATTACTGGAAGTAGACGAAATTTGCATTCGAAAATCGGCTAGTTTGTGAATATTATTCAAGTTTCATTTTGATAGGTCTTTCATATTTTTTGGGTGGTTATATTTTAAGATATTAATTTGACGTGGTTAATTTTTTGTTCTTTTTGTGTAAATTTACGCTAGATCGAAACTTTAAATGTTGTTGAATTGTGTCGTAAGTATTTATTTTCATCATCTTGACATTTTGCAATATTTTTTTGATCCTCATATGTAGAGATTTGATTTTTTTGAATGAGCAACATTTTGCTTTTTTTGTCTAAATTGGCACTAATTTAAAACCTTCGAATGTGGTACATTGTGCCACAAGTAGTTAGGTACTCCTTTTTTTTAGTTTTTTGGGGGAAACTATATTTTTGTGATAGATATTATTGAAATTATGAGAAGTAATGTTTTAAAACTTAAAACTATATTTTTCTGATAGATATGATTGAAATTATGAGAAGTAATGTTTTAAAACTTTACTAATTTTACAAAAGTTTTCATACCATGTGATAATCAGCATTGTAGCTTATTCGTACCGTGTGACACACTGTGTGTGGCAACAGAGCTTTCTGCGGCATTCTTCATCTTGAGGCAGCAATGTAAGGGACACGTTTGGGGCAACGCGTTTCAGAGTTGTCTAGTGTGCGAGAGTTGTTGAAGACGGATCTTTTTTCGACTGTAATTTTGTTTGTACACTTAGAAAACCAAAGATTTCAAAAATGTCTAAAATATTGGGATACGTAAATGTGGAATTTGATAATATGGCAAAAATAATCTACATGTATTGTTGTGAGGGTGTTTAATTGAAAGAGCTTTTGGAAGGTGACGATTTGATTTTTTTTGTGTATTAGTAATTATTAGATATAGAAAGTACCGCCTTTTATAATTTTTTTACAATTTGCATAAAATTGCATGGAGATGTGCTGGTTGGAAAGATATATTTTTTAAGCAAATTTTGGTATTTATTTCGTATTTTTCTGACTTGCATGGGGAAGTTATGAATTTTTTGAATTATGTATTTTTCTGCGGTCGGAAAATGAGCTGACGCCAGCCCGTCAGCGACCGCGGACTGACGTCACTGCTGGGATCTGCGAGGGCAGGAGGAGGCGAGTCGTCCAGGCGGCTCCACGATCCATATGGTCGCCGGAGTCGCCGGTAGGTAGCAACTTGGCGGCGGCGCCGGCGGATCACGGCGGGGACGAACGGGGGCGACTCCGGCCATCCCAGCATGCGCACGTCGGCGAGATTGGGCAGCGCGCGACGGCGAAGCTTCCCATGCGCTCGGATTTGAGTGAGGATGAGCGTACCGGCGTGCGGCGCGCGACGGTTCCGGCGGCGGTGCCGGCAGCGCGGGGGAGGAAGGAGAGGGGAATTTTTGTGTCGTACTTTTCGCAGAAACGTCTGCGAGAAATTTTGTTTTCGCAAAACAGTCCCTCCGCTTATTGTTTTTTGGACTGCGGGTTCGATTCCGCAGCTGTGCAGTGGCTTTTCTGTAAAATTGTCAGTCCACCGGTGGAACCGGCGTCAACCGGGGGGTGACCGGGCGACGTGGCGGACACTGATTGGCTATAATTCGGGATGAACAGTGCCGGGGCGCGGGATGGCTTAATCCGGGCCGTCTGTTGGCCGGATCGAACGGCCGGAAATCGCCGGGGACGTGGAAGCTTGTCTAGAGTTGAATCTTGCCCCCTATTATATATTAGGTACATATATGCATCAACGCGGATTTACTACCATGGCGGGTAGCTACGCATGCGGTTAGAGCCATTAGATGTAGTTTCGCGATTTGTGCTACCGTTTGACTCCGTTACACTTCTGTTAGCTAGTCATTCCACCTTTGTCTTTAAAAAATGCAACTTTGATTTTGTTGCCGTCGCCGGAGAAAACACAAATAGAAGTGCACTGTGTGGACAGAGATCAGGTGACATGCACCTTTTGCATGTCACCGTGTGACATGCAACCTAAATTCGAATTTAAACATTGCGATTTTTTTTACAAAAAATCATGCATGTTGACAACACATATTTAGATAATTTCTAAAAAAGAAACTCAAAATTCAAAACATACATAGAGAAACAAAAAAGAGAAACTCAGATGTGAATAGTTCCTGAATTTGAATTTTGATTCTCTGTGCACTATTCACATGAGTTTCTCTTTTTTGTTTCTCGATGTATGTTTTGAATTTTGAGTTTCTTTTTTTAGGGATTATCTATATATGTGCTGTGAACATGTATGCTTTTTTTTAGATTTTTCACAATGTTTAAATTCGAATTTAGGCCGCATGTCACCTGATCTCTGTCCGCACTGTGTGTCTCTCTGAAGCCATTTTTAACTCAATTTCCCACGTGCTAGCAAAATTATCGCTCGATTAATCAAATGTGAATTTACGTTTTTCAGCATTCAGTAAAGCAAATCATCACCTGTCGTAAGTAAGAAGGTGATTTGTTTTCTTCACCATTTTTTGCGAGTTGTTTTCTTCAAAAAGCAAGATCCATGGAGACAAAGGTAGTACAAGATCTGCTTGATAATGAAAGGTTGGTAAGAATTTGATGTTTTATGTAGAATGTACAAGATAATTCTTTTACGACTTTGGTGCTTTCCCAGCAGCCCAGATAATCAAAACCAATCGCCATGGCGTCATATGATGTTCATGTAGAATAAAGTGACTGAACATGGGATTTTGACAGAAAAAATGTTACAATAGAATCAACAATCAATTAGTTTCTATTTTAAACCAAACTGATTACTACATGTGTATCATGAACTGTAAACAAATCCCACATACTCCATTTCATATGCACTGAAAAAGAAAATACATCTAAAAAAACTAATACGTTTAAGATTTGGATAGCTCCACGTAGCGCAAAACCGACAGTAGCATGTGATTCCGGGTAAAATCATCCGTCCAGTGTAGACTGGCCCATCGTGCACGAAAAAAAACTGGAGTGCAATCATGCGGACAGAGCTAAGGCGGAGAGATCGAAGAAAAAAAAAACAGATCGAAAAAAAAATAACTCCAGATCGGAAGAAAGCCACGGACGACCTCGTACGTTCCTCCTCCCCGGCTTCTCCTTCCTCCTCCTGGGATTTGGATCGGAGTTGCTTGACTGGGCGCATGCCAACTTGACCTTCGTGCTTCATCACCCGACATGCCGCTGCTCCTTCCTTCGGGCGCGGGCGGAACCTACGCACTACGAGAAATCTGGAGGCAGAGGAGATCACGGCCTCATGGATGAAGCAGGGACAGGGACGGCTCGCGCCGGGGAGGAGGAACGGCGTGCGGCCGCGCGTGCTGGAGGTGGGTGGCGAGAGGCGTATGTGGCTGGGGGCAGGCCGCGCGCGATGGCGGTCGGCGGGGGATGCGGATGCTGGCTTCCTCTAGGGATCAGATCGGGAGGGGAGACGGTGAAAGAGGGAGTGTGTGTACGGGGAGGAGGAATGGGCATGCGGGTTGTGTGGGGCGTGGTCATATGGGTTTTTTTGTGCGGAGGGGAAAATTTTGACGGAACGACGTTAAATGGATCGGTGGTTGAAAATACCCTATAGGATGATCCAACGGTGGAATGTAGGTGCGTAGGTAACCACCATGGTAGCCCAACATCACAGTTACGTACTAGCTAGCTATTGTTTCCCACGCATTCTCTAATTTTTTTGTTGCTAGCGCTGGCATGTCTAACTGATATTTTATCAATTTTGATGTCGATTTACAATAATCAGTGTTTGATGTCTACTGATATTACAAGACACTCTAGAAGCTATTGTTTATGAAGTTTTTGTCTAGCAAATGTTGTTGTCGATCCTTGCATTCGGAAACCGGTTGAAAAATATGGTACTCAGAAAAACACTAGGATCATACGGTTAGTTTCCCCTTTTGATTTCCGATTTTAATTATGATGTTGATGTATGTTGTCTATCGACCAACAGTGTGTAGCCGTGTAGGAGATATGCTTCTATACAATTGTGTATTACATGTTTTGTCTAAAAAAATTCGCCGGTGTCACACTTTTACTGTCCCCCTCGTCTCAATTCCTGGCTCCGTCACTGACTACTAGTACATGATACTCCACAGTGTGACTAGTCTGTTGGAGGGCTCCTATCGGATAGGTCGGACAGGTCTTTGAGAAGCTATCGCAAAGTCTCACTCTCCATCTTCCTCGCCTCGACTCTTCCCTCGCTTTGTTTCTAGCCGCCGCCACCACCTAGAGCTAGGCGTTCGAGCGTAGCTTCTGACTTCTCTCCAAATTTCCATGGTCATCAGGGTATTTTACGAGTTGACATGCGTACAGCTGCTCCAATCGATTTGCAGTTGATTTAGTTTAGGTTTTCTCCGTTCGTCGGGCCTTGCAATCGTGGTGGACCGGCCCATGCATGTTGCTCGGTTCCTTCAATCCTTCCTGCCTCTCCCGGAAATTATTAGAAAAAGGGTTCGCTTCGCAAAGATCCACGCGCGTGCGTTCCGGTGCTGACAAGTGTCGCAATTTCATTCGTTTCTGCTGCCACCTTGTATTCACGCGCTGACAAGTGGCAGCTCTCTGGTGGTGGGCAGAGGGTTGTACATGCATTTATTTTGAGATTCGTTTTTTAAAAACGAAATATCTTGAGAACCGTTTATCCAATTTACGAACCGTTTTCACTTTTGAACTCCTCGCGTCGAGATCTTCAAAACTAGATCCCATATTGATAGGTTTCGACAAACATTTTTTTTATACTTCAGATTATGTATGTTTGTACACCCTCAGTGTAGTCGTACGTACAAACTGAATTTTGTAGTTGTACGTACAACTTGCTACGTGTAGGTTTTTGTACAAGCCGAATGTATTTCTACGTACAACATGTCCTGTGTTGCTGTACAACCCGGTGTATGTTGCTGTACAAACCGGTCTGTGTGTTGCTGTATAACCCGGTTTTTGTTGCTGTATAACGCGGTGTCCGTTGCTGTACAACGCGGTCTCCGTTGCTGTACAACCCGGTCGGGGTTGCTGTACGTACAAACTGATTTGTGTTGCTGTACAACCCGGTCTGTGTTGTTGTACAGCCCGGTCTGCGTTGTTGTACATCCCGTTCTTCGTTGCTGTACTATCATAGTTTGTGTTTCGTGCAAATTTAATAATAGATCCAGATCTAGATCTGGATTTGAATCTGGATCTGTCCATGCGTGGGACCGCCTCAATTTACGTGTCCACGTGGCGACAGCAGCTCACGCGCGGGACCACGAAATAGACCTTCAGGAAGGCCACCCTTTCCCTAGTCCAACCCCCCAAATTCCTGATGTATCATGCCCCGTCTTGGATCTAGCCGAGACTGTTCCTTCCCGTTTAACTCCGTTTTTTTAGGTATTGTTTTTAATTTGGATTCGTGCCTCTTATGTTCTGCGGTGCTAACATTTATGTTGTTTGACCTTGCCTTAACAGTTCTGCCAGTGCCTATTGTTAGTCGACCTCAAGCTGCTTCAAATAGGCGTAAAGATAAAGTTTGTTTTTCTTTGCCTTTATGTGGACTGCCACCACAGGAGAAGGTGAGCACCGAGTACTGCATGGATTTTAATACAAAAACGGTCATTTGGAAAACTGGAGCATCTCACAAGACTATTGCTGGGAAAGCTCAAGGCACCGCTGGAGATCGAGCCAGGATGAAGTCTAAAGCTCTGACTTCAGTTGGATTCAATCTTGGTCGACCACGACCACCTCTGCTTTTGGCAGCAGAGCCACCCTCGAGTATCTTCGTCATCACCCTGAAGATAGTGAGAGAGGATCCATGTGGTGATGTGAGAGATTTCTCTTGTTGAGGAGGAACTTACAAAACTTGCTGTGGCATGGTTGTATCGCTGGTTTCGTTTTGCTCTGCTTAATAGAATCAGGGAAGGGTCCCTGTTTATCTAAAAAAACGGTCATTTGAGAAGGAAACTGGTGATCTGTCTTCTTCGTCTCAACATTAGCTGGCTATTTTGGGATCAATTTTTTACATAGATATTTTCTGACTTAAAAAATATTGAGTATTACATCCAGTTTCTTTGCAATCTGCCGAACGAGAAAAATAAAAGGTGAATTACGTATCATCATGAGAAATTGTGAAGACGCATATGGTGATGGAGGGTTGACCCGAATATTATGTTGTCATCCATGCAAGAGAAACAACCCCATAGCCTGCAACAGCGAAGACAACTCTAAAATGAGTACGATTCTCCACACGTTGTAGTGACAAATATAGTTATACACTGATAGATAACCTGAAGCATTTTTATCATTAATTTTTTTGGAACAAAGATAACACAAACAACACAAGATGTCTGTTTGTGCATACAACAGATGAGCAGAATGGACGTAACTGGGTCATACATAAATCAACACTTAGACCTCATCAACTTGGAGAACTACTTCTATTTCATCGGGCGTTGTTTTTTTCTGCGACAAAAAATTGCAGGTCTAACAAGATTTTTACATTCCATGGTGTGATATATCGATAGGTTGCAGTATATGTAATATAAACCTGTTTTTATCAATGTTAGGGATATCGCTTATCGGGAACTTATAAGTCGAGCTAAAATAAGGTGTAAATCGGTCGGTTTACCGGCATATCAGTCGGTTTATCGACATATCCGCGATTTATCGACATATCGGTTAGATCTGATTTATCGAAATATCAGAAAATGTCGTGAATAGTGGTTTTTTCTATTCTTTCATTCTATGCAGCTTAGACTTGCCACTTTACCAGATATATACTTGTTTTCTTGCACCATTACTTCCACTTTACCATCATGTGAAAGGAAGATTTTCAGTCTTGATGTTACTTTTATGATAAAAGGGTACAATCACTTGCCACATGATACGTGCAACCGAATCAATCACTTATGGAAATGTTTCTTTTCGAGGAAGCATAGATGACGGCAGATTTAGCATCTGTCTATGGTGTTTATTTCTACATAAAGCTACTTAGTTGTCTAGAATTTGTGGTTTCTTGTTTCTCTTCAGTGCTGATTTAGTTCACATTGACTTAATTCATATTGTTGCGTTGATTGACATTTAACACATTTCAGACTTACTTTCTAAGTGTATATTGATATACATGTTGAATTGTAGTCAATACAAACAATTTTATCCTCCGGTAGGATGCGACTCTTTTTGTAATGACATGATAAAGCGAGAAACAATTCTTTCTTCCAGGAGCCTCGGTGACTAAAACCCGAAAAATGAACAAAGTTGATTATATAAAAAAATTGTACTGATTTTTGGTACTGTATTTCCTCACATTGTCTATTTTCTTAATGGCATCCTTTGTGATTCCTCCTCTGAAATAGATATCTGGAAATGAAGGAACATTTCGCTTTTATTTCTGTGGCGCCGCTCTTGTCCCCAGCTAGTTCCATCAAGTGGGCGTAGACTCGAAATGGCTACCTCTTCTTAGAAACCAGTTTGCAACATCTTCATAGATTGATTTGATGCATTTAAATTTTAATGGAGACATTTCTTTGGCTAATCCTTCAATTTCTTCAGTATGAACATTATTTTTATTTTTCTTGCCAGTGGACCATCCGCGTGTAGCCCAGCCCACGATGCATTGTCTTTGTTTGCACACATGGGCTGTGTCGGGTTGAGTTTGGGTCGTAACTCGTACCTGATCCCCTTTATGAATTGTGGGCATGCATCTAATTTTCGAGTCCTGTCTAGCAAAAACCTAAGCTAAAAATAATTATGTTTCCTAACTTGAGAGTGGCGAGTGATCAATTGCAGGAAATCGTTAGAAAAAGGCTTGCCTTCGCGAAGGTTGTTTCTTGCACGCTCCGCTGCTGCCAAGTGTCGCAATTCCGTTCGTTTGTGCTCACCTCTTTATCTCTGCGTGTGACATGTGTCAGTTTCCTGTTCGTGCGCTAGTTTGGGATCTGCGGGTCCGCATCTTTAGCGGGTAGCGGGTTTGTCGGACCCGTTAGCGGGCGCGGGTGGTTCTTTTCCCTTCTTCTCTTTATTTTTTCATATACGAATACATTTTTCGAGTTATCTCGAGAACCGTAAATCATATTTTCAAACCGTTTTCATTTTTGAAATGCTTGCGTCTAGATCTTCAAAAGTAGATCCCTTGTCCGTAGGTTTGAGAATTTTTTTCGTACTTCCCATATACATTGTTTGTACATTCTTCTGTGTGTTCTTTGTACTCTCTTCCTTTTTCTTCGTCGTCTATTTTCCCTTTTTCCCTTTGTCACAAACAGATTTAAAACAAAGGTAGTTACTAAATTTCACATTTAATTTTTCCATTTGTTATTTTCGGACAGAGAGATTTCAGGGGTAGTTAAGGGAGGGAGGTAGCAACTTTCAATCAAAATATGATAAAACTTTCAAAACAAAATAAATAAATTAATGCTCGTATGTCAATTGTCGTTCTCCTGTACAGCCCCCTCATGCGAGTCTGCACAGGACGGTAAGTCTTTCCTGTACAACTCTTTCTGACCTGGTGTTAGCACCTACTCTTTCTTCGTACACCATTTTATTCTCTGTTGTACATGGGCTAAGCGGTGTCCGTACGTTCCACGCGCCTTATCCTGTACAACCTCGAATAACATATCTCTGTTTCTAATGCTCGTACGTCGATTTTCGTTCTCCTGTACATCCCCTCATGCGAGTCTGTACAGGATTGTAAGTCTTTCCTGACCTGGTGTTAGCACCTACCCATTCTTCGTACACCATTTTATTCTCTCCTGTACATGGGCTAAGCGGTGTTCGTATGTTCCACGCGCCTTATCTTGTACAACCCCGAATAACATATCTCCATTTCTAGTGCTCGTACGTCGATTTTCGTTCTCATGTACATACCATCATGCGAGTCTGTACAGAATTGTAAGTCTTTCCTGTACAACTCTTTCCTGACATGGTGTTAGCACCTACCCATTCTTCGTACACCATTTTATTCTCTCCTGTACATGGGCTAAACGGTGGCCGTACGTTCCACGCGCCTTATCCTGTACAACCCCGAATAACATATCTCCATTTCTAGTGCTCGTACGTCGATTTTCGTTCTCCTGTACAGTCACATCATGCGAGTCTGTACAGGAAGTTAAGTCTTTCCTGTACATCTCTTTCCCGACCTGGTGTTAGCACCGTCTCCTTCTCCGTACACCATTTTATTCTCTCTTGTACATGGGCTAAGCGGTGGCCGTACGTTCCACGCGCCATGTCCTGTACAACCCCGAATAACATAGTCGCGAAGCAAAAGTTTGTACGACCGTGATCGTTCTCCTGTACAGTCACATCATGCGAGTCCGTACATGATTGTAAGTCTTTCCTGTACAACTCTTTCCTGACCTGGTGTTAGCACCTACCCATTCTTCGTACACCATTTTATTCTCTCCTGTACATGGGCTAAGCGGTGGCCGTTCGTTCCACACGCCTTATCCTGTACAACCCCGAATAACATATCTCCATTTATAGTGCTCGTACGTCGATTTTCGTTCTCCTGTACAGTCACGTCATGCGAGTCTGTACATGAAGTTAAGTCTTTCCTGTACATATCTTTCCCGACCTGGTGTTAGCACCGTCTCCTTCTCCGTACACCACTTTATTCTCTCCTGTACATGGGCTAAGCGGTGGCCGTACTTTCAACGCGCCTTATCCTGTACAACCCCGAATAACATATCTCCATTTCTAATGCTCGTACGTCGATTTTCGTTCTCATGTACATCCCCTCACGCGAGTCTGTACAGGAAGTTAAGTTTTTCCTGTACAACTCTTTCCTGACCTGGTGTTAGCACCGACTCCATGTTCGTACACTAAATTCTTCTTTCCTGTACATTTACTTATAGGTGTCTGTACGTTCCGCGCGCCCTGACCTGTACAATCATGATAACATATATTATGTGATAACATTTAGTAAATAATTCCTGGAATGATCCTTTAAGTATGTGAAATATACATATTGTGTGTTTAAAAATTGTAGCTTACATATTTCTGAACAGGTGTAGTAATATTTTACGAAACTAGATGCCATATGTAACTATTGCCTTTCATTCTATTTATCTTGTCACACTATCTTCCTCTTTCTTCTTTATCACTCTACCTTGTCATTCTATTCTCCTCTATGTCAGCTGTTTGCCCTGAATTTTTTTTTTTACAGTTTGTAATGATTGTATTGATTTATAAGCAAGAAACAAAAAAAATGTTGCTAGATATCTTTGTTACAACATTATGAACTTTTTACCCGTTTCATGGTGTTCCAAATAACAAGAAATTGAATCCAGCACATACCCTTCCATCATTTTGATTCCATGATCCTCTGTCTCTGTACGTGTTTTGTGTTGTTGAAGTATTTTGGTTCTGCTGTGGCCGCTGTTGTTGTTGCCGATTGTTTTGTGTTTGCTGACAGTTTTCTCTGTGTTTAGCAGCCTCTGTTTCAGCTTTTAGGGTAGGGCATGATGTCCTAATGTGCCCTGACGCTTTGCAATGGCCGCACTTCCTTTGCTTGGATTTTTCTGAACCAGGTTTAGGTCTGTTTCCTCTGTTTGTGTTTTTTCTAGTTGTTATCGGCGGATCATGAAGCCTGTCATCCTCGTTGTTGTTTTCTTCATTTTCCTGTTCGTTTTCTTGTCCTGCCAGCGGTGCCATTACTCTTGATTGCATATCCTGCATACATTCCCTCATTACCTTGTATGCTCTATCCACTGGGCATGCTAGGTTGCATAATTCTGCCATGCTGCTCATGGTGCCTGCAAACCTTAGAGTTTCCTCTGTGTTGCTATCACCCTCATAAGCTCCTAATGTTTCTATTTCAATCTCTATATATTTCCTCCATCTTCTAATGACAAAACTGTCTGGCAAGTCTGTTATTCCAAGGTGCACTAGTGCTTTTAAAACATGGCAACACTGTATTCCATCCCTCTGCATTTTCTTGCAACTACAGCTGAAAACCTTGTATTCCTGGTCGTGATACACATCAAAATGTAGCCTTCGAAACTCCATTTTGTCGTAACTGCTCACTCTCACGAGATTTATTTGGCCTGGAAGTATTCCGTGTACTGCAAAAGCTGTGATGTTCGTTAATTCAGTCTGGAACTTTAGGAAAATGTCATGGGTGTACACCTCAAGAGCTTGCCTCTCGAACGGATTGTGTGTAATTGTTTTCGTTGTTTTAAGTGTTGATTTCAACTTCTTCTTGTCCAGAGCTGACAAACCCTTATCTTGGATAACTTCGTACTGCTCGAGGAACTTTGTTATTGTGTCTGAGTTCCTACTGTAGCATTTCCACATGTTGTTTGTACTCTCGCTTCTTCCTGTGCTTGATACAAATGGATAGAACTTTTCCGTGAAATAAGCTGGAACCCATCTGTCCCTTATTATGTACAGCTTAGTTAGATGCTTCTCTCCTGAAGCGCCATGTTCTTCTATGACATGGTTCCATGCTTGTTCAAATTCTTCTAGAGTGAAGGCATTCTTCGCTGCAAACCTCAATTGTTCTGAACAGTTTGGGTGTGTTGCGAAGAAGGAAGCTCCCTTCTGGCTCACCTTCGTTACAATATGGTAGTAGCAGTTCCTATGCGTTGTGTTTGGTAGTACTTCTTTGATAGCTCTCTTCATAGCTTTGTCATGGTCCGTTATTATCGTTTGTCACTCCTTTCCTCCCATTGCTTCAACAAATGTCTTGAGGACCCACTTGAATGAACCAATCTTTTCATCTTTCAGTAGCGCTACGCCAAAGAGCACAGTTGCCCCGTGATTGTTCACTCCGACTATGGGAACAAACGGCAGGTTATACTTGTTTGTGCTGAATGTTGTGTCAAATGATATGTATTCTCCAAACATCTTATAGTTCATGACACACATAGCATCCATCCAGAAAATGCTTCTTACCCTTTTCTGCTCATCCTTTTCAATTGCGTAATAGAACCCAGACACTTTTTTCCGGAGCGTCTTAAAATGCTCTATGCAGTGATCAATATCGTGGTCCTTCTCAATCACATTTTGTTGACACTGTAAATTGCTCAGATCTGTTGCATCAAAAGGTATGTTGCGGAAACTCCCTCTGATCTTTCTGAAGATTAGCACCGTCTTTCTAGGTGGCAGACGGCCCATCTGTAGAAGCTGAATCAGCTTTCTGTCTAGGTCTGTCATCCTTTTGTGGCAATGCGAGAACCTGGTCAGGTAGTCAGTTGGTTCCAGTGGATGGTTGTGTTAAACCAACCATTCTGACTCTTATGAACCATTATTTTTGAACCACACCCATTCTTCACTAGAGAGGTTGTTCTCCTTGTCTTGGCAGGTTTGACATCAATTTTAGTCTCCCCTTGTTTGTTGCATGTGGAGAACTGCAAGTATATCTCATTGTCCTTCCTTGATCTCTTGCTGCTGAATTTCTTTATTGAGAAACCTGCTTTTCTTGCATACAGAGCGTATCTGTAAAATGCATCTTCCAAAGTTTTGAAATTATCTCCTTCCTTTGGGGTTGGTGCGTTGACAATTTCTTCCACTGCTGGATAGCTGTCTGCATCAAACATTCTGTCCATTTCTTCCTCCATCATGGTTGGTGGTTCAGGGTTTATCGTTGGGTCGTCATCTTGTATACTTTCAGTGTTTTCTTGTTCTTCCTCCGTTTGCTTGCTTTCTTGCTTGTCTTTTGATCCATCATCTTTTGCTGCTGAGCTTTCTGTTCCAAGTTTTCTTGGAGAGCTTTCTCCCATTATCTCACCGTGCATAGTGAAATCATTTTCAAGTATTCTTATTGTCTGTCTGATCTGGTTCTGACCGCTTCTCTGATCATGTGGTGAACAACCCAGTTTTATTGCAGAACTTTCTGTGTATGGTGTTCTTGTGCCTGCGCTCTCCTCCATCATCTCCTTGTTCATGTAGCTTCCTTGTAACTCTGTGTACATTCGTTATGTTAACTACATAATTTTTATATGGTCTACTGCTCCAGAAGAGTAAGTGGAATTTGGTTATGTTTTATATATTACCTCTTTTCCTTTCCATTCGCTATGGCTGCTATTTTCTGCTTGTAGCCCAGCAGAGTAACTTGTAGTGGTGTTCCCATCCTGTTCAAAAATAAAAGAAAGAATCATGTAAAGTACATGTTATCCGTTCCACGTCGTTCAATGAAGATCAATCTCTAGTACAGGCCGTGGATTGCAAGTTGTACAATAATCTAGTACAAAGATTAACATGTTTCTGATGTGCATCAACATGTATTGCAAAACCAGTTCGTTTGAGTTCAAATTTTTAAATCCCTGGTTTGATCCACTTTTTATAGATAATCAAGAGTACAATATTTCCAGGAAAAATCAGTTTCAAGGAAGATTGGTGGGGGTTTACACTTGTTAGTCGCGGCCCTGTTGATCATATCGTAGTTTTAGGTACGCACCTTGGTCGGTGTGAAGCAGTTTTCAACTCCAGTGTAGTCTTCACTTTTGTTGTTTCGAGACGTCGTCGGTGGTTGAATGTGAAAGCTGATATCCTGTCTGAGTCCATTTGACTTGAAAGTCTCCTGGAAATAGTTTTGTAAAATAAATCAGTTGCCTTCTATTTTTTCTTCATTTGTTGCTTCCATCAATTTTCCGTCCAGAAACCATGCGTACCTTGGAAACTTTTGTTTTTCTATACTGTGCAAACACAGCAGAGCAACTGGCGGTAGTGTCCCCATCCTGTTCAAAATTAAAAGAAAGAATCAGTAAAAGTACAAGATACCAGTTTCACGTCGTTCATGGAAGATTCTCTGATTCGTTGCATACTTCCATGCAGAGTAGCCGGCTGGCGATGTCCCCATCATGTTCAAAAAATAAAAGAAAGAATCAGGAAAAGTTCAAGCTACCAGTTCCACGTCGTTCAAGGAAGATCAATGGCTGGTACAAGACTTGAGTTGCTAGTTGTACAATTCTCTATAAGGGCAACATAAAAGTACATGACATTTAGGGCAAGTTGTAGAAAGAGCATATGTGTCGAAGTACATGATATTCAATTCATGACCCATGTTTCTGATGTGCATCTTCATGCATAGCAAAACCAGACCGCTAGAGTTCTAGTTTTATTAAAACCCTGGCTTAATCCACCTTATATATATAATCAAGAGTTTCAATATTTCCAGGAAAACATTAGGTACAAAGAAGATATGTGGGTGGTGGGTGGTATATTTAAGATATGCAGTACTGTTGATCATATTGTAGATTTAGGTTCTCACCTTCCTCGGTGTGAAGTAATTTTCATCTCCATTGTAGTCTTCACTTTGGTTGTTTCGAGCCGTCATCTGTTGTTGATTGTGAAACCTGCTATCCTGTCTGATTCCAGTAGTCTTGAAATTATCCTGGAAATAGAAATGTAAATTAAATTAGCTTCCCTTTTTTATTTTTCTTCGTTTTTTATGCTTTCGTCAATTTTCCATCCAGGAATCATGTGCACCTTGGAAACTGGTGGTTCTCTATATTTGGTTATCCCAGCAGAGTAACTTGTAGTGGTGTTCCCATCCTGTTCAAAAATAAAAGAAAGATTCAGGTGAAGTTCAAGATACCAGTTCGACGTTGTTCAAGGAAGATCAATAGCTAGTACATGTCATTGTCTGCCAGTTGTACAATTCTCTATAAGGGCAACATAAAAGTTCATGCCTTTTAAGGGAAGTTGTACAAAGAGGTTATGTGACGGAGTTCAAGATTTTCAAGTCATAATCCATGTCTCTGATGTGCATCAACTTGTATAGCAAAGCCATATTGTTGGAGTACAAGTTTTAATAAACCCCTGGTTTAATCCACCTTATAATAGATAATCAATAGTTCAAATTTTCCAGAAACCATGCGCACCTTGGAAACTGATGGTTCTCCGTATTGGGTTATCCTAGCAGAGTAACTTGCAGTAGCGTCCCCACTCTGTTAAAAAATAAAAGAAAGGATCGGGTTAAGTACAAGCTTCCAGTTTCCACATCGTTCAAGGTAGCTAATTCGCAAGTACTGTACAACCATTGCAAATTGTACGAGCAAGCATGGTCGGAGAGTACATAGTGTTCAAAGCAGGTCTCCTGTCTATGTTGTACAGAAAGATGTTTAGAAATCATTATATTGTGCAACTACAAAGCTACCAGGTTCGTGGTGTACAAGAAACTAGAAGGGCAACATAAAAAGTTCAGGTCATGTAATGCTAGTTGTACAACTATTATTTCTGACAAAGTACAAAGATTTTCAAGTCATACCATGTTCGTTGGTGTATGCGTCAGATTCGTTGAAGTGTAGATTGTTGCTGAATTTGTTGATGTTGTTTCTTTCCTCATTTTTTTCCTTCTATTTTTTTCATCCACTGTATGGTCTAGTGGATATTTATTGCCAGTGGTACACTCTCCTGTTTGCCACACTTTTTCTTTCTTTGCCTCTACGAAGGCTCATCTCAGGTGAGATTGTTGTACCTCTCTCATGGATTCTATGAGCGTAGTAGTTTGATCTGTATCTTTCCTTGCTCTCTTGTCGCACCATCTTTTAGTAATTAACTGCAATTGAAACAACACATTGTAACATTAACTCACGGTTGCTAGTATGGTGTATCACCAATCTTTTCGTTTTGTTCTTTACCATTCTTATTATTGATCCCATCTCTTCTCTCGTTGGTAGCCTCCTCATCTCTGGTGGTGGGTTGCTTTGTATAAGATTTCCGTTGTTCTGTTCATTCATCTTATCTAGCATCCTCGCTGCCCTATATTCAACAAGAAAAACCATATTCAGAATAAACCAATTTAAGTAATACTCAAGAGAAAATATGTTTTTTAGTTAGACCCAAAAGATAAATCCCGTTGAACTATCACCAGTTAGGTTGGCATCTGGTGGCTTATGGCAGTGGCGGAGCCAGACCACCCAGGGAGTCTGGGTAGAAACTAATAACAATGCACGACAACTAGCTTTTGCCCCTGCCTAATCACTAAATTTAAGCTAATTCTCAAGGAATAGCTGCAGGAACAGCCCGGGCAGCTGCCCCGGGCGATTTGTTCGTCTACAACGCCGCGACCGAGCCCCATCTCTGTCGAGGCTCCACCTCACTGCCCGTTGGATAATCCCAAGCGTCATACCACCGGAAGGCGTGTGTGATCTCGAGCTCGAGGAACAAGGAGGAAGTCGGAGATTGACGACGACGCAAGAAAATAACAGCTCGTAGGGAGATTGACTACTGCCTAGCTTGTAGCGAGCTTTCTTAACAAACAAATCAGTCGTCGATGCAGCTATCGGCGAGCTATTTGACCGCATGCTCCGGCTGTTTATATTCAATCGGAGATAAAATCCGGTTATCAGAGATCAAGATAGAAGTTAGGACGAACCTATCGCCGAGGACGAGGAGGAATTACGACGAGGACGAGGATTGCTCTATGAGATTTCCGCGATCGCCTTCGACGCCTGGTTTTCTCTTGTGTGGTTTTGAAATTTGAATCTATCAAAGGGGTGAGTGGTGAGAGAAGGGAAAGCTTCGGAAAGGTACAGATATTTCTCGATCTCTTACAGGTGGGGCCAACTTACTCTGCGTCTTTTGTTCCGCCCCCTTCTCCTCCCTTAAGTGTGGATCCATCTTCTTCCTCTCGATTCCTTTCCTTTCTTTTCTTTTCTTTCCATTTTCTCCGGCGGCTCACCTCTATTCTCCTTGTCTCTTCTGAGTTCTAGGGTTCGTCCGCCACATTGGAGTGAGGGTTCGTCCGTCAGATTGGAGAGAGGGTTCGTCCGTCAGATTCGTCAGATTGGAGAGAGGTTTCGTCCGTCAGTTTGGAGATAGGGTTTTCGCCAAACTGGATCAGTCGAGTTCGTGTGATGAGGATCTGTTATTTGATTCATATCCTCAGTGGATAGATACGCCTTCATGTTCAGTCGAAGGATCTGAGATAGTTACGCAGGATTATATGGTCGCAGACCAGCTAGAAAAAGAGCGTGTTAGGATTCAGGACAAGACTTTTACCTTTCAATTGTCTGTCGAGGAGTACAGACACAGAAAATCCAGGTTTGCTTCTTCCATTATATATGAAACCATTGTGTGATTCAGGATAATAGCCATATGTGTACTAGATGAGAGTATAGTTTGTACATGATGCCCTATAACTTTTGTACATACTCTATATATGAAAGTTGGACGGATTCGCGCTCAGGCGTGCGACCACGTCACCCTTTTTTCCTCGGCCGTCCGATCAGAGCAACGGACGGACCATGTCGTAAGTTTCTGGGTGCAAAACGCGCGTTACTGTAGCACGGGCTTCTCCACCAATCGCGACGCGACGCGACGCGTCGTCCGGTCGCCACCCGGTGCCCTCCGGTTCCGCCGGTCACCGAGGCGTTTTTTAAAAGATGCCTCAAAGATTTGCACACCAAACCCGTAGTCCACGAAATAACGGAGGAAGGACCTCACTGTAATTTTCCAGAACGTCACATGCTGTTTTGTAAAACAACCCGCATAATCCATCTCCCCTTCCTCTCTCCTCTGTGATTCCGCCGCCGTCGCCCGCCGCCGCCGGGCGCCGCGGCTTCTACGGTCATCTCCCATCGAATCCGAGGGCACGCAGAGGTGCGCAGCCGCAGGATCTACCTCCACGCCTTCGACGGCGTGCCGGGCACTCTCCAAGGAGAAGGACGCCCTCCGCTCCTGCGTCCACCGCGGCGGCTACACATCCCACCAGAACGCGCACAACGTCCTCGCCTCACCTCCGCGCTCGAGGTCCACTCCCGATCTCCTCCTCATCCCGCCTTTCTTCGATTTTCATTCTGCCTTGATTGATCGGACATACTCTTATTTGTTAAGCGGACAGACCTCCCGATATCCTCCTCATACAATTTTTACATACTCTTGCTAGCAGACAAATTGATTGATCGCTTATTTGGTTAGCAGAATGAAAACGCATGGCCGTATACGATCCTGTTCCATGTTCATCAGGGCCGGCCTCTTATGCCCCGAGGACTCCAAGCAGTTGTATCTTTTGAGGAGGCCATGATATTTAAAGCATGCTGATTCCGGTAAGCATCCCAAAGGTAAAATAAAATAATAATTTTCTGTCAATTCCCGGTCATACGGATCAAATTTCTCTTGGAGTTTGCTAAATACAGCGTATGCACCAAATCTGATATGGGGCTGACTTATTTTGTCTGCTGTTAGCAATCCGCAAGAAAATTTCAATTTTCTTATGTCATTAAATTAGTACGATTAAGTCAAGTATCATTTATTGGTTCTTAATTTCTTCTTGCAAAAGTAGATTTGTGGTACTTACAACTGTAAAGTACATGTGTGCTTTTCTATATAATGTAGTCCTAAACAATGTGTGTTAAAAAATCATGTCATCTTATTTTCAGGTCATTGAAAAAAAACATGTCATCTTATTTTCAGATCATTGAAGATATAGCTCTAGATGTAATTTTGATGACACATTTACGATTACAAGCGCTTGAGAAGAATGATCTAAACAATATGTTTGTCCACTGTCCACGTATGTGTGTACTAAAATGGAGTATGGAGTTCAAGTTAGATAGTGCCCTTTTCATTTGCCTGATTAAGGTTTATCTCCGACCATCCATCTTTTATAATGCGTTTTAATTTACATTGGTTTTCTGCACGGATCAGATCTCTTGCGGGCATAATTTCTTTGCTCCTAAAGAATATGTACTGTGCTTTTTTAGGAAAGTTAAGTCTCCCGCTTAATTCTCTGGATTTCCTCTATATTTCTTGATTGCTACTTAATTTATTGGCATTAGTTTCCCCTGTGCATGGATAGTTTTGCATGCAACTGTTTTTACAAGAATGGTAGCAAACAACTACGTCTTATGAATTCTTATTTTTACTGTATGATGTTTCATAATTACTGTAGTTTTTGACTATGCTATTATTGTGAACTAATCTCCTGTTTCTCTTTCATTTTCCATTGGACCTGGTAGGTACGTGTGACTTAAAATATCATGCTAAAGAGCTTGGAAGTTTATGCATCTGTCTTAAGGTGAGCCTTGCAAGGATTCTTCCCGGAGTTTTAGGTGTTTAGCACATGACAAAGATTTGTATGGTTCTACTCTTCCTCACTTTTTCTCCTGCCACTTATATTACTTTCTTTTTTATTGATTCCTGTGCCACTAGAGAAGGAAATAATTCTCAGTTTACTATTATGAAGTTTTGTTTTATTCTCCTATGTGATAAGATTGTACTAAGAGCGGCCTCATGTATTTAATTAGAGCTTATTTTGTGTACCCATTTGGATATGTACTTTAAACGAAACTTTATGTGATTTTGTTCAGCGGATGAGATATTTTAGAGTTCCAGTGCGAGAAAACAGAAAGGAAAGCCTCTAGCCCATGTTAGTTGAGGCCTACATGGTGGTTTTTATCCCATTATTGGTGACAATAAACTTCAGGCATTGTCTTTGTTCTTGCTTGAAATGTGGCTAGCGCAGCACGATTGGCAATAAATATTGATCTATGTACTTTGTTCAGATATATGTATCAGCTTAACTTCTTTTCAGGTATTGGACTTCATTGGCCTTAGATTCCAGTTCAGGTAGTGTACTGAAATGTCTAGGTAGTGCTAGAATGTTCCATTCTTGCATTGTTAATTCTTTTAACGGTGGACAATTAATCAAACTCTGCTTAGTACTACCATCCTATTGTATGTTATTTTTGAGTTTTCTCCTCACATGCAAAGGTTGATGTTGATTGATTAGATTTGATGTAGACAAGGTCAGCCTCTTTTGTTTCTCGGATTTGTTTTCTACATGCCTTTTTTCATTGTTGCCGAACTTAAATCGTTCGGAAGAATTATAAGATCATCATGATGTACTTCCAAAAAAAAATCATCGTGCTGCACTAGAACAAAGACATTTATTAGATATTCATGTGTGTCTTATTGGCTTCAATGACAACTGTTGATAGGAAGTGCCTCGGTGAATTTGGTATTGTTGCATAACATATACCTGTACATTTTCTTTAATCAGGTTCTTGAAATAGAAGTTTCATGCTGAATTTAGTACTGTCACGTGGAGCCTGAGTCAAATGAGTGTCATTTATCAGTGCCTAATAATCTGATGTTAATGAAAATTCGTAAGGTTTCTTACATGACCCTTTTTCCTCAGGTCTAGATGTGAAATTTTATGTTTTCAGGTCGCCGGCTCCCCTCACGTCCTCTATCCACGGCAGCTTCAAATATCTCTGGCCAAGCTCTACAGCGTCTGTGAAGGTGGTCTCTCAACTCTGCTCTCAACCTCTCCAATCATTCATGAACCTCTCTTTGTATATGTACGTACATATACATATATGCATATACATGAAGAAGTGTATCTGTACGTACATGGCCAGGTTGCTGCATATAATTTTGTGTACATGCCGTTATTTATACTCCTCTGACCCAGAATAAATGTCGCGAGCAGTCTACGTTTTTTATACTACCGTGTTGATTCATGGCGACACTTAAAACAGATCGGAGGTAGTAAATGCATGGATACTGAGAATCTATTTGAGGCAGAACTGGGCAGTGGTTGTTCGTGAAACAAATAGTCAGTGTGCATGGCTTTTTGTACTAATGATTTGTTATCTTCATGATCATTTGTGAACCTTTTTTTGTTTCAGACTCGACGTGATATCATGTCTTTATTACCAATTATCCCATGTGGCTTCAACGGCCAAAGGATGTGCCTTCATGGATGCCAAGCTCGTGTAGCCATCTACCACAACCTTGGTCGGAATTCTCTACAAGCGTTGATCTCAGATAAGCTGAGGTTTCCATCAGATTTAAAAGGTTCTAAGGTAGATGTGCTCCTTTTGTGTGAAAAAGGTTGTATCGCTGGAGGGTGTCCAATCATATTTTTCTAGGACACTTTCCCTGTTGATGCAAAAGCAGCAAAACACTTTACTAGCTAATGCTACTCATATCGTAGTGATTTTCACAAGGAATGAAATGTGTCTATCTATTACGGTGATTTAGAATGTGAGAAGTATATGACAGGCATGGCCAATAGTTCCGCATGAGGAAAAAAACCTGGTTCTTTCCATCAATGCCCAATCAGGATATGTGTAGATTTACATGAAGCGATACATTAATGCTTATGTTATCATTTTATATGGAATCCATAGGACAAGAGGTCAAAAAATATTCATGATTTTGGTGATGAAGAATATAGGCAGATGTTGTGTGTCGAGCCTTCTTTTATGGATGGTTAGCTCACTCCCCGACTGACCTTTTTAGCCGAGCTTCCCCAGGTGTCTTCGCATTATCAGCGTCTAGGCCGGACAACTCGTCGTGGTTAAGGTCCATTCGTCGCATGTGAGGCGCTTGCAGGTATAATTGTATCCACTTTGTGAACGTTTCACTTTCTTCTTCCCGGCACACTTCCACTAGGAGATGGCTGAGCTGACTTTACTGAATAGCGCATCCCACAACCTTTGACTGAAACTACCCCCGTAGGGCAAGTCTTTGGTGTTCAAATGGACCCTTAAGAGTGGCTCTTTTCGATGAATTATGGAAGGATAGAAAAACACTTGATGAGGGCAGCTGTTGAGAAGGACACTAAAACTACACGGGTGCGGCGTATCGCCGCGCCATATTGTCTAGTCTGAACTTAAACTATTATTAGTGATCCTTGTCCATGGTAATTTATAGTTGTACTACCTCCCTCCTTTCCACGTACAACAAAAAATGAGTGGTTGTACTTCTCCGTCTGGATTCTTTGTTAACTTGTGGTTACTCATTCAAGTTTATAAATTTGTTGTTGCCCCTGTTTTAAGTTTATTGATCCAAACTTAATTCTTCTCTTGTCGACAGGGCAAGTACTATGTCTGGCTCTAAATTTGAGTTGACTACTAAATTTAGTCTTCCAAAGTTCTTGTCTGTCCGGCGTTCTCTATGTGGCAAGCGAGAGAAACTTGTCAATGATATTGGTCAAGGCTCTCTTTTAGGTCTGTGTCTTGAAGAGTTGCCCAGAGACCTTGTCATCTGGATCGTTCGACATTTCAACCCACGGAAGAATATTTTCGAGTTTCCTGATGGTTCAAGCTTTCGCCTTAACTCGATGTGTACTCACAAGGTTCTAGGCGTCCCCATCGGTGGCTGTTTAATTCCTCACAGGTGCAGTGAGGAATTCAGGGTAGCAATCAGAGAGAAGACAAAATGTGCTGGCCAGTTGCCCTCCATCAACGAGTTGATTGAGATTCTGAAAACTGATTTAGATGATGCTGATTTCCAGATGTACTGGATGATGTTCAACATTACTGTCTTCCTCTGCCCCACCACATATGAGTGTGTCAGCCCGGAATACCTATCCGCACTGGAAGGTCCAACTGAAGAGATAGCTTCTTACGACTGGTCCAGCGTTGTTTTCTGGAAGCTCACAAAGTGTGTTGAAACTTTTATCAACAATGGCTTCACTGGAGCTTTGGGTGGTTGCCTTCTTGTTCCTCTGGTCAGTAGTTTTGAGCTGGACATATGGAGTAGTTCTTATTCTTAAGTTCATATCATCCAAAGTTCTCTAATTTTAATTCCCTTGTGATCATTTTCTTCTAGGTCTGTAGCGTACCTGCACTTTTAATAAGGCAGATACCTGTGTATAGTGCAAATCACTGGATCGATTCGTTTGCACACACAGTTTACAATGTAATATCACAACAAAGTATTAATTTTATTACATCGATGATCGAGACTTACAAAATATTCAATACAAGTTGCATAGCATAAAGCTAGCTTCGAAAGAGTAAAAAACGGAAATACAATAGCAGTGAGTCTCCAACAACTTCATGTTGCCACAGGCGAAAACATGTTGGTTGCAGACTCGAAATCCCTTAACGAAATCTCACTCGTCATTTGAATGCAACAAATAAAATTTTGCAACGGAGTGGGTCAGATTCCATTAAAAATGGAGTCTGCCAAGTGACACTATGGTGGACACTTAATGTAATAACTCTATAGCCTATATGCATATTTGGCTGGTGGAGTTCAAGGCTATTTTGCATAAAGCCAATTTTTCCTATCTCTTTGGAAAACACTTTCTTCAAATCAAGACAAGTATGGCATGAAAACCATAAATCTCATCTTCCCTTGTTCACCCATCAAGTTTTATTTCTGAAGTTGGAATGATGAAATCCTCCGTTGACGTCCGTGATCAGCTGCTCAAATTGTCCGTATCGGGGATACGGCTAAGTACTTAGTTTTACACTCTGCAGAGGTTGTGCACGTTCACCATTGTACCCATTCAACCCAAGGTATCCTTTACACACCATTTGTGATAAGGAAAGGAGAGAATGAGAAGAGATCTTTCAGAAGCATTTTCCCTCCCACTCTGGCTTGACCCGTTCCACCTAACATCCCCCTACATCTGCTTGTCAAGCCGGAGAGAGTCCACGCAACATAGTTGATCAAGTCAGAGCCCATATGACAATGGCTGCACTGGAAGCAATCGTCACTCGGAGTTCTTCAGATTCCTCGGTTCCCTGGGTGGCCATCCACAAGTGCACTCTCAGGTTGACAACCCCCATGCTCATGGCCCCAAGTATAGTAGAAACTACCTTAGGCGAAGACAACCACAAGCACAGTCCTAAGTAGCCACTCAACATAAACCATTCAACCAATCCACCCAGGTGTTTCATTAACTTAGTGGATGTGTACTCCCAGGTTGACAACCACCATGCTCACGGCACTAAGTAGAATAGAAATTCATCCTAGGCGACGACAACCATGAGCACAGCCCTGAGTAGTCACTTAACATTTTGTAAAAAATTTCATCAATTGCATAGCATCAATATTTCTGCTGAGTATGATATAGGAACCTAGACACATGAGTAAGGGAATTCTACACAGGTTTAGCATAGCAATACTATCCTACACATGCATATAAAAATACACTAAGTAATGCATATAGAAAAATAATAGGAAGTTTATGAGGTGTGCCACTTGCCTTTGAATGTCGTCGTTGTTCACAAACTCTTTTCAACAACGAACGTTTGCTCTTCGTTTAATCTAAACAATATAAGCAAACAACAATACAACAATCAACAAACATCAATCATCAAACATACATGCTCATATCTAGTGAACAAACAAGTTTTGTAAAACTTCTAAGGAAAACATGTCATGCATGATATGCAATTTATTTCTAAGGACTAGAAATGCATGTCATGCCATGAAAATCTTTTAAGTTAATGCAAGGAAATGTGTTGGTCAAAAATGACTAAGGACTAAAGTCATAAGTTGAATAAAATATTTTGTTTTATATCATCTTGAATAAGCCCTCTAATGGCTTAGTCTTGATGTGTAGAAATATTTAGAGAAAATACTAAGTCATTTCTTCAAGATGATCAACAATTATTATCAACTCTTTGTAAATTGGACATTCACTATAGTGAGAGAGACAGACACCCGGCCAGCCACTTAAATTGTGGAACAGGTCTCATGTACGTGGACATGTAAGGTTTGTCTCCAGGCCGCTTCATCTCACTATGCCGCTAGGATCCAACAACTTCAAAGATGATAACATCATGATCAAAATTTGTTTAAGTCTAAAAGACAAGATTAGGAAAGAGGGAAAAGAAGGAAATAAAGATGTAGTTAGTCTTCCAGTCTTCATCTCCAGACTTGTAGCTTTCCCCTTGGTGATGTCTTGAATGAATTTTTGTAGACTTGATAAATCTTCAGACTTGATGATTATTGTGTCCTCGAGGCTGGTCTTGGATTTAACTTAGTCTTCATGAAGTCTCAGAGGAGAAGAAAGGACAGAGAGAAAGACTTAGATAATAAAAGGGGGTTGGCCTTCTTGAACTTCTTCTCACTTTTCTTCCAAGTGCTTCTACTCCTTGAAGATATTTCTGAAGTCTTGTTTTGGCTAAGTCCTTCAATGGCCTTCTAGCTCCATCTTGAAAATCCTAAGTGTCTAGTGCATAGCACTTTACCAAAATACTAAGTTTGAAAATAATCCTAACTTAGGGAAAGTGGGGAGGAGTTTTCCTTATGGGAAATATAACTACAAAATAAATATGCTATGCATGAAATGCAATTTTAAATCATAATACTAATTTTTGTGATATTTATAAAGTATGCATAAAGTTATAATTGCAATTTAATTAGTTTCTAATTTTTGGAAAATATAATAAAAGCAATAATTATCAGATTAAAGTTTTCTATGATTAATATTTCCATAACAAAATTTTATAAATAGTGTTAATAGACAGGGGGCATTTAATTAAATTTATAGCAGTTTGATTTAATCAAAAATAATATTTCTATTAATAGTTATGTTGAAAATACTCAAACTATTCAAATTAAACAAACAACTATTAAATCATCAAATAATACTCAAAAATATTTTATAACAGAGGCATAATATTACTAACATTCCAAAGTTTCTAACACAATTTTATTTGCAATTTTTGAATTTATAGATTTAAAGTTATTACAAATATACTCAAATTCACCATTTGAAATTTGAATATTTTATACTAAGTCAAATTTGAATTTTGGCCGATCTAAAATAATCAACATGTCGAGGGCTTTCCAAATATATAAAAATATTTGAATTTGGATAAACAGAGAAAAATATATGATAGTTTGAATAGACAGGGGCTTTTCTGCAAAACTGTCAATTAATTAAATCGTGGAAATGATTTTAAACGTGGGCGCTGACTGGGCGCTGACTGGGCATGCTGACGTGGTTAAGTGATCAGATATGGGCCGTCAGATCTGGATCTGGCGGTCCAGATCAAATCCTACCGATTCGTTCAAATTTTCTAATCTGGGCCGTTGAGATTTGATCGGCCGGACGGGGGAGGGTGGTGCTCACCGGGCGGCGCGGGGTGGCCGGAGCAGAGGGAGGACGCGGCGGCGCGGGGCTCGACGAGGACGACGGCGAGGCTTCGGTGGTCTTCTTGCAGCGGCGGAGCGACGACGACGCGCAGAAGGATGCCGCGAAGACGATGGGCGTGAAGACGCCGAGCTTCACGTCCTGGAGGGGCGTGGAGGCGCGGCCGGAGACGCTCGGGCATCGGCGACCTTCGGTCGTGCGTTCCCCACCCGATTGGCGGCATGGGGGAAGCGGAGAAGAAGTCTGTGGACGCGCACGGACGCGAGGGAGAGGTAGGGTGGCTCACGGGCTCTGGGAAGGTCTTGACTCGCCGGAAAGAGGAGAGAAGAGCTGGGGGCTCGGACGAACTCCGCCGACGGTTTTCTCCGGCCTGGCGGCGCCGTTAGGTTAGGGGCTAGAGGGGAAAGATGTGGCGTGGTTTGGGGCTTATATGGGGGCGGTGAGGGGAGCAAATCCCGCAAAGAACGCCGTGATTTGGAAGGAGAAATCGCCGGCTGATTTTCGGGCGAGATTGGCGTGCGGAGGTTGAAGACGAGGTGCCGTCAGCGATGACGTCATCCGGAATTTTCTTTTTCATTTTTCTGATTTCTTTTATAACTTTTGATTTAAATGTCCAAATGAAGTCAAACAAATTTCTAAAATTTGTAAAATTATTATCTTTCTGTTAAACCAGTTGTGGGAGTGTTTTGAACATTTTTCAAAAATAATAATTTCGATATATTGATTAAATGTAAAATTGAAACTTTATGTTTAATTTAAAACTTGGGTTTAATTAATTTTAAATTTTGGCTAAATAAATTATATGAAATACCCGTATTCAATTATGTTTGAATTTAAGTTATTTAAACTTGTTTTGCTGAAATCATTCATCTTTATTTTGGCATAATATTAAAGAACAAAATATAACTAATTTGAAGGAAATGGGAAATATAATGAATTCCATTTTTAATTCTAAATGTTTTGTACACCATTATGTTTTATATTATGCTTAATCATTTGAAAAACTTCATATCAACTTTGGAAAAGATTTTAGATTTAATTCTTTTCTTATATAGTATAATATATTCCTGAAATCATTTTATGTTTTGTAAATAAATGAAAATCATTGAATCTAATGAAATGTTTATTTGGATAATCCATTAATTATGAATTATATGAAGTTATTAAAATTATAAACTATAGTCTTATAATTTCCAAATTATATTTTGAACTCAGGTAAATGAATCATAATCTTTTGGCAGATAGAATTTTTTTCAATAGTTTAAAATAACACTTGTAATTATTATTTTAATTTATTTATAGCTAAGGCTAAGTGGTTGAAATCAATTACTTATAAGTAACTATTTACTTAAAATAAAATGGTTTGTACTTTATAAAACATTTGTCAAATTACATATTAAAGTTTTTGAATTACAATGGATAATGTAATGTTTAATTGGAAATAACTTTTGAAAATAATGACACATTGGGAATTTTGAAATAATAGACCTTTTTCAAATTGGTTGAAATCTTTTATAGTTAGTTTTCTTATGCATTTTCATATTTTATTTTAATCAAAACAAAAGTTTTAAATTTTAGTGATTTTTGAACATTCCAAAATGTTGGGATGTTACAAGGTCACATGTCTTGATCATCTGAACACTAAAGCTGCGAAGCTTTCAAGAGTTGTCCCGCGGATCAGTGTATGGGACAATGAAATAGTCAAACTCTATCGGGCGCTTGATTTGATATGTGAAGAAGACGGAACATTCGGTGGACTATCTGTAAGTTTATGTGCTATCTGATTACCTATAATCTTTGGCTGTAACTTTTTTGTTTTGTTTTGTTTTATTTTGCTTATATCTTTTTTTCTATGTTTGTCACAGTTGAAGGATACCAAGCATATTGTTTATTATCAGGGTGTTCGTCCAGATTTTCCGCTGGATGATGATGTGCGACATGATCTTGGTTATTCCCTGAGCTCGTTCGTTGGAGCTGGACATTATTTTCTGGTATGTAGTCGTATTCAACTAGGATGGTATCGATTTGAGGGATCTGGTTATTTTTGTGGATGGTCTCCTGCCCGTCTTGCTTGTTAAGATTTTCTTTGAATTTGTTCACCAAGTCTCTTGATCCCGTACATTATTTGAATTTGTTCATCGAGTCGTGTGTTCCCGAACAACTGTATTCTCTTCTACGTACAATATGAACATCAGGTTTTTATTTCTACTTGTACACAACGACACTCGGTCCTGTAGGCCGTGTGATCGCATTAGCATTCATTTTTTATTCAGCTTTTCCCTTGTAGTTGTACGTCAGTTCAGGTGTCCAAGTTCAAGCCGACCTTCAATTTTGTACAATTTCTTTTGTCGTTTCTGTACTAATGCTTGTTTTGTACGAGTGCATCCACAAATTAATTTCCTAGTTGTACAACTGGACTTATGTTCCCGTACTATCAATATTCGATCTTTCAAGGCATTCTATCCTTCCTTCATTTGCATGCCATGTACAACTAAACTTTCTTGTTTTTGTACTATAGGCAATGGATGATCTGAAGGGAATTCTCGGGGATATGTACACGGACATATTCTGTGCTATCCGGCCTGCAGTTGACAAGAGTCTATGTAAATTTTTGGAAATCGTAATCTCAAGTGAAAAGTTGCGTACCAACTCGACAGACAAGGGCATCCAAGATAGTTCCGCAAGGACCGAGCCACTGAGTCAGACTGATTCATCTGATGGCAAATTGGAGGATAGGATTATTCCACTAAGTCAGACAGTCCAGGAGCAGATCAGGTTGTTACAGGAGGTAATAAAGGTTTATTGCGAGTACAGTCCCAATGTTCTCTACATAGAATTCCTCCAGAACCTTAAGAATTATCTAGACCGTGTTGTTGATGTTCTTCCATATACGCTTCCATTCCAATCAGCGATGGATGAATGCATCGATTGTGCAGAACTAAACACTCCGTGTGTTTGTGACTCTTGCAAGGGCATGGGTGTATCAAACTCTGAAGTTGTTTGCAAACCTTGTGGTGAAGGTGAAAAGGTTGAAACCTTTTTGAAAGCTGCAGACTTGAATCTCGTGTCCTTATCTGAAAAAGACTTGGGTGTAGCAAACGTCATTGGAAAAGGGGAGTCAAGCTCTGAAGTTGCTTGCAATCCTATTGGTGGAGCTGGATCGAATGTCTCACTTGCATCTGAAAAGGTCATGGATGTATCAAGGTCTAAAGTTGATTGCAATCCTTGTGGTGAAGCTGAAAAGGATGAAACCTCTTTGAAAGCTTTAGAGTTTAATCTTGTGTCCTCAATTGAAAAAGGCTTGGGTGTAGCAATCATCATTGGAAAAGATGAAACAAGCTCTGAAGTTGCATGCAAACCTGTTGGTGGAGCTGATTCGAGTGTTATTCAACTGAAAAGGTCATGGGTGTAGCAATCGATATTGGAAAAGATGTATCATCTTCTAGAGCCCCAGAGATAGTGGCAGAGGAAGGATCTATTTCCCTCGATGAGTCCAAACACTCTTAAAATCAGGCTGTAGGTTTATCTGGTTCGAAAAGATACTTTCCGCAAATTGTTGATCCAAAATCTGTGAAGAAGACGAGGATCGTTGAGACAGGGAAGGATTTGTTCCTTGAGAACTCAATTGTTTCGGACTTTGATAGATCCTTGGATAGTATTGAGGTGTGGGAGAGAATAGATAAAATTGAAGAACGAGTGAGAACTGCCAGGTCGGGGGTTTCATTTTCTGATTCTACTAGGTTTCCTTTGTCCCAAGATCCAAGCTCACTGAGGATGAAAGAAGTTGTCTGTAGTTTTCAGCAGAACCCTTCTCCCGTTGCAAACAACTCGTTCCAACCCTCAATTGATGGACCCTCCTTTAGGCGTTCCAGCTTCATTCGTGAAAATCAATCCAGAACGCCAATCGCTTGTCCAAGGGTTGTTAACTTCTCAGACCCGCCTGTGTCGCATATGTATTCACAGTCGCCTCCCGCAACTGGTGTGATGGATTGCAGAGGACAAACCAGTCATCCTGGAATGCAAAGAATGGATAATTTTAGACACTCTCCTGGTACAATGGCGAATTCTTTTTGTGGCGTTGCTAGTCCTGGGTTTGGAGCATCAGCTGGTGCAACAGGTTTTATGTACAGCAGTCCGGACCCATGCGCAAGGCCTTTCTCCCAGAATCCATATGTTTCCCAGCCAAACCTCGACAACTTTTGTTCCTAAGGATTTTATCCGCACTCACGTTCAGCCCGGTCGTCTAGCACGAGGATGGACCATTCTCTTGTTAATCCTATGGGTTCAGGCAACAGTTGTAACAATCGGTTTGCTGCTTGTGTTAGCTTCCGTCCAACTGACAGTGGTCCTTCTTCGTCTTACGGGCATCAGAACCACCAAAACTTCAGCAAGGTTTCAATGCTGATCATTCTTCAGGATCTGGAAGTCGTTTTTCTGGGATTGGAAGCCATTCATCAGCAAACTCAGGAACTGGTTATCATCCAACGATTAACTCTGTTGTTCTTAGTGTGGAAAACGCCGTTACAACTGATAATAAACCAGAACTAATCGTGAGAGAATCGACAGAGAAAGAAGTTCTGGTGTTGGAATGGGTTAATAAATACTTGCCAGCGAAATTTGCCAGAAGGTACTTTAAGTGTATTTTTTTCTGTCGATACTTTAATTGTCTTGGTGCTCATTTTAATAATAAATTTTCTTTCTTATTGCACAGTCCAAGAATAGTAAAGATTAACAAAAGATGCGCTGTGCATCGTAATTTTGGCCTTTCTATGCAAGTTGGTGGTTACGTTCATGGATATGTCATGGATGTTTTTGCTGAAACTTTGATGCAAGAGCAATATGACAACACTGAACACTATGATCATCGTCGACCAACATTTTTAAAATACATGATGAACCATGAAGCTGCGGTGCGTTTTTAGCTTAATTATTGCTGTATATTTATCTTGTTTTGTTTTCTTTCTTCTTTTTTCTCATTCATTTATTTATTTATTTGTCAGACACTGTTCGCGACCGTTGATGCAGATGTTGAGAGGTTAAAAAAAGTGATCAGTGAGCCAATCATGCCTGCCAGGATGAATTTTTTCTGCTGTGAGTACAATATTTCTGCTGTGCTGCCACTCTCCTGCTTTTGCGTGCTCTCTTTATTCATGCCTCTGTTTATTTTCAGGCTTATATTCCAGTTATAGAAGAGAAGTTTTGGGTCCTTATTGTTGCCAATTTTCAACGTCAATGTTTTGAGACGTACTGCCCCTACAACAACACCCAAGATGTTGATAGAATTGCAGGAGTTGTAATTGCAAACTTCAAGCGCGCCCATCACGGGGCCTACCATTCTCACCCATTCAGTGCCCATAACATCCAGATTCAGCCGGTGCAAATCGTGACAGATGATTCTAATGAGTAGGATTTCTCATATTACATTTGTTGCTGAATTTTCCTTTTTACTTGTGCATCATTTTGTGATGAAGTTTACTCGCTTCTTCTTCCGCTATTCTTATGCTCTGTTGAAACAGGAATGACGCTGGCATTATTGTAATGGAGATTTTACGTTGCCATAAGGGAGACTTCCCATATTTTATTAGAGCCGTAAGCTATCATTTTTTTAAAATCTGACTCTCTGTTTTTCAATATTAAATTGTTGATTAACATTTTTTGTGTACAGAACAACGTAAAGAAGCTCCGTGAGCAACTTGCCTACTACATGCTTACGTTCTCGCATAACACCTTTTGCCCGAGTGGTGTCATGGACATTATTGCAAGACAATTGTAATGGAACAACAATCTGATTAGCATTGCCCTATCAAGCTCAATTTTTTTTGTTACCGTTTTGTACTCTGGATGGTTTTGTAATGATATGTTTTTGTAATAACTGGGATGAAAGAAAACAGTGGGTTAGTATGGATTAAAAGAATGCTCTTTCTAATGTGTCGTGTATGTGCTATCTCTGATGTTAAATGTCTATAACGTCTTAGTCTCCGCAGTACTATCATTTCATAAACCCACGTACAAACACATATAACCAACTGTACACGGTGAGAAAAAATGGCCGTACGCCGTGATATTAAATATGTACATGGAAAAATTAACGGTTGTACGTACAACCTGTGTGCTGATGGTACCCACTGCGAGTGTGTTTACATGTTCTGTTTGATATCGCGTGTGTACAACGTGGGGGCTATTAGGAGATGAGATAATAGGTTTCCTGGTTGATCAAGCAAGGAATAATAGAAGTTCGTTCATGTATAGCAAGTTTGATGTACGTGTGACGCCCTAAAATCGGTACTATGTAGATTTAAGCGTTCCCGCCGAAATCCGCATAATAACGATTTTAGGTCGCCCACCAGACATAATGTGCACGCCGAAACATGCACATTATGTGGGTGGAATTGTGATAACATTATAATAGTTCCGATACATCCACAAATACAGCAGAAAATAAATTACAATAACGACTCGAACGAGTCAAGATACAAATAATACAATACAAAGATTCAAATGACAGCGGAAGCGAAAAAGTATCCGGCTACGGATAAGATGCAAATTGGACTAAGAGTCCTGGAGATAAGCGATGGCGCCATATCCCTGCCAAGCCAAGCCGGAGGGATTCCCAAGCTAACATCGTCTGACTTCAAACCTGTTGATAGCACATAAAGCACATCCCAAAAGAGGGTCAGGGCACTCCCTGGCAAGCAAAACCGACTTGCCTACTTTCTATACCATCTCCCAAAATATAGGGGAGGTGGACTTAGCGGCAGCAGCGCTAGCAACCTAGAGAGACACGCTAAAACTTCCGTCTAATCAGAGAGGGATAAGAAAGCGCATAAGTAAACAACTACAACTAACACCAAACATAACCCATTCTCGAATTAACCCCCTCAACCAAATATGAGGAAGAAATTCGGGAAACTCACACGTTGAACAGTTTTTATTTATAATTTATTGTGAAAGTAATTCTATATTACTAATCAAATTAATTAACATTAATTAGGTGCAAGTTGTCTAGATCTTGTTAGCCAGCATCATCACCAAAATCGTCCATAACCGTGGACACGGCTCATCGATAAGATTATACCCTGCAGGGATGCACTACTGTACCCATACTCGCATGATCAACCCAAGCAAGCATCAGGGCTTCTCAACACGACTTATTCCTTCACTACAGCAAGTCCAAGTGCCACCCATATGAGTTGTTACCCGCGTCAGGAGTCCGGCCGAATCTCAATTGCGGACTCATTAGTTTTCGCCTACGCCACCATGTGGCTCAAACCACAGTAGGAACTGTCCGCTTCGTGTCGTACCGCACCTATATGACCCCCCGTATCACATACCCTCTCATCATCATCATCATCATCATCATCATCATCATCATCATCATGCACATGCATATGAGCAAATGGAAAACCCGAACTAATTGCGGCACATGGACAAGCTGTAGATCCGTTCAAAGTCGAGAGGGGCTCCATAGGGCCTCCCACAAGTGGTTAGTGCGCTCAAAATTGGATCTGAGGACAAAATCTCAGTTCCTAGGTCGACACTGAGCAGAACAAAACACCTCGCAAGGCCTTCCGCCTGGTGCCTTATCTTTTAATTATAATACCCCAATATAAGACAACATTTTATTTAGGTAGAAATCTATCATACTAAGCAGATGAAACATAAGACCAACAGACGACTCACACAAACAACTCTAAGCATGCGCTACGACTCGCAAGGCCAACAGATAAACAAACAACAGTTGATGGGATGTGGGGATAAAGCTGTATGGGTTGCAGGATAAACATGTGATGGGATCGCGATAAGAATCGAATACTAGGGTAACAGAGATCAACGGCAGGAATGAAAGACAATGTATAGGTAAACAAGCAAACTTTGCTTGCTTGGAATCCCGCATGGAAGTAGATCTTGTCGTTGCTCACACATCTCAACGCCTTATCCGCGAAGAAGCAACAAACACTGGAAAGCGTAGAAGATGCATCTTACAACTACGGCAAAAGATCCAGCGTGATCATGGGAGAAAGATGCATGACATGGCAAGATGCAATGCGAGATGCACTTAATCCAAATTAAGCGGAACCGGGATTCCGAAAATTAATATTTAGGTGCAAGTTATTTATTTACCAGCAATATTAAATGTTGGTTAGCATGGCAACACATGGCATGGGTGATCTAACTAAATTAAATGGAATAGGGCATTATATATTTATTTCCCCACACATTCCATAATTATTATTTAGGTGATTAGCTACACCCGCAAATCCAAAAGATGCAACACATGTAATTATGATGCGAAATGCACAAGATAGATGACATTTTATAAAATAGGTATAGGGTTAGGGTTTGGGTTCGTACGTCAGATCGGGTGAACTAGGTTCGAAACCGAAGTCTTCGGTCCGTAGAGGAAGTAGTGGTCGTCGTGGAAGTAGTCGTCGCGGAACCGGGGCATCGTCGTTTGTCGGTGTCGTGGAAGTGGGCGGGAAGTCGTACTCGGTTATCCTCGTTGACGGGCGCGGGCACGTAGGAGCACGGCAATCGGACACCGGAAAGAAAGCGCGCACGGGCTGGCGCCGAAACACGAACATGGGCAGTCGCGGCAAGGCGGCACCGAAAGGAGCACTCGCATGTAGCAACACCACGAAGGGTGGACAACTCGGACAAAAGTGGCGACGAAGTTCTTGCGGACATTTTGTCGAACACCTGGCGGGCAGCGGCGTGCACGCGACCGGAAATAGAAGAACGCACGGTGGCGCGGAGTGGCGCGGGCGGAGGCGCGCGACACGTTGGCGTGGGACGCGGCGCGGAGGCGTGCGTGGTAGCCGGGGAGTACGGGGCGGAGGCACGCGGTGGCTCGTGCGGGCGGTAGGCGGCGCACGGGCGGAAAGGCGGTGACGGAGCTGCGGCGTGTGGAGGAGCAGGCCGGGGCGGCGGCGCACGGCGGCGGGTGCCGGAAAGGCGGCGCACGGGGCTGGCAGAGGACGCGCGCGGGGCGAGGGCGGCTGGCGGCGCGGCGGTTCGCTCGGGGAGGCGGCGGCCCGTCGCGCGGAGGGCGCGGCGGCGGCTCGGCCAGAGGCGGCCAGGCGCGGGCGGCGCGGCATGGAGGCGGCGGCCGACGCGGGGGTCGGCGCGGCGCGGCGCGGGAGGAGAGCAGAGGGAGCGGCGCTGGGAGGAGGCGCGGCGGCGCGGCCGGCCGGCCGGCGGCGGGGAGGCACGAGGCGTGGGGCCGGAGCGCTGGCTCGGGCGCTCGAGCTCGGTGCGGGAAGGCTCGGGAGGAGGCCACGGGAAGAAGAAAGGAGAGAAGGAGAAGAGAAAAAAAGAAGAAAAAGAAAAGAAAAGGAAAAGAAAAGAGAAGGAGGGGGAAAAAGTGTCGGGGGGCTGCCCCCCGGGTAGGGGCAGATCCCGGAATAATTCAATAAGGTGCCAACAGTACTTGACCTTTGGCGAAAGCAAGGGACACCTCCTGGTGTGCTGAAGGGGCAACTTGACCCTTGAGCGCTGGTAGAGTGCAAAGTGCCTCCTGGCAGGCGCAAGGGTCAGCTCTAGCAACTATAAATAGACACCCCCAGCCTTCACAATGGCAGCGCAAGCATCAGCGGATGGTTGCTCTAAGAACTAGCTTCTCGAAGATGTCTTTGCTGATAGGCTGAGACATCTTCGGGAGGCTAGGCCTAGAGATACTCATCCGGGGACGAACTCGGACGCCTCCGGAAAGGATCTCGGATCTTGGGCTCCGAGGAGACTCCCGGAAAGAGGTGTGTTCGGTTTTGCCAGATAGACAATCCGGGTAAGTGCTAACCGGAACGTCTATGTCGGTCTTGATCTTGTGCAGGAAAGACTCACGGGGGCGAGCAAGGAGATAACCGGCACGAGGGACCCCGGTAGGCCGTCAACGGTCTGTAGCAGGCTTTCCCGTCTGTTGCGGGGGGAAGTACCATTCCGCCTGACACGGAAGCATGGTCACCTCCCGCCTGACACGGAAGCATGGTCACCTCCCGCCTGACACGGGAGCGCGTCAGCCGGTACGACAACGGTGCGACAAGACACGACCTGCCTAGTCCGGCAATCCGGAAAAGGCTATCCGGGATGGGCCAAGGCATGTCTTGTCTCTGACAGGGGGACACTGATGTTCCAGGACGGCGCCTGCTGTCCTTGCCAAGATGATGACGAGGGGGCTACGCCGGATAGCACGGCGACTAGGTCGCACTAGCCGGTGACGACATGCCGGTTAGGCCTGTCCGGTGGGGCCAAGCCGGTTTAGGGTTTCCGGTCCTCCTGGCCGGAACTCTATAAAAGGCGCCATAACTGCTTCTGTGAAGAAGAGACCAACTTGGGAGCAAAAGATGTAGTTGAATTTACTCCTAGAGCATTTACTTCTTCATACCTTGAGTTCATCTAGTTCTTCGTGTTCTTCACTTTGAGAGATCTAAGAGCAAGTTGTAGCCCTTGTACCACAATTATATAGAGAGGAAAGGCAGGAGTAGGGGTGTTACCTCCTCACGAGGGCCCTGAACCTGGGTATATCGTCTGTGTGTTGAGTGCCTTCGTGCATTTGTTCTTGTTTGTTAGATCTTCCCTCTATCGTACTGCTCCTGTTTCTAGTTCTTGGGAGATCTCGGTTATACCGGGATCCTCCCCGTGTGGGCTATTCAGCTCGCTATCCCTCCCCGGATCCACCAACGTCCATCGGCCCCACACATTAGCCATCCTATGGCATCTGCCGTGACACCACCACGACAGTTGGCGCCCACCGTGGGGCTGACAGAGGCGTTGGCTGGTGTACACATCCGGACGGGCTCCCCCGTTCATTTCGACGTTCGGGTTCTCTCTGGCCTTGTCGTAAGGCTGGGTGAGATGGACTTCGTCAGTGACAACGCAGGATGCTTCCGGAACAGACCCTTTCCGGTGAACGGGTGACTCATTGACTTTGGTGGTTTCACCACCTACGTCGCCACCGAAGTTATCTGTAGCTACCCGGACGTGGTCCTGGAAGCTGAGGATCCCCCCATGCTCTGCGCTACTCGGGGTCTGCGTGCCAGTCGCTCCCCGAGTTCCGTCGCGGTAATGATGGTCGGGGCAACCGAGGAGGAATACCAAGACGCAGACGACGATGCCGGGAACGGCCACGTCCGTAATGGAAGGCCATGGCGGCAGTCTTGTAGGCCGTCTCCACAGCGCGCGTAGCGTCCAGGACATGCCCACGTATGGTGATCGTGCCGGTGCTACCAGGGATCTTGACCATGTTGTACGCATGGTGCGTGACGGCCATGGACTTCGCGAGCGCGGGGTAGTCGAGGATGGCGTTGTACGGCAGGCCGATGTGCGCAACATCGAAATCGATGTGCTCGGTGCGGTAATTTTCCTCGCTCCCGAAGGTGACGGCAAGCCTGACCTGGCCTAGAGGCTCGATTGAGCCGCTGGTGACCCCCGTGAAGGGCCTCGAGGGCATAAGCCTCTCGTAGGGAACTTGAAGCGCTTCGAACGTATCCATGGAGATAACGTTAAGGCCTGCTCCGCCATCGATAAGCGTCTTGTAGAAAGCCACATTGTCGATGGTGGGGGTGCAGACCAGCGGGAGGGTTCCAACAGTCTTGGTGGACTTGGGGTGGTCCTGAGTGTCGAAAGCGATGGTGTACTGCGACCACTTGAGGGGCCTGGAGGTTTCCATGCTTGGGAGGGCGGCGTTGAGCTCGCAGGTTGAACTGCTTGAACTGGTTGTTCGACTTCGGTGCCTGCGCCCCCCCTAGGATGCAGGCAATGGCGCCCCTTGGGGCTTGGTAGTCGCCATCTTCTTCGTCAGGGAGGTTGCCGTTCTTTTATGCGGCGTTGGCTCGATTTCCAGATGGTTTCTGGTAGCCGCCCTTGCGCCCGCCTCCGTGGTAGCCACGGCCTCGACTGCGGCCGCTGCTGTCTTCTGCTTGCTCGCGCTCCTTGCTCAACCTTTTGAGGTTGTAGCAGGACTCCGTAGAGTGGCCGCGCCTGTTGTGGTAGATGCAGAAAGGGCGGTGATCATCTTTCCTTTCTCCAGCCTCGGGGGAGTCCCCGCGGGTGCCTTTTGTGTCCGGCTCTTCCACGAGAACTGCGGTGGCCTTGCGCTTGGGCTCCTCCTTCTTCTTCTGGCTCTTGGACCCCTCAGCATGATCGTCCCCTCTCGAGGACATTTTCACAAAGAGGAGTCCCTCTTCAGCCTTGGCGCACTTGTCCGCCATGTCGAACAGCTTGACCACAGAGGTGAGCTTGTCGTGGATGCCCAGTTTCTCGAGCATCCTGCTGTTTGTGACGCCCTCGCGGAAGGCGGCGATGACTTCAGTATCGGGGATGTTTGGGATCTTGTTGCGCACTTGGCTGAAGCGCTGGATGTACTTGTGGACCGTTTCGTCCTTCCTCTGCACCACAGCGCGCAGATCATTGTGGGTGAGGGCGCGCTCGTACGTCCCCTTGAAGTTGGAGACGAACTGCTTGCAGAGCTCCTCCCAGGAGTTCACAGAGTCCTCCGGGAGGTTCAGGAGCCACGACAGCGCAGAGTCGCGTAGCGCGTGGGAGAACCAGTTGGCCATGACCTTGTCGTCTCCTCCCGCAGCTTGGATGGGGGTGGTGTAGAGCTGCAGGAACTCGACGGGGTTGCTGGAGCCGTCGTAGCCCTTGGGAAGAGCCGGCCTGAACTTTTGCGGCCAGACCACGCGGCGCAGGGAGCGAGTGAACGCCATGCAGCCCGAGGTGTACGTAGCGACCCCGTGCTGAAGCGCGCCGCGGTTCTGCTGCCCCGCCTGGCCGAGCTCCTCCACGAGCCTGTTCTGGCGGTCTCGCTGGAGCTCCATCCCCACACGGGCGTCGGGCACGGTGCGCTGCACGATCATGCAATCGCACGACGAGGTCGCGTGCGAAGCAGCCCTCTGTGCCGCAGCCGATGCAGGCCCAGGAGGTGGCGGAGGCGCATTCGTTGCGACCGTGCCCGCGAGAGAGGGGTGCACGTTGGACTGCGACGGAACGGGGCGCGTCGTGGCAATGCCGACGAGGTGGTTGAGGCGTTGGAGCCACTGCTCGTGGGCCTCAGCGGTGGGCTGGTAGCGGAGCAGCTCCTGCGCCATGAGCCGCGCGGTGTGTGGCGCGGGGTCGGTCCTCCCCGATCCTGAGCCGCTCGGGCGCTGCGTCGGGTGCGACGACTGCGCGTCCTCCTGGTGCTCGGCGTCGTGCTCCGGCGCCTCAACGTGAAGGCCAGAAGGGACATGCTCCTCTTGGCGGGGTCGGCCCCGCCTTGCGCGGGTGGTCGCGCGGGTGGTCGCGGCACCTGGGGGCGCTCGTGTTCCCGCGGGCGCACGTCGGCTGACCCGAGCGGTGCGGGTGGCGCGCGTATTCAGCATGGCGCGGAGACGAACTCGAAGGTTGTTGACGCGCCTCAACCCCCTACCTGGCGCGCCAAATGTCGGGTTATGACTCCCAGGAATCGGGGGTAGTCACTTCCTGAAGTGTAGTTCGAGACGGGATTGAACGCGGAGGTCTAAACCCTCAAGTGGCTCCACGACGTTGCTCGCCAGACCCGAAGAAGACGCACACCCGACCAAGGAAGACATCGTCCTTTACCCAGGTTCACGGCCCTCGTGAGGAGGTAAGACCGCTACTCCTGCCTGTCTGTATTATATGTGGGAGGTTACAGTACAATTGAGCTTGCCGAAAGCCCCCTTGAGGCAGTTCTTGCCTGGGGAGGGAAGCGATGATCTTCTTCCTCCTCCAGACCGAGGCTAACCTAACCAGAGCTGCTAGGGTTTACAAGGGAGTTTTGCACGCAAAGGGCCGACCCCTGCTACGACGGATGTCTTCTCTCTTTTATAGGCGCCTCGGGTCTTCTTCTTTGGCTTGGCCTTCAAGGTGGCTCCCACTTGCCAGTGGTGGGGCGGAGCACGAGTCCACCGCGCTCCATTCGTCCATGGACTCGGTCCATTGTTGATAAAGGTGGCGCCGTGGCCGACAGGCGGCCGACCGCGCTCGTACTATCCGCAGAGCGGGCAGTCTCTGAGGTGGAGCCCGCGATGACGATCTCCGTTGGAGGGTTGCGCCGTCCACCTGCTTTATCGTCAGAGTAGAAGGTCCTCACAGCTGTGCAGCAGGCGGCGCAGCTTTTTTGACCGCTTTATCGCCAGGGACAACGACGGGGGTGTGAGCGCCACTGTACGAGCGTGGCAGAGGTCACGTGCGCTCTGTCGGGATTCCTTGGCGACGATGTTTCCCTCCAGGCCTGAGGGCAGATTCCTGCCGGACTTCCCTCAGGCGGGTTGGTTCCTTGACGGGGAGGATCCCCTGAGGCGAGGGGTCGCTTGAGGCCCTCGCCTCCTCTTCAGGCCCTCGAGGGGGATCGCCTCTCGAGGGTCCCGTCGGGTGGTGACGCCTGGTCCTTAGTTGTTTCGTCCGTCTGGCCCGCAAGCGAGGCCTGGGGGGAATGGGCTCTTGGTACCCCAGTTCCCACTGGGCCGACAGATACTAGTGATAGTAATTTTCAAGGGGTGGAAATGGAGGATGAAGAGGACACAAGTAGCCAGCAACAAGATTGTAGTGATAGTAGCGATGACAACAATGAGGAGGAAAAGAATAACAGCCTGAAGGTACATTAACACTTTACTCTTGATGTGCTGAATAAACCTACAATACTTATTTTATATGGAATTAAATGCTCATAATAAATGCAGGGGGAAAGAGTGAAAGGAGAAGAGAAGAGGGAGGGCAAAAAACTCAAGAAAAAGGATTCAACGAGGAGAAGAGGAGCAAAAAAGCTGAAAAGAAGTCTGAGAGAAACAACTATCAGATGCTCTCTGACAGAGTTCTACAAATGCGTAGATTTGTTGGATGAAGAACGACACATAAAAAGGCTACCGGATGCAGGACTTGGACATTCCTAGATGGAAAAGTGAAAGAAAACATTGATCGGCAGCTAGCTTATCGAATCATGGAAAAATTAGATCCAGAGACAATGACATTGGACCTCGGAGTATCAAACAAAGTTATACAAATAACTACATACACAATCCATCAATTGTTTGGTCTTCCTCATGGCAACAGCACAGCACCCAGACCTTCGGACACCGGCAATGACCAGGACTTATTTGACTTGAAGAAAGAGTTGGGATTTAAGAGGAACGAGCAAATCAAAACAGATAAACTTAGGAAACTACTTGAGGAGTATGTGAAAGATGAAGGGAAGGATGATAAAGCCATAAAAGTTTTTATGCTGATAATGTGCATGAAAATCATATGTCCAGGAACTTCTGTGCGAGTCTCAAGGGAGGCAACCCTGGTGAAGAACCTGGACTTGAAAAATCTGAAAGAAATGGACATCTGTCAGTTGATTGTTGACGAGCTAAAGAGAGCAGCCATAAACTTCCAGAAAGCAAATTCAAAAGTAAAGGCAGTACCAGGTTGCGTTGTGGCGCTGTTGCTGATATACTTGGACTGCTGCCTCAAAAGAAACTTATCTGATATGGACAAGAAAACACCCCGCATACACTATTTGGATACAAAAAAGCTTAACCTGCTTGCAAAGGCAGACATGGTTATTGAAGGATGTGGCGGTGCAAAATCGTGGGGGTAAGGCAACTTACCGGTAAGAGCAAGTTCTCAAAATAATTTTCTAATATACCGCGCCTATATCTGCAGAATTAAAATGATGAACTAAAATTGAAATTATTGTTTGCAGTGGAAAGCACCAAACGACATTGTTTACTACCATGCAAAAACTCCAATGAAGAGAGTAGCCGAAACTCATGAAGAACAAAGGGCAACCAAAAAACAGTTTCAAAAAGGGAGTCCAAGTTGTTCAAAAGAACAAAATGAAGGAAGCAGGAGCAAAAGTCCAAATTATACAGCATTCGAAGAAATTGATTCTTTGATGACTAGGACGTACGAGGTTTCACTAACAATAGAAAAATCACATGCGAACGACGAAGAAGAAAATTTGTTTCTACATCACTTGCAGCGGAGTACGTTCCATCTCAAAGAGTCATATAAAAACTTCAAGAACATCAGGGAAAAACAAGGCAGGAAAGCATAGGAAAAGAATCAGACGATCAATCCTGATGAAGATAACAGACCAGCACAAGAAGGTTTTCCTTTCTGTAATATTTGACCTTCCTATTATGCAATATCCAGTTTCTAGAAATATTATTTTGTATTATTAAAAAACTTAAAACATTGAGCCTCCACTGATAAAATAAACAATCCAGAGACTGAATTGATTCAGAAGAATGTTGAAGCCTCAGATTATTTGACCAAGAATCAGCCTGCAACGATGACTAAAACATCAGGTCTGTAAAACAACAATACAAGATTAACATCTCTATTGCTTCAGGTCCTGCTGGCAAGCAAAGGGAAGAAAAGAGTCCATCACAACAAGGTTGCAATCTATAATATTTTTTCTTTCCTTTTGTTGAAATATACTCCACTCACCCCATATACTCTCCAGGGACAGAAACAACACAGCAGAATGTTGAAACATCGGCTGATTTGCCAGAGGAACAAGCTCCAGAGGCTCCAGAGATGACTAAAACAACAGGTATGCAAAACAACATTTTCATGTTAAAATCCTCTATTTGAATTTTTTTGCTTGCATAAATATAAAGATCAAATGATAATACCTCAGGACATGTTGACAAACTAAGGGAAGAAGAGATATGACGTGGGGCTACCTTTCGACTAGCCCACAATGAGGCTACCTGGGTTGCGCCAAGCATGGAGAAGCCCACAGAAGGGTCACTCGGGGTACCACGTATCCTAGTCCAACTCGGTTAGGTTTCATAACCTGCCATATCTGTACCAACCGCCTGAGACCTGGCTACCTATAAAGACAGGAGGGTTGCCCGTCCTAGAGGACACGCTCATAGCCACCACCACAAACCCTAGCGAGATCGCAATCTCGCCATTGTAATCGCTACTCGCATCAATAATCAGACAAGCAGGAAGTAGGGTGTTATCTTGCGGGAGCCTGAACCTGGGTAAATCCTTGCTTGTCAGCCGTCGTGATCACCAACACCTCTCTCTCTCCCCATCAATCAACCCGGGGTGCACAACCCTGCGATTTGCCGAGTTACCACCTCGTCAATTGGCGCCGTCTGTGGGAAGTCAAAAAGTGTTGGAATCATGGTCGCTCCGGCTCCATCCGCAATGAAGGCTGACGTCCGCTTCGCCAGGGAGTCGATCCGCTTCGGCTCCTTCGAGTACGTCCTCCACCCTCTGGCTCGCCGCTCGGTGTACGCCAATCTGGACAAAGTTATACACATCACCTTCGGTTCCGTATGCTGCTTCGCCGACAGTCGTGGAATACTCAGGTCCGCGGCAGCCGCACCACGCGCGGCAGCACCCGCATCGGCGAATCTACCGCCACCCTCACCAAGACCCGCGAAGATCGCATCTGCTGCACCCGCGAAGATCGCATCTGTCGCACCCGCGAAGATCGCATCTGTCGCACCCGCGAAGATCGCATCTGTCACACCCGCAAAGATCGCTCATGTCGCACCCGCGAAGATCGCATCTGCGTCGACTACATCAACAACCTCAGCAACGGCCGTGCGGATCGAGTCTACTACACCAATCTCGATCGCACGGTCGGTTAAATCAAAATCTACCTCAATTACTGCACCTGCACGGTCGACCAAGGGCTTGCGGCCGACACCCACGCCGCGCGCGTCTTCGTCTTCATGGGGTCGCCAAGTCTACCCCAAGCCAATCGCGCTCGCTCCGGCGGCTGCGAAACCTCCGAACACGTTGAAAATCGCAAGAAGGCGCAACAACGACTGTGCCGCGCGCCACGTTGCAGCAATTTTCGATCCCGAGCAAGGCTCGGACGACGGAAGCAGCAGTGGCAGCACAAACACCCCGACCCAAGTCTACCAAGCGCAATGCTTCATGGCGGGCACAACGCCACCCGAGGATAACGAAGAACCCGCATACCCACTAGAGGTGGTCATGCCGGACCAGACTAAACTCATCATCACACGGGACATGGGAATCCAGGCCATGAAGCATGTCGACGAGGGCACGTTCCCTCCACCCGACGCGCCTAGAGAGGATCACCTGGTAGTCCAGTACTTGCTACGCAAGGAAGGCGAACGACTCCGCGCCGAAAAAGCCGAGTTACTCCGGCGCAAGAGGGACGCAGATGCATCGAGTGCCAGACGAGCTGCCCTCTCCTTTGCCTCCTCTATGGAAGTTAACCAAGGAGCACGGCGAAACAGAGCCCGCGTTCCCCTCCTGACGGACGCCGACCAAACCAGGGTCACCCGCAACCTCGAATCGTCCTTCGTCACCGAGGATGAGAACGGGATACCCGTCCCAAAGACGGCGAACGCCGCCCTAATTTCAGTCGAGACATACCTCCGGCTCACGCAGCCACCGGAGGGGGACGCCCGCTCCCTTCTCCACAGGCAGCAAATCGCCTCCATAAAGGCGATCGAAGAAGCTCTGGCGGCCAAGGTACCAAGCAACCGAGCACGCGAGCCAGCAACTTCGGAGGTCCCAGCGGCACAGCGACAACCAATCAAGGACCTTCGCGACGTCATTAGGCAGAAGACAGTGGACCGCAACCGCAAAGAACGTTCGGCTGGGGCAGCGAACCTGGACGACCAGGCCGACCGCGACTTCGAGCCATGCGGTGTTGCATGCTTCAGCTTCAACATCCGCGACACCCGCATGCCTAAGGGCTTCAAGCTGACAGCAGGCACTCCAAAGTACGACGGGAAGCAAGATCCACGACTGTGGCTTGAGGACTACCTCATCGCCTGCACCTGCCAAGGCGGGACGTCGACTACGGCAATGCAGTACATACAGCTTATGCTGACGGATTCGGCGCGCGGGTGGCTCACAAGCCAACCCAAGGACTCTTTCCGCACCTGGGAAGAATTCCAGGATAATTTCATAAAAAGTTTCTCGGGAATATTCGCAAGGCCAACGACCTACATCGAGTTGCAGGCCTGCAAGCAAGGAAAGGACGAGTCGCTCCGCTCCTACATCCAGCGGTGGACACTCCTCCGCAACAAGGATAGCATGTCAAGACGGCAGGTTTCAGACGCACTCTTTCCCTTACCAGGGTACCTAAGGGGACTGGAAGGGTTTTAATGAGGCGGCCTGTTCGCAGCAATCAATAAAGTGATTTGAAAAAAAGGCTGTTCACTCTACCTTCTCAGTCAAGGCAAACAAAAAATCCTAGGCCGCCACTCGATTCACTCGGGGGCTGCGCCACACAGGTTGAAATAAAAGCCTAGGCCGCCACTCGAACCACTCGGGGGCTGCGCCAAACAGGCACAACTCAAAAATCCTAGGCCTCTACCCGACTTACTCGGGAGATGCGCCGCACAGGTCAAGTCCAAAATCCTAGGTCGCCACCCGACGCACTCGGGGGCTGCACCTCACAGGTTACACTTGAAAAGCCTAGGCCGCCACTCGAACCACTCGGGGGCTGCGCCAAACAGGCACAACTCAAAAATCCTAGGCCTCTACCCGACTTACTCGGGAGATGCGCCGCACAGGTCAAGTCCAAAATCCTAGGTCGCCACCCGACGCACTCGGGGGCTGCACCTCACAGGTCACACTTGAAAAGCCTAGGCCGCCACTCGAACCACTCGGGGGCTGCGCCAAACAGGCACAACACAAAAATCCTAGGCCTCTACCCGACTTACTCGGGAGGTGCGCCGCACAGGTCAAGTCCAAAATCCTAGGTCGCCACCCGACATACTCGGGGGCTGCACCTCACAGGTCACACTTGAAAAGCCTAGGCCGCCACTCGAACCACTCGGGGGCTGCGCCAAACAGGCACAACTCAAAAATCCTAGGCCTCTACCCGACTTACTCGGGAGGTGCGCCGCACAGGTCAAGTCGAAAATCCTAGGTTGCCACCCGACATACTCGGGGGCTGCACCCCACAGGTCACACTTGAAAATCCCTAGGCCGCCACTCGAACTACTCGGGGGCTGCGCCATACAGGCTTCACTGAAAAAATCCTAGGCCGCCACCCGAGCTACTCGGGGGCTGCGCCATACAGGTCAAGTCCAAAACCCTAAATCGCCACCCGATACAATCGGTAGCCGCGGTACACAGGTCTCACTTTAAAGAATCCTAGGACGCCACTCGACTCACTCGGGGGCTGCGCCACACAGGTTCACAACGCAGGCTTAGGCCGTCACCCAAGGTACTCGGGGGCTTGCCACACAAGTCAAAACAGAAGCAAATACTCACACAGTAATGAAAACAATTTCACTCGTTACTCGAGAATTCTTTTAACCTCATATACTGTCATTTACATTGGCATAGTCGCCACATTAAACTAACCCTATACAGCAGAAGAAATCTACTCTTAGTCTGCACGCTCGGCCTTCGGTGCCCCGAGTGGGCCTACAAAGCGCTCGCTATGCTTCTGCACCTACTCAATCATCTGGCGCGCAGCCGCCAGGGTATCGGCGTACTCGGCGTCACCAGGCAATTCACCCATCAGCCTCTCCAACGGAAGGTTGGGCCGATGCAGCCGAACGTACGCCAGAGCCGCATTCGCCCCGGCGACAAGCTGAGCATGGACGATCTCCTTCAACGCATCGCCATCACGGAACCTCTCCAGCAAGGTGGCCAGCCCATGCGGCTGCCCATTGTGCGGGAAGTAGACGCGGTGGATATGCCACAGGGTCTTCCGGCAATTCTCCAAGAGGAAAGCCGCACGCCAAGTCCGGTCAAGCATGCGAGCAAGAATGCGCCCTCGCGACTTGTTCACCCAGAAATTGGCGAGCTTCGTGAGAGTCGCCAGATGCCTCCCGGGTAACACGCTCTTCAACGCGATCCCGCTCAACCTCCCAATCCGGGTTCACGTCTGCATACACAAGCTAGAAGTCAGAACCAGCAAATTTTTACAAGGAAAGGAAGCCGCAGAGGATACCAACCTTGAAGCTGCCGACTGATGAGATCGATCTCGCCGATCAGAAAATCTTCGCGCTGGGAAAAACCTGCAGTAGGATGCGACCTGGACCGCTGCAAGAGCAGCTCGGTATTCTTCAAGGTAGCCTCAAGCTCAACCAACTTATTCTTCAAGTAAGTGATTATGTGCTGGTCGTTCGCACTTCGCGGAGGAGCCGGAGCAGCTTGTCGACGGCGAGCACCTGAAGAAGATCCCTCGCCACTCGGTCCAGCCGTAGAAGCAGAAGACGTGCCGCCGCGCAAGTTAGTCTGTCATGAACGTGCAGAATCAATACCAGTATACGACTGCTCAGCAAAGACAAATACAATGGGAAGAAACATTCAATTCCAGCCAAAATATTGACAAAGGCCAGAAGACCCGACAAAATATCGATCAGCAGTAATTACAAAGCAAAAGTTATCAGTACATGAAACTGCGACTGCTAAGCCCCTACAACTACTCCTGGGCAACAGACTCCGACTGCGAGCGACTCTTCCGAGCAGCAGCCGCCTCAGTCGCCTTGGCCAGCGCCCTCTCAAAGGTGGCCACAAGCTTCACGGCTAGCTGCGCAGCCCGCACTTTCACTCCGCCTAGGGACGCGGTCTGGCCATCAGGCCTCCGGGGGAAGCCGTTGACGACCTTCTCGAAGTCGCCCTGAATTTGGTGGCCTAGAAGGAGCTGGAAGGTGAGCTCGGAGCCGCGTACCGTCTGCGTCCGAGTAAAGTCGGCGAGGGTGGTTGCGCCATCTTCAAACGGAGCAGCAAGGGCGTCCACGGCAGTCGGCCACGGGTCGCTTGGGAAGATGTTGCGGTGCACCGTCGTAAGGGCTCCCGTCGACTTCTTCAGCGCATCTGTTGACTTCTTCAGCGCATCAGACGCATACGCGCAGACACGGTCAAGGAAGCCGACAGCTGTCGCCAAGTCGATGGTGTCACTCGACGAGCCCTCCTTAGGAGCTCCACCGCATGTCTCTGCGCAAAAAAGTCAAACATCAGACAAAGGCAAAAGCAAAAACACAGTAGGCATCAAGCCGAAACTTACCCCCAAGAGCACCGGCGAGTGAAAGGAGGCGGTCGACTTGAGTCTTCTCTTGGTCAACCCGCACCCGCTCACTCTCCCGGAACTCGTGCAGAGCTTTCTCAAGCTTAGCCTGAGCGTGGAGCTTCAGCTCTAGCTCAGCAACCCGACCAGTAGCCTAGTCCAAAGAAGCACGCAGCTGGTCCCTCTCCTTCTCTAGGCGAACATAAGCCGCGGCTGCATCTAGCTGCTGGCGGTAGTACGGCTGAAACAAAGGCAAAATCTTAATAAAGTTGCGGGCGACTCTACTAGTCACCCACACCTTCGGGGGCTACTCCCATCGGGAGCGCTGATCTCGCACCCGATGAAAATTCAAGACTACAAGTACAAGTACAAAGGGCTTACGTGGTCCAGAAGGTCGACATCTATGGAAGGCGGCGGAGGAGCGCGACTCGAAGACGCGATGATGGCAGGTTGCGTGCGCTCCTCAACTGCCACCCGGGTCACCAGCTCGGTCGAAGGGGCGGGGTCACCAGCTCGGTCGAAGGGGCGGACGTATGCTCCACCTCACGATGAGGAGAGTGGACATCGCCAGAACGACGACTGAAGCAAAACAGTACAATGACCAACTAAAGGATTGGAATTACAAAAGACAACTCGAATTCAACAAGGTACTCACCTGGTGGTCTCGAGGTCATCATCACTCCCCAAGGAGACAGGCGCCAGCCGCGCAAACGCGCGTGGTGGTGCGGAGCTGACAGGGGGAGCAGCCAGCGGCTCACTCCAACCGGCAGGCGACCGCACGCCCGACGACGTCGCGACGACCTCCTCTGGATCAGCATCTGCACCCCTAACGGGCGACGAAGCAGTCGCAGATTCACCGCCACTCATGCGCTTCTGCCTCTTCCGTGCGGGTTCTACCTCGTCATCATCATCCTCCACTTCGTCGTTGGGAGAGACAGCGGACGGGAGCTCGTCGTCGTCGTCATCCTCCTCCACAACCCTCGACTCGTCGTCGGATCCATTTTCAGGGAGAGGAGGAACGCTGACCAGCAGAGATCGACCCTGAAGCAAGTAGACGCAAGTCGAATTAAGAAACAGGATTTCAAGACAGAAGAAACAAAGAGAACAAGTCAGGAACATTACCTCAGGAACGGGGTTCGTCGCCCCATAGGCAGCAACCGGGCACTTGACATTGCAGATGTCCGCGAATCGGAGGTTGGTGATGGACCTCACCTTGGCTTTACCTCCTCGTCGTCAAGTGGATCGGTGCTGACGTCCTTGACGGCCCACATCGGGTGGGGCCGAGCACTGAGCGGTTGCACCCGAAGACGGAAGAAGGTAGCCATCAAGAAGACGCCACCCACCTCACGCCCAAGGGTCTTGGTGAGGTCGCGTAGCAGGACCAGCAGCGGTCGCGCGGCTTCCTTCTCCTCCGCAGCCAGCGGGTGCGACCAGGCGTGAGTCTTCCGCAGCCCGCGCCCGCTGTCGAATGCCGCCAGGCCGTCCTGGCTCGACTGGACGTAGAACCACTTCTTGCGCCACCCCTGGACGGAGTCCGACTTCTTCATCTGGAAGTACGCGGTGTCACCGCGCACTTGGATTCCGAAGCCGCCCACGGGGAATGGTAACCCGCTCTTCCCGACGTTCTTGCGAACGAGGAAAAGCGACTTCCACAACGCCCAGTGGGGCGCGACACCCAGAAAGCACTCGCAGAGCACAATAAAGCCCGCGATGCTCAAGACGCCATTGGGGGTCAGATCATGGATCTGAACCCCATAGGCATACAAGAGACCGCGCACAAAATCGTGCAAGGGGAACCCGAAGCCCCGCGGAAGGAAATCCACGAAGCATACGCGTTCCCCCTCGCGGGGTGTGGGATAAACTTCTTTGCCAGGAGCGCGTACCTGCACTTGATCAGCAGGAGGAAGAAGACCTTGAGCGCGGAGGAGTTCAACCTCCGCCTTCTTCACAGCGTACCTCTGCCAGTCGACGTCGGGCTTCTTCATCAGCCCGACTTCGTCGGCGGCGGCGGAGGAACCAACGACAGTCTTCGGCTTGCCCATGGCTTTGCAGAGCAGCGAAAGGTGCGGGGACAAATAGCACGGAGCTCTGGAGAGAGAGAATATGGCAGGAGGCAGAGGAAAGGAGGTGCGGACGATTGGAGAAGGCGATGCCCTCGCGCTGCGGCGCAGTACTTATGCCTCAGCAAAATCAATCTCAGCCCTCCATCGCGCAACAGTTCCGAGCGTCTTCATCTTGCCGTCCACGTGTCAAGCAGAGAGGCCAACCGTCGCCACCCACTTCCTCCACTACGCACGAGAATCGAGGTGTCATCATCGTGCGCAAAAATTTTGCACCCAGTTCGGAGACGTGACAACTGCTGACCGCGGTCAGCGCTGACAGCGGGTCCCGCCATGTCACGTCCCATCGGGCGCAGAGGCGTGCAACATAGCGTCATCAGTGACGTCATCAAGCCAACGGCTCCAAACAAGTGAAACAGAATGACAACTCGAATGAGTGGTTCGAGTAGTAAGCTTCTCAGCTGAAAAACACCAAGTAGGACAGACTGTTGATCCGAGAACCCGAAGAAATCATTCGGGTAGCAGAGATAATTGAGTAAGCTCCAAACAGCTGAATTCATCTGTAAGTAAGCCAGCAGGCTGAACAGAAGCACACTACACAAGAAGAAGACAAAGTAATTCGACTGCAAAGGTTACTCCCATCGGGAGAGGCCTGTTCGACTGAAGAAATCGAGTTCAAGCTCAAGATCAAGCAATCCAATGGCGCGTCCAGGAGGAGGAAGTCCTTTTCCCGACGCTGCGCTTCGACCAAGCACTTGGGGGCTACTGACGTGGGGCTACCTTTCGACTAGCCCACAATGAGGCTACCTGGGCCGCGCCAAGCATGGAGAAGCCCACGGAAGGCCCACTCGGGGTACCACGTATCCTAGTCCAACTCGGTTAGGTTTCATAACCTGCCATATCTGTACCAACCGCCTGAGACCTGGCTACCTATAAAGCCAGGAGGGTTGCCCGTCCTAGAGGACGCGCTCATAGCCACCACCACAAACCTAGCGAGATCGCAATCTCGCCATTGTAATTGCTACTCGCATCAATAATCAGACAAGCAGGAAGTAGGGTGTTATCCTCCGGGAGCCTGAACCTGGGTAAATCCTTGCTTGTCAGCCGTCGTGATCACCAACACCTCTCTCTCTCCCCATCAATCAATTCGGGGTGCACAACCCTGGGATTTGCCGAGTTACCACCTCGTCAAGATACCAGAACAAGAAGGTTGCAATCTATAATATTTTTCATTCCTTTTATTGCAATAGCCTTCCTTTTATGTTCTAAGAACTACCAGAAAACTTTGGGGCACTAACAAAAGAGTTAATAATAGACTCCATCGATCACATAGACAATCCAGATTATGAATCTATACAGCAAATTGTTGAAAAAACAGATGAAATGACCAAGAGACAGACAACACAAACAGGTTTGTAACAAATTATCTCAGTTATGATGCCAATATTCAATTCGACTTCTCTGCAATTTTTACGACACATGACACGCCAATTAAGCCAGAAAATTTAGTTTTTTGTTAATTACAATTAAGGTGAACGATATTTTTTCAGATGAAGCCAGCAATCAACAATTTGAAAAAGGCAAAAAGACAATGGAGAAGACAAAATTGAAGAAAAGAGAAGACATGGACATGCTTGTTCATAACGAAAGGAATATTGAGGCCACTATGGAAGAGCAGAACTTGTACTAGGAATACGTAGCAAATGGTCGAAAATTTAAGAACACCAAGGCCGTAAAGAAAGACACGTAAGTCGGACAAGCTTATTTAGAAGAAGAAAAATTAATCAAACAATGACAAGCACATACTAAATACATTTTTTTGGCCAAACTATTGCAGGCAACCTTTTATTGAGATTGGTGAAGCACACTACTCATACAAGAATTTCAAATACTCTCTTGGACCACGCGAGGAACTGAGCTCCGAGGTCATGGATATATGGGCAGAGGATTTCAATAAAAGAGAAGGACAGCTGGCTAAGAAAAACAAGCTTCTAGTAAAAAAATATGCATTCTCATGCTACCCGGCGGTAAGAACTTTAAAGATTACTACACACTTGGGCCTCTCTATCGAATTTTATTACATTTACAATATTCGGTTAAATAAAACAGATGAATCTAATTGTTGATCCAAAAGAATTCAAGTCCAGCACTTGTATGAGAGCCTTCAAAAGAATAAATAAAAAGTTCAGCATTCTAGACGACGACCTCGTAAGTTTTGAAAACCTTTACCCAATTTTGTTTACTTTCTCCAGTTGCTGATTTTTAACTATAATTCTGGTTTTTTAATGTTGTAATACAGTTGTTCTTCCCAGTAGTGAAAAACAATCACTGGATTGTTTGTTGTTTCAACCTTCTGCGCCAACAGTTCAACATTTTTGATTCCATGAAGTCAGATTATAAAGCAAGCATCCTGAAAACTCAAGCAATGAATCTGGTAAGAAGACAACAACCTAGAAACAAAATAACTGATATAGAATATCTAACTATGGATAACAAGACAATGTTTTCGATCAAACAGTTTAGGAATTTCTCAACACTTGTCAAAGACTCTGAAATATCTGAAAAAGACTTTGTAAATTTCAAGCACTTCACTCCTGATCACCCAAAGCAAAAAAAACAATGTAAGTTTACACCGCCATAAGTTTCATTTACAACAATAGAGTTGATGGTGAATGTTATTAAATGTTTTTGAAAACTTACAAAAACACAGATTTGATTGTGGCTTCTTCTGCATGTTGTTCATGGAATACTATGATTCAAGAGAAGTGGTGGAATACAGATTGGAAAGTATTATTCAGTACCGAAAGATTGTTGCAGCTAGACTAATAAAGAATAGGGAGAACAAAGTTGACTTAACAGAAATTATGGAGAAGCAGTTGAAGTTTGTATAGGATGAAAGAATTTATTATCTCGTCTAGAGTGTAAGTTAATGTTCAGGATTGATCGAACTGTCACTCTTAAACATTCTGAACAACATGTAAGGTGTGAAAGTAGAAACCAGTAGGCAAATAACAATCAACTATGAAAATTTGGCTGTACTACCAGTAGATAACATTATGTACAACCTCGAGGCCTTAGATGTACAACCTGAAATTCCTGTAGATGTACAGCAAATAAAGCACAGAACATAGAACAAAACACCTACTAACGTACAACCAGAAATACTGTCATTGCCGAGGCGAAGCCGAGCCGTAGATGCCGAGGCGAAGCCGAGCCGTAGCACACGCTTCGACAAATGCGCGCTACGACCAATGCGTGCAACGACCAATGCCCCCCTTTCAAGATATTATTAAAAGTTAACGAGGCGAATCCGAGCCGTAGATGTCGAGGCGAAGCCGAGCCGTAGCACACGATTCGACAAATGCACGCTACGACCAATGCGCGTAACGACCAATGCCCCCTCTTTCAAGATATTATTAAAAGTTAACGAGGTGAACCCGAGCCATAGATGTCGAGGCGAAGCCGAGCCGTAGCACACGCTACGACAAATGCGAGTAACGACAAATAAATTTAAATTATCTTATTTATAATTATTTTTTATTTTATATAAGTTTCAACATATTTTGATTGAAAGTTGCTACCTCCCTCACTTAACTACCCCTGAAATCTCCCTGCCCAAAAATAACAAAGGGAAAATAACAAATGTGAAAGTTTGTAACTTGCTTAGTGTCATTCTATTCCTATGAAAGGGAAAAAGGGAAAATGGTTGTACAAAGTACAACGTAGACACAGAACGTTGTATAAACAGGCAAAACAGGTTGTACTAACGGAGTAGTACTACGTACAGTAAAACAGAGTAGTATAAGAACGACAAAACATGTTGTACAAAACTGAAGGTCTGGGTTCGGTTAGAATTGTTAACGGGTCTACATTCGCGGAGCGCGTCCGCTTCACGTGGAAAGGAAAAAAAAAGGAAAACCGCCCGCTTCGCGCACGCCACGGTTACGAGGGGAGCGCGCCCACGCGCCCGCGTTTCCCTTTGCGAAGGCCGCCCTTTTCCTATTTCAACACTCGATTTATTTTACCAAGCTCTTTCCTTCACTTGCCGCGTAAATTGGTGCGAAGAATTGCTGAATTATCTCGCAATTTTTTTTTGCTGAATTGTACTGTGCTACCGGCAATTGTACCGAACTTGATCCACGGTCGCGCCAACAAAATCAGCGTAGTTACGGTGCAGATACTGTTCTCCAAAGTCTACATAGACTAATGCATCATCGATCGTTCATGTTCACCTCATCCCTTGGCTTTCAGGAGATACCGACGGAAACTGAGAACTCGCTGGCATATATCCAAGCAGTTTCCAGTTGGGTGCGAAAACCGGCCCTGCGTATCTCACTTGTTGCGTGGCTTCCTTGTCCCGTAGCATCTATCCGTGGTCGAGGTGCTTGGGGCTCGGCTTCGGCTTTTTGGCGACGCGTGCGAGGTAGTAGGTCGCCCGACTAATAACAGGCGTCAGTGATGATGCCCGAGTGATCTGCCGTCGGCGTCGAATAGAATTTGGATGAATTCAGGTAGGTGCACTCTTGTGGCGAGTGTTGAAGGCATCTGCAGGACGGGACCCGCACTGTCGTATTGCCATGCCACCATCACCATGCCATATTGCCATGTGTCGCACTTGTTGCCCTGTGGCCGGTGCAAGTGTGCTGTGTGATGGGTCAAAACCGGCGCGAGATCACATCAAATTTAACCGCTCCATCTGATCAATTCAATTCACCTACAAACCGAGCGTGGTAGGAGTAGCAGAGTTCTTAACCAGCGAGCAAGAGCATTCAAGGTGACGGGAGAGAGTGGTTGCTCGCTGCTGCTGCTGCCGCCTGACCGGCCGGCCTCACCCTGCGACTGCTCCAGGCTCAGGGCCACCCCGATCCAATCCAACTTCAATGCAATCGCAATGGCCGCGATGCCTCTCTCTTTCCTCGTCCGCAGTAGCTGGATACTCCGTGGCTTTGCCAAGTTCAGGCGAGCATGCATGGTCGTTGGCAATGTTCTATCTTCAGGTAGCATGGCCGAGTATGTTATGATTCATTGCCCGGTCCGGCCATGGCCAAGGAGAAGCCATTCAACAACTCGGATCCATAAACGAGGACCACGTAAGAGCATCTCCTGCTAAGCTGGTCGAGGTCGCCTAGATTCAGGCCAAGATCGAGCCATCAACATTCAAGAGCCAAGGACAATCGCTAATTCGCTACACCAGCCAAGCACTAGTTCCTACCTCGGTGCCGAGACATGGCATGATCACACCACCCAAGACAAAATGGAACTACACGCCACACTCATATACATGCGAAGAAACTTTTCTTTTTCTAGAAAAGACACCGAAGCACATCTTATACCTGATACTACCTCCATTCCGTATAAGAATCAGCGAAAACTAATATGAAATGGAGACTAGATATGTGCGTCGTTTCACTGGCGACTAACATGAAATGGAGGGAATATTTTTCCTTTCTAACGTAAGAACGTTGGAAAGGACAAACAATAAGTTACAAAACATTTTACAAAGACGACAAAGTTTACACCGAAAATCACAGTGGTTGTTGCTTCATTCGCTTATTCGTCGTCGTGGAATAAAATTTCATAGGAGAAACAATAAGTTTAAAAGGTGCCTAAAAAGGCCCTATGCCATATAGACAAGGTTCTAAAAACCACAAAAACCGTGAAAACTAGGTCTAGTAGTCGCGAAACAGATATTGGTCGGGACGAAAAACTCAACTCATGCTTGCAATTGTTCACCACCGATATAGAGTGTTGTAAAATCCAGACCTTGCCGCAAAACAAAACGGCAAAAGAGATCGCAGCCACCATAGAAATAGTTTGCTTACTAGACACACCGACATTTCAAAATCTAAATGAACCAACCGACATAAACCCTGACATCTAATCGTACGCCCTCAACATAGAACTGTACCACCAAGGTCCAGTGGTCATTGTGTCCCAAGGTCCAGTGGTCATTGTGTATAAAAAATTTAAAACAATATTATATTACAAGCATTACGAGAATCTGAAGAAAAAAATCTTGGTGTATTCAATGTTGCTTCCTACAATCTTGGAAATCACAATGCAATTTTTGTGTGCTATGGGCTACAGAAAAATAACAAATAAAATATTTGGAAGATTTGAAAGTGTGTACATTTATATCCACACATTTGTCATTTATCTAGCTCATAATATAAATATTTCAAATCAAGATTTTAAACGTCTAGGGACACATGGACAACATGGCGGATTTTTTCATACTTTTTGAAACTTATAAATGATTAGGGAGCCAAGAATTTCTACCAGTCCCACATCCGCCTATTTTATAGGACAAAAGGTTAAACTAGAAGCCAAACCGAATTCGTAGAAACTATAAATGATTACTATAAGTATTTTTGCCGATGGCACCCAAATCACATCCGACAGCAGCGCCGTCCAGCCCACCCGTTGCAGACTATTGAGGGGTGCCGCTCCAACCTCAGGCCCAGTAGTCCTCGCAATAGTTTTGTTGTGCTATGGCTTATTGTTGCGTCGAAGTTTGCGGCTGAAGCAGATTTAGAGAGTTAGGTATCTGGCTAGTGAAAGGAAAGACGTCGCCTAGAGGGGGGTGGATAGGCGAGGAACACTTTTTACAATTTAGGCTTGATAAATGCGGAATAAAACTTAGTGTTTAACTTATCAATGACACAACCTAAATATACTAGGTTTGCCTATGTGCACCAACAACTTATGCTATGCAACACAAACAACAAAGGGATAGCAAGGTAAAGGACCTCAAGCACGATGGCTATCACAAAGTAAAGTGCATAAGTAAAGAGCTCGGATATAGGGATAACCGAGGCACGCGGAGACGAGAATGTATTCCCGAGTTCCACCACAAAAGGTGTACGTCTCGTTGGAGAGGTGTGAGCAACCACAACAGGTTTGCTCAACGCCACAAAGGCTTCACCTTCTTCTCCAATAAACTCGACCACAAAGGTCCGAGTTCACCTTCCACTATGAACTCCTTTGGGGCGGAGAACAATCCCGTACAACAACCTTGGGGCACACACCCACAACCGAATTGGGGGCTCCCAAATGACCACAAGAGGTCTTGACCACAAAGGTCCCAACTAGCCACAAAGGCTTTGACCACAAAAGGTCCTATGCCACAAAGGCGGCCACTAAGATGTCTAGGGTTCAAGACCCAAGAGTAACAAGCTCACGAATTTCACCACCACGAATCCTCGTGGAGGGCTCAAACCTATGCAAGATTCAATGGCAAGAACACACAAAGTGCTCAAGTCCTTCACTCTCTAATTCCAACAAAGCAACAAATGCTTATGGGGGAATAAGAGAGGAAGAACCAAGAAACCACAAAGGAGACAAATCCTACACTCCCAAATCCCACCACAAGTAACTAATGCTTATGGGGGGATAAGAGAGAGCAAGAACAAAGGGGGAGAACCACAAAGGAACTCAAAGATCTAGATCCACTATGTTCCCCTCACTTAGAGGAGAGATGGATTGGTAGAATTATAGATCCAGATCTCCTCTCACTTTACCCTCAAAGATATGCAAGAATCATGAGAGGATTTGAGAGGGGGCAAGCTTTCCCAAGGTCAACAATGGCAAGAGAGAGAGGGGAAAGTCGTGCTACATCAAGGAAGAAGAAGGGGAGGGGTACCCCTCCCACAAATCTAGCCGTTACAGCAGCTCAGGCCGGAGATTTCAGGCCTAGGGCCGGAGATTTCCGACCCCCGGAGATTTCCGGAAAGATCTCAGAAGTTTTCTGGGCGACATCAGTACTGAAATCCGCCCGATTCGGAAATCTCCGAGCCCGGTTCGGAGATTTCCGAGCACCCGAAAACTGCAGAAATATCAACACGAAAACGACAATATCTTGACCATCCGAACTCCGTTTTCGATGATTTTTGGCTCGTTGTAATCACTACGAAGAACTCTACAAGATAATGAAGAGAAACATCATAGTCCAAGATGGGAGGTTAAAACCAAATGGAGAAACATAAAACCTCTCGAAAAAGGAACAACCGGTAAAACCTCCAACATAAAAAACCAAGAAGCTTTTCAAACGAACTTAGTTTTTGATGAACTTGAGCTTGTTATGAAGATCACAACAAGCTCCAAAACCTCACAAGGAGAAAAGCCAAATAAGAAACAAGAAAAATGATATGCTAAGTATGCAAAGGTTTGAGCTCTCCATAAATATTCGATCAAGTTACTCACTCGAGAGCCCCCCTTGATAGTACGCCTATCTATCCTATAGCCCTATCAAGATCATACATTTGCCTTGAGCATTCCACTTGAGCTAGATGATGACGATCTTGATCTCTTCAAGTGGACCACCTTTCTTGATTGCACTTGCTAGCACATGCTTCATGAAGACTCCTCCATATACTCCCCCATACTCCATTATGGGAGAGTCTCGCTTAGCTTCGTCTTCATGTCTCCGACATGCTTCCCTTGGTCTTGCACTTGTCAACCATGATGACGATTATGGCATGAAATCATCCTCCATGAGCTAAATTAATGGATCTTCTTGTTGTAAGCCCATGGAAGATACCATCTTTCTTCATATAGGTGATGGCTTAACAACTTCAAGCCATACTTGCAATATGCTCAAAACACACATTAGTCCTTAGGGATTGTCATTAATTACCAAAACCATACATGAGGGCACATGCCCTTTCAATCTCCCCCTTTTTGGTAATTGATGACAATCCCTTTTACGAGGGTTTATATAAGGAATTAAAAACAACCATGCAACACACTAAGCAAAGCAAGGTTGCAAGAGAAAAAAACTAAATCCCTTAAAACCCTCTAAATCTCTCCCCCATTGGCATCCATTGCCGGAATGGGAGAAAAATCTAGAAGGCCAATATAATAAGAGCTTCCCCATAAAATATGCATTTCTCATGATATGAGTGAAATCAAATGCATATATCCAATAACGAATACATGGAGGGGATCAAATTATATTGAGGATTCAAGAAATGCAAAAGAAAAGATATCAATCAAAAAATAAAATAGAAAGATACCAATTGCAACTCGAAAGATGCAATTAAAGGATCCGAAAACCAATTGGACACAAGAAGATGTTATGATAAAAGCAATCAAGTGTTCAAATGAATCAAGATGGAACTCCCCAAAGTACATGCACAATGAAGAATTTGTAATTCAATAAAGGTTGCGCAACATGGAATCCTCGTTCCTTCCTAGATTAATTTGAACAATAAGTGCAAGAGTGCATAGACGGAAAAAGAAAGAATGCACTTTGCAACAAACAAATGTTGAGAAAACGAAAAGAAACGAGACAATCAAAGACTTGCTCAAACGAGAAAGGATGGATGTAATATGGAAACACATGTTAGGAGACTAAGAAGGATGAGTCTAGGCATTCCCATAGTCTTTCAAGGTATGTGGCACATAGTGCATATCATGTATTTCGCATACAAGCACACCAACGAAAACACATCAAATAGATTCACAAGCTTATTAAGAGGCAAGAGGATACCAAATCAAATGCAAAGTTTGTGTCTTTTAGATATCACAAAAGGATCAAGAGAGCAATAAAGGTGATCAATAAAGATTTTGAATATCAATTAAAGATGTACCTAATCTCATGTATATAAGTTTCTAAGTAGGCACTAAGTCCACAAAGAAACATGCACACACAAAATAGGTACTAGATAAAGAACATGATATTCACTTGGAAGTTTAAATAAACCAATAAGAATTTTGCCTACACCCATAGCACAAAGCTAGGAAGACTTCCAACACACACTCTTCAAAGTATCTCAAATACCCAAAATAATGAGTGACAATTGAGATGCTTTGAGAATGGTAAACACTCTCTCAAGCGGCAAATGATTTTGAAAATTCATCCATATTGCATATGAGACAAAATAAGAAGAATTGCTAGATTAACATAGTTGGAATTGATGAATCATGAACACGATCAAGTATGTTCCCTTTACTATGTAATCATCCCGGTTTGCTCATATTTGTAATAAAGACGATTTGAAGGGAACTTTGCAAAAACCATATCAAAAGCAACTCGAGAGACTCATGCCAAGAAACAACCTACACAAGGTTGAGGGCTAGGAGAGTATGCATGAGATAGATACTTGTTACCGAGATAGCATTATAGAAGTAGACGGTAGGTGCTCATGATCATCCAAGCTTGGCACAAAAGGCACATGATAAGTGAAGGGGTAACGGTGCAGAAAACAATAATTTTCTAGCGAGTGAAACCCTAACTAGTCAGGATCTATCTATCTAGTACATGCGATAACGGTGGCGGAACGGGTTACATTACCTCCATGTAGACCGATAGCGGGGATTACGCTCCCGCACAAGCGTTGACGATGAAGTCGTACGTAGCCGACCTCGAGGTCGCGGAGAACTTGCCGCGATGACGAAGACGATGACGCCGGGGTGTCGACGATGATCTCGTTGACGGGCGTCGGGCGGAAGAAGGCAGAGCGCCAGCACCGGGGCTGGTGCGCCGGCAGCAGAAGGGGGAAGGCACGGCGGCTGCAGGGGGCGAGACGACGTCGCCCAAGCTTCTCAAAAGAGTAGCCTCCGAGCACTCGCAAACATACGGAGCCTAGCGACAACTCCCGGTCATTCAGATCCAGCTGAAATCACAGGAGTAGATCTTATCTGGAATCCCGCAGAGCAACGGCGCTCTGCGGTATGGCTTAGGTGGAGAGAGACCCCCTTCCTCAGCTCGGCGCGGCTCCGACTTGGGAACCACGAGATCGAGAGAGAAATCGGGAATTAATTGGATTTTCCTATATATCTTAAATCAATTAATATGCCTTGCTATATAAAGGGGGAAGGGGGTGTGCCAACCCCCTTGGCTCCCCCATGTGGGACTAAAGGAGGAGAGGGGAGGGGGGGTTCAGCCGAACCCCCCATGGGCCCTCCAACTCCTAGTCCGAGTTGGACTAGGAGGCCCAGCCTTCCCCTTCCTTGTGGGGTGCGGTTTCCCCCTCTTGGGCCCTCTTAGGGCCCATTTAGGTGGGAGCCCCCTTTTTCATTTATTTAATTAATATTAAATCAATATAAAAATCCCATTAATTCATAATTAATATATTTATATATAATTCAATATCCCATGACTCCGAAACTATTTCGGAACCACCCGAACAACTTTCGGACATTCCCGGAACCATTCCATATCTCCCCGGAACTCCTTCCGGACCACCGGAACTCTTTCCGGATCAATTCTCTCTCTCTCTCCAATAAAAACCTATAAAATTCCAGAACCTATCTCCTAGCGTCGCTAAGACCTTAAGTTTGTTACGCTACGGTTCGGGAACACTCCAGACATGGTCGAGACACTCCGCTCACCAATGATCGTCAGGGATATCTGGAAATATATGACGACCCCTGTGCATTCCACGAATATCGTCGTTGAACCATAAATATGATATTCATTCCCTTTGTCTCTGCGATACTACCTTGTCTGAGATATGATTGTAGACACATCGATGCCTTTGCTGTATCTCGTTACCGACGAAGGTTATTAACTCGTCTGTGATATTACCATCTCCATGACCTAGTCACAAGCTGCGCAGCTATATAGATGCAATATCACCGAGTGGGCCCAGAGTATCTTTCCATTACAAGAATGAACAAATCCCGCTCTTGATCCTTACGTCTTGATGCTCTTTTGGAATACCCAAGATGGACACCGTTATTTTCATGCTATATAAGACACAACGTTTGATGCTCTCAAAGCACTCCTACGAAGCAACAATAAGTACGGTCTCACGGTCTAAGGAATAAGCTATCATACTCTTATCTATTGCAAATGACAAACATCGTAATACGATCTTATTGCAATACTTTGCGTATGTCCACCACCTTATTCAACTAACAAGATGACCCCATTGTCAACCGACGTCATTGTCCTTGATCGGGAATCTCGATCAACTGTTGCCCAATGGACTAGCTCAAATAGAGGCTTGCTAGGGACCTGGTTGTCTATGTATCACACTTGTATTAATAATTCCGATTAATACAGTTATAGCATAATACACAAACCTATTATAAACTTATGAGATAATGCAATAAATACTACTTATTTATTTGCCTCTAGGGCATATCTCCTTCAGTCTCCCACTTGCACTAGAGTACAAATAAACTAGCTGCATTTTACTTTATCAGAATCCCTTATCAAATAAGAATCATTTGATAATGCTTGCTCGTGGAAAAGTGTTACTGCACAATCCATGATTGTACATGCTTTTGCGATTCACTGGCATCAACTTGTTTGATATCACCACGTTGTTAACAACATATATATAAATACCGTAGCTAAGTGAGACTTCTGCTTCGAAGCGCTTACTCTGATTATACTAACCAGATAACTGCCCTGAAAAACACACTCAGCCATGCAGAGCCCCTTGTAACAATTACAAACTCGCGATATCTACATACTTTCGCACCAATGTAGAAAACTTGACATTCAAATGTCAATCCCTTAACTAACGCACATCTACTTCCAGTAAATTCCAAAATAACTGTTCTTATTCCAAGAACATCGGTTATATATCATCGAGCAGATAATATGGTTTCTGTATGATGTCTAATATAACATAATAGACCCACATGTCATACAACCATTACTTTCATGCATCATTACTCTTAATGATCAATTGGATTCCAAAGGACCATCCTTTTTATTCTATTCTGACTCCTCAGATATAATCCAACACAACTCGACTATCTATTAAAATTCCCGTTCTATTTCAAAATAGACACTGACTTTTAAAATAGTTTCACAACTTCATCCTATTCTATTGGTACAGTTTCATAATGTGTTAACTACACAAACTGAATTCGACTCCCACTCAAACTATGTCTCCACATATTTGACAACACACGCTCCCACTCAAAAACGTGTTACCCACATATTTGAGTTCCTGAGCTCCCACTCAAAAATATGTTCCATACATATTCCACCTGAGTAAACTAACTACGACTCCCACTTAATTCGACATTTAGGTCAAACCAAAATCATTGATCTATCATCAATTCGAATTTAATACAAACCATAGCATTACATTAATACAAATCCCTCAGACTTCGAGCATGTCTACATAAATGTAGTCAACAAATTTGATCTTGTGCAAGACACATTTCTTGACAAGACATGCTCCTGCGTCTTTCTTATAGTCACATTTTCATAAAACACTTTATATGACGATTAAACAATCTTATTCCTCTAATAAGAATTGCAGCAACAATTACTCTCTTAATCCTTTTAAACGTAACTTGGATTTCCAGGCTGAAGAGCCTTTGTTCGTATTCCGATACTTTCTCAACTTTCTTTGTATTCATAAAGTGCACCTTGATCTGTCAACAATATCTGAAATACTTAATACAGTGCTGTGACCCGACAGCAATATTAAATATAACAACACCTTATTCAGAAGTTTCTTTCATGAAAATATTATGATCTTTATGAAGAGGATTGCAAGCAGAAAACAATTTTCTAGTCTCCCTCACTCTTAATCACTAAACTTTCATTAGCAGACATATACTCTCTGGAACATCTTCCAACATAAGTCTGACACTTTATTCCAAACTTCTAATTTCAATCAATATACCATAGTTCGAAAAGTCATCTTTTCTCGGAATTACATAGACAACAAACTGAACTTTGTTTCTATTTGGTTTTGGAATGCACTCTCATCCAATGCGAGCAATCTACAAAGAACCACCCATGTATATTCCGAATTATCGCATAATCATATACATGTCGACACTACTGTCGATCCTACGAATTCTCGTTGAGAAAAATATCTATTTTCTAAAGTGGACATCGACTATAATGTTTCGAACATATTAGGAGATTCTAAGACAGATTCTGACAGACCATACTTTATTTAAAATAGAGCATGGTTATAATTCCCCACATGTCAACACATATGACATTATAATATTGTGAAACGAATTTCCACAAGTCTTTTGTGTTGAAGCCATAATTCAAAAATATTGTCCTATGATCGAATTTTGTGAACACAACATTCACTAATCTTTCTTCTGAAAAACCCCATTTGATCTATTATCAAATTAATTTCAGACTCCATAATTTGTCGGGCAAATACTCCTATTTACCAAAATCATGGAACCATTCGGATCATGCAATAACACCATTGATTCATCATTTTAAAATGACTCTCAATCAATATCCTCTAGTATTGCAACTTCAATACTGCATTTCAAACTTAATCAATTTTGGCACTCGAAATACTTAAATGGACCAAAAATATCCATTACTTCTTTCATTGCCTTTATGACTAAATTCGATGGTGTTTGTTCTTTGGACACATAATTTTATCATTCTCACTATTATAAATGTATATCATAAGCATAATGTAATTGAGATGTGATGCAAATTACTCATAACATGAAGCAACTGCTTTGTTCCATAACATAAAACAACTGATGTGTTCTATATGAATAATTATGTCTTGTAACATTCAAGACACCAAACTAGATCACATTCTCACTATTACAAAATGTCTTATCAAAACCTATTGATGATAACTAATATGATATCTCGAGGGCGTGAGCACTACTGGCCATTAACTTGCCATCACTTGTGCACTGTCACGTCACCCTTCGCCACATACTTGTGATAATCAGGGACTGTTTCTCAAACAGAACAATTATCAAACACTTTTCAGCAAGTATGAGAAGAATACATTTATATCTTCGTATATCAAATATATCCATAGCGTCGAAGAACTCTTCTTCGATGAATCAACTTTTAGAGATTTGAACTTGTTCACGAACGTGAAGAAGCTCACCGTGTCTCTATAGCATATTCACACACATGCTATTCACAGCTAGGAGGTAAAGCACAATCTCCATTGCACTGGAGTTTGCTATCTAGAAATCGTAGATATTCGTAAGCCTGAAGTAGATGTCACACAGCTTCTTCAACTGAGTCTCCAGACAGGTATGCTCCCCATGTGAATGGTCCGAAACTTTCTAAGCTGTCTGAACTGCTCAAGACTCAATTCATCTTTGAAGTGACCTCTGATCGCATCAATCACGACATATGGCTCCATGTGTTGAAACAACTTTCAACTCAGGTGCTAGGCATACGCTCATGACGATCGTCACTTCCATGAAAATGTCATGATGCTTACGGAACTCATCATCTTGCTCCTTGCTATCAGAATCATCTGGTCTAACTCCTAACTAATGTTCTAGCACATATAGGATGTTTGTTGTGTTTGGAGAATGTTTCTAAAACCAATGCACCAGCTGATGAAGTTGGACCCGTCGGCTTCCAAGGTAGAATCCGAGCTCTTGAAGAAGTAACCGAAGTGTAGTTCCGTAGTCTCCAGATGTGATCGCAAAAGAGGTAAGATAAGTTTATAATATATAGGTGAGTTTTAGTTCTATAATCTCATTATCAAAAACACACCACACCAAGATTATTATCCCTAAAAATAATAATGGCGATTACACGACCCTCATCCACCACACTACCCCCGATCATCACGGCCGGCAGCACAGCTTCAAAGGTGGACATAACATGTCGATCACAACAACTCTGTGACTCGTGCTCGATCTTTCGATCTTCCTGTGTTCCGAGGCCATACCTCTGAGTATGCTAGGCTCGCCAATCAAACCTCGAAGACCTGCGCGTGCAACATGGCTTACACCCACTGTATGCGAACGACGAGATGTGTGACACCCGATCATCACGGCCTGCCTCATAACGTAGAACTTTCTTGGTGGTGCGCAACGAGGGAGAACACAATTTTGGTATTTGTTAGGGATCATCCTATTTATGATGCTAACGTTGTATATCTAGTATATAAGCAATCAATAGGATGCACACACAACAGCACACAATAATGATGCAATGAAGTGCGATGCGACATGGTCGATGCGCCTGGACCTTCATGGCGCCATGTGCCTGGCCCCCCGGCGCCCCGGCATGACTCCGAGTCTACAGAGCCCTCCATTGCCTCCGACAGTACGAGTAATATCAAAAACTTACCGTAACCATGTCACATGAAATAACGCCTCTGCAAAACAAAGTTAGACGCCTCTAGCTTTATTTAGTTTTGCAAGTTTTACGTGGCATATAGGCTTATTCGTAAGAGAATCGCTTCCCTACCTACGAACTTTGTACCACAACGTCAATCGTATAATTGCATGTTTAAGCATCCCTTTCGGGCCCTCCATTGAAAATGCTTTGCCGACTAGAGAGAGAGAAACAGACACCCGCCAGCCACAGATACGGTGCAAGCCGTATGTCAGTAGTGGAACCAGTCTCGCGTAAGCGTACGCGTAAAGTCGGTCCGGGCCGCTTCATCAACTCAATACCGAAGGCATCGCAAGTGCACGCTAGAGGGTAGAAAATATAAGAAATACGCCCTCATTCAACATGAGTTCTAACCGTACCAACAGTACTACGCATAGATCGGCTCTGATACCACTGAAGGGGTTACGGTGCAGAAAACAATAATTTTCTAGCGAGCGAAACCCTAACTAGCCAGGATCTATCTATCTAGTACATGCGATAACGGTGGCGGAACGGGTTACATTACCTCCATGTAGACCGATAGCGCGGATTACGCTCCCGCACAAGCGTTGACGATGAAGTCGTACATAGCCGACCTCGAGGTCGCGGAGAACTTGCCGCGATGACGAAGACGATGACGCCGGGTGTCGACGATGATCTGCGTTGACGGGCGTCGGGCGGAAGAAGGCAGAGCGCCAGCACCGGGGCTGGTGCGCCGGCAGCAGAAGGGGGAAGGCGCGGCGGCTGCAGGGGGCGAGACGACGTCGCCCAAGCTCCTCAAAAGAGTAGCCTCCGAGCACTCGCAAACATACGGAGCCTAGCAACAACTCCCGGTCATTCAGATCCAGCTGAAATCACAGGAGTAGATCTTATCTGGAATCCCGCAGAGCAACGGCGCTCTGCGGTATGGCTTAGGTGGAGAGAGACCCCCTTCCTCAGCTCGGCGCAGCTCCGACTTGGGAACCACGAGATCGAGAGAGAAATCGGGAATTAATTGGATTTTCCTATATATCTTAAATCAATTAATATGCCTTGCTATATAAAAGGGGAAGGGGGTGTGCCAACCCCCTTGGCTCCCCCATGTGGGACTAAAGGAGGAGAGGGGAGGGGGGGGTTCGGCCGAACCCCCCATGGGCCCTCCAACTCCTAGTCCGAGTTGGACTAGGAGGCCCAGCCTTCCCCTTCCTTGTGGGGTGCGGTTTCCCCCTCTTGGACCCTCTTAGGGCCCATTTAGGTGGGAGCCCCCTTTTTCCTTTATTTAATTGATATTAAATCAATATAAAATCCCATTAATTCATAATTAATATATTTATATATAATTCAATATCCCATGACTCCGAAACTATTTCCGAACCACCCGAACAACTTTCGGACATTCCCGGAACCATTCCATATCTCCCCGGAACTCCTTCCGGACCACCGGAACTCTTTCCGGATCAATTCTCTCTCTCCAATAAAAACCTATAAAATTCCAGAACCTATCTCCTAGCGTCGCTAAGACCTTAAGTTTGTTACGCTACGGTTCAGGAACACTCCAGACATGGTCGAGACACTCCGCTCACCAATGATCGTCAGGGATATCTGGAAATATATGACGACCCCTGTGCATTCCACGAATATCGTCGTTGAACCATAAATATGATATTCATTCTCTTTGTCTCTGCGATACTACCTTGTCCGAGATATGATCGTAGACACATCGATGCCTTTGCTGTATCTCGTTACCGACGAAGGTTATTAACTCGTCTGTGATATTACCATCTCCATGACCTAGTCACAAGCTGCGCAGCTATATAGATGCAATATCACCGAGTGGGCCCAGAGTATCTTTCCATTACAAGAATGAACAAATCCCGCTCTTGATCCTTACGTCTTGATGCTCTTTCGGAATACCCAAGATGGACACCGTTATTTTCATGCTATATAAGACACAACGTTTGATGCTCTCAAAGCACTCCTACGAAGCAACAATAAGTACGGTCTCACGGTTTAAGGAATAAGCTATCATACTCTTATCTATTGCAAATGACAAACATCGTAATACGATCTTATTGCAATACTTTGCGTATGTCCACCACCTTATTCAACTAACAAGATGACCCCATTGTCAACCGACGTCATTGTCCTTGATCGGGAATCTCGATCAACTGTTGCCCAATGGACTAGCTCAAATAGAGGCTTGCTAGGGACCTGGTTGTCTATGCATCACACGTGTATTAATAATTCCGATTAATACAGTTATAGCATAATACACAAACCTATTATAAACTTATGAGATAATGCAATAAATACTACTTATTTATTTGCCTCTAGGGCATATCTCCTTCAATAAGGACTTTCTCCTTGTAATCGAGACAAGCTTCCAATGCATCTCCAATGTACCTAAAACAAATTTAAGTACGAAGTGGTACCCAAACTCATTGGGTCCAAAGTAGATAGAGCAACTACAATACATAGGACAAACTCCACATAAATATGTGCCTATTGATATTAAATTGAATTACAAGCACATCTTAGCCATTTAGGATTTGGTGGAGTTTATACTATATATTGGAACAAGGAAAGTAAGCATGACAAAAAATGTATATAGTAAATATGCATGCACAAAACTTTCAAGAACCAAACGAGATACAATTTGGACAAAACACCAATTAAATCAAGAAGCTACACAACAGTGTGGCAAGAGAAGGATTTGCCCTCAATGTATCAAAGACTCAAACCAACACATGATTGGAGAAACCACTAAGAAAATATATCAAATGAAAACAAGGTCAAGGCTAAACCATTGAGCATAAGAAATAAAACAAGCAAACATGCTCGAAGGTTTCATCTCATCCAAGAAGGTACATTAAGAACCGTGGGATGAGATAGCCAACTCCACAAAGAGGAGTAAGGTTCCAACAAAGAAACCAAGCCCTCTACAATTTTCATGATGGCACAAAGTACCAAGACGAAAAATGTTTGTCTTTCAAAGAGACATGTCATCGGGATCAAATACCAATTGAAGATAACTAATATTCAACAACGAATAGGATTGCTCCCCCAAGATTAGTGCATTACTTATGATCTTGTATTTGAATACAAAATGCACACAAATGAGATCATCACTCTCCATATTTATTGTTAAAGCATTAATCATGTTCAAGAAGAGCAATAAGATACCAAACCAATTTAAAGAATAGTGTTCTAAAGAGTATAGAGTAGCTTCCCCATGATTAGTGCATTATTTGAGATCTTGTATGTAAATACAAAATGCACACAAGTGGGATCATTACCTTCCATATATCCTTTTGAGCACAAAGTTCAAGAAAAGCAATAAGACACGGTTACAATTAAAAGGATGATGTTCTACTCAATGTAGGATAGCTCCCACAAGGATGGTGCATTACTTAGAATTGATTCTTCGAATGTAAATGCACAACAATGGGATCCTTGCTTGTCCTAACTAAAGAAAGCACAACACAAAATGAGTAGAGCAACAAAAAGATCCAAATGAAGCAAGGATGACAAAAGGGTGGTTAGACCAAAACAAACTTGGCGATAGAAAAATACAACTTAAGAACAATAGCCAATGTGAATATGATCAATAAATTTACCACAAATATAATTATTACTTGTCAAAGACAATGATCGTATGGAGACATTTCTCGGTGGTACAAGACATATAAGTATTCAAGATCATATTCACAAAACATAAGCATGTGGCAAAATAAAAGAATTGAAAACCATGCTTATCTAGAGATTCTTGATGGCTTCAAATAATCGATGATCATACTAAGCATCAAGAAACTCTCTCACAAACAAGATACCAAAAGATGGGTGATCAAAACGAATTTAAGCAAATATGGAACTTGTTTGAGTACCATGCCGCCTAGGAACAAGATAATCAACAATATCAACTCTAGGTGACACTACCTCACATGTTCACATTGTCTAGGCTTGTAATATGCACATAGCTTATTACTCCCCCATAATGTGATAAGCCATTTTTTTTAACAAGAGGCAAAAGAAATCCAACAAGAGATAATTAATGGACATTGGAATTTGAATTTCTCATGAGTAAGACATACCACAAAGAGAGTAGATAATATTGAAATATCACCACTAAGTGGTATTCCTCATGAATACACATTTTAGGGTGGTGAGTTACCAAAAAGCACATCACTCCCCCAAAATGGGATAGTCCATTAAAATCCCTAAAAAAGAGCCAATTAAGATGAAAGCAAATAGACAAGAGGCTCAAAAACATACATGGTGTGCAAACCATCATACAGAAGCTTGATTACTCAATCAAAAGTAAGTAGAGTGCACAACACATATAAAACACTAGTAAGGTACAAAACCAAACACATGCAAGGGTGCAAGTAACTTTCAATGAGTAAATATGAATTAAATACAGTTTACCGCAAGGAGGAGCATTGGTTATAAGATGAGGCAATATAATCCAATTGACTTGGCTTGATAGATTATGGTTGATGAAGATCCCTTAACTCTTCATGATGTAGCCAAGTCTCCAATGTTCTCCGACTCCACCTATTGATCAAGTTTTAGCTTGTTGGTCCCCAACCAAGTTGGGTCCTAAGAGGTTAGTCACAATAGGCTTGGCAACCCAAATGGTTCTTTTCTTGACACCACTTTGAGTACCAACATACTTGGCAAACAAATTGCCAACCTTATCCTTCCGAAGCAAATAAGCATGATCAAGTATAGTGGGGTTGGATAAGTTACCATGAGTGCATGAAGAGGCTAAATGATCCTTACCACGACATGTGTAGCACACTCGGCCTTTTATTTTCTTCTTGGGGGGTGAAGATCCTTCAACTTGGGAAGCTTGAGTTTGAACTTGAGGTTGCTTCGCTTGTTGCTTCTCACTAAGAGGCTTCTTCTTCTTCTTCAAGGGGCAAGATCTAACATGGTGCCCTTTGACCTTGCACTTGAAGCACACAATATTGACCGAATCAATAGCTTGATTTTGACCCTTCTTCTTGATGAACTTGTGATCCATATTGTCAATGGACTTTTTCTTGATATTGGAGTTGAATCCAAGTCCACTCTTGTCATGAGGAAGTCTTCGCGCTCTCAACATCTTGTCGAGGGTGGACTTCCCTTCATGACCCTTGATCAAGTCTTTATTCAAAGAAGTGACTTGTGCCTTGAGCTCTTTGATTTACTCTACATGGTTAGTATCAACACAAATACTAGAGGAAGTAGATGCTACATTGTTAGAGCAACAAGGCATGGAGAGTAATTCATCACAAGATGTAACAATGTTGTGAGTGGATGAATTACTAGAACTAGCACATGGCAATGAAGTATTTTTACTAGAAATTGTGCTAGTGATCACAAGAGGCTCACAAGATTTTACCTTTGTAGATATTGCCTCAAGAGCAACCTCTAGCATAGCATGGGATTCTAGAAGATCATCATTAGAGCTCGAAAGCTTTTCATGATTTTCCTCCAACTTCCCACACTTGCTAGATAGCAACTCAAGTTGAGCCCTTAGCTCAACATTTTCCTTCAAAATAGATGCTTCACAAGAAATGGAGTTAGTAGCACAAGCATCATTATCACTGGGAATAGAAGAGGACAATTTAACAAGCTCATTATACTTTCTTTTGAAGTTAATGGCTTCCTCAAGAGCTCTATCACGAGTTTCTTTTACTTTAGATAATTCTAAAGTAAGAGTCTCCTCAAGAGATTTGGATTTGCCCATTTTTAGTTTGGCAAGAGCATGGTCACATTTTTTAGTGAGTTTAGCAATCATTTCTTTATTTAACTCCTCACTAGTTTCTAGCTTCTCCTCAAGAGAAACTCGAGTTTCTTGCTCTTCCTTAAGAGCAATCTCAAGATTGTGGATCTCACCCGCGGAATCACGAGCAAGACCCCATCCTTCATCACAACGAGTCTCCAAGGTCTCAATAGTCTCCTTGCGCTCAATAAGAATAGTCATGATTTCTAAGAAGCTATGATGGGCATGTTTTTTCTTTAAAAGAGCATGAGAGACAATATCAAAGTTCTTTTCAATGGAGGCATCATTATCACTTTCATCATTAATATCATCATCATTAGATGTATTGGAATTCAAGGTAGGAGATACCTTAGACTCCTTAGCCATAAGGCAAAAGTGAGTAATGGATGAGGAAGATGAAGAATTACTTGAAGCACCATTGAGGTCCATGTCTTGTTCCAACAATTGTTTGGATTCCTTTACATTGTTAGTCAAACAAGTACTAGAGGAAATAGAAACATTTTTATCATGGCAACAAGACAAGGAAAGCATATCATCATGTGATTTAGTTAAGCAACTACTACATGATATGCAAGGACTATAGACACTAGCATGTAAGGCATTTATGGTGCTAGAGGAGTTTAAGTCCAAAGATAGAGCATTGCAATAACATGGGTGAGAAATATGATCAATAGTAGATTCACCATCAATAATGCAATCTCTATCACCACTCACCATATCATTACCTTGTGGCAAGCCACATGTTGGTGAAGTGGAAGAAGACGTGAGCTCATCCCGGTTGGAGGTGGAAGGAGGACAATCATCCTTGGTAGTGTTGGACACATCATATATATCTTCAAGCTTGGTCCATAATTCATGAGCGCTCCGACAAGGCATGATTGACGTAAGAACTACATCGCTCAAAACATAGATAAGACCATTACAAGCTAGAGTATCGAGATAAGAGTTTTTCTCATCCTCTAAAGATAATTCTTGGGAATCCTTTGGAGGAGAAAAACCCATATCTACAATTCTCTCTAAATTAGGATCCATGTCCCTAAAGATATTAAGCATGCGAATTTTCCAAACATCATAATTAGTGCCATCGAATATATAAATGGGATGGTGCACTAATTATCTAAACGACATCTTTATCTCTAGGCGGTAAAGCCTAATTATGAGATAACCTGGCTCTGATACCAATTGAAAGGAAAGACGTCGCCTAGAGGGGGGGGGTGAATAGGCGAGGAACACTTTTTACAATTTAGGCTTGATAAATGCGGAATAAAACTTAGTGTTTAACTTATCAATGACACAACCTAAATATACTAGGTTCGCCTATGTGCACCAACAACTTATGCTATGCAACACAAACAACAAAGGGATAGCAAGGTAAAGGACCTCAAGCACGATGGCTATCACAAAGTAAAGTGCATAAGTAAAGAGCTCGGGTATAGGAATAACCGAGGCACGCGGAGACGAGGATGTATTCCCGAGTTCCACCACAAAAGGTGTACGTCTCGTTGGAGAGGTGTGAGCAACCACAACAGGTTTGCTCAACGCCACAAAGGCTTCACCTTCTTCTCCGATAAACTCGACCACAAAGGTCCGAGTTCACCTTCCACTATGAACTTCTTTGGGGCGGAGAACAATCCCGTACAACAACCTTGGGGCACACACCCACAACCGAATTGGGGGCTCCCAAATGACCACAAGAGTTCTTGACCACAAAGGTCCCAACTAGCCACAAAGGCTTTGACCACAAAAGGTCCTATGCCACAAAGGCGGCCACTAAGGCGTGTAGGGTCCAAGACCCAAGAGTAACAAGCTCACGAATTTCACCACCACGAATCCTCGTGGAGGGATCAAACCTATGCAAGATTCAATGGCAAGAACACACAAAGTGCTCAAGTCCTTCACTCTCAAATTCCAACAAAGCAACAAATGCTTATGGGGGAATAAGAGAGGAAGAACCAAGAAACCACAAAGGAGACAAATCCTACACTCCCAAATCCCACCACAAGTAACTAATGCTTATGGGGGGATAAGAGAGAGCAAGAACAAAGGGGGAGAACCACAAAGGAACTCAAAGATCTAGATCCACTATGTTCCCCTCACTTAGAGGAGAGATGGATTGGTAGAATTGTAGATCTAGATCTCCTCTCACTTTACCCTCAAAGATATGCAAGAATCATGAGAGGATTTGAGAGGGGCAAGCTTTCCCAAGGTCAACAATGGCAAGAGAGAGAGGGGAAAGTCGTGCTACATCAAGGAAGAAGAAGGGGAGGGGTATTTATACCCCTCCCACAAATCTAGCCGTTACAGCAGCTCAGGTCGGAGATTTCAGGCCTAGGGCCGGAGATTTCCGGAAAGATCTCCGAAGTTTTCTGGACGACGTCAGTACTAAAATCCGCCCGATTCGGAAATCTCCGAGCCCGGTTCGGAGATTTCCGAGCACCCGAAAACTGCAGAAATACCAACACGAAAACGACAATATCTTGACCATCCGAACTCCGTTTTCGATGATTTTTGGCTCGTTGTAATCACAACGAAGAACTATACAAGATAATGAAGAGAAACATCATAGTCCAAGATGGGAGGTTAAAACCAAATGGAGAAACATAAAACCTCTCGAAAAAGGAACAACCGGTAAAACCTCCAACATCAAAAACCAAGAAGCTTTTCAAACGAACTTTGTTTTTGATGAACTTGAGCTTGTTATGAAGATCACAACAAGCTTCAAAACCTCACAAGGAGAAAAGTCAAATAAGAAACAAGAAAGATGATATGCTAAGTATGCAAAGGTTTGAGCTCTCCATAAAGATTCGATCAAGTTACTCACTCAAGAGCCCCCCTTGATAGTACGTCTATCTATCCTATAGCCCTATCAAGATCATACCTTTGCCTTGAGCATTCCACTTGAGATAGATGATGACGATCTTGATCTCTTCAAGTGGACCACCTTTCTTGATTGCGCTTGCTAGCACATGCTTCATGAAGACTCCTCCATATACTCCCCCATACTCCATTATGGGAGAGTCTCGCTTAGCTTCGTCTTCATGTCTCCGACATGCTTCCCTTGGTCTTGCACTTGTCAACCATGATGACGATCATGGCATGAAATGATCCTCCATGAGCTAAATTAATGGATCTTCTTGTTGTAAGCCCATGGAAGATACCATCTTTCTTCATATAGGTGATGGCTTAACAACTTCAAGCCATACTTACAATATGCTCAAAACACACATTAGTCCTTAGGGATTGTCATTAATTATCAAAACCATACATGAGGGCACATGCCCTTTCAGCTAGGCGATTTAGGAATTGCGTGATTTGGGGTAGTTAGCGTGTGTTTTGTTGTAACAGTTTTCGTCGGTTCTCCGTTAGTTAATTTGGTAATTGTTTTCTTCTTAATTGAAAGATCGAGGCAAAGCATTTGGTTCTATATTAAAAAATCCTAAGGCCATCAACGAGCCCATGTATACGTTTTTTTTTTTGAATTTGATGCATAATTATTTGGTATATGCATTTTTTAAGAAAATATGACATAGTTGTGGTATACTATGTATGTTTTATTTGGTCCACATGTCAAATTTTTGGTCTATCTGTAACATATTAGACGGAAAGCCGGGGTTTGCTGTAAAACGGGTTAAGGGATAGTTGATTTCAGTGGGGCCATAGATTCAACAAGTGCAGGGCCCAGTCAGGTGCATGAGTTGCCTCCACTTTTGCCACAAAGCTAGTTTCTACTGTATAAAGCTCCGCTACAGCTAAGCTTGAACACCCCTCCGCATGCTACTCCACCGTCGTCATCCCCACGCGTCTGCACCGGTCGATGATCCAACCCCAAGTGATGTGTAGTTGCAGCTGGTCCTTTCATAGCAGACAATGGCTGGAATGCTTCATAGTGAGCTCCGTGACTGCCTTGCACGTATTAGGAGTGTATTAGCAAGAGCGGAGGCCAAACTAAGAAGGTGGGCGATTGTGGTCAGGTCGGCATCCTTAAGGAGAAGTTTGTCAGGAGCATATGGAAGAAGAGTGGCGCCACATGAAAGACGTTTGCGGCTGCTTAATAGGCGACACTCTGTTTGTTTGCCCACCCCCATGGTTTTCACATGTCATCTTTGACTGTGTGGTATCCTTTGTCTTTTATCGAGGTTTCATGTTGGGGGCTCCCTACGATGTAGAGGCGATGGGTTTATGATCGTTGCGTGATTCGAATAATGTGATTAGAGAATTTCATGTTTTGCAAGTAGTCATGTTTGGACTGTTTGTATCGGTTTACATCCAACATTTTTATGAATTAATTAGACAATTATCTCCTTTATTAATAGATTGGGTAGAACTTTGACCCCATTTCGAACTCGCGAATCACGAACCTGGCCTATAAATTTTGCATGCACTAAATTTTTTCGCGTTGTGAACCTGGCCCCCCAATGCCCATCCACGGACTGAGCACGCTTGACTGCGAGTCTGCGTGCGCACTACGGCCATTGATCAGCACAGATGACAACCACACGCGCACCACGACCTGCAGCTGCAAGGCGACCCGAACAGCACTACTAGTATAAACCACCGGGAAATGTAGAGACAAATACGTCGCCGCACGACCTCCTGCCGTCTGGTCATTGGCCACCGGAGTGCCAAAAACTCTCACTCAGGTCAAGAGAAGAATGAGCAATGGAGGAAGACGACGGCCGGCGCAGTCCAAATCACGGAAGCTTCGATCCAAACTCCAAAGACGCGAGACTGATCATCGTCTGTCTGGGGACTGACTGGGGTGCCCATTCTGTTTTTACAGTGGAGTCCTAAAATAATACACTACGTACTTATGCGAATCGTTGACAAAAAAGAAACTTCGCAAATAACGTTGAGATCGATCCTATACGCCTACGATCCAACGGTACAAGCCCATGAAGCTGCCTTCCTCCTCGTCCGCCGCCTGCAACTGCAACCCCGGCGCCGGCGGCATGCCCGCCGCCTCGGGGTCCCAGCGCCACGACTCCTCCTGCTGCCGGTGGCTGTGGTGGCTCTGGCTCCACCGCGCGCTCCACCGCCCGGAGAGGGAGGACGCCGACGACGCCAGCCGGTCCACGTACTCCCGGAGCCACCCGCGCGACCCGGCCGCCTCCGCCAGCGCCTCGCCCGGGCCCTGCGGCGCGGTGGCGGTGGCAGTGCGCGTCCCGGCCGCCGCCGCCGACGACTTGGCCGCGGCCGCGGGGCGGGCGATGCGCGCCACGACGGCCTCCACCTCCTCGTCCACGCGGTAGTCGAAGGAGCCCAGGGAGTAGGTTCGGCGGTCGTCGCCCGCGGCCGACGAGCGGCGGTTGCTGATGCTGCCGATCTCGACGCGGAAGCTCCGGGAGCTCGTCGTCGAATCCAGCGGCGGCTGCTGCTGCTGCTGCTGGTCGGCGGCGGTGTAATAGGCCGCCGCGGGGAGGGGCGGGTGCGGGAGGGAGATGCCGGCGCGGCAGAGCGGGCAGGACGGGGTGGTGCGGAGCCAGGCGTCGACGCAGGCGGCGTGGAAGGCGTGGCGGCACGCCGGGAGGAGCCGCAGCTCCGCGTCGGGCTGGAACGCCGACAGGCACACGGCGCAATCGGGCGAGCTCTTCGGGAGCGCCGCCAGCGCGGACGCCATGGTGAAGAGCGGCAGCGACGCGATCAGCCGCTCCTTCTCGTCGTCGACGACGACGACCTCCTCATCGGCCGCGGGTGTCGGCGAAGGGGCGGCGGAGGCGGCTTCGGAGGCGCGGGCGCGGTCGCGGTGCGCCGTGGGGAGGAGGGTTGGAGTTGCAGACGAGGGTTGGCGCGAGATGCAGCGGAGGAGGAAGTGGATGGAGACGGAGGCGCAGAGGACGAAGGCGAGGAGCGCGCCGATGATGAGGAGCGAGGGCGAGAGGTTGAGCGAAGTGGAGGGCGGGGACGGCGAGGGCAATGGAGGCGGGACGGTGACGGCCAGGGGGTCTGCGGCGTAGGGCGGCGCAGGCGGCGGGAGGAAGGCCATGGTGGAGGTGTGTTTAAGGCGGGCTTGGTAGATGTGGCGGTCTGGACTGGAGCCTTTTATGGGTTTTGGGATGCGTGGCCACGCACACCGGCACCGCCGTAGGCAACCGAGATGGATGGAAAACAGGAAGGTGAAATACTGGTGGTGGCATCATTCACATAAGCAGTGATGTGAATGACCCCTTTTTTTCTGTCTCTTCCTCCCTATACTTTTGTCGTTCGTCCGATCATCTTTGGTTTGTGTTTTGACTCTGCTTGTTTTCTTCTTCTTTTTTTACTAGTACAGTGTACTATATTTTCTTGCAGGTGACATGTAGGGGGCACAGGTGGATGATTTTAGCTGCTTGTGTTTAGCAAAAATGCACAAGCAGGTCAACCATTGCTAGTATAATTCATCATGTGGACTGTGGAGATAACAAGATCAGAATCGATACGCCAATCCTGAATTTGTATACATACACGGAAATGTAGTAGCATGGTCAATTAATTGCCTTGCTCGACTGAAGTACTGACATTGTGTACTTTGACCGGAGTGCACCGATGAGTGGGCGTGACTTCACAGTCTCTAGCTAGCTAGTGTCTTCTCTAACAGATTATGAGCGTTTCGCGTGGATGTGGTGCTTGCGGATTGTAGATGTGCATCTTCTGCAAACAAGAAAAACAATATAATAATTATAATGTTGTAAGTAAAAATCGTTGGAGGAATGAACTTGGGAAGATTTGGTTCACAGAGGCACACATTGCCAAGATTTGCCATAAGAGTGTGGCAAGCTGTCATTGGTTTGACCGCTCCAGAGTTTTCACCTTCATGTGCATGCTACGTTGGTGAATTCTTATATGTCACAGTTGATGCACGTCGCAGCGGTGTCCGTGGGTGATTGTAGTTGTGCCAATGTGTCGGTCTATGTGTCAGGGCACCAGTTCAAAATTACTCGATTAGTGCGGTAGGTTCTCGACTGAAAAACATCGTCCATGAAGCTGCAACTCATTTCCGCATTGCGGTAGGAGCTTGAGGAGTCGCTCAGGCAAGACGTCGTCGAATGGGTTGCTCGGAGCTGCAGCACTCAAAAATCGATAATGATGTGGTGATTCGAACCTCCTCGGCGGGAACCGAAGTTTGCCGTCAGGAATCGAGCATCCTTGTCGTAAACCCCGTACCGGGTGTGAGCGCCGCTTCAGCTTGGCTTCGCTCCATTTTTACGTTCTACGGTAGGTCATTTCACATTCACAGCGTAATACCCTAAAAGGCCTCTTTTGATATGGACTATTTTACGGCGCTGGTAAAGTTGCTGTAAGACAAACAGTGAGCTGATGTCCTCCTCGTATTGTACATGACCAAATGGAGGAATGTAAATGAGAAAACCATCCACTTTGCTTGGATGCAGCCACTTTTGTCGAACTATGGATGTGGGGCTTACTTAAGTAGCTTTTGCACAACAAAAGTCGAATAGGCCCATTCTTTGTTCTTCCGGGAGAAGCTAAAGCCCTTTTTGTAGGGGTGATCAGTTCATAAGACTTCACACTGTGGATTTCACTGCGGAACTTTGTGAATCCATGGGAAGACAAAACCGGAGTGACCGCACCGACAAAGTTTATTAGTTGAAGCACACCTAATTCGATAAATTCGGCCATGAATGCACGCATTGAAATCAGTATGGAGTGAGACATAGTTCTACTAGACCCTGCTGGGGCCAAGGGTATCCAGTATCCACCGATCAAGGAAGTTGCTTGCGTTTGAAACCATGAAAAATGCATATCAACGATTTGATGAATATTATTTTACGGAAGATTTTAAAAGTAGTTAAGGCGGATCGGAATTTAGATCGGGCGTAAAAGGACGTACGGTGTGGGTAATGCGTTGGGCTGCCGGTACATTTGCTCTGTAGGAGTCTTTACTTTTCCTGTCTGAGAATTTATGACCTCACTCGGACACATATCAACCTGGTAGCCCCCACGTTTCAGTGCACTCATGATAGTGTAGAAATGCGAAAAAATGTGAGAAGGGATTTGGTGCACATGTAAACCAGTGATCCTGTTTAAAAAAAAGTCGAAAATGGTATTTTTAAGTTAAAAAAATCTAGTTTTGTGCACATGAATACAGATGTATCGTATACATATTTGTGCAACGTTTCGGTTGAAAATGCTTTTATTGGGGCTACAGAAATAACAAATTCGTGGTTGTGTGAAGTATAGTAAACCCCCCTATTTTATCAGGATTTGTTTTTTATGTAGCCTAAAATATAATGTATTTTTAAGAGAATGTTTTGCATACATATAAAATATGTATGTATCCGTATAGTTCTTTCATAATTTTTTGAAACATAATGTGTGATTTTCGAACTTCTAAAAAATGAGATCCTTAGCCCATGAACCAAACAACTTACCGTATAAATGTCCGTTCTATTGATTATTATATATAGTGGAGGAATTCTTCAACAACCCAGCCTTATACGAATGAAACATACACAATTGGAAATGACGAATTCGTTGACTCAGATTTGTGACATGAGCCATGACCTGTATTGTATTCTCAAAACAAAAACAAAAAGTAACTATTGTAATATTATTTTCTTTTATTTCCTTATTTGGTGACGATATTGTTTCTTGAGAAAGTAGATTAAGGGTTTCTGCCAAAAATGAAATGAGTGTAACTTTTTAGATTCTAAGTAATCTATCCATCATGTGTTTATCTCGTAGCATTCCACGTGTCTGTTTTGGTCGATAGTTCACATCACTTTTAATTTGCCCCTCCTATCAATATTAAGAATATGTCAAGAAATCCGTGAATGGTATTGACAAAAAAACAGACTCTAGTGATAGTTTCCGCTTTAGCATGGTTTATGTATATGAAGTGTCGTAATGATATTATTTTTAACAAATCCGGTGTCTTCAATTTCTCGCATGTTATTTTTAAGACTACACATTGAATCCATTTGTGTTTCTTTCTTTCTCTTAGCGGAGTAATTAATAAAATAGATGAAGCATGTGTCATTTGTTCTTTTTATTTTTCTGGATGGTCCATGTACCCACCTTTTGTGACACATGAATTATAAACTCTGAATGGTCGTCTGAAACTATTTAAAAATTGCTATGTGCATTGATTAATGCAAACATAAAGGTTATATCCCTTTTAAAAAGAAGGAAAATACAAAAAAATCCACCGCGTATATATCTCTTCTTGTCTGGACAATTTTGCACGAGTCATCACGTACGCATTATGTACGTATGACCTGGTTTGTATTGTTGAGGAACGATGGTTGGAGACATAGCTAGGTGGAATTTGACTTGGAATTGTTAAATGCCCTTCAAATTCCATTGCACATGTTCTTGTGGAGAGGTTGTTGGAGCCTGGGAGGAGTATCGTGCAGCTGGAATAATTATATACACAAATAAGCATAAAATCGCCCGGGCGATATATATAGTTGCACATGCATCATGATTTCACGAGCAAAACCTTGTTCCAAGAGAGATTCTTCCATTGCAACGGTGCTAATTAACCTCGATGGCCGGCAGCGGTAGATCCATTTTACGGGTTGCTCTCTAGACTGTACGTATTTATTGGCCGAACAGCATGTTGATACTGTTGCCTTGTCGAGCATCTCATACCACATCTAACACTCACATTAAATACTTATGCAACAAAATAAGAGGCACACTATGTAATTTTAACTCCCAGGTCGTCCTGCAGGATGCACAAGTTGATGGTGGAACAACTGTACTAGGCGGCGGCCATTAGGGTTTGACGCCAAACCTCTCGTACAAGTGTACAAATCACATTAATCTCATGTAACTAACTCGACGACGACGCGCGTGTACATGCCAAGAAAACCTTGTAAGGAATTAGTAGGACACCGCAGACATAATCCCAGCACGTACGTGTTGATTCAATCGCAATATATCATCATAGATCAGATCAGATCTTGCTTCCATGCATTGCCTTCAGCCACGAGATCCAAGCACTCTCACCACATTAATACCGCAATGGAGTACTTACGGAGATCCGACTTAATTAAGGTGAAGTCTGTTATCCACAACCTAAAATGTAGGAAAGTGCCCATACCAAAAGTTTATGGCATCGCTTACCATGCTATATGGAAAGAAAGAAAGAAATAATCCATGTGTGTTCTTAATGATGTATACTACAAGCGAGTAAAATCAAAATGCGAAATAATTTATATTATGAGCTACACAAAAGCGAAAACTATACATATCTTGTAGAGTGAACTACGCAGAATTTTAATTCGTCAAACAAAATGAATTCACAGTGTGATTTTGCACCCTTGTGAGTATAGATCATCGAGGACATGCAGTTTCTTTTTTTACATTCACATATTTTTTTGAAAATTTTAAAACAGAGGGATCACTGGAACTTGATAGTCAAACTGACTTTACAAGCATTACGTCCACTTATCGATTAAAACTTTGGGCTTTATAATCTCTGGGTTCCTATAGATGCTACACTTTTTTTTTGCATATCGACACGTTTTCTTAATGTAAATTGACCTATGGTTTTTCTATAGTATATCTGAAAAATTATAAACTAGGATAAATATTCGTTTAATGGTACACTTTAAAATAAAATCATATCATTTACATATGCACCCGATATTTAAAAAGCACAATTTGAAATGTCAAAAAAATCACACTACGTGTTCACCAACTTAATAAGCAAAAAAATGTTAGTTTTGGGACATGTGTAAGATTTTTTTAGATATGCTTCTTGTACACCTATAGTTAACTTTTCTGTTGATCAACTCTACATGATCTTTGTGTGAACTTTATATTAGGCATAGCCGTATAGGTCTACAAAAAATAATAAATTGTGCAAGGATGAACAGCCCTGGGTTTGTAATTTTGCACCTCGTCCTTCGTGCAGAAAATTCAATCCACCATACTTAATTACCCCGTCACACAATCTTGGGGTTGAAGGTGGATAAGCTAACCAGCTAGTTACGGCGCCAGAGGTGCCTTGAGACACACTACAACCTTGTTCTTTGTCCTTCTATACCCTGGAGACCGGCAACCAACCCAAGATGTAAGTTCCGTCACATCATCATGTACAACTAATGTCTCCAGCATGAGAGCAAACAAAAGTAGATTAATGCATATGCTGCTCTAGACTAAGCCATGGGGCAATGGAACCGGGAGGAGTCCAGGAGTTCTGTAATATATTGCATGGTTAGTCCCCTAGTGATTATATTATGGGCTTTCCTGTTGACTGCCTGCAACTCTGCAAGGAGCCTAGGGATTGAGGATTAGAGGTGATATGCATATGAAACATTTTCGTTTCCTCTATCATCGAGAGTAGCAAATTGTTTATGGATGCTACTAACGGTCAAAATTGTTGATACCGATAATTTTAGCAAATTAATGCTTAGCCCAACTAGGCAGTAGGCAGTACTTCATTAGCCGTGTGAATTGTGATATGTTCTCCAGGGGTAATTTCTTATGCGTAACCACTGTGGGGTGTTGATTGTTGGTAACCAATAATAATCCTACTACGATGTCACAGGAAAAAGTACTTTTCCCAAGGTTACACGGGACCTGGCTGAATTACTGTCCTTCAGTTCAATTGCTCTCTGCACTCTGGTGGCGAAAGTGCATTCTTTGCCACAGATGTCATGTGAACCAATTCTTGAGCGGTGCCCGATATTAAGGCTGGAGCTTGAAGGTGAAGCTTCTTGGATTCCTGTGCTGCCATCGACAACGGAGGCAGGCACGGTTCGGTGCTGAATTTGAGCCATGATTCATGAGATCCCGGTGTCCCTTCTCTCATACTATGTCGCAAGATAGCAGCTCATCCGTGATGCAAGGCCATGATGAGCGTGAGCGGCAAGTTGAGTCGGCCTTCTCGATCTCCTCTGCCACCTTTTGATCTCCCAATCTCGTCAAGGCTAGGATGTCATGATGTAAAATTGACATGAGAGAATCAGGGATCGAATCAACGCTTGAACAGTATGTCCATGTGATACTCCAACACGAAAAGACTGCTAAATATACTTGGTTGGTAGCTCTGCCTCTGTTCTCGCCTTTTCCTTTGCCCTCTGCGCTAGCCATCCAATAGTGCAGAAAAGAGCCTGAAACTGAATCCAGTTTACTATGTTAGACATCCAGTATTGCAGAAAAGAGTCTGAACCGTAGTGCCCTGCTAACTTCCCTGTAGTTTACCTGCAGATAGCAGCCAAAGTTTATAACGTTGGCACGGACGTGTTTAATTACTACACGTCGCATCATAGCCGTGGTAAAAATGAACTTGGTTAGGGTTTTTAATCACGCTAAACGCGGTCGATCATGTGCGTCTAATCTTGACTACTGACTTGGCACCTTATCCTGAGCCGGCATGATGGCAGCTTCATGGAAGGGGATTTCCTGACGTTCGGCTAGCCGACCGATCCTTATCAGTCAATTACTTGATACATTCTCCTCTCCAGAACAACACGCATATACTAGCATATATACACACAATAAAATTCAGATCGCACGTGCCTTTTCCTGTTGGGAAATATAAGAAAAGATACAGTCGTAATCGAAATTCTGCATTTGATTTATCATATTGCGGGGTGCAGGTTCCGTGCAAGGGCAGGTAGAAATATAGGTGATGTCTCTTCATGCGACCTAATTCTCTTCTCCATGACGTCTATCATTGCTCAGATAATGCCACATGAGCAGGAGCTTTCATCTGTTTGGACTCGTATGGAAAATCCAGTGACAGTGGTTGACTCGACTGTTTATGCTCCGAGTAGTCGGTCGCCGCAAGCTACATTCGGGTCGCGGCTTGAAAGCGAAAAGAGTCAGAGACTAGTATGCAGTTGGAGCCTGTGTTGTTCACCAAGATCGAACATGCCCATCCTAATCCGATCGAAAGGGCAAAGCGCGAATAGAGTTCTTTTTCTCTTTCTTTAGCAACTGGAAAAACAAAGCAGAGATGTTTAGCGGTAACATAGGTGATCGGCGTTACGCAAGGTTTTGGTTGGGGAGGAAAAAGGAGTCAGCGTTTCACTTTGCCTTTTCTTTCTTTCTTTCCCTTCTTTTATTTTATCTCTCCCTTTTGTGCCGTGGATGCCAAGCTTGATGGAGGCTTATATTAGAATGTTGTTGCATACAGTACTTGGCTATTGGGAGGGTAGTGTTTCGGTGTAGAATTTTACAGCCTAATGGCGATACAGAGGGTAGTGTATCAGCATTCAGGAGCCACTGTTTTGCGGGTAGCTTCGGGACAGACTGGGTAGCCACAAAGACTATGAAGCTCCTCCCAAAAGAAGTACTCAATAATAACTATCATCCCAACCTATGTTAGACATCAAAATCAGAGTGGCGTAGCGGAAGCGTGGTGGGCCCATAACCCACAGGTCCCAGGATCGAAACCTGGCTCTGATAAATGTTTTTTGTTGATTTTTTTTTCCGTTTTTTGTACCCCACAATTCACCGTGATAACGTGGAAACACATGTCTATCACCCATCTTTTTTTAGAACAACGACTTCATTTACAGAGTGGCGGAGATCGCACTTCCTTCAGAAACGATGTCATCCTGTTTCTCACAGAAGGGATAAAATGGTGCCATCCTAGTTCCTACAGCTACAAGTTCATGCTGATCACTCCACATTAGCGCCTCGTCGGCACTCGGCAGGTCATGCCGGAGTCCTCGCCGTACGCACAGGCAGTCTGTAATTCAGTGAGATGCAAGGGGAGCTCGTTCTTTGTTCCTGTCAGTATGTCTGGCACACTTATGTATCGTTCAGTTTTCTTGTGAGTTGTAGATCGCACAATAATACTCTCATCAGAGAAGCACACGCGAACATATTGCCTGCATTGTACACATATATATGTTAGGAAGTGACGAATGCGAAGTTCGTCTTCTGGTTTTCGACTTGGTTTCTTCCGCTATTTAAGCGAAAGAAGGGAAATCATATAGTATATGGAATTACAGTGCCAACCATTGCTCATACATTTTGGCACCAATTACTACTTTCAACAGCTGGTAAGACACAGGTTTCCGATCAACCACCAGGTTTCAACTTCCGAATTTTTTACCCTCAACACCTCATTGGACAAGTCCCCTTCCAGCAAAGCAAGCGGTGCAGTTTCCAGAGATGATTATATGCAAACACCATAAGCGAAAAGAGCATGGAATGTAAGCAGCTCTATGGACACCGATAGAATGTGAATCATTGTTAATGTACTAAAAAACTTGAAATTTTCTCTGTTACATATTACACACAACATACCAAGTCACCAAAATTGATGGGAAACAAAAATTAACTCATGAACAATGAGCTAATACAAGCAGCTACACTGTGAAAACAAGATTACATGATTACTTCCCAGAAGTTTCTCTGACACTTTAAACTGAATGTATGGACCATAAGGCTGTCAACAAAATGAGTTCACAGATGTCCATAACGCTGCCAACAAAATGACTTCACAGATGTAACATTGGTTGTCAGGTGAGTTATCAAAATTAGTCTCAACTTGTTGATGGTAAGAACGAGTGCTAGTATTGATCACCAAACATCATGTCAAGTGTGTCTGATAATCCATGATAGTTGCCATACCCATGAGTACATCATTCCAACGCCACAGTATACTGAAACCATCATGAGAGGTAGGAACGGAAGTCTGTCGCCAAATACATGGTGGTGAAATACTCGAGACCATAGTTCTATAGCAAACATTCCTGAAAGATATCCTAAACTGATCCATCCAGTGAATTTCCTCTTGACTGAGCTGCCTGATGCATTTACTTTCTTCCCTTCCTGAACAGAATTTCCGGTATGGGATGAAAAACCTACCCACATGAGACCAGCATATGTCAACAGCAGAAGCACCTTTATCGGGTATTCTTGATTCTCAAACAGCAATGGGAATAGAGAGTAGCACGAAACTGCAAACACAATTTGTTCACACAAATGGATGTTAGAGAAAACAAACAACAACATCATGAGGCACAAGTCGATGTTTAAGCAAAAAAAATACCACAAATTTCAGTGGGCTCAAATGCTTCACAATGTGAAAATGCTGTAAGCCACAAAGCTTTGGAGGGTTAGGTGCCAAGAATCTTCAGCTACATGGGCTCGCATTGCGCGTGAGATGGCAATGGCTTTGCCGGAGAGAGCCTGCCCAACCTTGGCAAGGTCTCCCATGCGTCAACGTCTCAACGACAATCTAGCCAAAGAGGTGTTTAACAGTCTGGTGAAGATCTCGGTAGAGAACGGGCTGAACGTTGTGTTCTGGACCGATAGATGGGTAGCAGGCTCATTGCTCGAGAAGATCCCAACAACACGCGGAAACAAACGCATGGTGGTGGAAGCAATGTTGAATAATAGGTAAATTGTAGAAATAGGGGGAGAACTTTCCACTGAGGAGGCGGCACAACTGCCCAGACTCTGGATTCAGATTACTGAGGTTGAGTTTGATCCACTGCAGGATGATAGTTTCAGGTGGCTCTGGTCCAACGACCGGCATGTACACAGTCCGTTTGACGTACAGTATGTCAAGGTCAGGAAAGGTTTGCAGCAGCAGACTGCATCTGGGGCTGCCCAGCGCCTTTGAATACCAAAATATCCATGTGGCTGACGTTGAAATACAGGCTATGGACCTCGGATCGTCGTCCTCAGTGTGGACTGCAACAACAAGCTGATCCTTTGCATCTTTGCTTGCAGGAAGAAGATGCCGACCATATAATGATTCAGTGTGTGTACGCGAGACAGGTTTGACACAATTGTCTACATGCTGTGCAGATCCTCATCAACATGCTGACGCAGGGCCACTGGCTGGAGTCCTGGTGGCTGGAGGAGATAGCTTTACTGAGTAAGAAAAACAATAGGCACCTTGGATTCTTGGGTTATCCTGATTTGCTGGAATTTGTGGAAGCAAAGATACACAGTGTTCGGCAACTTAAACCAACAATGTAATGAGGATGTCCTGGCTGGAAGGATTATCGAGGATATGAAGATGTGGAGCCAAGCTGGTGTGGGTGACATGGACTTAGTATGAGATAGGTCTAGGGTTGGTTCCTGGTGGGTGTATTGCCGTTTATTTGCTGTTTTAACAGTAAGAACAGTTCTTGTGACATTAAACTCTGCCTTCTATAGAAGTAAGGTACACAATTGCGTACTCCAGAAAAAAGTAAATGCTGTTAGACAATGTTTTGCAAAAATTGTTGGCATAACATGAAAAAAGGTGAAATTAAAGGCAATGTGGCAACTGGAACTGTATAACCATCGAGATGTGAGCAAGAGAAAAATGTGGCAGAAACATACCTATTGACAATAAAAAGTAATGCCTGGCATCGTCCAAACTATCCATGGCAATTAGGGCAAGTGGGATAGTGAAATGAAGTGATGCCTTCTCATGTACATGCCATCCAAACATGAATCCACATGAACAGGCATATGCCACCCATCTAATTATGTGTCTTGGTTGGGGATTGGCAAATGCCTTCACAAGACAAGGAGTCATAGCAAGTATAACCAATAAAAAGGTAGTTATTGGGTTGACCTGCAATCCATCAGGTTCAAATAACAAAGCTTATAAAACTATAGTTAATCATTCTTCCCATGGGTTGAAAAATGATAGTATAGAAGAGAAGAAAACCTTTGGAAGAACAGCAAAAGGAGATGAATCACCAACTAGCCCCCTGGTAAATGATCCTTCAGGTATCTCGATACTGAATCCTAGTCTTCTAAGAAGAAATGCAAGGATCTTGTCAAGTATTATATAGAATACCCAAAAGTTTGGGGCCCAGTAAGCATGGAAAAGGCCCCGACCAAAAGGAAACAATCGGCTAAAGAGTTGTTGCATCTGCAAAATAGTGTGGGAGCCATGGTGTCAAGAGTACAAGCAAATTCATGAGATCATACTGATATGACTGTTTACGGGCTAATGTTATAAACTTCTAGAGTGAATGTCTTCATGAAACCAAAATTAGTACAATATGTATAAAATAATACGGATTGTTAAATACCTATAATAATTTTGCGTAGTTCAATCCATCCCTATGGCATTTAAGAGTATACAGATCTAAAAATATGAGGCATTGTCTCACCTAAGCATCTGCTATTACTTCTGTATTGTGTGAACCATAACCAACATATGTATAACTTGATTACTATAAACTTCACAACTTCTATCGAAACTCAGTGTTACATTGAACTGAATTAGGACTAAATTCATGAAGAACATACTGATATGATTGTTAACGCAAAAAGATGGAAAATAGTATACAGAGAGACTCACATTAGGGTAAATGCCTCCCTGAAACTAAAGTTAGTCATATATACAGTGCAAATATTTCTTGCTAAGTAGCGGCACTAAATTCACATTGTTAAACTTTAGCCAATATAATGGTGTTTAAGAGTGCATAGTATTTAACATACGCATATGCACACACTGTAAATTCTATTTATTTGAGAATGGAAAGACTATGTTGTCCACATGCAGCAGGGATGCCGGAAAGTCTAGTTAAAGAGATGGCGCATTATCTCGACTACATAGACATCATTTCTTTCAAAGAATCAGGTTGACCAAAATGCGAGCATCTTGAGGTATACTATGCCACAGAAATTACCAGAACTGGAACAAAAGTTACTAGAATGGCACAAGCCTAATGAGCTTCTATTTAATTTATAAATATCTTTTCTGTTACAAACTAGTACAAACACAAGAACTACCTTGTCATAAACTTGCCAGGTTTCACTGAATTGTATGTTAAACGACTAAAATTCGCCCAGGACCAGTCTCATTCTCAGTAATTCTAGGCTCCTCCTAATCTTGTTTTTCAACTTATGTTAGAATTTAGAAACCGGTAATTACAAAATGTATCTAAACAACGGTGATCATCAAGACAAATCTGATTCCAAAAATGAATTAATGAGTCAGCTCACCTGCCCGTAGTAAACGAAGGGCGCAAATGCCATGGCAAATACAGCAAGAACTCCAGCACCAATGAGTAGCAGCCTCCCCAGGCCCCTCACAACACCCCGGCCACAGCAATAATGCCGGAACAAGTAGACGAAATACACGGGCGCAGCCACGAGAAACAGGTGTTTCGAGCACAGCAATGCTGCAAACACAACTCCCCCCGCAAGATCCTTCCCCTGCTCAAGAAAATGCAGAGAAAGCAAGAGCAGACCCATCAGAAACCCGTTGTACTGGAAGTGAACATGGTCCACGGCGAGCAGCGCCGGCGACCACAGGACGAGCATGAAAGCAAGGAATGGCCGCTTCCTCCGGCGAGCGTCCGTCGCCAGGAGGAGGACGGACGCGAGGAGGAGGAGGTCTGAGAAGGCGACTGTGAGGCGGAGGTAGAGGAGGTAGGCTGAGGAGGGCGGCGCGTCGGGCACGGGGAGGGAGACTAGGGCGGCGTCGACGAGGGGCGCGGGGAGAGAGAGGAGGCGGGAGAAGTAGGCGAAGAATGGCGGGTAGTCGAGAGTCCACTGGGAGGAGACGTCGGTGTACCACTGCCGGGCGGGGAGGGCATGCGTGAGGGCGAGCCAGTAGCGGTGGACGTCGAAATCGGTGGAGCGGTAGGTGGGTACGAGCAGGAGCTTGACGCAGGTTGCGGCGGCGAAGGCCCACACCGCCACCGCCGCCGACGACGGCGAGCTGGTGGCGGCCATGGGTTTGGTTGGAGATCTGGGGGATCACAACAGGTGAGGTTGTTTGGGTTCGTTGTGATGATTCCTATTTGCCGCTTAACGCGTCCATTACCGTCTTGATGCTCATGCCGGGGAGGATACCAGGCCGGCCCAGTTAAACATTGCTTTCCCTTTTGCCTTTTGTTTCTGTTTGCTACTCTATTTTTTTCCACGAAAACACAGAAGCTATGCGCATTGATAGATAAGAGAGAGTTTAATATGCAACGCGGCCTTTGCCGCGCCCAAAAGAAGGTACCGGCGAGCTTTGCCGCGCCCAAGAGATTCTCATGTCATTACTTTGTAACATCTAGTTGATTTTTATTTTGTAATCCGCTAATTTTCAACCCAAGTATCAGCGTATTATAAATTTCTTATTCTAAGATAAGACGGAAGTGGATAGGGGTACTTGCCTTCTTTGAATATTACTCATTCTATGCATTAGAGTCATAATGCATTGCCGTTTTTTAATAATCTTTCTTGTCGTAAGCATTATACTCATTTCATTTTTAGTGTTATGAACAACCGAACTTGTCTCATTTGGTTTCCTCTAAGACCAGCACTAAAATATATATGGTGATCAAACTTCAGAATTGAACTCCTTAATTCTTTATTTTTAGAAAAAAAAGGTGTTGTACTAATCAAGAGGTGAGTTAGTTAAAATTATTCATTGTCAGATCCAACACACTCTGGAACTTGACACCTGACACGAATAACCTTCTGGGCAATCCCATGAGCCACTGAATGTGCCAGCCCATTCACCTTCCGAAACTGCCCAGTTGGGAGAGTAGAGTTGGTCTTCTTTAAATCAAGCACAATGTTATCCTGAAGCATTCCGAGAACTGAAGCTCTTTCACCAGCAAAAATACAGTCAGATTCCATAACGACTGGTTTATCACAATACATGGTAGTAACTTTGATCACCTCCAACACGGCCTCCATGATCTAGACATTCCCACACCAACCCAACCAGTGCACCCAAGGCCGATTCTCATCTCTCATCGCAACATCCCAAAACCCACAGCTCAGGTCCCCACGAAGCTAGCATCATCATTCAATTTCAGCCAATGGGCCTTTGGAGGTAGCCAGCTCAGTTGTTGTACCGTCCCAGAAGGTGAACAAGGCACATGTTCAGGGAACATGTAAAGGCCCTCCTTATTATAAGGTAGCGACCTCCTGTGTATAGTGCTAGTCCCTGCATCAACTTGCTAGCACACACAGTTAAAGATGAAATATCATAACATTGCATCAATATTCATTACACGATGATCCAGAAATAAAAGGGTTCGATACAAGGTGCATAGCCCATGGCTAGCTCAAACTGAAATAAACACACAGCGGAAAGCAAATGGATAAGAGAGCTCCATCTTCATCATATACCACAGGCAAGGCATGTTGGTTGGAGAATCGCGACCCTAACAATCTCTACTCCTCGTCTGAGGGTCCTACAATGGTGAGTTGCAGCCCAAACTATATTGGGTCAGCACAATTGAATTGTGGTGGCAAGATGACACTTTGTAACTAAAATTACTAAGACTATATCTACATGCATATTTGGCTCGGTGGAGTTTCAGGCTGATTTGCATAAAGCCAGTTTTGTCCTATCATTTATGAAACAACTTTTCATCTTAGACAAAGAGTACCACTGATAGAAAACAGTGAACACCTTTGACAATAAAGAGTACCACCGATAGAAAACGGTGAACAACTTTGAAAACTACTCACAACGAGCACCACCGATAGAAAGCGGTGAGCTCTCCCAAACCCTTGTTCACCCATCAAATTTTATTATAGAAATTGGGATGAGGAGATCTTCAACATCTGCCCTGTCTAGTTGCTCAAATGTCCATAACCGGGGACACGGCTAAGTATACTTAGTTTTTAACTCTCGAGAGGGTGTGCACTTTCACCACAAGACCCAATCATTCACTCGTCCATGTCACCCATTTATGAAATGGAAAAGAGAAGACCGAGACGAGACCTTTCAGAAGCAATTCCCCAAAATCCATAAAGCGGATCCATCCCCACCTATCACCCTACATCTGCTGGTCACGCGGATCTCGGGGTCTCGCAACTTATGTGGTCAAGACAGAGCCCATATGACCTGTGGTTGCACTGGAAGCTTCTAAGCAAGGTGTGTCTACAATCTCTTTAAGCCTGGGTGACTTTCCACATTTGTGCGCTTCCACCAAGGGTAATTACCATAGACATGAACCATAGACATGGACCCCCTGAGTAGCCACCCACCATGGTTCTCCAACCAGCACCCAGGTAGTTCATTAATTAACTTCATTAATTTTTCCACTATCCAACTAATCAAAACATTTTTCATTTCTTGGCTAAGCATCCTACTAAGTGTTCTTGCTTCTAAGCTCAGGGTGGGGGATAGCTAAACACTACATAGGAGCATAGCATAATATAGAACTGCACACAACTCCTAACATGCATATCTACAGAAAAACACTACTATGCATATAGTGAAAATAATAGGTGGTTTATGAGCGTCACTTGCCTTTTGAAACTTGTCGTTTCTCACACTCTTTTCAACGAATAACGTTTCACTCTGTTCAATCTATACGAGGAAAGAGAGGTACAATAAACAAACAATTCGAACAAACACGTAACACATAAAAGAATACATCACAATTATACGTTCATCAATAATTGTTATAGCTCATTTATTTTATGGTCAAGTCGTATCACATAATTCAGTTTACAAAAGGAATTAATGTGGTAGGACTTAGGGTTTGCCATTTGTGGTCAAGGGATGGTCTATCAAATTTGAATATTTCAAACCTGAATAGGTTGAAGTATTGTTTCAGTATTGAAATATTTAGTCATGTACAAAATATTTGCATAATACTTTTATCAAAGGGAAATAATCACATTTTTAAACTATGGTTGTGATTTAAGGAAGACACAAGATTTTAATCAACTTCACATGTTTATGAATGATATGGATCTAAAGAAGTTTAGCATTGGCTCCTCAAAGACTATAGTTATTTTAGTGACATTTTGCAAAAGATTTCTCATTAAAAATAATTTGTGGAATTTAAGTTATATCTAATTTACATAAGTTATATCTCTGATTTATAAAACCATATTTAATTAGACAAAATCATTTCTAGGAGTAGCATCATGTTATACTAGTTTAAAGGTCTGTACAAATATTTTATTTGCATTTTTAGGATCCATTAATTTATTTATATTTATGTCAAATTTACCTATTTCTTCCATTTGAAATTTCAATACATAAAATCTTGAAATCTAATAGGTTTTTAACATATCTTTACAGGTTTATATTTCAAAAGTGGTTGAATAGGCTTAGTTTTATTACCTCTGGTCAAAAGATAATAGTTGTGTTATTTTTGTAAAAGAAACCATTTAATATGGTTAATAGAATTTAAACTATGTTAAAAACATACAATTAGGGTTTCTGATTTTTAAATGGGAATGACATTGCTTAAAATAATTTTAACAATTCAACATTATTAGTCAGATCTTAAGGTTTCAAAAAAAAAAATTTATTTACCAAATTTGAATTTGTAAATTCAAATCTAGGTCAAATTTGCTCAATTCATCTAATTGAAATTTGAATTACTTTAAACTAGTCAAATTTGAAATTCAACAGTGCTAAATGATTCTACACATCAAGGGCTTTCTATTGGTATAAAGTTTGTCAAAATTGGCTTTGTGGATAAAAAGTTATGATGGTTCAAAGTGGCAAGGGCTTTTCTGCTAAACAACCATTTAATTCTATTCGGAATAAAATTCCATAAATAGGCCGTACACGTGGCAAAAACTGATTGGTTGGCCTCGGGTAGTTAAGTGATTTAACTTGTACCGTACGATCAAGATCAGACGGCTCGTAAAAGGGGATACCTCTTCGCCTCGTTCTTCTAATCTTGGCCGTAGAGGATGGATCAGACGGCTCAGAAAGGTTTGACCCAGCGTGGGCGGTGTGGCGTCGCCGGAGAATGGCGGGACGGCGGCGGACGGCTCCGGCGAGGACGAAGTCGACGCCGCGGGGGTCCTCCGGGCTCTAGGAGGCTACTCTGAGGCTCCTCTGGTCACGGCGAAACGGATGGAGTGGTCGTCGACCAGAGGGGCGTCCTCGAGCGACGGCGCCGCTCGGGCGGAGACGCCGAACTCCGGTTACTCTCGGGTGAGGACGAACTCGTCGCTCCAGCTGCGGAAGAAATTAACGAAGAGTCTCAGAAGGTGCGCAAGAGAGAGGGGAAGAGGTTGCGGGGGCTCTTGGGTTCCGGGGCGTACCAACCTCGCCGGATTTCAAGAAGTGGCGGCGACGGCAATGGAGACTCCGACGAGCTTTTGCGGGCGAAATGGGGCACGACTCGAAGGGGAAAGGAGGGGAAAAGCGGGCCGATGTCTCGGGGATTATAAGGAGGCCGCGGGTGTGTCTTTTGGGGCTCGAGGGAGTGGGGAGTGGGGCGGAGTGGAGCGAGGTCGTGGGGGCTTCTTCCGGGTCGTGGGCAGTTGCTGGAGGTGGGAGATGACGGGTGGGGCCCACGCGTCAGTGAGGGGGAGAGCGAGAGAGACCGAGGCGGGCTGGTCCTGGGCCGGTGCTGGGCCACTCCGTGTCGCCCGGCGTGGAAGGAAAAGGTTGGGCTGGCTCGGGCTGGCCCGGCTAATCTCTTTTTTTTTGTTTATTTTCCTTTTCATTTTCCTTTTCTATTTTAATTATTTCTTTTATATATTTTGTTTTATTTATCCAAATTACCTCAATCCAATTCTTTAAAACTTGTAAAAACCATGTCTTTCTTTTAAAACATTCCAACACATATTTTCAACACATTTCAAATTATAAATTTTCAAATGACATGATTTGACACTTTTTGTAGAATTTAAAATAGAGTCTCAATTATGAAATTTGTGTCTTAATAAAAATTAAGTTAAATTTCACAAATACAGTATTTAAAATAAATCTTTCCATACCCATTTTAAAAATCAAACACTTGATTCAAAACTATATTTTAAGGATAGAGGATATTCTAAATAGTTTTGTGACTATAAATATTTATCTAGGGTTTAACTAGAACCTAGAATATTGTTTTGAAATTAAATACCTTATACAAAACCAATTGAAATAGGCATACCAAAATAATTTCAGTTGCTTTACAAATATGGTGTTTGGTTTAATAAGTATTTAGAATATTTATTTTTAGCTTATCAACTCAAGTTTGAAAATAAGGTTTACTTACTTCAAATAAATTCTTAAAACTTTTGTATAATTCAATATAATCCTTTTTGTTTAGCTTTCTTGACATTTGATGATTTTATTTTAATGAGAAATAAAGTTTTAAATTTTTGTGATTTTTAAACATTCCAAAATTTTGGGATGTTACAGAACATGAGATCATTTCTCTTGCTGCTAGCAAGACAGGTGATCCATGCATTCTTTGACGCTGATTTGAAGTAGTTAATAAGAAATTGAAGTGAATCATCAATACCACAAGTATCTATACCGAAGATGTACTATGCCAAGCTAGCCACAAAGTAGCATCAGCCTCCTTCTAGCTAATATCCTCATTCGGATAATTAAGCAAGACCAACACAAATCTTGTCTTGTGGGAGAATATATTCATTAAGACCAGTGCTTGCGAATCGCGTTTTTTAGCACTCTCGCTTTAGTGCATTGCATGACAGCATGATCCATGCTCACTTTCCCACAAATAGGCATGTTACCCTGCAATACATAGTTGAATTAAACAACATGGCACAAACATTGTTCACTGATAGTTTTTTGACAATGGACAACGATGATAGAACTGTAGTGAGTGCATCACGTCATATAGATCAATACAAACATCAGCCTCACATAAACAATGATGCGTGAAAATAATCATTGCCAAACATGAAATGATCATTTACTGTCTTAACACAACTAAAGAGACGCCTAGGAAATTAAAGAGGTGTCTATATAAGAAGGGGCACCCCCAGCCTTTTAATTCACCAATTAATTCCCGATTTCTCTCTCGATCTCGTAGTTCCCAAGTTGGAGCCGCGCCGAGCAGAGTAAGGGGATCTCCTCCACCATAGCCCGCTGCCGCGCTGCTGGTGTTCCGGTCCAAGTCTTCCGCTGCTCGTCCTGGACTGGAGCTTCGGAGGCGTCGTCTCCACCGTACGTGTGCGACTCCCTGCGAGGGTACGTATTCCGATCTCCGTTCGTACTACTATATCTGCATAGAATAGATCTTGGCATGCTTTTAGGATATCGTCGGTATGAATTTTTTTGTTTTCTGCACACGATCCCCTTCAGAGACGCCTCAGCACCGTCACACAAGCGCCATGAAACGCACGAGAAGCCACCAAGAGCGCACTAGAAGGCACAGAACCCATCTGCCGTCCACGTGCGAACCGACGTCACCACCTATTCGACCAAACCGACCTACGCCTGAGATACAACCGGCTATTGGGCATCCAACCGTGTTCAACGGGCCCTTGTGGCGGAGCGGTGGGGGCGGAGTGGGAAGGAGGAAAGAGCTAGCGGTGGAGGTTACCTTGACGGCCTCCTATGATGCAACCGAGACGGCTACGGAAGCCATGGGATGGGGTGCCGGCGGAACCGAGGGTTCTGAGACTCGGAAGATCTGATTTGGTGTGGGTGGAAAAGGAATGTGAGTAGGAGGGCTCTTGCCGACGGGAGGAGGAGGGGTGGGGGGAAGGGTTACCGTGAGAGGAGCAGAAGACCTCCATCGGGCACATAAACGAGGGAAGACGACGGTGACGAAGAAGCTGCAGTAATGGCGGTGGAGACGCCTCAGCACCGTCACACAAGCGCCATGAAACGCACGAGAAGCCACCAAGAGCGCACTAGAAGGCACGGAACCCATCTTCCGTCCACATGCGAACCGACGTCACCACCTATTCGACCAAACCGACCTACGCCTGAGATACAACCGGCTATTGGGCATCCAACCGCGTTCCGCCACGTGGCATGCCCCCTGTTGGGGATATATCAACAAGGGGTATAACCAACATGGATCAATCCGGCTAGTCCAGGGTGGCCCAAGGGTGGTAAGGCCGAAGCCTGCCGGGCGGCCAGATAGCTGACGTACAAGGAAGTAGGCGGACGGTCCAAGGAAGGCGGAAGGCCGAAGCCCATCAAGCCACCCAGCCCAATACGGAAGGCGGCAACTAAGCCGGCTAGGTCTAGGACTCTGTTTACTTGCCGGACAAGTACTTGCCTTGTACCCTGGGGTCTGGCCGCCTATATAAGCCGGCCACCAGGGAGCCTTTAGGGCAGACGCTTCAATACGCATCATACACATTGTAACCTGTTCACGGCTATTGCCTCATAGTGAATTATAGCAGCACGTAGGATCTCGCCACCGTTGTGGGATCCGAAGCAGGATAAACTCGCCGTGTTCAATCCCGTCCTCGACGACACCAACCTTCTTCCCACAATCCATACGCAGGCTAGAGGACCCCCGTCTCCTATCAATTATGCCGATACTACGACAGTTGGCGCCCACCGTGGGGCATAAGGTTCCTGGCTGCCGGAGGAGGTGAAGAACTTGGCGGCAAACCGTTTGGACGCTGCCAAAGTCTCGGTGATCAGTTCGCCCAGACGCGCAAGGCGATCCAGGCGGGGGCTGACAACCTTGTCGTCGCCTAAACCGGCGGGAACTGTATCAAAAATGAAGCCATTAGTTTGGTTCAGGCTAAGCAAAATGGCAACGTCAAATAAGGAGTGAGAAATTACCAAGGGCCGAGTTATGGAAAGCGGACAGCTCAATCATATGAGTTGCCAACGCATCCTCAGCAGTTTGGGCGCGAGAAGTCTGCTTGGAGATTTCCTCGGCAGTCGTCTTCTCCGCCTCCGCCAACTTCTTGCGCAGGCTTTCTAGCTCACCAGTGAGCTGGCTAAATTCCTGCGCAAATTTGAACTGCTGGGCCTCCATCTCCTTCTGGTGAGCCTCCTTCATCGCCAAGTTGGCGGCCGCCAAATCGGAAGCTTCATTCATAAGAGCTTGCATATCAGTGGACGCCTTCAGTATATCCTGGGCGTGGTCTAGCAGTTCTACAAATATGGATTCGCTAACTAAATGATTGACGGCAAAATAAGTCGAAAATATAGTTGAAGGCAAAGAGGATCAACCCTACCTTCATCTTTTTTGCGGGCCGCCTCCAACTCGGCAATCCGCAGGTCCTTAGCCTCGCACTCCTTCTTCAGGTCGCGACAGCGCCGGTTTATCTCGACTCGGGAGGAGACAAGCTCAACGTTGGCGGACACAAGGCCCTGCAGGACAAAACAAAGGCATAAACCATATTGTCGAATAACCACTAAGCCGGCAGTCAAATTTCTTTTATTTTTGACCTGCCATCTAAGTGCTCGGGGGAAAGACTATGTATATGCTGGAGTGGTAAAAACTTGCAGACAGGTCGCCCTCCAAGTCGGCGAAGACCTGGGAGGCGAAGTTGGCAAAAGCCAAAGTTGACTCCTTGGCCTCCTTAAAGGTGGACCAAGGGTCCCTGACTTTGCCGCCTCCCGCAGTCGGGGCTGCCCTCTGGGACCCGCTGGTAGTCGCCTCCAGCAACCGTTCCTTGGCGGCGCGCGATTGAGCGGCTTCATCGGCCGTAGACTCAGCCAAAAGTAGGGGAGTCTTGGGTGCGCGGTCGGTGGAGGAGGCCCTTGGCGGAGCACCAGAAGCCGGAGCCGGGGGCTGACGACGAGCGTCACCCATAAAGTTGCCGGCTTGGGGCTGAGGAGTTGGCGGCACGGTAGCCGGCGAGCTGCCTTGAGGCCGCTTGCCTTTGCCAAGAAGCCTGGTCGTCAACCGGGAAGTGGCGACCCTTTCCCTGTCAATAAAAAGCAAGCACAGTCAATTGGGTGCCAGTATTGAAGAAGTTTCTCGTCTATTAAAGGCAGAATTGAGTACCTTCGGGGGATGTTAATCCTCGCGTTCTCGCCAAGGTTGGCGAGAGCCGGCTCGGTAGCCGATGTGATCCGTTTCTTCCTCTCGGCAATCACCGTATAGGAAGCGGCGTCGGATGCCTTGCGCTTCCGACTCGTAGAAGTCGGGAGCCAGGTCATCCTCCCCCAAGTCGGAGAGCTGAAAAAGAAGACAAGTTTAAGGGAGCTCAAGTTTAGCCGGCGAAGCTATCAACAAGGGGCAAGGAACAAGATATCTACCTCGAGGGGAGGGTTGTCGTGGGTGTGGATGGGCACGCCCTCCACCGCCTTCACCAGCCCCGCCTTGACGAGGCTGCGGAGCCGGAACGCCAGGTCGGCAACCGGCAACCTCTCTTCACTTACGCGGAGAGAGGCCGTGGCAGTAGGCGAATACTGACACATTTTGTGCGGGCTGTACCGCAGGGGGAGGATCTGCCGGCCGAGCCAGCAGATGACGGTGTCGACCCCATCCAGCAGAGGGGGAGCCATCGTCCGTGTGAGGAATTCAATCCGCCTTTGAAAAAGGCGGAGTTCCTCCGTCAGCTTGGGCACCGCCTCGTCCCAGCATGGCCGGGGCATAGGTGGCGCGTTGATGAATTCCGGGATGCCAAATTGGCGGCCCGGAGCTGCCATATCTTGGCAGTAGAAGAATGTGGAGGTCCAGCCCTTGACGGATTCAAGGTATGGTATCTTAGGATACCATTGGCGGCTCTGGCGGCAGTTGAAAGTGACACTGCCGCAGGTTGCCAGCCCGCCGTCCGGCACAGTCTGTCGCCGGCAACGGAAGCAATATCTGAAGAAGTCTAGACTAGGCCTAATACCTAGGTAGCCTTCGAACAGAGCTGTGAAGCCGGCTAGGACTAAGATGCTATTGGGTGCTATGTTGTGGGGCTGGAGCCCATGGTGATCTAAAACCTCGCTAAAGAAGGCGGAAGGCGGCAGCGCCATTCCCCTAACTAAGTGGGAGGTGAGGATTACCCGCTCCCCGGCTCTCGTAGCCGGGATGACGTCTCCGAAGGCGGCCCTCCATCGGCAATCTTCCTGAGTGGGGAGGTAGCCGACGGCCTCCAAGTCTTGGAGGGCGTCTTCGTCGACTATGGAGGGAAGCCAGTAGCGGGACCCGAGGTCCGCCGCTTCCTCTTCCTCGTCGACGGGGGCGCCTCCCGCCGTCGTCGCCGCGGTGGTCGGTGGAGGACCCGAGGAGACCGCCGCTGGCGCGCGCGCGGTAGAAATCCGAGGGGCGACGGTGGCGACATTGCCCGTCGCCGCCGTCGCGGGACGGGATATCGCGCCGCCCATCGCTGCCGCGGGCGCGGTTTCGGTCGCCGGACCGCTCGACGCCGTGGAAGGAAGGTCTTGGCCGGTGGACATCGCCGCACGCGGAGGTCGTCGGAGGAGATGTGCTCGCCGGAGTTCGCTCGGAAGGGCAAGAGGGCACGGAGAGCAAAGGCAGGGTGGCGAAAATGGACCGTTCGGTTACCTATTTATAGGGTCAGGCGTTGCTCCCTGTGCAACGGTGCTTTTAGTCGGACACGTGTCCAGCATCCATTACAGCGCATGATCGCATGATCTCCACGCCTCCTCTTTTCCCGCAATTTGTGATCATGGCGAGATTCCCGCCTAGGCCGTTTTCAAACTGTCGTGAACCGGCTAAGTGGAATCCGTCAAGAAGAATGCTCGGCAAGATTGCAGAGTAGCCGTCTTTTCCCATGTTGGATAAAGGCGACCGCATGTCAATATCAAGACACGCATGCCTCGTTGATTTTCAGAATGGTTCAAATCCTGCAGCCGCCAGCTTTGGTAGATGAAGAATCAAGAAGAAGCCGGCGCCTGGAGAACTTCAACCTTTCTAGGGGCTAATGTTGGGGATATATCAACTAGGGGTATAACCAACATGGATCAATCCGGCTAGTCCAGGGTGGCCCAAGGGTTGTAAGGCCGAATCCTGCCGGGTGGCCCAGATAGCTGACGTACAAGGAAGTAGGCGGACGGTCCAAGGAAGGCGGAAGGCCGAAGCCCATCAAGCCACCAAGCCTAAGATGGAAGGCGGCAACTAAGCCGGCTAGATCTAGGACTCTGTTTACTTGCCGGACAAGTACTTGCCTTGTACCCTGGGGTCTGGCCGCCTATATAAGTCGGCCACCAGGGAGCCTTTAGGGCAGACGCTTCAATACGCATCATACACATTGTAACCTGTTCACGGCTATTGCCTCATAGTAAATTATAGCAGCACGTAGGATCTCGCCACCGCTGTGGGATCCGAAGCTGGGTAAACTCGCCGTGTTCAATCCCGTCCTCGACGACACCAACCTTCTTCCCCACAATCCATACGCACGCTAGAGGACCCCCGTCTCCTATCAATTATGCCGATACTACGACACCCCCATTCCTCTCTATTTCCGGGGAGCTTAGGTTTTGGAAGGGATTCTAAAAGAGGACCAACAATACCCAATACAACTTGAGCTAAAAAAACTAGAGGAGCAGCTCGCCACGTCTCTCATTGTACCAATCATGGTGGCTACTGATGGGCAAGCGCCATCGAAGACCGCCGCAGATCGAGTCCGGTGCTCCTTGTACAAAAATCGTCCTCGAGAAAGCCACAAAGAACCTCGCCCGTGGGTGCCAACGTATTTCAGATGAGCTTCCATGATTTTGATATAATCAAACCTTCAAAAGGGCATTGCAAATCTGGAGTAGTACCGAGGGGTCGATCCACCACCGTCAAATCATCGTATCCGGATCCACCGAGAGATGGACGTCACATAGTCAGAGCCACACTTGAACATATTCCCAAAGAGCAAGAGGGCTTTGGGCACATGTAATCTACGTGATCCACCAATGCTTAACAAGCGCCTCCCTCATTGTAAGGTGCTTTCTACGTCATCTTGGGCTGAGCGCGAAGCTCTCCGACACTATCTCCTTCATAGACTTACTGTCAAGCCACCTAACCTCCCAAAAGAGGGCGAAGGTTTCGTCGCTAAGCACTATCATGATGGATGCGTTGCTAAGCATCGAGTTGTGAAATTGAACTCCCAAAACATATCAAATTCAGGAATACGTGTAGTATTTCGTAAAAAATAAATTTCTTAACATACCTCGTGAACATTTTTTTAACTCTATAAAAATTTTATGTGACCGTTATAATTTGTTTGAAATGATCATAGGAAAAATTAAATACGAGAATAAAATAAAAATAGAAACAGCAATATAGTACTATAAACAAGGAACAAAAAATTAAAGAAAGCAGATAAAAGAAAAAAAAGTAAAGTGACCCACAAATGGGCTGCACTGGTTCCGGCTCACTAAGAAATGCTTCAGGCGTAAGCAGATTCAGCTCTGAGTCACTTCGCTACGTTGGCCTTGTCAGGGGCTCCCAGCCCAAGAAAACAACTACCCAGCCGCTTGATCTCTCCGATTACTTGGCGTCGGCGTAGTGTGCCGCCAGTGGAGGATCGCCAAGAATTGGCGGTGTTCATCGCGGCGTAGTGTTCTCCCATCTCGGCGCTCTGCAGAATTTATCTTCGTGCCCCAATCCACGGTGGGTACTCAAACTATTTATCCCTTCGATGTTTGAATTGTAAAATTATTCTTGGTCCCCGACGTAGGCAGTTCATCGTCAGATGCATTACTCTTGAGATTATCAGAGCTGCTTTAGGTCGAGGCTGGAGTTTGCAAAGTTTCGGACTTGTACAGTGAAGATAATTATAGTCGGTCCTACAAACTGAAATCCATTCTGAATTTCTAGTAGAATTTAGAACCATCAACTTAACTAGGCCTGTATAATTTCGTCCATCCAATTCCATGGTGCTCCTTTGAAACTTTGAACTACGATGGTAACACTAGCAGACAAATGTTATGGATCCTCATATGTTGCTTTTTTCCAAGTGAAGATCTCCTATGTTCTTTATCAGCAGGGTATTATCACAGTGTTCTAATATTGGCATCCTTTTGCGTATTTGTGCCTGCAATCTAGCACCCACCCCACTTCGAATTCTTTTTCTCAAGTCTATCGTCCAAGTGTTCCATCTGTTCATTTGTCTGGATTTGGCTGTCCATGGTCCTCTTATGCCGGGCCATCTCTCTCACTTGCCAAATTTTTAGATTCAGAAAGATTGATGGGTGGTACCAAATTACGTGAAGCAAATTGACAGATTGCAGGAAGTGCCAAGTGGTGGTGGGATATGACTTTTTCTCTGCGTCATATCTACAAGCGCTCTGCACTGAATCTTATTTTCTTAACTGCCCCACGGAGAAATGTAGGCCACCAGTAGTTTTACTGGCTTGATAGATGCGACAGTTTACTTTTGATCTTTGATACAGATAACCAAGTGGAACTATGAATAAAAATGTAGTACTATGAGTAGTAACTAACTCTGAAACCCCCTTAAATTTCTGGAGTGAGTGACTTATTGCAACACCAACTTAAGCCACCTTCCAAAGCTTTTTCGCGCAATTGCTTTCAAGTATTGTGTGCAGTTTTGTCAAAAGTATGCTACGTTGGTTTGGCAAGCATAGAACAGATGTCAAAGCCCGTAACTGCCATTAACTTCGGATATACAACTGTAGTTAAACACTTTGGTATACATGAGAAAGTAGATGACCATGAGAAGTCATCTTTGCCGTGTTGTCTTCACAGAAAACCTATCCTTACCTGCTACTAATTGATATAGGTGGAGAATGATGATGACTCATTATGCACATCCTCCATCTTTGCTAGTATTCTCGTCTGTCAGCAAAAAATTAAATATACTTTTGCCAATCTGGTTCAGAAAATGGTCACATCTAAGCTTGATATCTATACAGAAGAGCGGCCTCAGTTGCTATCTGACAGTCGGTTACTGACCACAATCCATCCCGGCATGTCTATCTACTTCTGTTTAGCACCTTCTTCCTCACCCAACTCAAGCATGTAACAAACTCACCATGGCTTCCTGTGGTACAATTCTATCCATTCTTTTTACCTGCCAAAGTTTCCTTGCCATCGATGCCTCCTTTCTTCATTTTCCCCTTTATTTTTCATTTAGCTTCTTTCGGTCGGGTCATGCTCATCAAAGAAATAATCCTAGCACCCATTAGGTGTAGCTGGATGTTCTACATTAGTACCATAATGACCCTAGATAGTGTTTCTGCGGACCTAACTATAACGGAGAAGAAACTGTTCCTACTTTCCAAACTGGTTGTGTGCAACTGCAACCTCTGAAACCATTGTTTGTGGCTTTCCTCATCACTACTCCTATCTTTATTCCCTCCTTCTTTTATCTTGGAGGTATTCCTCTCTTTATGTTTTTTGATTGGCATATAGCAACGGTGATAGAGATTCGTGGGAGCGAATCCTGATGCCGCCCATGCTCCGCTTTAAGATAAACAGAGAAATGCTACGTCATACCTTACTAAATTAACATGAAGAATTTTCTTGTGACGGATGACTAGTATATTGAGATATCCCCAGTTGGCATGAATATATTCATTGAGTTACATAGCGTACACGTATTGTAAACGGAGGAAAAGTAGGTATAAGAGAATAGTATAAATCCATAACGCAAAATGATGCTTAAATAAAATGGTCGTGGACAAGCTTCAATCCTTCATAATTGATAAAGTTATCATAGATCGCGAAATTGATCTCCAAGCAATTACGGATATTGGTAGACCTCGTGTCATACTTTTTTGTCGCTGCTGCGAAGACCTTGTCAGCCATGACATGATTCATCGGTACTCCTTATGCATGTTTCAAATTATAAGATATTTTAATATACACTATATACCAGACTAGTTATATCCGAACATAAAAAATATCTAAAACGTCTTAAATTTCGGAACAAAGGTGGTAGTATATTTATACTCAAAATAACATTTGATCATATATAGCTTAATAACTTTATGAATTCGTTACATTTTTGTGGGTATTTTAATGCTTTTGATGTGTTCAACTTTCATATTTTCCTAGAATGCATCATGCGAAGTCTGGTACATTGGCGACATGCCACATGTACAAGTTTATGTTCGTTTGCTTGTTTGTGTTCGTTTGTTGTAAGCAGATTTTCTCAGCATCATGTATCAGGACTGTCCTTTTAGGGATTTATCTAAAGTCGGCATTCCCTCCCTCTTTATGGGAAAACCATTGATGTTGTGCAATACACAAAATCAATTTTTTCTACATGGGGAGGAAACCTGATTAGCATGTCAATGTTTGAACAAGTAGTTTTGAACAGTTAGTCATTGTTTGTATAATTAACATCGTTGCTTATTTAACTGAGTTTTATTTAAAAGTCACGACATGATAAGTTTGTTTTAGGGAACTATGATGGACAAAACCGAGCTAACATTGTGGCTTACAAAGCTTTGGAGCAATTTTAATTAAGCTTTTTTATGTTTGTCTGTTTATGTTTTTTCTTGTAAGATGATTTCCTCACCATCATGTATATTTACTAGCATAGGGGCTTTATTAATTTATATAGCCAATTTCTCTCGTCTTGTTCCTAGAAAAAACACTCATGCGAAAGAAAATTAATCAATATATCATGTTCATGTTTTGTCCATGTGGAGGACACCTAATTAGGATGCCAACATTTTGGACATGTAAGCACGACCTTACTCTCAGTTTTGTTTGTAATGTGCGCACATTCCTGCTTTGTTAGTTAAGTTTTATTCAAAACTAATAGCATGATAAGCTTTTTAGGGACTAAGACCCAAATCGGGCCTGAACCAATTCCATTTCCATGCGGAGAAAAGTACGAACATATCAATGGATCCCACAGCACGATAAGCAATATTCATAGCAATTTTCAAGCTGACATCTTGTGAAGTTTTCTTTATACGTGGAGAACACAAACACCTGTTTCCTTTGCACGTCAGTGAGACATGATTAGGATGCCAACATTCGACCAACTAAGCTTCATCTTTCTCTTAGTTCTTGTTTATGTACCGAAAAAAAATGAGCATGCCTGCTTTGACTAATTGAGCCTATGTACATACATTATATTTGAACAGTGAGGATGCACGCATGATGCATGACAACATACAATAGAGATGCCGATCGATGAATTGCCTTTTTGGATACTAGCCATATATCATTCCAAGCACAGTATCCGTGGCGCCCTGGCGAAATGAATTATTGGACACCATTAAAAACATCATGTTTTCATACGCGGCCTCGTGGAGAAGTGTAAATAAAACGGCCGGTTGGAGTGGATCAGTGGAGTCCTGGAGAGGAAGTAGTACTGCAAAATCTAATAAATTCCCGTCCAGCAACGGCGACCAATTCAATCTTTTCCGTTCTCCTCTCATCTCCTCCCGTAGAGCTCAGATGCGGCAGTAGCCCAGCTACCGTCCTTGTTCTGCGTCAGCTGTGGCTAGCTGAGTGTTGCCGGGCTGGCCTCGATATTGGCTCCCATGCATCATGCATGGATGAGTTTTGAGAGCGCATGGCACCAAAAGATGGTGGGCAAACTGCTGGCTGCTAGCAGTGTGCACAGCACAGGGCCGGCCGGCCGATCGACCCAAGTTTTCTTGTTTGGAAGGGCATGCCAGGGCGGGCACACACATTGGTTGACAATAATATCGGTCCATCATGTAGTTTAGGTATCTGATTCACCGGCCGGTAGCTTGGAGTAATGGTGGATGGAGGTCTCTATATATAGCTGTGCATCATGCAGTGTGGTGTGGTGGACACGTACGTACTGGACGAAACAAATCTGAGGTCAGAGCCGGGCGGAGCCCCATACATGCATGCATATGCATTGCATTGCTGGTTTGCTGGTAGTACTGAGATGAGATGGCATATATAGGGAAGGCCCGATACATGCACATGCCGATCCCCCCACCATTGGTCGCATTCACTAGCTTATGACCGTTTTAGAGATTTTATAACAGTCGCAGACGGACGAGAGGACATAGACATAGTGGCGTTTATTGAGAGAGGCAGGTGCGGGGAGCAAGATTGGAGAGACATGGAGAGCTGTTGAGACCAGAGAAGAGGGGCTTTGCTCAGCTCACATGAGAAGGATTCATAGGGAGTGTGATGATAATATAAAGGCAGTGCATGTGGGTGTTAGTGGTACGTGCTTCTCCTGGAAACACTCATGATCAGTACGTCTCCTGTAACATCACTTACTATAATTAAAAGTCTAAGAACCTAGCTGTGATGGTTATCCAACCAAGAAGCGGGATGGATATGAAAGAGCAAGAAAAGGATGGAGACAAGGATGCTAATGGGAGCAACAGGATGGTAGGTGGGCATGCATATGCATATGGAGAAGTGTGAGCTTGGGGCCAAAGGAAAGGCGCTAGCTAGCGCTCTGACTGACCACGCCCCATATGCTTTGGTTTGAGCACTACATTAAGTAGATAGAAAGTCAGGAACTGGTGATGGCCATGATTCGTGAGAACTTGTGAAAGCGCATTAGTACGTAATGCTCAACAGGATTCGTGAGGTTGTCTGCACGCTGTGTCTGCCTAATCAGGTTGTTTGGCATGCATCTGAGATGTAAGGATTGAGAGCTGGTGCAGCGTCAAAGCGTGCGGTTCAGGCAGGTGCATCATGGGCACTTGCATATATACGTTAGGAAGGCAGTTGTTGAGGCATATTTTTTCCAACACGTACGTCCTTTTCTGCAGTTTGAGCATTACTATACATGTTCGTTGCTGCACCCGTTTCCTCATTCTCGTAAAATTCTTTGCAATAATGGAGTAGCTTGTTTGGTTGGGTGGAGTGATCTTCGAAAGGAGCACTACAATGCATGAGGTAGAACCCTATGGTACCAGCCTGCCTGCCGATCTCAGGGAACAGGCATAAAATGTAGTTGCCATTGCACCATCTCTGATCTCTTCATTGGCATCGCACCTCCTCTTACTCTTACCTACAAGCGGAGGAGGTTGCTTCCCCACTTTGTTCAGATCTCTTTGTTGGTTGTTTTGGTCTCTTCTTTCCTTAAAGCATGGGGAAATAAATACATGTGCATGCATGCATGGATGGGACGGTGGGGTTGGAGTGAGTGTCATGGGATTTTGGTTCCCTCCAACCTCACCTAGTCACCTCACCTCCTCCTCTGGCAAATCTTAGTATGCACTAGTCCGTCCCCTCTTTCTCTGATTTGGTTTTGCATTGCTTTCATTTGATCTTGTTGGTATTTAAAGATGTCACATGAAGCTTGCCTGTTCCTGATTAGGGTCCCCTACACCACACGAAAAGCTGTGAAGATGACCTTTGGATCTTCTCGACCGTTACGTGGAGTTCACATGTCCTTAATTTACCGTTTAATTACAGCGGTGAAAGTGCAACAGTATTGCAGTAACATCGTTTTATTTCTTCTAGATGTTGTGAGTTGTGACACCAATAACACTTTGCTTCTCAAGAAAAACAATGAGCGATTCAGGTAGCTGGATGGATGCGATCCGTGTGTTTGTGTGTGCCTCCCCCGTTGATGATTGCCGAATATTGCCATCGTGCAATGCAACCCTTTCGGCTGGTGTGCCTTGACTGACTTCTCCCCGATCGAATCCTCTTGCATTTGCTGACAAGGGACGGCGATCTGCGTGCTGCTGACCCTAATACAGCTACAAAATTCGTGCGAGTGCCGTGTCCCGATTCTAGATGGTGGCCGCGACCTACTATAATGGTTAAGGCATCCAACTCAGTCCTGAATGACTGAAACTCCTAGCTATAATGGCCTACCATTTGATTAAGCTAATGAACGGCGACGAGGAAGTATAAGTAATTTATGTAGCCTGACACCAGACTATCATATTAACAACAGTATACGACGCCTGATTTCTTTCTCTAGGCCCGATGTTCCAGGTAGGACGCAGGAGGAGAGCAGCTGCATACATAAATTAACGCAGCTACGGGACGGGAGAAACAATCTCTGCTGCAAACAAACGATTCCGGCCATCAACGCACAAGGCCGCGAGACTCAACGCAGGATGCACGTGGTTTCGACCGTCCGATCGCATAGTTTTCTCTTAATTTGGTTCCTGCTACAAGATCTAAACCAGTATATTAAGAAGCTAGGCAGAGCGTGAGCAAGAGCAACTGAGCATGATCGACGCGATCATCGGGCCACTGCACGCACTAGGCCAGAGCACCTCTAGCTGTGTCTGTCTGTGATGATCGATCATCATGCCACGCTGTGGCTTTGTCATGTGTGAGCGCACGCACACCATATGGAGCCAAGCACACAGGATTTTCCATCAGTGCGATTTTGAAGATCGATAAACCCTCATTTTCAAAATGAAATATCATAGTATGCGTCTGTTTTCAAAAGGAAGAACGTTTGGATCATGTTTTTGCCTTCGGTACATAGAACGCACTATAAGGGCCTCCTTCACTCCTAGGATTGTCGGAGTAGGAGTTTTTTAAGAGTTGTGAAAGATTTGAATCTTAAAAGATATTTTTTCTATGGTAGCTCTTTGCATCATAGGATTGGGCTATCAAGTCCATATGGAAGAAAATTCAACATAGGAAGAAGCCCATCGCAAAACCCCTTGTTGGATGTAAAGACCCCCACCCCCGCGTCGCCCTCCTCTGGCGACACGGGGGAAACCCTAGCCGCCGACGGCTGTAGAGGCCCGCTGCCGCCTCGCCCGCATCGCCGATACCAGAGAGGACGGCGGCAAAGCTGCTAGCGCCCCAAGGACGGTGGCGGCAGGGCGTTTCGGCTCGATCCGCCGCGCGAGCGCCTCTGCTAGCGGCGGCGAGGGGGCGACCACGGCGGCGGTTGGCCGGCGTTTTCGCGGCAGCGCTTCGGATGTGGGGCGCGGCAGTTCGCGCCGGCGGCGTGGAGCGCCAAGACGCACGGCGGAGGGAGTTGGGAGCGGGGCGGGCCGGATCTGGGCCCCGCGATCCAGCTCTGGGCTTCAGGGCGCCAGCGTGGAGGTGCGCGCTCCGGCGGCTTTTTGGGCGCGGTGTGTGCCTGCTGCCGGCCGCGTGAAGGCTGGGCCTTTGGGCAGGCGCTGCTGCACTTCGGGTGGAGCTGTTCGAGGGCGTTTCTTGGGTGTTCCCGAGGATGAGGTTCCGGTGCTGTGCGGGCGGCGGGGCTGGGGACGCGACGGAAGCGGAGCGAGGAAGAAGAGCGCGGCGTCGCTTGCACTGCTGGAGGTGCGTGGTTGCGGGCCCGATCTGGGCTTGCAGTGGGCTGTGGCTGCGGGCCGTCCTGGCGGCGCTTCAGGATGCGGGCGCGGCAGCGGGGGTGCTGGCCGGCCAGGCTGCGGTGGGCGGCCCCGGTGCTTCCGTGGTGCTGTGGCATGCGGGAAGAGGCCACGGTGGGTTCCGACACGCGAGCGGCGACCTGCAGCGCCGGCGGCGGCGTCAACACGCCCACGGGCCCGATCTGGGCCAGGCGGGTCGAGATCTGGGCCCTAGGGTTGATAGTTGTTGTGCACGTGTGGCTGGCTACTGCGGGCTGGATCTGGGGCGAGGTGGTTCCAGATCCAGATCTGCCGCCGGCTGCGCTGCTGTGCCCACCTCCCGCGTCTGGACCGTCCTTACCCGCGTGTTGTTGCCGCGGTGCTGCTCGGCTTGCGACGGTGTCTTGATCCAGGTCCGGAGGTTGTCCGGGCTGGGTAAGGCCGGACATAGTGTAGGGGCGCCTCCTCTTGGCGGCAGGGTCGTGCCCGTTGTAGTGCTGGTTTGACGCGCCGCCCCCGGCTTAGATCTGGATCTTCGGATCCCATCTAGGTTTTAGGCGAGTCAGACTGAGTTCTCGATAGCACGGTCCTCTATGCTCTGGTGTCGGAGAGCAGCTCGGATCTGGGGCGGCAGCGCTAACGTCGTGCCTTCTGCAACGCGATGGCGGGAACTTCACGGGCCTCGAGGGGCCCGGCCGGGTTTGCGGGCCTGGTGTGTTCCTGCTGTTGTGTCCGGTCGGTTGATGTCTTTGACAGTGGAGGTTGGTCCCTCCCGCACGTCGGCGGTGTTGCGGCTCCTAGTCCCGGCTCTTCCTCTTCGGAGTGTAGGCCTTTCCTCTGTGTGCCGGGGTGAGATAGTGTGAACGGCTTCGCGATCGGGCGCTGGGTTGTGGGCGGTATGGTGGAGTGCTCTAGAGCGTCTGGGGTGATGGAGGGGGTCGGGAGAAATCCTAGTCGGCGTTGTCGACTCCGGCGCGGTGGCGCTTGCGGGTGTCGCCAGTCCTTCCTGGAGGGCGTTCGGTGCCCCTCCTCCTCTCCTCGTTGCGTACCGGGGGAAACTCTAGGCAACAACGTCGTCATCGTCGCATCCCTTCCTGGAGGTCTTGATTGGTACCGACGTTCTGAAGCACTAGGAGCTTGGTGGCTGGCCTCCGGTGGGCGCATCGGTTGTGGGGTTTGCTTACTGTTGTCTTGCCATCGTTGTCGGCATTTTTCTTTTTCGTTTTTCTCTTTCATTTTCTCTTCTCTTGTCTTTTGGGCGTTGTGCTGTCTGGCCCAGCAGCGATCTCAAACGGTGTGGCTTTATTTATAAAGCGGGGCGAAAGACTGTTTCGAGGAGGAAGAAGCCCTATTTCCAGAATCTCCGAGTGAAGACCCATGATATCGCCTCCACAGAATTAGGCACTGTCAAAGTACACATGTCATGCCCTTAAATTTTTGCTTGAAGTTTTAGTTTGGGGATGACGATCCCAAGTTCGGCCTTTGTTTGCATCGATCAACATCGACATATTTGTGATGGTCCCTTCGTAATGTCTTTGTCTCAGAGTAGCGTGCTTATCGGGCCTCTTACTATTTTTCATTAGTAATTGTAACCGGCAATAAGTTGCGGTAAATGCTAGAGATTACGATTATATTTGGTTAAATTTGTTTGTAACTCAACATTGATGTTTGGCTTTACTTAAAACTAGTCGAACAATAGTTTTTGTGACTTTGACAACCGTACTTCCGAGCGATTTGAGAGTACATTTATTTGTTAGGATCTAGGGCTCGGGTCGGTAAGTACTATCTATGCACTATCATTTCCTTAGATCATATGAGCTGTCCTATATGATTACATCATTATTTATGAAATCCATATGATAAATAATTTATTTATAAGATGATTTATGCAGATGCAACCTTGTTTATATTTGTTGTTGATGTTTTCATTTAGAAAAAGGGTGGCCCGGCCTCTGCATCGATTGATGCATACGGCGTTTGTTGATTTATTAAAAGTTTGTTACAAAGAGAAATACATCATCGGTCATATAAGGTCGAAACATGGATCAACCATCTAAACATCAAAGAAGACATGTAATGATGCTGCATTAACATGTAATTCTCCTATCAGAACGCCAGCTGCACTGGTTGTATAAATCCGATGCGACCGACTCCAGGCGATTTAATTTTGTTAATTTTTTTGTTGATGTACTTGTAGATATATATCGTTTTGTGTTCTCGATGCTATATCCTAGCTATACCTAGTAGAATGAACGTTAGTAGAGTGAAAGACGTGTGATTTAATGGAGTAGAATTTGTAGTATGATCTAATACGGCAACAGTGAGATTATAGTATGTATATTCTGCTCTAGACCAGAAATATTCTCCTGGCAAATATCACACATGCATATGCATGATCGCTCGGTATTGTACGCGTTCTCATCTTGTACACAGATTAGAAATACCATATCCACCCACCAGATGTGCACTGCGGTTTTTTGAATCGGACAAACAAATCGCATTCCAAGCTACTTTGGAGTAGTACATAACTTTTCACCATATTCCAAAACAGCTCTATCAAGTGAGGTGCCCCGCATCATTTATAATTAAAATGGTTAATGTCAACTCGAAGAAGTTGTAACAATATTTCCCATTGCGAGTTCTGCCCGCAGCTTGTACGCGTGCATGGAGTGTCATGCTCTCGGGTATAATCCGTATATCCAAATGTCAAAGCAAACAAATATTATACCGGAGGTACTTGCATCCATGTTGGTTAAGACTTTGAATTTCCTCGGTTTGCTACCTTTCGTTCGGGAAGTACCTTGGCAGTCATGCCGGTCATGATCCAGAAGCCCGCCTAGAAAAAAGTGATTTTACAGTTCGTTACAAATTCAGAAGAAGGACTAGCATCCTGCTTCAACCTCAAGGTGGGCGTTATAAGTAATAAAAGTTTCCGTCGAAGGTACGTACGTAGGCTTCGGTCCAGCTTCTCATGTGTCAGCAAGGGCGACAAGTCCATTGTCATATACGACGTGACCACGGCTGTGCACGGGCCAGAACACCCCATCATCACGCTACCCGAATGCTCTGTACACGCTATAATTTCGGACCGATCGGCGCACCGGAATTTGGTTGAACCGTATTGGTTGGTGGGTTTGGTTCCATTCAGCAAACGCCATCGAGGATGTGTCACTAACACACTGTATATGTACGTGAAATTTGACGCAATTCGGCCGGAGTTCGATGCGTGTGAACCCATCCGTGTTGAAGAGAGACCGTTTCACAGAACGGACAAGATGAAGAAAGACGGGATAGCAATTTGAAAATCGATAATTATATCCATCATCCATCCGCGTTGAGAGTACCGCTAGCTAGCTGTTATTCTAGAAAATAAAAGACTTGATGGTTGCAGTTCGGCTACCGTCTCTATCCCGATCGATGATAGCTTCTTCCGTGTTCATAGACAAAGCAATTGTTGAGCAAGGCAAACAAACACCGCTTACTCGCTACTAAACGATTGATCTTTTATCGACAATTAGAAAAGCTAAACAATCGATTGATGGATCAAACCAAACACGGGCGGATGCATCTGATCCTGTCTGAACGAAGACGCCGTACGTGGAAGGATGGCCTGCCATGACAGCAACAAAACCACTAGCAATGCAACCACCCCCACGTCTGGGAAGAAGTATTGCGAGCTAGGCCTAGGCAAGTAGAATTACACTTCCAAGGGACGGGCCCAGTTGCTTAGAAACTGGAAGGAATGAAGAGCATCACATGTCGTCATGCCCAGTTGCTTGCGTCCATGACCAGCTCCACCCGAAATACAGTACATACTTGTGAAAGACATCAAAGGAGATCGATGGAGGCATTGCCATGGCATTGGTATTGGCATCCCTACCTTCGCCTTTCCTTTCCCCGCACTTAATATCGTCGTGTACGTTGGGGTTTGGACTTTGGAGACTTCGAGCTTTGAGCCCTCCATCCATGGAGGGATGGCCCCTCCACTCCATCTCGATCGACACCACACGCTCGGCCCGGCCGTCAGTCGTCACTGCGAAACTGCCTCCGCCCTCCACTGTCCACTCGATCTCGATAGCATTTCAGCCATGCCGGATTTGACTGACCGGGTGACCAACCTAATTAACAACACAGAGTGGAACAAACTAACACGCATAGCTATCGATCGGTTAAGCACTGTACAATGCCACAACGTACACGTTCGCAGCAAAGCAGTTTTGTCCTCTTGGGACGGAAGTAGCTAGTGCATTCGTTTGGTGTGATTGACGATTCAGACACAACTAGTAAGATTATTGACTAAACCATACATGTGTTCCTAACTGAAGTTGCATTCTTATGTCATGCGTTAGCATTGCAGACAACTACTCAAGATTGCAGACAACATGTTTTGGTCTCGATCCATCTTCTTGTGCCTGCCAGATGGTATCCTCTAGATCGAGATGGTAAAGTGGTAAAGGCTGATTAACTCAAAGCCACCGGAGATTAATTAGCCTTCCTGTCAACTGTCATGCCTGATTAGTCTATGCCTCCACCTGCAGTCCAGATGTCTGCCTGCAGAAGTAAACTTCCCAGACCCAATCACGATCACGTGCAGGTACATTGTTCAGGAGAAGAGAACAAACAAATCAAAGCTTGCGAGATTGAAGGCGAAGAAATTGGCACTGAGGTTGTCCTCAAGGAAGGTAGATGCATCAAGTGACGGACAGCCACCTCGGGAACAAAGATGGCAGGCATTTGATTCTTTCTACAAGCCAGCTCTCTTTTGCATCTTTCCATCTATCGTGAGAAATATTCTAGATCGAGGCTGGATTTCTTTTGTTTTTCCCTTGCTTCAATCGCCAAGCTTCTAAAGACGAAAAAGCAGACGATCCAGAGGGGTTTATTCTTGTGATGTTTACCAAATCTCAATCAACTTACACCATTTCTAGTGGTCAATAAAACCTGCCTGCATCTAGCTTTCGGCCCTACGCACGCCAGTGCTTGCTATTGCTAATCGGCAGTTAAGCTGTGCATGTCTGTATCGCTGCTGCGACCAAGAACCAATCGGAAAGCAACAATTTGTTCCACAAGACAAGAAAATGGAAATGGGAAAGCAACAATTATGTCTACACATGCGTGCCTGTTAGTAATCTCCAATTCAAGCACGACGTCCCACCGGCGACCATAGATTAGAAGAAGCTTTCGACTTTGGTACATAGTAATATCTTATCTGGAGTACTAATCCAGTATAGACTGATGAATCATAACCTGGAGGAATTATTGGTGGTGACAAAACATGAAAACAAATCCAGGGAAACATTGTCGTTGTCAGTGTATTGGCGTTCATTCAACCTAGCTACTCTTGAGCGGTTCTCAAATGTGTTGGCTCAACCAAAGCAAATTCTACAGTTTTTGTTTCTTTTCATTACAAGTTTTATCATACTTGGTAATTTTAACAACCGTCCATCCGCTCTAATCCAACGGTGACAAAATAAGAGCTACCTGAAACTACTAGATCAAAACTACCTAAAACTACCAATATTATTTTATTTTTAATCTAAAATAAAAGGGTATCTAAGTAATCTCTTCCCGCTAGTCTCTTCTGTCGAGTTTGCAACGGCGTTGGAGGCGATTGGCATGACGATCGTCAGCAACAGCGGAGCGCCGAGCTGCGGGCGGGGGACGTCAATCCTCTCGGGTCATCACTCATTAGCTAATGGCCGCTTGCGCTGCCCATGCTTGGCTCGCCGGCTCGCCATCGTTGCTCGCTCACGTCTTGCCGGAACCGACCTCCATGATCATTGTCGTTGCCCGCTGCTGCTCGCCCCCGTCTCAGTGGCCTCACCTCCACGACTGCTGCGCGCCTGCGCCGTCGCCCCGTGTTGGTTGCCTACGTCTCACGGCCTGGCCTCTACGGCCACTGTTGTCACCCGCCGCTCACACATGACTCGCCGGCTCCGCCTCCGCGGCCGCCGCCTTTGTGCGTTGTTCCCGCCGCACGATGTCAAGCGCAAGCACCACGCCAGCCCCGACGAGGACTTCTCCAGGCAGCAGAAGCAGCCCCGGTTCTACCCTGCGACAGGTTTGGTGATCGCCCTTGCCTGTCACTTTCTTTGTGGGAAGCATTGTGGGAAGCTGAGTTGACAACATAGTGATATAATTTCCGATTTAGTTTTTCATTGCCCATTGATCAGCTGATAGCAGTCGGCGGACAGTGAGGTGGTGAAGTTGTCCTAGCGGCAGTCTGATGACATTGCCTTCGGAGGCCGCTCGAGCGCAGTCCGTGCGCTCCGACAAGAAAGCCCTGTCGTGCGGCGAGCTCGATCCTCCGGCCGGTGTTGGGGCAGATGACTCGCCGGAGATGGGGATTGGGGACGATGTCGTCCGAACCCGCAGGTGAGGAGATCGGTGGCCGGAGATCCAATCCCGTGGTTCCTACCATGCTGGTGAGAGGGCCACGACGAGGACGTAGCAGTGACGGGTGGAGCGAGAGGAAGGAGGGCGGCGGCTCTACAGTTCGGTTCTTTTCTCCAGGGTTAGTTCATGATCGAAAGACCATAATACCCTCGACTGGTTCGACAACAATTATGATGAATAATTGAACGGCTATAAGAATTTAGAGGCGGGAGAGACTATATCAACGGCTGAATTTTTTTAGTAGGGAAGCTACCTAAAACTACCTAGGTAGTTTTCACAAGCACCGTAAAACAGCTCTTTTCATTTTTGTCATTTTCACCATGGAATCTCGAAAACCAAATCGTAGCATTTGACAACCACTCAAGAGCACATTGGATGCTTCAGTCTCTCCTCTGTTTCCATTCCATCTTTTTTTCTAAGACAACGAAAGTTTTGAAAAGGAAAGAAGGTTCGGACAATTGCCTCCAAATAAAACCAAGGTACTCGCTGCTCTAGAACAAGGCGCCAGCTTTCGCTCAACATGTTTTCCTTCTTATCAACAACGTGTATCTGAAAATGAGGCGACACTGAAAATTCAACGGCTGATTGATCTGCCCTGTATTTATGCACGATATCTGCAGAAGAGAAAAAGAAGCAACGCGTGACGTGTTGCTTGGTTATCAGCTTATACTAGAAAGTTTCCAATACACTAGATATGAGACAGCTGTTATGGCCCCTTCAGAATGAAGAATCATGGAACGTTCTTGCGCTACATGTGTTAATTTCATCCACGTCAAATATACTCGTACTAGAAGTGATGTATTTCTGCTAACAGAAAATAATTTAATGAGCTGAAAATGGTTGAGAGTTCCTTGTCGCATGATTTTGGTTGAGACGATGCTCCTGCAAATTGTATTGTAGCATGATCGCAATGCAACAAGCACAGGCTTATCTTGCTCACCTCATAAAATATCTTAAATGGTATTGGCTTAAATTAGGTAGCAGGTTATAGTATCCCGGTTAGCATTGCTACTTTTATTGATTCAATTGTTTTTTCCTTACTTTAGTAAATAAAATTGAGATGACAAATTTACTCATCAGTTAGATATAGATTGGATCTTGCAGATTTTTGTTCTCATATTCTCTCTCACACACACACAACTCAAGATATACGGTTACAGAATCATCAACTTCCTCACTCGCTATTCAGTATGTCACTTTGTTCCCCATAGATTCCCGCAATTATTTCATAGTTGAAAAAAAAGGTCGAAGAAGGGCGCATTCGACAAAAGATAGGCCATTTAGGTGATGTCCATTTCACCAATTGACGTAAAAAAGCACCGTGAAGTTTGTAGCTTCTATCTACGTAAAATGATAAACATGAAGGCAGATGGGACACATATATATGTGTACACATAACTGCTAAAACTATTACTCCCTCCATCCAACAAAAGGATGTCTAAAAGTACCATATTTCTATTTGAATACTATGTAGAAATAGATTTTCATTTCTATGGTGGGATTTATCATGCACTCACTTTATTTTGCATGTCATCTCATGATTTCACATGCCTACCATATGAGTACTCATGTTACTTGGACATCCTCAATGGGCATTGTGGTTCATTGGATTCACAAAAATAAATTTCTAGGATTCTAATGTATATGAAGTTTTTTGATAGAGTTGTTTTGTTTAGAAGAATGAATCCACCACAACTCCCAATGTTTGCTTTCCTACAATACTATTCATAAAATTTCTTTCAAGATGTTAGACCTCTTTGAAAAAATTCTATGCGTGTATGACTACTATGAAGTACTCAGGAGCCATATAAAATTCCAGCTTTTACTATGGTTGAAACAAACAATTTCCGTTACTCATTCTTGTATTTTCAATCATTGTAGGATTCCATGTGTCATGGTATTCTATGAATATGTTTTTCTATGAGTAACCCTTACTCCTCTCGTTAGTAGGTACAATTCGATTCATATCTACAAAACATGTATGGAGTTTCTCTTTTGATTTTTTTCTGTTTTAGTTAAAAGGATCTTCATTACAAATGTAAGGCTTGTTTTCTTTCCTCCTACCACGGGTTTGACAAGAACTAATACTTTGATATGTGATTATGTGATAAAATTATAAGCGTGAGTAATTTAATTATGAATAGAAATACCTTGACATTAATTTTATGTCATATAATGTTCTCATTAGTACACTAATCGTTGGTTAAAGTAAACAAATCCGCCTTATATTTTTGAACATGCGTAGCAATTTTTGTTTTGTTTTACAAAGACGTAGTATAACGTCTCGAGACTTTTGATAAACATTCGAACACAATACGAATGTGTACGCCTGATTCTACTCTTAACTCCAAGAGCTTTACTCTGTGATATTTTGTACCATATTTATATGAAATTCTCTAAATAATCCATTTAAGCAGGTTGGTTCAAATTTTTGCCCCTATTAAAGTTCCACATCGCCGTGGTTCCCAATTATAGTTCGCAAATCATTTCTTTTAAACACATTCGACGACGACGAGTGACTCGGTTAAGCCACAAATGTTTATATCCCTCATTTTGTCACCTTGTTTAAAATACAATGATATGGACCTAACATGACAAGGAATAGCTTTAAAGGGATCAAAATTGGGGAAAAACTTGTTTAAACATTAAAGGCGTCACAAATAATATCTGGGAATTTAGTGGCTATAAAAACAACGATGCGGTGCACGGACATATACATGCACACAACCACACACACACGAGGTCAAGCTTGGACGTGTAATCCAAAAATTGATATAACATGATTCGATTTGATCCTTCAAACAGCAGGATTCGATTTGAAGTCATAGCGGTGCTGCTAGCACCGAGCAGTAGCCGCAGCTTGCAGCAAGCAACAAGCACGGATTCCCGTCGAATGAACGATCCTCTGTTTCGCTCGCCGTTCCCTGTAACGGCAGCAATGGTGGATCCGTCGACCGTTGCTGCTACCAGGCGAGTTCGTCAGTGACATAAGTGGAGGCGCAGCACGAGCTAGCGTGGACACGCACTACAGTAGTACCTACTAGTTATCACACGACTCACAGGTCACAAGCAAAGTCGCGTGCGTCGGCGCGGCGCTTGCGAGTTGCTCTGCGCCATCACCGCGATCACCCGTACGTACTGGCTGGATCTCTCGCCTGTACAGGACGTCGAGCGCTAAATCTGGACCGACTGGTAATTTACTGGCCTGATCCGTTATTATTACTAGGCTCAACCTCAACGCCCGGCTTTACGTTAATGCATACGGCCTGTACCACATCAATCAGCTGTGCCACCGTTCTCTGACAAGATAACGAGGACGCAGTAGCTTTCCTTTATCCAAAGGAAAATACACTAGGTAAGTTGTAAACAGTCGGGAAAAGGCAGTGTGTACGTAGCAGGGCCACAACATGGTTTTGGTTACCCGTCGGGAAATCCAGTTACCGAGGGATATCCAAAACAAACCGGGAAGTGAAAAATCCTGATTTTTTCAGAATTTATCAAAATGATAATTAGAAAATTCATCCGGTAACCTCCATCCCGTCAGATTTTTTTCCCACCGGTAACCAAACCTTGGGGCACAACGAGAAGAGTCCCCCCAAAGCATTTTCATTCAGACAGGAAGACAACGGTGCCGTCGCCGACAGGTGGGACCCACCTTTGATCTCCCCTTGGCAGTTCTTAGCATGTCGAATCCTCAACTGCTCGCGGCGCGCGTGCCTGTGCCTCTGCCGTTGCCGTCGCCTCCTGCGCCGGCCGTCTATCCCGCCGCCCCATATGACGCCGGTGCCCGCGTTTCCTTGTAGTGCTAGTGGAGCAGTAACTTTTCCTTGACGCGGCGTGCGATGCAAGCCTCGGATTCTCATCAGCGCCCGTCCGTAATATTCGTAGTACTAACAACCAACCAGGCAGTAATCACGCCGTTGCTGCCTGCCTCCCACGCCCAAACTGCCAAATCATTAATCAGCCAACACCGTGCGGTGCGGTGTGGCAGAGATGTCACGTTTTGCGCGGGATCTTATTCAGCAATGCAAATGGACGTCACACGAGTGGGGAGTGGTTGCCATTACCAACGACTCTATCTGCTCTGAAATCGCCATTTCCTTCGCCTAGGAAGATAGTGAGACGAACATCACAAGCAAACCATCTTTGGAAACTCACCTCCTACAGCGTATAGCAAGGCCAGCGGGAACCAATTAACGTCGGGGGAAAGAAAGAACGTTTAGTTAACCATACATTCACCCTTTTGCACTGGACCGGCTGCGCACTACTATGTACAGTATTAACAATGAACTTATCAATTGAATTCCTTCTCCTAAATAACAAAGCGGGGAGCAAAGTAATTCCCCGGCAGTAACCCAAAAGAAACGTTGAAAAATATGAACAAAAAAAATCTAGGGAGGTTGGGTCCAATTTTTGGGGTCTATTTTCGACTCACAAGATGGATGAATGGATGGACGACCCAGATGGATGGCTCCTCCAGGCCAACTCTCAATCAGCACAGGATGGCCTCCACGCTGCCGGTCCTCACGCAATGGCACACCGGGCACGCCAGGGCGGCGTCCGTGTCGCCGGCGGCGAAGCACCCGCCGCACAGGCTCAGGTGTCTGCAGGGGAGGAGCGCCACCGTGGCCGGCCCGCGCTGGCACGCGTGGCACGCGCGGTTGCGCCGAGGGTCCACGTACGCCGACGACGACGACTCCGCCGGGCCGGCGGCGTCGCCGCTGCCGTCCACAAGCTCCTCGCAGGACGCCCCGCGCGCGATGGTGGCCTGCTGGAGCTGGGCGTGGAGCGCCACCGCGGTGGCCTGCTCCGAGAGGGCCTTCGCCTGCCACGCCGCCGCCTCCGCGCGGAGCCGCGCCAGCCGCTCCTCCAGCTCGGCGCCGCGCCGCGCCTCGCGCTCCGCCTCCGACGCCTTCTCCCGGAGCCTTCGCGACGCCGACTTGTCGGCCGCGGCCAGGAGGGCTCGGTTGTGGTGCCGGACGCGATCGGCTATGGCGCGCCGGAGCTGCTCACCCTGCAGACCAACAACATCCATCCGTCAGGCCACGAAACTAGCGCCCGGACACAGCTATCGTAGTAAGTATTATGCAATGATAATTTACCTGGTCGCGGATGAATCTGTCGAGCTCCTCGCCCTGCTGCTTCATCTGCGCCGCGAACTCGTCGGATAACGATGTAGCGAACGGCGCTGGTGTCGTGGCAGCGTAGCACAGGGAATTCATCTGTCTCTGCTGCTGCTCGTCCAATGCCAGCCGGAGGCCCGTGGAGACGCGCGTCGTCATGAGGGAAGGGGAAGGGGACGGGGACGGGGACGACGCGACCCTGCTGCCGTGAAGCTGCGCTGCCGGCCTGCTGTAAAACGGCGCCGACTGCTGCTGCTGCGCCTGCGCGAACAGGTTGGTGTACTCCTCTTGGACCGGCAGCGCCGGCGGCGGCGCCATGGCCATGGTCATGGCCTCCCTTGATCGCTTTCTCCGGTTGCCGCTGGCTGCAGCAAGAAACCAATTAAACCCACGTCCACAATCCAAGGACGGCATGAGTGCATGACAGAGGCTTCCTCCTAATTCGACAACAGGGCAGCAGGCTGCCAATCAATCAGGCAGACGGACGCACCTCCTCCGGTGGCAAAAAAGATGTCCGGCGAGACCCCGGCGGCGAGGTGTTGCTGCTTGGGCATGTCCATCTCCTTCCTCCTGATCTCCGGCTCACCTCTGTAATTAAACCAGACGAGACGAGGCCATGAGATTGAGATGGATCGATCACGAAAAACAGAACAAGACGACCTCAACTGCAGCAGTGGTGGGAGAGGAGATGGGAAGTAGGGGACGTGAGGAGGCGCACCTATCGTGGAAGAGGAGATTGGACGGGTAGTGAGCCTGTACAGCCATTGTTATGTTAAGGCGGGCTGAGGGGAGGAGAAGAAACGGACGAGGGGTGGTGGGTTCTTCCTTCCTTGGCGAAGCGGAAGCGGGAGGTGACGGGGAAGGAAGAAAACTTCCAGTCGTGGTTTTAATAGGGAGCCGAAGCCGATGGAGTCCATTCCGCGCCACCCACTTCGCACGCTCTTCTTTAAAACCTCTCGTCTCCATCCATCACATGAAACGGGCGCGCGGCTCAATCTTGAAAACGGAAAACATGGCCAGCCTGAAATTACTCCCTCCCCTCTCCGGGTAGTAAAAGATTAGATTAGATACCCTACCCGTACGGGTGGTTAAAATTGGAGATTACTAACTAACCGCGTCCGTTCCCGATTTCCTGACGTCGATGCAGGAGATTAAAATGGAGGGAGGTGGTGCTGGTTTTGGTTTGGGGCCGCCCGAGTTTTGCTAAACAACAATTATGGCGTAGGCGTTTCATAAGTCAGGAAGGTTGTTTGGAGGAAAGCAAGGAGAGAAGAAAATCATGTTTTCAACTACTCCCTCCGTACTAAAATAAGTGTCTCAAGTCTCTTAAAAAGTACATGTATCTAGATTTGAGACACTTATTTTGGGACAGAGGGAGCTGTAACTTTTGGACACGACTACACAGTGGTCAACCACATTTTTAGCTTAAAAATTGATCAGTTTAGCACATTTCATTTTTAGACATCCAAATTTTAAAAAGTTCCCAATTTCGGCATACAGGCAATTTTGAACCCCCACATGATCACCTGACTATGATGTTAACATGAGGTTGCATAAAAAAAGCATAACTTATATTCTGATCTAAAATTTATATGTTGCCATCATTGTATATGTATGATCACTGGGTGGTGCAAGAAGTGAGCACGCCGACAGACAATATAATGGTCAGACACAAGTTAGATTTTGCATTAACTTTGTTATATGTTTGATCATTTGTTACTTAGCATTCAATCTTTTGATTTTCGGATTACACGTTCATGCTTCACATCATGTGCATATGTATGCGCCACATCCAGAAGAATGAGCCTGTGATCTATAGGACGTCTCAGACCAACTAGAACAATTAGATCAACAATAAGTGGGGCAAAAACTTCAACAAACTAGCTTAAATGGGATATTATAGGGGAATGCCTTGTAATTGTGGTAAATATATAGCAAAAGTAAATCTCTTAGAATTAATCAATCTCTCCTTTACGGAGGCGCGTACAGTTTCATTTTGGGTTCAAAATTTTATCGTAAATTCTGAAATTTTATTATCTCTATACTCTAACATTTATTTAGGAACGTTATTGGTGCCAATGTGTCTTCAAATGAAAAAAAAAACTCATGTTTAGTCCATATGAATTGATTATACCTACTAGCGAGAACACCAAGGATGTTTCGACAACATCAACACCAGATGGATGACACGAAATAAATTGAGTGCATGATAAATCACACGATAAAGAAAAACACTATACATACTACTCGAAGAGGAAAACATTAAACATAATAAACGGTATAGTTATTTTTTTAATCACCAAGTTTCTTTGAAACCGTATATGATTTTATGTCACATAAATGTTTTCTTGATTTTGCGTGCTATTTGTATCTTTTATATTGCTACCATCATTCTAATGTTATGGAACTATGAAATGAGAGTGGGGAAGTGAGAGACTAAGCGATAACTAGAGTTATGTGAGAGAAATAATAGTGGGAGTGGGTAAAGCATGCAAGATCCACATGCTTTTTTTTGTGAAAAGATAAACATGCTTTAGATACTGTTGTGTTTGGATTTTGGAAGCAATGGTCGCAATAGAGCTCTGTGAGGGGTACACGCGAATGGAGAAATGCTATAATTATGGATGGCATATATGCGTAGAAGTAACGGTTAGTATTGAGAATATGAGAAAAGATCTCGACAATCCAATTTATATGTAACTGACTGAATGATTCCTCTCACTTTTTTTGGCTGAAGTACGGGAACAAAAACAATTGGATTAAGAAAAGGTCTAACCGGGATATTACAACCTGCTACCTAGTTTCAGCAAATACTATACTAGCATTTATGACGTGACGTGAGCAAAATAAGCGTGTAATTGTAGCATTGTCATCATGCTACAATATAATCTGTACGAGCATCTCAACCAATATCATGCGACAAGGAAGCCCCAACCATTTTTGGCTCCTTAAATTATTCGCTGCTAGCAGAAATAGAATAATAGCCTAGTATATTTGACATCGATAATTTGCTTTTTCTTTTACGAGTACATGGATGAAATTTGCCGTAAGAACCTTCCAAGATTCTTCATTTTGAGGACGCCATGACAGCTGACACATATATCTAGGATATTGGAAAGTTTCTAGCATAAACCAAGAACCAAGCAACACGTCGCGGGTTGCTTCTGCTTCTCTTCCGCTGATATCGTGCATAAATACAGGACAGAGCAATCAGCCGTTGAATCTTCAGTATCGCCTCATTTTCAGATACACGTTGTTGATAAGAAGGAAAACATGTCGAGAGGAAGCTGGTGCCTTGTTCTAGAGCAGCGATTAGCTTGGTTTTATATGGAGGCAATTCTTCTGAACTTTCTTTCCGTTTGAGCACTTCCATTGTCTTGAAAAAAAATGATGGAACAGAAACAGAGGAGAGACTGAGGCATCCAACCTGCTGTTGAGTGGTTGTCAAATGGTGAAAATGACAAAAAGAAAAAATGCTGGAGAATTTACGTTGGTTGAACGAACACATTTGAGAACCACTCAAGAGTAGGTTGAATTGACGCCCATACACTGACAATGACAAATTTTAGCCTGGATGTGTTTTCATGCTTTGTCACCACCAATAATTTCTCCAGGTTATGATTCATCAGTCTATAATGGATTAGTACTCCAGATAAGATATTACTCTGTACCAGAGTCGAAAGCTTCTTCTAATCTATGGTGGCCAGTGGGACGTCGTGCTTGAATAGGAGATTACTAACAGGCACGCATGTGTAGACATAATTGTTGCTTTCCCATTTCCATTTTCTTGGCCGCAGCAGCGATACAGACATGCACACCTTAACTGCCGATTAGCACTAGCAGGCACTGGCGTGCGTAGGGCCGAAAGCTAGATGTAGGCATGTTTTATTGACCACTAGAAAAGGTATAAGTTGATTGAGATTTGGTAAACATCACAAGAATAAACCCTCTCGATCGTCTGCTTATTCGACTCCAGAAGCATGGCGATTGAAGCAAGGGAAAAGAAAAGAAATCCAGCATCGATCTAGAATATTTCTAGCTATAGATCGAAAGATGCAAAAGAGAGCTGGCTGGCTAGAAAGAATCAAATGCCTGCCATCTTTGTTCCCGAGGTGCCTGTCACTTGTTGCATCTAGCTACCTTCCTTGCGGGACAACATTGGTGCCAATTTTTCGCCTTCAATCTCGCAAGCTTTGATTTGTTTGTTTTCTTCTCCTCCGCAATGTACCTGCACGTGATCGTGATTGGGTCTCGGAAGTTTACTTGTGCAGGGATACACCTGTAGGTGGATGCATAAAGTAATCATGCAGCCATGACAAGAAGGCTAACTAATCCCCGGTGGCTTTAAGTTAAATCAGCCTTTAATTACCGCTTTACCATCTCGATCTAGACGATAGTACCATCTCCATCTGGCAAGCACAAGACGATCGGGACCAAAACATGTCTGCAATCTAGTGTAGTTGTCTGCAACGCTAACCCATGGCAAAAGAATGCAGTTTCAGTTGGGAACACATGCATGGTTTAGTCAATAATCCTGCAAGCTGTGTCCGAATCGTCAATCACACCAAACCAATGCACTAGCTACTTCCGTCCTAAGAGGACAAAACTGCATCGCTGCGAACGTGTAAGCTGTGCCGTTCGATAGTTATGCGTGTTAATTTGTTCCACTCCGCGTTGTTAATTAGGCCGGTCAGTCAAATCCGGCATGGCTGAAATGCGATCGAGATCGAGTGGACTGTGGAGGGCGGAGGCAGTTTCGCAGTGACGACGCGACGACCGGCCATACTCTCCATGGATGGAGGGTTCAAAGCTCGAAGTCTCCAAGCCCCAACGTACACAATGACATTAAGTGTGGGGTAAGGAAAGGCGAAGGTGGGAATGTATGCCAATACCAATGCATTCCATGGCCATGCCTGCACCAGCTCCTCCATCGATATCCTTTGATGTCTTCACAAGTACTGTAGGCGGAGGAGCTGGTCATGGACGCAAGCAACTGGGCATGGCATGTGATGCTCTTCATTCCTTTCAGTTTCTAAGTAACTGGGCCCGTCCTTGGACGTCTAATTCTACTTTGCCTAGCTCGCAATTCTTCTTCCCAGACGTTGGGGTGGTTGCATTGCTAGTGGTTTTGTTGCTGTCATGGCAGGCCATCCTTCCACGTACGGCGTCTTCGTTCAGACAGGATCAGATGCATCCGCCCGTGTTTGGTTTGATCCATCAATCGATTGTTTAGCTTTTCTAATTGTCGATAAAAGATCAATCGTTTAGTAGCGAGTAAGCGGTGTTTGTTTGCCTTGCTCAACAATTGCTTTCTTTATGTACACAGAAGAAGTTATCATCCATTGATCGGGATAGAGACGGTAGCTAGCCGAACTGCAATGATCTCGTCTTTAATTTTCTAGAAAAACAGCTAGTGGTACTCTACGTCTCAACACGGATGGATGATATAATTATCGATTTTTAAAATGCTATCTCGTCTTCTTCATCTTGTCCTTTCTGTAAACGGATAACTGGAACGATCTCTTCAACACGGATGGGTTTACACGCATCGAACTCCGGCCGAATTGCATCAAATTTTACGTACATACGCAGTGTGTTAGTGGCACATGCTCGATGGCGTTTGTTGAATGGAACCAAACCCACCAACCAATACGGTCGATCCGAAATTATAGCGTGAGCAGAGCATTCCATTCGGGTAGCCAGCTCCGGCAGGACGAGCCGGGTCAGCATGCCGCCCATCGCGACGGCCAGGTTGGCTGGCACGCCGTCAAGCAGGTCAACGAACTGCAAGTTAATCTCGGTGACCCGCCGTCGGCATTGCACGCCATGCCGGTCCAGCGGCACGGCGACGCGTCCCCGGCCTTCCAGTCCGCCAACGCGCCGACGCCGTTCTGCAGCTTAGCCTTCCACGCGAGCAGAACTGCGCCCTGCTCGTCCACGGCCGGGACGACTCTGCCCACCAAACAGAGCAGCGCAAGCGCGCAGCACCTGACGAGCGCCGCCATGGACGACAGTGGCGCCAACCTCTATTTGCTTCTTCTACTCATAGCTAGCATCACGGAGACGCATTGCGTGCGCGTAAACAGTTACAGCAAAGAACTTGCTCTCCCTAGCTGTGAAGCTATCTACTTAATTCTATAGAGCTGTGTGCTAATGGTCTCCCAAATTTATAGAGTGGCTGGAGGTGCACGTGAGTAGGTTGAAGAGGAGCAGTGGTGTGCAGAGCGTGCGCCAGCGCTCCGCGCTCTCCACGGCCCAGCCACCGAGCTCTGCCCTCCTGCTTTTTTAAAAAGTAAGAAAAGATGGACGGAGGTTGAAGGTGAATATGACATGTGGGACCATTTGTCAGTGAGATAGTCGATATTGTCGGGATTTTCTGCTTCCCGGTGTGTCAAACAGGTACAGATTTATTTTAGACCGGGATCGTTAAGTTCAGGTACAAACGATAGAGTTTTGGAGTTGAGACTTTATTGTATCGAACCACTACAAGTTCATGGTTTAAAAAATTTACTCTTGAAAATGCAGATAAATGGAAGGATAATATAACACCGACGTCGAGCTTGAAGGTGAAATTTCACAAAAATAACCTTTTGTACAAAGTTCAGCAAAAAATAACCTCTTTTTAAAACTATTTTGAAATCTAACCCTTTTTGGTAGCGCCCAACGATGCGGCGCTACCCTCTGTGTGGTAGCGCCACAACCTCCGTCGCTACCCTGTAGAACCCTCATTGCATGCCACCACGAGCACGTCGAAAACGGCTAAGTCAAAGAGGGTGGCGCAATGGGGCTTGGAGCTACCCTCTTAAGGGTTAGATTTTAAAATAGTTTTAAAAATGAGTTATTTTTTGCTAAACTTTGCTCAAAGGGTTATTTTTTTAAAATTTTACAGCTTGAAGCAGGATGCTAGTCCTGCTATCTGAATTTGTAACCAACTTTAAAATCACTTCTACCTACTGGCAGGCTCATGACCGGCATCACTGCTAAGGCACTTCCAGAAGAAATGTAGAACCCGAGATAATTTTCTTAAAATTTGACTGTCGATGTTGCAATATTGCAGCTGATAGTTTAAGACGCGTCCATCTCGTCGTCCCCTCCAGGCGACGGAGAGGGCGCCCTTGATCTCCGCCCCGCCACCCCCTCCTCTCCTCCTCCCAGCCTCGTCGCTCCTGGAGGCCGCCACCGGACAAAGGTTGTGCGACGCCGGTGATGGAGGCGGCGGGGATTTGGCATCGGGGCTCCGCGGCGGCACGGAGGTCACCGCAACGCTTGATCCTGCCGTCGTTGTGGTCGTCGGCCTGTGAGCTTCCCCCTGCTCCTTCTCCCCGGATCCGGCTCCCTGTCGTGGTGGCGGGCGTCTCTTGCTGGTGGGAGATGGTTAGGGTTTGCTGGCGGCGGTGTGGTCGCGGCGGCGGATGGTGGGCTGGTTCGTGGCGGCGCTGATCCTCCATATCGGCAGCGCGGCGTGCGATGGTGGTGCGTCGCAATCACCTCAGTGGTGGCGCTCGGTGGCGGCTGCCCTCGTCGGCAGATCCGGCGTCATCCGGCGCGACCAGATGGAGGCGCGCGCGGAAGGTGCTCGCCTAGCCTGACGCTTCGTCCTCGACATGGACTCTTCTTTGGGTGGATCGACGACGAGTGGGGTGGGTTGGCCGGTGAGAACCAGGCTCCATTGTTGGAGCCGACGATGGTGGCGTCCCCGGGCGTCATCATCTTGTTGAAGTCATCGTTGCTCCGCCCTCAACCGTTTCGTTCTGGGGAAACCCCAGATCTGGTTTTCCAGATCGGACGATGGCGTCACCTACGGTGTCGTGCACCCTCTTGAGGGCATCATTTTGGAACACGAAATACCTGGAGGGGGTCAGCTGGCGGAGCGATTGTCATCTACCACGTTGAAGTCGGCGTGTCTCGGCGGCGTGGCGCTGCGGGGTCTCGATTTCGGGTCGATGGACTCACGCTTGGAGGCGCTCTCTGGCATCGTGGCGATGCCGACGACATACCAGTTTTGTGAGATCATAGTGTTGATACTTTCTGAAGATGGGTTTATGGAAGACGGCGGCAGCGACTAAAGTGTACATGTCGGTGTGTGTTGAGTGTTTAGCTGAACTGTTACTCCAGTTTTAGATGATGTGCGTAGGTGTTAGTCACCCGCATCATAGTGGTCGCGACTCTTGTTGTCGAGAGGTTGATTTCAGTTTGTTTTCAACTTTATAATTTGTAAATCTGGTTGAAATTGATAAGTGCGTATGGCTATGTGCATCACTCGATGCAGAGGTCGGTGAATCGCACCCTCCTTTTCTAAAACAAAAAATTTAACCGACATGGATGCAAGCACCTCCAGTATAATATTTGTTTGCTTTGACACTTGAATATAATGCTGCCCGAATACGGATCATACTCCAGCATGACAATCCATGCACGCATACGAGTTGCGGGCAGAACTCGCAATGGGGACTATTGTTACAACTTCTTCGAGTTGACATGAACGGCGGTATGTACGTTCTTAACCATTATAATTTATAAATGATGCGGGGCACCTCACTTGATAGAGCTGTTTTGGAATATGTCGAAAAGTTATGTAGCTTGGAATGCGATTTGTTTGTCCGATTCAAAGAACCACAGTGGGCATCTTTTTTTTTGAAAGTAACCACAGTGCACATCTGGTGGGGTGGATATGGTATTTCTAATCTGTGTACAAGATGAGAGCGCGTACAATACAGAGCAATCATGCATATGCATGTGTGATATATTTGCAGGGAGAATCTTTCTGGTCCAGAGCAGAATAGTCGTGCTATAATCTCACTGTTGCCGTATTAGAGCATACCATAAATTCTACTTTTTTAAAAAAAATAAGAGGGTGTGGATCACCGGTCTCTACATTAACATGATGCATATAACCACTACAAATTCTACTCCAACATATCACACGTCTTTCAGTCTACTATCGTTCAATCTAAGAGGAATTAGCTAGGCTAGCATCGAGAACATAGAACGATATATATCTAGAAAATACATCAACTACAAATATGAACAAGATTGCATCTGCATAAATCATCTTATAAGTAAATTATTCATCGTATGGATTTCATAAATAATGGTGAAATTATATAGGACAGCTCATATGATCAAAGGAAATGATAGTGGCATAGATAGTACTTACCGGCCCGTGCCCTAGATCCTAGTAAATAAATGTACTCTCAAATAGCTCAGATACATGGCTGCCAAAGTAACAAAAACTATTGTTTGGAAAATGTTAAGCAAAGCCAAACATCAATGTTGAGTTACAAAAAATATAATTAAATATAATCGTATTCTCCTGCATTCATCGCAACTTATCATCGGTTACAGTAACTAATGAAAAATAGTACTAAGAGGTCTGATAAGTAGCTACTCCGAGACAAAGACTTTACGAAGGAACATACACACATATGTCTGAAGGAGATATGCCCTAGAGGCAAATAAATAAGTAGTATTTATTGCATTATCTCATAAGTTTATAATAGGTTTGTGTATTATGCTATAACTGTATTAATCGGAATTATTAATACACGTGTGATACATAGACAACCAGGTCCCTAACAAGCCTCTATATGAGCTAGTCCATTGGGCAACAGTTGATCGAGATTCCCGATTAAGGACAATGACGTAATGGGGTCATCTTGTTAGTTGAATAAGGTGGTGGACATACGCAAAGTATTGCAATAAGATCGTATTACGATGTTTGTCATTTGCAATAGATAAGAGTGTGATAGCTTATTACTTAGACCGTGAGACCGTACTTATTGATGCTTCGTAGGAGTGCTTTGAGAGCATCAAACGTTGTGTCTTATATAGCATGACAATAACGGTGTCCATCTTGGGTATTCCGAAAGAGCATCAAGACGTAAGGATCAAGAGCGGGATTTGTTCATTCTAGTAATGGAAAGATACTCTGGTCCCACTCGGTGATATTGCATCTATATAGCTGCGCAACTTATGACTAGGTCATGGAGATGTGATATCGCAGACGAGTTAATAACCTTCGTCGGTAACGAGATACAGCAAAGGCATCGGTGTGTCTACGATCATGTCTCGGACAAGGTAGTATCGCAGAGACAAAGCGAATGAATATCATACTTATGGTTCAACGACGATATTCGTGGAATGCATAGGGGTCGTCATATATTTCCAGGTATCCCTGACGATAATTGGTGAGCGGAGTGTCTCGTCCATGTCTGGAGTGTTCCCGAACCGTAGCGTAACAAACTTAAGGTCTTAGCGACGCTAGGAGATAGGTTCTGGAATTTTATAGGAATTTGTTGGAGAGAAAGAAATGATCCGGAAAGAGTTCCGTTGGTCCGGAAGGAGTTCCGGGAAGGTATGGAATGGTTCCGGGAATGTACGAAAGTTGTTCGGGTGGTTCCGAAATAGTTTCGGAGTCATGGGATATTGAATTATATATAAATATATTAATTATAAATTAATGGGATTTTTATAATAATTTAATATTAATTAAATAAAGGAAAAAGGAGGCTCCCACCTACATGGGCCCTAAGAGGGCCCAAGTGGGGGGAGCCGCACCCCACAAGGGGGGTGGGCCCCATGGGGGTTCGGCCGGCCCATGGTGGGGGCGCACCAACCCCCCTCATCCTTTAGTCCCACATGGGGGAGCCAAGGGGTTTGCACACCCCCTTCCCCCTTTATATACCAAGGCATATTAATTGATTTAATTCATAGGAAAATCCAATTAATTCCCGATTTCTCTCTCGATCTCGTGGTTCCCAAGTTGGAGCCGCGCCGAGCTGAGGAAGGGGGTCTCTCTCCACCTAAGCCATACCGCAGAGCGCCGTTGCTCTGCGGGATTCCAGATAAGATCTACTCCTGCGATTTCAGCTGGATCTGAATGACCGGGAGTTGTCGCTAAGCTCCGTATGTTTGCGAGTGCTCGGAGGCTACTCTTTTGAGGAGCTTGGGCGACTTCGTCTCGCCCCCTGCAGCCGCCGCGCCCCCCCCCCCCCTCTGCTGCCGGCGCACCAGCCCTGGTGCTGGCGCTCTGCCTTCTTCCGCCCGACGCCCGTCGACGCAGATCATCATCGACACCCCGGCGTCATCGACTCCGACATCGCGGCAAGTTCTCCGCGACCTCGAGGTTGGCTACGTACGACTTCATCGTCAACGCTTGTGCGGGAGCGTAATCCCCGCTATCGGTCTACATGGAGGTAATGTAACCCGTTCCGCCACCGTTATCGCATGTACTAGATAGATAGATCCTGCCTAGTTAGGGTTTCGATCGCTAGAAAAGTTGTTGTGATCGACATGTTATGTCCACCTTTGAAGCTGTGCTGCCGGCCGTGATGATCGGGGGTGGTGTGGTGGATGAGTGTCGTGTAATCGCCATTATTATTTTTAGGGATAATAATCTTGGTGTGGTGTGTTTTTGATAATGAGATTATAAAACTAAAACTCACCTATATATTATAAACTTATCTTACCTCTTTTGCGATCACATCTGGAGACTACGGAACTACACTTCGGTTACTTCTTCAAGAGCTCGGATTCTACCTTGGAAGCCGACGGGTCCAACTTCATCAGCTTGTGCATTGGTTTTAGAAACATTCTCCAAACACAACAAACATCCTATATGTGCTAGAACATTAGTTAGGAGTTAGACAAGATGATTCTGATAGCAAGGAGCAAGATGATGAGTTCCGTAAGCATCATGACATGTTCATGGAAGTGACGATCGTCATGAGCGTATGCCTAACACCTGAGTTGAAAGTTGTTTCAACACATGGAGCCATATGTCGTGATTGATGCGATCAGAGGTCACTTCAAAGATGAATTGAGTCTTGAGCAGTTCAGACAGCTTAGAAAGTTCCGGACCATTCACATGGGGAGCATACCTGTCTGGAGACTCAGTTGAAGAAGTTGTGTGATATCTACTTCAGTCTTACGAATATCTACGATTTCTAGATAGCAAACTCCAGTGCAATAGAGATTGTGCTTTACCTCCTAGCTGTGAATAGCATGTGCGTGAATATGCTATAGAGACACGGTGAGCTTCTTCACATTTGTGAACAAGTTCAATTCTCTAAAAGTTGAGTCATCGAAGAAGAGTTCTTCGACGCTATGGGTATATTTGATATACGAAGATATAAATGTATTCTTCTCATACTTGATGAAAAGTGTTTGATAATTGTTTTGTTTGTGAAACAGTCCCTGATTATCACAAGTATGTGGCGAAGGGTGACGTGAGAGTGCACAAGTGATGGCAAGTTAATGGCCAGTAGTGCTCACGCCCTCGAGATATCATATTAGTTATCATCAATAGTTTTTTTATAAGACATTTTGTAATAGTGAGAATGTGATCTAGTTTGGTGTCTTGAATGTTACAAGACATAATTATTCATATAGAACACATCAGTTGTTTTATGTTATGGAACAAAGCAGTTGTTTCATGTTATGAGTAATTTGCATCACATCTCAATTACATTATGCGTATGATATACATTTACAATAGCAGGAATGATAAAATTATGTGTCCAAAGAACAAACACCATCGAATTTAGTCATAAAGGCAATGAAAGAAGTAATGGATATTTTTGGTCCATTTAAGTATTTCGAGTGCCAAAATTGATTAAAGTTTGAAATGCAGTATTGAAGTTGCAATACTAGAGGAAATTGATTGAGAGTCATTTTTAATGATTAATCAATGGTGTTATTGCATGATCCGAATTCTTCCATGATTTTGGTAAATAGGAGTATTTGCCCGATAAATTATGGAGTGTGAAATTAATTTGATAATAGATCAAATGGGGTTTTTCAGAAAAAAGATTAGTGAATATTGTATTCACAAGATTCGATCAAAGGACAATATTTTTGAATTATGGTTTCAACACAAAAGACTTGTGAAAATTTGTTTCACAAAATTATAATGTCATATATAGTGATATGTGGGGAGTTATAATCATGCTCTATTTTAAATAAAGTGTGGTCTGTCAGAATCTGTCTTAGAATCTCCTAATATGTTCGAAACATTATAGTCGATGTCCACTTTAGAAAATAGATATTTTTCTCAACGAGAATTCGTAGGATCGACAGTAGTGTCGACATGTATATGATTATGCGATAATTCGGAATATACATGAGTGGTTCTTTGTAGATTGCTCGCATTGGATGAGAGTGTATTCCAAAACCAAATAGAAACAAAACTTGGTTTGTTGTCTATGTAATTCCGAGGAAAATATGATTTTTCGAATTATGGTTTATGGATTGGAATTAGAAGTTTGGAATAAAGTGTCAGACCTATGTTGGAAGGTGTTCCAAAGAGTATATGTCAGCTAATGAAAATTTGGTGATTAAGAGTGAGGGAGACTAGAAAATTGTTTTCTGCTTGCAATCCTCTTCATAAAGATCATAATATTTTCATGAAAGAAACTTCTAAATAAAGTGCTGTTATATTTAATATTGCTGTCGGGTCACAGCACTGTATTAAGTGTTGCAGATCTTGTTGACAGATCAAGGTGCACTTTATGAATACAAAGAAAGTTGAGAAAATATCGGAATACGAACAAAGGCTTTTTGAGTCTGGAAATCCAAAGTTACATTTTAAAGAATTAAGAGAGTAATTGTTGCTGCAATTCTTATTAGAGGAATAAGATTGTTTAATCGTCATATAAGGTGTTATATGATAAATGTGACTATAAGAAAGACGCGGTAGCATGTATTGTCAAGAAATGTGTCTTGGACAAGATCAAATTTGTTGACTATATTTATGTAGACATGCTTGAAGTTTGAGGGATTTGTATTAATGTAATACTAAAGTTTATATTAAATTCGAATTGATAGCAGATCAATGATTTTGGTTTGACCAAAATGTCGATTTAAGTGGGAGTCATAGTTGGTTCACTCAGGTGAAATATGTGAAGAACATATTTTTGAGTGGGAGCTCAGGAACTCAAATATGTGGATGACACGTTTTTGAGTCGGAGCTCGTGTTGTCAGATATGTGGAAACATAATTTGAGTGGGAGTCGAATTCATCTTGTGTAGCTGACACATTGTGAAACTGTATCAAAAGAATAGGATGAAGTTGTGAAACTATTTTAAAAGCTAGTGTCTATTTGTAAATAGAACGGGAATTTTAAATAGTTAGTCGAGTTGTTTTGGATTATATCTGAGGAGTCAGAATAGAATCAAAAGGATGGTCCTTTGGAATCCAATTGATCATTAAGAGTAATGATGCGTGAAAGTAATGGTTGTATGACATGTGGGTCTATTATGTAATATTAGACATCATACAGAAACCATATTATCTGCTCGATGAAGTATAACCGATGTTCTTGGAATAAAGAACAGTTATGAAAGTAAATTTGGAATTTACTGGAAGTAGAATTGCGTTAGTTAAGGGATTGACATTTGAATGTCTAGTTTTCTACATTGGTGTGAAAGTATGTAGATATCGCGAGTTTGTAATTGTTACAAGGGGCTCTGCATGGCTGAGTGTGTTTTTCAGGGCAGTTATATGGTTAGTATAATCAGAGTAAGCGCTGGGAAGCAGAAGTCTCACTTAGTTACGGTATTTGCATATATGTTGTTAGACAACATGGTGATATCAAGCAAGTTGATGCCAGTGAATCGCAAAAGCATGTACAATCATGGATTGTGCAGTAACACTTTTCCACGAGCAAGCATTATCAAATGATTCTTATTTGATAAGGGATTCTGATAAAGTAAAATGCAGCTAGTTTATTTGTACTCTAGTGCAAGTGGGAGACTGAAGGAGATATGCCCTAGAGGCAAATAAATAAGTAGTATTTATTGCATTATCTCATAAGTTTATAATAGGTTTGTGTATTATGCTATAACTGTATTAATCAGAATTATTAATACACGTGTGATACATAGACAACCAGGTCCCTAGCAAGCCTCTATATGAGCTAGTCCATTGGGCAACATTTGATCGAGATTCCCGATCAAGGACAATGACGTCGGTTGACAATGGGGTCATCTTGTTAGTTGAATAAGGTGGTGGACATACGCAAAGTATTGCAATAAGATCGTATTATGATGTTTGTCATTTGCAATAGATAAGAGTGTGATAGCTTATTCCTTAGACCGTGAGACCGTACTTATTGATGCTTCGTAGGAGTGCTTTGAGAGCATCAAACGTTGTGTCTTATATAGCATGACAATAACGGTGTCCATCTTGGGTATTCCGAAAGAGCATCAAGACGTAAGGATCAAGAGCGGGATTTGTTCATTCTTGTAATGGAAAGATACGCTGGTCCCACTCGGTGATATTGCATCTATATAGCTGCGCAGTTTATGACTAGGTCATGGAGATGTGATATCGCAGACGAGTTAATAACCTTCGTCGGTAACGAGATACAGCAAAGGCATCGGTGTGTCTACGATCATATCTCGGACAAGGTAGTATCGCAGAGACAAAGGGAATGAATATCATACTTATGGTTCAACGACGATATTCGTGGAATGCACAGGGGTCGTCATATATTTCCAGGTATCCCTGACGATAATTGGTGAGCGGAGTGTCTCGTCCATGTCTGTAGTGTTCCCGAACCGTAGCGTAACAAACTTAAGGTCTTAGCGACGCTAGGAGATAGGTTCTGGAATTTAATAGGAATTTGTTGGAGAGAAAGAAATGATCCGGAAAAAGTTCCGGTGGTCCGGAAGGAGTTCCGGGAAGGTATGGAATGGTTCCGGGAATGTCCGAAAGTTGTTCGGGTGGTTCCGAAATAGTTTCGGAGTCATGGGATATTGAATTATATATAAATATATTAATTATGAATTAATGAGATTTTTATATTAATTTAATATTAATTAAATAAAGGAAAAAGGGGGCTCCCACCTACATGGGCCCTCCGCACCCCACAAGGGGGGTGGGCCCCATGGGGGTTCGGCCGGCCCATGGTGGGGGCGCACCAACCCCCCTCATCCTTTAGTCCCACATGGGGGAGCCAAGGGGTTTGCACACCCCCTTCCCCCTTTATATACCAAGGCATATTAATTGATTTAATTCATAGGAAAATCCAATTAATTCCCGATTTCTCTCTCGATCTCGTGGTTCCCAAGTTGGAGCCGCGCCGAGCTGAGGAAGGGGGTCTCTCTCCACCTAAGCCATACCGCAGAGCGCCGTTGCTCTGCGGGATTCCAGATAAGATCTACTCCTGCGATTTCAGCTGGATCTGAATGACCGGGAGTTGTCGCTAAGCTCCGTATGTTCGCGAGTGCTCGGAGGCTACTCTTTTGAGGAGCTTGGACGACGTCGTCTCGCCCCCTGCAGCCGCCGCGCCACCCCCCCTCTGCTGCTGGCGCACCAGCCCTGGTGCTGGCGCTCTGCCTTCTTCCGCCCGACGCCCGTCGACGCAGATCATCATCGACACCCCGGCGTCATCGACTCCGACATCGCGCCAAGTTCTCCGCGACCTCGAGGTTGGCTACGTACGACTTCATCGTCAACGCTTGTGCGGGAGCGTAATCCCCGCTATCGGTCTACATGGAGGTAATGTAACCCGTTCCGCCATCGTTATCGCATGTACTAGATAGATAGATCCTGTCTAGTTAGGGTTTCGATCGCTAGAAAAATTATTGTTTTCTGCACCGTAACCCCTTCAATGTCAATGTTGATGGATGCAAACAAAGGCCGAACTTGGGATCGTCATCCCCAAACTGAAACTTCGAGCCAAAATCTTCAAGGGCATGACACACGTACTTTGACAATGCCTAATTTTGTGGAGGCGAGATCATGGCTCTTCACTCCGAGAATCTGGATAATAGTTGAAGTCATCACGTGCTTTGGACAACAATGCTTCCAATGTTGAGATTTTTCCATATGGATTTGGTAGCCCCCAATCCTATGATGCAAAGAGTTATCATAGACAGATATTTTTAAGATTCAAATCTTTTAAAAGTCTCAAAAAATGTGTAAAACGTTCTTCCATACGTTCATATGGCCTTCGGTATTCTTAACATGTGAAAGCCGTCGGCTTAGGCCATAATCGATCGTCAGCGTGTGTAACGCCGAGACCGTCGGTATAGCTCCGGCTGTCGATGTAGTTGCTTACCCTGACAGTTTATTAGCGGCAGTCAACGTGTGATTTTGACGGGGGTAGTTGATGATTACCGTCCATGACGCCCACGGCAAAAGCCGTCGGTGTAATGTGACATGCAACAACAGCTAGAGTCACTATATGCTATTCGTGCGGCAAGCTACGACGACGGCAAAAGCCATCGGTGTAAGATGACACACGGCAGCTGCTGGAGGCACCATATGCTATTCATGCGACAAGTGAATCAAAAATAATCCTCAGTAGGCTATGCGACCTCAATTGTAATTAAGTACAAATACAGTTAAAATTTTTAAATATAATTTGATTTTTTGTAAAGAAAACTTAAGTACAAAAGAGCTACGCCAACGTCATTGTTGTCGACCTACCTCATGCACACGTACGCCGCCACCGACAATGTCCTTGGCCTTGCTACGTGCATCGGACGACGACGTTACCGCGCCGTAAGAGCTGGGCTCAATGGGGCCACGTGGAGGGGCCATACCCCGACGACAGCTCAACGCCGAAGATTACAACGTACCTCTAGCTACAATGATGACTTTAATATGCCGATGGTGGCCGTCGGTGTAGCCCCTATAACATCGACGGTGTTTTCACGTTGATGAGTTTCTTTCGTGCCGTAGACCTAAGGTTTTAACACCGACGATGCCGACATTTGGCCGTCGATGTAGCTTTTGCCGTCGGCGTCTCCTGTGATTCCTCTGGTGAGCTTCTTACCTCCTTGAGTCGCGGCCTTGTGCTGCCCGTTGATGGCCGGAATCGTTTGTTTGCAGTAGAGATTGTTTCTCCCGTCCCGTAGCTGCGTTAATTTGTAAATGCAGCTGCTCGATCTCCTCCTGCGTCCTACCTGGAACATCGGGCCTACAGAAAAGAAATCAGAGAGATGCGTCGTATATGGTTCTGTAGTTAATATGATAGTCTGGTGTCAGGCTACATAAATTACTTATACTTCCTCGTCGCCGTTCATTAGCTTAATCAAATGGGAGGCCATTATAGCTAGGAGTTTCAGTCAGTCAGGACTGAGTTGGATGCCTTAACCATTATAGTAGGTCGTGGCCACCATCTCAAATCGGGACACGGCACTCGATCGCACGAATTCTGCAGCTGTAACAAGGGTCGGCAGCACACAGTTCGCCGTCCCTTGTCAGCAAATGCAAGAGGATTCGATCGGGGAGAAGTCAGTCAAGGCACATCAGCCGAAAGGGTTTGCACGATGGCAATATTCGGCAATCCTCAACGGAGGAGGCACACACAAACATACGGATCGCATCCATCCAGCTATCTCATTTTTTATCTTCAGAAGCAAAGTGTTATTGGTGTTACAACATCTAGAAGAAATAAAAAAGATATGTTACGGTTACACTCTCACCACTGTAATTAAACAGTGATGGAGACATGTGAATTCAACGTAACGGTCGAGAAGATCCAAAGGCCATTGCCACAGTTTTTGCTGTAGGGGACCCTAACCAGGAATAGGCAAGCTTCATGTGGCATCTTTAAATACCAACAAGATCAAATGAAAGCAATGCAAAACCAAATCAGGGAAAGAGGCGACAGACCAGTGCACGGTAAGATTTGACAGAGGAGGTTGGAGAGAACCAAATTCCAGATGCCAATGACGAAGAGATGGTGCAATGCCAACTAAACTATAGGCCTCTTCCTTCAGATTGGCAGGCAGGCTTGGAACCAAAGGGGTCTGCCTCATGCATGCATTGCAGTCTTGCTTACCGTGATTACTCCACCCAACCAAACCCATTATTGCCGAGAATTATACAAGAATGAGGAAACTGGTGCAGCAACAAACATGTATATGTTTAAACTGCTGAAAAGAGCGTGTTGAAAAAAATATGCCTCAACAACTCTGCCCAACGTATGCAAGTGCCCATGATGCACCTGCCTCAATTCTGACATCAGATGCCAAACAATTGATTAGATTGTTAAACGTGCTTGGGTTAGAACAATTTGAGAATGAGTGACCGAATGAAAATTTTGACTAGATTAAATATTTTAAACTGAGATTCTGTGTACGTGTAATTAAGTGTGTGTATAAGTGAAAAAAAGGAAAAAAGATTTAAAAACAAAAAATAAGAAATCCAACTTTCTTTTGAAAAATGATAGGCCGAGCATAGCCTACGCCGACGACCTAATCTGTTTACGCTTCCGGGTTAATACGCCGACGGCCTGGTGCAGTAACAAACATCTATAGTAATGCTCAAACTGCAGAAAAAAACGTGTTGAAAAAAATGCCTCAACAACTGTCTGCCCAACGTATGCAGGTGTCCATGATGCACCTGCCTCAATTCTGATCTCAGATGCCAAACAACTTGATTAGGCAGGCAGAGCGTGCAGACAACCTCACGAATCCTGTTGAGCATTACTAATGTGCTTTCACAAGTTCTCACGAATCATGGCCATCACCGATTCATGTCTTTCTACCTACTTAATGTAGTGCTCAAACCAAAGCATATGGGCGTCGTCAGAGCGTTAGGGCCTTTCCTTTGGCCCCAAGCTCACACTTCTCCATATGCTGATATGCATGCCCACCTAGCACCTACCATCTTGTTGCTCAAATTAGCATCCTTGTCTCCGTTCTTTCCATCCTTTTCTCGCTTTTTCATATCCATCCCGTTTCTTGGTTGGATTGGCATCACAGCTAGGTTCTAGGACTTTTAATTATAGTACTCCCTCCGACCCGAATTACTGGGCGGACTGGGTTCTATTTTTCAAGTCCCACACTTGGGCCTCACCACCGACGCCACCTCCGACCACAGCCTCGCCTCCTCCGTGGAGCTCGCGTACCGCCTGCTCCGCCGCCATGGCTCCGACCCGCAGAGGCTCGCCTCGGCGCTGTCTGCATCGGGCCTCGACGCCACCTCCCCGCGCCTCTCGACGCCGTGCTCCGCCGCTGCGGCGCCGCCTCCTCCCTCGCGCTCCTCGCCAAGTACTTCTCACGCGCATCCGCCGCGCCCTGCCCATCCCTCCTCGCGGCGCTCCCCTCCCACCAAAGGGTACGCAAAGCTGCGGCTTTCGGCTTCACCGGAGTAACCGACAACGTTGTCGATGGAGAATCGGTGTGGCGGCATCAGGGGGTATGTCGCCGACGTTATGACCCAGGAGCGGTGCGCAGGAGGTCCGCCGGTGCAGGGATCCGGGGCGGCGCGCTGGGTGGCCTATCGGTGCATGGAGCCCGAGCTGCGTGTGTTGACGCAGGGGCTGGACCTCGTCGCCGATGCGGGGCTCGGGACGCACGACTCCGGCGCCTCGACGGCGTGCTCGGGGCCTGGAGGAAGGAGGTCAGGGGCGTCACCGGCACTCGACATCGTGCTCACCCTCACATGCCTGTCTTTACGTTATCACACTCCTCTGAATCATGTTATCCTTCTCATGTGAGCAAAGCCCCTCTTCTCTGGTCTCAACAGCTCTCTTATCTGTCTCTACTAATCTTGCTCCCCACACTTCCCTCTCTGGCTACACGAGATGTATAGTGCTAGTGAATTCCCGGTGGACGTCTGAAACTGAGCCGAGGGCATCGCGCACATCGCCTCAGCTAAACCCTAAATTACTCTACTAAGCGAGAGTGGGTCGGTACCGACGGATCGACAGCGCGCCGGCATGTGCATGGATCGGGCGGTCGGGCCTTCCCTATATATGCCATCTCCTCTCACTACCACCAAGTAGCAACACAATGCATATGCATGGACCGGGCTCTCCGGCTCTGACCTCAGATTTGTTTGTAGTACGCCCAGTACGTGTCCACCACACCACACTGCATGATGCACAGCTATATATAGAGCCCCATCCACCATTACTCTAAGCTACCGGCCGGTGAATCACTGAATCAGATACCTAAACTGCATGGTGGACCGATATAATTGTCAACCAACGTGTGTGCCCTGGCATGCCCTTCCAAACAAGAAAACTTGGGTCGATCGGCCGGCCCTGTGCTGCTGTGTACACTGCTAGCAGCCAGCAGCTCAATTATCATGTTTTGGTGCCATGCATGCGCTCTCTCATTCATGGGAGCCAACATCGAGGCCAGCCCAGCAACACTCAGCTATCTACTGACGCGGAACAAGGACGGTAGCTGGGCTACTGCTGCCTCTGGGGTGAAATTTCACAAAAATAACCCTTTGGTCAAACTTCAGCCAAAACTAACCCCTTTTCGAAACTATTTCAAAATCTAACCCTTTTTGGTAGCGCCCAACAACGTGGCGCTACCCTCTCTGCGGTAGCGCCACGGACTTCGGCGCTAACTTCGTGACAGCCGATATTGTTTATTTGATCATGCAAATATCAAATGCTTTTCATTTTGTAGGGTATGGGGTCCGATGATTGGATGTCGAGGCCGTGGGCATGGAGGGTGGCGTCTACCAAGCCCGAGGAGGAGGCACCAAAGTGTTTTTGTCAAGACATTTGCAAGGCCAAACAGTCAGATGATTGGGATGAGACAAGAGGACGACGGTTTTGGTTGTGTCCCAACTATTGTAGGGACAAGGAAGAACCCAAGTCCGCTTATGATCGTCCCAAGGTATGTCTCCTCTTACGCATGCAAATTTAAATAAATTTGTGTACTAATATCTAATGCTCCTTCTCTCTTTTGTAGTCACCGCCGCCCCTTTGTGTCTTTATCAAATGGATAGACTTCATCCAAGATAGATACTTCAAGAACGAGGTCGAATGGGAGCGAGAGACTGCAGAACGGCGCATGAGGGAGAGGAAAAAGGATGAGGAGAGGGAGGAGAGGTTGAGGTTGAAGAAGGAGAAGGAACGTAAGGAGATAGCAAAGAAGAAGCGTGAAGAGGCCAAGGCTCGTGAGGCCGAGAGGGAGAAGAAACGTGCGAAAGCTCGCCGTGCCATGGAGGATGAAGCATCGGGAAAACGCCGGGACAAGTACCCGCGTTGGACTCAATAGAGCCTCCAACATCGTTGTCTCCTATCTCGTAGGCTCTGTTATGAACCATGTAATATTGTGAACCATTTTATGCTCTTTGAACCTTGTAATGTGCTCCTATCGATGGGTTTATTTTGAACCTTCCAAATATTATTTGTGAACTGGAATAGTACTGTTATTTTGTTCTCAATATTTTGTTTGTGTTCAGGGAGGCTCATAATTAAAACAAAATCTTCTGTTTTCAGGACGGTAGCGCCAAGGGCCGTGGCGCTACCCTCCATATGGTAGCTCCGAACCCCGTGTCGCTACCCTAGTTAAAAAAATTACCAGATGGAGTCTGGGAGGGTAGCGCCGCAAGGCACGGAGTTACCGTATGCAGGGTAGCGCCACAGAGCGTGGCGCTACCCTAGGTAAAAAAAATTCCAGAGAGCTTCCTTTCCATGCCAGCGCTAGCGCTATGAAAACGACTAAGTCTGGGAGGGTAGCGCCGCAGGGCTCGGAGTTACCGTCTGAAGGGTAGCGCCGGGGAGCGTGGCGCTACCCTAGTTAAATTTTTTTCCAGAGAACCTACTTCCATGCCAGCGCTAGCGCGTCGAAACGACTAAGTCTGGGAGGGTAGCGCCGCAGTGCTCGGAGTTACCGTATGTAGGGTAGCGCCAAAAAGGGGTTAGTTTTGGCTGAAGTTTGACCAAAGGGTTATTTTTGTGAAATTTCACGAGGCCCCTTTGATCAAACTTCAGCCAAAACTAACCCCTTTTCGAAACTACTTCAAAATCTAACCCTTTTTGGTAGCGCCCAACAACGTGGCGCTACCCTCTCTGCGGTAGCGCCACGGGCTTCGGCGCTACCCTCGTGACAGCGTGGCACGGCGGGCCCCGCGAGGTGGACGCGCAACGCCGAGGCCCGCGGCGTTGCCCTTCAGAGGGTAGCGCCACACGCCCTGGCGCTACCCTCCGCGACTTAAGGCCCAGCGCACGCGCCCGAACGGTTCTTCCTCTCCATCCCGTGCGCTCTGTCTCCACGGCGGCTGCTGCCTCTCTCTCTCCTCCCTCCTAAATCCCCACCAAATCCGGCCGGATTTGAAGCAGCTCTTGGAGGAGATCGTCTCCATCTCCTTCCCCCGGGTATTCTCCTCCTCTCCTCTCAATTTCATCCATAGGAGTTGTCAGATTTGCTGTATATTTGCTATGGTAGGTGAAACCCTAGTTCATGCGTGATTCGGAATTAGGGCTAGTCTAGATGAAATCTTTCAAGTTTTGTTGGGGTGAAATCATTTGCCAATACGTGTAGGTCGTTGTGCTATTTTTTAGATTTATTTAGAATAGATTTGTGGAATACTCCTCCAATTTGTAGATGAATACTACACCTATTTTGAAGGGTAGCTATCTATTATAGTTTCTTTTAGCAAATGTATAGTTCAATGCTCCTCCGATTGTATAGTTCAATACTCCTCCGATTTATGTAGTTGCTCACATGCTAAATTTTGGATTTCTACAAATATGGGCTACATCTTACTTGTGTATCTTTATATGTAAATGCGTAGGATGGAATTACTTAATGAGGCATATGACCGAGTGCATCGTGCACGATTCATTCCGGAACGGAGTAAGGTACTACTTTTTTGTGACATAACTTGTAAAATATTCTTGAGATGGATTATATGTATTTAACTTGTGTTTAATTTTTGTAGGTTTTTAAACCTCTTCGTCTTCGCTCTCATGAGGTATCAGACCCCGATAAGATGCAATACGACGAGAGGTATACCCCGTACATCCGCAGGCTGCGTCTACTGCCCTTCATCCACCTTGTCACCCGGTCAACGGTGAACTTGAACCCTTCTGCTATCACCGCTCTCGTTGATCGATGGAGGCCAGAGACGCACACTTTTCACCTCCGCACGGGTGAGATGACCGTCACTCTCCAGGACACGGCGATGATCCTAGGGCTCCCTATCGATGGAAGGCCCTTGTGTTTTAGCACAAGTTCAGATGGTTGGAGAGCAAATATGGAAGGTCTTATTGGGAGGTCTCCTGAACCGAATCCAGAACCGAAAAAGAATAGAATGCCTTCTGGAGCATCCTTTCATTGGGTTCGTGCAACCTTTGGTAGACCACCGCCTGCCGATGCGGATGACATTGTGGTTCAGATGTACGCCCGTGCGTATGTGTGGTACGTGATCTCACGGGCGTTGTTTGCAGATGGTAGCGGCAGGACGTGTCCGTGGATGTGGCTCAAGGCGTTAAGCGGTTGGGACACAAACTGGAGTTGGGGTTCTGCGGCTTTGGCATACTTGTACCGTCAGGTAACAAATTGAGTTTGTTTGTGCATCTAACATCTCATGAAGTCATTACTTATCACAATGCTTACCCTACACTTGCAGCTAGACGATGCCTGCCGTCGGGGAGAAGGTCAGTCCGGGATAGGTGGCCCGTTACTCCTGCTTTCTGTTTGGAAGTGGGAGCGCTTCTCCGTTGGTCGGCCGACCCCCGGGCATTGGCTGCCTTGGGATAATGGCGGCGACGAGGACCGTCTGCCAACTTGGGCGTACAAGTGGGACGTGATTCCCCCGTTCTATGGCGACGGTGAAAAGGAGTACGAGAGGTACACAAACGAGTTCGACGCGCTAACGCCCGAGCAGGTAATGGATGTCTTTTTTTTGTTAACTCTTCTTTTGTCTATATTGCACCATGTGAAATGAGCCCACTATTATGTTGTAGGTGGTATGGGATCCATATGGTCATGGCCATAGGTTGGGAGTCACGGGTGAATTCGAGCTCAACCCTATATGCATGGTGGAACAACATCTTTGGTTGATGGAGACGCTGCTCATATGCTTGTGGGCGGTCGAGTTTCACTTGCCGCAACGAGTGATGACCCAATTTGGGCTATTTCAGAGTACACCGCCGGAGTGGGTGAACACGGGCTTAGCGCTCCACGAGTGAGATCATTGTTCACCTCGCTCAGTCCTTCTATTCATATTGAACTTGGTTGTGGTTGACGGTACAATTGAACTTTAATTTGCAGGTTGGAGCGCAAAAGGCAGAAGAAGGTATTCAAGTGGGACGTGCATCACGAGGACTACGTTGCTAAGTGGCATCAGGTGTTGGCGGCGGCGAAGGCGCATCCGAAAACCCTCTCACATTACCGTCAATATGACCAAGGTGCTTTCGACAACTATCTAGCTTGGTTCCTTTCGAACAGTCGTGTGGAGCTATGCGCGCCGGCTTTTGATTCTACCATACTTGAGGACCCGCCCAACGATACAAATTTCCGGACGCTTGGTTACAACAAGCTTGTGAGAGATGGCACACAAACCAAGTTTGCTCCATTGCTCAACTTCATGGTAATACGATTCTCTTGTACCTCACGTTGTCATAAATATAAATTGGGTGTTGACATATCTCTATATTGTTATAGCGCAAGGAGATCTCGCAGCAAGCCGATGAGGCCGAGGAAGCAGCCGCTTATCCTCGGACCAAGAAGGGCGACAGTGCCGTTAGAGAGTTTGCGAAGGTAAGTCGATATTGTGCATCCTAGTAAGGTAGTTATATGAATGTTATCCTTAGACCTATGTTGCATCCATAATGTCACAGAAAAGCGCCCAACAGCTACGTTCACTAGCTCTACTGCTTGGTTGTCGTACCACCGATGACACCGTGCCCACAGAGCCCCAACTCGGCATTGAGGAGGTTGAGGAACGATGGAGATGCGGATCAGGTTGTGCTAGGTCCTAGGAGGAGGCGGGGAAGGAAGTAGATGTGGTGTTCTACTTGCACTTCTTTATCATGCACTAGTGTTCTTATAACTTGTATCATCGTGGAGTTGATATGGCAACGCACTTGTGTTCTTGTAACTTGTTATGCATACGCTGTGTTTTGTTTTGTTGTGTCCTGTAACTCTATATATTTGTGTCCTGATATATAAACTGTTCTTATAACTGTGGCTATAGATTTGTGTCCAGGGTTGTTGTTTGAAATCAAAAACTGTTGTTTTCAGGATGGTAGCGCCACAGTACGTGGCGCTACCCTCCATACGGTAGCGCCGAGCCCTGCGGCGCTACCCTCCCAGACTTAGTCGTTTTCGACGACCTCGCGCTGGCATGGAAAGCAAGCTCTCTGGAATTTTTTTTAACTAGGGTAGCGCCGAGCTCCGTAGCGCTACCCTACATACGGTAACTCCGAGCACTGCGGCGCTACCCTCCCAGACTTAGTCGTTTCGACGCGCTAGCGCTGGCATGGAAGCAGGTTCTCTGGAATTTTTTTTTAACTAGGGTAGCCCCACGCTCCCCGGCGCTACCCTTCAGACGGTAACTCCGAGCCCTGCGGCGCTACCCTCCCAGACTTAGTCGTTTTCGTAGCGCTAGCGCTGGCATGGAAAGGAAGCTCTCTGGAATTTTTTTTACCTAGGGTAGCGCCGCGCTCTGTGGCGCTACCCTGCATACGGTAACTCTGTGCCTTGCGGCGCTACCCTCCCAGACTCCATCTGGTAATTTTTTTAACTAGGGTAGCGCCACGGGGCTCGGAGCTACCATATGGAGGGTAGCGCCACGGCCCTTGGCGCTACCGTCCTGAAAACAGAAGATTTTGTTTTAATTATGAGCCTCCCTGAACACAAACAAAATATTGAGAACAAAATAACAATACTATGCCAGTTCACAAGCAATATTTGGAAGGTTCAAAATAAACCCATCGATAGGAGCACATTACAAGGTTCAAAGAGCATTAAATGGTTCACAATATTACATGGTTCATAACAAAGCCTACGAGATAGGAGACAACGATGTTGGAGGCTCTATTGAGTCCAACGCGGGTACTTGTCCCGGTGTTTTCCCGATGCTTCATCTGAAGGAGATATGCCCTAGAGGCAAATAAATAAGTAGTATTTATTGCATTATCTCATAAGTTTATAATAGGTTTGTGTATTATGCTATAACTGTATTAATCGGAATTATTAATACACGTGTGATACATAGACAACCAGGTCCCTAGCAAGCCTCTATATGAGCTAGTCCATTAGGCAACAGTTGATCGAGATTCCCGATCAAGGACAATGACGTCGGTTGACAATGGGGTCATCTTGGTATTGCAATAAGATCGTATTATGTTTGTCATTTGCAATAGATAAGAATATGATAGCTTATTCCTTAGACCGTGAGACCGTACTTATTAATGCTTCGTAGGGGTACTTTGAGAGCATCAAACGTGGTGTCTTATATAGCATGACAATAACGGTGTCCATCTTGGGTATTCCGAAAGAGCATCAAGACGTAAGGATCAAGAGCGGGATTTGTTCATTCTTGTAATGGAAAGATACTCTGGGCCCACTCGGTGATATTGCATCTATATAGCTGCGCAGCTTATGACTAGGTCATGGAGATGTAATATCGCAGACGAGTTAATAACCTTCGTCGGTAACGAGATACAGCAAAGGCATCGGTGTGTCTACGATCATATCTCGGACAAGGTAGTATCGCAGAGACAAACGGAATGAATATCATATTTATGGTTCAACGACGATATTCGTGGAATGCACAGGGGTCGTCATATATTTCCAGGTATCCCTGACGATCATTGGTGAGCGGAGTGTCTCGACCATGTCTGGAGTGTTCCCGAACCGTAGCGTAACAAACTTAAGGTCTTAGCGACGCTAGGAGATAGGTTCTGGAATTTTATAGGTTTTTATTGGAGAGAGAGAAATGGTCCGGAAAGAGTTCCGGTGGTCCGGAAGGAGTTCCGGGGAGGTGTGGAATGGTTCCGGGAATGTCCGAAAGTTGTTCGGGTGGTTCCGAAATAGTTTCGGAGTCATGGGATATTGAATTATATATAAATATATTAATTATGAATTAATGGGATTTTTATATTAATTTAATATTGATTAAATAAAGGAAAAAGGGGGCTCCCACCTAAATGGGCCCTAAGAGGGCCCAAGAGGGGGAAACCGCACCCCACAAGGAAGGGGAAGGCTTGGCCTGCTAGTCCAACTCGGACTAGGAGTTGGAGGGCCCATGGGGGGTTCGGCCGAACCCCCCCTCCCCTCTCCTCCTTTAGTCCCACATGGGGGAGCCAAGGGGGTTGGCACACCCCCTTCCCCCTTTATATAGCAAGGCATATTAATTGATTTAATTCATAAGAAAATCCAATTAATTTCCGATTTCTCTCTCGATCTCGTGGTTCCCAAGTCGGAGCCGCGCCGAGCTGAGGAAGGGGGTCTCTCTCCACCTAAGCCATACCGCAGAGCGCCGTTGCTCTGCGGGATTCCAGATAAGATCTACTCCTGCGATTTCAGCTGGATCTGAATGACCGGGAGTTGTCGCTAGGCTCCGTATGTTTGCGAATGCTCTGAGGCTACTCTATTGAGGAGCTTGGGCGACGTCGTCTCGCCCCCTGCAGCCGCCGCGCCTCCCCCTGCTGCCGGCGCACCAGCCCCGGTGATGGCGCTCTGCCTTCTTCCGCCCAACGCCTGTCGACGCAGATCATCGTCGACACCCCGGCGTCATCGACTCCGACATCGCGGCAAGTTCTCCGCGACCTCGAGGTCGGCTACGTACGACTTCATCGTCAACGCTTGTGCGTGAGCGTAATCCCCGCTATCGGTCTACATGGAGGTAACGTAACCCGTTCCGCCACCGTTATCACATGTACTAGATAGGTAGATCCTGGCTAGTTAGGGTTTCAATCGCTAGAAAATTATTTTTTTCTGCACCGTAACCCCTTCAGTGGTATCAGAGCCGATCTATGCGTAGTACTGCTGGTACGGTTAGAACTCATGTTGAATGAGGGCGTCTTTCTTATATTTGCTACCCTCTAGCGTGCACTTGCGATGCCTTCGGTATTGAGTTGATGAAGCGGCCCGGACCGACTTTACGCGTACGCTTACGCGAGACTGGTTCCACTACTGACATACGGCTTGCACCGTATCTGTGGCTGGCGGGTGTCTGTTTCTCTCTCTCTAGTCGGCAAAGCATTTTCAATGGAGGGCCCGAAAGGGATGCTTAAACATGCAATTATACGATCGACGTTGTGGTACAAAGTTCGTAGGTAGGGAAGCGATTCTCTTACGAATAAGCCTATATGCCACGTAAAACTTGCAAAACTAGATAAAGCTAGAGGCGTCTAACTTTGTTTTGCAGAGGCGTTATTTTATGTGACATGGTTACGGTAAGTTTTGATATTACTCGTACTGTCGGAGGCAATGGAGGGCTCTGTAGACTCGGAGTCATGCCGGGGCGCCGGGGGCCAGGCACATGGCGCCATGAAGGTCCAGGCGCATCGACCATGTCACATCGCACTTCATTGCATCATTATTGTGTGATGTTGTGTGTGCATCCTATTGATTGCTTATATGCTAGATATACAACGGTAGCATCTTAAATAGGATGATCCCTAACAAATACCAAAATTGTGTTCTCCCTCGTTGCGCACCACCAAGAAAGTTTTACGTTATGAGGCAGGCCGTGATGATCGGGTGTCACACATCTCGTCGTTCGCATACAGTGGGTGTAAGCCATGTTGCACGCGCAGGGTCTTCGAGGTTTTATTGGCGAGCCTAGCATACTCAGAGGTATGGCCTCGGAACACGGGAAGATCGAAAGATCGAGCACGAGTCATAGAGTTGTTATGATCGACATTTTATGTCCACCTTTGAAGTTGTGCTGCCGGCCGTGATGATCGGGGGTGGTGTAGTGGATGGGGGTCGTGTCATCGCCATTATTATTTTAGGGATAATAATCTTGGTGTGGTGTGTTTGTGATAATGAGATTATAAAACTAAAACTCACATATATATTATAAACTTATCTTACCTCTTTTGCGATCACATCTGGAGACTACGGAACTACGCTTCGGTTACTTCTTCAAGAGCTCGGATTCTGCCTTGGAAGCCGACGGGTCCAACTTCATCAGCTGGTGCATTGGTTTTAGAAACATTCTCCAAACACAACAAACATCCTATATGTGCTAGAACATTAGTTAGGAGTTAGACCAGATGATTCTGATAGCAAGGAGCAAGATGATGAGTTCCGTAAGCATCATGACATGTTCATGGAAGTGACGATCGTCATGAGCATATGCCTAGCACCTGAGTTGAAAGTTGTTTCAACACATGGAGCCATATGTCGTGATTGATGCGATCAGAGGTCACTTCAAAGATGAATTGAGTCTTGAGCAGTTCAGACAGCTTAGAAAGTTCCGAACCATTCACATGGGGAGCATACCTGTCTGGAGACTCAGTTGAAGAAGTTGTGTGACATCTATTTCAGGCTTACGAATATCTACGATTTCTAGATAGCGAACTCCAGTGCAATGGAGATTGTGCTTTACCTACTAGCTGTGAATTGCATGTGCGTGAATATGTTATAGAGACACGGTGACCTTCTTCACATTCGTGAACAAGTTCAAATATCTAAAAGTTAATTCATCGAAGAAGAGTTCTTCGACGCTATGATGAAAACTGTTTGATAATTGTTCTGTTTGTGAAACAGTCCCTGATTATCACAAGTATGTGGCGAAGGGTGACGTGACAGTGCACAAGTGATGGCAAGTTAAATGGCCAGTAGTGCTCACGCCCTCGAGATATCATATTAGTTATCATCAATAGTTTTTCATAAGACATTTTGTAATAGTGAGAGTGTGATCTAGTTTGGTGTCTTGAATGTTGCAAGACATAATTATTCATATAGAACACATCAGTTGTTTTGTGTTATGAAGCAAAGCAGTTGTTTCATATTATGAGTAATTTGCATCACATCTGAATTACATTATGCGTATGATATATATTTATAGCGGGAATGATAAAATTATGTGTCCAAAGAACAAACACCATCGAATTTAGTCATAAAGGCAGTGAAAGAAGTAATGGATAATTTTGGTCCATTTAAGTATTTCGAGTGCCAAAATTGATTAAGTTTGAAATGCAGTATTGAAGTTGCAATACTAGAGGAAATTGATTGAGAGTCATTTTTAATGATTAATCAATGGTGTATTGCTTGATGCGAATTCTTCCATGATTTTGGTAAATAGGAGTATTTGCCCGATAAATTATGGAGTCTGAAATTAATTTGATAATAGATCAAATGGGGTTTTTCAGAAGAAAGATTAGTGAATATTGTATTCACAAGATTCGATCAAAGGACAATATTTTATGAATTATGTTTTCAACACAAGAGACTTGTGGAAATTTGCTTCACAAAATTATAATGTCATATATAGTGATATGTGGGGAATTATAATCATGCTCTATTTCAAATAAAGTGTGGTCTGTCAGAATCAGTCTTAGAATCTCCTAATATGTTCGAAACATTATAGTCGATGTCCACTTTAGAAAATAGATGTTTTTCTCAACAAGAATTCGTAGGATCGACAGTAGTGTCGACATGTATATGATTATGCGATAATTCGGAATATACATGAGTGGTTCTTTGTAGATTGCTCGCATTGGACGAGAGTGTATTCCAGAACCAATTAGAAACAAAGTTCAGTTTGTTGTCTATGTAATTCTGAGAAAATATGGCTTTTCGAATTATGGTTTATGAACTGGAATTAGAAGTTTGGAATAAAGTGTCAGACTTATGTTGGAAGGTGTTCCAAAGAGTATATGTCTGCTAATAAAAATTTGGTGATTAAGAGTAAGGGAGACTAGAAAATTGTTTTCTGCTTGCAATCTTCTTCATAAAGATCATAATATTTTCTTGAAAGAAACTTCTAAATAAAGTGTTGTTATATTTAATATTGCTGTCAGGTCACAGCACTGTATTAAGTATTTCAGATCTTGTTGACAGATCAAGGTGCACTTTGTAAATACAAAGAAAGTTGAGAAAATATCGGAATACGAACAAAGGCTTTTTGAGAGTGGAAATCCAAAGTTACATTTGAAAGGATTAAGAGAGTAATTGTTGCTGCAATTCTTATTAGAGGAATAAGATTGTTTAATCGTCATATAAAGTGTTATATGAAAATGTGACTATAAGAAAGACGCGGTAGCATGTCTTGTCAAGAAATGTGTCTTGGACAAGATCAAATTTGTTGACTACATTTATGTAGACATGCTTGAAGTCTGAGGGATTTGTATTAATGTAATACTGTAGTTTGTATTAAATTCGAATTGATAGCAGATCAATGATTTTGGTTTGACCAAAATGTCGATTTAAGTGGGAGTCATAGTTGGTTCACTCAGGTGAAATATGTGAAGAACATATTTTTGAGTGGGAGCTCAGGAACTCAAATATGTGGATGACACGTTTTTGAGTGGGAGCTCGTGTTATCAAATATGTGGAGACATAATTTGAGTGGGAGTCGAATTCATCTTGTGTGGTTAACACATTGTGAAACTGTACCAATAGAATAGGATGAAGTTGTGAAACTATTTTAAAGCTAGTGTCTATTTGGAAATAGAACCGGAATTTTAAATAGTTAATCGAGTTGTTTTGGATTATATCTGAGGAGTTAGAATAGAATCAAAATGATGGTCCTTTGGAATCCAATTGATCATTAAGAGTAATGATGCGTGAAAGTAATGGTTGTATGACATGTGGGTCTATTATGTAATATTAGACATCATACAGAAACCTTATTATCTGCTCGATGAAATATAACCGATGTTCTTGGAATAAAGAGCAGTTATGAAAGTAAATTTGGAATTTACTGGAAGTATAAGTGCGTTAGTTAAGGGATTGACATTTGAATGTCAAGTTTTCTACATTGGTGTGAAAGTATGTAGATATCGCGAGTTTGTAATTGTTACAAGGGGCTCTGCATGGCTGAGTGTGTTTTTCAGGGCAGTTATCTGGTTAGTATAATCAGAGTAAGCGCTGGGAAGCAGAAGTCTCACTTAGTTACGGTATTTGCATATATGTTGTTAGACAACATGGTGCAAGTTGATGCCAGTGAATCGCAAAAGCATGTACAATCATGGATTGTGCAGTAACACTTTTCCACAAGCAAGCATTATCAAATGATTCTTATTTGATAAGGGATTCTGATAAAGTAAAATGCAGCTAGTTTATTTGTACTCTAGTGCAAGTGGGAGACTGAAGGAGATATGCCCTAGAGGCAAATAAATAAGTAGTATTTATTGTATTATCTCATAAGTTTATAATAGGTTTGTGTATTATGCTATAACTGTATTAATCGGAATTATTAATACACGTGTGATACATAGACAACCAGGTCCCTAGCAAGCCTCTATATGAGCTAGTCCATTGGGCAACAGTTGATCGAGATTCCCGATTAAGGACAATGACGTAATGGGGTCATCTTGTTAGTTGAATAACGTGGTGGACATACGCAAAGTATTGCAATAAGATCGTATTACGATGTTTGTCATTTGCAATAGATAAGAGTGTGATAGCTTATTACTTAGACCGTGAGACCGTACTTATTGATGCTTCGTAGGAGTGTTTTGAGAGCATCAAACGTTGTGTCTTATATAGCATGACAATAACGGTGTCCATCTTGGGTATTCCGAAAGAGCATCAAGACGTAAGGATCAAGAGCGGGATTTGTTCATTCTTTTAATGGAAAGATACTCTGGGCCCACTCGGTGATATTGCATCTATATAGCTGCGCAGCTTATGACTAGGTCATGGAGATGTGATATCGCAGACGAGTTAATAACCTTCGTCGGTAACGAGATACAACAAAGGCATCGGTGTGTCTACGATCATGCCTCGGACAAGGTAGTATCGCAGAGACAAAGGGAATGAATATCATACTTATGGTTCAACGACGATATTCGTGGAATGCACAGGGGTCGTCATATATTTCCAGGTATCCCTGACGATAATTGGTGAGCGGAGTGTCTCGTCCATGTCTGGAGTGTTCCCGAACCGTAGCGTAACAAACTTAAGGTCTTAGCGACGCTAGGAGATAGGTTCTGGAATTTTATAGGAATTTGTTGGAGAGAAAGAAATGATCCGGAAAGAGTTCCGGTGGTCCGGAAGGAGTTCCGGGAAGGTATGGAATGGTTCCGGGAATGTCCGAAAGTTGTTCGGGTGGTTCCGAAATAGTTTCGGAGTCATGGGATATTGAATTATATATAAATATATTAATTATGAATTAATGGGATTTTTATATTAATTTAATATTAATTAAATAAAGGAAAAAGGGGGCTCCCACCTACATGGGCCCTAAGAGGGCCCAAGAGGGGGGAGCCGCACCCCACAAGGGGGGTGGGCCCCATGGGGGTTCGGCCGGCCCATGGTGGGGGCGCACCAACCCCCCTCATCCTTTAGTCCCACATGGGGGAGCCAAGGGGTTTGCACACCCCCTTCCCCCTTTATATACCAAGGCATATTAATTAATTTAATTCATAGGAAAATCCAATTAATTCCCGATTTCTCTCTCGATCTCGTGGTTCCCAAGTTGGAGCCGCGCCGAGCTGTGGAAGGGGGTCTCTCTCCACCTAAGCCATACCACAGAGCGCCGTTGCTCTGCGGGATTCCAGATAAGATCTACTCCTGCGATTTCAGCTGGATCTGAATGACCGGGAGTTGTCGCTAAGCTCCGTATGTTTGCGAGTGCTCGGAGGCTACTCTTTTGAGGAGCTTGGGCGACGTCGTCTCGCCCCCTGCAGCCGCCGCGCCCCCCCCCCCCTCTGCTGCCGGCGCACCTGCCCTGGTGCTGGCGCTCTGCCTTCTTCCGCCCGACGCCCGTCGACGCAGATCATCATCGACACCCCGGCGTCATCGACTCCGACATCGCGGCAAGTTCTCCGCGACCTCGAGGTTGGCTACGTACGACTTCATCATCAACGCTTGTGCGGGAGCGTAATCCCCGCTATCGGTCTACATGGAGGTAATGTAACCCGTTCCGCCACCGTTATAGCATGTACTAGATAGATAGATCCTACCTAGTTAGGGTTTCGATCGCTAGAAAAATTATTGTTTTCTGCACCGTAACCCCTTCAGTGGTATCAGAGCCGATCTATGCGTAGTACTGCTGGTACGGTTAGAACTCATGTTGACATGGTTACGGTAAGTTTTGATATTACTCGTAATGTCGGAGGCAATGGAGGGCTCTGTAGACTCGGAGCCATGCCGGGGCGCCGGGGGCCAGGCACATGGCGCCATGAAGGTCCAGGCGCATCGACCATGTCACATCGCACTTCATTGCATCATTATTGTGTGCTGTTGTGTGTGCATCCTATTGATTGCTTATATGCTAGATATACAACGGTAGCGTCATAAATAGGATGATCCCTAACAAAATACCAAAATTGTGTTCTCCCTCGTTGCGCACCACCAAGAAAGTTCTACGTTATGAGGCAGGCCGTGATGATCGGGTGTCACACATCTCGTCGTTCGCATACAGTGGGTGTAAGCCATGTTGCACGCGCAGGGTCTTCGAGATTTGATTGGCGAGCCTAGCATACTCAGAGGTATGGCCTTGGAACACGGGAAGATCGAAAGATCGAGCACGAGTCACAAAGTTGTTGTGATCGACATGTTATGTCCACCTTTGAAGGTGTGCTGCCGGCCGTGATGATCGGGGGTGGTGTGGTGGATGAGGGTCGTGTAATCGCCATTATTATTTTTAGGGATAATAATCTTGGTGTGGTGTGTTTTTGATAATGAGATTATAAAACTAAAACTCACCTATATATTATAAACTTATCTTACCTCTTTTGCGATCACATCTGGAGACTACGGAACTACACTTCGGTTACTTCTTCAAGAGCTCGGATTCTACCTTGGAAGCCGACGGGTCCAACTTCATCATCTTGTGCATTGGTTTTAGAAACATTCTCCAAACACAACAAACATCCTATATGTGCTAGAACATTAGTTAGGAGTTAGACCAGATGATTCTGATAGCAAGGAGCAAGATGATGAGTTCCGTAAGCATCATGACATGTTCATGGAAGTGACGATCGTCATGAGCGTATGCCTAACACCTGAGTTGAAAGTTGTTTCAACACATGGAGCCATATGTCGTGATTGATGCGATCAGAGGTCACTTCAAAGATGAATTGAGTCTTGAGCAGTTCAGACAGCTTAGAAAGTTCCGGACCATTCACATGGGGAGCATACCTGTCTGGAGACTCAGTTGAAGAAGTTGTGTGATATCTACTTCAGGCTTACGAATATATACGATTTCTAGATAGCAAACTCCAGTGCAATAGAGATTGTGCTTTACCTCCTAGCTGTGAATAGCATGTGCGTGAATATGCTATAGAGACACGGTGAGCTTCTTCACATTTGTGAACAAGTTCAATTCTCTAAAAGTTGATTCATCGAAGAAGAGTTCTTCGACGCTATGGGTATATTTGATATACGAAGATATAAATGTATTCTTCTCATACTTGATGAAAAGTGTTTGATAATTGTTCTGTTTGTGAAACAGTCCCTGATTATCACAAGTATGTGGCGAAGGGTGACGTGAGAGTGCACAAGTGATGGCAAGTTAATGGCCAGTAGTGCTCACGCCCTCGAGATATCATATTAGTTATCATCAATAGTTTTTTTATAAGACATTTTGTAATAGTGAGAATGTGATCTAGTTTGGTGTCTTGAATGTTACAAGACATAATTATTCATATAGAACACATCAGTTGTTTTATGTTATGGAACAAAGCAGTTGTTTCATGTTATGAGTAATTTGCATCACATCTCAATTACATTATGCGTATGATATACATTTACAATAGCAGGAATGATAAAATTATGTGTCCAAAGAACAAACACCATCGAATTTAGTCATAAAGGCAATGAAAGAAGTAATGGATATTTTTGGTCCATTTAAGTATTTCGAGTGCCAAAATTGATTAAAGTTTGAAATGCAGTATTGAAGTTGCAATACTAGAGGAAATTGATTGAGAGTCATTTTTAATGATTAATCAATGGTGTTATTGCATGATCCGAATTCTTGCATGAATTAATCAATGGTGTTTTCTGCACCGTAATCCCTTCATCATCCTCCATGGCACGGCGAGCTTTCGCACGTTTCTTCTCCCTCTCGGCCTCACGAGGCTTGGCCTCTTCACGCTTCTTCTTTGCTTTCTCCTTACGTTCCTTCTCCTTCTTCAACCTCAACCTCTCCTCCCTCTCCTCATCCTTTTTCCTCTCCCTCATGCGCCGTTCTGCAGTCTCTCGCTCCCATTCGACCTCGTTCTTGAAGTACCTATCTTGGACGAAGTCTATCCATTTGATAAAGACACAAAGGGGCGGCGGTGACTACAAAAGAGAGAAGAAGCATTAGATATTAGATATTAGTACACAAATTTATTTAAATTTGCATGCGTAAGAGGAGACATACCTTGGGACGATCATAAGCGGACTTGGGTTCTTCCTTGTCCCTACAATAGTTGGGACACAACCAAAACCGTCGTCCTATTGTCTCATCCCAATCATCTGACTGTTTGGCCTTGCAAATGTCTTGACAAAAACACTTTGGTGCCTCCTCCTCGGGCTTGGTAGACGCCACCCTCCATGCCCACGGCCTCGACATCCAATCATCGGACCCCATACCCTACAAAATGAAAAACATTTGATATTTGCATGATCAAATAAACAATATCGACTGTCACGAGGTTAGCGCCGAAGCCCGTGGCGCTACCGCAGAGAGGGTAGCGCCACGTTGTTGGGCGCTACCAAAAAGGGTTAGATTTTGAAATAGTTTTAAAAAAGGGTTAGTTTTGGCTGAAGTTTGACCAAAGGGTTATTTTTATGAAATTTCACGCCTCTGGGCTCAATCTGTGGGAGGAGATGAGAGGAGAAAGGAAAAGACTCAAAGGGTCGCCGTTGGTAGACGGGAATTTATTCGATTTTGCACATTTGCCAAGCACAAGCAGGCAGCATAGCAGAGCACGCAGGCCAACATCTTCAGTAGTACGTACTCTGCTCCATCTCCAACCCACTTGATGGCGATCACATGAAGCTGGCGATGCCGTTTTACACACTGTTTTTCCACCGGCCGGGCGTATGAAAACATGATGTTTTTAATATGGCGTCAATAATTCATTGGGCCAGCGGCGCCACGGAAGCTGTGCTTGGAATGACATAGGGCTAGTATCCAAAAAGGGGCAATTAATCGATCGCCATCTATGTTGTCATGCATCATGCGTGCATGCTCACTGTTCAAGTACGCTGTGCACGCGGGGTACTATACTGTATGTACATTCGCTCAATGAATCAAAGCAAAACGGTCGAGATTACTTTGCCGAATGTTGGCATCCTGATCTTGTTTTCCCCGGCGGGCATAGGAAATGAAAAGAAACAAGTATTTGTGTTCTCCACGTATAAAGAAAGCTTCACAAGATGTCAGCTACAACTGCTAAGAATAATCCTTATCATGCTGGGGAATCGTGGAAATGTTTATGCTTCTCTTCATGGATAAGGAATTGGTGCAGGCCTGATTTTGCCCACCGTAGTTCCCTACATAAACTTATCATGCTATTAGTTCTGGATAAAACTCAATTACATAAGCAGGTATACTCATTGCAAACGAAAACTGAGAGAAACATCAAGATTACATGCTCAGAAGTTGGCATCCAAATCAGTTGTCCTCCACATGTAGAAATATAGAACAAAATAAACTGATTAATTTCTTTGTGTGCATGAGTTTTACCCGCTATAAATTAATAAAGCCTCGAGCCCACCGTGTCCATAGCACGGCCGTGCGGGCTTGGAGCGACGGGGTGGCGTGCGGGCGTGTCAGCCGCACAAACTGCGGCGTTGAGGTGGGGGAAGACGACGGCGCCCTCCGGCCGTCAGCTTTTTTAAAATTTTATTTGATTGCTTTGTCGAGTATACACAAAAACACTCGGGAAACGTTATATACACGTGGCTCAGCGAAGCTGTGACTCGGCGAAGGAAGCACTCGGAAAAGCTGCGGGACGGCGAAATGTACTCTGGCACTCGGCGAAGCTCAGCTCGGCGAAATGCTTTGTTGATTGTGCGTCGCGACTTCGCCGAGTGTAGGATTTGCAGACTCGGTGAAAGCCTGACACATTCCCGACACACATCTGACAAGGGACGGGCTGGGTCGCCTTTTCTTCGCTGAGTGGGGTCTAAAAGACACTCGGCGAATATTCGCCGAGAAGCCGCGACAAAAAGCACTCGGTGAAACCTCTTCACCGATAGGCGAATTGTGCCGATCTATCTCGCCGAGCTGGATTCAGACCTTCGTCGAGTCTTTTGACCACTTCGTCGTTTTCCCGTAGTGCTCAACCAGCAATGATACATGATGTCGAGGAAATCAGCTATAAGAAAAAACATAAACAAGTAAACATAAGGAAAAGGTCAAAAAGATAACTTCTCATGCTCATCTACTTTCTCATGTATACCAAAGTTAATTACAGGTATATCTCAAGTTAATGCTGGTTAGGAGCTTTAACATATGTTGCTATGCATGTCCACACTAGTAAACTACTACATAGCAAGGTAGCTTACTTTTGATGGAACCTAATTGAAACGAATTGTACTGATAACGCTTCGGAAGGTAGCTTAAATTGGTGTCGCGTTGTTGCAATATGTCACTTGGTCCATGATCTTAAAGGTGTTTTAATATTAGTTACTCTCGTACAATTCTACCCGTACTTCCACTTGGTTATCTATATCAAAGATCAAAAGTAAGCTGTCTCATCTACCAAGCTAGCCAAACCACCAGTTAGGAAAATAAGATTCAGTGCAAAACGATTGTAGATATGACGCAGAGAAAAAATCAAATCCCACCATCACTTGGCACTTCCTCCAATATGTCAATTTGCCGTCACGTAATTTGGTACCACCCATCAATCTTTCTCAATCTAAAAGGTTGGCAAGTGAGAGAGATGGCCCGGCATAAGAGGACCATGGCCAGCCAAATCCAGACAAATGAACAGATGGAACACTTGGATGATAGACTTGGGAAAAGGAATTCGAAGTGGGTCGGTGGACGATGGGCTAGTAGATTGCAGGCACAAATATACAAAGGATGCCAAGATTAGAACACTGTGATAATGCACTGAACGAGAACACATGAGAATCTTCACTTGGAAAAAACGAACATGCTCAGATCCCTACCTTTGTGTGCTAATGTACCATCGTAGTTCAAAGTTTGGCAAGTGGGATTGGATGGACAAATTATACTGGCCAGTTCAATTGATGGTTCTAACTTCTAAATTCTAGCCACAAAACTAGACGGACACAATTATCTTTGCGAACCGTATATATCCCAAATTTTGCAAACTGCATATTTTGCAAACTGCATATCTCGACCTATACCAGATTTTAGAAACCCAAACTAATGCATTTGACTATCAATTGCCTATGTCGGGGACCATGTAAAATTTTACAATTCAAACAGCGAACGGATGAATAGATTTGCATACCAAATACCAAGTACTCACTGTGGATTCGGTTGCAACTAGAAATTCTCAAAGAAGACGGCAGCAAGTTGCAGAGCGCCGAGCTGAGAGAAGCCTCCGCGCACCCCCGCGGACGGAACGGGCTGGCCCAACAAGAGCTTGTCCAGCCAGATTCGTCCCTTTACTTATTTTTTTCTTTGCGGAGGGGAGTGCTGACACAAAATATCCACAGAGGGTGGGAACGCCTCCGCCTCCACCATCTGCTAGAGAGTTAAAACGCCCCAAAAAGCAAGTTACACCGAAGAGAATGGGAAGATTTCTGAAGAGGCGGCCTCCGGTGTGGAGGGCCGCCGGGCTCAATGAGTATCTTAAGCCTAAACTGTCGCGGCTTAGGCGGAGCTGCGTCAGTGAAAGATCTTCGCTTGTTAGCGAAGCGCCATGCTCCAACTGTTCTGTGTGTGGTGGAGACTCAGCTACACAAGGATCGGGTGGAGGGTTTATCGGTTTCTCTAGGTTTTAATTAAAGTTTTGCTGTTAGTAGTGTTGGCCGCAGTGGCGGTATTGGTATATTTTGGGATGATTCAGTAATAAAGATGGAAATGTTACCCTACTCGCATTATCACATTGATGCTATTGTTACCGAGCAGGGGAAGGATCCTTGGCGCCTTACTGTTATTTACGGCGAGGCTCAAGTCCAAGAGCGCCACAAGACATGGGATATGCTCAAGTTTATCCGTTCATCCAACGATTTGCCTTGGCTGTGCATCGGGGATTTCAATGAAGTCCTGTTCCGAGAAGAGCATGTGGGCGTGAATGACCGGAGTTGGAACCAGATAGCGGGCTTTCGAGACGCTGTTGATGTGTGCGGTTTATGTGACCTGGGGTTCAGTGGAGTTGCGTGGACCTTCGAAAAGAAAGTGGTGGGCGGAGGATATTGTCGAGTGCGGCTTGACAGGGCCCTAGCATCGCCTTCGTGGTGCTCGCGGTTCCCATCGGCAGCGGTCAAACACCTTCCGAGCTATGCCACCTCAGACCATTTACCTATCCTACTGAACTACGAGGAAGTCCAGCAACCCCGTCGTGGGAAGCCTCTTTTTCGATATGAGGTCATGTGGGAGTCTCATGAGGAATTCCAAGCGTTGCTTGTGGATAGCTGGCGGGCACAGAGTAGTAGCCGGTCAGCGACAGAACTGAAACACAAGCTCGAATCAGTCTCCGCTAATCTGTCAACGTGGGGCAAGGAGACGTTTGGCAATGTGCAGTTTCAAATTCGAGCACTACAAAGGGAATTGGGTGAATTGAGAAGCCAGCCGGGACGAGTTGAACCGTCATATACAGAGATCAAAACTGTTGAGAGGTTGGCTGAGATGCTCCATCGTGAGGAGGTCATGTGGAGGCAACGCTCACGTGTTCAGTGGCTTGCGGAGGGAGATAAGAACACACGTTTTTTCCACCTCCGTGCGAGCCAGCGAAAGAAGAAGAATCGTATCCTTGAACTGACACGAGAGGATGGTAGCAAGGCTACGAGTGAGCTTGAGCTAGGGATGATGGCAAATGATTTTTATCAGAAGTTGTACACTTCCGAAGGGGTCTCGGGCATGGATGAAGTCCTGAATTGTGTGCCGAAGAAGGTGAGCCGTGACATGAATCGCCAACTTGATGCTCCTTTCTCTGAGAAGGAGGTGAAGGTGGCATTGTTTGAAATGTATCCCACCAAGGCGCCGGGTCCGGACGGTTTCCCTGCGCATTTTTTCCAACGTAACTGGGAGGTGTGTGGCGAGGAGGTCACTGCAGCAGTTCTGCGAGTTCTCTCGGGGCAGGATAGCATAGAGAGCATCAACAAAACATTCATTGTGTTGATACCGAAGGTCGCAAGCCCTACAGATTTGGGACAGTTCCGGCCAATAAGTTTGTGCAATGTGATATATAAAATCGCATCCAAGGTGGTAGCGAACAGACTTAAGGTGGTTCTCCCAGAAATTATATCCGAGGAGCAATCGGCCTTTGTACCCGGGAGGCTGATAACGGATAATATAATCACAGCTTACGAGTGTCTTCATTTTATGAAGCGGAAAAGGGCTAAAAAACATCGCTTTTGTGCGCTGAAATTGGACATGCGGAAAGCGTATGACCGAGTAGAGTGGGGCTACTTGGAGGCAATTATGCTAAAACTAGGCTTTAGCAGGAGTTGGGTTACCCGCATTATGCGGCTGGTGTCTTCGGTCTCTTTCTCGGTACTTTTCAACGGCTCGCCGCAAGAAGAGTTCCGACCTACAAGGGGGATCCGTCAAGGTGACCCCATCTCCCCGTATTTGTTTTTGTTGGCAGCGGAGGGTCTCTCGTGCCTTTTGAAAAACCATGATCAATCATCAGCACTCAGTGGGATGAAGGTGGCCGCCACGGCTCCGGCTGTGAACCATCTTCTCTTTGCGGATGATAGCCTGCTGTTCATCGAAGCAACAAGGGAGGGAGCTACCGAGTTTAAGAGTGTCCTGGGAAAGTATTGTAATGCATCAGGACAACGGGTAAATATGGACAAGTCATCTATATTCTTTAGTAAAGGCTGTCCAGCAGTGGTAAAGGAGGAGATCAAAGCTGAGCTCGATGTTCAGCGAGAGACACTTAGTGAAAAGTATCTTGGAATGCCGTCGGATGTGGGCAAATCCAAGAGTGGAGCCTTCAAATATCTGAAGGATCGGGTGTGGAAAAAGGTACTTGGTTGGCTAGAACAATTGCTATCTGTGGGTGGCAAAGAAGTTGTGGGTGGCAAAGAAGTTCTGATCAAATCTGTGGCACAAGCAATTCCAACTTTTTTCATGTCTTGTTTTAAGCTACCAAGAGGTTTATGTGAGCATATTAATGCAATGCTGCGGAAGTTTTGGTGGGGAAGCAAAGAGGGCAAGAGAAGAACTTGCTGGGTCTCGTGGGAAACTATGACACAACCAAAGCAAGATGGAGGGCTGGGCTTCCGAGATATCGAGCTATTCAACATTGCGCTGCTAGCTCGGCAAGCATGGCGAATTATACAGGAACCATCAACGTTGAGTGCCAAGGTACTTAAGGCAGTTTATTTTCCTGGGACTGACTTCCTAAATGCAGAGCTTGGCTCACGCCCTTCCCAAGTGTGGCGTTCGATCCTGGAGGGTCGTGATGCACTAAAACTGGGAATCATCCGAAGGATTGGAGATGGGAAATCAACTGACGCGTGGCTGGATAATTGGCTGCCGCGCGATGAGAGGAGGACGCCAGTTGCTCCGATAAAACAAGACGCACCCGTGCTGGTGAGTGACTATATTGATACTACAACAGCAACGTGGAACACGGCGAAATTGGATGAGTTCTTCTTACCGATGGATTCTGATGTTATCAAAGGAATTCCATTGTGTACGAGGATACAAAAAGACTTCTGGGCTTGGCATTTTGAGAGGAATGGACTGTTCACCGTACGATCAGCCTACAGATTGCTAGTCCGAACCAAGAGAACCAGGGAAGACTGGCTGGAGGGCCGTTCGGCATCCTCTAGCAACGCTGAGGAGGGCAAGGCATGGACTAAGCTTTGGAAGTGTGATATTCCCCTAAAAATCCGGGTTTTTCTATGGAGGTTAGCGCTGTGCTCGCTGCCAACGGGAGATGTCCGTCATCACAGGAACATGGCACCCACTCCGGCATGTTCAGTCTGCGGGCAGGAGGACTCATGGCGGCACTCACTCATCGAGTGTACCATGTCACGGTGTGTGTGGGCGTTATCTAACCCCACCATTGTGGAGCATATCAGCATCTCGACGGAGCCATCAGCTCGGCAGTGGTTGTTCTCAATGATGCTGACGATGGACGTTGATGATTTTATGTGTATGGTCATCACCTTGTGGGCAATATGGCATGCGAGGAGGAAAGCCATCCACGAGGAGATTTTCCAGAGTCCGATGGCGACTCACCAATTCGTCGAGAGCTTCAGAGCAGATCTTAAAGGAAGCAAGATGAAGAAACAAACTACACAAACGGTGCGGCGATCTGAACCTGCACCCAAGTGGATACCTCCGCCGACAGGCTCGTGTAAGGTTAATGTGGATGGAGCAGTAGCGAAGTCGGTTAACCGTGGAGCTGTGGGTGCAGTTTGCCGCTCCCACGACGGCTATTACCTGGGTGCTTCGGCTGTTGCCTTCGATGGTATCACAGACCCAGGGTGTCTAGAGGCGATGGCATGCCGCGAAGCGCTAGCGCTGATAGCGGATTTGCATGTTGGTGATGTGATGATTGCCTCAGATTGCTCGGACGTGGTGCAAGGTCTGCAGTATGAAAGCAAAGGTCTGAATAGCCATATTCTGAGGGAAGTGGCAGCAACTTCTAGCCTTCGTGGGGGGGTCTCTTTCCGTCACGAAGGACGCCTATCGAATGTCGAAGCTCATAACCTAGCTCGCCTTGTGTCCTCGCTGCCAGCAGGGCGCTATGTTTGGCTAGGGTCAATGCCTGAGGGACTGAATCTTCCTGTAAACTCTATGATTAATGAATAAAGAGTCGGTATGTTGTCTCAAAAAAAAAAACTTATTTTTTTCTTTTTTTGTTTCTTTTTTCCTTTTTGCTTTTCTTTTTCCTTTTCTTTTTTGGCTGTTTTTTTCTTCTTAGTTTCTTTTTCTTTTTTATTTTTTTTCTTTTGTTGTGAAATTTTTAAAATGTTCAAAACCGAAATTGTTCAGTTGTCGAAAATATTTTAAATTTTAGTGATCTTTCCATATTTTCGAAAAAATGTTCAAAATTGAAAAATGTTTAAACAAAATTTTTGTTCAAAACTAGTTTCCATTCAAATACCTATTTTGTTTAATTTTTGAAAATTGTTTAACAATATTTTTTGTTCATAGAATTTAAAAAATTGTTCAAAAACAATTTTCGTTCAAAACCCATTTTGTTCACTTTTTAAAAAACTTTTCAAATATTAGCATATTTGTAAAAACGAAAAAAAATCACATTAAAACCCGTTCAAAAATAAGTTTCGTAAATAAAAAAATTCGGTTCATTTTTTAAAATCTAAAAATTGTTCGCATTAAAATAGGTGGAAAAAAGATCAATATGATTCAGCTTGGAGTCGAACTTGTGTTGCCTAGATGAAAAGAAAAGGATTCAGCCAATGGGCTACGATTTGAAGAACTTGCGAAATACTTCTACTAGTACGAAGACGCATAGGATCTAAATGGGCAGGCCCGCATAGCGTTAGGGGTGCACGAAGCTATGCTATGGCCGCATAACGCGGAAAATAGGACCTCCCTTGTCCACCGGCGGAGACTGCCGCCGATGCCGACGCCAAGAAAGCAGAGAGATCGGCAATTGAATTGGGTTGTTGTTTTCGTGAGCTGCGAGACCGAGACAAGGATATCGAAACAAAATGACTCGGAGCTGAAAATCTGGAACCGACCGTGAACTAGGTGCCCCTAGTTTCCGCGGTGCGCGCCCCTCGACAGCAAGCTCAGGCTAAATGGACCGACCCATTTACTATGTTTCTATTTTTGTTCATTTTACAGATATACTAAAATTTTGATTTTGTTTTTAGGTAAACACAAAATGGTATTAAACGAAAACAAATTTGAACAGTTTTTTAAAAGTGCATAGAAAAATATATGGCAAAAAACATTGCAAACAATTTTTTTTATTACAAAAATAGGAATTTATACGAAAACTAGTTTGAACAAAATTTCGATTTGAACATTTTTAATTAAAGAAAGTTGATTTTTTTAAAAAATATATAAAAACTTTCCTAAAAGTTGAATATTTTAAAAATGTTCAAACATAAATTTGTTCAAAACTAAACATTGAACATTTTAAAATTTGAAATTTTTTTATTTAAGGAAGTTGAACATTTTTCAAAATATAAAAACATTACTATTTTTTTAATGAATTTTTTTGTTTTAACAAATTTAAGTTTAAACATTTTAAATATATCCACAAAAAAAGTGGAAAATGAAAAAAACTAATAAGAAAAAGAAACTACCAAAAAAGAAAAAAGAAAAAAATAGAAAAGGAAAAAAGAAACGAAGAAGGAAAAAAAACAAGGAGACGAACCTTATTGGGCTGGCCTGTTCCGCCTAGACTAGAAAATTACCTGTGAACTGGGCTGAGGGATTAGTTTGATAGGCCGACAGGTCCTTATGAGCCCCCCACCTCACTAGTTGATGCAGAATAGACTATTGTGTTCGAAAACCAAAGAAACAAATGAAATTTTCCCTAACAAAAAGAAACATATGAAATAAATCACTAAGTAGATACAAACCCACACTATGTTTTGACTCATAATAGTATTACATGCCTCCATTACAAAAAAATATATTTTAAATACATTTTAAAATGTTGAACTTTTCAAACAAAAAATCTGTTGTACATCTTAAAATTATGTCCATACAAAGACATGCATTAATTTTCAATAAATGTCTCAAATTTTCTGTGAAATTGTTTGTGCTAACATTAAATTTTCCATATGTACACCCCGACTTTTTTGTTTAATTTTTTGTAATATTTTAAACTGGATTTATTTATAGTGTGTGTCCGTATATAGGAGTCGAAACAAATCTCCACGTTGAATATTTCTTTCTTTGTTGAGAAACTAGTCTAGTCGAACCTAACTGAAAACAAAACTCATGCCCAAAGCATCTACTACCTCGGGTCCAAAAAAATAGGTGTGCACATACAAATACCATGTACAACTCACGATCAATTTGTTACGGATAAGACGGGTAGCGAAAGAGATACTCTCTCCAATCCAAAAAAAGTGTTGTCGGTTTAGTCTATATTTAACTAAATTTAAACTAAAGGCCCAACAAAAAAAATTATGGATGGAGAGAGTACTTAATGTAGCACACATAAATGGGCCAGTCTATAGAGGCGTGGGTGGCGAAATAGCGGTACATATTGCCCGGGCGGCGGTATGCTACCAGTTCAAGCTCTTTCAATATGTGGGAAGAGGCACAATTTCTTCTTTGGAAGCCGTAGTAATGCCTCTCCACTCTCAAAGATGACGGCAAATTCGGGAGCTCCTAGTCTCCGCTCAACATGGAGGGAGCGAAGCTCCGCACACCCATCCGACGCTTAGCGGGCCGCGCTATCAGGCCCACGCACGCTCCTAGAAAACGGCCCGTGCATTATGCTCTCCTTTTTTACTTTTTGATAAATGAACATTTTCAAAATTAAATTTTCATATTTTATTTAGAAAACTGAAAAAATTTAGTTTTGAACAAATTTCAGTTTGCATATTTTTAAAATTTGAACATATTAATTTTAAGAAAGTTGAACATTTTTCAAAATATAAAAAGTGCATAGAATAAAATCCATAAATAAAAAATATTGTTAAATATTTTTAAAAAGTTGACCAAAAAGAATGTTTGAACGAAAACTAATTTTAAAAAATATGTTTGAACATTTTAATTTTGAACATTTTAATTTTAAAAAAGTTGAACACTTTTTGAAAATATATAAGATATTACAAAAACTTGAAATATTTTAGAAACTAAACAATTTTTAGTTTTAAACAAATTTATGTTTTGAATATTTTAAATATATCCACTAAAAAAGAAACAGAAAAAAAAGAAAAAAAGAAACAAAAATGAAAAAGAAAAAAAATGAAGAAAAAGAAAGAGTGAAATTGGCCTTACTGGGTCGGACCAGTTACGCGCTGGGGTGCGCGACCTAGGCAACAACTAGGATTTGCCGGCGAATCCACGAAAACCTAGTTGCCGCGTACCGCGGCGGAGCTAACATAGCTCCACGCACCGCACACGCGCTACTGGACCGACCGAATAAGGCCATATTTCACTCTTTGCTCTTTTCGTTCGTTTTTTCTATTTTTTCTTTTTTCTTTTTTCAGTTTTATTTTTCTTTTATAGTTTTTTTTGGATATATTTAAAAATGTTCAAACATAATTTTTTTGAAAACTAAAAGTTGTTCCCTTTTTAAAACATTTAAAATTTTATAATGTCTTTATATTTTTTAAAATGTTCAATTTTCTTTATAAATTTAAAAATGTTCAAAAAAAAATTGTTCAAAACTAAAATTCATATTAAAGATTTGTTTTCATATTTTTCAAAATCATTTGTTTTTTCATAGAGTTTTTTCTATATAGATTTTAAAAATCGTTGAAAACCAGTTTTTGTCTAAATAGATTTTCAAAGATTGTTCAGGACCACAATCTATTCGAATGGGGTTTCAAGAATCATTAGAAGACTACCTTATGATCAACAACGTGTTTAGAGATCGTTCAAGATCACAATTTGGTCAAATGGTTTTAAAAAATTGTTCAAGACCGAATTCTGTTAAACAACATTTTCTAAAATCGTTCAAGACTGGATTATGTCAAATGCGTTTTTATAAAAAAAATCAAACCATCCTTTTTTAAATTCTTTCAAGACTAGTTCGTTCAAACGGGTTTTCAAAGGTCGTTTAGGACCACCATCTGTTTAAACGGTTTTCAAAAATTGTTGAAGACCACTCTCTGTTCATAAGGGTTTTCAAAGGTCGTTTAGAACCACCATCAGTTTAAACGGTTTCAAAAATTGTTCAAGACCACTGTCTGTTCATAAGGGTTTTCAAATGTCGTTCATGACCACAATCTGTTCAAATGTGTGTAAACAATCGTTCAAGATTCAAACAAGTATTTTAAAAAAATCAAAACCAAATTACTTTCAAACGGGTTTTTAGAAAATTGTTCAAGACCAAATTACGTTTAACAGGCTACCAAATCTTGTTTAACGTGTTTTAAAAAATGGTTCCAAAATTCATTTTTACCTAGTTGTTGTTCAATGGAGTTTTACAAAATCAATCAATATCAAATTTTGTTCAACGGAACTTTCAAAAGTCGTTCTAGACCAAATTATGTTCAACATGTTTTTTAAAAATTGTTCAATACCAACCATGTGCGACCAATTTGATAAAATTTGTGTAAAAAACATGCAAACATTGATTCAAAATTGAGAAGTTGCAGTTAAGGAAACACGAAACCAGGAATGAAACCTACGCACATAATTTTCGTATAATTTTTTCAAAGAAAATAGACGTGTATAAATATATATATGCCCAATACTGAAACTTTTTGTTGCTGCTCTGCACATGGCAACGAAACACAGTCAACTGTCATGAGAAGCAGCGAAACAGTCGAAGTTGTCCACGTCGGAAAATGGGTCGGGCCCATTAGCGTTACCACGTGCGTGGAGCCGTGCTAACTCCACGTTACGTGATAGGTAGGCGCTCCCGGGGAATCCCTAGTCGAGATAAGGTCGCTCCGTGCACCCTTTCGCGCGGTGGGTCGGCCCATTAAGGTTAGTTTCCTGTCTTTTTTTTTCTTTTTCCTTTTTCCTTTTTTGTTACTTTTTTTGGTGTTTCCTTTTTTCCTTTTACTTTCTTATTTCTTCTTAGTTTTTTTCCTTTTGTTTTTTGTGGATATATTTAAAATGTTCAAAATATAAATTAGTTAAAAACTAAAAATTGTTCAGTTTTAAATTTTAGTAATATCTTATATATTTTAAAAATGTTCAATTTTTTTAGTTTTAAATGTTCAAAATTAGAAAATGTTCAAACCGAAATTTTGTTCAAAACTAGTTTCCGTTCAAATATCCTTTGTGTTCAACTTAAGAAAAATATTTAACAATATTTTTCATTTATAGACTTTTTTCTATGCACTTTTTATATTTTAATAAATGTTCAACTTTCTTAAAATTAAAATGTTCAAAAGTTAAAAATGTGCAAACTGAAATTTAATCAAAACTAAAATTGTCCAGTTTTCGAAAAAACATATGCAAATTTTTAATTTAAAAATGTTCATTTATCAAAAAGTAAAAAAGTAGAACATAATACTATTGGGCCGTTTTCTGGGAGAGTCAGTGGGCCGGGAAGCGCGGTCCGGTAGCGTCGGAGGAGTGCGCAGACCTTGGCTCGCTCCGCGCTGAGCTGAGAGTCTGAGACTAGGAGGTCCCAGGATGACGTACGGGCGCCTGAAGTGTCCACCGGCGACGCTAAGCCGCTAAGGTGATTGTCTCCTCAAGCTTAATATGAGGAATGAAGATGCTAGCGCGTATTCTTCGGATGCGTGTGAGCCAAGGAGTTCGGGCGAGACCTATGGATGCATGGAGCAGTTGACTTGACCACCAGGTGGTACTGGTCACCACCTCAAACAGGAAACAACAGATATATTATGTCATCGTCAGTCTCCTGCATCGTGCAATGCGGTCAATACGGGTCAAGAAGTCTTCCTACCCGGGTCAACAGCCAAGTAAGTGATTGCAGCCTCAATCTTAGGGTGTGTTTGGTTTAGGGGATATGATTCAGTGAATGAGGGCACCCCCAACCACCTGCACTACGGGAGTGGCAGCCCAGCCCGACGGCAATTATAACACCGATGACCAAACGTCGGGGCCGTCGGCGTCACAACGTAACACCGACGGCCCGAGAAACACCGTCGGGCTCAAAGCCCCGTCGGCGTTCTAGTGGTGACCCCGACGGCCACCGTCGGCGTCAAAACACCGTCAGACTTCTCCCCCCGCGTGGGCGTCTGGACGAAGCGACCTGACGGCGCCGTAACCACCCACACTGACGCCGACGGCAATACCGTCGGGCTCATTGAACTATTTTCCAGTTTTTCTTAAAATATTAGATTACATTCAAAAATATTATTCGTAAGGGTACTATATCACAATAAATAACAAAAGAACTAATTTGTACAAATATTGTGATCAAACGTGGCCATAATATAAGGACACATATGCGGGTATCTCCGGGGTTTTGTAGTGGCGGGGTTCCGGAACTTAGAGGTGAAAACACCCGTTTAGGGTGCCGGGCATGGAATCGTGCGACGTAACACATGAAATGTTTGTTTTTTATGATCCAATATACCAGCCTAACAGAACCAAGCAAAAAAATGCATGCGTCTACCCACTCCCGGCGCCGTTTAGAGGGGTAGATCGACAGGTCAGACTTTTCTTGAACGGGAGTAGGGTTTCGCCGTAGAGTGGGTCCGGAGGGTCAAGACCTCATCAAGACTTGCATAGACCCCTAATATATGTATACTAGTGTGTTGGTAGTTTGTGGGAACCAAGATACATCTCCGAGGTGCGACCCGCTTCACTGACCCCTCTTTCTCCGTAGTAAGTTCTTGCACTTAGAGGTGAAACCCCCCGTTTCGGGTGTCGGGCATAGAATCGTGCGATGGAACACATGAAATGTTTGTTTTTTATGGTCCAATATACCAACCTAACACATCCAAGTAAAAAAATCCATGCGTCTACCCCCTCCCGGCGCCGTTTAGAGGGGTAGATCGACGGGTCAGACTTTTCTCCAGCGGGAGTAGGGTTTCGTCGTAGAGTGGGTCCGGAGGGTCAAGACCTCATAAAGACTTGCATAGACCCCTAATATATGTATACTAGTGTGTTGGTAGTTTGTGGGAACCAAGATACATCTCCGAGGTGCGACCCGCTTCACTGACCCCTCTTTCTCAGTAGTAAGTTCTTGCACTTAGAGGTGAAAACCCCCGTTTCGGGTGTCGGGCATAGGATCGTGCGATGGAACACATGAAATGTTTGTTTTTTATGGTCCAATATACCAACCTAACACATCCAAGCAAAAAAATCCATGCGTCTACTGAAGGGAATATGCCCTAGAGGCACTTAATAAACATAGTTTATTGGCAATATCCCAATCGTTCATTATATGGTTTATACCATGCTAGAACTGTATTAAGCGAAAACATTAATACAGGTGTGGTAGATAAAACAACCAGGTCCCTAGTAGCCTCTACTAAGACTAGTTTCGTTGCGCGACTGATGATCGAGGTTTTCCGATCATAGGGCATGGCGCCGGTCGGCAATGGAAGTCATATCGTTAGGAGTAACGATGTGATGAACATACCCAGTATTTATAGGACATAGTCATTACGCCTTAAGACCGTGAGATCAACTCTTATTGTTATCCCTGAAAGATACTTTGATCGCACCAAACGTCGCATCTTATCTAGTGTGACAATAACGGTGATACTTTTGGGTATCGGAAGGGGGTAGTTGAGACGAGGGGTCAACAACGGGATTTGTCAGTCCGCATAGCCGGATAGATACTCTAGGGCCCACTCGGTGAGATTATGTCAAATGAGTTTGCAAACATTTGACTAGGTCACCAGCTGACATAATATCATAGACGAGTAGAAGATAGCGATGTCGGTAACGAGATCATGCTAGGTATGGAGATATCTGAGAATGATACTCGGACGCGCTAAGTATCGACATGACAAAGGGTTTAAGACTATACGTCCAGGTTTGATAGATGAAAGTCATTCGTTATATCACAGTGATTAATTCATGGGGTCCAGGCCTACGAGTTAGTCGTCGATCATAGAGGAGTCTTGATCGTACCTGTTATTATATCGAACCGCTAGGGTAACACATTTAAGGGGTTTCGACAAGACAACCGGAAAGGAAAGAGATCACCGGGAACGTCCCACGAGGGGTCCGATGGAGATCGGGCAGCGCCGAAAGAGTTTTCGGAGCTAGGAAAAATTATATATATTATGTTTAATATTAATTAGTGTAATTAATATGCAAATATGGTTTTATATATTTATTTTCGAATTTATTTAGGCTGATTTCCCTAAATGGGCCTTCTGGTCGAAAGAAGGCCCATGGGGGGAAAACCCTCAAGGGAATTTTGTGGGGGGGGGGGGGGGCTTGGCCGGCCTAAGTGGGCCAAATGGGGCCCACCTAGGGCCGGCGCACCAGCCTTGGCCGAACCAGGCATGTGGGATAGTCCCACAATGCCTGGCTGGCAAGGTTGGCTCCCCCTGGGAGCCTATATAAGAAGGGGCACCCCTGGCCTTTTAATTCACCAATTAATTCCCAATTTCTCTCTCGATCTCGTGGTTCCCTTGTCGGAGCCGCGCCGAGTAGAGGAAGGGGATCTCTTCCACCATAGCCCGCTGCCGCGCTGCTGGTGTTCCGGTTCAAGTCTTCCGCTGCTCGTCTTGGACTGGAGCTTCGGAGGCCGTCGTCTCCACCGTATGTGTGTGACGCCCTGCGAGGTGATGCGCTAGCGGTACTCGGAGGCCTACTTCCTCCACCCGACCTCGGGGTCATCTTCGTCGTCTTCGTCGCGCCAAGTTCTCCGCGACCTAGAGGTCGGCTACGTCGTCTTCGTCGTCAACGCTTGTGCGGGAGCGTAATCCCCGCTATTCGGTCTACGAGGCTATGTATTCCGATCTCCGCCGTACTACTATATCTGCATAGTGTAGATCTTGGCTAGTTTAAGGATATCGTTGCTAGGAAAATTTTTATTTGCTGCACACGATCCCCTTCAGTGGTATCAGAGCCGATCTATCGCAGATATAGCTGTACGCTGTTAGAACCCGTGTTCTGCACGGGGGCACCGTTCCTGTTATTTTCTACACTCTAGCGTGCACTTGTGATTCCAGCGGCATCGAGTTGATGAAGTGGCCCAGACCGACTTTACGCGTACGCTTACGCGAGACTGGTTCCACTACTGACATACGGCTTGTACCGTATCTGTGGCTGGCGGGTGCCTGTTTCTCTCTCTTTAGTTGGCTTTGCATTTTCAATGGAGGGCCCGAAAGGGATGCTTAAACATGCAATTATTGGATCCTTGTTGTGGTCATAAGGTTCGTAGGTATGAAGCGGTTCTATTTACGAAAGCCCCAAGCCACGTAAAATATGCAAAAGATAAAGTAGAAGCGTCTAACTTTATTTTGCAGGGGCTATGTGATATGGTCAAGGTAGGTTTATTGTTTATAAACTGCGGGCGCCAAGAAGACCATGGCGCAATGGACTATATCACATTGCATTACATTTGATGTTTTGTGTGCATCTTATATTGTGTGATTGTGTGTATAGTATACATTAGTTACACGGCGGTAGCTATATAAGGTGATCCCTTCAAAATACCACTAGTGTTCTCCCTCCAACGCGCACCACCAAGAAAGTTCTACGTTATGAGGCAGGCCGTGATGATCGGGTGTCAGACATCTCGTCGTTCGCATACAGTGGGTGTAAGCCATGTTGCACAAGCGTCAGCGTGGAGGTCTTTGGTGGCGAGCCTATCATATTCAGAAATATGGCCTCGGAACAGGAAGACCGAAAGGTCGAGCACGAGTCACAAAATTGGTGTGGCGGACGATTTTGTCTACTCTTGAAGTTGTGCCGCCGGCTCTGATGATGAGGGGTGGTGCGATGGATGGGGGTCGTGTAATCGCTTAAACGACCAGGAGGGATGTTCATTTGAGTGGGAGTTCGGATAGTTATTTTCTAAAATACTAGAACTCAGAATATAATGAACAGAGTCTGTTTTGCAAACCTTTGTAGATATTAACCATTGTGATAGCATCTTTTCAAATTAGGCGCATTCCTGCGATTGAGAAACTTAAAAGGTTGGGTCCAAACTTCATAGTTTTATACTTTAGCTTGAGGATACTCCTTGTTTAAACCGTTAGCTCTTTGTGATACAATACCCGCTAGGAGATAAACTCGGAGATTCCGCTAGCAAAAGATAATTTGGATTATCGGATTTTGAGCGGATGATATCATCATAGTCCAGTGTATGCTATTATATCTGCCATAGAGAACCAACGGTGGGTACGAGTTATTGGATCGCGGACATATGATATGGTCGCTAAAACTCGGGGTACCCCTAAAGTTGGGTTGATGAAGTTTATCAGTACGTTGACTGATTGTCTTCTCAACCAAGATGGAAGAGAATACACACATTGAGGGAGCACGTGGCGGTCATACTTAATGACGTATGTTCATGATTAATGAACATTGAGACGTCTCGCTCAGCTCAATTACTGGATGACAGACATCGTTGCCAAGTGCAAATCCTCTGTCATAGACTATGTCATGCAAGGGGAATCATTCACCTTCATGGTTCTTGATTACGGTGGAAGTATCAAGAAGATGAAACAGATCGCCGGAAGTCATCAATGATGATGGTGTATATATGATATACATGTTATGAATGTTTTAGCTAAGCAAGTGCTCGCAGTAGTGACTAAGTCTTGAACTAGTCATGTTTTGTGAAAAACCAGGTTTACTGCTTGAGTAGCTTGAAAGGATGAGGCGACATTGCGTGTTGATAATGGCAGTTAAGTTGTTGTGACGGCCATAGACACTCTCCCTCTAGATCTACCATTTGAATAAATTCTTTATGATCGGGTGTTGGTATGATCGTTACGAGTGTGTCTCCTCTAGCGAGACACTTGTTCATACATGATAGTGACAAATTGGTGTCCTATAATTATGAAGTAATGATCATATGCCGACTTGAATTTAGATGGTAGAAACTCCCACATTCATAGTACTAATGCCAAAGGATACAAACTTAATAAAGACACCACATATGTTGTGCACTACCGTTTAGTCATGTCAATGTTATATGCATTAGCTCCACACTGGATGGACCTACAAGTCCTAAGATTTGATCTTTTGACACTTGCAAAATAACTGTGACACCGTTTTCGGAAAACGGGCATATAACTTATTGATAGTCATACATGGAGATGTATGTGGTTCAATGAATTAATTGACGGGTAGTGGAGACCTTTATTTCGTGAACTTCACTGAACGTTTTGAGTATAGCTTGTTGAGAATCATGCATATGGGTGTATGTGAATCAATGAAGTACTTTAACGTGTAGTGGAAGTCTTTATTTCATAGACTTCATGAATATTCCGAGTAGATATATGGATATCCACTCCGGGGAATGTTAGTCTGAATTTTTGATTCGATCAAACGAAGTTCAGAATGAAGTAGGAAATAAACTTAACAAGAAAATCAAATTCCCGCGGTGCAAATCGAGGAATGAAGATTTGAGTTATAATGTTGGCACATCATTGGAAGACTTGTGAGAAGAGTTCCACAAATTACGTCGCATGGAACACCATAGTGTTATGGTGTGTTAGGGCGTCGTAATCGCACCCTATCGGATAGTGTGTGGTAAATGAATCTCTTACCGAATTATTGTAATCATTAGAGTCATATGGTAGAAACGTAAACACTCACGTTAGCAAATAGGGAAACCATTTGAATCCATGGAGACAATACCATAAGAGTGATGGCATGGCTTTTGAGCCTGGATTGTCGTTTCAGCAATTTAGTGTTTCGATGTAATCGAATCTAAAATGGATTAATCTTTGTAGTATACCCTACCTAAAGAGTTAGTTGGGTACATGTCTCACGACATAGGCAAAATCTTTGCCGGGATATACCTTGCGAAAGAAATAGTTTCTTGTCCGAGGGTATAAGTGAGAAAGAAAGTAGAGCAAGACGAAGTTGGTGAACTTCTTCTCCAGACATCAGAGTGGCGCAATCGAACGTGTTTTCGGTGTCAGGCCCCACAGCTTGAAAAAGCTAATGATTCAAGATCATGATGTTCTGAGCTCATACTAAGAGCGTAGGCATACGAGGTTGTGTTCCATAATGTGTGTTACGACAATCTTGCTATGAAGGTCATATTAATGGAATATGATAGACCTACGAACTACGAAAAAGAGATGGTGAACCTAAGTCCGAGAAATGGCTGTGAGTCATTTATGATCCAAAATAAAATCCATATACGATTACCAGGTAATGACTTGGGAGATCTTCTTGATGGCATCTAGGATGTTGATAGTATATGGAGTTTTATGAGAGAGTAGATATTGAGCAGATTCGATTTGTCGTGAAGCAGTTCCGACAGACCACATGAGAGTTTGTCTCAAGTGGCGAAGTCTAAATCTATTCTGGGTCGTTTAGCAATTACTATAATTTCGAATGAGAAATTGATAGTTGGATGAGAAAACCATGGTTCTTAATAGTGTCATTAAGAATGGTTTGTAATCCTGAGGATGCTAAACATGTATGCAAACTTCGGTTGTCCATTCATGGGCAGAAGTAAGCATATCGGAGCTGGAATCTTCACTTTGATAATGTGATCAAAGGATTTTGGAGTTGTCCAAAATAGTTGAAGAAACCTACATTTGCAAAGAAGTGAGTGGGAGCAAAGTAGCTTTCCTTGATCTTATATGCGGAAGGCATATTTGAGTGGGAGCTAAGTAGCTTTTCCTTGATCTTATATGCGGAAGGCATATTTGAGTGGGAGCTAGGTGTCATTCGTGATTTCATATGTAACAACATATTGAATGACACAGATCCTCTAGTAGAGTGTAAACGATTATTTAAGTGATTAAATTTTCTATGAAATGAAGTTAGGAGTATTAGGCATCCGATTTATAATTGTATAGATCAGAGGGGGCTTAATAACATTAAGTCCGAGTATTTCCTAAGTCAGGATTCTGAAGTGTTTCAGAAAAGGACAAGCGAAGAAAGAGGTTCTTGCTTGTATGACTAGGTAAAAGATTAAGTTAATCTTGGCTTTTTCAGTGATAGAATATGATGTTCGACATTCTCTATGTATCAGACATAGAGTCTATCAGGCTGAAAGCTCGACTTGGTGTGACCCGAGTTCTTGGTTCAAGAACAGGTTCTAGAGTGATCCTTGTGTGGATCAATGAACAAACGTTAAGTTTATTCTTCAGTGTCTATGAGAACTGAAGATAGGTTTTCTAGTAACGGGTAAGAGTGGAATGGCAACTTTCCGTAAAAGCGGTTACGATGATGCAAGTTATTACACTGACCCATACGACTAGAAATCTCATATAGGAGATGTCCTTTATTTTGAAGATAGACATGGTTAGTTTGCGAAGTCGCATATGAATGCATTGTCGTATAATCTACATAGGTATAGAAATATATCGCGACTTTAGAAGTAGCAAGTGTGATTGGACTGAGCAGTTTTCCGAGCGTAGGTGGTCCCCTTAATAGATCTTTCAGACTTTTAAGGCGCATGCTACGTGAATGCTCGAGTCTCATTCCATCCACTGGGATATATTTCGCCATCATCGTAAGATACGGGTTGATGTCAAACTAGGTGACATAGAAGTGTTGCAAGACACATATAGATCTCAATGTGTGAGTTCTATTGACTGTATTCCTCTTCCACGAGGCGAGCAGGCACCAAGTTGCTATGGGTGTTGAGCTTTTACCAGGTTGTAAACTAGATTAAGTGTTACTCTAGTGCAAGTGGGAGACTGAAGGGAATATGCCCTAGAGGAACTTAATAAACATAGTTTATTGGCAATATCCCAATCGTTCATTATATGTTTTATACCATGCTAGAACTGTATTAAGCGAAAACATTAATACAGGTGTGGTAGATAAAACAACCAGGTCCCTAGTAGCCTCTACTAAGACTAATTTCGTTGCGCGACTGATGATCGAGGTTTTCCGATCATAGGGCATGGCGCCGGTCGGCAATGGAAGTCATATCGTTAGGAGTAACGATGTGATGAACATACCCAGTATTTATAGGACATAGTCATTACGCCTTAAGACCGTGAGATCAACTCTTATTGTTATCCCTAAAAGATACTTTGATCGCACCAAACGTCGCATCTTATCTAGTGTGACAATAACGGTGATACTTTTGGGTATCGGAAGGGGTAGTTGAGACGAGGGGTCAACAGCGGGATTTGTCAGTCCGCATAGCCGGATAGATACTCTAGGGCCCACTCGGTGAGATTATGTGAAATGAGTTTGCAAACATGTGACTAGGTCACCAGCTGACATAATATCATAGACGAGTAGAAGATAGCGATGTCGGTAACGAGATCATGCTAGGTATGGAGATATCTGAGAATGATACTCGGACACGCTAAGTATCGACATGACAAAGGGTTTAAGACTATACGTCCAGGTTTGATTGATGAAAGTCATTCCTTATATCACAGGGATTAATTCATGGGGTCCAGGCCTACGAGTTAGTCGTCGATCATAGAGGAGTCTTGATCGTACATGTTATTATATCGAACCGCTAGGGTAACACACTTAAGGGGTTTCGACAAGACAACCGGAAAGGAAAGAGATCACCGGGAACATCCCGGGAGGGGTCCGATGGAGATCGGGCAGCGCCGAAAGAGTTTTAGGAGTTAGGAAAAATTATATATATTATGTTTGATATTAATTAGTATAATTAATATGCAAATATGATTTTATATATTTATTTTCGAATTTATTTAGTCTGATTTCCCTAAATGGGCCTTCTGGTCGAAAAAAGGCCCATGGGGGGGAAAACCCTCACGAGAATTTTGTGGGGGAGGCTTGGCCGGCCTAGGTGGGCCAAATGGGGCCCACCTAGGGCCGGCGCACCAGCCTTGGCCGAACCAGGCATGTGGGATAGTCCCACATTGCCTGGCTGGCAAGGTTGGCTCCCCCCTGGGAGCCTATATAAGAAGGGGCACCCCTGGCCTTTTAATTCACCAATTAATTCCCAATTTCTCTCTCGATCTCGTGGTTCCCTTGTCGGAGCTGCGCCGAGTAGAGGAAGGGGATCTCTTCCACCATAGCCCGCTGCCGCGCTGCTGGTGTTCCGGTCCAAGTCTTCCGCTGCTCGTCCTGGACTGGAGCTTCGGAGGCCGTCGTCTCCATCGTATGTGCGTGACGCCCTGCGAGGTGCTGCGCTAGCGGTACTCGGAGGCCTACTTCCTCCACCCGACCTCGGGCTCATCTTCGTCGTCTTCGTCGCGCCAAGTTCTCCGCGACCTAGAGGTCGGCTACGTCGTCTTCGTCGTCAACGCTTGTGCGGGAGCGTAATCCCCGCTATTCGGTCTACGAGGGTATGTATTCCGATCTCCGCCGTACTACTATATCTGCATAGTGTAGATCTTGGCTAGTTTAAGTATATCGTTGCTAGGAAATTTTTTGTTTTCTGCACACGATCCCCTTCATCTACCCTCTCCCGGCGCCGTTTAGAGGGGTAGATCTACCGTTCAGACTTTTCTCCATCGGGAGTAGGGTTTCGCCGTAGTGTGGGTCCGGAGGGTCAATACCCCATGAAGACTTGCATAGACCCCTAATATATGTATACTAGTGTGTTGGTAGTTTGTGGAAACCAAGATACATCTCCGAGGTGCGACCCGCTTCACTGACCCCTCTTTCTCCGTAGTAAGTTCTTGCACATAGAGGTGAAAACCCCCGTTTCGGGTGCCGGGCATGGAACCGTGCGACGGAACACACGAAATGTTTGTTTTTTATGGTCCAATATACCAACCTAACACATCCAAGCAAAAAAATCCATGCGTCTACCCCCTCCCGACGCCGTTTAGAGGGGTAGATCGACGGGTCAGACTTTTCTCCAGCAGGAGTAGGGTTTCGCCGTACAGTGGGTCCGGAGGGTCAAGACCCCATCAAAACTTGCATAGACCCCTAATATATGTATACTAGTGTGTTGGTAGTTTGTGGGAACCAAGATACATCTCCGAGGTGCGACCCGCTTCACTGACCCCTCTTTCTCCATAGTAAGTTCTTGCACATAGAGGTGAAAACCCCCGTTTCGGGTGCCGGGCATGGAACCGTGCGACGGAACACATGAAATGTTTGTTTTTTATGGTCCAATATACCAACCTAACACATCCAAGCAAAAAAATCCATGCGTCTACCCCCTCCCGGCGCCGTTTAGAGGGGTAGATCTACGGTTCAGACTTTTCTCCAGCGGGAGTAGGGTTTCGCCGTAGAGTGGGTCCGGAGGGTAAAGACCCCATCAAGACTTGCATAGACTCCTAATATATGTATACTAGTGTGTTGGTAGTTTGTGGGAACCAAGATACATCTCCGAGGTGCGATCCGCTTCACTGACCCCTCTTTCTCCGTAGTAAGTTCTTGCACTTAGAGGTGAAAACCCCCGTTTCGGGTGTCGGGCATAGAATCGAGCGACGGAACACATGAAATGTTTGTTTTTTATGGTCCAATATACCAACCTAACACATCCAAGCAAAAAAATCCATGCGTCTACCCCCTCCCGGCGCTGTTTAGAGGGGTAGATCTACGGTTCAGAATTTTCTCCAACGGGAGTAGGGTTTCGCCGTAGAGTGGGTCCGGAGGGTCAAGACCCCATCAAGACTTGCATAGACCCATAATATATGTATACTAGTGTGTTGGTAGTTTGTGGGAACCAAGATACATCTCCGAGGTGCGACCCGCTTCACTGACCCCTCTTTCTCCGTAGTAAGTTCTTGCACATAGAGGTGAAAACCCCCGTTTCGGGTGCCGGGCATGGAACCGTGCGACGGAACACATGAAATGTTTGTTTTTTATGGTCCAATATACCAACCTAACACATCCAAGCAAAAAAATCCATGCGTCTACCCCCTCCCGACGCCGTTTAGAGGGGTAGATCTACGGTTCAGACTTTTCTCCAGCGGGAGTAGGGTTTCGTCGTAGAGTGGGTCCGGAGGGTCAAGACCCCATCAAGACTTGCATAGACCCCTAATATATGTATACTAGTGTGTTGGTAGTTTGTGGGAACCAAGATACATCTCCGAGGTGCGACCCGCTTCACTGACCCCTCTTTCTCCGTAGTAAGTTCTTGCACATAGAGGTGAAAACCCCCGTTTCGGGTGCCGGGCATGGAACCGTGCGACGGAACACATGAAATGTTTGTTTTTTATGGCCCAATATACCAAACTAACACATCCAAGCAAAAAAATCCATACGTCTACCCCCTCCTGACGCCGTTTAGAGGGGTAGATCGACGGGTCAGACTTTTCTCCAGCGGGAGTAGGGTTTCGCCGTGGAGTGGGTCCGGAGGGTCAAGACCCCATCAAAACTTGCATAGACCCCTAATATATGTATACTAGTGTGTTGGTAGTTTGTGGGAACCAAGATACATCTCCGAGGTGCGACCCGCTTCACTGACCCCTCTTTCTCCGTAGTAAGTTCTTGCACATAGAGGTGAAAACCCCCGTTTCGGGTGCCGGGCATGGAACCGTGCGACAGAACACATGAAATGTTTGTTTTTTATGGTCCAATATACCAACCTAACACATCCAAGCAAAAAAATCCATGCGCCTACCCCCTCCCGACGCCGTTTAGAGGGGTAGATCGATGGGTCAGACTTTTCTCTAGCGGGAGTAGGGTTTCGCCGTAGAGGGGGTCCGGAGCGTCAAGACCCCATAAAAACTTGCATAGAACCCTAAGATATGTTATTAAAACATATTAGTAAATGTTTAGAGGTAGGTCGCCGAGAGAGGTATCGCCGTGTCGGTCCGGGGTGTCCAAATATGTTATTAAAACAATATTAGTAAAGGAAATTATAATTTATATTTTGGTAACTGTTAATTCAAAAATTGCAATAGATTAATGTTATAAAAAAATGAATTTATTTGTTGGAAAAAAAATCTAAGCCCGACGGTAAAGCCGTCGGGCTAGCTCTAGGAAAAATAAGTCAACGGGCCGCGGGATTCGGGATTATTCCCCATCCACCCAAATCCCGCGCGCGAGCTAGTCCATCTCCCCGCCACCCTTCGCACGCCGCCTCGCCGCCGCCGCCGCCGCCCTCCCGCACGCCGCCGTGCCAGCCCGCACGCCACCCGTACCTCGCCGCCGTCGCCCGCCCGCGCGCCGCCCTTCTCACGCCGCCCCACCGCCGACGCCCTCCCGCATCCCGCACGCCCGCACGCCGCCGTCGCCCGCCCGCGCGCCTGCCTCGCCCTGCCCGCGCCTGCCCGCACGCCGTCGTAGCCCGCGCGCCTGCCTCGCCCTGCCCGCGCCTGCCCACACGCCCCTGTCGCCCGCAGCCCGCCGCGCCTGCCCTCGGAGCCTTCTGGTAGTGATGAAGGTGTGAGGAAAACATAATTGCATTTGAAAAATTAGTAAGTTTTCTGCTTGGCTTGCATTACTAGTCCAAACTTCTCTATTAGTTGAAATAGTATGTGATGAGATGATAGGTTCAAGATGTTCGTCGGTTTTTGTTCAACTTTTAAGGAGGCTAATAACGGGTGAATGTTTGTAGCAATGTTGGTTGTCACCATTTGTTTAGACATACATGTCATTACTTTTATAAATCAATATGGTGGCCCAAAACTGCGAGGTTTAGTATGCAATCAGCAGTTTCTTATGCATGTATTTTTAGTAATAAACTAGTAGCTATGTCCTTCTCTAGAACAATGCTTGCTAGTATTAATCTGCATTATATTTTATCATGTAGGTTTCTCGGAGCCGTCGTGTCGGAGCCGTCGTCGTGTTCGTGTTGTTCGACTACTTCCTCTACAGCGGAGGGTGAGATAAAACTCCTTCTCCTCTCTTGTATTTTTATGTTCTAGATATTAGTTTCACGTCAAGTCACGTAACCTAGATGTCTTTTCCCGTCCGAAAGCGTTACGTGGATAAATATGCGTTAGAGGTCAGCATATTATGATGCGTAACGCTTCGGCATTTACGGGACAGTCGGCGGATGCGTAGTTGGGTACGTTCTCTGTGTTCTGCTCCGGTCCGAGTCAGAATTTCGGTAGTGCCTCCCCGTTGTTCTCCGGATGCACATCCTCTCGGCTTTTTGCCGAGACGTGTATCGAGAGAGCAGCGGGGAGGTGCTGCCGAAATTCTGTCTCGGATCGGGGTAGAGCATGGAGAACGTACTCAATCTACGGATCCGGCGGCTGCTAGGAGGCTATCCTATTAGAGATGTAGTATGATGCACGCGTTTTCCCCGGTAGAGAATATCTTGTATTTAATTTAATGTCATTTATTTGATATCAAATGTTTTTTTAGCTGTTATTAACTCTAAGTGCAGATGGCTGATGGTGAGTGGATGTACAGTGGTCGTATTAGTAAGACTGACATGACAGCTGAGTGGCAGTGGAAAACTGAATATTATGTGAAGGACGCACACCGTGGTTCTAAGACAGTTCGTCCGCTTTGCCCTTGTGCTCGGTGCAAGATGAATAACCGTCAGGGTAGCTTAGAGATGACAAAACACCTTTGGCTTTACGGATATATGCCCGACTTTAACATGCAAATCAACTTTCCTGAGAGTGACCATGTTAGAGGGGTGGTGATGCGGCAACACATCGATGGCAGTGCCCACGATGGCATTGCAAACATGCTTGTTGATCTTCACTATGCAAATCAGGCACATTCGCCACCTCCAGAAGATCCGGATGAACAGGAGGAATCGGATTTACCGGATGAACCAGAGGAAACCGCGAAGGCCTTCCTTGAAATGATGGCCACCGCGAAGAAACCTCTTTATCCGGGTGCAGAAGTCTCTCAGCTTGATGCCATATCGCAACTGTTAGCTGATAAGGCCAAACACGGCCAAACCCGATCAAGCTTTGAAGATCATTTGAAAACAATGGGTAACATGCTCCATAAAGGACATTGTCTGCCTCGTACCATGTATGAGTCGAAAAAATCATGAAATCGCTTTGCATGGATTATGAGAAGATACATTGTTGTCCTAAGGGTTGCCTTCTGTTTCGCAAAGAGTTTGTGAATCACACTCACTGTAGCAAGTGTGGGGCCTCTAGGTATGTAGAGGTGAAGGGCGCCGAAGGTGAAATGGTGCAGACGAAAGTTGCTGTAAAGATTCTTCGGTATCTCCCATTCATAAAAAGGATCCAACGCCTTTACATGGATGAGGAGACTGCCAAACAGATGACATGGCACAAGACGGGGAAGAGATACCCTGATATTAGTGATAAAAAGAAGAAGATGAAACATCCGGCTGATGGTGAAGCGTGGAAATATTTCGACAGAGTATACCCTGATAAAGCCCGAGAGTCTCGAAATGTCAGAATTGCGATAGCAACCGATGGTTTCAATCAATTCGGTATGTCGGCTAGGTCGTACAGCAGTTGGCCCGTGTTTGTTATGCCGCTCAATCTCCCTCCCGGAGTCTTAATGCAACGCAAGACCATATTGTTGTCTCTGATCATTCCGGGGCCTGAATGTCCGGGGAAGATTTTGAGTGTGTACATGCAGCCGATAATCGATGATTTGGAACATTCTTGGGCACACGGCACATGGACATATGACCGGGCAACGAAGAAAAACTTCTGCATGACAGTTTGGTACCAGTATTCCATGCATGACCTACCCGGGTATGCCCTATTCTGCGGACACTGTACAGCCGGAAAGATGCCATGCCCAGTGTGCAGGCATGCTCTTATGTTCGTATGGCTGAAGAAGGGTGGCAAGTATTCCGCCTTTGACAAGCATCAACAGTTCCTCGAAGAAGGTCATAGATTCAGAGAGGACAAAAACACTTCTTGAAAGATAAAGTTGTCAGTGAAGTAAACAAGATACCAACGTTTGATGGTAAAGTTGTTGATGCGGAGCTACGTGCTCTAAAGCCTAAGACCAAAGGCAAAGGTTTTATTGGATATGGTGAGACGCACAACTAGACTCACATACCAGGTTTGACGCAACTCCCCTATTACAAGGACCTCAAACTTCCTCATAACATCGATGTGATGCACACCGAAAAGAATGTCACAGAGTCCGTCTTTCACACAGCCCTAGACATTCCTGAGAAGACGAAGGACAATGTGAAGGCTAGGGTCGATCAAGAGAGGCTTTATGAAAGAATAAAACTAAACATGCAGCGTCCTGAGGGCAATCGAAGAAATTGGGTCAAGCCAAATGCTGACTTCTGCCTTCTAGCTGCCCAAAAGAAGGAGGCATTCAATTGGCTCAAACACAATGTGAAGTTCCCAGATGGTTATTGTTCTAACATGAGTAACGGAGTCAATTTAACAACGGGCAGATTCAACGGGCTTAAGAGTCATGACTATCACATATGGATTGAGCGAATAATGCCGATGATGCTTCGAGGCTATCTCCCTGATCGTGTTTGGCGGCCACTTGCGGAGTTGAGCCATTTCTTCCGCACGCTGTGTGCCAAAGAAATATGTCCGGAAATTATGAAAAGACTTCATGAGAAAGTCCCAGAGTTGATATGCAAGTTAGAGATTATATTTCCGCCAGGCATGTTTACTCCGATGGTACATCTCATATTGCATCTACCTAACGAGGCAATATTGGGGGGACCGGTTCAGAACCGTTGGCAGTTTTGTATAGAGAGAATATTTAAGAATATGCGAACCAAATGTGGAAACAAAAATCAGATTGAAGCATGCATAGCCGAGGCATATATCATCGAGGAGGTGTCAGATGTATCTACAACATACTATCCTGAAGATGTTCCCAATATGTATAATCCGCTCTCTCGGTACAATACCGATAACCCCAGCTATAAACCCAAGCTTCATCTCTTCCAAGGCCAAGGCGGTAAGTCTGGTGGTCAACATATTTACACTGTGACGGAGCAGGAGTGGGAGGACATCATGCTCTATGTGTTGATGAACATAGATGAAGTAGAGGATACATTCGTGCCTCAATTTCTGGATGAGGAGTGGTTGGGAATAGAAAATCCTACTGTATCGGAATTTAATACTCTTTTAAGGAAGGGTGCCCCGAGAAGGCAAAATTTTGTGGCTTGGTTCATGGAAAAAGTAATTTCTAACTCACCCCCTTGTCTATTGTAGTTTATGTAAACACGAAACTAACAATTTTGACTAAACTTGTAGGGAAATCAACAGAAAACATCTATGACAGATGAATTGAGATGGGTTTCGCAGGGTTTCGACCCTAAGGTGGCGACTTATGAAAAGTATGATGTGAATGGGTATCGTTTCCATACCGAGAAACACCAAAATACTCGGCCAAATGCGAAAACAGTAAATACTGGAGTGTTTACCGGAGGTCGAAATGAGGATGAATACTATGGAAGGTTACAAAACATATATGAGGTGAAATTCGATAAAGGGGCCCATCCTCTCACTCTTGTTGTGTTCAAGTGCCATTGGTTCGACCCAGTGGTTGGACTAAAAAGTACCCCTTCCATTGGTTTAGTGGAAGTGAGGCCTTCAACCACCTATAGCGGGTCCGATGTATTTGTTGTGTCTAACCAGGCAACACAAGTTTATTATCTACCATACCCATGCCAGAACGAGGAACTACATGGTTGGGAAGTTGTGTTCAAGGTATCTCCACGTGGTAAGCTACCCATGCCAAACGTGGACGATTACAACAATATAAACCCCATCACATACGAGGGAGATTTCTACCAGGAGGAAGAGGATGGCGGTGACTTTGATGTCCTTATGGGTGGTCTTGATGAAGTCGATGATAGTGAAAGACATGGAAGAGGTGAGGCAGTTGTGAATGTAAAGGACATAGATATGCTCAGCAAGTTACATCTAGATAGTGAAAGTGACGAGGATGAGCCTCCACCGTTCGATGGCATACCCTACTACTCACGTGATAGTGATAGTGACCCTGATGATGATTAGACCCGAACACAACCCAAAACTTGGTGAGCGTCTTTTATGTTTTATTTCCAACTTGCTTACTACGTCTTATTTTTTCATCAATGTTCTCAATGCTTACTTTTGCTTATTTTCGAGTTCTCAATGCTTTCTTTTGCTTATTTTCGCATGAAATTGTAATTTCTGCTTACTAACATTTTACATGTTCTCAATGCAGGTGACTAAACCATGAGCAAGAATTCCGCGGCATCCATGCTTAGGAACATTTGTCGTTTGCGAAAGCCCCCTAAACGCTAGAGGACGAGGCGGGGGAGAGTGACGACGAGGACGATGGACGAGGCGGGGGTCAACCCCCTAGAGGACGAGGCGAGGGCCTCCCCCCTAGAGGACGAGGCGGGGGTCACCCCACTATAGGTCGAGGACGAGCCTCGAGGGAGACCACAGTTGAGGTCGAGGTCGAGGACGAGGACGAGCCTCGAGGGCGACCTGCACCGCGAGCTCGAGGACGAGGACGAGGCTAGAGGACTAGACCTTTGTCGGAGGTTTCATCTTCACGGATGATGACACCTTCGACGTCTTACTTCAGTGAGGTAATTGCTATCATGCCTACTGTCTACTATCATGCTCATACTCACTAACTGCTATTTTATTTAGGTACCCTCCGCAGCAACCCACTCGGAGGACAGGGAGGTGGAGCAGCAGCACTTCGTGGTGCAGGAGCCTCAGCATCAGTACTTCGAGAAGGAGGAGCCTCAGCAGTACTTTAGGGTGGAGCAGCCTCAGCAGCAGTACGTCGAGCAGCAATACTTTGGGGTGGACTTGGAGCAGCCCGTTGATGAGGACCCGGAGCAGCCCGTTGACGACGACCTGGAGCAGCACGCCGAGGAGGAGGAGGAGGAGGAGGATGTACGCTATTTTCTCCTATTCCTACCACTTAGTTTTGTTCACTTATATTTTATTTGAACTCTAATTTGCATTTTAATTTTAATTTGCAGCACGAGGGGGAGGAGCTTGGGCCCTTGTGGACTCGAGGAATAAAGAATCTTCCAAGAAGATCAAGATCTCAAGAGGGCAAAATTCTTATTAAGCTGGTCAACAGAAAGTAAGTGGCTATCTTTTGATCATATAAGTATGTGGCTAACTCTCCTTGCATACTAATATTGTCCTTTCATGTGCAGCAATTTTCAACTCATCACCAGTTCGGGAAATCTTCCAGGTGGTGTACTTGTGGGCCTTCTGAAGAAGCATTGGCCAGGCCTCTACAAGGAGAATCCTGAGGATCCAAATTCTCTGAAGAAGTTAGCCATGAGGTGGGAGGACTACGAGGCCGCTCAGGGCTCCGGCTACATGGAGACTGTGGAGGGTGAGGGTTTTAAGCCTAGCTGTGCAGAGGTTGTGGTTCACAAGTTCTGGGTAAGAACTATTCTATGGTGTTTTGTTTACTTGTGATTCTCAACCATAGTTAACCATAGTTTTGTTAACTTGTGATTCTCACCATAATAAGACTGTCTACATGATTGTAGGAGTTCTATCGCGTGCCTCCCGAGCACGAGCACAAGAGCCACGAGGTCTTCTTTACGATGGTGAGGATCAAGTTACGCCAGATGTGGTATGATGTTAAAATTACAGCTATCGCTCAGTTCTACGCCGAGAAAGGCACAAGATACAACAAGAAGAAAATCCTTGAGCTCAAACTTGGTGAGAAGATGTCCCACGAGGATTTCATGGGGGTAATGAAATTTTCTTTTTATTCCATGTCCATCGTAAAGTGCATTATCTGTTCTTCACTTGAGATGTTGACTTGAGATGTTTTCATCTTAAGATTTGTCCAAAGTGAGCTCTGGGAAAGAAGGATGGCTGGGAGAAACTGGTGGACATGTGGACCGGGAAAGATCTAGATTTCAAGGCCAAGAGCATTCAGAACAGACTCAATCGCGGTCATGAGGGAACCGACACTTTTACCACTACACGGATCATCAGGTATATATATGGAACAACCTACTCGTTTTCCCTGGCGGTGTTTCCTTTTTAATGCATACCATTTGTTGTATGTATTTTAGATGACCGCTAATGAAGGGCTGGACATGGGAGAGTTTGAAGTGTGGCAATTGGCTCATAAGAAGAAGGTGGTCAAGGACGGCGATGATCAATACTATGGCACAACCACTGACAACCTTGAGGAGTACAAGACCAGGTTTATTTTTCAAGATCATGTTTACTAAATGCAAGCAAGAAATAATTTGTACTTACTAATTGTTTACTTGTTATGAATGCCATCAGGTACAAGGAGCTGAATGGACCGGATTCTGACCCTGTTAAGGAGCCAGTCGACGAGAGGGTCGTGATTCTCGCAGGACATGGAAGGCCACATGGCCTCTACGGCACATTTGACACGGTGATCGAGCCTACCACCAATTACACACGTGTCAAATCAATCACGGGTGTTTCTGTTCCACCTCGTGCACCGCGTGCTAGAGCCGCCCATGTTGTGGACCATGTAAGCTTTCTCTCATTTTTCTTCTTCATTCTTAGTTCCCATTCATATATGGGTATGCTCATGAGATTCACTATGTCTTAAGGAAATGGAACAAGCCTGGCAAGAGGCTCATGATGCTTGGATGCAGCAGATGCAGGATCATTCGGCGGCTGTGTATCAAGCTCAGCAGTCGCATCAGTTTGCCTATATGACGGTGAGTTGTGGTCCATCCAATCCTAGCCAATAAATTTCATTGTCCGAGTTTGTACTTCATGATGCATGGCATCTAAACTCACTTGCAGGCGCTTAGTACGGCAATGAGAGAGGGTACTCCACTACCCGAGCCAGTACCGGTTCCGCCACCACCGCCGTACCCTCCACGGCCGTGCTACGCCGATTTCGTCGCACACTACACCCAGGCGACTCCTGTTAGTACTTCACCAAAGCTTAACTGAGTCATTTTGTGTACATCTAGATATTTACACTTAGTCATATTTTGTTCAAACATGTAGGGATCGTCTTCTTCACGGGCAATGGCTCCGTTTGGTCGAGCTTCTGCCTCACCCATGGCCACTCCGGTTCACTCACAAGGTCCTAGCCCGGGTGCTTCTACCTCGTTGCGTCGATCACCCCACCACGAAAGCCGTGAGATGCGTCGACAATCGCCAAACCCGGTTAGTTCATGAAAAACTCTGATGTTAGACATAAAACTTGTTATATTTGGCATGCTATTTAAAAATTGAGACTTGTTAGATTTCGCATGCTAATCTCGGAGTTTCTTTTTCATCTTGTAGTGATGATGCTCTTGTGGAGTGGAGAGTTCCTTCGGAGATGTCGCTTCGTGAACTTGTAGTTCATCTGTGTAGGAACATGTGGATGTTTGTGTTCCGAGCTTGTCATGTTAGGACGTGTGATATGTTGTGTGAATGATGTTTGTGTATGAAGAGTTCATTTGGATATGGATGATGTTTGTGTGTATGGTAGTTCGCAACATGTTTGTGATCATTTGTGCTATGTTGTTTGAATGTTTTGTGCTACGATATCCTGTATTTAAATGTGGCAGAATTATATTTGAAATATGCCCAGAAAATATTTAAAATATACCCAAGAAAATGCGGCAGATTTGGATGAAATAATTCTGCCAATCTAGCCCGACGGCAATGCCGTCGGCGTAGAGCTGGTGGCATTTATCAGAGCGTGGTGAGCCCGACGGCATTTACCGTCGGCGTAGTAACGCAATGGTGAGGCCGACAGCAATGCCGTCGGGCTCACCGTATGGCCTGTGCTCGACGTGCAGCTCCAGCAGCTGACGCGTGTGTCGTGACGGCCGGAGCGCCGTTACGTGTTTCTGCGCCGAGGGTAATTTAACACCGATGGCCTAAAATCACCGTCGGCGTCGCGCACTAGCCCGACGGCCACGACGTGAGCTCGATGGATCACCGCCCGACGGCATTAGGCCGACGGTGGCCGTCGGGCTCACTTAGGCCGAGGGTTTCCGTCATAAGCCCGACGGCAAATGCCGTCGGGCTGGGCTGTTACTCCTATAGTGCTGGTTAGGGATAGCCATTTTTCTGTTTGGTTGACAAGATTTGCCGTTGGGCTGGGCTGTTACTCCTATAGTGCTGGTTAGGGATAGCCATTTTTCTGTTTGGTTGACAAGATGAGTAGAGGTTAGGGATAACCATTTTTTTTTTTGGTTTGCAAGGATGAGGGTGGCTAGGTAGTTGAGCAACAAGAGTATTTCACAAGTTCTAAAGGATATTTACAAATATACATATACATACTCAAAATGCATATATGAACCAACTGTATGTTGTACTCAGATACATACATTTCAGAACTAATCTCTACTACACGAACATGCTAGAACTGAAGCACAAAAAATGAACAGTGCCTATGCATGTTCAGATATCAGAATAATTAAGGAACATCCGAGGAGAGGATGCCAGACTTGTCGATCTGCAGGCAGGTAACACACTGTCCGCCGCCGCCGCCTTGGCCAGGATCCGCCGCTCAGAGGAGTGCATCAGCCCAGGGCCTATGTCCAGCTTCTTGTCGCAACACAACGGCCGCAGCCGCGAGCCAAACCCAGATCGAAAGACGCACACGGTAGCAGCCCGAGCTGCCAGACGCACAAGACGGCCGCGGACCTCTGAGTCCAGATCGGGCCTAGACCCGCGCCGCTCGTTCGCTCTGGTGAACGGACGTCATCGTGCCACCGCGGGGAACGGGTCACGACGTCGGGGAAGGCGGCGACGTCAGGCGCAGGAAGAAGTCGTGGCGCCGGGAAAGGGCGGCGACACGAGGCGCGGGGTGAGTAGAGTCGCGGGGAAGCTTCGCGGCGCGGCACGGATGAGCAGAAGCGTCAACCAACAAGTGGTTGCCCTTATCCCACCGATTTGGGCGGACGAGCTCAACCAGTTTTCTGAGGGAATATACTCAGAATATGGTTGCCCCTATCCCACTCATCCTCCAAACCAAACGACTGGTAACCACTCAAAAAGTGGCTACCCCTGCCACTTGAGGGATACCCCTCAACCAAACACACCCTTAAGTGATACGTTGTGTTCCCGCACTTCGTTCCTGCCATGGATCAACAGAAAATTGTACGTCTGTTCCCTTTCTGCTGACGCTTTCCCAGTGGCCAGTACTACAAAACCAACGACGACCTGAAGACGGCGAGACCGCGTAGGTGCGTCGCCGTCGTCGGTACTTGTTCGACTGCCACCTGAACGGTTTCATCTCCCTTTCTCATATCTTTCTCTGTAAACTTCTTGAGCCAATGCAGTGAGGAAACATGGATCCAGACTCCAGAGTCCAAAACTCTAGAAGGCAGGGGCAAGTAACCATATTCTTTTCCTGGAGCAAGCGGTGTATTCCACCCGGTCTTGCTTGGCCTATGCTAATTGTAATGTCAGTGACAAATCTTTCACCATTCCTCGCTAATAAACTACTCGTAGCAGGGAAGAAACTAACCGGCATTTTGTCAGACAGAGGGGTTATCACACGACCCGTCCGTTGCATTAGGAGCCAGGCTTAATCACTATATTCAGTACTACCGTAGTGTGCCGCTTTGTATTTACGCGCTAATCTGAAGTGTCCTAATCTCGCGTGTTCAACACGTGGTCACACGGCAACGGCACAAGAAGTCGCCATACAATGCAAACTTTTAGCGTAAATATATTCAGGTATCCGGCAGCATTGCAGTTGCCAATACCGGCAGCACCGAGGCAGCTAGCAACTGAGACCGATGCGCAGAGCAAGCAAACAAATTAAGCAGCAAAAACGGGCGCTGCATGCAGTTTCCTGGTTGCCCCTAGCTGCGTCGGTGCAGCCAAATCGTACGTGTAGCTACAAGAACAGATTCCAAAGAGACGTGGTTCCTGGAAACCTAGCCGTGGTTTCTTGCACAGGACTCGGCTCCCTCAATACTATATAAGAAGAATGACACTAGTCTCGTATTGTTAGTGAGCCAAAGCCTTCTTCAGTTCAGTCTAGTGTAGTCTGCTGCTATCATCAGACCTTGCCCAAATACTCCTAACGCCTGCAAGCCACAGTCTGTAGGTGAGATGCCGTCGTCCACGCCTGCATCCTCTTCTTCGTTCTTCCACATTGTGCCGCTCCAGGACGGCGGCACGACATGCCGCCACGCCATGGACACCTGCTACCTCTGTCGAAAGCCTCTCACCAGGAACCTCGACGTCTTCATGTACAGGTTTGTTCCTTATAATTAGCTTTAGCTGGTGCTCACCCGTTTCATGTTCAGTGGTATCATGATCCGTCTTCCACTTCCAACACAACAGAGGGGACACGCCGTTCTGCAGCGAGGAGTGCAGGGTTGCGAAGATGGAGGCAGACGAGGTGCGTGAGAAGATTAGGACAAGGATTCTCAAGGAGCGTGCTGCGAGAAACAGGCAGCGCCACCGGACGGCTCCCTCCGAGCCCAACAGCACCCGCGCCTCAAATGTGCCTGTTGCAAATGCAAGCTAATTAAGCAGTACTGCAGTAGTAGAAACTAGAGCGAAGGAAGCATTCGGCCCCTTAGTATAAGCGAAATAAAGGAAACATCCGACTGACAAGCTGTTTTATTTGAAAGACTATCTTCTGATCGAGGTGAACCGGCAGGTTACGGGGAACTTGGATATTTTCGCAATTAGATTCTCGTTTTTTATGTGTGTTCGCGAGCTAAAAATTGGAGAGTACATGGTGTGTACTGTAGAGTACATATAGGAGGGAGATAGTAGCGGCTGGTATTTCTGCATTGCCACCGTAACCATGAGAAAAATCCGGGCCAGTATTTTTGTACAGTAAGAGACTACGAGTATGAGTGGCGACGGACACCCGGCGAACCGGGAATAAACCTGGTTGGAAGGGCATGATTTATGTGTGCTCCATACAAGATCTGATCAGCGATTCGAGTCTGTCGTGTTCTGAAATTGTAAGATTTCTCTGAAATAATTTTGAAATCGAAATGCTGAATAGTTTGTACTGCCCCTGCATTAAATTCCAGGCGACCAAGAAAACAGATGCATTCTCCGTTATGTTCTTGTGAACACATGTTACACATCCATCAAGATGAGCCGCGAAATTTGCATTTTATTGAGCACTCAGCAACAATGATCTGTATAGTCCGAGGGCACGGAGAAAGCACTTGGCAACTACGGCGGTATGCCGAGTGTGTTTTGTTGGCCATACTCGGCATATCTTCGTCCAGTGAGACGTATCGAAATAACTTCTACACACCCTCCCTTGTATGCCGAACAATCATGCCGACTCGCATAAACCGTCCTTTGGGCGAGAGCGCCTTGACGTCGGCACTTCCTCCATGATTAATACATGACATCAACACATAGACATTCCTCGCTTGGCTAGTGTAGTGGATGTACAACACAGCCACCCAGGTTCAAGTCCTTCACGGGCGCGAATTTGTGTTCTTATTATTTATTTAAAAAACTGGGTCTTCTCTCACCGCTTTCGTGTCAAAAAAAACATGGACTTTCCAACGCAATACGAAAACAAATCTCATGAACTTACCAAGGATCTCCCGATCACCCCCTTAATTTGTTGACCCTTTTACACGGACATCGATTTGATTTCCTTGTCCTTTTGCTTCGTCTCCTAAGAGGTTTGTGCCAATAGGCAATAGCTTGCCCCGGCGAGCCAAGGAGAAGCGAAATGATTTTGATAACAATCAGTTGTGGAGGCGACACAGCTGTGAAGGTTTGGAGGAAAAGACCGTCATGAGCGAGACTCGTGTGTGTCTCCTCTCTCCCCCGTTCTCCCCCTAGTGAGTCACACACAAAACACACGACAAAACTGACATTGAGATTCTTTTTTGATAAGGAAATATATTAATACCGACATAATACTAGTTAACAAATAATATATGTAACAAGTCTAGACATAAAGGATGCACACAAACCAAAAAAAGTTGAAGAAGGAAACAAGAAAACAAATACACCGCTGAAACAATCAGATATTCACATCACCAAGAGCACCACGACCACCGGTGTTGCCGACACCTTAGATTTTGACAAAGGTTCTTCAAAACGAATCTTCTAGGAAGGTAACAATCTATAAACACTGTTGTCATCCGGTCTAGCCATCATGGGTAGATCATGTGTTTTCACCCTAGAGAAGATCTAATCTCCGGACAATGCCTAAACAAGGAAACGATAGAGGAGACACCATTGTCAGGTACAACCAACTAAGATCAGACCAGATCTTAGGTTTTCACATTGGGCCGCACTCACATGTGAAGGTAGAGCTGACGAAAACCCCAGCGCTCTGCCTGCCACACAAGTCGATCCGACGTTTGTAAATCCAAACACGTATGAACTCCTCTTCGGAGAATTGCAGGCGTGTCCTGGGCCGAAGCAGCCCCCTTGGGATCACGGAGTTGTAAGATTGGTGCCAGGAAACTGCCGACGCCTGAATCTCCCTCTCGAGTCAATCCAGCGTCGCCCGGTAGAGGTTGTGATAAGTATGACATACCGATGTTCGCCGACTCGCCGTGAACTAAAAAGAAGGTACCCAATTATATATGAGCAGCGACAAATAAGGACCAGATCGAGGGCGGATTTTCCATTGAAATGAGACAGATCGATCCACTGTTCTTGTCGACGTGCCTGTGTGGACTCTGAAAATGATCCACCGTTCTCATGGAGCCACCTGTCGCGCTCCGTTTACTGGAACATAACGAAGCCAAAAATCTCATTAAGGCGAGCTTGAACGTGTCCCTCTCCGGTTTCCAGGTATACGCTGCTTGTCCGGCCGTGTCGACGCCGTCCTTGTGCAACCTGGCCATCCGCTGAAACGGGGACACGCAAACCATCTGCTGCATTCCCTCTATCGTCAGTTTATGCAGCACACAGTTGCAGATCCGTAAGCAGCAGCCTCTATCTAACCAGAATCTCAAGCTAGCGCCCGGAGCGTCAACCTGATCGATCTCTACTAATGTTAGCGCGCCTAACCGTGTGCGATGTGGCTATGTCGACTCGTACGTTGGCAAGGACGAGTCACGACCATATCGTCAGCAACTGTGCCACAGCGGTGGAGCTATGATTCGAGGCTTCGAGAGGATACGGCGAGTTATGGAGGAAAACAGCTATACAAAGCAGTCGGACCATGCTACCAACGAAGACGAGAAGACGTCCCGGATGTATACATACATGTTTCATTATCTTTGCATCGTGGCAAAACAGGGAGCACACATTTCTCTCCCGCGTCTCGATTATTTGGATCATATATTCCAGCATATATAGCTAGATTGGAGTTGATTGGACGTCTTTCTTTAACCAAGACATCACACACCTGCAGCGGCTACGTACGTAGCTTGAAGCTGCTTGTGCACCCTATTTTTTAGCATAGCAGGCAGCTTGCAATCTGCACTAGACAATTTAACCCTGTCCCACCACAATGTCGCAGCCCATGCCAGCCTGCTGCCCTAACACGTCCAAGTAAACTGCAACCAGTAAATCAAATGGCCCAACGAAGAAGACGCCCACGCCCACGAGTCGACGGCCACGGAGGCCGGCCTGCGTCATTCTGCCAGTACCTTGCATTGGCTGATGATCAATTCGGAGTGCCCATATTGCATCGGATTGCAAAGGTATGATCGAAGATGTTTGTGGCGGCACTATGGAGGCTTAAGAGCGATGGCTGGGAGAGAAGCCCCAGTAGAGTACTTCGTTTATTAATTTCCGTTTTGTACATGAGCGTAGGAATTTGAGTACTGAATCTCATAATCTCGCTAAGCATGCCCTCTCGCCAGAAGTTGGCCGCTACACCCACATGTTGCCTAGGTACGCCTTTATGGCTGAGGCCTGATCGGAATAAAGATAGTGAGATTTCCATAAGAAAAACTAGTAATCATAGATCGTGGATTCATCTAAAAAGATAGATCGTCTACTAGGCTACTACCGTATGCGCCGGTGCTGGACCCCGGCCTTGCAACTAAGCACGTTCATTAGTATTTTTGTAGTCAGTGAGCATTTTTTTTTTCAATTTAGTTAGGCACCCGCCTAGTGTATGGAGGTTGTCATGAAAATGACCATTGACAAAGACATGTCTTTCTCCTATAAAAGGAGAAAAGAAAAGACAAGGACATGTCCTGTGCATAATGCACAAGCACTGTATTCACATCTAAGTGATAATACAATATATATTAGATAATATCCAAGCTAACCAATTGGGCGGTCTCGCCGTGATCTGTATCGGCTGTGTGCGCAAGGTCAAGATTAGATTTCTATTTGCCTGGTGGCTTTGGTCTATGATATTGTTCTGAACTTCTGAACCTGTAGACTTGGTGTGGCGATGAAAATCTTGGTCATGTAATAAGAAGGTTGTCCCGAATGCTGTGAATGACAATATATACAGTAGCATTTTCCTTATAAATCTATCGAAGATGCACACTCATTTATGTACCCTGTCTTTCTTCAGATTTGCAAGCCCAGTCCATGTGGTCGGCAACCGCAAGTAACACCATCTCCAGGATGGATACTGGGTTCCTGCCAGCTGGTTCACTGCAACTTACCTAGTTCTTAGTGTTAGATTGATCTGTTTTTAATGAGATTAATATCGAATTGATTAGCCCAACGGTCAAATTAATCCTCTTGATTGAGCCCTAATCGGGGGCGTCTGTTTCCTGCTATGGAGCAGTGGGCCCCTGTGACCTGCGCTACATATAGAGGTGGGGGGTCAAGGCACAGGTTACGACGTGAACAGTGTTGCCAGCCACCCCACCGACATCCCCTTCCGATTAGGGTTAGCGCAGTGCTCACGGGAAGACCACTGCGCCACCACTGTCCGGCAACCGCCACCGTCGACCACCATGGCCGACTCCTCGAGCTCCTCTGGACAGAGCCAAGGTATCTCCCCCATCCCCTCTCTCTCACACTACTTACACACACATGATCTATATGATGTATACTTTGATCTACCAATGCAAGTAATAATAGGATTTAACATTGGTATCAGAGCACAATTAAATCCTATTTTTCGTTTCGGAAGTGGTTGAAAAAGCAAAGCAAAGATGTCACCGGAAGCCCTCGGGCTCACCGGCAAAGTTGCGCCGCCGTTCTCGGCCGCGCCCGTTCCTCTCGATCCAATCCGCATCGGCAAGCCGAGGGATGGACGAAGAACTTCACCCCCTCGGGGGCAAAGAACACATGAACCCTAGCGCAAAACCCTAACCCTAATGAATAAAGAGGGCAAGGGAAAAAGAACCTCACCAGCTCGTCGCCAGAAAAGGGCACCGCCACCTGCGCCGCTTGACGGCGATGCGCCCACCCTCGGGTGCACGCACACGCCGGCAAGGGGGCAGGGGAGGCGCCGGCCGTTTTCTCCTCGATGCATGGCCTTCGGGCTTTTGGTTTTCGGAGGAGGAAAGAAAGAGGGAGGATGGGAGGATCGTGCGGCCCGAGCTCGTCGAGAGCCTGGCACAGCGCGGCCACTCCTCGCCGTCGCCGGCGCGTTGCCGGAGACGGTTTTCTCCCGCCGCCGCCGTTTTCGAGCTCGGGAGAGAGAGAGACGAGAGAAAGAAGAAAGGGATATGGAGGTGCTCGCCGTGGCCTAGTGCCGCGGCGGCGCTGCCCCTCGCCGTGTTGAGCGCCACGGGCACTTCGCCGGCCGGCCGCCGCGCCGCAGCCATCGAGCTCGGTAGAGAGGCACGGGAGGGGAAAGGGAAAGAAGAGAATGGATTGCGGCTAGGGTTAGGGCACGGTTCGGCCGGTCGTTGTTTTGATCTGCCGAAAACAGCGCGCGACCGTCGGATTGAAACGGACGGCTGCGATGCAAAACCTAACTCGCCAGGGGCTTCTGGGCCGAAAGAAAAACGGGCCATGGGCCGCGACCACGCAACTGCACCGCTGCGAGCGGCAATTAGCGCGCTGCGCGCGCGGGAGCAGACCATGGGCCGGGCCGACGTGCAGGCCGGTTTTTCCTGTTATATTTTTTTTTCACAGTTTTATTTTTACAGAAGCAGTTTTTATTGTTTTTTGTTCAATTTTTTAGCAAATTTCATTCAGTTTTTTCTATTCAATTTATTCCAACGAAAATTTGTTTAGGAAATACAAAAGTATACAGAATGCTTCTGAAAAGTATAAAGTTTATGAACTTTATTCATAATTTTTTCCGCTGCAAATAGTTAAAAGTAATAATTGCTTAAAAGCAATAAAGTGAGAATTAAAAGCATGATTAAAAGTGATATTAAAGATGATTATGTTTTTGTTATTATATGACCAACGTTGTTAATAGCATTATCATGATTTATATATAGTATGTTAAATGGTGCATTTTATTTCTTTTATTGCCCAACGGTGATATTATTTAAATGCACAACAGTTGTATGCTTTAATTTATACCAACGTTGGATTAAATGTATGCAATTGTTTTTTGTTATCTTATATCCTTGTGGTTTCAGGAAGTTTTCACCTGATGAGTTGCCTGAAGGATGTTCCTACGCTCAGAGGTGACAACTACTCTGAGTGGTGGAAGAAAGTCGAACTGGCCTTTGTCTGTGCTGAGGTCGACTGGGTTGTGACTACTCCACAGCCAGTCAAACCAGCAAGTCCAGTGAGAGCATCTGATGATGATGATTCTGCTTGGCAGAAAAAAGAGCTGGACTATGCTCCAGTAGAGATGGGCTACACCCTAGAGAACCAAAAGTGGGTGAATGACAATAAAAAGTGCATGGCATTCATAAAGAACCAAGTTGAGACCGCTATTGTGGGCTCAATTGAAGAGTGTGCCTCTGTAGGAGAGTATCTCCAAAAGATAAAGAGCCAGTTTACTGGTTCTTCAAAGACATATGCTACCCAGTTGCTCAGACAGCTGGTGACAGAAAAGTATCATGGAGGTACACATGGTATAAGGGAGCACATTCTCAGAATGAGCAACATGGCTGCTAAGCTTAAGTCCATGGAGGCTGATCTGGAGCTCAAGCCTGCACTTATAGTTCACTTGGTGATGGCTTCACTGCCACCACAATTTTAAAATTTCATCATCAACTACAATGTGTCGCCTGAAAAATGGGACATTGAAAAGACAATTGTGATGTTGTCACAAGAAGAGGAAAGGCTGAAGTCCCAGAATGGGGGCTCCTTGAACTACGTGAAGGACAACCAGAACAGGAGCTACAATGGTTCTCCTTCTAAGCCGTATGACAAAGGCCCTCATCAGTATAAGCCACATGGCAAAGGGCATCAGAAGTATGAGAACCAGCTTCCAGTGCACAAAGACACATGCCTCCACTGCAAGAAGAAAGGACACTACAAGAAAGATTGCCCTGATTGGCTCAAGAGCATAATGGCAAAGAAAGGTATTGATACAGTTTCTTTCGTAAATGAATCCCTGTATACACAGTTTTCAAAATCTACTTGGTGGATTGACTCAGGTGCAACTGTTCATGTTGCAAATTCTTTACAGGGATTCCATTCGACAAGGACTTTGCAAAGAAGCGAAAGACACATTGAAGTCGCGAATGGAGTTCAAGCAGAAGTTGAGGCTGTTGGCGACGTCTCCTTGGAGCTAGCTGATGGTTTTAATATTATGCTTAGAGATGTGTTATTTGTTCCTTCCATTCACAGAAATTTAATAAGTGTATCGTGCTTGGATAAAGACAATTTTGAATGTTATTTTGGTCATGGCAAGTGTGCCATATGGATTAAAGATGCTTGTGTGGGTATTGCTTTACTTCATGATAAGCTTTATTTGTTATCCTTGCGTCAAAAAAGTGCATTCTGTTTGTAATGTGAATGAACAAATTCCCTTGTCGAACAAAGAACAAAAGAAAAGAAAGCGAACTCATGACTCGTCGAAGTTATGGCACTGTTGATTAGGCCATATTTCGAGGGGAAGAATAGAAAGTCTCGTTAAAAATGATATTCTTCCTCCGCTAGAGTTCTCAGATATCGAACAATGCATAGATTGCATAAAAGGAAAATACGTAAAGAAAATTAAAAATGGTGCAAACCGAAGCACAGCGACACTAGAAATTATTCACACCGATATTTGTGGACCATTTCCGGTGAAAAGTGTGGATGGCTATGACTCATTCATAACATTCACAGATGATTATTCCCGATATGGTTATATTTATCCAATTAAAGAAAGATCTGAGGCATTGGATAAATTTAAGATATTCAAAGCTGAAGTTGAAAATCAGCATGATAAAAGAATTAAAATAGTCAGGTCTGACCGTGGGGGGGAGTACTACGGTCGGCACATTCCATATGGTCAAGTACCTGGACCTTTTGCAAGGTTTTTACAGGAAAATGGAATAGTCGCCCAGTATTCTATGCCGGGCGAACCACAACAAAATGGAGTAGCTGAAAAGGCGTAACCGTACTCTTATGGATATGGTGCGCAGTATGATGAGTTATTCCACACTGCCATTGGGATTATGGATGGAGGCGTTAAAAACCGCCATTCACATTCTCAACAGAGTACCAAGTAAATCGGTGCCCAAAACACCGTATGAGTTGTGGACAGGGAGAGTTCCTTCTCTAAGCCACTTGAAAGTCTGGGGGAGCCCAGCTGAGGCAAAAGTTTTTAATCCACATATTGCTAAGTTAGACCCCAAACAGTGACTTGCCATTTCATTGGCTATCCTGATAGATCAAAAGGTTATCGTTTCTACTGTTCAGACAGACACACAAAGTTTGTAGAAACGAGACACGCGGTCTTCTTAGAAGACGAAATGATGAGGGGGAGCATGGTAGGCCGGAAAATTGATCTTGAGGAGAAGAGGGTGTGTGCACCTTTTCCGATGATCCATGAGCCATTTTTCGCCCTACCTGTTGTACCTGCACCGACAATCCCAGAGGTTGTGATGCAAGCACCTGTTGTAACTCCACCCGTGACTTCAACGAGGCAAAATTCGGAACCTGTCCGCCAGGAGCCGAATCAACCCGTTGTTGAGCATGAAAGGGAGCAGCGACAGCCACATATAGAAGAAGAGTCGCAAATTGAGACACATAATGTGCCAGAGAATGAGACTCTTAGAAGGTCTACAAGAGCTAGGAAATCAGCTATTTCTAGTGATTATAAAGTTTATAACACAGAAACAGTTCATGTGGAAGGAGATCCCACTTCATATGAAGAAGCCATGAGCAGCGTTCACTCTTCGAAATGGCTGGAGGCCATGGAAGATGAGATGAAATCAATGAGTTCTAACAATGTTTGGGACTTAGAGGAAATTCCTAAAGGAGCCAAAACAATAGGCTGCAAATGGGTCTACAAAATAAAGTATGACTCCAATGGAAAAGTAGAAAAGTATAAAGCAAGACTTGTGGCAAAAGGCTTTACGCAAAGAGAAGGAGTAGATTACAATGAGACTTTTTCTCCGGTCTCATGTAAGGATTCCTTCAGAATCATCATGGCACTGGTTGCTCATTTTGATTTAGAGTTACATCAATGGATGTAAAGACGGCATTTCTAAATGGAGATTTAGAAGAGAATGTTTACATGAAACAACCAAAGGGTTTTTTCATGGAGGGGAAGGAACATATGGGATGCCGCCTAAAGAAATCCATTTATGGGTTAAAGCAAGCCTCTAGACAGTGGTATTTAAAGTTTAACAATACAATTAAAAGTTTTGGATTTAAAGAGAATGTTGAGGACAACTGCATTTATGCAAAGTTTAAAAGTGGGAAATATATTTTCCTAATTCTGTATGTGGATGATATTCTGCTTGCGAGCAATGATGTCAGTCTACTACTAGAAACAAAGAAGTTCTTGTCCTCGAATTTTGATATGAAAGATCTTGGTGAAGCTTCTTATGTTTTGGGCATAGAAATTCACCGGGATAGAAATAATGGAGTGCTAGGACTATCACAAAAGGCATATTTAGAAAAGGTTCTAAAGAAGTATAATATGCACAAAAGTAGTACTTCACCTGCTCCTATAGTCAAGGGCGACAAGTTTGGGAAATTTCAATGTCCCAAAAACCAATATGAGACCGATCGAATGAAAGCAGTACCATATGCTTCGGCTGTTGGAAGCTTACAGTATGCACAAGTGTGCACTCGCCCTGACTTAGCTTTTATCACCGGGGTACTCGGTAGATATCAAGAAAATCCAGGCCAAGAGCACTGGAATATGGTAAAGAAAGCTTTGCGTTATATACAAGGCGCAAAAGACCTCGAGCAGTGGGCCCCTGTCAGGATACACGTGTTCACTCTCGCAGGAGGGGCTATTTCGTGGAAAAGCTCCAAACAGTCATTAGTTGCATCGTCCACGATGTATGCAGAGTTTATAGCATGTTATGAGGCCACGGGGCAGGCCGTATGGTTAAAGAAATTTATACCCGACTTAAAAGTGGTAGATTGCATTGACAAACCACTAAAGATGCACTGTGACAACCAGCCCGCAGTATTCTATGCTCACAACAACAAGTCGAGTAATGCTACAAAGGCAATAGATATAAAGTATTATGTTGTGAAAGATAAAATCCAGGATCAAACTATAAGTCTCGAGCATATAAGGACAAAGGAGATGCTTGCGGATCCGCTAACGAAAAGGCTTACCACCTAGTGTGTTCCAGGAACACACAGCCGGCATGGGTTTAATGGAAAGCCTATGATTTCTGGATTACAGAGGCCCAAAAGTAACAGAATTTGTTTTCAACACAGAAAAGTATATAGTGGATGTCTGATTCTATCGGCAATTGAGCTGTGACGATGAAACATGCTCTATGTATTAATCCGTGCTGAAACGAGTAAGGTAAAAGTTAACAAAGTAAAAATTGAGATCAAGGGGGAGAATGTTAGATTGATCTCGTTTTTAATGAGATTAATACCGAATTGATTAGCGCAACGGTCAAATCAATCCTCTTGATTGTGCCCTAATCGGGGGCGTCTGTTTCCTGTTATGGAGCAGTGGGCTCCTGTGACCTGCGCTACATATAGAGGTGGGGGGTTAAGGCACAGGTTACGACGTGAACAGTGTTGCCAGCCACCCCACCGACATCCCCTTCCGATTAGGGTTAGCGCAGTGTTCACGGGAAGACCACTGCGCCACCACTGTCCGGCAACCGCCACCGTCGACCACCATGGCCGACTCCTCGAGCTCCTCTGGACAGAGCCAAGGTATCTCCCGAATCCCCTCTCTCTCACACTACTTACACACACACATGATCTATATGATGTATACTTTGATCTACCGATGCAAGTAATAATAGGATTTAACACTTAGTACTAGTATATATATGTTTATACGCCTCGATCGAGTGTTTGACCTTGAAAACCTGTTGAATATGTTACACTTGGCTGTTGGCACAATATATCTGACTAAACACTCTGTGTCTTACTTGCAACAAAAATTTACTATTGCGAGTTGCATTTTTCTAATCCCGCCAAGGAAGCAGCCAACTATGTGCAAAAGGCCAGATTATCATATTCATCAACTTGACAGAGTGATCACTTACTAGTTTAAAAGCCAAGGAGTTTGGAAGAGGAAATCTGCAATATGAAACATATGAACTATATATGGAGCTCGTGTGAGCCCATGAGGCGATGCTTCTCGCTATAATATTGGGGACAAGTATTCCAGGTATGCGCCTATTTTTACTCGGCCACCCGAAGTCACATAAGCACTCAAAGGAGCCAAGTTCAAGATATGTTGCAACTTGGCCAGTTGCCTAACCACCTCTTTATTGTTCTCTTCGAGGGATACACGTTGTGATATTTGTACTCCTAGCTTCCTTTCTGGCTTTAGCTCTTGTTCTATCATTGGTTTGGGGTTCCTCTGAATATTTTTTTTCCGTTTCATAAAACTAAGATGGAGGATTAACACTCACTAGTTCTGTATTGTTGCAAAGCCCATCGGTGCACTGTTCTTCGACAAGGGGAAAAAGTTTTGTCTTATACATAGATAATAAAGACGTATAAAATTACATATGAATATCTACGTGTTGAAAGACGAAACGCGAAAGAAGGACATGACCATCAGAAATTAATGATACCAATAACTTGGCACGAATGCACGGTGCATGAACAACTATACACTTTCGACTTGACATTGCAAAAAAAAAAAGCAGACGACGTCGTCGAAGATTTGTTCTCAATACATGTGCATTATGCCCCTTCCAAATCTAGTGCACAACCTTCATAAGGATCATTGATAGCGAGAGGGAAAACTTTTGTCGAATTTTCAGAAAAAATTCACGAAGTTTACGATTTTCTATAGGAAATGAAAAAAATGTTATCCTAGTAAAAAAATGTCCTAAAAGAGATAAATATCTTTCTTACACCAAACTAAGCCATACCTCGCTGGTGTCGTATCTAGGCACTTATATTATAGGGTAAGGAGTCGATAGCAACTTCTGCATTTATTTTTGCCAAAATATTTAAATCATAATTTGAATCATACCGGTATATTTCTTAAAAGTCATTAATTTCTCAAAATTAATGAACTTTAGTTAGGTGAGAAAGAAAATACAAAACGAAATGTTGAACTCGTCTCATACATGTTTTATCATGTCACTCATATTTGTAACACACAAACAAGACTTACGCACATGCATGCGGTAATTATCACCACCGATTTTCGCCTTAGTGAGACACAAGACATCAAAATACAAAGTCTGATCCCTAGTATGTTTAGGTAAAACATACTAATCATCCACCCACAAGTTAGTGTTCACAATGCATTCTCTGACATCACTAAAATTAAACCCCTCCAACTAACTGCAGTCATCCACTACAGGTACAATATTTCATTTGGTTGGAAAATTGGATGTATAAAGGTAATGTCTCAGTTCAAATACTCACATATGCGGATTTAGCAATTCATCTCCAGTTAGTAACCAGGATAAAAATCTAGATACGCATGCTTATTAGGTTGTGTGTATTCGTAATTGGTGGAATTCTCCCCTTTTTCAAGAATTACTCCAGTTTGCTCTGGTCCGTGTCTCCCGAGGCAACCAAAGGGAAGAAACTTCAGATTCAAGAATCTTGCCGTACAGGACCACGGCGGAATCCCGAAATAATCAGAGGGTGTAGACCGAAAAACGCCACCCTTCCCCGGCATGGCTGCATCCTCCTTTATATCCCGCGCTCCTCTCCCCGGCCAACTCCACCATTCTCCTCCTCCTTGCTTCTGCCGACCTTCTCCAGCCAACCAACCAAGCAGCAGCAAGTTCAACGAAGCGGACCGAACCAAGATAATGGAGGACTACTACCACTTCCCGGCCTCCTTGAAGACAACCGCCGAAATCAACACAAGCTTCCCCGTCGTGCACTCCTCGTCCCCCAGCCGGAGCTCGTCGTCGCCGACACCGAGGCCCCGCCGTGCGTCATCCCGCGACGACGACGACGACGGTGAACTTCGCCACCACTACCTCGACGCCTGCTTCCGGTGCGAGCGCATACTTGCCGGGAACAGCGACATCTTCATGTACAGGTAAACAGCCAGACCAATACATTGTTACGCAGAAGATGACACTCTGTCCCGTGATGGTGGCAATGGCATCTAAACGAGGTTCTCAATCAATTTGCGCTTGCAGAGGCGATACCCCGTTCTGCAGCGAGGAGTGCCGGCAGCAGCAGACCGACAGCGACGAGGCGGCGGAGAAGAGATCCAAGCAGTCCGCCGCCGCGTCGAGGGAGCAGCAGCGGCAGCGGCAGAACGCGCACAGAGTGCCGGTCTGGGCTCGGTAGAAGCGTCGGCCGACCCAATGCCATGACATACCAAAATACTAGCGTCTAAACATCAGAACTATATAGGCGTGTACGCATCTGCATGACGCCTCGATCTCAAGATTGTGGCGTGTGACCTCCAGCTTTCTTCAGCAGTAAATTGCGTGATCCGACGAACCGGCGTGCATGATGAGGGAGTCGGTTAGTCCCTGTAGGCTGCAACGCTCTAGCTTGGAGGCAGAAAATGTGGGCTGGAACACTCTATATGAATTTATTACATGGAAATAGAAGTAGATATTTGCAACGACTAACTGTACCACCTAAATTCAACAATTATTCCCCTCCCCTGTGTCACACCTTCATGTCCATGTTGTTTTTTAGATAAAGGGAATTTATTGATATCAAAGAATTAAAAAAATAAAAGTCCCGCTTAAGTGATCCACTACTTAAGACAAAAGCACTAACACCACCAAGACAACACCAGAAATCCAACTTCTCATAGGTTTTCACCCTGAAGAAAATCCTTGCACTCAAAACAATGCCTCCAACAAGGTCATTGCCAGGCACAACCAACTAAGGCCAGGCATTGGATCTTCACCCTGAGACATAAGACTTCGGACTTCTCTTGTGCAGTCGCCCCCACATACAAACCGCTGCTCAAGTTCATGAATCACCTAGCCAATTCTTCATCGCCACGAAGACACAAACCACCATTGCTAGTCCCCAGATCCCGCCTTTCATGACATTCTCTGCCAGCACCATGGAACGAGAAAGCGTGCTCCATAGTATTAACAGCCAGCAGAGGTTCAAAGCGCTCCCTCTGAAACCAAACGGTCAGATAAAAACATGGGTGCGTCCGACCGAATTCCACCCAATCCAGCAATCTCCAAGCATGAATCGCTCAATGGAGTTCGCCGGCGGAGCCTTCCGGAACACGACCGTCCCGTCCAGCAAGTTCGATGATGACCAACAACCGGTAAATCTTCATCTTGGCGCCAAAAAGAATAAAGAACCACCGCCATTATTCGCAAGACTGGTAGGCCCCCACGCCGCTAGTCATCTCCTTGCCGGATAGGACGAAGAGGAAGGAGGTAGTCCAGCAGATCGCATGCGCCGGTGTGGCCAAAGCCACATCAAGATCACTGCCACACCATGGCTGGACCTCACTCGGCCGCATCGGCGACACCCCACCACCTCCTCCACGCCACACCTTCGGGAGGCACACCACCGCCGACCCCAAGATCCGCAGCAAACCGCCCCGATCTGGAAGACCAGCGCCGACTGCTAGCCCTCGCGCCCTGATCCAGCTCCAAAGTCCCGCTCACATCGAAACTGGCCGGAGCGCCCACCGCCCCCTGCGTCCTAGACGGGCAGGGCGCTGGTCAGCAGCGGCAGGAGGATCTGATCTGGATTTTTTGGGTAGGAAGGAGGAGCTCCTCCGGAGCCGCACGAGGGGGTGCGACCCGGGAGGAAAAAACTCTAAACGGCATATTTACATACATGTCACTTCATGCGTTTCATGAGCTCAGTTGAAAATACTCTGAGATACAGACGAGTGAGAAGCAGAAAAACTGAATGTTACTAACAATGGCCTCGAGTATGGACCATCCGAGATACGGACGAGTGAGAAGCAGAAGAACTGTCAAATAGAATTTCGAACTCAGCCTTACCTAAAGCATTTCCCGATTCCCATTTTGTTGTGAGCATTGTTTAGAGGCTAGAGTTTCGGCTCCTTTTCAAGTAAGAAAGTACGGAATTGACCGCGTGCAATGCCGGTATGAACTGTACGGAGGGCAAAACCAACGGCATCCGCAACTACACGCTTTACGAAAAGCACCACAATGTACTTGTAGACATAACAAAGTGGACTTTGGAGTTAACAACCCCGCCGAAGACATACACTTTGCTCGCAACCGAAAGCAGTTAACAAACAAAACAGTTGTTTTTGTCTAGGCACAATTAGATTTCCTATACTACTCCTAGTTGATGCTCACAAGTTGCAACCGTGCATGTGGCCACATTGCACGCTCCAAGGGAGAGGAGAATCGTTCTAGGCGGGCACACTTAGCTTGGGCATTGGCAGCTCCTCCCGACGCAAGATTCTTGACACGTTACGACATCTAATTAAGCACACCGAATTGTTTTGCTTTTCAGTTGCATATGCAGATAAAAGTTTGCTGGTTGTTCAGGGGGCACACACGTGAGAGATCGGCAGTTCGGCACACGCGCGCACATGTCAGATCGCACCGGTGCTTTCTTGTTGCCGACTCCGGGTGAAGCGCTGGCCATGTACTGGGGGCTGCTGATCCCTCGATCGGCTAGGCAGCTGGTTCCATACACGGAGCACCCAATTGTATTATTTGCCCTACACTAAATGACATTTTCCTTGACTGAATGTGACTCGCAATGGACTCTGCAGAAACTTTCTTGCACTTCTGGCCACTGGAATTGGCGCAAGCTGCGTATGCGATTCAGACAGTGGAAATACGCCATTCTCGCTGCTGGAGCTGCACATTTTTTAGGTTGCTGATTTTGCTGCAGCGCATCTATACCTATTTTAAAAACTCAAATGTTTGCAACAAGACGATACAATCCAAACAAGTTACACCCGGTTGTACTAAATCTGAGTCAATTAATTCAGAACAGAGAAGCGCAGATGGTTATACAATGTGACAAAAAACTGTGAGAAGTTTGTAGCAAAAAATGCCACCTGTATTAACACGTTATAGAATGTGATGGTTAAAGGGGGTTCAAGTTGGAGAGAGCTTTCCTCTAGATTGGCACATGTGAAGTTACACGAGAGAATGCAATCTTAAATTTATTCATCATATAAACCATTTTTTTACACGTGAAACCCTCATAAGGTGATTGATTTCCGTTACTTAAAACAGAAAACAACCACCATAATCAGCGTAGTTCCGCACGTATTACAAACCCACGGACCACCGGAAACTCTTGAGGTTCGTTGTATGAGCACCGTATAATCTGCCTAATGTGATTATGGTCATATTTATATTACCTATGTGGTGAATCTTTTTATAGTTAATATTTGTGATCGTAATTGTTTCCAGTTTTAGATGTATGAATAGATGCATATTATGTACCAGTTTTCTATTACTTATTTTGATCAACCATGTAAGTGGTGTGTGTGAGGGGGAACTGTGTATTAGTTGGAACAACGTGGATGGCTAATGGGTAGAACAGTAAATCTCGTGATCCACTTGGGTGCTAACCTTAATTTAGTTGCCTCACTAGGGAATAAAGAAAATACCATGCTACCGGGTACTTAGGAGTGACCATGTCAATTATCCATGACTAGATCTAGCATGTTTTTATTTTAGCTTCATGTCATAAAACTTAATGCTATACTCAATTTATTTCTTAAAGACTAGATTGCTTGAAGGATCCTTTTATAGTGGAGTATGAATGAGTTGTTAGAAATAACACATATGTTAGACGTGACGCCCATATAAATATCTTCTTTGCATGAACATATTGCAACAATATTATGTCAAGTAGAGTGTCCCGTGTACAAGACAACTTATAGAGAGAGTGCATAAGTGAAACCATGAACCTGGTCTATTTTTAAACATAAGAAAACACATTCCAACACATTTCCATTAATTTTCATTTTCAGCCATTTTAAAATCCGAAAATACAAAAAGCACTTTTTATTATTGCATTTACAAACCAAAACCCAAAAACATCATCCTTTATTGTTTTTAGCATTCTTGCATACATCATTGCACTTTACTTTATTGCATTTGTATTCAGATTTACTAATACAGTTTATGGTTGGCAACCACTTGGTGAGGTTGAGTGCACAAAACAATTTACAACTATTTGTAGATTGTTTGAAGAAGGACAGGAACATAAAATCAATCTACACACAATTCTCCAAGTGTTTGAAATTTAAACCCTCGAGTCACTCGTGGTCACTGGCGATTTTAGAACTAATTTAAAGGGTAGGCTCAAATAAAAAAATCACTCAAAAACTTACTTAAGCAAATGATATAAATGAACATAATTCAAAATAATTTACGTACCACTAAGGTGTTATGGTCCTTTCTTTTGGCAGATGGCCCTTGCGATCTCTCATAGCTTGAAAGCGCTTTATAATATTTCTCGCTCAAGGTAGCACACCATCAAGTCATTTAACCATCCATCTGACATCTTATTTCGCAAATCTGTCTTGATTATACTCATTGCTGAATATATTCGCTCTACTGATGTTGTTGCCACTGGAAGGATTAATGTAAGCTCAATAAGGCAAGAGCCTGACCTGACTGATGATCGCTCTTCAGTGATCCGAACATCCTTCAGCCAGACACCAGTCGGCCGATCATCGATCGTTCCCTGCGCCTGCACCGCGGCATGACGGCTACTCCTGTGTGTAGATTGAATCGATCTCATATCTTATTTTTTGTGTGCACGCTGATCGATGAAGTTTGCCTATGTTACTAGGTATAGTAACCAATCCTTTTCCGATTCTTTCCTTAATGGGCCAAATGCACCGTAAAAGCCCAGTTAGGTAGGGAAATACCGTTCACTACTTTTCAAATACCGTTCACTACTTTTCTTCTTCTTTTCTCCATCTTTCCATCGCTAACTCACGAACATACACCAGAAAAAACTTCAAACCATAGCTATGCAATCAGACCATGTATATTCACTAATTGTTTTTGAAAAAATGGAGGGTAGCCTCAAGCCTAACGAAGCCTACCTGGTGAAATTGCCCCTGCTCGTGTACGCATCTGGCGGACCATCTTGGAGGAAATGTGGCGACACACAAAGACGGATTGTCAATTAATAGTAAATACAATTATATTTCTACAAAATATAGCAAAGAGTATAACTCACATCATGTTTATACTAATTTTTTTTATTTTTTACAATTATGAATACTATATACAACATATGTTTTTAAACCATTTTTCTATTATGCTTTGAAAAATCAACACATAATAATACATATAAATGTTAATTAACATACACTAACTATATTTTAACATCAACCTATAAAGTTCCGTTACAGCAAATGTGAAGCACATAATGTGAAGAAAGTGGTATTAGTTGTATAGTCTTATAAACTGGTTGTTAGTATTTTATGGAGAAAACTGAGAAAGAATAAAGGCGTGTGTATTCATGGTTGAATTTGTATCACTAAAATGGTACTTGGAAATAACTGTATGTACTTGGTTATATTTTAGTTTACTGAAATATCATGATAAATAATTCCAAAGCTAGTAGAGGCCTCTAGAATCCATGATTGGATATTTTAGGTGAAGTAAACAGAAGAGATAACAATCCATGGCCTAAATAGAATCCATAAGATCTTACTCAACTGTATACAATTATTCATGCATATTTTGTCACCTTTTCTTGTCAGTTGTTTAGCAAGGCCTGCTAGTATCTGTAGATAGGCCCAGCAAAATAAAGAACGACCTTGCACAACAATGTCATTCTTGAAAACTTTTGCTAGTCTGGCACTAAACACAGTACCATCAGTGCGATGAATTTTTAGGAGGCGCCATTTAGCTGTCAGAAAGGCCATTTAGGACAAATCTCTCCAGCCCACTGTTGTGTGCCATCCCTGCCCCTGTACATGTTTGGACCGGCCTTGGTGGTGTTTGGCAAAGAGTGCCTACACTAAGCCTGAAAATCACAACAATGATCTATTTTAGTGTTACAAAAAAAAAAAGGAACATTGACAATCCAGTCCCTGTTTGTTTGAAGAAAAAACTTAAAAGGTTGTTAGTCCTCAATGTTTACCGTAAAAGTTTTTGAGACACCGAAAAAAATGACCATGTCCTAGCAATGATGTCGAAAAATAGTTTGAGTTCATTCCAAGAAATTGGTTTGAGAGAAAAACCTGCAAACTTAAAATCTGCCGGCTGGGTGTCTTCCCAAAGGCCCAAGACCGGAAACCCCCCTGTCAAAACCCTACATCTCGCCACAAGCACGAAACCACCTCAGCCCATCATTCGTCCGGTCGACTAGTATGCTCGCCGCCTGCGCCTGGAGGCTGTCGCAGCGAGCCGTCACGTTCCTTCCCCGCGTGCGCTCCCAAGTCCTAAACCCTTTCCCCATGGCCGCCGCCGCCGCCTCGCCCAAGCGTCTCAGGGTCTTCTCCTCAGCCGCCGCCGCCGGCGACGGCGACTTCTCCAACGGCGCGGGGAGCGGCAAGCGCGTGGGGACCCACAACGGCAGCTTCCACTGCGACGAGGCGCTCGGCTGCTTCCTCATCCGCCTCACCTCCCAGTTCGCAGGCGCCGATGTCGTCCGCACCCGCGACTCCCAGGTCTGCCATTTCCCCGCTGGCTCGATTGGCCTGCAATTTCGCCCCCAAAAATGTTTTAGCGAAGTTTTTGTGGTGGTTACTTCGGCGGTGTTACACTTACAGGATTGCTTGCTAAGATTCGTAAACTTTATGGATGTGTTAAGTTGCGATTAGGTCGAGTATACTAATTTAACCCATTAGGAGACTTGTTTTGTTATGTCTGGACGACTGGACAGTAGTTTCATACTGCTCTATGAATGTGGAACTGCGAGCTGAAACCCTTCGGATTTGTTTTTCTTTTCTTTTGTGCTGCGACACCGTATCATCTGGTATAGAGATTCATGAGCTATATATGTCTACATCTCATGCTAAGTATAAAGTATGTCATATAGTTTTAAGAATGCTTTCTTATCCATGCTAGGAGTCTTTAATCAGATCCCTTCACCGTGTAGTTCATGCCAGTTCAATCATTAGAGTTGAGTGAGGCTATGACTTTGTGTTGATATGGGCGCCTGTTAGTGATTTGCTGACGGATCTCTGGTGTATGTGATACAGCAAAGATATTGAAATATGTTCTGTATTTTGTACATTCTGTCCTCTACTTACTTGTTTGCCTCTCTTTCTTGTGGAACTTCACTCCAGACACTCGATTCGCTGGAGGCTGTCCTTGATGTAGGAGGCGTCTATGATCCCAGCCGGCATCGCTATGATCATCACCAGAAGGGCTTCAGCGAGGTCTTTGGACATGGCTTTAACACAAAACTTAGCAGTGCTGGACTTGTTTACAAGGTACCTCCCATGTATGATTCAGGTGTTCTACAATAACTTTTGTCCATTAGAAGCATTGTTATAAAATTTGGAAACATCTTTTACTAGCATAACATGGTGTATTCGTTGGGGATTTGCTCTTTGATGTTGTGAAATTTCATAGGTCACACAGCCTTTTGACAACTTATTAATCTATCGAAGTTGCAAATCAATTGTCATTGCTACATTTTTTGTTCCATTTATTGAAATGTTGGCTTACTTATCATTTTAAATTGCTGTGGTATCACAGCATTTTGGCAAGGAGATAATTGCAAAGGAGCTTCAGCTTAATGAGGACCATGAAGATGTTCACCGCGTGTATCTTGCCATATACAAAAGCTTTGTTGAGGTGTGAATCTAAACTCATAACCAGCAGCTGAATTTATATTAGTACTTTCCGAAATATGGAAACTTTGATTAAAGGATAAGAGGATGACCATGTTGATTAGTAGTCTAGGAATCCGAATCAACAATACTAGCTGTGAAATTTACGAGTTTAGGGTTACCCAAGCATTGGATACTCAGGCATGGTGTTCAAGAATCTACAGTTTTTTGTTATGTTAGATTGTGTAGCTATCTTTTGACATATAAATGACTCTCCTATTTAGTAGGATTGGTATGGAAAGATACACTGTATGTTGGCAGAACTCTATTGCAGTCGGGTGCTTGTAGCTGGCTGTGGGATTCAGAGTTGTTTCTTGCCTGCAGAAAAGGTGTATTATAGGCCTATTACCAATAATTAACAAATTCCATACTTAGGCTCAAGGTTTACAGGTTACTAAGCATAAAGAACTGCCATCTGGCATCAGTTTTCTACACATCTAGTTGTTCACCTAACATGTATTTGTTTGTGTACTATTTATGAATTGCCAAATACAATATTTTTCGACATGATGTGTGAAAGAAGCTGTGTATCTTTCATGTGACAGGCACTTGATGCAATTGATAATGGAATCAATCAATATGACACAGAGCAACCCCCCAAGTATGTGAACAATACACACTTGTCTTCACGTGTCGGGCGTCTTAATCCAGACTGGACTGATCCAGATCAATCACCTGAGAAGGAAAATGCTGCATTTCAACAAGCAATGGTGCTTGCAGGAAGTGAATTTATGGAGGTATGACTAATGCCTGGTTAGTCTGTTGATGTATTTCCTTCATGCACTGCTTAAGGAATTGTTAAATATCGTCTGCTATATATCTTCCGTTACTCCCTAAGCTGAACATCTCCTGTCTATATGACTATATTTTTCTGCTTTCAATGCCAGAGTGTTCGCTTTCATGTCAAGTCGTGGCTGCCTGCAAGATCTATTGTCATGGAGTGTTTGCTGTCAAGAGGAAATGTTGATCCAAGTGGAGAAATCATGGTTCTAGATAGATTCTGCCCGGTAAGATCCTGGTAGTTATTAGACTACACAATTTTTATTATATCCACAACTGATGTTTTTCGACTGTTGGTATCTGATGCATGTGGAAGCATAAGTGTTGTGCATAATATGGTTATGCTAATGTGTACCGTGCTCATTGTTTCTGTATTTTGTACCTGAAACCATGTCATTTTGATCTGATGTTTTTTACTCTGTTGCTGACTGCATTAGCTATCCAATATTAACTGGTGTTTTGGTTTTTCTTATTAAACTTACTTTAGCAAGTGCTTTGCGTAATTAGTACTGCCGCTGTTCCAATATATAAGATGTTTTGGTAGGAATTAATATCTGTGTGACGTATTGAAGTGTGATAGAACTAAGAGGGCCATCTATGTAACCTGAACGCTTCTCTATTATGGCAGTGGAAACTTCATTTATTTGAGCTAGAGCAGGAGCTGAAGACTGATCCTCTCACTAAGTACGTTCTGTATCAGGTAAGAAGTGTTGCCCCCTTCCCAGTCGTCCAATATGAATTTCATTGATGTACTCTAGGTTTAAACAGTGTAAAGTTTTGCGTAGTTACTGCCAAAATGCTAATCAGGAAGTGAAGTGGTGTAATGCTTGTGGTATAGGTCGTTTAGCACTTACTGATGATTTGTTGGCCAGCATTGCGATCAACTTTCTCCATATGCTTTTATTTTTATCGTTGCAACTTGTTTCAACCTTTTCTTCCTAGATTTGTTCACCATACTTCTATATGTAGTATATTTATTCCGGCCGCATAACTGCAGGATGAGAGGAGCAAAAGCTGGCGAGTGCAAGCAGTCTCTGTTGCCCCGGATAGATTCGAGAGTCGACAGGCTCTCCCAGAGAAATGGAGGGGCATGAGAGACGATGAACTATCCAAGGAAACTGGCATCCCTGGCTGTGTGTTTATCCACATGAGTGGCTTCATCGGTGGGAATAAGACCTACGAAGGAGCGTTGGAAATGGCAAGAGCTGCCCTCAAATGCTAATTCAACCGAAGCAGTAAAACAGTCTTACCTGCTGCACCAATTTTACCATTGATTTGTTGCATCTGACTCTGAGTATGTATGTTCATTTGCGGAAAACATCAATTGACTGCAGGAGATTGGTTATCTCAGCGAAACTGAACAAGAGAAGTTAGATTTGATCAAAGATGTTGAAACTCATTAATTTGTTGCCCTTCTGCATTGTTTTATTACTGCTGCAAATGCATAAGCGACTGGATGTCAGTGTCACGCATATGCATCTTCAGTTGAAAAATGCGAACATATTTATTACATGTGAGAGAACATCTTAATTGTATTTGCCAAATGAAGAAAAACGTGAGAGGGACGAAGGATAAACAGTAAGGAGTTTTTGTACGTAGATACAGTTCTATGCACGAGATATGCAAATTAAGCAGTAATGAACTAATGATGGAAAATTAGAGACATTGAACAGCTTGTTTTCTGAACTGAGACCGTTCACGTCTTGACACGTTTGGCATCCGCGTAGGCCGTTTCCAAGTCCCCCAGGAAGAAGATGATACGGTCAGATATCTGCCTCTTCTCGGCCTCGCCGGCGCTCTTGGGCTGTGCATCCTTGGCATCGCAGCTCGTGCCCAAGAAGCTCTGGATCTCACCTTGGTAGATGAGGTAGTAGTCGTTCCCTTCCCTGATAATCCTGACGCCCCTGGAGAGCAAACAGGGGAGCGTAAAATTCAGGTGTGTTTACTTATGCCATGTCTGAATTAGGTAGTGAAAGCTAGCATGTTGTTGCCGACGTACAGCCCGTATCGCTCACATCTGTCCTGCACGACGAAGACGTCCTTCCAGGGCTTGCAGCCCTCCGGTGCCGGCGCGTAGAATGCCGCGGCGTCCGCTCCCCATCTGTCCTCGAACAGCTTGCGCCACAGCTCGTCGTCGCAGGTCAACGCGTTCCACTTCCTGCAGACTATGTACAGTTTGCGCAAATTCAGGGCCACCAGAAGTTGTGAATTACGGCACTCCACTCCACATCCAAGAAAGATGATAGATAGTAGGCATATAGGCCAGCATGAGAACTGAGAGGTAACGAAAGACTGTCTGATCGGATCGCCGAGGAGGAATTGGGTAATAACCTTGGGGCGCGGCGGCGAGGGACTGGTGATCCAGAAGGTGGAAGATCTTGAAGCACAGCTCCCCCGGGAGCACCTCCATGTGAATATGTGATGCGACACCGCTCCCGCGAATTCTTCAACGCCGGCGAGCGAGACGGAGACGTGATGAGCTCGTGGGAGGAGACGACGAGCGGACAGGAGGAGAGCTCGGTGATGAGTGAGGAGGAGGGGAACATGCGGGGAGGTGAAGCAAAGTTGGCCCGCGGTAGTTAGATGCAACCGCTTGCGGTTGCGGTCCCTGTGTCTGTGTGTTGTGGTGTAGAAAACAAAGCTGACTTGTGGGTCAGCCAGTCGGCCGGCGAATACCTGAGTTGTCATCATCTGACGACGTGAGCTTGGAGATACAGCGGCGAATGACACCTCGTATGCGGTGGCACGCGCATCTGGCGCTTGGCGATGCGCACACATTCTAACGTGCTGACGTGGACCACCACGGGACGCATGAGGACATACAATATTTTTTTCAGAAACATCGGTACACCTCCTTTTTCGCACACTCATCACTATGAACACACGTACACCCTATATTTATGAGCATCTCTGAAAACTGAGTCGGACGGATCGAGTCTTGAAATTGAGATTGACGAAGTAACCATGGACGTCTTGCTATCCACGAAAACATCATCTCCAACTGAAAAAATATTCTAACTAAATGCAACACACAAACAAAAGCGTCGCCTCCCACTGAAAAAATATTCCGACAAACTTTGACGTGCTGAGAGTACAACAACCCTGCTAATCATCCAACTATAGGTTGGTTTGCAGGACATACAATGGTTTGATAAGATAGTCTTTATGGCAAAAAAGAAACATGTAAATAATGATGAAGATATAATATTAGTGGACATTATATCGACGAGAATGTGCCTCACACTATGAACTGTTTTGATTTAAGAATTCACAAAAAGTTAACTCACCTCATATGTTTCATATTTATATCTGAGATAATACTATTTTTAATCCGAGAACCTAAAAACTATTATCTTAATTATTATGATTTGTTTATGCTAGACATATTTGGGCTATTGTATGCGTATTTCTCTCAAATAACAAAATCAACATAATAGTACATGACATTCCAATTGTACAAGAACTTGGACGACTGATTAATAGTCTTCAATTGTGCTATCTATGCCACACAATGATTTTGCATAACATGGAAAATACATGTTTCCCGGTGTGTAGAACCATTGAATGGAAATCATAGTAAGTTAAGAAGTCTTGAAAACTTAGAGTGCTACGGGTAAGATTAGAACATTTTTTTATTATATTAGCAGCATATTCTTAGAAAAAATGATATATAAAGTTTTTCCATATTCATATTTGTAAAGACTTGAGAATTATAACAAGGAGTGAGTAAAGTGGAGGAAGAAACATCAAACAAGATAATTCTAATATTTAATGTGGCCTATGATGCACACGGTGGTGTGTTGCTGGGAGACCACAAGATGAAGGTGTGAAGTAGTGCAACAGTAAATTTTACTCAGTTATGAAACCAAGGTTATCGAATCAGTTGAAAATGAGAATTTTCTCGAGTTGTCAATAGCGCTAGAAATTAGCTTGGTGCTAAGTTGACGTGGAGCCTGCACACAACATAATCAAGATAGTTTATCCCAACTTAACGATGAGAGTGTCAATCTTACCGGCTTGCTGTAACAAAGGATTAACCGTATGTGTGGGAATGATGTTTGTTTACAGAAAGTAACATGTTTGCAGTAGGTGATTTATCAGATTTAAAGAAAAGGACTAGGGTCCACAGTTCACTAGTGGTGTCTCTTCATAAATAATAATAACATTCATGCGGATAAACAAATTACAGCTGGACAATTGATAGAATAATGAAGTGCATAACAATGCATATACTAATGTCATGATGTCTAGTGTGAGATTCATTTGGACATTACAACAGTATACATAGACCGTTCCAACCGCATCTATTGACTAATAATCCACCTTCCGGTTAGCGTCCACACCCCTTTCAGTATTAAGTTACATGCAACAGATTATCGCCTTAAGCACTGTGTGAAAAGTAAGTAAGTAACATCATCCTTAGACAAAGTACTAATGTTTTATCCCTAGTAGCAACAGTACATCTACAACCATAGAGCGTGCTGTCACTACCCCAGATTAAATAGAGATAAGAACCTACTATCGAGTTGTTGCCACGTAAAATTGCTGCGCGACACCACGATACTTGTCGTACTTTCGCGACGACGAACGGATGCTTTTCGAGCAAAGCAACAAAGAATCCTCGCTTTCGTGGAGGAGATCCGACCGTTTTCCGGGCAAAACGGCAAAGATTCAACCAAACCCTAGGAAACCAGGGCTCGGCTGTGAAGAAACGAACGGAAAAGCAATACGTGAAAATAGTAGATTGATTTTTGATGTAACGATTGATTGGGGTTTTTTCAATCGGCCATATACCTATATATATTATATATAGGTAGCCTGGTCTTTGGTTTACAGAATAAGGCACGGAAGCTTTCCTTGACATGCAAGCCGAATCCAATCAAGTATTCCTAATTTTAAATCAATCCGGCTAGTACTACTACCGATCGTAATAACCAAGGAAACCTGATGCAATACGTGACCTTCAAATAAGCCTTCAGCTGTAGTACTTGACCAGACCTGCTAGGACTTGTCCTAACCACCGACAGTTTAGCTCCAGAATTCACCAAAGGCTTCGTCATATCTTCCTGCTAATTCATGTAAAGCTTGGTCTTGAATTAATTGCTTTCCAAGCCTAATATATCGCCAGGGTATATGTAGAGGATTTTCATCAAATCTGCACTTTAAACTAAACACCAAACCCAAATACACATGTATCTATAATGTGATCACGACCATTTAATTTAGTTTGGCTCAAAAATATGTATTAGCCAAATTACATATTCAACACATGCCCCCCTGTTTTTGGTACAATTGCATTTATCAAAAACATAACGATTATACCTTAGGACGATGTTGAGAGTTTCACCGGCCATATGTTTTCTGAGGGCGATGTCCAAGAACACATCGGCCAAATCTTTCTTAGGGCGATACTTAAAACAATACCGGCCATATCATTTATCAACTCTCCTGCCACATGCTAGGATAGTATTTCTTCAAGTATTTTCCATTGAGAGCTTTAGACAACTTCAATCCCTGCAAAGATTGTACAAAATATGAATTTCCAGGAACAATCTCTACGATTCTATATGGACCCTCCCAACTCGGCGACCATTTGCCGAATTTTCTATCTTTAGTTCCTATCAGTAAAATCGTTTTCCATACCAAATCTCCTATCTGAAACGATTTTGCCTTTACTTTTTTATTATAAGCCCGAGCTACTCTTAACTTTTCTTTTTCAGTTTCTCGTAAAGCTCTTAATCTTTCTTCGGAAACATCATCTATTCTATCCATCATCAATTCATTATAATCTACAGCCGACAAATCATTTTGTCTGGCTACTCTAAGAGCTTGCAAATTAATCTCCACAGGCAACACTGCCTCCTGACCATAAACTAGCTCAAACAGTGTAACTTGAGTTGCTCCATGCTTAGATATCCGATGAGCCCATAAAGCTTCCGAAAGTACCTCATGCCATCTTTTCGGATGCTCCTAAATTTTCTTTTTTATAAGCTTAATCAAAGTTTTATTGCTAGATTCGGCATGTCCATTAGCTTGAGCATAATAAGGCGACGAATTTAACAATTTAATTCCAAAAGATTCGGCAAACTCGCAAAATTGATGAGACATAAAAGAAGAACCTTGATCTGTAGTCAAAGTTTGAGGGATACCGAATCTATGAATAATATGCTCTAAAACAAAACTAATTACATCTTTGTGAGTCATATTTCTCAAAGGAACCGCTTCCGTCCATTTAGTAAAATAATCTGTAGCCATTAGGACGAAGCGATGTCTTTTAGAAGAGGCAGGATGTATTTGACCAATGAAAGCTAAGCCCCATCCTCTAAATGGCCATGGTTTAATTATGGGATTTAACATGGCTGCAGGTGCTAACTGTATATTTCCAAACTTTTGACACGCCTCACAGCCTTTATAATACCTAAAACAATCTTCTAACAAAGTCGGCCAATAAAAACCCGCTCTTTTCAATAACCATCGCATTTTATGAGCCGACTGATGTGTCCCACATATACTTTCATGGACTTCACCCATGGCTACCCTAGACTGATCAGAATCCAAGCATTTTAAGAGTAACCCATCTATGGTTCGGCGATATAATTCATCGTTCAATAAAGTATATTTTAAAGCTTGTCGCCGAATTTTCCTATCCCTAGTTTGACTTGGATCCTTTAAATGACTAATTAGAGCGACTCTCCAATCTGGAGGTTCCACATTATTAGCTAACTCGGTTACTTGTGATCCTTGCACCGAAATTTCTTTTTCATGTACTATTTCTTGCTGGAACGACTCATGCATTACCGCAGTATGAACTGAATTAACAAATGACCTATCTATCTCACTTTTTACGGCAACTTGCATCGGCTTTGCTAAAATAAAGAACTTCCCTTTCCTGATGTTGTAACCGGATGCCTGCTGTGCTAAACAATTAGCTCTAGAATTTTCTTCCCTGTGTATATGATTAATAGTAAAAGTATCTAGAGTTTTTATTATATCTAAACATCGGTCCAAGTAACTATTAAGCAACCCATCATAACACTGAAATTCGCCTTTTACTTGATTTACTACCAGAAGTGAGTCCCCAAATGCATCTATATCCTTTACACCCATATCTACTAAATGTTGCACACCAAATAATAAAGCTTCATATTCAGCTTGGTTATTAGTACAATCATATTCTAAGCGAACCGATGTTTCATAAACGACATGGTTAGGTGAAACTAAAACGTTACCGATGCCTTGTCCCTCTCCACAAACCGATCCATCAAAATAAAGTTTCCACGGGCACACACTAACATAATTAATATCTTCTTCATCCTTAACTCTATGATCAACAATAAAATCGTCAATAACTTGACCTTTCATGACACGCAGCGATTCTTATGCCAAATCATATTCTATTAGTGTATAAGCCCATTTTCCAATCCTACCACTAAGAATCGGCTTTTGCAACATGTATTTAATCACATCGGCTTGACAAGCTACTACACATGTACTATATAGCAAATAAGGCCGAAATTTGGTACATGCATAATATAAAGATAAGCATAATTTTTCAATAAACACGTACCGAGTTTCGGCGTCAATCAAACATCGACTTACATATGCAATGACATACTCCTTGTCACCCTCTTCTTGCACCAACACCGCGCCGATCACCATATCTGGTGCAGCAATATACAACTTGAACGGCACATCAGTCTTGGGTGCTCGCAATACAGGAGGACTCGACAAATATTTATTTATGTTATTAAAAGCCTCCTATTGTTCTGCCCTCCAAATAAATTCGGCTTCACTCTTTAGCCGAAGTAATGGAACAAACGATTCAATTTTGCCTGCAAGGTTAGATATGAATCGTCTCAAGTAATTGATTTTTCCTAACAACTTTTGCACATCCTTTTTACATGTAGGTTCCTGCAACTTCCTTATTGACTCTACTTCTGTAGGATCAATCTCTACGCCATATTCATGAATTATGAAACCTAAAAAATTTCCGGATGACACACCGAAAGCACACTTTAGTGGGTTCATTTTTAACCCATACCTACACATCCTTTCTAAAGCTAACCTTAAATCGGCCAAATGATGATCAAACCCATCCGATTTAACAACTACATCATCAATATATATTTCTAGTACAATGCCTAGGAGATCATGAAAAAATAAATTCATAGCACGATATGTGGCGCCGGCATTTTTCAAACCAAAATTCATGACAACCCACTCAAATAAACCGACAAAACCTGGGCAGCGAAAAGCAGTTTTAGACGTATCGCTTTCGGCCATAAATATTTGATTATATCCAGCATTGCCATCTAGAAAGCTAATTATCTTATGTCCAGAAGCATTGTTAATAAGTATATCATATAGGCATAGGATACTCATCCTTTGGAGTAGCCTTATTCAAATCTCTAAAATCCGTACATATTCTAATCTTATTGGTGTTTTTCTTTTCAACCGGCACAATATTAGAAACCCATTCTGCATACCTACATGGCCGAATAAACCCAGCTTTTAATAACCGATCAATTTCTTCTTTGATGCGGTCATACATATTAGGATTACAGTTTCTGCGAGGTTGTTTATGAGGCCTAAAACCAGATTTGATAGGTAATCTATGTTCAACTAAATCTCTACTCTTTGTCAAAAAAAAAACTAAATCTCTACTCAAACCTGGCATCTCGGTATAATTCCAAGCAAAGCAATCTACAAATTCTTTAAGTAAAATGCATACCTTGCTCTTCTGAACGGCTATCAAGTTACCATTAATAAATGTAGGCCTTGGAGTACTTCCATCACCAATATCTATTTCTTCAAGCGGATCAGCCGATGAGAAACCTTGCCCAAGCTTCTCCATATCATCAAAATCTTCAATTGCCTCATGCATATCGCTCTTACCGGAACGATATTCTTCAGTGCGTTGTTGCAGCCACTTTATACTATCTTCCCTATTCGTCATTTATAAAGATAGATCATTGAGCCGAGCTATGCTAGCCGGCTGTGCATTTATAGGTATAAAACCATCTTTACCAATACTTATATAGTCATAATGCGATAAATCTCTACCGGTTAAACATCGCATCTCACCGTGTTGCCAATCAACCGGTGTGTCTGTCAAAGCAATGCAGGCTGAATTATCTGCCTCAATCACCTCCACATCATCATGAACCCATTGAATCAAACACTGATGTAAAGTGGAAGGAATGCAGCAATTTGCATGAATCCCCAACAGAATATTATACCGACCTTTGACTTCAACGACAAAAAATGCAGTCGGCAATGTCTTGCTACCTACTGTGAGCTCCATAGAAATAATACCTTTAGCTTCAGACATGTCTCCAGAGAACCCACTAAGTCCCATATTGGTCTTCATTAATTCACTCTCTTTTCGGCCCAATTTAGAAAAAAACCGAAAATGGCATAATGTTAACACCAGCACCACCGTCAACAAGCATGCGACCAATAGGCTTACCATCAATATGACCCCTAATGAATAATGGCTTTAGGTGTCTTTCGGGCTTCTCCGGCTTCTCAAACGTAGCATTTTTAGGACCAAGAACAAGCTCTGCAACCTCAGCCCCGGATGCCCGAAACTCAGCGGGTAGCGCAAACACCATATTAATATCCATATCACTAAGTACATCATCGCTATTTTCTGCAGCCTCATCATCCACCGTGTCATCCGTGGGGTCATCACTTAGGTCATCTACGGGATCATCAACTATATCATCTGCAAGATCATCAACATTGTCATTGGCGTCATCAGTTTTGTCATCACCCGCTTCATTCTCCTCCGCCAAAATGCGTTTCTCCTTCCAAATTTTTGGAGGCACCATTGGTCTCTCCTGATTGAACAACTCATCACGTTTTTTCTCAGCTATTTCTTCTCTGATCTCTAACGCCCTCAAACGCTGTACTCATCTCTTCTGAGTGTGTGTTAGCCCCACCGGACACCAACGCGGTCCTGGTTTGGTTCCTGGAGCGACTGACTTAATTCTGCTGCCCCTCATGTTATTCGGCCTGTACTGACGTATTGTAGTCCCTGGGATAAATATATTGTTCTTGGCCGAAACACTTCTCTGTTGGTCAAATACACCACTGGCTGTAACTTTCTGGCTTCCACTTGTACTCGGATTCTCATGCTGATCAAACGAGCCAAAAACGATTGGAGACCAACCAGGTGATGTACGTGAGCTGTTCTCTCTAGTGATTGGATCAGTATGCATGCTAGCTGACCCAATTTTCTGATCCGTGCTAGAAGATGCAGCATGCGTATTGTCCATATTTTTCTGAATAGAATTATTTCTCAGCCCACCATCGTCCCCTCTTTCTGAACTGCTCTCAACAAGTTCAGCCGATCTATTTGCCACATGTTTTGGACCATGAGATATATCTGAATCACCTGAACTGTTTAAAACTTTGGGTTTAGTACGACTTGGCGACCAACACTATAATTTTTGCCATACGAGCCATATACTGATGCTCGATTCTCTCTAACTGTAATTGCATGATGCGGCCTAGCTTCCTGATTGAACCGGGGTCTCTTTTCATGCAATGGTCTTCTATACATAGGACCTGAAGGAATCCACTCTGGCTGCAAATAACCTGCTGGCCTTGGAGGGTATGGTGCCCAAGGATTAAAACCCCATGGAGAAAACCGAGGATACATAGGAGGAGGTGCATATCCCCAATAAGCCGGTTCCATTGGAAAATACGGCTGCTGATCATATGAATTTCTTCTCCATCGCTCATGACCGTGAGGTCTAGAAGGTGACCTAGGACGCTTCACGCCTCCAAGCCGATTAAACACATTGTTGGTCTTACGTGAAGTATATTTTTCCAACAACATGCTAACTGTCGGCTTTATTCTTGGGGCATGTTTTCTTCCTCCATTGACTTTCCATACTCCCACTTCTGGATTTTTTGGTTTGATCATCTGCGGTGCTGCACTATTATCAATGACCAGATTTTTTCCTTTGACAGATTCGGTCTGATGGGACCGAATAAGCATTTTCTTGTTCTCAAACTCGATCACATTAATAGGAAAAGGGTCACTATCGAGTTTCATCTTAGAGTCCTCTGCAAATGTCAATCGTCCTTCGTTAATGGCCGATTGCACCTGTCGTCGAAACACATTACAATCATTAGTAGAGTGAGAAAAGGCATTGTGATATTTGCAATAAGATCTTTTAGCCAATTCTCCTGGAGATGGAATAACATGACCTTCTCTCAACCTAATTAATTTCCCTTGTAGTAACATATCAAAAATCTTATCACACTTGCTAACATCAAAAGTATATTTAATTTCTTCTCTTTTAGCAGGTGTAGGTTTCAAAGCAGGACATGCAAAAGGTTTTGACTTTGGCGCTTGAACCCATTCGGCTGCACATATATCAATGTCGTCCTCACTAGCCGAATCACTATCAAAATCTAAAGCATTAACCACATGATTATCTTTATCTTTAGTCCTATTATCTTTAAATCGGTTATATTGCTTAACTTCCTTAGCCCGGTTTTCCTGTGCCAAAGCCTTTTGCAAAACTTGATTAACATCCAAAAACTCTTGCCCTTCTAACTTATCTTTAATATGAGTGAGCAGTCCCGAAAAAGCAAGATCAGCTACATCTTTTTCGGCTATTGTCAAGCTAAAACATCGGTTTTTCACATCTCTGAACCTCCTAATATAATCATGAAACTGCTCATTATATTTTTGCCTAACCATAGTCAAATCTGAAAGTCGAAGTTCAGTTTCACCGCTGTAAAAATATTCATGAAATTTCTGTTCTAAGTGTGCCCATGTTGAAATTGAATTAGGAGCAAGCGATGTAAACCAAGTAAATGCAGTACCGGATAAGGATAAAGGAAATAATTTAACTCTATAAACATCCGATGTACCGACCTCACTACATTGTGCTAAAAATTGGCCTATATGCTCAAAAGTTGTTCTACTATCCTCTCCTGTAAATTTAACAAAATCTGGAATTCTAAAACCACGATGATATGGCGTAGAGTCAAAATAATCCAGATATGGATTTTGATATGCACGTGCTCTACCCTTAGGTTCTAAACCAAATTCTCTAAGTATACCCGCAAGTTGATCCTTCAAACTATCATTAGGTTATGGAGAATTACTGGTTTGAGGAACAGATGGAATACAAGCACGCTGCGGAAACTCCGGTAGAGAAATTTGAGCATGTGAAGTTTGCAACGGAGACCCACTAAAATATGAACCGGGTACCGGCCCATATGGAACCCCGGTACCGACGGGCTGCATCGGTGGCGTATTATATGCTACTGTTTGATAAAAAGGCTGCTGCAAATTAGGATTCAGAACTACGCTTCAGTTGTTATTACTGTAACTTTGTGGAGCCGAAGTTGTAACAATAGGAGGAGCAAGATTAGGAACAAAATTGTTGGCCGAACTGCTAGCATAGTTCTGGCCATATTGATTATTATTTAAAGCAACATGCGGCTGAATAACATTAGCCGATGCTCCAGGCACATTATTATTATTTAGAGCAACATGCGGCTGAATAACATTAGCCAATGCTCCAGGCACATGGTTAGAAAAATTAATTACCCTATTATTTTCCATGGGCATTAGCTTTGTGTCGTGATATTTATTTTCAGTTTGCAGCCCCAATGATTGCACGTGACTAGGTAGGCTAATTCCAAGATCCTTACTAAGTTGTTCCTTTAGTTCCTCAAATTTATCAACCACAACTTTAGTAATTGTGCGTGCAGTATTTGTAATATCAGAACCATATTTACTAGCTACAGATGCATCAATTAGATGAACAATTTCTTCAGTTGGCTTTTTTACCTCAGCGCCGAGTAGATCAAAAGGACTCGGCGAAGCTACCTTTTTTATGACGCCGTTCCTGGTCTTCTGATATCTAGCCAACGTCAATCTTATCCTCTCAGCTCTATCTTCTTCAACCTTCCGGTCCAAATCGCGCCGATCATCTTCGGATAGATCATCAAGTGTGACGGCGATGATGTTGTCGGGGTCGAAGTCGCTGCCGTTCTTGGGGTCGGTGTTCATCGTGTGTCTTTTCTTCTTCGGTCCCCAGCGGATTCGCCAATTGTGTTGCCACGCAAAATTGCTGCGCGACACCACGATACTTGTCGTACTTTCGCGACGACGAACGGATGCTTTTCGAGCAAAGCAACAAAGAATCCTCGCTTTCGTGGAGGAGATCCAACCGTTTTCCGGGAAAAACGGCAAAGATTCAACCAAACCCTAGGAAACCAGGGCTCGGCTGCGAAGAAACGAACGGAAAAGCAATACGTGAAAATAGTAGATTGATTTTTGATGTAACGATTGATTGGGGTTTTTTCAATCGGCCATATACCTATATATATAGGTAGCCTGGTCTTTGGCTTACAGAATAAGGCACGGAAGCTTTACTTGACATGCAAGCCGAATCCAATCAAGTATTCCTAATTTTAAATCAATCCGGCTAGTACTACTACCGATCGTAATAACCAAGGAAATCTGATGTAATACGTGACCTTCAAATAAGCCTTCAGCTGTAGTACTTGACCGAGACCTGCTAGGACTTGTCCTAACCACCGGCAGTTTAGCTCCAGAATTCACCAAAGGCTTCGTCATATCTTCCTGCTAATCCATGCAAAGCTTGGTCTTGAATTAATTGCTTTCCAAGCCTAATATATCGCCAGGGTATATGTACAGGATTTTCATCAAATCTGCACTTTGAACTAAACACCAAACCCAAATACACATGTTAATCTATAATGTGATCACGACCATTTAATTTAGTTTGGCTAAAAAATATGTATTAGCCAAATTACATATTCAACACGAGTATAAATACCCCTTCTTAGAGTCACAAGAATCAACTTGGCCAGAGCATCTACTAGTAACGGAGAGCATGCAAAATCATAAATAGCACACACATGATATATTATGAAGCAAATGACTTTAGTACTCCATATTCATCGGATCCCAGCAAACACAACATGAAGTATTACATAACGGTGATCTTGATCATGATAGTCAGCTCAAAAGATCTAAACATGACAGCACAAGAGGAGAAGACAACCATCTAGCTACTGCTATGAACCCGTAGTCAAAGGGTGAACTACTCACGCATTAGTCCGGAGGTGGGCATGGTGACGTAGAGCCCTCCGGTGTCGATTCCCCCTCCCAGCAGGGTGCCGGAGAGAAGTTTTGATCTCTCCCGAATTGGTGATGATGACGACGGCGGCTCGGGACCCGTGGAGGAAATATTGCGCACGTGTATGTCTTAGATTTTCCGCGGGGGGAGGGGGGGGGTATGTAGGCGAAAGGGCGAACGGTGGAGCTCCGTGGGCCCCACACCACGTGCTCGCATGCTAGAGGGGCCTGCCGCGCCTGGGGTGGTGTGGCCCCCTCGGGCTCCGTCTTCGCCTCCTCTTCGGTGCTCTGGAAGGTTCTCAGGAAAATAGGGGTTTTGGAAAAGAAACGTCCGACTCTAAAAATATTTTCTTAAATACTTTTCTGAAACAAAAAACAGCAGAAAACAGGGAACTGACACTGTGGCATCTTGGTAATAGTTTAGTTTCAGAAAGTGCATAAAACTACATAAATTGCATATAAAACATGTAATAAATTGGTATAATATAACATGTAACATAAGAAATTATAGGTTGGAAACGTATCAACCTACCTAGCTACTAAGAAGGATAAACTATTTTATCTTAATTCCATAATATTTAAGTCAAAGCTAACTAACCTATCATACTGATCCAATATCACTTATGTTTCAACATATTGCATGATAATCATTAGACCATGAAATTCAGATTAGCAAGGATGTTACTCGCATAAGTGATTGCTAACCATAGCCATTATTATCAAGGATCCAATAACACTTATGTTTCAACATTTGCGGTAGTTGTTGAATACTTCCATTTATTGTCATACATTGGAAATAAAGTGATATTAATAATACCATATTTCTATTTCTTGAACACTTTTATTCTATTAGAGATGATGCCCTCGCAAATTTGCTGTATTCCCTAAAAATACTCAAGCGGACAACCACAATCTTCATTGTAGAAAATTTTGAAAAAAATCTTCGTTTTATTTATTTTATCAAGCAAACAAGGTGTCATCATTATACTCCCAATGTTGGGAAATACTTGAAATGGATTTGATTTAATATGGATGTATCTACACATCCGTATTTAGGGAAATACGTGTGAAGTATTTATGGACGGAGGGAGTACCATATGAACTAATGGATATGGATTTATTTATGGCCCGTGCACAAATCAAGTCAGCAAATTGGGACCGAGTCAGCTCGGACTCCCCCTATGTTGCCATGACAATGAAGCCAAATTGCTAATGGCTATCAGCAAATTGAAGCCAATTCTGATATTTTTGTACAAGGACATGAGACATCAGTACTATGATGAACCATTCGGAGTGCATTGTTGATGCGACCCAGTACTCCTCAATCACAGACGCCTTTCTTTAACCAGGGACATTCACTTGTTCAGATGATGGTTTCCACTTGAAATGGTGAGCAAAATCGCCATATCATATCATTCAGTTAGACAGATCTTATCTTATCACGACACCAGGGTCTTATCCACTGTATTCTGACATGTTTGGGGCTCATGCCTTTTTTTCAGTCGGAATCAGCTTCTATTCAAAGTTGCACTCAGCAGCACTTTTTTTCTGACAGTTCCTTTTGCACATGTCTTGGTTCTACCGATGGCTTAAAGATAAACCGTCCCGGAGTTGAGACTGTTGAGTGTTATCTTAACGTGATCATTCTTCCTGCATCCTTTGTTCATTCTCGAAACAGTTGGTTACACCCTCACCGCAATGGTAACCTCACATGTTCTCAGGCCGTAGCCGGCATTGTGTGTGTTTGAAGAGAAACCACGTCTGCAGGTCTGCACTTTAAAGCTTGTGCAAAGTTCTTTTGCTAGCAATCTGGTATGAGATCCTGCAGTGTGCCTATCGAGCGGAATCATGGCCGGAACCAACGTACCAATGCATAGTGCAGGCCGATCGGTCCCTTGGAATAAATCGTGGTGGATATGATACCATGCATGTAATATCATATAGAACTGAGGCTTTTTAGCCTGGCTTTACTGAAATCCAATGAGCTATCCGCAAGTACGGTCCACGGATATATAGAGCTTTAATCATAGGAATCATGATCTAATTATCCATGAAGAAAAGCAGTAGCGATGCTTGCACTCAGGTGGCATGGCAATGGCTAGGTCGCGCCTTTAGTCATTCTCTAATTGTCTTTTGGAGGACGGTCCTTCTCTAATGAATTTGGACCCTGTTTGGGAGGATAGGTGCTCATCTTCTTGAAGGATGAAGTGATAGTTCGTAATGTATTTCTTTTCAGATGGCATGGCATTGGCATTGCTTTGGGATTGATCGATTCGGTATCCTTGTGTGTTGGTACGTCGCTGCCAATTCACAAATATCTCGTAAAGAGCATCGTTTTTATAAAGGCTTTTGCGTTGGCGTTGTAGGTATGAGGGCATATCTTACAATGATGTGCATACCTTCTTGAAAAATCCACTTCAGAAGCATAAAAGGTGTCGACACTTCTCAAAATAACTGTTACTGATAACGCACTGTATGGCACATTCCTACAAATTCTGAACTTCAAATATTATTATGTCTGGAAATACAAAATAGTTGTTGGCCCTTGGACATACAACACACTTTTGTACCTCACAAAGTACACTGAATTTGGAGTGTAAATTCCTTTGGACATACAACACACTTTTGTGATTGATTCAGGTTAATTGGCATTGCTTTGGAATTGTCTTTTGGAGGACGGTCCTTCTCTAATGAATTGGACCCTGTTTGGGAGGATATGTGTGTTAAGGAGTATTAGTATTGGTCTAGGAGTCCGTATTAGACTAGATTTACTTTCGTGTTCCCCAAGTCAGATGTACTATATATTGTGGCTTTTGGCCCCCTGGTAATACAAGTTGCATATTCCTAACATGGTATCAGAGCTAGGTTTAGGTTTTTTTTTTCGGACGCCGCAACTCGTCCTCGCTCGATTTGGATTTTGGATCTTCTCTTCCGATCGTCTTGATTCCGCTTCGTGTCTCGTCAGGTTCGCGATGGGTCTCCCATCTCGAGCATCCCCCGCTGCCGTCTTCTTCCTCTCCGGCCGATGCCTCCCAAACTCTAGATCCCACTTCGGTCGACGCCGCTACTGCCATGGATTTCTCTGGATCCAGCTCCTGCCACGGGCGCCTCCCCATCTCTCCGTCACTCTCCACCCCGACCTTCTCCTCCACTCGCGCCCCGTCCTCGTCCCCCTCGCCGCACCACGAACGCCGCAACTCCACCTCTTCCCCCAAGCCCCTCCTCCCCTTCCCTTCCCCTGCCTCCAGGCCCCACTTCTCCGGGTCCTCTGCCTCAGTTGCTGGGCCCCGTTCCACAAGGTCTGCCACGCCCCCGGGCTTTGCCCACAACGCGCGCATCAGATTAAGAAAGATCCGAAATAGCTTGAAATAAATAATAATTGTTACCAAGGAACCTTCTACTAAGCGGCGGCACTCACGCCGGCCGCGGCCTTCCCCCTCGACCTCGGCGGGCTCCCCGTCTTCGCCGTTCTTGCCGTTGGGCTAGCCGTGGCGTACCTCCTCGACGCCCTCCGGCTCCGGCAGGGCGCCTTCTTTTCTGTGTGGGCTGCACTGCTCGCAGCCGACGTGGCGTTCTTCTTCTCAGCGTCCCTCTCATCCGCTGCCGCCGCCTCGCTGCCCCCTCACGGTCCTTGCACTTCTCCTCTGCGCGGAGACCTCCTTCCTCATAGGCGTCTGGGCGTCCCTCCAGTTTCGCTGGATCCATCTTGAGAACCCTACCATCGTTGCCGCGCTCGAGCGTCTCCTCTTCGCATGCGTGCCTATTGCAGCGCCTGCAATCTTCACATGGGCTGTTGTTTCCGCAGTGGGTATGGCTAATGCTTCCTACTATCTTGCCACATTCACCATGCTCTTCTATTGACCAGATTCGTTGTCTCAGCTATTTTGATTAAAAAAAAAAGATCTTAAGCGATTATTCAGCATCGCGTGTCATTGTCCCGCACCGTCTCTTTTCGTCACTTTCCGGTGATTATCGACAGTGTGTGGTGTGTCTTTTCATACTCTTTTTCCCGCTGCGTCCACCAAATCCGTTGTTTCTTTTCGTGTTCTATTTCATGAGAGTCCACCATACCTTTATTTGTCAGCCTCTATCTCGGTCCGGGTCCTTCTATAGGATTTTTGTGGCCTCATCTTCCTCTTGGTCCTGATCCTACTATTGGATTTTTGTGGCCTCCTCTTTTCGGTCCTGTTTGTGGCCTCCACTCCTCGGTCCTGGTCCTTTTTATAGGATTTTTGTGGCCTCATTTTCTCGGTCCTGGTCCTCTAGGATTTTTGTGGCCTCGTTTCGCATTGTCATTGATCTACGCACATTCTTTTGTCGCGAGCTTCTTTCGCCATCGTTTGCTTGTGCTATGATCGTTTGTGACATGCTCTTCTCTTGATCGATTTTTGGTCTCTGTCGGTCTTCTTCTTCGATCGACGCTATCCACTTTGGCTTGACTTTCACAGGTTATTGAAGACTCTTCATGCGATGACGATACTCTCAAGACGCGGATTTTGGATTATCTTTTGTTTTCTAATTTACACTTCTTCAAATGCAATGCTATTGCATACGCTTTGCATTTGAGGGGGGGTGTTAAGGAGTATTAGTATTGGTCTAGGAGTCCGTATTAGACTAGATTTACTTTCGTGTTCCCAAGTCAGATGTATTATATATTGTGGCCTTTGGCCCCCTGATAATACAAGTTGCATATTCCTAACAATGTGCTCATCTTGTTGAAAGATGAAGTGATAGTCCGTAATGTATTTATTTTCAGGTGGCATGGCATTGGCATTGCTTTGGGATTGATTGATTCGGTGTCCTTGTGTGTTGGTACGTCGCTGCCAATTCACAAATATCTCGTTTTGAAAGGCATTTTGCAGTCCTCTGATCATAGAAGATGATCCTCGTAAAGATCATCGTTTTTATAAAAGCTTTTGCGTTCAACGCGATTTTTTCGCAACTATGTGCGACCGCACCTTCCATCAATACCGTCCGTTTGTTAGAGATTCGTGCTAACTTTTTGCATCGACCCCCCTTACTTTTAAGCATTTCTTGCACTGAAGTACTCAGAATTATGGAGATACCTACCTAACTTTTCATCATTAGCATTAATAAGTGTACAATAAGTTTTTTGAATTACGCAATGACATATTTTTTTGGTTTCTATTTATTCGGATTAATGTAATAACAAAATAGTTTGTATTGTACTCAAATATGTACTAAAGCATTTTCGAATGATGTTTATAAATATATAAAAATTTACATATTTGTTTATATATATACATATACAAATTACATACTTGTTTATATATATATATATAACTGCATGTAGGGTCCGAGTTGTATAACAAAACAAATACATTTTCCGAATGTAATAACAGTTTTCGGATATTTTTTTTTCCGGATGTAATAACATTTTTCGAATGTAATAACATTTTCCGGACGTAATAACATTTTCTTGGATGTAATAATATTTATTTTAACTAGCCATTTTCCGAATAATTTTCCAATCATGGAATACTATTTTTTGATATGTTAGGGTCCATATATAGGGGATCGTTTTGTCTATTTAGACAAATGGAGGGTCTTTTTACAAAGTATTACATGGACCGTCGGATTCGGGATATACGTTCCAGATAAGCAGTGTTGTCGCATATAGTTGCGTAGTTGCATTTCCGCTTTTGCGTTGGCGTTGTAGGTATGAGGGCATATCTTACAATGATGTGCATACCTTCTTGAAAATTCCACTTCAGAAGCATAAAAGTTGTCGACACTTCTCAAAATAACTGTTACTGATACGCACTGTATGGCACATTCCTACAAATTCTGAACTTCAAATATGATTATGTCTGGAAATACAAAATAATTGTTGGCCCTTGTCCCGCGGGTCTGGTACAAGCTTAGATACTGAGTTCTGTTTCATTTTTGTACCTCACAAAGTACACTGAATTTGGAGTGCAAATTCCTTTGGACATACAACACACTTTTGTGATTGATTCAGGTTAATTGGCATTGGCATTGCTTTGGAATTGATTCAGTGTCCCTGTGTTTTTGTACGTCGCTACCAGTTCACAGATATCTCATTTCCAAAGGCACTTTGCAGTCCTCAGACGATAGAGGATGATCCTCGAAAAGAGCATCATTTTTATAAAGGTTCTGCGCTGTTGATGTATGTATGAGGACATATCTTCTGATGGTGTTCTTTTTGTAAATTCCACTTCAAAAGCATACAAGTTCTCAAAACTTCTCCAAATAACTGTTTACTAGTAGCGTACTAAAACTCTGAATGAATACTAGATACGACCCAGAAATAACAGGTGTGTACATCCCTACACATTCTCAACTTCAGTTTTTTTTTAAATTTTCCACGTATATTAAACCAACAAAGAGTATACGATTATATCGATTACAAAAACAAATCTAAAATAGAGATCTATAAGATCTTTAAACTCTTTTTTCATCCATGACACAATCTTATATTTTCTGAATGCAGCCGTAGAACAACGTCGAAACCATCAAACCACGCACCTGTGAATACCACTGAAGGTTCTCTCTTTTTAATTTTGAGCCGCAATGTCAAGGCTTTGTGCACGCACGCAGCCATTAAATTAATCAAGCAACATCGACAAGAGCACCACCACTGATATTTCAGAGACAAATAACCGAACTACGTTGTCGACGTCGTTGGGACCCGAGAGAACGAATCACCATTGTCGAATACGTAGTAGTCGGGAGAGATAATGCGAGGACAAAACTCCTCGCGGCAATCATGAGAAACAATACAAGATTGATCTGGCGAAACAAGATCTGAAGAACCATACCTAGACAAACTTAATCTTCCAAAACCACCATTGACGCCGAGAAGGAGATATCGCCGACGAACGAAGCACGGAAAATCACTTATTACAGACGATGCCATCTCCATTGATGAACAAGACAACAACTAAAACCAATATCTAACATTAAGGACCCTTATATAACGTGTTGCGCAGGTCCAAGATCCCCACCCCTACTAGTGACAGAGCGACACCTAGCGGAGGTGAGGACCCGTCAATTCTTAGACGAAGGCGACGATAAAGATGCAGATGGTGGCGGCGGCTAGGGTTGATACCCTAGGCCGCCGCCTTTTCTTTTCCGTATAATCTGGAGTTGTAAGAGCATCTCTAACAGCTGCCCTATCCTATATGGTGTTTTAGCACATATAGGGCACCTGTTTTAGCGTATATAGGGCATCAAGCAGTTTTCCACTTTTCCAGCTGCCCTATTTTAGGGCACTACCTCTCCAACAGCTGCCCTATTTTAGATGCCCTATCCTATGCCAAATGACATGTAAATTCGACATTTGAGAGACAAAAATAGACATATGCACACAAATATGATATTTAAACATGAAAAAAAGCACACACGAATTTAGTTCAATCCATAAAATAACCTAGCATAATTCATGGCATAGTTTCACAAAATGAGACATAGTTCATCACATAGTTCCAACCAAAATGAGACATAGTTCACAAATGAAACAAGACACAACATCAAACATCGGTGTTGTGTGCATCACCATCCTTGTCCTCGACGGTTGCTTCACCATTTGCATTCACCGGAGGAGGTGCCATGTAGCCGGCCATGCCACCACTACTCGTGCCACCTCGAATGTCACCTCCCATGGCTCCTCCTCCTCCTCCCATAGCTCCTCCTCCTCCCATTCCAATGCCACCTCCCATGCCCATGCCTCCTCCCATTGCTCCCATGAAGCTCATGTAGACCATGCCACCTCGCATGGAGTTTAAGGTACTCATGTAGGCCATTTGCTTCTTTGCCAAGAGTTGACCACGGCATAGCTCAACATATTGACGTTGCATGTCATCCATCTTGCTTGTATCCATAAACATGAGCTTTTGCTCATTCTCCATCTCAATCTTGGCCTCTTCAATAGCAAGTTTCTTCTCCTCCATCATCATCTTGCGCCTCTCGGCCTCGGCCAGCATCTCCTCGGCCGCCGCTCTCCTCTCTACGGCCATGGCCTTGCGATCATTTGCCTCCTTGAGCTCCTCCAACTCCTTCACCTTCATTGCCTTGCTCTCTTCCTTCATCTCTTTGCGAGACCTCATGATCGCATCGAATGATGCCTTTATGTCCGCATCACCGTTGTTCTTTTTGTCCTTGGTATACTTTCTTCCATCGGGCCTCCTAGATTTTGGTATGGAGTGGGGGGTTGGGCTTCTCTTTCCTTCGTCACTTGATTCTTCATCATCACCAACAAGGATGGTGGCATCCTTGAAGGGGATCGTGTGCAGAAAACAAAAAATTTCCTAGCAACGATATCCTTAAACTAGCCAAGATCTACACTATGCAGATATAGAAGTACGGCGGAGATCGGAATACATACCCTCATAGACCGAATAGCGGGGATTACGCTCCCGCACAAGCGTTGACGACGAAGACGACGTAGCCGACCTCTAGGTCGCGAAGAACTCGGCGCGACGAAGACGACGAAGATGACCTCGAGGTCGGGTGGAGGAAGTAGGCCTCCGAGCACCGCTAGCGCAGCACCTCGCAGGGCGTTACACACATATGGTGAAGACGACGGCCTCCGAAGCTCCAGTCCAGGACGAGCAGCGGAAGACTTGGACCGGAACACCAGCAGCGCGGCAGCGGGCTATGGTGGAAGAGATCCCCCTCCCAACTCGGCGCAACTCCGACAAAGGGAATCACGAGATCGAGAGAGAATTAGGGAATTAATTGGTGAATTAAAAGGCCGGGGGTGCCCCTTCTTATATAGGCTCCCGGGGGGAGCCAACCTTGCCAGCCAGGCAATGTGGGACTATCCCCATTGCCTGGTGTGGCTAGGAGACTTGCGCCGGCCCTAGGTGGGCTCCTTTTGGCCCACCTAGGCCGTCCTCCCTCAATCCGAAGCCCTGGGGGGGGGGGGGGACTTTCCCCCCTCATGGGCCTTCTTTCCACCAGAAGGCCCATTTAGGGAAATGAGCCTTTAAAAATCTGAAAATAAATATATAAAATCATATTTAAACATGAATTACACTAATTAATATCAAACATATTTTATATAACTTATTCTAGCTCCGAAAACTCTTTCGTCGCTGCCCGATCTCCATCGGACCATTCCCGGGACGTTCCCAGTGATCTCTTTCCTTTCTGGTTGTCTTGTCGAAACCCCTTAAGTGTGTTACCCTAGCGGTTCGATATAATAGCAGGTACGATCAAGACTCCTCTATGATCAATGACTAACTCGTAGGCCTAGACCCCATGAATTAATCCCTGTGATATAACGAATGACTTTCATCTATCAAACATGGACGTATAGTCTTAAACCCTTTGTCATGGCGATACTTAGCGTGTCCGAGCATCATTCTCGGATATCTCCATACCTAGTATGATCTCGTTACCGACATCACTATCTTCTACTCGTCTATGATATTATGTCAGCTGGTGACCTAGTCACATGTTTGCAAACTCATTTGACATAATCGAGTGGGCCCTAGAGTATCTATCCGGCTATGCGGACTGACAAATCCCACTGTTGACCCCTCGTCTCAACTACCCCCTTCCGATACCCAAAAGTATCACCGTTATTGTCACACTATATAAGATATGACGTTTGGTGCGATCAAAGTATCTTCCAGGGATAACAATAAGAGTTGATCTCACGGTCTTAAGGCGTAATGACTATGTCCTATAAATACTGGGTATGTCCATCACATCGTTAGACCTAACGATATGACTTCCATTGCCGACCGGCGCTATGCCCTATGATCGGAAAACCTCAATATTCAATCGCGCAATGAAACTAGTATTAGTAGAGGCTACTAGGGACCTGGTTGTTATATCTACCACACCTGTATTAATGTTTTCGCTTAACACAGTTATAGCATGGTGTAAAACATATAATGAATAATTGGGATATTACCAATAAACTATGTTTATTAAGTGCCTCTAGTGCATATTCCCTTCAATTCTTCCCCTTCATTGGCTCCTTGCCCTTCTTCTTGTTGGGTACTTGGAGCAAATCACGTGTCTTCCACTTCTCGTCATTCTCAAGTTGTGTATATGCGTGATGCAAGGTGAATAATTTCCCCTTCTTATCCTTGGTTGTCCCTTTTGGCCCCTTCTTGATCCTCTCCTCTCTTTGAACATGTTTTGTGCCATGTTGTTCTACAATGTTGACAATAGATGCAATGAGCAAAAGTGACATACAACAAATGACAAACAAGAAAAGAACAAATGACAAACTCACTCGGTCATTTGCGTTGGTGCCACTTGGGTTCAACCGATCAACATTGGCCAAGAATCCCGCCCACTTTTGGCAATCGGCGTTGATCACATTCCACCGGTGACGAATGGAACCCATGTTCCTATCTATGCCACTCTTGTTTCGGGAAACAAAATACTCCCACATACGCATCCAATATGCCTCCTTGGGTTGCTCCACTCTGAACGGATAGACGTCGCCTAGAGGGGGGGGGGGGGGGGTAAATAGGCGATTTGAAACTTTTTCCGAGGAGCCGGAATATCCGGTCCAAGAATGACCCGGAAATTCCGGTATGCTTGATAAAGGCGGAATAAAACTAGAGGTTTATTTTAACAAGCATACAACCTAGATAAATATACTAGGCTCACCTATGTGCACCAACAACTTATGCTAAGCAATACAAGAAACAAGGTGATATCTAGCAAGATAGATAACTTCAAGCACGAAGGGTATCACAAAGTAAAGTGCATAAGTAAAGAGCTCGGGTATAGAAATAATCGAGGCACGCGGGGACGAGGATGTATTCCCGAGTTCCACCCCAAGGGTGTACGTCTCGTTTGCAGAGGTGTGCGCAACCACAACAGGTTAGCCGCAACGCCACAAAGGCTCACCTTCTTCTCCTGATGAACTCAACCACAAAAGGTTGTGAGTTCACCTTCCACTATTGATCTCCTTTGGGACGGAGATCGAATCCCGTACCACTCTTGAGGCACACACCCACAACTTAATTGGGGGCTCCCAAGTCTTGAGGCGCACACCCACAACTTAATTGGGGGCTTTTAAGTGACCACAAAAGGTCTTAGCCACAAAAGGCCGGCCACAAAAGGCGTCTAGGGTCCAAAGACCCAAGAGTAACAAGCTCACAAGAATCACCACCACGAATCCTCGTGGAGGGCTCAAACCGATGCAAATGCAATGGCAAGAGCACACGAAGTGTTCAAGTCCTTTACTCTCAAATTCCAACAAAGCAACAAATGCATATGGGGGAATAAGAGAGGAAGAACAAAGGAAACTACAAAGGAGTCAAATCCTTCACTCCCAAATCCCACAAAAAGCAACTAATGCTTATGGGGGGAGAGGAGAGTAAGAACAAAGGAGAAAAACCACAAAGGAACTCCAAGAACTAGATCCACTAGGTTCCCCTCACTTAGAGGAGATGTTGATTGGTAGGATTATAGATCTAGATCTCCTCTCAACTTTCACTAAAGAATATGCAAGAATCTATGGAGGGATTGAGAGGGAAGTGAAATTTCCAAGGTCAACAATGGAGTAGGAGAGAGAAAGAAATCGTGCTGCCTTCGATTGGTTGGGGAAGAAGAAGGGGAGGAGTATTTATACCCCTCCAGGAAATATAGCCGTTGGCTGTTTCGACACTCAGAAATTCCGGTATAAGTGAGACCCGGAAATTCCGGTCAACCGGAAATTCCGAGTCGATGAAATTTCCGAGCGGAAATTCCGGCTGGAGTCAGAACCAAAACCAAACTTTTCCTTAGCCGTTTCTGGAGGGCTTTTCTGGGTGCACTCGGAAATTCTGGTATACGGAAATTTTCAAGCACAATTTCCGGTTCGAGTCAGAACCAAAATTCCTTCTTTCCTTAGCCAAAACTGGAGGGCTTTCTGGGTGCACTCGGTTCCGGTAGACGGAAATTTCCGATCACAATTTCCGACTGGAGTCAGAACCCTTTTTCTCATTTCTTTAGCCGTTTTCTTGGATGAGCTGGGGAACCGGAAATTCCGGTAGAGCGGAATATCCGGCCCCAATAATCCGAATCAGCAAAACACCGAAACGAAAACTGCTATAACTTTTGCAGATGAACTCCAAATGAGGTGAGACCAATTTTGTTGTAAACATAGCGACGATGAGCACCCAACAAAAAGTGGGTATATTGCATCCCACAAATAGAGTAAAATCGCCACCCATGGCAAGGTGTGGGACTTTCCTCATGGTAGAACCGGCAATATTTTCGCCACCAAAAACGCAACAAGTTGTACAAAGTAAAACCGATTTCGATGAACAAGAGCTTTACATGGAGATGAACCTAGCTCTAACTCCTAACCAACATAAAAGCCAAATAAGAACCAAGAAATATGATATGCCAAGAATGCAAAGGTTTAAGCTCTCCATAACGATGCAATCAAGTTACTAACTTGAGAGCCCCTCTTGATAGTACGCCTATCTATCCTATAGCCCTATCAAGATCATACCTTTGCCTTGAGCATTCCACTTGAGTTGGATGGAGACAATTTTGATCTCTTCAAGTGGTTCATCTTTTCTTGATTGCGCGTCCAAGCACATGCTTGATGAAGACTTCTCCAAATACTCCCCCATGCTCACAATGGGAGAGTCTCGCTTAGCTCCGTCTTAATGTATCCATTGCAAGCACCAAACATAGGATCTCTTCAAGAAGCTTCTCTTGGTGTTGCACATCTCACCTTGATGACGATCACCACATGACGTCATCCTCCATGAGCTATATGAGATCATCCCAAGAGATACATGATCGCTCTTGGTACATCTTGTAGCTTTGTGTGTTGATCAACATCTTGATCAACCTTGTTTCTTCCAACATTTCTTCACTAATATGATGTCTTGAATCCTTCAAGACATACTTGCAATAAGCTTCACTCAACTCATAAGCTTCAAGAGTCCAACACATAAATCCACAATTCCATGGACAAGATCTATAAGGATATCTCAATGCAAACATTAGTCCATAGAGATTGTCATTCAATTACCAAAACCACACATGAGGGAAAATGCTCTTTCAATCTCCCACTCCGGCATCCATACCCACTTTCTTGCAAGCATCACAAATCAAGATGTCTTCAAGAGTGGTGTAGTTTTCCGCTCTCCCTTTGGGCACGAAACCCTCTTCGTCGTTGTCATGCCCCTCCTCTTCGGCGTACTCTTGAGATGCCGCCTCGTGGGAGGCGGCAAACGAATGAGCCCCAATACTCATGGTTTGCATATAGTCGCCATCCTCAATCCTACAATGAGCACACATTAATTTCGAACCGAATTGGAAAACAATGAACACACAATGAGCGCACAAGAACAGTGAAAATTACCTCACGGGAATTTCATCGAGCACGTGGGAGGCGGCCGGCGTAGGGGTTGGAGACGGCTCCAAATCTACTTCGACCGTGGGCGGTGGTGGAAGTGTGTCGCCCGCAGCAGCCTCGGCTTCGGCCACCTTCTTGTTCTTCCTCGCCGCGAGCGTCTCCGCGGACAGAGCTCTTTTGCCGGTTGTTTTCCGACGAGGAATGGCCGGGGGGGGGGGGGGGGGGGGGGGTGCTCCACTGCGACCGCCGGCGACGGATTCACCGGCACAGACGAGGTCCGGGGCGCGGCAAACACCTGCCGGCGAAGAGGCGGAACCCTAGGTTCTCCGCAGCCGCGGTGGCGCTCGCGACGGCTCTGAGGGGCGCCGGAGGGGCGGAGAGAGTCGTCGGCGGCGTGAGTTGGTCAGGGAAGGTCGCGACGTCCCCTTCCATGGCACGAATCGGCGGCGGCGGCGGAGATTCCGGCGGCGGGCGAGTCGAATCGGGGGTTTCATCGTGACGGTTGGTCGCGCGCTGATTTGGAAAGGATAAGGCACACATCCGCGCGGCCCTCGGTGCCCCAAATATGGGGCAGAGAGTACCAAAATTTAGGTCTGCCCTAAAATAAGGCACCACATAGGGCAGCTGTTGGACAGAGATTTTTGCCCTCTCGTGCCCTAAAAACGGTTTTTAGGACACGGAGGATAAAATAAGGCTGCTGTTAGAGATGCTCTAAGTTGTTTGCTGAGTTAATCTCCTGGAAGCTGATGTTGGCTATCAGGCTATGTGATCTTTCTCAACTTCAGTTATTATTATATCTCTGCAAATTCTCAACTTCAGTTATAATTATATCTGAGAAATACAATGAATGGATGTTTGTTTGTCCTTTTTGTACCTCAGAAAGTACACTGATTTCGAAGCTGCAAATTCATATGGACATACGACACACTGTTTCTCGCATGTATCCCCGCAAAAAGAAAAGCTATTTTCTCATGTATGTTCAGAGTTCTTTCTTCTCATTTCTCTTCGACAGTGAAGATGTATACACAAATAGTTTTCGACCCTATTCCTGAGGCGTACATGCATGATATTTTGGTGCTGCAACAGAAGCAAATTAACTGGTGCGGACGCTTTTGCTCTCACTTGAAAAACGCAACCACGAATCGCACCACAGTTTCACAAAGGCTACAGAACGTGCGGCTTCAGCATCGAAAGGCAACATCATATCACCATACCTCGATGTACCAGTAGGCAGTAGCACCGCCTTTCGCCGTGTGCAGCCTGCAAGCTCTACACGTCGCCGGCGCCGGCGAGTAGTGCGCCGTCTACGATCCGTTGGTTACGCTCGAGGCCTCGAGTAGACCATGTGATAAGTGCTGCGGAAAGGGGGCAGCTCCATGTGCGATCGAAGTGGGTGCGTCTGTTCAGTTCACCACTACCGGCCGGCCGGCTCAAAGAGGCAGCTCCGCCACCGTCCCCCTGCAAAGACGATTCCGCAGCATCTCCGGCCGTTTCAGGCAAGTTCCTTCTCCCCCGCCGCGGCAACCCCCGCAAAGAGTCGACACTTGTCGGTGCTGTTCATCGCAGTATGGTTTTCCAGGTCTCACGCAACGAATCCTTACAGGATTTCCTTTCCGGAAATCATTACGATGTTTTGCTCTACGTGCTGAAAGTTTGCGAAACTTGTGTGGAGTTTCTGCGACTGAAGGCGTCTCTTCGTCATGGAAACAGCAATGGCTTCATCATGTCATGCGAGATGGGATCTCGATCGCCGTCTCGGAGATCGAAGAGATGGACGAGGTCCTGTGCATCGTTAATTCAGCCTGAAGAGAACGGAGGTGAAGCTGTGTGCCAGGAGCGTGACCACTGGGTCATGGCTAAAACGCAAAAGTCAATACCAACGGAACATGGAGGCTGTAGCTGAGTGACAGGTAGCAGACAACAACCAAAAGTCCCAAAGTGCTGCTCGTGCGGCTCCGAACGAGGCCACCTGTCCCTTCTCTAACCCCGTTGCCACAAGGCGTGTTTTCCTCGGCTCTGAGGATTAGTTGAAAGCTGATGGACTTATCTTGCTCGGATAAGTCAATGTCTTGACCTGATTTTTCTTCAGTAAGGTATGGCAATATAGTTTAGTGGTCAAGCTCACATCATGATCAGTGATTCAGTGGCCGTGAGATACTGGGGTGGGGAGTGGGGACTCTACATACAAACACACACACACACAAATATTCGGTGGAAGCAATTTTTAGTGTAAACCAGTAAAAACCACACAAAATCATGTTCAAAGTAGAGACACACAAATTTACAAGTTGTAACTCAAAATTGTTTACGAGTTCTATGTACACCTACCATAAACTCCTAGTTTCCTGGCGGAGTTGACATGTTGACATTGAAATAATTTAAAAGCAAACCACACACTTAGATGCTTTTGCTTAAGACATGCATGTGCTAAAAGTGAGCACTGCGGCTACTGTTTCAAGCCGTGCGAATTTCGAAACGCGAAAGACTATGATCCACTTTCAACTAGCAACTTCCCAAACAACCATTCCACTCATCAGTGACCTACTATGACCCGAGCTTTATTATTTCAGAATTTCCAAAGACCAACCGAAAGTCGCTGATCAGCTCCAAAGGGGACTGGCCGGAGGTCTATATAAGCAAGTGAGCCAACCCTTCCTGGCTCACAGTCTCACACACGCTCCCTCCACACGTCCTCCGAGCTACTACGCCGCGCTAGCTGGCTATTTCCTCCGCACAACAAGTCAGCAAGCTCGTGAACTCCTAGCTCAAGCCATGGTGGCAAGAAGGCTCCTCGAGGTGGCCGCGGCCGCCGGCACGCCACAGGACTCGCTCAACTCGGACCTGGTCCTCATCCTCGCCGGCCTGCTCTGCGCGCTGGTCTGCGTCCTCGGCCTCGGCCTCGTGGCGCGGTGCGCGTGCTCGCGGCGCTGGGCGCGGGCGGCCGCGGGCGGCGGGCCCACGTCCCCGCCGGGCGCGAACAAGGGCGTCAAGAAGGAGGTGCTGCGCGCTCTCCCGACCGTCACGTACGTCTCCGACGGCGGCAAGCCTGAGGCGGAGACGGACGAGTGCGCCATCTGCCTCGCCGACTTCGAGGACGGCCAGGACATGCGGGTGCTGCCGCAGTGCGGCCACGGCTTCCACGCCGCCTGCGTCGACGCCTGGCTGCGCTCGCACTCCTCGTGCCCGTCTTGCCGCCGGGTCCTGGTCGCCGCCGAGCTGCCACGCGGCGAGCCCTGCGGCCGCTGCGGCGCTCGCACCGGCCGCGTCATCGGCGCGCTCCTTAAGGCGCCGTGTAGCGGCGGGGCCCTCACGTCGCTCTTGGGCTAGTGCCATGCGCACTCTGAAAGGAAGCCAGGAGAAAAGCGTGTTCATCAGGGAAATTTAGCCGGTGTATAAGCTCATCGGCTAACTCCTTATTTACCTTTCTCTTGGTTTTAGCCTTCTAGTTAGGTCTCATTGGTTCTTAGGTGTGACAAGTTGGGAATGGGAAACCATTAGGAGCATCAAGGTGTGATATGTGCATAATTGATGGGGGAATTTGTGATTGTAACCTGTTTGTACATATGTGGAACCGTGGAAGTTCTTATAAAGCATGTACTTAATTAGCCTAAATTGGTAATGTGAATTCAGTATTTATTACTAGTCCTTTATGTTCATGTCCCACGTTTGGAACTCAAGCGGAGCTTCCTGCTATGACATTGAGCTTTGGGCCAGGCGCTTCCGCTGCGACATGCTCAAGCAGGAGCTGATGAACTGGCGTAACTTCCTGGTCTGTGTAACCCCTGCAATGTAATTATGTTTCTTCTCTTTTTATCCCGTGTAACTCTCCTTCCCTGTTGTCGGGTTATTGGATTCTTAGGCACGTAAGGAGGTGCCATGCTCCAACGATTAAGAGAGGGGGAAGGCATGGCGGTTTCTAGGATCGGGATTGCACACAAGGGTTTACTCAGCTTCAGACCTTACAGCGGTGGCAAGATCCTACGTGCTGCTATAATTCACTAGATGCGAATATGTATATAGATTACAATGTAGGTTGTGAGGCGTGTTCCTTGAGGGGAACAGGAGGCATGCTTATATAGGCGTCATGCCTTCTCTTACAAGGAAAGACTAACCGATCTATATTAGGAGTCCTAGACTAACACGGGATAAACCCTAACTTGTTCTCTAAGGCGAACGTCGGTTCGTCTGGATCCTGGTGGTCGGCTTGTAGGCTTTCTCTTGCGCTTCAGCCCACTGGGCCGCCGATAAGACGAAGACCTTATCACCTCTTGGGCCACCTTGGTAAGCCGGTTTTGCCCACGTGGTCGGCATACCCGTTTGGTATATCCTCCACAGTAGTCCCCAGAAAGGTTGGACCACTCCAACTTGTTCGTCTAAATCTTTATTGCGAAACTTTCGTCTTCGTCTTCTTGATAGACTGCTGTAGAGGTTGAACTATTCCCTATATAACTGAGGATATGGCTTTTCAATAAGACAAAACGACTGTTGCGCGCATGGGAACACAAGCCGAATAATTTGTCAACTGATGGACAGAGAAAAAGATTCCTCGTCAGACTGAGGTCAAGTCTTATCAATGTACAGTCCATGACAGTCTAGACAGTTGACTAGGCCAAATCTAATCATCACGATTTTCCCGCGCATGACCCGAGGCTTACGGGAGAAGAAAAATGGCTCCCTCAATTTCTCCGCTCCACGTGGCGCGGATAGAACGGTGTGAATCCAGCCATTGCGGAGATCGTGGGTGTCGTCGTGGCGAACAGACAGATGCCTACGGGTAGGCTAATTTGTGGGGCCGATGGACGCTAGGGGATCTCGGGGAGGGATTGCGCGATGAACTCGCGCGCAGGTAAACACAACCGACACGATGACACGAGGATTTACCCTGCTTCAGGGCTCTCGTGAGGAGATAAAACCCCTACTGCAGCATCTAGCCTACTCGGTATATTTCTCCTCTTTATATCCGGGCTACAATATGCTCCACGAGCTGCTAGATATGCCTCCATGAAGTTTTGGGAGCAAATGGGAAGGGGGGAAATGAAGTAGTGGGGTGGTGGTCTCCCTTTCCCTCTCCCCCTGGTGCCCTTTATATAGGGAGAGCCCAGGGGACAAGCCAGGGACAAGGGGACAAAGAACACTATTCACGGTACACTGTAGCTGAGGTGACTACTGGGGTCTAATCGGCACTGTAGCGTATGTCATAATGTTGTACTGTTGTCACATCCGAGTACTGTAGCGGTATTGTTCACGGTGTCAGCAGGAGTGTACTATTGTCACATCCCGGGTACTATAGCCATGTCCTATTACCTCTTGGACAGGGGACAGCCGTGTGTCCCGCATCTTCGTGGTCCTTTTCTTGTCTTTTATCCTCTGCCCCTAGTATCTGTTCGACCTCGGGCGAGACATGGTGAGAAGTCGGGGAAGTGCCTGGGGTAGTGTCTTGGCCTCATCCTGATAGGAAATATGCCTCTGCCGGGATCTCAAGTTTTGCCCAACCAAGGTGAGGATACCGGAGAGGTTGTACCCGGGGTACAACGCCGGAGGAGTTGGACCCTGGCCTCCTCTGTCGGGCGGCGGCGCGGTGCAGCTGGGCGCACCCGCGTTGGCGCGGGGGCGACCAAGACAGGGGACTTCGGCGAAGTCGGGGGCGCGCCCCTGCGCGGGAACCCGAGGTGCGGGTGGCCGGGTGCTGGCGGCCGGATGCCGGGGAGGCGCGGTGGCGAGGTCGTGGCGCCGGGATGGGGTTGCCGGGGTCGAGGACGATGTCGGGGACTGCCGGGAGGAGCGACGTCAGGGACGGAGAGGCCGCGCCAGACGGGTCGAGGCTGAGGGAGACGAGGGGGCGCGGGGGTGGAGCAGGAGGCGTCGAGGTCGAGCGTGGGATGCCGGAGGCGGGGCGCGGTGGAGTCGGGGGCGTGCTCGGCGGCGCGGCGGGCTCGGCCGCGGGCTGGTGCTCGGGGAGGCGCATCCGGGCGCGGGGATGCCGGAGGTCGGGGGAGCCGAGGTCGAGGACGAGCCGGGGTCGCCGGGGCGGAGCCAGGGCGCAGGAGGTCGGGGGAGCCGAGGTCGGGGACGAGCTCGGGCTGGCGCCGGCGATGCCGAGGCAGCCGGGGGCGGTGGTGGTTGGGGACGAGGAGGAGCAGCCGGGGTCGACGAAGAGATCGTGGGCGACGCGCTGTACTCGGTTGAAGTCAACGACAACCTTGGCCTGCCGAGCTGGGGTGGAACTCGGCCCAGGAAAGGAGTTTTCGGGCTGGGTATCGTCCAAATCAGCCCGAGACATCTTGTCCTCTTTTTTCTTTATCTCTCTTATTATTAAAAAGCACCGGTTCCTGCAATATTAGGACAATAACCCCATACCCTTAGGGTACCGGGGAAGTATATCCCCGACACTAGTCCCCGAGTTTATGGGGGATTAATAGAATCGCGCATAAACTTAAAAACAAACAGTCTTTAGGAAATCTCCATACCAAATACCATGTTTTTAGGGATCCCGGGGATTACAACCCCGACACTATTCCCCGAGGCTGCGGGGGACTCGCAGAGTCGCGCGCAGACTTAGAAAAAAATTCAACCTCATTGTCTTCACTTGCTCCACCGAATACCTGCAAAAATACAATCATATGCCGGTTCCTTAGCCACTATGGGCGTTTTACCGACATAGATGTCTTCGGCCACCGCCGGTCTGACACAAACACACAACACATGCCGGCGTTTAGCCACTCTGGGCGTATACCGACACGAACGCCTCATGTGCCGGCTTGTAGCCACTCTGGGCGTATACCGACACAGAGTCTCATGTGCCGGCGTTTAGCCACTCTGGGCGTATACTGACACAGACGCCTACACACACAATGTTACACAGGTATCTCGGTATGTCGGTATGTCGGTATGTCGGTATGCCGGTATGTCGGCCACTCTGGGCATATCACACATGTTTCGGTACTCTGCCACTCTGGGCACATCACAGGTGTTTCGGTATCTCAGGTGTTGCCTTTAGCGAACTTTGATAAACCGAAACAAATGACGATTTGGAAATATTGCCCGATGCCATGATACATTGGCGAACCGAAATAAACGGGGATCTGGGGCTATGGTATGATGCCGCGATATAATGGCGAGCCGACCTGAATAGCGATATGGAGATATTGCAGTATGCCATGATATATTGGCGAACCGAAATAAACGGGGATCTGGAAATTGTGCATGATACCGTGATACGTGGGCCAACTGATACCACAGATCATATGCAATGTACCTTGAGGTAACAATAAATATAAGATGGATCCGAGATAACCGATATAATCAAGACTTTCGACATGAGTATCCTCGCGGTAAAACCGATATCACCTTTCAACGTTATTTAAGACATATATATTTTAACAAGAATAAAGACAGTAAATAACTCTAGCAGCAAACCACGCAATAGTACAGAGGCTCGGTTTCCACCGAGTCCCCGGGTAAATTTTCAGATACGGCAGGAAGTCAAAGGAGTACGGCAGTCCCCGGGTACAGTTTCGGGATGCCGGCACACAAATGATACAGCAAGAAGCAGGATACAACAAGCATATAAATAAATATAAACCGCGCTACTCCACCGACTAAGCATGCAAGGTAGAACTAAACAGTAAGCGAGTCCCCGGGTTAAGACATCTTGCTCCCGGGGAAAAAACTAACGGATGACAAAATAGGCACAACAGGATAGTCCCCGGGTTACGATATCTCGTTCCCGGGTAAACAATTAAACTAAGCATGCATGGACAGCTCCCGAATAAATCTAAGATAACATAATTGCAAGGTACATACGACGATACTCACGGAGCACATGAGCGGTTTGGGGATGTCGGAGGCGACATAACCCGGGTAACTGGTGTGCAGCTGCCAGGGGTTTGTTGATGATGAGTGTCGGGGTAGGCGCCTACGGCTGGTGCCCGCGATGTAGGGATGCCGGTTCGGGATGTCGACGACCGGTTTCCGCGATGCGGGGACGTCGATGACCTCCACCCGCGGTGCAGGGATGTCGGCGACCTCTACCCGCAGCGCAGGGATGTCGGTGACCTCTACCCGCAGCGCAGGGATGTCGGCGAACTCAACCCGCCGCGCAGGAATGTCAGCGACCTCAACCCGCAGCGCAGGGACGTCAATGACCACTGCCCGCAGCACAGGGATCCCGGATTTAGGATCCCAGATTTTGGGACGCCGGTGACCGCTACCCGCGGCGCAGGATGTCAGTGACCACTGCCCGCAGCGTAGGGATCCCGGATTTAGGATCCCGGATTTTGGGATGCCGGTGACCGCTACCCGCGGCGCAGGATGTCAGTGACCACTGCCCGCAGCGTAGGGATCCCGGATTTAGGATCCCGGATTTTGGGATGCCGGTGACCGCTACCCGCGGTGCAGGATGTCAGTGACCACTGCCCGCAGCGTAGGGATCCAGGATTTAGGATCCCGGATTTTGGGATGCCGGTGACCGCTACCCGCGGCGCAGGGTGTTAGTGACCACTGCCTGCAGCGTAGGGATCCCGGATTTAGGATCCCGGATTTTGGGATGCCGGCGACCGCTACCCGCGGCGCAGGATGTCAGTGACCACTGCCCGCAGCGTAGGGATCCCGGATTTAGGATCCCGGATTTTGGGATGCCGGCGACCGCTATCCGCGGCGCAGGATGTCAGTGACCACTGCCCGCAGCGTAAGGATCCCGGATTTAGGATCCCGGATTTTGGATACCGGCGACCGCTACCCGCGGCGCAGGATGTCAGTGACCACTGGCCGCAGCGTAGGGATCCCGGATTTAGGATCCCGGATTTGGGATACCGGCGACCGCTACCCGCGGCGCAGGATGTCAGTGACCACTGCCCGCAGCGTAGGGATCCCGGATTTAGGATCCCGGATTTGGGATACCGGCGACCGCTACCCGCGGTGCAAGATGTCAGTGACCACTGCCCGCAGCGTAGGGATCCCGGATTTAGGATCCCGGATTTGGGATACCGGCGACCGCTACCCGCGGCGCAGGATGTCAGTGACCACTGCTCGCAGCGTAGGGATCCCGGATTTAGGATCCCGGATTTGGGATACCGGCGACCGCTACCCGCGGCGCAGGAAGTCAGTGACCACTGCCCGCAGCATAGGGATCCCGGATTTAGGATCCCGGATTTGGGATACCGGCGACCGCTACCCGCGGCGCAGGATGTCAGTGACCACTGCCCGTAGCGTAGGGATCCCGGATTTAGGATCCCGGATTTGGGATACCGGCGACCGCTACCCGCGGCGCAGGATGTCAGTGACCACTGCCCGCAGTGTAGGGATCCCGGATTTATGATCCCGGATTTGGGATACCGACGACCGCTACCCGCGGCGCAGGATGTCAGTGACCACTGTTGGGGATATATCAACTAGGGGTATAACCAGCATGGATCAATCCGGCTAGTCCAGGGTGGCCCAAGGGTGGTAAGGCCAAGGCCTGCCGGGCGGCCCAGCTAGCTGACGTGCAAGGAAGTAGGCGGACGGTCCAAGGAAGGCGGAAGGCCTAAGCCCACCAAGCCACCGAGCCCAAGACGGAAGGCGGTAACTAAGCCGGCTAGGTCTAGGACTCTGTTTACTTGCCGGACAAGTACTTACCTTGTACCCTGGGGTCTGGCCGCCTATATAAGCCGGCCACCAGGGAGCCTTTAGGGCAGGGACAATCTCATAGGCCTCATACTCATTGTAACCTGTTCACGGCTATTGCCTCATAGTGAATTATAGCAGCACGTAGGATCCCGCCACCGCTGTGGGATCCGAAGCTGGGTAAACTCGCCGTGTTCAATCTCGACCTCGACGACTCCAACCTTCTTCCCCACAATCCATACGTAGGCTAGAGGACCCCCGTCTTCTATCAATTATGCCGATACGACGACAGTTGGCACCCACCGTGGGGCATAAGGTTCCTGGCGTCACGTTCCAGGCGGGAACACTTGGCGGCGTGGGCAAGCAGATCGCCGTCGGTCGCGTCACAAGGTATGGCAGCCATAGCTACGTCAACTCGGATGAGTCCTGGCTCCCGGCGGACGACTACCTTATCGGATGCGCAATCGTGCCGATCGGAGGGATCGACGTCTTCATCGGGTACACGCCAGAGGCGTACGGCCTACCGCGTTTCTACAACCCCACCCACCAACCCTTCGACCAAGCAGTCGACCGGCAAGATGGATCTGAACCCGCCTTCTCCCAGGAGTCGGCCGAATCTGATTTCCACTTCGTCGGAGTTGTCGGACTGGGATCCGACTCCCAGCCGGAAAACAATGATCCTGAATCAATCCTCCCTGCTCTGCAGGAGGATGCGATGTCAGATGCCGGATCCAGATCTACTGTTCAAGTCAACATAGACTCTGACTCCGATGATGATGCTAGTCTCTTCGAAGAGAAGATCAAAACCCGCTTTTCCAGTGGAAATCCGGCTCCCTCAGAGGGTACAGCGGATACAGATATGCCTGACAAGCTGGCTATGATGGTTGTTGTCGGTCACGAGACAACCCCAGTTGCTTCGGAAGCGCAAATCAAGCCGGCGGAAGAAGCCGGAGACACCACTGCCGGCCAACTCGTCGAAAGTTCCGACAAGGTGTGCGCAAAGAAGAAAACTGGCCTCGAGAAAGGCGGCAGCAGCAAACCCACGGATTTGCTCTCCGTCATCAAAGAAGTAGACGAGATCATGAATACTCCGGTAAACAAAAACACCCCACTCGACGAAGTGGAAGAGCTTAGGGTTAACATGCTTAAGCACTCTGACTTCCTGCGAAAAAGAGAGGAGCACGTTGAGAGCCTTGCGAAGAAGATCAAGAAAGAGCAGGAGAGGATGTCGGCCAAAACGAACCGGCAACTCTTCGAGGAAAAAAGGTCATCAAAAAACCGCCGTGGAAAAGAGCCGCCTACGCAAGCGACGACAGCGGCTCAAGACCTAGGGTTCGATTGGCGTACGGCACCACATCGAGTGGATATAAGGGGGGATGTTGTCTTCTGCACCCCTATCCTCAATGCGGCTGCCGCGCTAGATACCCTGGATGACAACACTTACACGGCGGAAGAAAAGTTGGCCAACGCAAGACACTTCGTAAGCAAGGCCCTAGAACAACAAGCTCGCGCTGATTCCTACGGCCACATGGCGGATGCCCGCGGGGGAGACCTAGAGTCCAAGTCAGGCAAGTGCAAAGCTGCACCAGGTGCCGACCCCGAAGGCCCGTCTGGCTCCAGTAGCCATGGCGACAAAAGGAAGGCAACGCCACCTCCAAAGAAGGCACCGCCGCCAAAACAAAGGCGGGACGAGAATTCAAGGACGGGAAGCAGAGGAGCCCTACCACCCCCACCTCAGCCAAGACGCGACAATGGCGGTAGCCGGAACAACAGGCAGCCGCCTAGAAAAGATGCCGGCAACGACTCTCCAAGGAGAGGCCGCAGCCGGTCTCCGCAGCATAGCACTGGCAGCAAGAGGAGAGAGGAGGTAGAAGGGCCCAGGCGCAGCATAAGCCGGGCGGCGCAGGACGAGCCGGACGCAAACAGAGGCGCACGGCAGCTCGATCCAAAAGACGCACGACACCGCCTACAAGACATAGCAAGAGGAAAGGAGCCGCTATACTCTGGACCAAAGTGCTTCGGTGACGCCATCCGCAAAGAGCCGTTCCCCAGGGACATGACATCAGTGTCAAAAAACTGTTCTAGGTACAACGGCCTTGTTAAGCCGGACTCATGGCTTTCCGACTACGCCATGGCCATAGAGATTGCCGGCGGGAGCAGCCATATTGCCGTCCGCTACCTACCTCTCATGTTGGAAGGCACGGCAAGAGCTTGGATCGACAACCTTCCTGAAAAGTCCATCCATAGCTGGTACGACATGGAAAAGGTTTTCTCCCAGCACTTCCAAGGAACATACAAGCGTCCAAATACCTACACGGATTTGCAGCGCTGTATCCAAAAGCCGGACGAAACCATGACAGATTTTGTCAGCCGCTGGATATCCGAAAAGGCCAACTGTCATGGTGTTTCGGACGCACAGGCTATCCATACCTTCTACACGGGCCTACAGAAGAAGTCCTTGCTCCGTCATAGGCTCGTCCGCGAGCAGATCACGGACCTTGGTGAGATGCTCAACCTAGCCGCCCAATACGCGGCGGCGGATGACGACGCCCGGGACGATGACCCAGACGTCAACATCATACCAAAGCGGAACAACAAGCGCAAGCAGGCGGCGGATGACAAAGCCGGTCCTTCTAATGAGGTAGCCGTAGCGTTCCAACGAAACGCCGGCAAAAAGAAGTGGAAAAATAAGAAAGATAATCGCGAAGCCGGCTCAGGGCCTAAGGCGGCGCGAATCACTTACGAACAGGCAAAGCTCTTGCCGTGTCCCATCCACGCCTCATTGGGCAAGGTCAACCACATGCTTGGAGAGTGCCGTTTCATGGACGACTTCAAAAAGGATCCCACAGTCGGCTGGAAGTCAAAAAAGTCAAAGAAGAACGACAAGAAAGACAGCAAGGAGGATGAGGATGACGACGACATGTCTATCTCAAGCGAAGAGGACGCAACCGCCAAGAAAAAGAAGCCGTATCCGAAGGTCAAAGAATCTCTTGTGTGCTTTGTCGGCACGCCTTCGGCTAAAGCGGACAAGGCGGAGATGCGCGAACTCAACGCGACAATGCCGGACGTCCCTCAGTACTTGAACTGGTCGGAGGCAACAATCACTTGGGACCGGTCCGACCACCCTGATCACGTCCCTCACCCAGGCAAGTACGCCCTTGTCGTCGACCCCATTGTCGACAACTTCAGACTCACAAAGGTACTCATGGATGGCGGCAACAGCCTCAACATCCTGTACTACGACACGCTAAGCCGCATGAACCTGTCAGAGGATCAGCTGGATCACAGCAACCTCACATTTCATGGCATAGTGCCCGGCAGGCAAGCAAAGTCAATGGGGAGCATCAGGCTGAAGGTAACTTTCGGACCAAAAGAGAACTACCGCTCAGAGTTCCTTAGGTTTGAGGTTGTCCCCTTCAAAAGCGCCTATCATGCAATCTTCGGACGACCGGCTTTCGCCAAGTTCATGGCAAGGCCGTGCTACATATACAGCAAGCTTAAAATGCCGGGAGAAAACGGAACCATCACGATTTCCGGCAACTTCAAGAAAGCCAAGGAGTGCGAGCGTGGCATGGCCGCCTTCGCAGAAGCCGTCATCCACAAGGAAGAACTCGCGCTGCTCGGGGCGGATTCAGACAACTCCATGCCAAAGCCAAAGATGGATGTCAAGAAGACTTTCGAAGCTTTAGAAGACACCAAAAAGGCGGACCTCATCCCAGGTGACAAGTCTAAGCAAGTTGTCATCGGCTCCAACCTTGACAGCAAATAGGAAGGCGCGCTCATCGAGTTCCTCCGTGAGAATCGTGACATCTTTGCATGGTCGCCTTCCGACATGCCTGGTGTACCGAGGGAACTGGCCGAGCACTCGCTCAACGTCATAAAAGGATCCAAGCCGGTGAAACAAGCAACAAGACGCTTTGGAGATGAGAGACGCAAGGCTATAGGGAAGGAGATAAATAGGCTGAAGGCCGCCAATTTCATAAAAGAAGTTGTACACACCGATTGGGTGGCAAATCCTGTACTTGTCCCAAAGAAGAATAAAGAGCTGAGGATGTGTATTGACTATACCGGTGTTAACAAGTGTTGCCCAAAGGACCCCTTTGCGCTGCCTAGAATTGACCAAGTCGTAGACTCCACAGCAGGCTCCGAGCTGCTTTGTTTTCTGGACGCCTACTCAGGATACCACCAAATCAAGATGAGAGAGTCAGATCAGCTGAAAACATCTTTCACAACTCCGTATGGGACTTTCTGCTACATTACAATGCCTTTCGGTCTAAAGAACGCAGGGGCAACATACCAGCGATGTATGCAAAATTGCCTGCACGAACAGATCGGCCGCAGTGTTCACGTCTATGTAGACGACATCGCGGTAATGTCAAAAAAGAAGGCAGATCTCCTAGAGGACTTGGAAGAAACTTTTCAGAATCTCCGGAGGTATCAAATGAAGCTCAATCCCGCCAAGTGCGTTTTCGGCGTCCCAGCCGGCAAACTCCTCGGATTCATCGTCTCAGAACGAGGGATTGAGGTTAACCCGGAGAAGATCAAGGCCATCCAAAATATATCCAGACCTACTTGTCTGAAGGACGTGCAGCGCCTAGCCGGATCGGCGGCGGCCGTCAGTCGTTTCATAAGCCGCCTAGGGGAAAAGGCAATGCCCCTCTACCGGTTACTGAAGAAATCCGACAACTTCGAGTGGACAGCAGAGGCAAACGCCGCCTTACAGCAACTTAAGGAGGCCCTCTCATCCGCTCCGATATTGGCAGCACCTCGATCACAGGAACCAATGCTGCTGTACATCGCGGCAACAGGGGCTGTTGTCAGCGTTGTCTTGGCTGTGGAAAGAAAGGAGAGCGAAGCCGCGGTGTGTGAGCAGCGACCGGTCTACTTCATCAGTGAAGTGTTCTCCGCCTCCAAGCAGAGGTATCCGCATTACCAAAAGCTGGCTTATGGTGTATTCTTCGCCCCCAGAAAGCTTAGGCATTACTTCCAGGAACACACAGTGACAGTAGTCAGTAAGGCTCCGTTGGGAGACATAATCAATAATGCAGAGGCAACAGGTCGAGTCGCCAAATGGGGCATCGAACTTGCCGCTTTTGATATAGTCTATAAACCACGGACCGCCATCAAATCTCAAGCACTTGCAGACTTTGTCGCCGACTGGACAGAGGCTATGGAGGAAACAGCACTCCCCGAGTCATAATATTGGGTCATGCACTTTGACGGATCAAAGATGCTCAAAGGCTCGGGGGCTGGAGTCGTTCTGCGTACGCCTAAAGGTGACAAGCTAAGCTACGTGTTACAAATCCACTTCACAGCAACCAACAATGTTGCCGAGCACGAAGCTTTGCTTCATGGGTTGCACGTGGCAAACGACCTAGGCGTCAAAAGAATCCTCTGTTACGGCGACTCAGATTTGGTCGCACAGCAAGTAAGCGGAACATGGGATGCGAAAAGCGCAACAATGGCGGCTTACAGAGCCAAAGTTGACGAATTTGCAAAAAACTTCGTAGGATACGAAGTCCGACATGTTCCAAGAGCTGAGAATGAGGCGGCAGACACACTTGCAAGACTGGGATCGGAACGCAAAAAGGTACCAAAAGATATCTTCCTGGAGCAATTGCACAAGCCATCCATTAAAGGCGCCGATTTGATGGACCCCGACTCAGAAGAACCGGTAGAAGCGGCAAGTCTCGCTGTCTACCTAACACAGCCGGATTGGACAGTCCCGTACCTCGATTTTCTAATCGACCAAAAGTTGCCGGAAGACGATGAGGTACTAAAAAGGCAGATCATAAGGCGAGCCAAGGCATTCACGATAATAAAAGGCGAGCTGTACAAGCGAAGCACTTGCGGCATCTATCAGCGGTGTATACAGCCGGAAGAAGGCCGGGAAATTCTAAAAGACATACATATTGGCACCTGCGGGCATCATGCTTCCGCTAGGTCCATTGTATCCAAAGCTTTCCGCCAAGGTTTCTACTGGCTCACCGCCAAAGAAGATGCCGAGAACATCGTCAAAACATGCAAAGGTTGCCAGTTGTACGCCCGTCAACCTCACTTGCCGGCACAGGAGCTAAGGACGATCCCAATCACCTGGCCGTTCGCGGTCTGGGGCTTGGATATGGTGGGTCCCTTCAAAAAGGCGCGCGGTGGGTACACTCACCTATTGGTCGCTGTCGACAAGTTCACCAAATGGGTCGAGGCCAAACCGATCAGCAAACTTGACGCACGAACAACCACCAATTTTCTCTGGGGAATTATCTCTCGGTTTGGAGTTCCACACAGCATTATCACCGATAATGGCAGCAATCTGTCCCAAGGCGACATAGAAGAATACTGCAGCGATCTGGGCATCCGGCTTGATTTGGCATCCGTGTCACACCCTCAATCCAATGGACAAGTAGAGCGTACAAACGGCCTAGTCTTATCAGGACTTAAGCCTCGTCTCGAAGCTCCATTACACAGGGCAGCCGGCGCCTGGGCAGATGAGTTGCAGTCGGTATTGTGGAGTTTGCGCACAACGCCAAACAGATCTACCGGCTACACTCCTTTCTTCTTAATATATGGCGCAGAGGCAGTGCTACCTACCGACATGAAGTACGATTCCCCAAGAGTTCAAGCCTACATCGAGCAAGACGTAGAAGGTGCAAGACAGGATAGCCTAGACCTGCTAGACGAAGAAAGAGACGTAGCTCTCCATCGCTCCGCCTTGTACCAGCAACAACTCCGCCGCTATCATAGCCGGAGAGTGCGGAAGCGAAGCTTCAGAACAGGTGACCTGGTTCTCCGCCTAATTCAAGACAGAACAGGCTTGCACAAGTTATCCCCGCCATGGGAAGGACCGTTTATAGTCGCTGCTCAATGGTTCCTACTACCTAGCCGACATCCGCGACGAAGACGAAAAGAAAATGCGCAAGAAGGCGGCAGGAAAAAGGGGAACCAAGCGCAAGAGAGGCATTGACGACCCGTTCGAGCAAACAAAACGGCCTTGGAATATTGAGCAGCTACGTCCTTTCTACACTTAGCAATTTATAATTGTAATAAGTTAAATATGGTTATGAAATAAAAGTCTATGGTTCCTCATCTGTGTTGAGATGCATGCCATCTTTTGCCTTTTCTTACAATCATATTTCCCTATGTATCTAAGTTACCTATTTTTTAGCCCCGTGCAAAGGTTCAAACTGGTAGATACTTGCAGCTTTCGAGCCAACCCAAAGCAAAAACAAACTTTTTGCGCCGCCTAATTCCTTTACCTCTGATTACTTATATGTGGTTCGCCTAGTAGTATGTCTTTGACACCAACATGTTGGCTTTGGTCTCTGATTCTAAACAAATGGTCTAGCCCTGGTTGTTTCAGCCAAAGTTACCGGCTGAGGTTTCGTCAACATACAAAAAGTCAAGCATATAAGTCAGGGTAAAATTAAGGCGGGCCATATAAATAAAGACAAAGTAAAACTTGTCAGCTAGTTTCCGCCTAACAAGGCAACGGCAAAAGTATATACAAAATATTACAAGTGTTGCATTGTTTCAGGGGCCGACAAAATAAGGCTGGTGGAAGGCAAGGACATAAAAAAGATATGGCTCGGGGGAGCGTCTACATCAGGCTTGGGGGCTGACAACCTCAGCCCCGGAACTATCACTCCCCTCCGCCTCGGCCGCGCCGACAGCTTCAACTCCCTCTCCGCCAGGCACAGGATGGCGCCGGTAGAAGATTGAAGTATCCACCATGTTGGCGACTCGCGTGGCGTAGCCGGCAACGCTGTCCAGCACAGCGACCGGCTCAACCTCGCTGCCGTCTTCGTAAGTCGACGGCATGCCTTCGGTGACGGCTTCTATCTCCGCCTCGGGGTAGTGCGCCATGAACAACCCAAGGGCAGTCTTGGCTCCTCCCCGCGCCGCCGACTTCAGCGAGCTTTTGTGCAATTTGGTCGCCTGCTCCAAGATGGCGGGCACGTCGCTGAACTCGGTCGGCTCCTGGCTGCCAGACGAAGTGAAGAATTTGGCGGCAAACCGCTTGGACGCCGCCAAAGTCTCGGCGATCAGCTCGCCCAGACGCGCAAGGCGATCCAGGCGGGGGCTGACAACCTTGTCATCGCCTAAACCGGCGGGAACTGCATCAAAAATAAAGCCATAAGTTTGGCTCAGGCTAAGGCAACATGGCAGTATAAAAAAAAAGGAGCGAGAAGTTACCAAGGACCGAGTTATGGAAAGCCGACAACTCAATCATATGAGTTGCCACCGCGTCCTCTGCAGTTTGGGCGCGAGAAGTCTGCTTGGATATCTCTTCCGCAGCCATCTTCTCCGCCTCCGCCAACTTGTTGCGCAGGCTTTCCAGCTCACCAGTGAGCTGGCTGGATTCCTGCGCAAACTTGAGTTGCTGGGCCTCCATCTCCTTCTGATGAGCCGCCTTCAACTCCAAGTTGGCGGCCGCCAAGTCTGAAGCTTCATTCATAAGAGCTTGCATATCAGTGGACGCCTTCAGGATATCCTGGGCGTGGTCTAGCAGTTCTACAAATATGGATTCGCTAAGCTAAATGATTGACGGAAACATAAGTCAAAAGCATAGTTGGAGAAAGGGATCAACTCTACCTTCATCTTTTTTGCGGGCCGCCTCCAGCTCAGCGATCCGCTTGTCCTTGGCCTCGCATTCTTTCTTCAGGTCGCGATGGCGCCGGTTTATTTCGATCGCGAGGAGACAAGCTCGACGTTGGCGGACACAAGGCCCTGTAACGAAAACCAAAAGCATATGACATATTGTCGAAAAACCACTAAGCCGGCAGTCAAAGTTTCTTTTGACTAAGCCATCTAAGTGCTCGGGGGGAAAGACTATGTATATGCCGGAGAAACTTACAGATAGGTCGCCCTCCAAGTCGTCGAAGGCCTGCGAGGCAAAGGCGGAAAAAGCCAAGGTTGACTCATTGGCCTCCTTAAAGGTAGACCAAGGGTCTCTGACTTTGCCGCCTCCCGCAGTCGGAGCTGCCCTCCGAGACCCGCCGGCAGTCGTCTCCAGCAACCCTTCATTGGCGGCGCACGATTGAGCGGCATCATCGGCCGTAGCCTCAGCCAGTAATAGAGGAGTTGTCGGCACGCGATCGGTGGAGGGGATCTTTGGCGGAGCACCCGAAGCCGGGGCTGGAGGTTGGCGCCGAGCGTCAGCCATGAAGCTGCCGGCGTGGGGCGGGGGAGTTGGCGGCACGGTGGCCGGCGAGCCGCCTTGCGGCCGCTTTCCTTTGCCAAGGAGCCTGGTTGGCAACCGGGAGGTTGCGACCCTTTCCCTGTCAAAATACAAAGCAAGCACAATAAGTCAGCCAATATTCAAGAAGTTCGCCATCTGGAAAAGGCAAAGTTGAGTACCTTCGGGGGATGTTAATCCCCGCATTCTCGCCAATGTTGGCGAGAGTCGGCTCGGTAGCCGATGCAATCCGTTTCTTCCTCTCGGCGTTCGCCGTGGAGGAAGCAGCGCCGGATGCCTTGCGCTTCTTCGTCTTCCCGGCTTCCGACTCGTAGAAGTCGGGAGCCAGGTCATCCTCCGTCAACTCGGAGAGCTGAAAAAGAAGATATGTTAAAGGAACTCAACCTTAGCCGGCAAAGCTGTCAAACAAGGGGCAAGGCAAGAAAATATTTACCTTGAGGGGAGGATTGTCGTGGGTGTGCATGGGCACGCCCTCGGCCGCTTTCACCGACCCCGCCTTGACGAGGCTGCGGAGCCGGAATGCCAGGTCGGCGACCGGCAATATCTCTTCGCTCACGCGAAGAGAGGCTGTGTCAGTAGGCGAATACTGACACATCTTGTGCGGGCTGTACCGCAGGGGGAGGATTTGCCGGCCGAGCCAGCAGATGACGGTGTCGACCCCATCCAGCTGGGGGGGAGCCATCGTCCTCGTGAGGAACTCGACCCGCCTTTGAATAAGGCGGAGTTCCTCCGTCAACTTGGGCACCGCCTCGTCCCAGCATGGGCGAGGCATGGGTGGCGCGTTGACGAATGCCGGGATGCCGACTTGATGGCCCGGTGCTGCCATGTCTTGGCAGTAGAAGAAGGTGGAGGTCCAGCCCTTGACGGACTCGAGGTATGGTATCTTAGGATACCATTGGCGGCCCTGGCGGCAGTTGAAGGTGACACTGCCGCAGGTTGCCAGCCCACCGTCCGGCACCGTCTGTCGCTGGCAACGGAAACAGTATCTAAAGAAGTCTAAACTAGGCCTAATACCTAGATAGCCTTCGAAAAGAGCTGTGAAGCCGGCTAAGACTAATATACTATTGGGTGCGATATTATGGGGCTGGAGCCCGTAGTGATCTAAGACCTCACTAAAGAAGGCGGAAGGCGGAAGAGCCATTCCCCTGACCAGATGGGAGGTAAGGATTACCCGTTCTCCGGCTTCCGGGGCCGGAATGATGTCTCCCAAGGCGGCCCTCCACCGGCAATCCTCCCGAGTGGGGAGGTAGCCGACTGCCTCCAAATCTTGGAGGGCGTCCTCGTCGACAATGGAAGGCAGCCAATAGCGGGACCCGAGGTCCGGCGCTTCTTCTTCCTCATCGCCGGGGGCGCTCGTCGCCGCCGTCGCCGCGGTATTTGGTGGAGGAGAGAAAGGGCCCGCCGCCGGGACGCGCGTGGCAGAAGCCCGAGGGGGGACGACGGAGACATTGCCCGCCGTCGCCGCCGGAGCGGGGCGAGTAATGGCGCCGCCCATCGACGCTGCGAGCGCGGCTTCGGTCGCCGGACCGCTCGACGCCGTCGAGTGAGCTGGACCGGTGGACATCGCCGTCAGAAAAGGTCGCCGGAGGAGAGAAGTTCGCCGGAGCTCGTTCGGAGGCTGGGAGCGAAGAAGCGGAAGAGGCAAGGGCGCGAGGAGAGCAAAAGGCAGGGTAAAGAAATGGACCGTTTGGCTACCTATTTATAGGGCCAGGCGTTGCTCCCTATGCAACGACGTTTTTAGTCGGACACGTGTCCAACTTCCGTTGCAGCCCATGATTGCACGATCTCCACGCCTCCTCTTTTCCCGCAATTTGTGATCGTGGCGAGATTCCCGCTTAGTCTGTTTTCAAACTGTCGTGAAGCCGGCTAGGCGGTAACCGTCAAGAAGAATGCTCGACAAAGATTGCCGAGTAGCCGTCTTTTCCCATGATGGATAAAGGCGGCCGCGTGTCAACATCAAGGCACGCGTGCCTCGTTGATTTTCAGAATGGTTCAAGTCCTGCAGCCGCCAATTTTGGCAGATGAAGAATCAAGAAGAAGCCGGCGCCTGGAGAACTTCAACCTTTCTGGGGGCTAATGTTGGGGATATATCAACTAGGGGTATAACCAGCATGTATCAATCCGGCTAGTCCAGGGTGGCCCAAGGGTGGTAAGGCCAAGGCCTGCCGGGCGGCCCAGCTAGCTGACGTGCAAGGAAGTAGGCGGACGGTCCAAGGAAGGCGGAAGGCCTAAGCCCACCAAGCCACCGAGCCCAAGACGGAAGGCGGTAACTAAGCCGGCTAGGTCTAGGACTCTGTTTACTTGCCGGACAAGTACTTACCTTGTACCCTGGGGTCTGGCCGCCTATATAAGCCGGCCACCAGGGAGCCTTTAGGGCAGGGACAATCTCATAGGCCTCATACTCATTGTAACCTGTTCACGGCTATTGCCTCATAGTGAATTATAGCAGCACGTAGGATCCCGCCACCGCTGTGGGATCCGAAGCTGGGTAAACTTGCCGTGTTCAATCTCGACCTCGACGACTCCAACCTTCTTCCCCACAATCCATACGTAGGCTAGAGGACCCCCGTCTTCTATCAATTATGCCGATACGACGACAACCACTGCCCGCAGCGTAGGGATCCCAGATTTAGGATGTCTGGTCCCGTCCGAAATTGTTCCCGCAAGCGCCACTCTGCCCCACGGTGGGCGCCAACTGTCGTCGTGGCGAACAGACAGATGCCTACGGGTAGGCTAATTTGTGGGGCCGATGGACGCTAGGGGATCTCGGGGAGGGATTGCGCGATGAACTCGCGTGCAGGTAAACACAACCGACACGATGGCACGAGGATTTACCCTGCTTCGGGGCTCTCGTGAGGAGATAAAACCCCTACTTCAGCATTTAGCCTACTCGGTATATTTCTCCTCTTTATATCCGGGCTACAATATGCTCCGCGAGCTGCTAGATATGCCTCCATGAAGTTTTGGGAGCAAATGGGAAGGGGGGAAATGAAGTAGTGGGGTGGTGGTCTCCCTTTCCCTCTCCCCCTGGTGCCCTTTATATAGGGAGAGCCCAGGGGACAAGCCAGGGACAAGGGGACAAAGAACACTATTCACGGTACACTGTAGCTGAGGTGACTACTGGGGTCTAATCGGCACTGTAGCGTATGTCATAATGTTGTACTGTTGTCACATCCGAGTACTGTAGCGGTATTGTTCACGGTGTCAGCAGGAGTGTACTATTGTCACATCCCGGGTACTATAGCCATGTCCTATTACCTCTTGGACAGGGGACAGCCGTGTGCCCCGCATCTTCGTGGTCCTTTTCTAGTCTTCTATCCTCTGCCCCTAGTATCTGTTCGACCTCGGGGGAGACATGGTGAGAAGTCGGGGAAGTGCCTGGGGTAGTGTCTTGGCCTCATCCTGATAGGAAATATGCCTCTGCCGGGATCTCAAGTTTTGCCCAACCAAGGTGAGGATACCGGAGAGGTTGTACCCGGGGTACAACGCCGGAGGAGTTGGACCCTGGCCTCCTCTGTCGGGCGGCGGCGCGGTGCAGCTGGGCGCACCCGCGTCGGCGCGGGGGCGACCAAGACAGGGGACTTCGGCGAAGTCGGGGGCGCGCCCCTGCGCGGGAACCCGAGGCGCGGGTGGCCGGGTGCTGGCGGCCGGATGCCGGGGAGGCGCGGTGGCGAGGTCGTGGCGCCGGGATGGGGTTGCCGGGGTCGAGGACGAGGTCGGGGACTGCCGGGAGGAGCGACGTCGGGGACGAAGAGGCCGTGCCGGACGGGTCGAGGCTGAGGGGGACGAGGGGGCGCGGGGGTGGAGCAGGAGGCGTCGAGGTCGAGCGCGGGATGCCGGAGGCGGGGCGCGGTGGAGTCGGGGGCGTGCTCGGCGGCGCGGCGGGCTCGGCCGCGGGCTGGTGCTCGGGGAGGCGCATCCGGGCGCGGGGATGCCGGAGGTCGGGGGAGCCGAGGTCGAGGACGAGCCGGGGTCGCCGGGGCGGAGCCGGGGTCGCCAGGGCGGAGCTGGGGCGCAGGAGGTCGGGGGAGCCGAGGTCGGGGACGAGCTCGGGCTGGCGCCGGCGATGCCGAGGCAGACGGGGGCGGTGGTGGTTGGGGACGAGGAGGAGCAGCCGGGGTCGACGAAGAGATCGTGGGCGACGCGCTGTACTCGGTTGAAGTCAACGACAACCTTGGCCTGCCGAGCTGGGGTGGAACTCGGCCCAGGAAAGGAGTTTTCGGGCTGGGTATCGTCCAAATCGGCCCGAGACATCTTGTCCTCTTTTTTCTTTATCTCTCTTATTATTAAAAAGCACCGGTTCCTGCAATATTAGGACAATAACCCCATACCCTTAGGGTACCGGGGAAGTATATCCCCGACACTAGTCCCCGAGTTTATGGGGGATTAATAGAATCGCGCATAAACTTAAAAACAAACAGTCATTAGGAAATCTCCATACCAAATACCTTGTTTTTAGGGATCCCGGGGATTACAACCCCGACACTAGTCCCCGAGGCTGCGGGGGACTCGCAGAGTCGCGCGCAGACTTATTAAAAATTTCAACCTCATTGTCTTCACTTGCTCCACCGAATACCTGCAAAAATACAATCATATGCCGGTTCCTTAGCCACTCTGGGCGTTTTACCGACATAGATGTCTTCGGCCACCGCCGGTCTGACACAAACACACAACACATGCCGGCGTTTAGCCACTCTGGGCGTATACCGACACGGACTCCTCATGTGCCGGCTTGTAGCCACTCTGGGCGTATACCGACACAGAGTCTCATGTGCCGGCGTTTAGCCACTCTGGGCGTATACTGACACAGACGCCTACACACACAATGTTACACAGGTATCTCGGTATGTCGGTATGTCGGTATGTCGGTATGTCGGTATGCCGGTATGTCGGCCACTCTGGGCATATCACACATGTTTCGGTACTCTGCCACTCTGGGCACATCACAGGTGTTTCGGTATCTCAGGTGTTGCCTTTAGCGAACTTTGATAAACCGAAACAAATGACGATTTGGAAATATTGCCCGATGCCATGATACATTGGCGAACCGAAATAAACGGGGATCTGGGGCTATGGTATGATGCCGCGATATAATGGCGAGCCGACCTGAATAGCGATGCCATGATACTGCTGCGACAAGGGGCTCGGCGGAGGGATCCGTCACCGGCGGCGCATTTTGCTCGGGCACCGCCGCGGAGGCGTTGCTCGCGGAACCAATCATCAGGCTCTTCCCCGGGGAGAAGATGCCCTCTGATTCTGTGACGCCGCTGCGGCCGGCGCCGAGGAAGAGGATGATTATTCGTTGCGCCATTGGCTTTCCTTGACCATCACCGAGGATGTTCTGGTGGAGCTGGAATGCAAAGGACTTCTTCCTCCTCGCGAAGTCTGCAAGTAGCGTTCGGCTTTCGAGCACGCCACTCCGGCTCCAGAAGGCGACGAGCGGGTAATATTAGTTTCCCACTTCCATCGCGGCATGCCTTTGCCGCCGTCGTCCTTCTTCATTTATGTCTTAGATTATTACGGCTTACAGATGCACAACCTAGGACCCAATAGTATTTTGTACTTAGCTGGTTTCCAAGCCTTTTTGAAGGCTACTTAGGAATAGCGCCCAACTTAGATTTCTTTAAGTACTGCTTCCACTGTAAACGCCAAACAGAAGGCGACGAGCTGCTCACTTTGGGCACCGTTAGCCTTAACTAGCGTAGAAATAGGGCTTGGTACCCTAAGGTTCCCAAGGTGGACTATGTCCGTAGCTGGGTGAGCACCTTTTTCTACTATTTAGACATAGCTCCTGCGGGGAAGACGATAGGTCTCCCGCGTTTTGTTAATTCAGCCGCTTCTCCTCGCCTTTCCTCAGACGAGAAGCCGGAGAAGGTTCTTCCTGCACACCTCCAGCTCATCCAGAAACGGATTGAGTACATGACTACGGAGGCGAAGCCGAAACTTACTGGCACAGATACAATTCTGTGTTGGCTCAAAAGGCGGGTGCAACCTCTTTGGGAGAACAAGGGCCTGCTGTGCTCGTACCGCGGCACTCGGGATGATCCTCTCCGCGTCTCCAAAGACGACTTGACGAATGGTGCCTTCTTGATGCGATTCAAGAAGCTGCTCAAGGAGAGGACTCAATTCATCACCGAGTCTTTTCCCATGTATACCTCCTTCAACAAGCCACCACCGGTGAGTGCTTCGTATGTTTACATGTTTTGCATTTGTTCGGCTTATTATCCCTCTCACTTGTATCTTTCCTTTGTCTGCTTGATACTTCCCCTTCTTCGGCTGTTGCTACCAGCACTAAGACGCGCAAGCGTACGGTTGGTGCCGATAAGGCGGCATTGACTGATGCTACACTGAGGAAGAAGAAGAAGGGGGATGTCTCCTCTATTCCCAAGGGCGCCGTTATTCACGACGTCCTTGATGACGACGAAGAATCTGAAGGGGTTCCGGTGCAGAAAACAATAATTTTCTAGAGTATGAAACCCTAACTAGCCAGGATCTATCTATCTAGTACATATGATAACGGTGGCGGAACGGGTTACATTACCTCCATGTAGACCGATAGCGGGGAGTACGCTCCCGCACAAGCGTTGATGATGAAGTCGTACGTAGCCGACCTCGAGGTTGCGGAGAACTTGCCGCGATGACGTAGACGATGACGTCGGGGTGTCGACGGGCGTCGGGCGGAAAATGGCGAGGCGCCGGCGACGGGAGGGGGGGGTGGCGCCGGCGGCAGGGCAGCGGCATGGCTGCTGGGTGGGCGAGACGACGTCGCCCAGGCTCCTCAAAGGTGGTGCCTCAGAGCACTCGCAAACATACGAAGCTTAACAACAACCCCCGGTCATTCAGATCCAGCTGAAATCGTAGGGGTAGAAGTTTTCTGGAATCCCACAGGGCAACGGCGCCCGGCGGTATAGCTTTGGTGGAGAGAGGAGGTAAAACGGACGGAGAAGCAACTCGGCCGGCCTGCTATACAATTAATTGTATTTTTCTGTAATTAATCCAATTAATATGTCTTGCTATATAAAGGGGTGAGGGGGTGTGCAAAGACCTTGCCTCCCCATGTGGGACTAAAGAAAAGGAGGTGGGAGGGGGGTTCGGTCGAACCAAGTCCGAATTGGACTTGGGCTTGGCCCCCTCCCCCAAGTTTGGTGTGGCTCCCCTTCTTGGGCCCTCATAGGGCCTATGTAGGGTGGCTGCCCCCTTTTTCCTTTATTATTTAATAATTGAATCAATATAAAATATAATTAATTCATAATTAATATATTTAAATACTATTTAATATCCCGTGATTCCGAAACATTTTCCGAACCACCTGAACAACTTTCGGACATTCCTGGAACCATTCCAGATCTTCCCGGAACTCCTTCCGGACCACCGGAACTCTTTCCGGATCATTTCTCTCTCTCCAATAAAATCCTATATTATTCCAGAACTTTTCTCCCGGTGTCGTTAAGACCTTAAGTTTGTTACGCTACGGTTCGAGAACACTCCAGACATGGTCGAGACACTCCGCTCACCAATGACCGTCAGGGATACCTGGATGCATATGACGGCCCCAGTGCATTCTACGAATATGTCGTTGAACCATAAACATGATATTCATTCCCTTTGTTTCTGCGATACTACCTTGTCCGAGATATGATCGTAGACATCCGATGTCTTTGTTGTATCTCGTTACCGACAAGGTTATTAACTCGTCTGTGATATTACATCTCCATGACCTAGTCACAAGCTGCGCAGCTATATAGATGCAATCTCACCGAGTGGGCCCAGAGTATCTTTTCATTACAAGAATGAACAAATCCCGCTCTTGATCCTTACATCTCAACACTCTTTCGGGATACCCAAGATGGACACCGTTATTGTCATGCTAAATAAGACACAACGTTTGATGCTCTCAAAGTACCCCTACGAAGCATCAATTAGTACAGTCCCACGGTCTAAGGAATTAGCTATCATATCCTTATCTATTGTAAATGACAACCATCGTAATACTATCTTATTGCAATACTTTGCGTATGTCCATCACCTTATTCAACTAATAAGATGACCCCATTGTCAACCGATGTCATTGTCCTTGATCTGGAATCTCGATCAACTGTCGCCCAATGGACTAGTTCATATAGAGGCTTACTAGGGACTCTGGCTGTCTATGTATCATACGTGTATTAATAATTCCGATTAATACAGTTATAGCATAATACACAAACCTATTATAAACTTATGAGATAATGCAATAAGTACTACTTATTTATTTGCCTCTAGGGCATATCTCTTTCAGTCTCCCACTTGCACTAGAGTACAAATAAACTAGCTGCATTTTACTTGATCAAAATCCCTTATCAAATAAGCGTCATATGATGATGCTTGCTTGTGGAAGAGTGTTACTCTGACAATCTGTACGATACATAATTGTGTGTTCTTTTGCGATTCATTGATATCAACTTGCTTGATATTATCATGTTATCCAATAACATATATGCAAATACCGTAACTAAGTGAGACTTCTGTTTCCGAGCGCTTACTCTGATTCTGCTAACCAGATAACTGCCTTCAAAACACACTTAGTCATAGAGAGCCCCTTGTAACAATTACAAACTCGCGATATCTACATACTTTCAAACCTATGTAGAAAATTGGACATTTCAATGACAATCTAATAACTAATGCACTTCTACTTCTAGTAAATTCTAAATTTACTTTTATAATTGCTCTTCTTCTAAGAACATCGGTCATATTTCATCGAGCAGATAATATGGTTTCTGCATGATGTCTAACAATAGACGAACATGTCATACAACCACTATTACTGTATATCATTACTCTTAATGATTAATTAGATTTCCAAGGACCATCCTTTTAATTCTATTATGACTCCTCAGATATAATCCAAAACAACTCGACTAACTATTTAAAATTCCCTTTCTATTCCAAATAGACACTAACTTTCAAATAGTTTCACAGCTTCATCCTTCTTATCAATTCTACCCGTACAATTTCACAATGTGTCATTTACACAAGATGAATTCGGCTCCCACTCTAATTATGTCTCCATATATTTGAGAACACGAACTCCCACTCAAAAACATGTCATCTACATATTTGAGTTCCTAAGCTCCCACTCAAAAATATGTCCTTTACATAGTCCACCTGAGTAAACTAACTTTGACTCCCACTTAAAATCACAATTTATCTCGACATTTTGGTCAAACCAAAATCATTGATCTCTTATCAATTTGAATTCAATACAAACTACAGTATTACATTGATACAAATCACTTAGACTTCAAGCATGTCTACATAAATGTAGTCAACAAATTTGATCTTGTCCAAGACACATTTCTTGACAAAACATGCTTCCACGTCTTTCTTATAGTCACATTTCTCATATAACACTTTATATGATGATTAAACAATCTTATTCCTCTAATATGAATTGTAGCAACAATTACTATTTTAATCCTTTCAAATGTAACTTGGATTTTTAGGCTGAAAAGCCTTTGTTCGTATTCTGATATTTTCTCAACTTTCTTTGTATTCATAAAGTGCACCTTGATCTGTCAACAAGATCTGAAACACTTAATATTGTGCTGTGACCTGACAGCAATATTAAATATAACAACACTTTATTCAGAAGCTTCTTTCATGAAAATATTATGATCTTTATGAAGAGGATTGCAAGCAGAAAACAATTTTCTAGTCTCCCTCACTCTTAATGACGAAAATTTCATTTGTAGACATATACCCTTTGGAACACCTTCCAATATTCTACTTGTATGAATATAGGTCTGACACCTTATTTCAAGCTTCTAATTCCAATCCATAAATCATAATTCAAAAAATCATATTTTCCTCGGAATTACATAGACAACAAACCAAGTTTTGTTTCTATCTGGTTTTGGAATACACTCCCATCTAATGCGAGCAATCTACAAAGAACTGTTCATGTATATTCTGAATTAACGTATAATCATATACATGACGACACTATTGTCGATCACACGAATTCTTGTTGAGAAAATATCTATTTTCTAAAGTGGACATCGACTATAATGTTTCGAACATATTAAGAGTTTCTAAGACAGATTCTAACAGACCACACTTTATTTAAAATAAAGTATGATTATAATCCCTCACATATCACCATGTATGATATTATAATATTGTGAAACGAATTTTCACAAGTCTTTTGTGTTAAAACCATAATTTAAAAATATTATCCTTTGATCGAATCTTGTGAATACAATATTCACTAATCTTTCTTCTGAAAAACCCCATTTGATCTCTTATCAAATTAATTTCAGACTCATGATTTATTAGGCAAATACACTTATTCACTAATAATCATAGAAGAATTCGGATCAAACAAAAAACACCATTAATTAATTTAATAATCATTTGAAGTGACTCTTAATTAATTTTCTTATGTATTGACACTTCAATACTACATTTCAAACTTAATCAATTCGGCACTCAAAATACTTAAATGGACCAAAAATATCCATTACTTTTTTCATTGCCTTTATGACTTAATTCGATGGTGTTTGTTCTAGTAACAGAACTTTTATTCATTGGACACACTATTTTATCATTTCTACAATTTTGAACGTTATCATACAATTGATGTAATTGAGATGTGAAACCTTTATTCATTATATAAAACAACTGGCTTGTCCCATAACATAAAACAACTGAACTTATCTTATTACATTAATAACTTTGTCTTGTAACAATCAAGACACTTGTCGGCCTAGTGGGAACTGGGGTATCAAGAGCCCATTCCCCCCAGGCCTCGCTCGCGGGCCAGACGGACAAAACGGCTAAGGACCAGGCGACCCCGCCTGACGGGACCCTCGAGAGGCAACTCCCCTCGAGGGCCTGAAGAGGGGGCGGGGGCCTCAAGCGACCGCCTCGCCTCAGGGGATCCTCCCCGTCAAGGAATCAACCTGCCTGAGGGAGGTCCGGCAGGAATCTCCCCTCAGGCCTGAAGGGAAACGTCGTCGCCAAGGAATCTCGACAGAGCGCACGTGATCTCTGCCTCGCTCGTACGGAGGCGCTCACACCCCCGTCGCTGTCCCTGGCGATAAAGCGGTCAACAAAGCTGCTCCGCCTGCTGCACAGCTGTGAGGACCTTCTACTCCGACGATAAAGCAGGTGGACGGCGCAACCCTCCAACGGAGATCGTCATCGTGGGCTCCACCTCAGAGACTGCCCGCCCTGCGGACGGTACAAGCGCGGTCGGCCTCCTGTCGGCCACGGCGCTACCTTTACCAACAATGGACCGAGTCCATGGACGAACGAAGCGCGGTGGACTCGTGCTCCACCCCGCCACTGGCAAGTGGGAGCCCCCTGGAAGGTCAAGCCAAAGAAGAAGGCCTGATGCGCCTATAAAAGAGAGAGGACATCCATCATAGCAAGGGGGGGCTCCTTGCGTGCGAAACACTTGTAAACCCTAGCAACTCTAGTTAGGTTAGCCTCGGGCTGGAGGAGGAAGAAGATCATCGCTTCCCTCCCCAGGCAAGAACTGCCTCAAGGGGGCTTCCGGCAAGCTCAATTGTGTTGTAACCTCCCACATATAATACAGACAGGCAGGAGTAGCGGTCTTACCTCCTCACGAGAGCCGTGAACCTGGGTAAAGGACGGTGTTTTCCTTGGTCGGGTGTGCGTCTTACTCGGGTACGGCGAGCAACGTCGCGGAGCCACTTGAGGGTTTAGACCTCCGCGTTCAATCTCCTCTCGAACTGCACTTCAGGAAGTGACTACCCCCGATTCCTGGGAGTCATAACCTGACATTTGGCGCGCCAGGTAGGGGATTGAGGCGCGTCAACAACCTTCGAGTTCGTCCCCGCGCCATGGTGAACACGCGCACCACCCGCACCGCTCGAGTCAGCCGACGCGCGCCCGCGGGAACACGCGCGCCCCCAGGCGCAGCGACCACCCGTGCGACCACCCGCGCAACCACCCGCGCGACCACCCGGGCAAGGCGGGGCCGACCCCGCCAAGAGGAGCATGTCCCCTCTAGACCTCACGTGGAGGCGTCGGAGCACGATGCCGAGCACCAAGAGGACGCGCAGTCGTCGCACCCGACCCAGCGCCCGAGTGGCTCGGGCCCGGGGAGAACCGACCCCGCGCCACACACCGCGCTGCTCATGGCGCAGGAGCTGGTCTCCTACCAGCCCACCGCTGAGGCCCACGAGCAGTGGCTTCAACGCCTCAACCACCTCGTCGGCATCGCCACGACGCGCCCCGCTCTGTCGCAGTCCAACGCGCACCCCTCTCTCGCGGGCACGGTCGCAACAAATGCGCCTCCGCCACCACCGGGGCCTGCGCCTGCTGCGCCACAGAGGGCCGCTTCGCACGCGACCTCACCGCGCGATTGCATGATCGTGCAGCGCACCGCGCCCGACGCCCATGTGGGGATGGAGCTCCAGCGAGACCGACAGAACAGGCTCGTGGAGGAACTCGGCCAGGCGGGACAGCAGAACCGTGGCGCGCTTCAGCACGGGGTCGCTACGTACACCTCGGGCTGCATGGCGTTCGCACGCTCCTTGCGCCGCGTGGTATGGCCGCAGAAGTTCAGGCCGGCGCTTCCCAAGGGCTACGACGGCTCCAGCAACCCCGTCGAGTTCCTGCAGCTCTACACCACCTCTATCCAAGCTGCGGGGGAGACGACAAGGTCATGGCCAATTGGTTCTCCCACGCGCTGCGTGACTCTGTGCTGTCGTGGCTCCTGAACCTCCCGGAGGACTCTGTGAACTCCTGGGAGGAGCTCTGCAAGCAGTTCATCTCCAACTTCAAGGGGACGTACGAGTGCGCCCTCACCCACAACGATCTGCGCGATGTGGTGCAGAGGAAGGACGAAACGCTCCGCAAGTACATCCAGCGCTTCAACCAAGTGCGCAACAAGATCCCGAACATCCCCGACACTCAAGTCATCGCCGCCTTCCGCGAGGGCGTCACCAACAGAAGGATGCTTGAGAAACTGGGCATCCACGACAAGCTCACCTCTGTGGTCAAGCTGTTCGACATGGCGGACAAGTGCGCCAAGGCTGAAGAGGGACTCCTCTTCGTGAAAATGTCCTCGAGAGGGGATGATCACGCTGAGGGGTCCAAGAGCCAGAAGAAGAAGGAGTAGCCCAAGCGTAAGGCCACCGCAGTTCTCGCGGCAGAACCGGACACAAAAGGCACCCGCAGGGACTCCCCCGAGGCTGGAGAAAGAAAAGATGATCACCGCCCCTTATGCATCTACCACAACAGGCGCGGCCACTCTACGGAGTCCTGCTACGACCTCAAAAGGTTGAGCAAGGAGCGCGAGCAAGCAGAGGACAGCGACGGCCGCGGTCGAGGCCGTGGCTACCGCGGAGGCTCGTGGCTCATCGACGGTGGAGTAGGCCTGAACGTCATCTCCATAGATGCGTTCGAAGCGCTTCAAGTGCCCTACGAGAGGCTTATGCCCTCGAGGCCCTTCACGGGGGTCACCAGCGGCTCAATCGAGCCTCTAGGCCAGGTCAGGCTTGCCGTCACCTTCGGGAGCGAGGAAAATTACCGCACCGAACACATCGACTTCGATGTTGCGCACATCGGCTTGCCGTACAACGCCATCCTCGGCTACCCCGCGCTCGCGAAGTTCATGGCCGTCACGCACCATGCGTACAACATGGTCAAGATCCCCGGCAGCGCCGGCACGATCACCATACGTGGGCACGTCCTGGACGCCACGCGCTGTGGAGACGGCCTACAAGACTGCCGCCATGGCCTTCCCCGCAGACGAGGACCAAGAACCTCTCGAGAGGCCCAAGAAGAAGAAGCAGTTGTTCTCCCAGGAGGCAGCTGCTACAAAAAAGGTCTCCCTGAGCTCAGGTAGCTCGGGGGCTGAAGGCTCGGGGGCTAGCGTCACCTTTGGCGCCGCGCTACCTCCCAAATAGGAAAGCGCGCTCGTCGCCTTCCTCCAGGCAAACTCTGACATGTTCGCGTGGACACCGTCAGATATGTTTGGTGTACCGAGGGAGGTGATTGAGCACCACTTGGCCGTGTGCCCAAACGCGCGCCCCGTCAAGCAGAAAGCAAGAAAGCAAGCCCCCGAGAAGCAAGCGTTCATCGTCAAGGAGGTCGAGAAGCTCAAAGCAGAAAATGTAGTCCGCGAAGTCGCGTACCCCACTTGGCTCTCCAACGGCGCGGTGGTACCAAAACCCGCCGGCGGAGGCCGCCTCTGCATCGACTACACCGACGTAAACAAGGCCTGCCCCAAGGACCCTTACCCCATGCCCAGAATTGATTAGATCGTGGACTCCACTGCAGGCTGCGACCTCCTGTGTTTCCTCGATGCCTTCTCTGGTTATCACCAGATTAAGATGGCTAAAGAGGACGAGGAGAAGACGGCTTTTCTCACCCCCATGTGGTGTGTATTGCTACGTCTGCATGCCCTTCGGCCTAAAAAATGCCGGAGCCACTTTCCAGAGGTTAATGAGGATAGCCCTTGGCGGGCAAATGGGGCGAAACGCGAAAGCGTATGTTGATGACATCGTCGTGAAGTCACCAGAAGGAAATACACTGCTCAGAGACCTGGAAGAAACCTTCGCCAGCCTGCGCAAGGTGAACATCTAGCTCAACCCCGTCAAGTGCGTCTTTGGAGTACCTTCAGGCAAATTGCTGGGTTTCCTCGTGTCCAATCGGGGCATAGAGGCGAACCTAGACAAAATCAAGGCCATAGAAGGCATGGAACCTCCACGCAGGCTCAAGGACATGCAACGCCTGGCAGGATGCATGGCCAGCTTGGGTCGATTCATCTCCAAGTTCGGCGAAAGAGCCTTGCCGTTTTTCAAGATCATGAAAAGGACGGGCACCTTCAAGTGGACACCTGAAGCTGAAAAAGCATTTGAGAACTTGAAGAAGTACTTGGCAAGCCCACATGTAATGGTCGCCCCAAGACCTGGCGAGCACCTGAAGCTGTACTTGTCAGCCACCCCACAAACAGCCAGTGTTGTCCTTGTGGTGGAAAGAGAGGAGCCGGTACTTCACAAGAAGAGTGCAACCACTCCACAGAAAAAGCCTCCTGATAAAGAGCTCGAAGAAGGAACGGTCATCACAAGGCCCACGCCAGGCCCAAAGCCTCAAGAGGAGACCGCCCCGAGTCAACTGTTGAAAGAGGCTAACGCACTCGAGGCCCAGGAGGAGCGTTGCGAGGCCACGTCCCGCAAGGCCAAGTCCCTCGAGGCCAAGTTTCTTGAGGCCACGTCCCTCGAAGCCAAGTCCCTCGAGGCCACGTCCCCCGAGGCCAAGTCCCTCGAGGCCAAGTCCCTTGAGGCCACGTCCGTCGAAGCCAAGTCCCTCGAGGCCACGTCCCCCGAGGACAAGTCCCTAGAGGCCCAGGACAAGCCCCTTGAAGCCAACCCCATCGAGGGTCAAGCTGGGCCGCCTCAGGCGAAAGACGCCAAGGAAACAGGAACTACCCTCGTCGAGCACCTAGTCTACTTCGTCAGCACAGTACTGCGTGATGCTTGCGAGCGGTACCCCGATGCAGCCAAAGCTTCTCCTCGCCCTCCTCATCGCCTCAAGAAAGCTGCGGCACTACTTCCAGGGGCACCCCATCACGGTGGTAACCTCTTTCCCCCTGGAGCAAATTCTGCGCAACCCAAATGCAATAGATCGTGTCGCAGGATGGAACATCGAGCTACAGCCATTCAATTTGCGCTTCGATACCACAAGGGTAATCAAAGGAAGAGCGCTGGCAGACTTCGTCGCCGAATGGACTGATCCAACCCCTGAAGAGCTTTGGGAAGAAGAGCACGAGCCTTCTGGAGCAGCAATGCTCAGCTACTGGACCATGAAGTTCGACGGAGCTTTCGCTTGTCGCCATGGTGGGGCAGGTGTAGTGCTGACCTCGCCAAAAGGCGACAAGTTGTATTATGCAGTCCAGCTGTGCTTTGGAATCGACAAGATATCCAACAACATCACCGAGTATGAAGGGTTGCTTGCTGGCTTACGCGCCGCAATCGCCCTAGGCGTCAAGCACATACTCATCAAGGGAGACTCCCAGCTGCTCGTCAACTTCTCCAACAAAAGCTACAAGACCAAGGACGACCACATGGCCGCATACCTTGAAGAGGTCCGTAGGCTGGAGAAGAACTTCAGGGGAATGGAGCTCATGCACATCCCAAGGAAAGAAAACCAAGAGGCTGATGATATCGCCAAGCGTGCATCGAAGAGACAAGCCCAGCTGTCAGGTGTCTTTGAGGAAAGGCTCGTCAAGGCATCCGTAAAGCAGCCCCTCGAGGCCCCGCCCGCAAGCACAGACGAAGCGCTCCCACCACCACCTGCAAGCGGAGCCCCAGGCTGCGGGCCCCCAACAGGGGAGCGCCTGTTGCTCACAGCGGTGCACCAAGAGGCAGGATGGATCGACGAGATCAAAGACTACCTACACAAAGGGATCCTTCCCAAGGAAGATGTTGAAGTGGAGCGAATTGCCCGTCAAGCAAAATCATACCAAATCCTCGAAGGAAATCTCTACCGCAAGCGCCCAAACGGCATCGCGCTCAAGTGCGTCCCTCCTAAAGAAGGAAAACTGCTGATTAAGGACATCCACAGCGGGGAATGCGGCCACCATTCGTGCGCCCGCACCCTCGCAGGGAAAGTCTTCAGGAGCGGCTTCTAGTGGCCTCAAGCGCTTCAAGATGCAACGGACATCATCCAAGCTTGTGAAGCCTGCCAATTCCACGCCAAGCAAATCCACCAACCAGCACTGGGCCTGCAAACCATTCCGCTCTCGTGTCTGTTTGCGGTCTGGGGGCTGGACATCCTGGGACATTTCCCAACGACGCAAGGTGGATATCGCTACCTCTTCGTGGCCATCGACAAGTTCACAAAATGGCCTGAAGTGGAGGCAACGCGTACAATCACAGCACGCGCGGGGGTGAAATTCATCAGAGGCCTGGTCTGCCGCTTCGGAGTGCCTAACCGCATCATCACCGACAATGGCTCGCAATTCACGAGCGGCATCTTCAGAGCCTACTGCCAGAAAATGGGCATCAAGCTCTGCTTCGCCTCAGTCGCCCATCCGCAAAGCAACAGACAGGCTGAGCGCGCGAACGCAGAGGTCCTCAAAGGCTTGAAGACCAGGACCTTCGATGTCCTCAAGGGCCACGGCAAGGGCTGGATCAATAAGTTACCCTCGGTACTCTGGTCCATCTGTACCACGCCACCCAAGCCCACCGCAGAAACGCCGTTCGCACTCGTCTATGGAGTCGAAGCAGTCCTCCCGCAGAGATAAAGCAGGGATCGCCACGGGTCCTGGCCTTTAATGAGGACCAGCAAGAAGACCTCCACAACGACGACCTGCTGCTCCTTGAAGGGTTGAGACAACGCGCCGCTCTACGGGCGGCCAAGTACCAGCAGTCCCTGAGGCGCTACCACAGCCGCATTGTGCGCTCGCGCACCCTGGAGGCAGGCGATCTCGTCCTCAGGCGAATCCTCTCCAGGGAAGGCCTCCACAAGCTGTCCCCGATGTGGGAAGGTCCCTACAGGGTCGCCCACATCGCCAGGCCTGGCGCGGCTTGCCTCGAGACGAAAGACGACGTCCCCGTCAAGAATCCATGGAACATCATGCATCTACGCAAGTTCTACCCATGATCATCATCACGTCAGGGCATTTAGCGAAAGAGGCAGCCCACGGCTCAACCTCCAAGCACCTTTTTGTCCCTCAAGGTTAAAAGCTCAAGGCTTAAACCTCTCAAACCTTTGTATCCGCCAGGAACAAATAAAAAAAGTGATTATTGTCACGCGCGTGATCATTGTCACGACGAGGCGTCAAAGCGGACGAAGCAGCCTACGGCTCAACCTCTAAGCATTTTTCGTCTCTAGAGGTTAAAACGCCGAAAGGCTTAAACCTCCCAAAACAAAGCTTTGTCTCCTAAAGGAACAAATGCCAAAGTGGTCATTGCCACACCCGTGATCATTGTCACGTCGAGAAAACAAAGCGGAAGAGGCAGCTTACGGCTCAACCTCCAAGCAATGTCGACTCAAGAGGTTAAAACGCCAAAAGACTTAAACCTCAAACAAATGCTTTGTCTCCTAAGGGAACAAACGAAATCGTGGTCATTGCCACGCACGTGATCATTGTCACGTCGAGACTCCTAGCGGACGAGGCAGCTTACGGCTCAACCTCCAAGCATTCTTGTCTCCGGAGGTTAAAACGCCAACGGCTTAAACCTCCAAAGCCTCAAAGGCTTCACTCGAGGGAAAAACCCTCCGAGCTCTCAATTAAAACGAGCAACCTCAGGACGCTGAGAGTCTCAGCCACCAACAGGTGGTCCCCATGCCTCGACATGGTCAGAGCATTAACTTGGCAACACCAAGCGTAATGACTCAATCTCGTTCCTAAGTGAACTTAGCGCTTCGGCCCCGCTTAGAAAAAATTGTTTTTGGGGGGTTTTATTTATGCATTACTATTGTTGAAGTGTGCGCTTATATCTCTCCACATGCGTACCTCGCGAGCGGGGGCTGAGTACGGTGCCAGTGCCTCAAATGACACACGAGCAGCACTGCAAAACCCAAGAGTCCAAGCTCTGGCTGGAGGCCAATTCCCCACAAACAAGCCATCTCAACAGAGGACCTTGGTACTTACTCTCCTCGCAAGGAACGCCTGAGGGGACCTATAAGCGCGCACGATCCCTTGATCCGTGTTCTAGCGTTTGGGTTCGCCCTCTAACACCTGCAGGGAAGATTCCCCCCACGCCCCCCCCCCCCCCCCCCCCCCGCCCCCCGCAAGCCTGCAGGGACCTCCGTGAGTGACCCCTTAAGCGGGCAACCTCGCCAGGCAAAATGCCTCCCCAAGAGCGACCCCTCAAGCAGGCAACCTCGCCAGGCAAAACGCCTCCCCAGGAGCGACCCCTCAAGCGGGCAACCTCGCGAGGCGAAATGCCTCCCCAGAGGCAACCCCGCCAAGCGAACAACCTTCGCAGGGCGAAAACCTCGAGAAGCTAAGTCCCGCACTCACGCTTTAAGAACGTTTTTCTCTCCCGAAAGCGCGTCTTTGCCCCTCGAGCGACTTCGCTTTCCCTTACGCTTCATGGACTACTCGCACGTCTAAGGGGGGCACTTGAGCATCGTGACTCAAGGCTCTTACCTCTCCTAGGCCTAAAACTCCCCCCGGCCTTGCGGAGTCATTGCTCCCGCATGCCGAAGTGGCGGAGTCATGGCGCGAAGAGACGGGACCTAACAACGCAGAGAACAAATAGACATGAAGATGAGTCCAAAGAGACCTCACAAGGGGCAGTCAAACTCGGATTTAAACAGCAATTAAAAGTATGTTACATGCCAAAAGGTCTTAAGGTGTTTTAAAAGCACACAGCTGGTGCAGATACAAACGCTCGCAGGCACAATAGAGGGTGGTTCAATGAGAAGCGGTAACGTCTTGGACCTCTTCCGCGGCGGCCTCGTCAGCCTCGGCAGAGCAGGCCTCCTCCTCGCTGTCCTCCGGAGCGGCCTCCGCGTGACGAGGTGCTAACTCGACAAGTCCCAGGGTTGTGCACCCCGGGTTGATTGATGGGGAGAGAGATGAGTGCAGGTGGTCACGACGGCTGACAAGCAAGGATTTACCCAGGTTCAGGCTCCCAGAGGATAACACCCTACTCCTGCTTGTCTGATTATTGATGCGAGTTGTGATTACAATGGCGAGATTGCAATCTCGCTAGGGCTTGTGGCGGTGGCTATGAGCGTGTCCTTTGGGACGAGCAACCCTCCTGGCTTTATAGGCAGCCAGGTCTCGGGTGGTTGATGCCGATGGCAACTACAGATATGGCAGGTTATGCTTCCTAACCGACTTGGACTAGGTTACATGATACCACGCGTGGGCCTTCTGTGGGCTTCCACGTCCTTGGCGCGGCCCAGGTATCCTTATCGTGGGCTACCCGAAAGGTAGTCCCACGTCAGTAGCCCCCGAGTGCTTGGTCGAAGCGTAGAGTCAGTCGAGCGAAGGACTTCTTCCTCCTGGACGCGCCATTGGATTGCTTGATCTTGAGCTTGAACTCGATTTCTTCAGTCGAACCGGCCGCTCCCGATGGAAGTAACCTGTGCAGTCGAATTACTGTTCCTTCGTCTTGAAGTTTGCTTTTACTCGGCCAACTGGCTTACGTGTTGATGGATTCGGCTGCTCGAGCTTACTCGTTTCTTCGGGTCCTCGGATCATCAGTCGATCCTACTTCGTTGGTTTCAGCTTAGTAGCTTACTGCTCGAATCACTTTGTCGAGCTGTTTCCGTTGTTTTTGAAGCCGTTGGCTTGATGACGTCACTGGTGACGATCCATTGCACGCCACTGCGCCCGATGGGACGTGACATGGCGGGCCCCGCTGTCAGAGCTGACCACGGTCAGCTGTTGTCACGTCTCCGAAGTGGGCGCGAGATTTGCGCGGCATGATGATGACGCCTCGGTTTTCGTGCGTAGTGGACGAAGTGGGCGGCGACGGTTGGTTTCTTCGCGCGACACGTGTACGGCCGGATGTGTCTGCTCGGAGCCCTTGTTCTGTGGACGGTTGAGATGAACCTTTTCGAGGCATAAGTACTGCGTTTTGATGCGAGGGACTTCATCTTCTCCAATCGTTCTGGCCTCCCTTTCCTCTGCGCTCTACCATTTTCGCCGCCATCCAGAGCTCCCTGCTTTTCTGTCCGTGCACCTTGCGCTGCCTCATTGCGCCATGGGCAAGCCGAAGAACACCACTGGCTCCTCCGCCGCCGCCGACGATGCCGGGCTGATGAAGAAGCCCGACGGCGACTGGCAGAGATCGTCGTGAAGAAGGCCGAGGTGGAGCTCTTCCGCGCGCAGGGTCTTCTTCCACCTGCTGAACAAGTCCAGGTATGCGCTCCTGGCAAAGAGGTTTTCCCCACTCCTCGCGATGGGGAACGTGTTTGCTTTGCGGATTTCCTTCCGCGGGGCTTCGGGTTCCCCATGCACGATTTTGTGTGCGGTCTCCTGTATGCCTATGGGGTTCAGATCCATGATCTGACCCCCAATGGCGTCTTGAGCATCGCGGGCTTCATCGTGCTTTGCGAGTGCTTTCTGGGTGTCGCGCCCCACTGGGCATTGTGGAAGTCGCTCTTCCTCGTTTGTAAGAACGTTGGGAGGAGCGGGTTGCCCTTCCCCGTGGGCGGCTTCGGAATCCAAGTGCGCGGTGACACCGCGTACTTCCAGATGAAGAAGTGTGACTCCGTCCAAGGATGGCGCAAGAGATGGTTCTACGTCCAGTCGAACCAGGACGGCCTGGGTGCATTCGACAGCGGACGTGGACTGCGGAAGACCGTCGCCTGGACGCACCCGCTGACTGCCGTGGAGAAGGAGGCTATGCAGCCCCTGCTGGGCCTGCTGCGCGATCTGACCAAGACCCTTGGGCGCGAGGCGGGTGGCGTCTTCCTGATGGCCACCTTCTTCCGTCTTCGGGTGCAGCCGCTCAGCGCTCGGCCTCACCCGATGTGGGCCGCCGAGGGCGTCAGCACCGAGCCGCTTGCCGATGAGGAGGTGGAAACCAAAGTAAGGTCCATCACAAGCCTCCGAGTCGCGGACACGTGCAACGTCAAGTGCCCGGTTGCTGCTTACGGGGCATCGAACCCCGTTCCTGAGGTGAGTCTTGGCTTGTTTTTCTTTTGACTTGACTCGACTTGCGTCTATCTTCTTCCTGATTCGACTTGTGTCTACTTGCTTCAGGGTCGGTCTCTGTTGATCAGCCTTCCTCCTCTTCCCGAGAATGGACCCGACGATGAGTCGAAGTTTGTCGAGGAGGAGGACGACGACGAAGAGATTCCTTCCGCACATTCTCCCCACGAAGAGGTGGAGGATGAAGATGAAGTGGAGGAACCCGTGCGGAAGAAGCGGAAGCTCCCGAGCCGTGGCGACTCTGCTAGTGCGTCGTCACCTGCTAAGGATGCCGAAGTTACTCTAGAGGAGGCCGTCGCGACGTCGTCGGGTGCGCGGTCCTCGGGTGGCTGGGATGAGCCCATGAATGTTCCTCCAGTCAGCTCCGCGGCTCCTCGTTCGTTTGCGCGGATGGCGTTGCCCTCCCTGGAGAGTTACGACCTTGGGACCCCCAGGTGAGCTTCTTGATGATTTGTTTCCTTCGAGTTGTGTTTTGTAGCTGCAACGTTTAAGTTGACAAGTGTGCCCGTTTTTGCTGCAGCCATCGTTCTGGCGATGTTAGCTCCCCCCTTCGGGACGTTGAGCACACATCCGCCCCTTCGACTGAGTTGGGGGCTCAGGCGGTGGTGGAGAAGGCGCGTGCTCAGCCTGCTGGCGTTGCATCATCGAGCCGCAATCCTCTTTCGGCTTCAGAGGACCCTGACCTCCTGGATCACGTAAGCCCTTTAAGCTTGTACTTGTATTCTTGAGTTTTCATCGGGTGCGCGATCAGCGCTCCCGATGGGAGTAGCCCCCGTAGATGTGGGTGACTAGCATAGTCGCCCGCAACTTTATTAACATCTTGCTTTTATTTCAGTCGTACTACCGTCAGCAGCTAGACGCAGTCGCGGCTTATGTTCGCCTGGAGAAGGAGAGGGACAAGCTGCGTGCTTCTCTGGGCCAGGCTACTGGGCGGGTTGCTGAGCTTGAGAAGGCCCTGCATGAATCTCGAGAGCGGGAGCTGGCGCGGTTCGCTCAGGAGAAGACTCAAGTCGGTCGTCTTCTCTCACTCGCCGGTGTTCTTGGGGGTAAGTTTCGGCTTAATGCCTACTGTGTCTTGATCTTTTCCTTTGTCTGACCTTGAATCCTTTGCGCAGAGACTTGCGGTGGGGCTCCTCCAGATGATGCGTCGAGTGACACGATTGACTTGGCAACTGCTGTCGGCTTCCTCGATCGGGTCTGCGCCTATGCATCCGACGCGCTGAAGAAGTCCTCAGCCGCGTTGAAGAAATCGACTGGAGCCCTCACTGTGGTGCACCAGAGTATATTCCCGGGCGACCAGCCTCCGGCAGCCGTGGACGCCCTTGCTGCGCCGTTTGAGGACGCGAGCACCATCGCCGACTTTACGCGGTCGCATACGGTACGCGGCTCCGAGCTCACCTTCCAGCTCCTCTTAGGGCATCAGGTTCCGGGTGACTTTGAGAAGGTCGTCAGCGGCTTTCCCCGCAAACCCGATGGCCGAACCGCGTCGCATAGTGGCGTGAAGGAGCGTGCTTCACAGCTGGCCGCGCAGCTTGTGGCACTCTTCGAGAGGGCCCTTGCAAAGGCAACTGAGGCGGCTGCCGCTCGGAAGGGTCGCTCGCGGTCGCAGTCTGTGTCCTTAGAGTAGGCATAGCTTTAAGAATTCGGCAGTCGCCGCGGTCTGTATTTTGAACTTCTGGCTCTGTAATGAATATTGTCCTGCCAGGTCTTTTGGCCTTCAATAGTGCTTTTGCTAGAACTGACTTTCTTTCTGCCGAGTTTAACTGTGCTTCGCAGTCGTATGATTGTATTGACTCTGCGTATTCGTGGCAGAATTTTGTGCGCGGTGGTGCTTCTTCTTCTCCATCGACTGAGCCGAGTGGCGAGGTTTCTTCTTCGGGTGCTCGCCATCGTCGGGAGGAGCCGGCTCCTCCACGTAGTGTAAATGATCAGCGGATAATCACATACCTGAAGAACAAGGTGGTTGAGCTTGAGGCGACCCTCAAGAATACTGAGCGGCTGCTGCACCGCTCCAGGTCGCATCCTACCGCAGAGTTCTCACGACGTGAGGATTTTTTACTTGGGGAGATCGATTTGATCAGTCGACAGCTGCAAGGTTGGTATCCTTTTGGCGGTTGCTTTCTTTGCTGAAGCTTGCTTGTTCTGACTTGCAGTTTTACGCGTGCAGATGTGAACCCGGATTGGGAGGCTGAGTGGGCTCGCGTTGAAGAGCGAGTTACCCGAGAGGCGTCCGGCGACTCCTATGAAGCTCGGCAGTTCTGGGTGAAGAAGTCGAGAGGGCGCGCCCTTGCCACCATGCTTGATCGTACGTGGCGTGCTGCTTTTCTTCTGGAGAATTGCCGGAAGACACTCTGGCACATCAATCGTGTGTACTTGCCGCATAACGCGCAGCCGAATGGGATGTCCGCCTTGCTGGAGAGGTTTCGTGATGGTGAAGGCCTGAAGGAGGTTGTCGACGCCCAACTTGTGGCTGGGGCGAATGCGGCGTTGGCATACGTCCGGATGCATCGGCCGCATCTTCCGCTCGACAAGGTGCTTGATGGCCTGCCTGGCGATGACGACTTCGACGAGACCTTGGCGGCTGCGTGCCAAATTATCAGGCATGTTCAGGACCTGAGTGAGCACCTTGTAGGTCCCCTCGATGCGCCGAAGGTTGAGCCTGCAGTTTAGAGTAGATGTCGTCTGATGTACAGGGTTAGCTTATAGAGGGCAAATGTGCCTGTGCAAGCTGTAATGTGCTAAATTAAAAATACTTGCGAGTAATGAGAATTGATCTGCTTGCTCGGAAGTGTGAATGCCTGTTTTGATTTTCGACCTGTTTGGCGCAGTCGCCTAGTATGTTAGGCGACGGCCTAGGTTTTTCCAAGTGTGACCTGTATGCCGCAGTCTCTGACTTTAACAGGTGGCGACTTTAGGATTTTTGCAACTTGACCTGCATGGCGCAGCCCCCGAGTTGTTCGAGTGGTTGCCTAGGATTTTGGCGAAGACCTGTGTGGTGCAGCCCCCGAGTAGGTCGAGTGGCGGCCTAGGATTACAAGTGTTACCTGTTTGGCGCAGCCCCCGAGTATGTCGGGTGGCGACCTAGGATTTTGAACTTGACCTGTACAGCGCAGCCCCCGAGTGAGTTCGAGTGGCGACTGAGGATTTTTCTGAGAAGGCCTGTATGGCGTAGCCCCCGAGTAGGTCGAGTGGTAGCCTAGGATTACAAGTATTACCTGTTTGGCGCAGCCCCCGAGTATGTCGGGTGGCGACCTAGGATTTTGAACTTGACCTGTATGACACAGCCCCCGAGTGGGTCGGGTGGCGGCCTAGGATTTTTTGATTTATGCTTGTATGGCGCAGCCCCCGAGTGGCTCGGGTGGCGGCCTAAGCTTTTCTTTCAACCTGTGTGGCGCAGCCCCCGAGTGGTTCGAGCGGCGGCCTAGGATTTTAGCTTCCTCTGTGTGAAAGGTAAAGGAGACAGACTTTCTTCAAACCACTTTATTGATTCTTGCGAACAGGCCGCCTCGTTAAAACCCTTCCAGTCCCCTTAGGTGCCCTGGTAAGGGAAAGAGTGCGTCTGAAACCTGCCGCGCTGATTTTTCTTGTACAATGATTGGGTTGAACTAGGCGTAGAACCGGCGGAGTTGCGCCACGTTCCACGGGTTGCTGCAGTCTGCTCCCGTCTTCGAGTCTTTCCGGCGGTAAGCTCCGTTGCCGATTGCTTCTGTCACGATGTACGGGCCCTCCCATGGGGAAGCGAGCTTGTGCACCTTCTTCTGCTTGAGTCGAAGAACCAGGTCGCCTGCAACGAACACTCTTGGTCGCAGCCTCCGAGTGTGATAGTTGCGCAGGTCTTGTTGATACACGGCTGATCTTGCCAGGGCGATGTCGCGTGCTTCATCCAGGGTATCCATGCTGTCTTCGAGTGCCTCCTCTGCATCCGACTCGTCGTAGGCGACTACTCTCGGTGCGTCGAATTTGATGTCGCAGGGGAGAACCGCTTCTGCACCATACACCATAAAGAATGGAGTGTATTGGGTGGATCTGTTTGGCGTTGTTCCTAGACTCCAAAGGACCGATGGTAGTTCTTCCACCCATGCGCCCGATGCGCGTTTCAGTGGCATGTGCAGTCGCTTCTTGATGCCGTTGCAGACGAGGCCATTGGCTTTCTCCACTTGCCCATTGGATTGCGGGTGCGAGACGGACGCATAGTTGAGCTTGATCCCCTGCTCTGAGCAGAAGTCCTTGAATTCTTCGGCTGTGAAGTTCGAGCCGTTGTCGGTGATGATCCCATTCGGTACTCCAAATCTGAAGATGATTGACCTGATGAAGTTGACTGTTGTGGAAGCAGTCGAACTTGTGATGGGCACGGCTTCGATCCACTTTGTGAACTTATCTACTGCAACCAGGAGGTGAGTGTGACCTCCGGGTGAGGATTTCTTCAACGGGCCCACCATGTCCAGACCCCATTGGGCGAAGGGTCAGGCTAATGGTATTGTCTTAAGTTCTGATGCTGGCGCGTGTGGCTTGTTGGCAAACTCCTGGCACCCTGTGCATTTCCTTACTAGCTCCTCGGCGTCCTGCATGGCTGTCAGCCAGTAGAACCCGGCTCGTAGTGCTTTGGCCACCAATGCTCGACTGCTGGCGTGATGCCCGCAGATACCCGCGTGGATGTCGAGTAAGATGGCTTGGCCGTCGACTGGATCTACGCACCTTTGTAGGATTCCTGAGATGCTTCTTTTGTATAGTTCTCCGTTGATGACGGTGAAACTTTTGGAGCGCCTGATGATGCGCTTTGCTTCGACTGGGTCAGCTGGCAGCTTCTGATGTAGTATGTACGCCAGGTACGGTCCTGTCCATGTAGCTTCGACTAGCATGACCTCCATGGGGACCTTGTCTTGGCTTGTTGGGTTAGCGTCGCCTTTTGTTGTTGCAGTGCTTGCTGTGTTCTGAGCCTTGATGGATCTTTGCGTGATGCGCTCGAGGAAGACGCCGGGTGGGACTGGCACCCTGTCTGAACCCATGTTAGCGAGGACGTCGGCTTCCTCGTTGCTTTCACGGCCGATGTGCCACAACTCGCAGCCGTCGAAGTTGCCTTCCAACTGACTGTAGAGGTCTCTGTAGGCGATCATGTTGTCGGCGATGGCGTCGCAGGAATTCATGGTTTGCTGTACCACCAGGTAGGAGTCGCCGTATATCATGAGGTGCGTGGCGCCGCAGTTCTTGGCCATCCGCATGCCGTGTATCAGGGCTTCGTACTCGGCTTCGTTGTTGGACGGCGTCGAAAAGTCCATCTGCAGGACGTACTTGAGCTTGTCGCCTTTGGGGGAGATGAGCACGACTCCTGCCCCGGCTGACATGAATTTATTGGAGCCATCAAAATACATTGTCCATGCGTTGGACAAGTCGGGACATTTGGTAGTTGGGCATCTATCCACTCGGTGGTGAACTCTGGGAGGACTTGGGCCTTGATTGACTTCGGATGAGCGTACTTCAGCCCCCATGGTCCTAGCTCGACAACCCACTTGGCGACTCGTCCTGTCGCGCGTTGGTTTGTGAGAATTTCTGCTAGTCCAGAGGAGCTTACCACCGTGATCGGGTGCTCGGAGAAGTAGTGGACGACCTTCCTGGAGGTCATGAAGACTCCGTATGCTAGCTTCTGGTAATGCGGGCAGTTCTGTTTGGACAGGGTGATGACTTCGCTAAGGTAGTAGACGGGCCTCTGCACCGGGTGACTGTGCCCTTCTTCTTCCCTTTCGACTATGAGTACCGTGCTCACCACCCTGTTTGTTGCTGAGACGTATAAGTATAGCGGCTCGTTTTCCAGTGGTGCCACGAGGACTGGAGAGGTTGTCAGGGTTTTCTTGAGATGGTCGAATGCGTCCTGCGCCTCCTGTGTCCACTCGAACTTGTCCGTCTTCTTCATCAGTTGGTAGAAAGGTAAGGCTTTCTCTCCCAACTTACTAATGAACCGGCTGAGAGCTGCGACTCGGCCGGCTAATCGCTGCACCTCGCGGAGTTTGGTTGGTGCTGGCATGGTGAGGATATTCTGCACCTTCTCGGGGTTCGCTTCGATTCCTCTTGCAGACACGAGGTACCCTAACAGCTCTCCGGCTGGCACGCCGAACACGCACTTCTCTGGGTTGAGCTTGATCTGGTATACGTCGAGTGCGGCGAAGACCTTGCGGAGGTCGTCGACTAGGGTATCTTCCTTTCGGGTTGTGACGACGATGTCATCGACGTAGACTTGGACGATCTGCCCGATTAGCCCCTTGAGGCATGCTTGCATTGTCCGCTGGTACGTGGCCCCTGCGTTATTTAACCCGAACGGCATTGTCTGGTAGCAAAAGACGCCGTCGGGTGTTATGAAGGCCGTATTCTCTTCGTCCTCGACTTTCAGCCTGATCTGCTGATAACCTGAGTAGGCATCCAGGAAGGACAGGCGCTCGCATCCTGCTGTCGAGTCGATGATTTGGTCTATCCGCGGGAGCGGGAAGTGATCCTTGGGGCAGCATTTGTTGACTGCGGTGAAGTCAACGCACATGCGTAGTTTCTTCGTCTTCTTTTTCTCCACTAGGACCGGGTTGGCGACCCAGTCCGAGTCCTTGATCTCTCGGATGAACTTGGCGTGCAGTGGTCTGTCGACTTCCATGGTGATCTCGTCTCGCTTGGGTCCTGAGAAGCGTCGCATGGATTGTTTGACTGGTCTTGCGTCCTTGTGGACTTTTAGAGAGTGCTCGGCGAGTTCCCTGGGTATCCCTGGCATGTCAGAAGGTTGCCATGCAAAGATCTTCCAGTTCTCACGTAGGAACTCGACGAGCATGCTTTCCTATGCGGGGGTCAGACTTGACGAGACCTTGACCGTCTTTCTGCTGTCAGTCGGATGGACTTGGTGGGTGACGGTGTCGTCGTTCGTGTTGAATGCTGCGTCCTTAGCTGGCTTCTTGCGAGCTGGGAAGACGGTCTTGTCGTTGTCAGCTGATATGGCCTTGAAGTGCTCTTCGACTCCGAAGAACTCAGAAATCTTGGCAAACTCGCGGTCGCAGCTGTTGGAGAGCCCGAAGTCGCCGCGTACAGTGATTACTCCTTTCGGCCCGGGCAGCTTTATCATCAGGTAGGCGTAGTGGGGTACTGCCATGAACCTGGCAAAGGTTGGGCGCCCGAGGATGGCGTGGTATTGTGACTTCCAGTCGACGACTTCAATGTCTATCGACTCCTTCCTGAAGTGCTCGGGTGTACCGACGATGACGTCGAGTGTGATTGTTCCCATGGGCGTGATTGCTTGCCCTGGTACTATGCCGTGGAAGGTGGTTTCCAATTCCGACAATTTCTCTGTCGACCTGTTCATTCTTCTCAGGGTGTCGGCGAATATGATGTTGATGCCGCTGCCTCCGTCCAGGAACACCTTCTTCAAGCTGTAGTCGTCGATCAGGGCCTCAATCACGAGTGCGGCGTGCCCGGGTCGGGTTACCTCAGATGGGTGATCTGCCGTGGAAAATGTGATGGGTGTCTCTGACCCGCGCAGGTAGTCTGGTACCGCGCGCGGGCTGTGGATGGCCTGAAGTACTTGGCGGGTGATGATTTTTTGGCGCCTGTTTGACGGGGGTCCCTTCTGGATCATGTTCAGTTGTCCCCGTGCGGGTGGGTACGTGTCGGTTGCTGCCGACTGACCCTGTTGCTGTTGCTGCGGCTAGGGGAATGCTCCTGCCGCCTGCACCTGGTTGTTGCTTGCGGGTGCTGCCTGGATGGCTAGCTGCGGGGCCGCCTGTATTGTTTGTACTCGAGCGATGATTTGCTGCATGGCTTGGTATATTTTTCTTGCTTTGCGACAGTCCTTCAGCAGGTGGCTGGAACCCCATTTGCCTGTTTCCGGGTTGCGGAACGAGTGATGCTTGCATGGTTGCATTAGCTCCTCTGCTGGGGTCAGTGGGCGCTTCCACTCGCGCTTCTGGCTTCCATCGTTGTGGCCGATGCTGCTGCTGCCACGGTTATACTGACTCGAGTTAGACTGTCGACCCTGGTCGTACTATCGACTGTTGTCGCGTTTGCTCTCACGGGGGGTTTCATAGCCCGCCGCTACTAGCTCGATTGAATCGTGGGTGTAACGCGGCTTCTTCTTTTGGCGTGCCTCACGCCAGTTGCTTGTTTCACCCTCTTTCTTAGGGGAGGTTTCGCGGACATAGTCCTCTCCTTCGGCCCATTGGTTGGCTGTCTTCATGAGCTCTATTGTGGTCTTCGGCTGGAGCCTACCGAATTCCTCGCGGAGGTCGCGGCGAGCGACGCCGTGCATGAAGGCGTCCAGCACCCGATCTTCTGAGACGGGTTCCATGGTGTTGCGGAGTAGTGTCCATCGCTGGATGTAGGAGCGGAGCGACTCATCCTTTCCTTGCTTGCAGGCCTGCAACTCGATGTAGGTCGTTGGCCTTGCGAATGTTCCCGAGAAACTCTTGATGAAGTTATCCTGGAATTCTTCCCATGTTCGGAAAGAGTCTTTGGGTTGCCTTGTGAGCCTCCCGCGTGCTGAGTCCGTCAGCATGAGCTGGATGTACTGCATTGCCGTAGTCGACGTCCCGCCTTGGCAAGTGCAGGCGATGAGGTAGTCTTCGAGCCACAGTTTTGGGTCTTGCTTCCCGTCATACTTTGGTGTGCCTGCTGTCAACTTAAAGCCCTTAGGCATGCGGGTGTCGCAGATGTTGAAGCTGAAGCATGCCGCACCGCACGGCTCGAAGTCGCGGTCAGCGTGGTCGTCCGTGTTTACCGCACTAGCCGAGCGCTCCTTGCGGTTGCGATCCACCGTCTTCTGCGTGAGGACGTCGCGAAGGTCCTTGACTGGTTGCCGCTGTGCCGCTGGGATGTCCGAGGTTGTCGGTTCATGCGCCCGGTTGCTTGGCCCCTTGGCCGCCAGTGCTTCTTCGATTGCCCTTATGGAGGCAATTTGCTGCCTGTGGAGAAGGGAGCGCGCGTCCCCCTCCGGTGGCTACGTTAGCCGGAGGTATGTCTCGACTGAGATCAGGGCGGCGTTTGCGTCTTCGGTACGGGTATCCCGTTCTCATCTTCGGTGACGAAGGACGAGTCAAGGTTGCGGGTGAGCCTGGTTCGATCGGCTTCTGCCATGAGGGGAACGCGGGCTCTGTTTCGCCGCGCTCCTTGGTTGACCTCCGTGGAGGATGTGAAGGATAGGGCGGCTCGCCTGGCACTCGATGTGTCCTCGTCCCTTTTGCGCCTGAGCAGGTCGGCTTTTTCGGCGCGGATTCGTTCGCCTTCCTTGCGTAGCAAGTACTGGACCGCCAGGTGGTCGTCTCGAGGTGCGTTGGGTGGGGGGAACGTGCCCTCGTCCACATGCTTCATGGCTTGGATCGCCATGTCCCGCGTGATGACCAGTTTAGTCTGGTCCGGCACGTCCACCTCTAGCGGATATGCGGGTTCTTCGTCGTCGCCATGTGGTGTTGTGCCGGCCATGAAGACTTGCTTGGGGTAGACTTGAGTCGGAGAGTTGGTGCTGCCGCTGCTGCTTATGTCGTCCGTGTCTTGCTCGGGATCGAAAATTGCTGCAACGTGGCGCGCGGCGCAGTCGCTGCCGCGTCTTCTCGCGATCGTCCATGTGTTCCCGCTCGCCGGGGCGAGTGCGATTGGCTTGGGGTAGACTTGGGACCTCCACGAAGATGAGGGCGCGCGTGACGCGGATGTCGGGCGCGAGCTCCTAGCTGCCCGTGCGGGTGCGACAGTCGAGGTAGATCTTGACTTAGTCGACCGCGCGACCGAAGTTGGGGTAGTAGATCCGATCCGCGCGGTCCTTGCCGAAGTTGTCGATGTGGTCGATGTAGATGCGGTCTTCGCGGATGCAGCGGGCGCGGCTTCCGCGGGTGCGGCAGATGCGATCTTCGCGGGTTCGGCGGGCGCAGCCTCCGCGGGTGCGGTAGATGTGATCTTCGCGGGTTCGGCGGGCGCGGGTGTTGCCGATTCGGGTGACGCCGCCTCGCGTAGCGCGGTAGTCGTAGACCTGAGTACACCACGACTATCGATGCAGCAGTATATGGAGCCGAAGGTGATGTGTATACCTTTGTCCAGATCGGCGTACACCGAGCGGTGGGCCGGCGGGTGGAGGACGTACTCGAAGGAGCCGAATCGGATCGACTCCCGGACGGCAGATACGCCGATCTTCATTGCGGATGGAGCCGGAGCGACCATGATCCTAGCACTTGTTTGACGTTCCCACAGACGGCGCCAATTGACGAGGTGCTGAATCGACAAGTCCCAGGGTTGTGCACCCCGGGTTGATTGATGGGGAGAGAGATGAGTGCAGGTGGTCACGACGGCTGACAAGCAAGGATTTACCCAGTTTCAGGCTCTCGGAGGAACACCCTACTCCTGCTTGTCTGATTATTGATGCGAGTTGTGATTACAATGGCGAGATTGCAATCTCGCTAGGGCTTGTGGCGGTGGCTATGAGCGTGTCCTTTGGGACGAGCAACCCTCCTGGCTTTATAGGCAGCCAGGTCTCGGGTGGTTGATGCCGATGGCAACTACAGATATGGCAGGTTATGCTTCCTAACCGACTTGGACTAGGTTACATGATACCCCGCGTGGGCCTTCTGTGGGCTTCCACGTCCTTGGCGCGGCCCAGGTATCATTATCGTGGGCTACCCGAAAGGTAGCCCCACGTCAGTAGCCCTGAAGCGGTTGAAGAAGGTGTCCACCTGTTCGCGGAGGGAGCCTGAGACACGCTGAGCGTCCTCACCTTGGGCGGCCTTGGTCACGGAACCCAGGTCGAAGTCCGGTGTGAGGAGCTTGAGGTTGGTGAAGATGCGGTCCACCACCACCCCCAAGAGCTGCCGACTCTCAAGCGCGGCAAAGAGCTGCTCGAAGTAGACCAAGTACATGGCCACGTCGCCGCGGCCTCGAACGTCGGTGTGCGGCGCATCTGCTCCGAGCTGCGAAGCCAGCTCGTTGCCACGAGCGACCAGCGCCTCGAACATGCGCTCGCGCTGCTTCGTGAGTGCCCGAGCCGCGTTGGCGGAGTCCGAGGCCTCTGCCGCCCGCTGCATCGCCGGGGCCACCTGCTCCTCCACGTCCTTGGCGAGAGAGTTGAGGTTGTGGATAGCCTCGGTGCGAGCCTCCTCCGCCCGGCGGCGGCCGTCCTTAGCGCGAGTAAGACGGGCCTCCAGCTTGGAGTTGGCATTCTCAAGCTCGGCGATCTTCCGAGCGTCCGCGACATGCTTGGCCTTGAAGCGGTCCTCCTGCTCCTGGGCCATGTCGCGATACTTCTGATAAGTGGACTTGCAGAACTGCTTCTCGCGCTCCACGAGGGCGGCCTCGTCCTCCTTTTTCTTCTCGGTGAAGCGCCGGTCGAAGCGCTCGTAAGCCACCTTCTGGGCAGCAACGTTGTCCTCGTACTTCCGAGTCGCCTGGGCCAGCTCGTTCTCTCGCTCCTCGAGGGCCTCACGCTGAGCAGCCAGGTCCTTCTCCGCCTGGAGGCGCTGCTCCTCGCGCTGCTGCAGCTCCTCCTCCTTGAAGACCAGCTGCCGCTCGCGCTTGGCAGAGGCCTTGCGGTCCTCCTCCAGAGCAGCCGCTGCGGTCTGGTGGCTGGAGAGCAGCTGGGCCTCCAGTTGGCCCAGCTCGCGGCGCTTCTGCGCCAACGAGCCCTCCATCGTCTCGTGCTCCGCCCCGACCTTGCGCAGGAGCTTCGCCGCAGCGTCGCGTTCTGCCTGAAGGGGGAGGATCAGCTCCGTGGCGAAGTTGACGGCTTCCTCGCGGGCGGCCTGCAGCGCCAAGTCCTCCAGCCGGCGCGCCTCAACCGCCGCGTGGAAGGACTCCCACGATTTCGCCAGCTCCTTCTGCCGCTGAGCAAGCCATATGTCCCCCAGGGCGAGGTGCGCATCCAAGCCCTCCAGGGACTCCCTCACGAGGCCAAAAGCGGCCTCACGATGCCCTGCGCGCCAATCCCAGCCACGGAGCACGAGGGCTCGGCTCGTAGGAGGGCCAGCCTCGGTGTCGAGTCCCGCAGGTCCGGCCGCGGGAAGGTCAAGGGGGGTGGCTTGAGCCCCACCGGAGCCCATGCCCGCGCCTCCTTCAGGCCCTACAGCCGGGAGGCGCTCCTCGCCTTCAGCCTAGCGCGGAGAAGAGGAGGAACCGTCCCCGGCAGACGCGCCCGCTCCCGTCGGCGCCTCGAAGGCCTCCGTCACGGGCGGCACAGTGGCGTTGGGCGCTGACGAAGCAGCAGGCACAACCGGAGGAGCCGACACGCGCGGCGGTGTCGGCTCGCGTGGCGGAGTGACCTCGCGCGGAGGCGTAGCCGCGCGAGGCGGAGTGGTGGCGCGAGGTGGCGCCGAACTCCTCGCCTCCGAGCCCTCCACCAACGGAGACTCACGCGGTGCTGCGGGAGCGTCCGGGCCTACGACGCTCTCCTTCTCAGGGGGACCAGCCGCCCTCGCGAGAGGCGCCGTCTCTTCTACTTGAGATGCCTCCCCAAGGGGGACCGTTGGGGCCGTCCCCTCAAGCATCACGGCCTCATCAGCCGCGGCCCCTGCTGTGGCGGTCCTCACCTCGGACGCCTTGCGGAGCCAGCGGCGCTTGGCAGGCGCATGTCCGCTGTCAAGAGCGCAAGGGAAACCTCAGCAAAGAGTGAGATGGAAATAGAAACCAAGAGGGTAACCGACCCTGCAACGTGAAAGCTTATCCTGGAGGAGGAGCGCCAGCGTCAACCCACGCTAGGCCTGACGAGCGCCATGAGGGAAAGGGCTTAGCAGCCGGCCTCGCGGGGGGCGCCTCCGCCTTCCTCTTGGAAGGGACGTCAGAGGGCCTCACCCTTGCGTGGTCAACGGCGGCCTTGGTGCGAAGGCCACGCCTTCCCGGGGAGTCCTCCGCACCTGAGGCCTCCCCTTCCTCAGCTTCCTCCTCCACGGGGCGCGAGGGCGCCACCACGAAGGCGTCTTCGTCGCCTGACGAGATGTCGCGAATCTCGTCAGTAATAGGCCCAGCCCTAGAAGAGGAGACCTCCCCGGCTGCAGCTTCCTCCTCGCCTTGACCAGCTCCGGAGGCCGAGGGAGACTCGGCCCCCTCCACTCCCCGCGGGGCCGGCAGCGGCGCATCAGACTCCGCCGGGCCTGTCGGGGAGAACGAAGGCATCTCCTCCAGGCGGGCCATGCGCTCCGTCAAGTTGTACTGGTGAAGGGGCCGGAGCACCGCGCGGACCTCGTCCACAGGAAGCACGAGGGATTGCAGAAGAGCGCGGAGAGGATGTTGTCGACGACGTCCTTGTCGTTGTCCTCGACGTGGAGCCGCATCTTGTCGTTCGGCCCCGAGTACATCCACATGGGGACCGAGTGAGCTTGGAGGGGCGCGATGCAGCGGGTCACGAAGTCCGCCACGACCATCTGCCCCGTGAGGCCCTCCTCGCGAAGGAAGCTCAGGCGTCCCATCAAGCTCGCGTTCTTGGCGCCATCGAAGGTAGCCTTGCCCCAGTGGGAGTTCTTCACTAGAGGCTCGTCAGGGACCTCGAGGAAGGCGCAGGGACGCTCCACCCCTGACGAAGAACCACTTCTGGCAGAAGTGGTCTACCTTTTTCGTCACGGACGTGATGGCCCTGCCCTCGCTCCAGGACATGGGGATATAAAAGCCCCCCATGCCGTCGACGATGCGGAACGAGACGCACCCGGAGCGCTCGTTCTTTGCCGTGTTCCGGAGCGCGTAGAAGCACCGGAACAGCCCCACCGTGGGCTTCAGGCCCAGGTACGCCTCGCAGAGGTAGGCGAAGATGGCGAGGATGAGGATTGAGTTGGGGTGCAGGTGTAGCAGCTGCACCTGGTAGAACGCCAGCACCGCCTCCAGGAACGGAGAGAAGGGCGGCACCAGTACTGCAGCCAGGCAGTGCTGGAAGACCGGGAAGAATCCCCGCGGACGCTTCCCGTGCGCCGCGGGCTTCAGGGCGGTGGCGTCGTCCTTGTTCGTCCGGTCCGCCACCAAGTAGCGGACTTTGGAGAGCGCTTTCTCGTTGACGCGCACGTCGAGCAGCGCCGCGCCCATCATGGTCTCCGTGGCTTCCGCTTGGGAAGAAGACCCCGCGGCGGCCTTGCCCTTGCTCTTGACGGGACTCATCGTCACGGGCGCGGAGGCTGGAAGGAGTTGGAGAATAGGAACTCGCAACAGAGCGCGGAGGCGGAGAACTCTGTGGAGCGGAATTTTCTGCGGGGGGTTGGAAACGGTAACGGCTCCCTGCCGCAGCGCTCGGGCTTTATGTCCCCTCCAAAGAGCAGTTACCGGGACGTGGTGGGACCCCCCACGGCTCACGCCCCGGATCGTGCAAAGCCGTTAGCCGTCCAAGTGCCGCGTGGCTCGGGCCGGCTGGGCACTAAGGGCCCACGACGCTTCGCCTAAGCCCATGGGCTCAGTCGTGCCCATCATGGGCCCGGGGGCTACTGTCGGCCCAGTGGGAACTGGGGTATCAAGAGCCCATTCCCCCCAGGCCTCGCTCGCGGGCCAGACGGACAAAACGGCTAAGGACCAGGCGACCCCGCCTGACGGGACCCTCGAGAGGCAACTCCCCTCGAGGGCCTGAAGAGGGGGCGGGGGCCTCAAGCGACCGCCTCGCCTCAGGGGATCCTCCCCGTCAAGGAATCAACCTGCCTGAGAGAGGTCCGGCAGGAATCTCCCCGTTAAGGGATTTAGTTCTTTTCTCTTGCAACCTTGCTTTGCTTAGTGTGTTGCATGGTTGTTTTTAATTCCTTATATAAACCCTCGTAAAAGGGAGTGTCATCAATTACCAAAATAGGGGAGATTGAAAGGGCATGTGCCACCCTGTATGGTTTTGGTAATTAATGACAATCCCTAAGGACTAATGTGTGTTTTGAGCATATTGCAAGTATGGCTTGAAGTGGTCAAGCCATCACCTATATGAAGAAAGATGGTATCTTCCATGGGCTTGCAACAAGAAGATCAATTCATATAGCTCATGGAGGATGATGTCATGACATGCTCGTCATCAAGGTTGACTAGTGCAAGACCAAGGGAAGCTGCCGGAGACATGAAGACGAAGCTAAGCGAGAATCTCCCATGATGGAGTATGGGGGAGTATATTGAGGAGTCTTCATCAAGCATGTGCTAGCAAGCGCAATCAAGAAAGGTAGTCCACTTGAAGAGATCAAGATTGTCATCATCTAGCTCAAGTGGATTGCTCAAGGCAAAGGTATGATCTTGATAGGGCTATAGGATACATAGGCGTACTATCAAGAGGGGCTCTCGAGTGAGTAACTTGATCGCATCTTTGTGGAGAGCTCAAACCTTTGCATGCTTGGAATTTCATCTTTCTTGGTTCTTATTTTGCTTTTCTCCTTGTTTGTTTTTGGTGCTTGTCGTGATCTTCATGACAAGACCAAGTTCTTCGAAAACGGTTTTAGTTTGGAAAACTCGTTACGTTTTCGGTGTGGAAATATTACCGGTTCAACCTTGAGGAAAGTTCCACACCTTCACATGTGTGGAAACTTTGCTCTATTTAGGGTTTGCAATATTTCCACAAAGATATCTCCTTGTCAGTGCCTTTCCAACGGAGTTGGTCTCAAATCATTCGGAGTTTATTTGCAAAAGATCTCTCAGTTCTGGTGTTTCTGCAGTTTTTCAAAGGGGCGGAAATGTCGGACCTTGCCCGGAGATTTCCGAGCCACAGTCCGGAGATCTCCGAGTGGCAGAAGATTTTTACCAACTCCAGATCTCAGTTGCGTACTGACTCAGTTCAGATTTCCTTCGGATTTTCTAACGGAGATGTCCGGGGTCCGGAAATCTCCGGCCCTGGTTCAGATATTCCGGACAACAAGTTGCAGTTTTTCACCAAGTCTTATTTGCCTTCAGCACTGTTCTTTTCTCAGCTCGCGTCGGAATTCCTACCGGAGATTTCCAGGGTCCAGAAATCTCTGGACCTCAGTTCGGAAATTTCCGGACTGGAGATTCCCAACGGCTAGAAATCAGGGAGGGGCTATAAATACCCCTCCCCTTCTTCTTCGTCAGGTTGACGACTTTCCCCTCTCTCTCTTGCCATTGTTGACCTTGGGAAAGCTTGCCCCCTCTCAAATCCTCCCATGATTCTTGCATATCTTTGAGGGAAAAGTGAGAGGAGATCTAGATCTACAATTCTACCAATCCATATCTCCTCTAAGTGAGAGGAACTTAGTGGATCTAGATCTTTGAGTTCCTTTGTGGTTCTCCCCCTTTGTTCTTGCTCTCTCTTATCACCCTATAAGCATTAGTTGCTTGTGGTGGGATTTGGGAGTGTAGGATTTGTCTCCTTTGTGGTTTCTTGGTTCTTCCTCTCTTATTCCCCCATAAGCATTTGTTGCTTTGTTAGAATTTGAGAGTGAAGGACTTGAGCACTTTGTGTGTTCTTGCCATTGCATCTTGCATCGGTTTGAGCCCTCCACGAGGATTCGTGGTGGTGAAATTCGTGAGCTTGTTACTCTTGGGTCTTGGACCCTAGACACCTTAGTGGCCGCCTTTGTGGCATAGGGCCTTTTGTGGTCAAGGCCTTTGTGGCTAGTTGGGACCTTTGTGGTCAAGACCTCTTGTGGTCATTTGGGAGCCCCCAATTCGGTTGTGGGTGTGTGCCCCAAGGTTGTTGTACGGGATTGTTCTCCGCCCCAAAGGAGTTCATAGTGGAAGGTGGACTCGGACCTTTGTGGTCGAATTCATCGGAGAAGAAGGTGAGGCCTTTGTGGCGTTGAGCAAACCTGTTGTGGTTGCTCACACCTCTCCAACGAGACGTACACCTTTTGTGGTGGAACTCGGGAATACATCATCGTCTCCGCGTGCCTCGGTTATCCCTATACCCGAGCTCTTTACTTATGCACTTTACTTTGTGATAGCCATCGTGCTTGAAGTTCTTTACCTTGCTATTCCTTTGTTGTTTGTCTTGCATAGCTTAAGTTGTTGGTGCACATAGGTGAACCTAGTATATTTAGGTTGTGTCATTGATAAGTTAAACACTAAGTTTTATTCCGCATTTATCAAGCCTAAATTGTTAAAAGTGCTCCTCGCCTATTCACCCCCCCCCCCCCTCTAGGCTACGTCTTTCCTTTCAACAGATGCCAAATCAAGCCGGATATTGTTCCCGCCACAGTATTTTTTGAGTTCTCCAATGGAGAAATTTGTCCCGTTGTCGGTGATTATGCTGTGGGGGACGCCGAAACGATGTATGATATCTATTACAAACTTCGTGACTGTTTCCCCATCCACTTTTTTGATAGGCTTGACTTCTACCCACTTTGTGTACTTGTCCACTGCTACGAGTAGGTGTGTGTAGCACCCCCAAGAGCCAAGCTCGACAAATCCGAGACCTTAATCCGAGATTAGCCTAACAAGGATCTCGGAAGCCAACAGTTGAAAATAGGTAGCACAACAGAGACCCTTCAACACAAGAAACAATATATTAAGCTCTTAACAGAGCGAAGAAGCAAATATCACGAAAATGTGGTCACTGACCTGTCAATTACCAATACAACGGAAGGCAAATTATGCTATTAGACATAGCAAGATAGAAAAAGGGCCTAAGAGGCCAGAAAGCATAACGGCGACGTCCCAGTCCACAGATTCCAGGCTGCCGTCTGGGAACCCCAACCTACTCGTCGATGTCGATGTCCAGAAAACGCACCTGTCCAAATAATTGCGCAAGGCTGAGTACAGGGGGTACTCAACAAGACTTATTTAACCTGCTACATATCTGCTCGTTCAGAGAGTATTCATGAATGTCTTTTGCATAAAGCCATCTTTGTTTTCAAATCGAGGAAGGAGAGAATCCCGCACCAGTAGACTTTTAAAATGGGGTAAGGGAGTAACACTAGCTTCATCCACATCTTCAGTCTCCACCAGATCATCATGAGTTGTACCACCCACCAGAATCACCCCCTCGCTAAACCCGAGGAAGCGATCCTCCCTTAGTTGGCAAGTTTTATAATTAGATTCTTGTTATCTATGATCACCGAAATAAGGTACCAAGTCGTCCATAACCGTGGACACGGCTTTCCGAAAAGATTTACCCTGCAGGGGGTGTAACTACCCACACACGCCAACCAACCGATACGCCAGCTATTAGCACTCTTCCGGGGAGTGCCGGCAGGAGGGTTGGCCACGACCTTTCCCAAGCTTCGCCTATGTCCATGAGCCACAGCAGTAGATCTGACCATGCGCAGCGGTCTCTAGTGCGGTTTGCCAAGTCCAAGATCTGTGACCGCAGCCCACTTGAACCTGGCCCTAAATCTCTTCAACTCATTTTACCGCACACGCAAATGGAAAACTCGAACTAGTGCCTTCACGTAGTAGGCTAGGCAAGTTGGAGTCGAGGGGGAAATGAATACCCTGTGTGGATGCACGACTAATCTTGGTTCCGAACCCAGGAACTCAGTTCCTAAGATCGACAAGAATGAGACAACCCACCACAATCCCATTGTGGCCTCTCATCCAAGTCTTTAGCATATTCAGCACATCTTTGATCATTCCACGTCATTCTTCACAGCTCTGCTTCATCAACCGGATGGAATAGAGGGAAGATCTAAGCAGGGCTAAGCATAGCAGACTCTCGCGATGCAACACTTATAACACCTAAAACGTCAACTCAAAACCACATTTGAATCGCATGCATAATACCAGAATCAAATACCTTGAAACCATATATGTGCAGATAAGAGGTTATGCTTGCCTTGCTCTTCGATGACAAGATATAACACTTTTGGAAATCTTCGGCTTCACTTGATCGAGATAACCAAAAATAACCCTTCATGAATTCCCGCTTGAGTATGTCGTCGATGATCCAACACTGTCCTTCGATATTGTCAATCTCCACTTCGGATTCGCATTCTACCGCGGAAAACGAAACACCGGAAAAGAAACGGAAAACAACATTCAACCATGGCATAGATGCAATGCGCACAATGCATGACATGACAAGTTAAAGGATTGAAACGTAAATCCTATGCATGGAAGGACATTTTAAATGGAGTTGGAATGCCCGAGAGGTGCCATTCGACAAATTCCATATTTAAAAGAAAGGGTGTAATTTGTTCTTCTATTATGAACATGGTTCAAAGTTGTTTAGATATGCATGATTTGGAGATAATTAAATAGATCTTATTTTTCTGCAAATTTTGATATAAAAATCATATTTTTCTGAATTAAAATGAATTAGTTATGAATTTCCAAAACTTAAACAATTTTAATTCAATTTAAACCATTTGTTAATTTCATTTTAAACATTTATGAATTTAAATAAAGGTTGGACCCACATGTCATAAGTTTATTAATTACAGAAAACATTATTTGGAAATAAATAAAATTCTGACAAACAGGGCCCACTTGTCATAATTAAAAAGAATTACAGAAAATAGAATTAAATCATTTCAGAAAAGATAAAGAAAAAGAAAAGGAAGCGCTGACGTCTGCTGACGTCAGCAATGGAGCAGGGGCTCCTGTCGACCACGGATCACTCAATTCCGAGCGCGAGGGGCGAGTTGAAGACGCGCGTGAGACGCGCGCAGGCGCGGGGAGCCAGAAACGGGCGGCGCCGCTAGCAAAAGGTCGCCGGAGACGGCGGGACGGTCGCCGGAGCGGAAGCCGACGGCGGCGCTCGGCGAGAAGAAGAACCAGGAGGAAAGGGAAAGCGCGGAGAGGTCCTGGAGGACCGTAGGCTCACCCTGGGAGTGATGGAGAGGTCGTGGAGGAGAGGGAAGTCCGGAGTTCGCCGGAATCGTCTGCGGAGGCCGGCGGCCGGAGTTGGGGAAGACGGCCCGATTCCGTCTAGTCCTTGCTTCCCAGGACGCACGGCCCGCCGGGGAGGGAGAAGAAAGGACGACGGAGCCTCGGAGCTTCTCAACGTGGCTCGGGGTGGCCTGCAACGGCGGAATTCACCGGCGGACCCGGGAGCTAGGGTTTGGCCATGGCGGAGGATAAGCAAGGAGGGAAAGAGGAGAACTAGAACTTCTCCACGGCGGCAGAAGGATTTATATGAAGGGGAGAGCGGCGGCGAGGATCTTGACGCAGGGGAGGGCGACGGACGGCGGAGGAGAAGACACGGCTCCGGCGTCCTTCTGCGGAGGAAGAAGAAAGAGAAAGAAAAGAGCATTTTTCGGAAAACCCCCTAGAGTTTTAGAAAACCACAAAGCTTTTAAAACCAGACCCCTATCTTGTAAATTAAATGATTTGAGGGTCTTTTTGTAAACAGAAAATTTATACAAAAATAACAGGAGATTCAAAATTTCACAAGGAAGCCATTGACAACTTTGGATTTTGAAAATTTTGAAATCTTTTTAACACATTTAGAATAGCAAGTGGTTTAGTCCACTTAGGGTTTTCTCTTTTAATTTTTAAACTCAAATTTTGTGCATATTTTAATTAGATGCAAATGATGCTCATGATGCACAAACAAATCTTATTTACCAATTAGCAAAATTTGGGACGTTACAGATCTATCCCCCTTACAAGAATCTCGTCCCCGAGATTCCTTGGGTAGGAAAAGAGATACAGAGAGGAGGGCTACACCGGTATTTGATGATCTTGTCGATCTCACGATGATCTACTTTCTCGAAGAGGTTGGTCCTTGACTTCAGGGATGATTCCACACTTCACGTCTCATCGGACTGTTCTTCAGCTACTCTAAAGAGAATAGGGAAATAACTCTGGGACGAGGATCTTTGTAAAGATCGAGTATCTCACGGTCAACTTCAAGGGAGAAGTGTGCAAAACAACTCTTGAGCTAACGAGCATGAAACACATCAAGGTAACGGATGGAAAGGAAGAAGTTTCAGGTCGATAGACAACTGTCAAGCGAAACGATTAGAATATGAGCTTTGCACAAGGTCAAGACGGATAAATGATTAGATCTTGATACGACAAAAGGAAGAACCCTTTTCAGATTTGAATCATTTGGCTTACAAGATGTTTTCCATATGATTAAAAGTCCAGGGTCCTAAGATGACTGACAAATTCACATAATGTGTGAGTTGAAAAGGATTTCAAGTACAAGCAAAAGGAGGGAAGAGCTGATCAACAAAATGTTGAAGATCACCATGAAAAGAGAATTCTCATGATGGATATGTTATCAAAGGATAAGAAAAGGATCAAGAGGATCAATCGGGAGACATTCAGAATCTCCGAGATCATCGGAGGAGAGAACTTCTTCTTGATCTTCTGGATACCCGTTTCAAGCTCATGATAAGTCTTTAATAGGTGAGGAGGTGAACATTGGGCTTTGGAAAGATAAATACCATAAGGGGCAACTTTTAGAACAAGCCGCACAACAATCCTCATGGGGAGTGGTTATTCTTGAAGATTCCATGGAATTTCAGCAATAGGCCTTCCGACTAATTGGGTCAACCACACCATCAATCTTGCCGGAGTTACAAGAAGTCCTATGCCAAAATCCTTGAGGGACACCAAACCATCGTTGCTGCTTGAGATTCAGCTCTGGTTAGATGTGACGATAGTCCTGACTCGGAATGTTTGAAAGGGAAGTTTGCAAGGAATACCATAGAGGCAAGGTGGAGTGATTCTCAAGATATGGACAACAATGTCAAGCTCGAAAAGATGAGCGAGATTGCAAAAACCATGCATTAGCAATTTGTCAAAAGACAACTGCACCTACATGATTAATATGCAACAAACACAATTGAGTCCTTCCTAGGAAACAACAAAGAAGATAACAAAGTTTTCCGACTTCTTCTCATTCTTGATCCAATCAGTCAGTGGCTTGGTGTGCATAAATGATTTCTTCAAGATATACAGGTAACAACTTGTCATCCCATGAATAGTCCGCACATGCATGACCGACTAGGGATGATTCCCGAGGAAACAAGGAAAACTCTACTTGGATTCACGGCGACATCTTTCAGCAAATGCACGTGAACCAGAAGAGGTTACTTCTAACATCCAGAACACACACTTTGTGATGACACAAAGATGGTTCTCAAAAGTTTCCAACATTGTTGCCAAAGGTTCATAATAATCCTCTTCAGACATCAACAACAATCTTACTAAGATACTCCAATAAGGTGGAATAATCTGATATATGAACGAGGCAGAAATATTGGTCAGACCAAGGACATGAAGATGTAAGCTGGCGAAACACCATAGGTAAAACATCATCAACGATGGTCGATGGGACTGAGTTTGATTTGACGATAGCCCAAATCAAATCAAAGATTGGGATGATATCAAATCCATTAGGATATACCATCTTGCTTCAACACGACAATACAGGTAGAAAGGAGTCTTGCTTATCAAAGCAAAACGATTTGGCCTTAAGAGCATTGGTAACACCTAACTCTTTGACCAAGTATGTGCACCAGAACAACAGACTTGGCAACACACTCAACTTCACTTAGCGATCGGATAACCAATCACACAAGGAAGGAATCAAATGTCCTTATATGTCAAAGCAATGAGAATTTGCTAAGAATATTTGATAATCACATCAATACACTCGCCATAGCATTCCGAGCACGAGCAGCTAGGAGAAAAGCGTGAGTAAGGACGTGAAAAGCATCACTGCATCAATAAAGTCATGAGACACATCACGACCTTTTGATATACAAGATGGTGACACCTTGAGATGGAACAGATTAGAAGCAAACAAAGCATCTTAATCTGCGGACTACAACACTTTGACCTGGTCCTGGAAATGGACGAGGTACAGGAGTTTGTTTCTCCCTGACATCCCGAAGTGGAATGTCACGGCGGACCACGAGAGCAACATGCATTGGTACACCAATGCACATTTACAACTTGGATGCCAAGTGGCATACACTGGTCAGAACATAACGAAAGAAAAGAAACATGCTCAGGAAAATCCTGGGATGCAGATGCTCAAGTTAGCATACATTTGATAACTCGTTCTGATATGAAAGGTGTGGTAGAGTCACCAACTTAGATGTGAGACTCATAAAGAGCACTCTTGTCGTGATCCTTTTGGTTCCATGACAGAACCTCTGCCAAAGCTAGTGGAAGGAGTAAACCTTGGATGTCGTAGGCCAATTACGACAAAACCACAAGCTGGAATGCTAGCTAGAATTGACATTACTAGCCCTTCTGAGGAAGGAAGCATTCCTCAGGGATCAATAGAATGGATCTTGGGTTAAAGGTCAGCATCATGTACTGATAGAGTGAGCATCACATGGGTAACAACCAAAATGACTCAACACACCACCAACCGCACAATCTGGGACCTTCGGTTCAAGTCCAGGATGAAAAACGAAAGAAGGAGTAACTACCATTCGAGTGTCGCAAATGCACAACAATGTAGTAATCACGAGATAGCTTCAGAGACCAACCACAGCTTCCGAAGTATCAAAAGAAGAAAAGGGAGATCTTCAAAGTGAAAGGAATCTGAGACATTGGAACTGAATGATGCAGAAACGACAAGGTTGAGAGATCAAGAGGGGAAGGAATCTCCCATTACAAATGAGAGGGAGACGGATCAAAGAACACACCAGACTCCAGAAAACTCAACACTAGGTCAACTTGGCTGAGAAACGACCTGCACTTGGTGCACCTATATTTTGAATGACCAAGAGAAAGAGAGCAAATGTTTTCAACCAAAACAAGGTAAGGTGACCCAGAATTAGAGCGATACCATATAAGGAGTAAAAAGAGGCCTACTCAGAGTTTTGCAAATAGTTTTTAGCTTTCAAATAGTTTTCACAACAACTAGACTCAACATCGACCAATAGAAAGGTTTTCCTACAGGCGGTCCTGCTCTGATACCAAAACCTGTAGCACCCCCAAGAGCCAAGCTAGAAAAATCCGAGACCTTAATCCGAGATAAGCCTAACAAGGATCTCGGAAGCCAACAGTTGAAAATAGGTAGCACAACAGAGACCCTACAACACAAGAAACAATATATTAAGCTCTTAACAGAGCGAAGAAGCAAATATCACGAAAATGTGGTCACTGACCTGTCAATTACCAATACAACGGAAGGCAAATTATGTATTAGACATAGCAAGATAGAAAAAGGGCCTAAGAGGCCAGAAAGCATAACGGCGACGTCCCAGTCCACAGATTCCAGGCTGCCGTCTGGGAACCCCAACCTACTCGTCGATGTCGATGTCCAGAAAACGCACCTGTCCAAATAATTGCGCAAGGCTGAGTACAGGGGGTACTCAACAAGACTTATTTAACCTGCTACATATCTGCTCGTTCAGAGAGTATTCATGAATGTCTTTTGCATAAAGCCATCTTTGTTTTCAAATCGAGGAAGGAGAGAATCCCGCACCAGTAGACTTTTAAAATGGGGTAAGGGAGTAACACTAGCTTCATCCACATCTTCAGTCTCCACCAGATCATCATGAGTTGTACCACCCACCAGAATCACCCCCTCGCTAAACCCGAGGAAGCGATCCTCCCTTAGTTGGCAAGTTTTATAATTAGATTCTTGTTATCTATGATCACCGAAATAAGGTACCAAGTCGTCCATAACCGTGGACACGGCTTTCCGAAAAGATTTACCCTGCAGGGGGTGTAACTACCCACACACGCCAACCAACCGATACGCCAGCTATTAGCACTCTTCCAGGGAGTGCCGGCAGGAGGGTTGGCCACGACCTTTCCCAAGCTTCGCCTATGTCCATGAGCCACAGCAGTAGATCTGACCACGCGCAGCGGTCTCTAGTGCGGTTTGCCAAGTCCAAGATCTGTGACTGCAGCCCACTTGAACCTGGCCCTAAATCTCTTCAACTCATTTTACCGCACACGCAAATGGAAAACTCGAACTAGTGGCTTCACGTAGTAGGCTAGGCAAGTTGGAGTCGAGGGGGAAATGAATACCCTGTGTGGATGCACGACTAATCTTGGTTCCGAACCCAGGAACTCAGTTCCTAAGATCGACAAGAATGAGACAACCCACCACAATCCCATTGTGGCCTCTCATCCAAGTCTTTAGCATATTCAGCACATCTTTGATCATTCCACGTCATTCTTCACAGCTCTGCTTCATCAACCGGATGGAACAGAGGGAAGATCTAAGCAGGGCTAAGTATAGCAGACTCTCGCGATGCAACACTTATGACACCTAAAACGTCAACTCAAAACCACATTTGAATCGCATGCATAATACCAGAATCAAATACCTGGAAACCATATATGTGCAGATAAGAGGTTATGCTTGCCTTGCTCTTCGATGACAAGATATAACACTTTTGGAAATCTTCGGCTTCACTTGATCGAGATAACCAAAAATAACCCTTCATGAATTCCCGCTTGAGTATGTCGTCGATGATCCAACACTGTCCTTCGATATTGTCAATCTCCACTTCGGATTCGCATTCTACCGCGGAAAACGAAACACCGGAAAAGAAACGGAAAACAACATTCAACCATGGCATAGATGCAATGCGCACAATGCATGACATGACAAGTTAAAGGATTGAAACGTAAATCCTATGCATGGAAGGACATTTTAAATGGAGTTGGAATGCCCGAGAGGTGCCATTCGACAAATTCCATATTTAAAAGAAAGGGTGTAATTTGTTCTTCTATTATGAACATGGTTCAAAGTTGTTTAGATATGCATGATTTGGAGATAATTAAATAGATCTTATTTTTCTGCAAATTTTGATATAAAAATCATATTTTTCTGAATTAAAATGAATTAGTTATGAATTTCCAAAACTTAAACAATTTTAATTCAATTTAAACCATTTGTTAATTTCATTTTAAACATTTATGAATTTAAATAAAGGTTGGACCCACATGTCATAAGTTTATTAATTACAGAAAACATTATTTGGAAATAAATAAAATTCTGACAAACAGGGCCCACTTGTCATAATTAAAAAGAATTACAGAAAATAGAATTAAATCATTTCAGAAAAGATAAAGAAAAAGAAAAGGAAGCGCTGACGTCTGCTGACGTCAGCAATGGAGCAGGGGCTCCTGTCGACCACGGATCGCTCAATTTCGAGCGCGAGGGGCGAGTTGAAGACGCGCGTGAGACGCGCGCAGGCGCGGGGAGCCAGAAACGGGCGGCGCCGCTAGCAAAAGGTCGCCGGAGACAGCGGGACGGTCGCCGGAGCGGAAGCCGACGGCGGCGCTCGGCGAGAAGAAGAACCAGGAGGAAAGGGAAAGCGCGGAGAGGTCCTGGAGGACCGTAGGCTCACCCTGGGAGTGATGGAGAGGTCGTGGAGGAGAGGGAAGTCCGGAGTTCGCCGGAATCGTCTGCGGAGGCCGGCGGCCGGATTTGGGGAAGACGGCCCGATTCCGTCTAGTCCTTGCTTCCCAGGACGCACGGCCCACCGAGGAGGGAGAAGAAAGGACGACGGAGCCTCGGAGCTTCTCAACGTGGCTCGGGGTGGCCTGCAACGGCGGAATTCGCCGGCGGACCCGGGAGCTAGGGTTTGGCCATGGCGGAGGATAATCAAGGAGGGAAAGAGGAGAACTAGAACTTCTCCACGGCGGCGGAAGGATTTATATGAAGGGGAGAGCGGCGGCGAGGATCTTGACGCAGGGGAGGGCGGCGGACGGCGGAGGAGAAGACACGGCTTCGGCGTCCTTCTGCGGAGGAAGAAGAAAGAGAAAGAAAAGAGCATTTTTCGGAAAACCCCCTGGAGTTTTAGAAAACCACAAAGCTTTTAAAACCAGACCCCTATCTTGGAAATTAAATGATTTGAGGGTCTTTTTGTAAACAGAAAATTTATACAAAGGAGATTCAAAATTTCACAAGGAAGCCATTGACAACTTTGGATTTTGAAAATTTTGAAATCTTTTTAACACATTTAGAATAGCAAGTGGTTTAGTCCACTTAGGGTTTTCTCTTTTAATTTTTAAACTCAAATTTTGTGCATATTTTAATTAGATGCAAATGATGCTCATGATGCACAAACAAATCTTATTTACCAATTAGCAAAATTGGGGACGTTACAGTGTGTTAAGCCGCATCTGGCTTTCCTGAACGGATCAACCATGTCAAGTCCCCAGACTGCAAAGGGCCATGTGATGGGAATTGTTTTTAGTTCTTGAGCCGACATTTTTGGTTGCCTTGCGTAGCGTTGGCAGCCTGCGCATTTTTTGACTATCTCTTCCACGTCTTGTTTTACGGTGAGCCAGAAGAAACCGTGCCTAAAGGCTTTGGCGACTATGGCTTCCAAGATTTCTTGGCCTTCTTCTAGGGAGACGCATCTCTGGTATATCCCAGTGGTGCTTCTTTTGTACAATTCTGCCTTGATGATTGTATAGGCTTTTGCCCTGCGTATCACTTGCCTTTTCAGTACTTCGTCTTATGGTACTGCGCCGTTGACGAGGAAGTTGATGTAAGGTTGAGTCCAATCTGACGTTATCCATAAGACGACTACAGACTTAACCGAATTTGGGTCTTCACTATCTCCGCCTTTGATTGAAGGCTTGTAGAATTGTTCCAGGAATATATCATTACGAACTTTGTCTCTCCGTGAGCCCATTCTTGCTAAGGCGTCTGCGGCTTCGTTTTCTTTATTTTTGATATGCCGAACTTCAAGCCCTGTGAAGCATTAGCCGAATTCGTCAACTGTTCGCCGATATTCCGCCATTGTTGCGATTTTGGTGTCCGGGGTGCCGTCAAGTTGTTGTGCCACCAAATCTGCATCGCCATAGCAAAGTAGCCTTTTTACGCCAATGTCCTTAGAGATGTGAAGGTCGTGCAATAAGGCTTCGTATTCTGCAACGTTGTTTGTGGCGTCAAAGTGAATTTGTAGAACGTAGCATAGCTTGTCTCCTTTTGGTGTGGTTAGCACCACGCCTTCCCCTGAGCCTTTGAGCATTTTTTAGCCATCAAAATGCAGCACCCAATACTCAGAGTCAGGCAAAGTCATTTCGTCCATAGCCTGCGTCTAATCGCCGATAAAATCGGCTAAGGATTGGGATTTGATGGCTGTTCGTGGCTTATAATGGATATCGAATGCTGCGAGTTCGATTCCCCACTTAGCGACGCGTCCTGTGGCGTCTGCGTTGTTGATGATGTCTCCAAGAGGTGCTTTGCTCACCACTGTGATGGAGTGATCTTGAAAATAGTGTCGTAGCTTTCTTGCGACGAAAAATACGCCGTGTGCTAACTTTAGTGGGGGTACCTTTGCTTAGACTCCAAAAAGATTTCGCTTATGTAATAGACTGGTCTTTGCTCGGTGATTGCTTGTCCCTCCACTAGTCTTTCGACGACTATGACTGTGCTGATCACAAAGTTTCTTGCTGACGTGTATAGTAGCATCTGTTCCTGCGGTCTTGGTGCCGCTGATCCTGTTAAGCGTTGGATATCTTTGAGACATGTATGCCGCTTGATATCCATGATGGCTTTTATTTTATCAGGGTTAACTTCTATGCCTCTCTCAGAAACTACGAAACCAAGGAGTTTTCATGCTGGGACGCCAAAAAAGCGTTTTCCCGGATTTAACTTCATCTTGTACTTTCTCAAATTATCAAAAGTTTCTTTCAGATCGGCTAATAGATCGTCTTCACGTTTTGTCATGACTGCAATGTGTCGACATACGCGTGTACGTTACGGACGATTTGGTCGTGTAGGCATCTTTGGATGCACATTTGATACGTCGCACCTACGTTTTTTAGCCCGAAAGGCATTGTTAAATAGCAGTAGGTACCGAAAGGCGTGACGAAAGAAGTCTTGATTTGATCAGACTTCTGCATCTTAATCTGGTGGTAACCGAAGTAAGCATCCAAAAAGCATAGTAATTTTGCCCCTGCAGTAGCATCTACAACCTGGTCGATTCGCGGTAAGGCGAAAGGGTCTTTCGGACAGGCTTTGTTTAAGCCAGTGAAGTCGATGCACATGCGCAACGCCTTCGTGTCCTTTTTAGGTACTAGTACAGGGTTTGTGGACCGTTCTGTATGAATGACCTCTTCTATGAAGTTTGCAACTGTAAATCGCGCTATCTTTTGTCCTTTAGCTCTCTTCTTCTCTGGACCAAAACGCCTAAGGCCTTGTTTGACTAGCTTGACGTCTTTTGCGACATTGAGAGAATGCTCGGCAAGTTCTCTCGGGACTCCAGGCATGTCTGATGGAGACCACGCAAAGATGTCTCGATTCTCACGGAGGAACTTGACGAGCTCGCCTTCCTATTTGTCGTTGAGGGTGGTGCCGATGTTCGTCATCTTTTCAACATCCTTGTCATCAATTTTTGCCTTCTCGGAGTAGGAACCTGCTGTGAAGGTGACATCGTGCGCAGTTGGAGGCTTCTTTATGTCTGGCATAGGATCCTGCTTGACTTCCTTCAGGTAACCTGCAAGTTCGTCTTTGCTGATGACGGCTTCTGCGAAGACGGCATTTCCTAGCTCACACTCTCGCGCCTTCTTGTAGCTACTGTTTATTGTGATGACGCCGTTGGGTCCAGAAATCTTGAGCTTGCTGTAGACATAGCATGGTCTTGCCATGAAGGTGGCAAAAGCCGGTCTGCCAAAGATGGCATGGTAGGCGCTTTTGAAGGGCACTACTGAAAGGGCATGTGCCCTCATGTATGGTTTTGGTAATTAATGACAATCCCTAAGGACTAATGTGTGTTTTGAGCATATTGCAAGTATGGCTTGAAGTTGTCAAGCCATCACCTATATGAAGAAAGATGGCATCTTCCATGGGCTTGCAACAAGAAGATCAATTAATATAGCTCATGTTGGATGATGTCATGCCATGATCGTCATCAAGGTTGACTAGTGCAAGACCAAGGGAAGCTGCCGGAGACATGAAGACGAAGCTTAGCGAGACTCTCCCATGATGGAGTATGGGGGAGTATATGGAGGAGTCTTCATCAAACATGTGCTAGCAAGCGCAATCAAGAAAGTTGGTCCACTTGAAGAGATCAAGATCGTCATCATCTAGCTCAAGTGGATTGCTCAAGGCAAAGGTATGATCTTGATAGGGCTATAGGATAGATAGGCGTACTATCAAGAGGGGCTCTCGAGTGAGTAACTTGATCGCATCTTTGTGGAGAGCTTAAACCTTTGCATGCTTGGCATTTCATCTTTCTTGGTTCTTATTTGGTTTTTCTCCTTGTTGGTTTTTGGTGCTTGTCGTGATCTTCATGACAAGACCAAGTTCTTCGAAAACGGTTTTAGTTTGGAAAACTCGTTACGTTTTCGGTGTGGAAATATTACCAGTTCAACCTTGAGGAAAGTTCTACACCTTCACATCTGTGGAGACTTTGCTCCTTTTATGGTTTCCAATATTTCCAAAAGTTCCACACCTTCACATGAGTTGGTCTCAAATCATTCGAAGTTTATTTGCAAAAGATCTTTCAGTTCTGTTGTTTCTGCAGTTTTTCAAAGGGACCGAAATGTCCGGTCCTTGCTCGGAGATTTCCGGCGCTCGGAGATTTCCGAGCCCCGGTCTGGAGATCTCCGAGTGACAGAAGATTTTTTTCCAAGTCCAGAACTCAGTTGCGTACTGACTCAGTTCAGGTTTCCATCGGATTTTCTACTAGAGATGTCCGGGGTCCGGAAATCTCCGGCCCTGGTTCGGATATTTCCGGACAACAAGTTGCAGTTTTTCGCCATGTCTTATTTGCCTTCAGCACTGATCTTGCTCAGCTCGCGTCGGAATTCCTACCGGAGATTTCCGGGGTCCGGAAATCTCCGGTCCTCAGTTCGGAAATTTCCGGACTGGCGATTCCCAACGGCTAGAAATCAGGGAGGGGCTATAAATACCCCTCCCCTTCTTCTTCCTTAAGTTGACGACTTTCCTCTCTCTCTCTTTCCATTGTTGACCTTGGGAAAGCTTGCCCCCTCTCAAATCCTCCCATGATTCTTGCATATCTTTGAGAGAAAAGTGAGAGGAGATCTAGATCTACAATTCTACCAATCCATATCTCCTCTAAGTGAGGGGAACTTAGTGGATCTAGATCTTTGAGTTCCTTTGTGGTTCTCCCCCTTTCTTCTTGCTCTCTCTTATCCCCCATAAGAATTAGTTGCTTGTGGTGGGATTTGGCAGTGTAGGATTTGTCTCCTTTTTGGTTTCTTGGTTCTTCCTCTCTTATTCCCCCATAAGCATTTGTTGCTTTGTTGGAATTTGAGAGTGAAGGACTTGAGCACGTTGTGTGTTCTTGCCATTGCATCTTGCATCGGTTTGAGCCCTGCACGAGGATTCGTGGTGGTGAAATTCGTGAGCTTGTTACTCTTGGGTCTTGGACCCTAGACGCCTTAGTGTCCGCCTTTGTGGCATAGGACCTTTTGTGGTCAAGGCCTTTGTGGCTAGTTGGGACCTTTGTGGTCAAGACCTCTTGTGGTCTTTTGGGAGCCCCCAATTCGGTTGTGGGTGTGTGCCCCAAGGTCGTTGTACGGGATTGTTCTCCGCACCAAAGGAGTTCATAGTGGAAGGTGGACTCGGACCTTTGTGGTCGAGTTCATCGGAGAAGAAGGTGAAGCCTTTGTGGCATTGAGCAAACATGTTGTGGTTGCTCACACCTCTCCAACGAGACGTACACCTTTTGTGGTGGAACTCGGGAATACATCCTCGTCTCCGCGTGCCTCGGTTATCCCTATACCCGAGCTCTTTACTTATGCACTTTACTTTGTGATAGCCATCGTGCTTGAAGTCCTTTACCTTGCTATCCCTTTGTTGTTTGTCTTGCATAGCATAAGTTGTTGGTGCACATAGGCTAACCTAGTATATTTAGGTTGTGTCATTGATAAGTTAAACACTAAGTTTTATTCCGCATTTATCAAGACTAAATTGTAAAAAGTGTTTCTCGCCTATTCACCCCCCCCCCCCCTCTAGGCGACGTCTTTCCTTTCAACTACCTCGAAGGATACTTCTTCTTGTCGGTAGTTGTCCTCGTTGCCAAAGGTATCTTCCAAAGTAATTTGTCCAACGGAGTTTGCCTGCCGTCCTGAGACTATACCATGGAATTTGACGTCGCTGTGTTTTAGCTGGGTCTCTGATAGGTGCATGCGTTTGAGGGTTTCTAGGTATAGGATGTTGATGTTGCTGCCACCATACATAAGTACCCTTTAAAGCCGACAATTTGCCACTATGGGATTGACGACGAGAGCATAGTACCCTGGGTATTGGGGAATGCGATCTGGATGATCGTTATGATCCCAAGTGACCGGTACCTCGGACCAAGTTGCATATTGGGGAACAGCCGGCATAGTAGCATTGAGTTCCTTCCAGAAGGCCTCCTCCTTCTTAGCCGAAGGGATTGCCAAGAAAGTGTCGAAGTTTTCTTCGACTCTGGGGAACTTGCTGTTCTTCTTAGCCTTTGCTGGTTCTTCGCCTTGATCTGATGAACTGCTATCGTCCGCCTTTGCCTCTTTGGCTGCTTCCTTGCGAACTTTGCGTTTGTTGTTCTTGCTTGCCCTATATCCAGCTTCGGGGTCTTTTTTACAATCGTCATTGATCCTGCACTGCCTGTTGGTGTGGGCGCATTCGCCAAACTTGTTGTGATAGGTAGAGGGGAGATCCTTGATGTCGTCATACGTGACCTTGATGTTCTTCCCGCCTTGGCTATCATTGTTCGGCTTCCACGGGCCTTCTCTTTTGTTCTGTCCGCCTTTGCTGTAAACAAAGGCTACTTCATTGGAGGAGCCTGGATTGTCATTGGGTTGTGTTGTTTTCTTTGTCGACTTGCCCCGCCTTTCGTTGTTGTTGATGGAGATATCGAGCTTTGCATCTCCATCGTCATCATGAGCGTCGTCTTCTGCAATTGCGAGCTTGTTTGCGCCATCAAGAAGATCTCCAAGGGTGGTAATTCTTTGGCTTGACAAGATGTAACGCATCATGTTTCCTTTCTTCAAGTTGTGCATGAAAGCATGGATAGCTTGCGTCTCAGAGACACCTTCGCAACTGTTTTTCATCTCCATCCATCGTGCGATGAAATCGCGACTGGACTCATTCGTCTCCTGAGTGCAATGTAAGAGCTCTAGATACGCCTTTGGACGTTTGTACGTGCAGGAGAAGTGTTGTGTGAAGCAGCGATTCATGTCTTGCCAATTGTGGATACTTTTTTTCCGGTAGGGTGTCGATCCAAAGGCGTGCAGTAGCTTCTAACATCAGGGGTAAGAAACGGACTGCGGCGTCATAGCCTCCGTTGTAAATCCCACTGTGTTGAGGTAGTCAGGCAGCCATGTCTTGGGATTATCCACGCCGTTGTACTTGTTCACAATCTTCTTGACATTGCCGAGCGCCTCTTGGAGGTGCACCTTGCGGATTGCCGGGCCAAAACACTTGGGACCTAGATAGGTTTCTTCCCTTGCGGCTCTGATCTCATCTAGGCGAGTGCGGGCATTTGACACTTGGGTGTTTTCCCTTGTGGTGTCGCCTTGTTGATGCCGGCTTCCGTTTTAACGATGTGGTGATCGAGATCTTGAGCGCCTTCGTTGGCGGTCTTTGTCGGCATTCTCGTCGTCTCTCCTGTGAGGAGGTCGAGGCATGTTAAGCCGATCACCATTACGTGTTGGGCAGCTTCTTTGTCACGATTCTTATCGCGGCTCTTCTCACGCCTTCTTTCCTTCCTGGCGGCCTTGTCTGCCTTGTCCTTTTGACGTTCCTCCCTGTGCCGGTTAGATCCCGTGCCTGATACATCATCGCGTCGTCGAGCCGGCTTTTCAGGTTGTTTGCCTTTGTCGTGGCTGCTTCTCGTAAGTTGGGATCTCTTCGTATTCCATGATCTCCCGTGCGGCTTCCATGTTCTTTGCAGGGGTGAAGAAGTATAGCAAGTCGTCTTTGTCTACCGTGTAAGGGTACCTCTGCCACGCCTTCTTCTTTTGGGCAGACGGTCGATCAAAGTTCTTCGTGAGATCTCTATGGAGGAGAGGGTCGTGAGTGTCCTTCAGGCGCCGGAATTTTTCTCTTCCCATGTGGCGGCGAAGATCATCTTTGTCCTGAGCAGTAGCCTTGAGGGCTTTTTCCCTGTTTTGCAGAACCAAGTTATGGAGAATGCCTAACTCTGACTCGCGAAGGAGGTACTGGCGCCTTTCTTCGAGTTCCTCTGGGGTTGCATTGGGACCGAGCGGCGTCTTGAGTATGTCAATCGCTTTCTTGCACGCTTCGGACGTTAGCTCAGCCTCCAGATCTTTGTCAAGGTTTGCTTCAAAGGGGGAATTACCTTTTGGCTTTCTCCCGGACGCCTTCATTGTATGGACGTAATCCTGTGACTCCAAGCTAGCAGATTTGGAAGACGACTTCGACCCATCTGCATGCTTGCCAGGTGTGTCTGTTTCCATAGGAGTTGGTCCTGCCATCATGACTTCTTTGGGACCTCCTATGTTGAAAGAGGCGACTTTTCTTACAAAATCGTTGTGTGTACTTTCGGCATCTGAGTTTTCCGCCATTGGGGCTGTGTTCTCAGATCCGGCTTCTGAGTCTGGACCAACATGCAGAGCTGGTATAATGGACTCATGATCGGAACCTGCCGGCTGATCGCCGGTGGTTGCGATTGTTCCTACAAAGTGAAAGTCAGACTCCATGTAACCTTCCGAGAAGCTGGAGCCAGATTCGCTTTGTGAATCTAGATCGTAAGCTGCAAAGCCTTTAGGCGATGCCGGATGCGATCCGTCTTCTGGGTGGTGGGCGGGAAGAATTTTCCAGATCCCCTGGGGAATCCGTACGCGGCAGCCGTAAAGCCGGTGAAGATGTTGATGTCGCCGATGGGGATGATGAAGCTGGAGACGAGATCGTCGTCTGCTGGAGTCCATGAATCTGCCTCCACGAAGCCGACATCGCCATCCAGATTGGTGTGGCCTACCGCCATAGATCTTCCGATCTCGCCTAGAGCTCCGGCCTTGAAGGTGACGCCTAACGCCTCAGTCCCCACGGTGGGCGCCAACTGTCGGGTTATTGGATTCTTAGGCACGTAAGGGAGGTGCCATGCTCCAACGATGAAGAGAGGGGGAATGCATGGCGGCTTCTAGGATCGGGATTGCACACAAGGGTTTACCCAGCTTCAGAACTTGCAGCGGTGGCAAGATCCTACGTGCTGCTATAATTCACTAGATGCGAATATGTGTACAGGTTACAATGTAGTTTGTGAGGTGTGTTCCTTGAGGGGAACAGGAGGCAGACTTATATAGGCGCCGTGTCTTCTCCTACAAGGAAAGGCTAACCGAGCTATATTAGGAGTCCTAGACTAACACGGGATAAACCCTAACTTGTTCTCTAAGGCGAACGTCGGTTCGTCTGGATCCTGATCGACTTGTAGGCTTCCTCTTGCGCTTCAGCCCACTGGGCCGCACGATAAGCCAAAGACCTTATCACCTCTTGGGCCACCCTGTTAAGCTGGTTTAGCCCACGTGGTTGGCATACCCGTTTGATATATCCTCCACACCTGTCTTCCCCTGTAAATCCTGCCTAGGCTCTACCTAAAAACTTTTGGATGTATGGCCCGCAAAGCCCTTTCGAGGTTAATGAAATAAACGGTGGGGATAAATCCCCCCGTCAATCTCGAAAAAAAACATTATCAAAGCGTCATAGAATATCAGATTTCTTGTAGTGACTATTGGACCTTCGCTAGTGTTGGCAATATTATTATTGTTTCTCTTAAGTTGGGATGTTATATCGTCGATTTTCCAAAGCAGTACAATTACTCTCTTTCATGCTTCATGGCTAAGAGCTAATGTCAACACTTCCACTCACTATGATGATAGTTGTGGCTACCTACTTGGAGGAATGGAAGATGAATTGCTTTCATTTGATGAACTAAAAATGATTATAAGACGCAAGAGACGAGTTCAAGAAGTGTTCGGACTTGACTAATGAGTTCCCTTCCTTTCTTTTCAAATGCTTCCTCAGTCTAAAAAGCTTTAGTCAAAACACTCGACCTCTGGGAGAGACATAGCTTACTCACGAATGAACATGGGGATTTCAATCTTGATTATCTCAAGAGAATTTAAGACCATGAGTCACTTGAGCGTTCTTGTGAGGATCTTCACATTAAGCACAATTTTATTATTTCCAAATAAGATGATACCTTGCAAGGAAACTAGACAACTGAACCTCTTTTTCTAAACGCCCAAGTTCTGTGGCTCTATCTTGTGCGAAAAAAGAGAGGCATGTTGTTATCAATGGTGCTAACCCCACGTCCCCACTCCAAGTAATGTTTTGCTTGATGATTAAAATGCTAGGTTAAAAGCACAAATGTCGAAGGCATCCTCACATGTCAGTACAGGGTAAAATGTGGAATGAACTTGCTTAAATTACGCTCTTTTAAGCAATTAAGAGTGTCACAAAATTGATCTTATGGAATAAAAAGTGGTATTCACTCTAAAACTTGACATGTTAAAATTTGAAAGTCATGCCAAGGATACGAGTAGTGACAAAGCTCTCCCTTCTCTGCTAGAAAGGGCTTCACGTGCCTGATTCAGGATTGGTTGAAACGGGCATATGACCAAAACAAATGCACTATGTAAGCTAGTGCAGTTCCATGATGTGAACAAATACTATATACCCACATGTTTTGGGTAGTTAAATTGCTCACAACAAGCTGAAAAAGAGCACACTTGTCCAGCCAGCAAGCTGCGAAAGGACCACATGAACACTTGCTGCTATCTTATTCGGGGTCAACCAGTATCCTAGCTCCTCTCTGCGCCAGTTGGTCAAATCAAATCAGCAATCTAGCTGGGATAATACTAGATTACTGATCCATGAGTGAGTGAGTGTGTCCCTTTGTATCTATAAATCGCAGTGGACGAAGTGGCGGGTGAGGTGGGCAGGCTGGAGCCCAATCCCAACCTGAAGCAAGTCAAGCTCTTGCTTTTTATGCAGTTAACGGAATGATCGACGAAGCCCGCAGACGCATCGTCACTCATGGCCTTTGCACTTGGCACACTGCCACCCGATCTTTACGAGCGTGAGATCGTAAAATACATTCGAGGAAGCTGCAGAAGCCCTATCTGGCGGAATTAATAATGAAGAAGGAGATCTTCCTGAAGCTTCCTGCCCCGCCTCCGACTCCCATTTCGCCGGACGCTTCCTCGCCGATGGTGTAAAGGTGACGGCGGCCGGCGGGAAAAAAGCACCAGGAGATCGGAGATCGTAGCGGAAGTTTCTCGGCTGGCGCACATGACATGCTTGGTGTTAGTGTTGCCGCATTAGCTCGAGTCGAGACCTGAGAGCCACTCGATCGTTTGATCGATTTTGACCTGCGCACCGAGGTTGTTAATCATATCTCTCCCTCAATCTCTCCACGGAAATGGAGCGAGTTCGTCGTATTATTGCGCGGGTGCGCCTGATCGTCTACCGATCGGGGTCAACGCCTCAACGGGCGGCTCCAGCGTGTTGTTCGTGCCCAAGTTGGTCGCCGGAGTCAATCTGCTTGTGAACGAGGGGGTGGGTGTAGTCTGTAGTGTGAGTGAGGCCTCAGGCGTGTGGCAGCGACAGCCCAGCTCCCTGGGGCTTGTGTGGCCATTGGCGACTGCTCAGTGTTGCTGGGTAGAGAGCAAGTAATCAGGCATTACACAGCCGGGGTGAAGTGGCTACTGAAGTACTGAACTGTAACAGGGCATGTCTACAAGTTACTACAAGAGTCAAATATCAATAGTTGGATGTGTGAGCATAATGGACCAACTCTTTATTTACTTGTTAAGATACAACAATTACTTGATGTTCTGTATTAAGCAGATAGTAGAAGTTTACGTCCCCACTCATTTTTAAGGATACATCTCAGCAGACGTATTGTTTTCAAAAAGGAGAGGCCAATCGGCCATTTACAACGTGTTTTGGCACATGTGCCATCAACGCCACCCACCAAAAAGAAAAGAAGGGATCGCTCGCCAACCCTCCACCTTTCTATGGAACCCAACCTATCCCTAAACAACCCTGTCACCCTCCAAAGGTCCGCTTCTGCTTCCACTCAAACGTATAATGAGAAGTTCACTAGCAATGGTGCATCCTCCTGATCCTCCGTGTACAAGCCACAGTTTGTTGGACTACTTTTTCGACCATGCAGCATGGGAGGTTTGGGTTCCGTCAAAATAGGCTCTAGGGCTTCAACGGAGGGGGTGGAAAAACACTACGTTGTGCCCTCTTTGCAAAAAAGCTCCGAAAATGCGGCTCACCTCGCTTTCCAATATAGTCGCTTCACTTAGCGATTCTGTAAGATCCTGGCTTAGGGCTTAATAGGATTAATAGAATACTCATATCAACAAGTTGCAACTTCTTTTCCGAAAACTCATCTGAAAAAAACTCTGAGGTTAAGCGTGCTTAGTTTGGAGCGATTTGAGGATGGGTGACCGACCGGAAAGTCCTTCCCGAGTGCGCATGAGTGAGCACAAAGTACACAGAAAAGACCAGTGTTGATCTGTGGGGACAGTCTGGAAATCCTAATGAGCTGCCAGGTGTGACAGGCCTGGCCCGGGGGTGGGCCGGGGTGTTACATTTGGTACCTGATCCCTCGCGGTAACTCGGGCGTGTGCAGGACGGGTGCCAAGGGGGGAAGTTTCTGAACTGGGGGGGCTGACCAAGGAGGGCGTCGGTCTTCTAAGGGGGGAAGGATGTGAGATTCAGGTTCAGGACTTAATAGGATTGATAGAATACTTGTATCAACAAGTTGTAACTTCTTTTCCGAAAGCTCATCTGAAAAGAACTCTGAGGTTAAGCGTGCTTGGTCTGGAGCGATTTGAGGATGGGTGACCGACCAGGAAGTCCTTCCTGGGTGCGCATGAGTGAGCACAAAGTGCGCAGAAAAGATCAGTGTTGATCTGTGAGGTCAGTCTAGAGATCCTAAAGAGCTGCCAGGGGTGACAGGCCTGGTCCGGGGTGGGCCAGGGTGTTACAGATTCATATTTGGGGCTTGATAAAATATTGACTAGGCTTGAGCGCCTTAATATCGCCTCGTGGTCGAATGAGAACTATGAATGTATGGAATGAAAGAAAATTGTACATATTAACACCAAGAGAGAGGCTGCTTCTAATAACTATATGGAATGAAAGAAAATTGTGAGGATCTTCCGTGTGAAATCTACCATGCGTCCATGCCAACAATCATTTGTCATACATCAAATTTGAGGTGGCCGACAAAAAGAAACATCATTCCAGGATAGTAGGCTAGCTCTTATGTTGTTGGTTGCCTGTTATTTTATTTTTCTTCCGTGCCCCCGTTGTTCTAAACTCTATCTTAATTAGAGAATTGACGCAAAACGTTTACGTCTGTTTTAAAGAAGAAAAGGTAAAGGTGTCGGGTGGCAAGAGCAATTTATTATAAAATTTTGAAAGTCAAGCCTTAAAGTTAAAACCAAGACATATTTTCAATACCATGTATATTTGCACCCCCTCCAATAGAGGCCAAAAAAGTCTCACTAGCTCCCCACCTCCCAAATGACTTGGCACAAGCTTAGCCACTGGTCAGAATCATTTCAACAAAGGAGAGAAAAAACATTATGTCCTTTCTTTCCTCAAAACAAAATAAATATTTTTGAGTAACATGTTTACAATAAAGGAGGAGGAAGAACTAAATTTATTGCACTAAATAGAAAAAATCATTAGTCCTCTGTACCCTTAATTTTCCGTCCTGCCAAAAGAGAGTCCGAGGGAGAAAATGTGAACCACCAGGTAGCCAAAAAAGAATCAAATAGTTAAAGGGGAAATAATTCAAATTCCATGACCCAACAGTCTAGACGGTAGTGCTTATAGGACAGATGAAACTCGTTGGGAGACAAGGAATTAAGACGAATAAAGAAATAATAGAATACGGTAATTAAATTTATTACCATGTTGTTTTGGGGGCAACAAAAGAGAAGAGAGAAAGTGATAAGAAATGACGGGTCGAATACGCATGTGGTACAAAAGTGAAGAACGACTGTGATTGAAGTGTGTTTTCAGTTGTATTGATCGTACCGTGCGGCATGTGGGTATCGTGGGAGCTTAACTCGACTCATAAATACTTGTTGGTCGACTGGCTTGCTTGACTCAGACTCGTTAACTTAACTTAATGAGATTAAAAAACTTGGTTCGACTCAATAAATAGTCGAATTGGCTCGATAAGTTTGATAAGATCATTAACAAATTGAACAACATAATCAAATCATTGTGGAGCAAGAGTATAAAAGTTGGTTCATCGTTGATATCTCTATTGGTAGACTTTGAAACCTAAGCCTCATAGATTTTTTTCATAAAAGGTTTTTGTTTTCTTTACTTATTTAATATTCTATGAGCTAGTACTCGTAACTTGGCTCATTAAACTTGTTTCTTAACGAGCTAAAAATATCAACTCTGTTCAACTCCTCACTGAGCAAGTTGGAGCAGAATTTTGATGTACTCGATAAGCTCCCCAGTTTCAAGTAATATGCCACACCTCTATGTGCTCCCAAGTTCCTAGACTATCGGTATGTTACCTTAAGTTTCTCTATTTTTATTTCTTATTTTCAGTGCCCACATAGTTGAATATTTGTGGCATTGCTACGAGACTCGGACATTGGAAAGCATCATGTTCGTCTGGCCACAAACAAAAAAAGTCAGTGGAAGGTATGTAATTTCTAGGCTGAAGTTCAAATAAAGCAATCGCCAGTGCTCTCAGTTCGAGCAATGCGTCTTCTCTCTGAGAATGAAGGAAAACACACTAACCTACTAGCGGCAGGTCAAGAGAGCACGGAAGAAAAAGAAGACAGGACAGAGATGGGGCGGTGCGGGTTGGGAAGAAGAAGGGTGGTAAAAAAAATGTTGCTCACAAGGGACTGCCTGACAGCTAGTCAGCTACACAGCATGGCGTGGATGCCCTCACAGGTCTCCGTGGGCACCGGACTTAAGTCCTTAGATAAATATTGCATGGAATATCAACATTTGCATGGTATGGGCCCCTAAACAAGCTGGACCCTGGGCCATTGGCCATTGGCCAATGGCCCGCTGCCCTGCCTAGGGCCGGCCCTGATGAAACGGAAGATTACCCCCCAACATTTCATCGACGAAATAACGTGAGATCAGAAGAACAATTAGAATCCCCTGAAAACACACATACCCACACATACAACTGGCATCGTTCAAAATTGCAGGCAGTGTCTGTTAGCAGTGAGATTAAGACCCTGTTTGCCATGGATTTTGTGTGTGCTCCGGTATTTAGTTCAAATTCAAAGTAAATACCAGAACACACAATACCTCTATCTAAACAGACCCCCTAAAGAGATCACCACGAACTGTACTTCATGGATGCTTAGGGTGCGCCAGGTGCATCACTTAGGCAGTCATGCTTATATTCAGACTGTTTCTCATTGTTCTTCTCCCAACCCCCATATTGCCCTTCGTCATCATGGCAACAAACTCCCCATAATCGATGCGACCGTCCTAGTGTATAATATAAAAAATTCAATTAGATCAAAGCATTAGTAACAAACATATTGACTGAATATGTGTTGAAGCAGCACCATCAACTACAGTGGGCTTAAAAATTCAGAAGTTCGACAGTAATGAATTAGTCAGATGCCAAAAACTGTATATAACAATAACAATCTCCAACTAAGAATTTGCAATAGTTTATGCAACTGAGGTATCACATTCTTGTTCTAGGAACTACAGTAGTTATAGGCTTATAGCATGCACTACATTTTAAAGTTAATAAACAATTCAGATTTGGTTCATCCCTATCCTACCTACTACAAGTGTGGGTAACAACAAATAACTAAAACTATGTTTTATGATAAGAGATTTTTTGGCTCTCGAGCTCCATTGAGCTTTTAATTTAGTAATAATAAAAATAATGATAAAACTGCTGCTAATAATTACTACTATTATTATTATTATTATAAAGGTTTCTAACATGTTGGAAACATATTTTCAAACACGGCCTACAAAAAAAATGTTGATCTGAACTAGAGTGTACTATGTATAATTATAGACTGTCACAACTTCGTTTTGTGTGTGGACCTCACGATATAAGCATGTGTCCATAAATTATGATCATCCATATTGTATTCTCACATGTTAATGTGATGTTTTCTTAAAACTCTTTTAAGCTTGTACGGTTTTTTTCAGAATAAAGAACTCAATGGAGAAGGGAGAGGGGGTTGGGGGGCAATAAAGCAATCACTATACAAGCGAATTTAACACTGACAGTATTATAAATGTACAGTATTACAAGGATAAATTTACTTACATTATCTTGGTCAGCTTCTATTATGACATCATCAAGAAAAGCATCTGGCATGTTATGCTCTTTGCAAGCTTGCTGGAGCTCATCCACTGTAATGTAACCGCTGCCATCTTTGTCAAAATAAGAAAAGGCTGCCACTAGATGTTCCTCACGCTCTAGTTTGTTGAGGTGCAATGTAGCAGCAATGAATTCAATATAATCAATGGTTCCACTGTTGTCCACATCCGCCTGAAGTTATTCAAATGAAACCAAAAGAGCGCGTAAGTTTGTATTTTTAGGAGTGATTTTAAAACCCTACATTATAAGCAATGCTCGGTATGGAAGAGAAACAGTAAATTGATCTACAAAACAGACAACAGTAGTGCTGCCTAAAACTTCCAGGGACTAATGCGTAAAATCTCAAGAACTAAACCGGTTTTCCAGTAATATCTGGGTCGAGGTACCACTGAGACAAAACTAAACTGGAGACAAACCAATGCACATAAGCACATGTTTGTTCGAGATAAAAATAACTGAGGTTTCCAAGCAAAATATGTTTTAGCTTTAAAATGCCTGAGACATATATAAAATTGTCTTGTGGGTTGGAAGATCTAAAGACAAATAGAGTAAACATAAATAATAGAACTATGTTCAACTCCAAGATTCTGGAATACATCAGTTAAGCGAACTAGTTTTGTGCCAACAACGGTTCTTTTATTCAATTTATTCAAGCTGACAATAGTTTTGCAAAATCTGCAAACTATCATAAAACTGGGGAAGCAGGACAGCATTGCATGTTCCTACTCAGCTGACAGGCCCAGAATATGATGAAATATGCATATGCAGGACCAAGTGATCAAAGATTAAGGCCCTTTGATTTTCACAAGCTAAAAGATGCCCGACAGAAGAACTAAAAACAAAAAGAAAAGGTGCCTAGGCAAGCAAAAAGTCTAACTTACTGCTTCCATAAGATCACGAATCTCGGTATCTTTTAGTGTTGAGCCGTATTTTCTCATGCCTTCTTTTAGCTCATCATATGTAATTGCACCGCTGTGGTCTGTGTCCATTGCCTCAAACATTTCTTTTAATCCTGCAATCTCCTCTTCTGAAAGGCTCTCAGCAATGACCTGATAGAATAAACACAAATCCCCTATTAGTACTAAACCGAGGAACTGCCTCATAAGACAAAATGATATGGAGTGAAATAAGAGCCGTATGGCAAGAGTACAAAATGTATAATAGAAATGGTCGCAAATAACAGACAGGCTGGTAATTTCGGGGGCAACAGCAGTAAGTATATCAGTTATCTTGGAAAAATATTATAACAATTACAGACAAGGAGATCCAGTTGATTTCTACAAAACATTAATGGTGTCAATAAGACTAATCAGAAGTTTTTGCCATGTAACGCAAGTAGAAAGACTAGTCTACAAAGGGCAATTACAATTATAAAAGTAACATATTATGACGAGTATCAATGAACATTAAAACGGGTAGAAGCGAATAGACATGATTTCACTGTTTTGTGTGATTATTTACTATCACGACGGTGATAATAACGACATAATCAGCTGAAGGTACTCACTCGCAAAGCCATCCTCTTTAACTTATTCATTGCTGAGAACTGCTTAATGCGAGAAAGGACAGCTGGATCCAGTGGCCGATCAGGAGCAACTCCATGATCACAAATCCAGGGGTGACCTGAACAAGATAATGATGCTCTTACATATAAAAAAACTTGTACATGTGTTGTACTGTAAATATATTTTGAAACTATTATACATATACACTAATGGTTTAGATATTTTCTTTCCCCTTTTGAAGAAGAATGATACATATCTGAGGGCAATCACATATTCACCATCCTGAACTGGAAGATTTCTAGAATTCAAGGTTTCATGAGTTGGTGGGAGAATTTGATCCTCTGAAACTAATCTTATTTCTTATCAATAGAAACAATGTGCAGACATTTGTATCAAGGCATTTCTTATTTCTTATCAATAAGAACTTGTGCAGACATTTGTATCAAGGCACTACAAGATGGCACGCACATACTCATAGTTAACAAAATAAAGTTAAACCAGTGAATATTAGTTATAGCATCCTTCTATTTGCACCACATAGGAGACGCAACAGAACACAATATTCAACCAAGCACCTGAACTAATGGAGGATAAAAAAGAACTCAAGCACTGGTGAAAGTAACTAACATAAAACTCCATGTGCTGTTAGACGTTCTCCTGGGCAAGGATTCAACATTCTTGTTATAAGATCCTTCGCACTGTCAGATATCACAGACCAGGGATCACAATCAAAATCAATTTCGCCTTTTAATACTGCATCAAATATTCCTTGTTGTGTCTCTGCAATAAGTATGTTCAGAAAATCAGCATAGAAAACTGTAGCAAAATGTTAGGTATGATTTCCCAAATTAATAATAGTTAAGAAATAAAACATAAAGCTACACCTGCCCAAAATGGTGGTACGCCACTCAGTAGTATGTAAAGTATTACACCAGCAGTCCATACATCAGCTTCTGGTCCATAACGTTTGCGCAGCACTTCAGGAGCGACGTAGTAAGGACTTCCAACAACATCAGTGAAAACTTGACCTACAAAGAAATGAAAAACCAAAAGGAGTCGCCTATAAGACAATTACGATTCAAATGACTGCAGGAACTGGTGCATAAACATGCAATACATTACTTAACGAATACGGTAAAAGCCTAATACAGTTCAGACAGGTCAAGAGAAAGCAGAGACTGATCCTATAGGCTGCATCTGAAATCCTTGTTAGAAACTGGAGAATAATCTGCACATTTACACTGACATGAATTTTTGCTTTCACTACAATCCTGTGAATGGTTGTAGTCTCAATTCCACCAACGAAACAATTAGAATTAAGTGCCACAGCGGCGGGGGGGAAATTTAGGTTTCGTTGCCTGAAGCGACTCACCGGGCTTAAAGAAGACGGAGAGGCCAAAATCGATGGCCTTAAGCGACATGTCGTCGTCCTTGTTGGCGAGCAAGAAGTTTTCAGGCTTGAGATCCCTGTGCATGACTCCGAGCGAGTGGCACGCCTCGACGACTCCTACAACGATGCGCGTGAGCTCGGCCGCCTTGCGCTCGCTGTAATGGCCCCGCTGTATGATGCGGTCGAACAGCTCGCCCCCCGCGCAGAGCTCCATGACAATGTGCACGTAGACCTGGTCCTCGTAGGCCCCCTTGATGGCGACAACGTTCTGGTGTCCGGCGAGGTGGTGCATGATCTGGATCTCGCGGCGCACGTCCTCGACGTCCTCCTTGGTGATGAGCTTGCGCTTGCCGATGGACTTGCAGGCGTACTCCGCCCCGGAGGCCCGGTCGGTGCAGAGGTAGGTGGTGCCGAACTGGCCCTGGCCCAGCTTGCGGCCGAGCAGGTAGTGATCGTGCAGGCTCGGGGTGGGGTGGCCGAGCACGTTGGCCGTCAGCTCCGCGGGGGCGAGGGAGCCCCGGCGCATGCCGGCGGCGGGGGGCGGAGCGGCCGCGTCGGGCGGCACGGCTGCGGCCGGGCGCGAGGAGGGCGGCTTACCTGACGGCGAGTCGGCATCGGCGGCGGCGGTGGCGACGAGCGCGTACTCCGGCGGGTCGTGGCGCTGCGACGCGCCGCCGCGGAAGCTGGAGAAGTACTTGGATCTAAAGGTGGCGCCGCACGTGTTGCCCATGGCACGGCCGCGCGGGCGATCACTCTCGCATCTAGCGACAGCTCCGACGGGGTTCAGGGCGGCGCGGGCGATGGGGTTGGGGATTGCAGATTGCTGCGAGCCGAAATGGGCGGAGGCGGCGAGGGTGTTGGTGTCGGGTCAGAGTTGCTGCGACCTTGGGAACATGGAATGGAGTGAGCTGGAGGAAGCGGCGGCGGCTGCGCGCTCACGTTTGCGGAAGCTGCCGCAGTTGCGGCCTTCCCTTCCGTTGAATTCCGGCGGAAACATCGCGCACGGACTGAGTATACAATTTGGCCGTGTCAGAGTTCCGAAGGCCCAACGCATCGTGCAGGAAATGTTGGCTAGTTTGTGTGGTAAACTTTGTTTCACTCATATATGTGTTCACGAAACATTGCATTTTTTTAGATACACAGTAGTACAGTCATAAACGTGCACCTACATACACCCCTATGATTACACGTAAACCCTACCCCTACCCCCTACCCCTATGAACACCTCTGAGAGACTGGTCCGATATATCTTGAGTTTGACACCACAGGCGTCTCGCTGTTGACGGGCACGTCACCTACCACTGAAAGTAAATCCTATAAAATTCAGAAAAATGCGAGCACTCATGTTAAGTCTGGAATTTGAACCTGGATGGACAGGTTCCACCACAAGGAACCAAACCAGTTGAGCTAGACTCACTTCACCGAAACATTATATACCTGCTACTCCTACTACTTTAAATCTTCCAAATATATTTCAAAAAAAAAGTTTCGAGACATAAAAAATATATTGGTTAAGGTGGTTTTATGCCGTAGGGTGGGTGGGCCCATCTCAATGCAATGGTATTCAAATGTATACCAAAAAACTGAACAAAAACTTGGTATATGTGCTATGCAATAGTTATGTGTATGGAAAAAATGAAAAAATATACATCAAAAAGCAAATTAAAGATCCTGGGCCTTATGTACCATCTCACTCATCCCTATTGGCCAGTTAGGCAATTAGCTTAATGGGCCCAATTAGGCCGCTCCATTACCAATTGGCCCAAACTTAGTTTTCATTGTGTTTGGCCATTTGCGTCCGACTGCGGTTTTTTAAATGTTATAAGAGGGTTATTGCTAGACTCATGTACGAGTGATGTCAATTGGTTTAAATGCACAACCACACACAACAAGGCCACACATCGCCTAGCATAACCCTGCTAGTGATGGCGAGAGGTCGACCACTTCATCATCACAACCGAAACAAGACAACTCTGAACACAACCCAAATTTCAGCCAAGCAGTTTTGGTTCTGGACACATATACTTCTGGCTCTGGATGTGTACAAAATTTAAAACATATTTCTTGTAACGAACATATCCAAATGTTTTATATACGTGCAAAGTATCATTAAAAGTGGCATGTGAGATATTTAGTAAGAAAATGAAAGTGACAAATAAGGGGAGGACGGAAGAGTTGTCTGCGCAAGAATCGTCGTAGGTAGAAAAACAGACAACATTACGTTACAATCGTGGGTTTTTCGTTTTTAATCGTGCGGATAAAAAAACGCTTTCGCTTAGGATATGTCGGCACACGTTGTTGAAGTTATCATTATAATTTTATTTTGAACTGGATAAGCCCGAGTGCTTCATAAATAAAGCGGCATAAAACAAATTACAAGGTCCCCAAAGAATTCAGAAATTAGAGAGAAGCCCTTGGATTTTACAAGCATGACCTAGAATAAAAAGGAGGAGCGCAATCAGGTCCTTTGACGTTCCTGCCGTTCACGAGTGACCTCAAAGCTAGGGCATCAGCCGCACCACCGAGGGACGAGTCACTTGGGGTGATGCTTGAAGGGGTTCCGGTGCAAAAAACAATATTTTTTTATGTAAGAACGTCCTAACTAGGCAGGATCTATCTATCTAATACATGTGATAACGTTGGCGGAACGGGTCACATACCTCCATGTAGAACGATAGCGGGGATTACGCTACCGCACAAGCGTTGACGATGAAGCCGACCTCGAGGTCGCGGAGAACTTGCCGCGATGAAGTATACGATGACGCCGCGATATCGACAATGACCTGGGTCGACGGGCGTCGGGCGGAAGATGGCGTGGCGCCGGCGATTGGGGGTGCGCCGGTGGCAGGGCTGCTGTGTGTGCGACACGGCGTCACCCAGACTCCTCAAATGTGGCGCCTCCGAACACTCGCAAGCATATAAAGTTTAACAACAACCCCCGGTCACTTAGATCCAGCTGAGATCGCAGAGGTAGAACTTTTCTGGAATCCCGCAGGGCAACGGCGCCCGACGGTGTAGCTTTGGTGGAGAGAGGAGGCGAAACGGGCGGAGAAACAGCTCGGCCGGCCTGCTACAAATTTAATTGTATTTTCTGTAATTAATCTAATTAATATGCCTTGCTATATAAAGGGGGTGTGCAAACACCTTGCCTCCCCAATGTGGAACTAACGGAAAAAGGAGGGGGAGGGGGTTCGGCCGAACTCCCTTGTTCGAATTGGACTAGGGGCCCAAGTCCCCTTCCTTCCGTGCGGCTCCCCTCTTGGGGCCTCTTAGGGTCCATTTAGGTGGGCTGCCCATTTTTCCTTTTATTTAATTAATAATTAAATTAATATTAAATATAATTAATGTATTTAAATACTATTTAATCTCCCGTGACCCCGAAATATTTTCGGACATTCCCGGAACCATTACAGACCTTCCCGGAACTCCTTCCGGACCACCGGAACTCTTTCCGGATCATTTCTCTCTTATCAATCACCTCCTATATTATTCCAAAACTTTCTCCTAGTGTCGTTAAGACCCTTAAGCTTGTTACGCTACGGTTCGAGAACACTCCAGACATGGTCGAGACCCTTCGCTCGCCAATGACCGCCAGGGATACCTGGATGCATATGACGGTCCATGTGCATTCTACGAATATCGTCGTTGAACCATAAACATGGTATTCATTCCCTTGTTTATGCGATAATACCTTGTCCGAGATATGATCGTAGACATCCGATGCCCTGTTTTATCTCGTTACCGACATAGGTTATTAACTCGTCTGCGATATTACATCTCCATGACCTAGTCATAAGTTGCGCAGCTATATAGATGCAATATCACCGAGTGGGGCCAGAGTATCTTTCCATTACAAGAATGAACAAATCCCGCTCTTGGTCCTTACTTCTCAACGTACTCTTTCGGGACACCCAAGATGGACACCGTCATGCTATATAAGACACGACGTTTGATGCTCTCAAAGCACCCCTACGAAGTAGCAATAAGTACGGTCTCACGGTCTAAGTAATAAGCTATCATATTACTAATTTATTGCAAATAGCAAACATCGTAATACGATCCTATTGCAATACTTTACGTATGTCCATCACCTTATTCAACTAATAAGATGACCCCACTGTCAACCGACGCCATTATCCATGATCGGGAATCTCGATCATCTGTTCCCCGTGGACTAATTTATATAGAGTCTCACTAGGGACTATGGTTGTCTATGTATCACAGGTGTATTAATAATTCTGATTAATACAGTTATAGCATAATACAAAGACATATTATAAAAGTATGAGATAATGTGATAAATACTATTTATTTATTTGCCTCTAGGGCATATTTCCTTCAATGCCCACAAAGAATCCCCAGCCGAGATCGAAGATCCTCTAGTGAAGGAGGAAAAAGCCGCTCCAGACTATACACCAGAGCACGGGTCATGGATAGCCTTGGCAGATACACGCCAACGCTTGGGATCTCCGCCTCTGGTCGTCGAAGCTCCGGCAGTACATCTTGCCAGGTGCGTCGTGCGGTCCATCCAAGTGCCCGAGAAAGAAAGCTCGGCCGCCACAACCTTCCTAACCTCACGTATCTGCGACGACAAGAAGCATAAACGAGCAACAACAAAGTTGTCCACACAGGCGCGAAACGGCCGACGACGAAGTGAAGATGGTGCAGAGCTCGATTCTCCCCTTGCCACTGAGACCGGCCGAAGACTATAGCCCTTTACCATCCACTACCACAAACCCACCACTCGACCCCGCCATCGACACACCCCTCCAGCCCCACCATTCGCCACCAAGGCAGACCGGGGAAAAAGTTGGAGAAGATCGAAGCAGCACCGCCGAGCGGCGGCAACACGTCACCATCTTATTTGGTAGAGCGCCAGCCTCCGTCGTCGCTCCTGGCTTCGTCTAGAGAAGCATCAGAACGACAACATGAAACCCTAAACTTTAGATCTGGTCGTCGAAATATGCAGCTCCGCTCAATGCTACAACCATAACGCCCTTATACGACATAGCGCCGAAACACACACATCTATTGTACAGGAGGACCAATGCTTTCCCTCGCCCATCTCCGACCGACGACATCGTCGAAAGAAGGCTTAGCTTGTTAAGCACTAGCGAGCCTTGAGATGACTCCAACGGCATGACCTAAAGGGACACCTATTTTGTCTGTTTTGGTAGTGGTCCGTGTTTTGGTAGTGGTCCGGTACGGACACGAGACGTCTGGGTAGTTGACAAGTAGACCATGCTTGAATAGAGAGGGCGGTGAGGACACAACATATATGTTTTGTTGTCTGTTTTGTCCGGCAACGATCTAAACCTAACCCAAATTCGAGACGAAAATACAGCTCAAAGAGATAAAAAACGGATAAATGGATCGAATTTATTTTTACCAAACGGACAGAACCGAACTCGAACTCGATGAAGTCATCCTCAGCTACTGTTAGGTGAAATTAGAGTGAGGGAGAGGATTGAAAAAGTATAAGTTATCCTTATAATCTGTTCGGAGAAAATTCAGGCGTCCACGCTGTCCCAAATATCCAAAAAATATCACCGCTGTACCCAACAAAACAATCCGATGGATGACAGGCCCCTCTGAAAATCCGGCCCCACCTGCCCCCTGCGCATGTGTGGATGGATCACGATTGACGCCTCTCGAGTCTGGAGTCTGGAACTCGCCTGGCCCCCCACTGGAAACATATGGCCAGGACATTTCGGGAGGTTTTTGTAGCGCCAACCCCAGCGAGACTCCCAGAGCAGCAGCTTGTGGCCAGGAGTCCCCAGCCGCGACAGCCACGTTCGTCTATCTACTTGCCGCTTCTAGCGCCACGCCGCGTGTCGGCCCCTCCACCGGTGGGCCTCGCTCGACGTGTCATAAAGCGCATGGAAAGATCCACACCCCACCCTTTTCGCTATCCTCTCCTCCCTCGCGCTTTGTTTAATCCGATCCACACACACAGACACAGTCACGGACGCTTTTGTCAATGGTGGAGCTCCAAACTAGTGGCTCAGATATTATCTCTGGTTTTTTCTTTCAGGGTTGGGGGGAAGAAAAAAGCGCTGGCCGTTGCCCGTTGGGGTCCTTCTAGAGACAAGATAGAAACGAGCCTCGTGCTTGTGCATGTGTGTTGAAATCCATGCCGGGAGCAGCAGCGTTTGCTGAATGATCGGATGGAACGAAACGAAGCATGGAGCCCCTATGGTTACGGCGGCCCTGTGATTTCTTTCTTTCTCCCTACAGCCCATGCGTGTTTCCGCACGCACACGTTGCATCTTCATGCACTCAGCAGGACTCGTGCGCGTTCCAAGTTTTACGGTGTGTGGAGCACATGAGAGCGACGGCCGGAGGCGGAGGAGCAGGCACAGCCACAAGAACGAGCGGCTTCCCTCCGCCCTCCAGCTCCACGGCGACCGCGACCGAGATAAACCGGGAAAAATCCCGTCCGACGTGGCGCGCCCCACCATGCTCTTTTCCTCTCCACCCCTCACTCGCCACCGTTCTCTTCTCTTTTTATTCGACTCCTCTCCCTCTCCTCTCCTCTCGTTTCTTCTCCGCCGGCGCCCTCTGTTGTCAACAAACAGCAACGAGCTCTAGGAAAGAGAGATATTGGGGTCTGGGAAGCACACTGCTGTGGCGACCTAGCTTGGGGAGTGTGATTTCGATTGGGGACATGGCCTGTTTGCAGGTAATTCATCCATGTTTGCTCGCTCGGTACTCCTCTTCCCTTCTTCTCTTCAGAGTGAGATCGTTCGTTCCTTCCGAGAAGGGGAAGAAACGATCTCCAGCTCCTTTGGTTGAGTGGGTGATCTCGGAAGATGCTTACTCTCCTTCTTCTCTGCGGCTTGCAGGAGAACGCGATGGCGACCGACGAGAACGCCGCGGATCATCATCATCGCAGGAGCTCCGACGACATGGAATTCTCAGGCGAAGACCTCGTGCCAAAGGTACACACACAGCCCAAACACCCGCTGCTTCACTGCAGAATCTGCTCGCTTTTTTCCTTAGCGTCACCCCTAACAAGATTACGCTTGCCCAATCGAGCAGGCGCGCAAGCCGTACACGATCACGAAGCAGCGGGAAAAGTGGACCGAGGAGGAGCACAGGCTGTTCCTGGAGGCCCTGCAGCTGCACGGCCGCGCTTGGCGCCGCATACAAGGTACGTTCGCCAAGAGAAAAAGCCGCCTATCATTCACACACAGCTCCGGATGGATTCACCCACCTGAACTGAACTGAGCTGAACAACCTCTTCTTCTCTGTGGGCGCAGAGCACATCGGCACCAAGACGGCCGTCCAAATCCGGAGCCACGCACAGAAGTTCTTCACTAAGGTCACCAAAGAATCGTCCGGCGGCAGCAGTGGCTCGGGCGCCGCGGCGGGGACGACGGCGGCGATCCAGATCCCGCCGCCGCGGCCGAAGAGGAAGCCCACGCGCCCGTACCCGCGCAAGGCGGACGACGCCGGCGGTAAGCACGCCCAGGGGCTCACGCGGCTGGAGAGGCCTCCCGTGCGGATGCAGTCTCTGTCCGAGTCCCAGGAGGACGGGTCGCCGACGTCGGTGCTCACCGGGTCGCGGGCTGGAGCGGACGCCTCGAGAGGCCCGTTCTGCAGCAACAACAGCTCAGGCGGCAGCAGGTTGATGGTGCCGTCGGCCGCCGGTTCCGGCTACGGCTCGCTGGCCTCGTCGGTGGACAGAGGGGACGGCTGCCTCTCGCCGAACTCTAATAAGGTACCGTATTCTTCTCTAACGCATCAAATCTACCAATTAGCTCGGGTCAAATCTACCAATTACTATGTTATACTTTTCATGTGGCAAGCAAACACTAATGTCCAATAGAAATAAAAAAAAATGGAAAATTACTGATGCACACTTAACCTGAAAATAGCTTAAACTTCAGTCAACCATCGTAGAATTCATGTTGGCTTGAAATTAGAGGACAGATGTGACATATATATATGTGGATCTAAGTGAGGCCTGAGGGTGGTGGAAATTGACTGGAGTGCTACAAGAAAATATCAGTTGTATTGTATTGATTCTTTCACTAAAAGGATGTTAAGTTGACCACGTATCAACTTAATTATGATGAGATGAACCCAAACTCGAGCTGAATTTGGTTTCAGCTCCTCATGTTGCAATACAACTACCAATCATTTCTAAGAACAAAGACCAGTCTACACACAACAAGAAAAGTGATACTGACATCGCTCTGTTCATTTGCTGTTTTCTGTAGCAGTTATGTGATCTGCTTTAACACGGCCGAGTACCTTTAAATTCTAATGACGCGTTTTTGAAATGCCAATTTCAGGCGTCAGAGTTCACTGCAAACGGTGATGTCAAAGAAGGATCATGTACAGGTTCAGAGACATCAGTCCTTAAGCTATTCGGTAAGAGCGTCAAGGTGAAGGATCCTTATCAGCAACCGAAGACCAGCACCGGCAACCTGCAGAACGACGGGGACCTAGGAACGGAAGCTACAGCAGATACAACTACGCAAGGAAGCAGAAACCTGCCTTCCGCCGGGGCCTCAGAAGGAAGCTCATGGAATCCATGGCCGACCAACATGCAGCAGTTTGTGTATTTTGTTCCTCAACCGGATGGTTTCACCACGCAATCTGCCGTGCCATGGTTCGGCTTCAATGGGGCCCTCCCTCGCACGATGATCTACCAGCAGGCCATTGCTTCGAATCAGCACCACAGCCATCACCCAGAGGCTGTTGATCACAAATTTATACAGAGGGAAGGATCCTGGACAGGATCAAACACTGGGATTGGGTTAGCAGCCCAGTATTCTGATGCTACCGACTCTCGAGGGCGAGGAAACAGCAGCGAGAGCGACACGACGCCTCTGCCACGGTTAACAAAGTGTGAGAGCTCGGTTTCTGTCTGCCTAAAGAGAGGTTTCATGCCATACAAGAGATGCTCAGCCGAGAGCGAGTCGCTGCGGACGGAGGCGCCTAGAGAGGAGGCTGATGGTGAGTTGACGAGGCTGTGCTTGTGACACCGGAAGCTTCCACGGGCTATGCACAATTTAGATGTTTGCTAGTTTTGCTCTGGATACTTGAGCTGGTGATCAGGAGAGGTGTTCTGCAGCGGGAAGAACAAGACTACTCATCCTGCTGCTTTTGCCTGTCGGTATGTTTCACCTCTCTGAAGCAGCTCGAAGCCACACTAGATTGAGCAATTCTGGTTCTTGCTCGTGAATATATAGTTTGAATCTGTAGTATCCATGATTTTGATTTCTACAGCGTGTCTGCAAATTTTCCCCCAAATCGGGAGGTTCAGAGTCCAGTGTTGGTGCCTGTATCAAACCTGGATCTGAGAGAGGGTTTGTCATAGTCTGACTCCATGTAAGCTAGGCTTGTATCATCACTCTCTAGTCTGCATCCTGTGAAACATACATATGATATATGATGGGCAGAAGACGAACAAACGTCGAATGCTCTGTAAATCTGAAGTACATTACTTGGAATCTAATATAAATTGCAGCTTCAGCCTGCCAGCTGGGTAACGAGCTATTCAGTTTGCCATAAGTCTTCTACTTTTCCTTGTTTTTTGAAAAGTTCTACTCTTCCTTGTTGCAACAAGATGAACGAGAAAGAGAAATGTAACTTTCATCTCTTAGAACTAGGGTCTTTTTTTATTGTAGGAATTTCAAAAGATTTTCATATAGAATTCTAATCCTTAAGATTTTTTTAAGTTCAAAGGAATGGAAGGAATTGTGCTATCAAAATCCTACGGATTAGATTCCTATGCCTCAGTTCCATAGTAATTCTAATATTCACTCCAAACTCTTTTCTAAACTCAAGCATATATTTTTCCTGTGTTTTTCATTTTATTTTCTGTTTTGCACCGACAAACTTGTCAGGTTTCGATATTTTTTCTGTTATATGTTTTGCAACCCTGCAATCTAGGCCCTAAGAGTTTGCCAACAAAAAAAATTGAACAAAGGAACGCCAAATTGTTTGGATCGGTTGCCCTTGCCATCCCTCAAATTCGGATCCTGAAAAATAGCGGAATCGGCCTAGATGAAGGCACGGCGCGGCGGAGTGGAGTCGCGCTGGGTAAGCGTCCGCCCCAAAGGGGCTAGAGGGGCGGCGGCATCGCCGCGGCCCGGGGGAAGCGCACTGGAAGCTTCGATGAGAGCCCGCGACCCTCGCCACGCCGAGTCGCCGTTGCTCCTGTCCAGACAAACCCGGAGAGCTTCAAAACCAGCCGTCGCGGTATGCATTTGCTCTTGCATAGTTTGTCTCCGATTACAAAGCAATGCCATGAATCCAAGCCAATCCACACGACAAACTCACTTTCGGGCCCTAGCAGATCGGATCACTCAGAGTTGAGGCAAAACCCTAGTCCAACTCAATTACTCATCCTCCACAGTGAATCGTATAGGGGTTATCCATAGGGACCTGCTCCTCCTACTTCAACAAAGCAATTGCAGATGCGGCAGTTTAGTTTCGCAAGCTGCTTCCTACGGATCAAAGAAATTCATTTGATCCCATTTTCCCATCTAGTACCCTGCTACCTTAGTCTGCTACTACTGTGTGTAACCATCCTTACTATTTACAATGTAACTCAAGTCAGTGCAGGTGATTACTCCGTCATTTGTTCCATGCTCCTGTACTTCGCAAACACCCTGCTCTCGTTCGCTTCCCACCATTTTTGGGCTTCCTGCTCACCAAAGTGTTTCCGGCTGCACGATTGATCGAACAAGCAAGTTATTGGCAGAAGTAGACTTAGGGAATATGTGTGTTACGTTTTCGGAGTTCACCTGAACCGGATACGCTTGAGGCCCTTGTTTCCGCTGGGGGATGTGACAACGGTGACATACACCCCATGCTCGATTTGCACGACTGTGCCGTTGGAATCAACAGGAAGAACACTGGCATCTGTTTCCCCAGCATAAATGTTGCTGTCACTGGGTGCTCTTCTGCTATTTTGATGCGCGAATGAGTCACTGGCCACAGCTGTGTTTGAAGATTGTATAGATTCCCTGCCCATTTGCTGACTGTGATCTCTGATGCCGCTCGGCTTAGATTCGCCCATCGCAAGGTTTTTGTCTGGTGGGTCTGGTAATTCTGCTTTTACTGGTTGTCCATTGGTAATGCGGCTAGATATACTCTCGGAGTTGTGTGTGTGCTCACCAGCTAAAATCTTCTGTGAGAAAGCATTCCTCTGCACAATTTGTCCCAGACAACTTACTTGACATAACTAGTCACACAGTATCTGAATAGGATGGAAACAGACATAGGTTAGATTTATACCTGATTGGTTAAAATCTTTATAATGTCTTTTGCGGCTTTGGTCTTTGCTGCTTCATTCCTGACAATTAGCCATGTTTCTTCGACTTTTCTTTTGTATGACTGAACCTTCAGGCTCCTATGCCGGCATTGTTCTACAAGGGTGGTCACCTGCGTTGATAAGAACACAAAAAATATGAGATCTATGTTTCCCATCTCAGTATAAATATAAGACAGCAGTTAGTGAAAGAGGGCAACAAAAGCTCGAGATTACAGGCAGTGTTATATGAATTACCTGTGCTTGAAGCTGTTTCACTTCTCCTAGTAACATTTTTTCCATTGAATCTTGTTCTGCTTTCAAATTACTAGCTGCTTGTGGCATAGAGCTAGTACCTTTTGATGCCGCTGATTCATGCATTCTCTGTTTAAGCGAAACATCGTCTGTCTGTTTATTTGATGTAGAACAGCATGGAATGCTTTCTCGTGCACATCTAAATTGACTTGGGCACTCTACTTGCCCCCATCTCTGTATTATCACTTGATTCGGAGGAGCCATGTCCTGATTTCTCGGACTGGAACTCTGTGCCATTAACATTTTTTCAATGATAGAATTTGCTTCCTTGAATATACGTGATAACTTTGGTGTATATGGTCTTATATCTGTTGGAAATGCCTCATCCTTTGGGATCATCAGTCGTGAACTTAGTGTGCCATGTTCTTCACTTATCTGCAACTGAGTGAAACACGCATCACAAACGCGGTACCTTTTGCTCCTATCTGCTCCAAGAGCTGCCCTTGAAACCTTGTTGCTGCTGCAGGAATTGCAGAACATGGAACAACAGTTGTAGCAGGTGTGCTTCTTCCTTGTAAAGCTAAATGACAACCTGCATCTGCTGCATACAGATTGATCCTTCCCTGAGATTGACCTATGTAAACAAACCGCAACAGTGAAATTGGAACCGCAAGCTATACTCTCCACTTGCTTATCTACCAAACACCCCAGTAGAGTCGGGGAGCTCCTATCGACATAGTCACCTAAACCAAGTTGACCTTCTGTTCCTTTGCCCCAGGTATATACCTTTCCATTCATTGTCAAAACTGCGATGTGGGAAGAGCCTGATGATATCTCTCGGACAAACTCTTTCTTAAGAGGCCCTTCAACTGAGCAAATAAATGTGTCATCGGGTTGGTAGTTCCCTAATTGTCCATGTTGCTTGCTTCCAATTGTGAAAACAACACCTGTGATTGTGAGCACGACGGTTAGTGTCCTAGCACATGATACCTGAGCAAGATCAACATCAGTGAGTGACTTGACAGAAGTCGGTACAAGCTTCATTTTATTGTCAGCGTGACCCAGCTTTCCTCTATCTGCATCGCCCCAAGTGAACAGCTTCCCACTAGGAGCATTGCTTTTGACGGTGCCTAGTATTTCCATAATGGCAGCTGTGTGCCATGGCCCGCATGCGACAGCCTTTGCTCTTAACCCCTTGAGAGACTCTACTTCTTTGGGTCGAGCAACACTCTTTGTGTCGCCATGTCCAAGAACACCAAACGTTCCATCGCCATATGTGAACAGTTGACCAGAGGAGGATATGATAGCTGTGTGCCATTGACCACATGAAATTTTCAGCACAGATATGCCATCCAAAGGATTATGCAATCTATGTGGGAACCACTGGCTTCTGTGACACTGATTATCCCACAAACTCAAGCTGTGAGATCCTTCACCCCACTCATAAAGTTCTCCTGAAACTCCAAGCGCACAGGCGTGCTTTGCCCCAAATGCTATTGCCTTCACACGGGTAGAGGCAAGTGAGTCGATAATTTTTTGATCTGCGAAACCGGCACCTACTTCGTGTCCCAATCTCTCACCACTCTCATTACCCCAAGAAAAGACCTCCCCTTTCTTAGTAACTATTGCTGCATGTTTCTCTCCACAGGCGATGTTCTGCATGTCAAGAATCGGGGTTGAGTTTAATAACCATGGAAGTGAGACATTGGCTTTTGATGCATCTCCATGGTCTAACACACTGCCACGAATGTCTCCCCAGACAAAGATGTCCTTCCTAGAATTTGTTCCATATACCAGATGTGATCCTTCAGATGATTTCAGTTTAGGCGTTTGGGTAGTTTTTTGCTCCTTAATTTTGTCGACAACCATTGTATCTCTGAAACTGTTTATATCTTTAGTTACTATTTCAGGAGTAATCCTTTCCAAGTAGAAATCAAGGTCTGACCACGTTCTCTGCCTCGGAGAGACAAATGATTCTGAGCGACTACTCTTCGATACTTTGTTCTGAACCAATCTAGGACTGCCATATAGTGAGTGTACCTTCACAGAAAAAGTAGATAAGTTTTTGTAAGTTATAGTTTGAATTTAACAATTAAAGATTCTATGTAAAAAATACATGGCACTTTACAACCAATTACCAGATGTACCGCCATCTTTAGTATGAGCTGTGAAAAAAATTCAACTACAGATAGCGTATTATTATCGTTATATTAGTTTGGGTTTTAACTAATGTGTGTACTATTATTTTTATATTTAGGAAATATTGCATAATTTTATAGATATTTTAACATGCCTCTCGTCAATTTCGCCATTTCCCAAGCCTAGTGCGGATCCCCGCTGATTAGCAAATCACCAATATACTTAGTGCAATCCAGGAAACGCCACTAATTATGTTAAGCTAATACTTGAACATACAAAAGGTTCATGGTCCCACATAGAAATCACGGCATGCATGAGTTCCAAAACGAACCTGGGTGTACTTTCTTGTATCATGCAGTGAAAATAGTCTACTCCTTTGCTGAATATAGCTAGGAGAACTATATGTGGAACTGTTTATCGGCCGGCTGCTTGTTGAGTCGACTAAAAGAAGTGGACTGTATACATCAGATACTAACGCTGTTAGACCTAGATACCAACATCCAGCTTGATCCCTGTCTTTGCAGATCTGAGTACACATGGTTGTAAGCAAGCAAGTGTTAGTTGACAGTGATACGAGGAATGAAAAGATCTAAACCTAATAATATAAGGCCTAGTAAGAAAATACCAAGTCCAATGAGCATTCACCATTCTTGTGTAAGACTGACAAGGAGTGAGATTCCTTTTCTGGCCAATGCAAACGCAAAAGGTTGGTCTGTAAAAAATACATTTTCTGAATATGAGCGTTCGGATGTATACATTATGTGTACATAATAATAGTAAGTGTTCCTAAATGAAAACTGCATACCGTTTGCTGTCCTAGAACTACACTAGACACAGAATCCAAGCTCAAATGTTTTTCCCTCTCCTTGTAGAACCATGCGAGTATTTTCTCATCCTGCAGTCATAGAAAGGTTATGTTTCTGACTTGTGTTATTCAGAAGTTCAGAATACTAAACTTGGCAAAACTATATCAAGCTGGATATTACAAATTTGGAAATGCTGGACAGTACCATAGAACAGCATAATGAATAGGAGAGGGGGTCAGAGGAGTTGTGGATTCAAATCTTATACTACCTCTGTTTCAAAATATAAGATCTTTTGTTAGGCTAAAATGGCCTGCCAAAACGTTTAATATTTTGGAACAGAGGTAGTAGAAGATTTCAACAGAACGAAATTTAGGACACATGTGAGTATGACAATAGCATGTTACCAACTAATAAAAATAATGACAACTGAATATCAGTTCTGTACGAATTGGAGAAGCGAAGAACATTAATAATTTTCAAACATGTAATGTTCAGATTTCAGCTCTTCTTGAATTGTATTACAAGCTTCAGTTCAGTTTAAAAATAAATTGTTGGTCTGAAATCAAATTATGTATGAATATATCTGAAAATTTGATTTGGAACACATAGCCCTATGCACGATTATAAATATATCATGTACATTTCTGCATGGTTTATTTGTCAGTAGTAACCGGACATGTAAATTTTTTTGCATGCTTTATTTGTGGTTTTTAATCTTCTAGAATTTTGGTAAAGCATAATTGCAGTGCCAAAGAGCTACTCACATAAGATAGCCTGAAAAAACAGAGCTTGGGCTTCCCCCTCTTCCCGCATTTCAGTAGATGTGCACCCTTCTTCAGAGCAACAATGGCCTGTAGAATAGAACAGAGCAAATACTCCTGAGATGTGCCTCTTTCCAGCATTGCTATTTGAGATTTCTTGTCTAGGTGGACACAAAATACATGCAAAATGGGAAATGTCCAGCCACATACAGTATTCAAAGAGCCTTAAAATAATTTTGAAACTGAAACGGGTCATGGTGTCTACTGTATAATGCAGGTTTTTCTCTTCCAAGAAATGCGGAGAGCCTACTGCCTATTTGCTCGTATAGAACGGGGCGGAAGAACATACAAGAAGAACAGATCTATCTACATTAACGAGGATGCGGCGATATAACAGGCAAACAAAGAAGAACCAGTCTTGAGATAGATGTTAAGAACACCAGGATGCTTCAGAAGAAAATGCAAGATAGTAAAAACAGCCGGTGCAGCCTAGTACAGTAGTACCTGCTCGACTCCTCTAGTTGCGGAGCTCCTCCCATCGAGGCCCCCAGCCATGGCCGCAAGGGAAGATCAAGCAGGATAGACTGAGGACACACCACTCTGGAACGGGTTAACTTGAAACCTCCTTTGATCAACAGCAGGAGAAAGCAAAAGATGGCTTGTGAAGTGACAGAAAGCAAGCACGCAGGAGGGGAGAGGGAGCAGAGAGCTCGAGGAGGGAGGAGTGTCACTGGCTGAGGAATGAATGCGAGCTTCGCAGCTCAGGGACCCGGAAAAAGGAAACAGTGGCGACTGTAACCGCGTGTGGTTAAAGATGATGGGGGAGGATGAGACCCAGCAGCGGATGTACTTCGTCACCGACCTTGGTGTGCTTTGTGCGACAGACGCAGACACACGCACTGGAGAAAAGAAAAGGCTTCCTCAGCAGCGCAGTTGCAGAGGTTAATCTTATTCATTTCTCTCTGTTGATTCCAGCACGCTCATCTGCCTACTTATTGGATGTCTTGTGGGTACAGTGATAGACACTGGTATTGCAGAACCTGTTTGCCTGTAGTTTGTTTAGTACATTTACCATGCCGCCATATGGGCCTTCAGCTTTCTCTATTGGTCTAGCGAGGAGTGAGAGGAAGTGGTTGTTTGTCTGTAGGAGTATCATGTTTTTTTTTAACAGGGGATGGCCCCGAAGGAGCAGGAGTTATATTAATCATCGATGGAACATTTTACAGAGAAGGTCTCAAGAAAGATAAAAATTACACACATGACCTTATAAAGCGCACAAAGGACCTTACAAAGAAAAAGGGGAATGCAATCAGGTCTAGCTCCTTCTCCAGCGAGACGAGTCCGAAGCTCGGCGCAGCCAACCTTCACGTCGCCGGGGACGAAACCACTTGGGACAAGAAGGCGGGAGCTCGCTACACCATATCCGAAGGGCCTCCGATGCGGCATAGCAGCCTGGAGGTTGAATAAGATCTTGAATCGCCGGCTCCCCGACGAATAAGGCGGGAGTGGTCGCCTTTCGACCATCTTGGACGACGATGAGAAGAGCGCCGCCGCGAGGAAACTCCCAGGAGAAGCATAACTCCTCCCCTGGTGCGACTCAAGTAGCGATAACACACGAAGCTGGAAACCATCTCTGCTCCCGCCACCACGTCGAGCAATAGAGCCAGCGCCCAAACTCATGGTACCACCAACAGAGCCGCGATTAACGAACCTTTTTATTGAAGAGGTTGCAGAAACGGTGATGCATCTCGCCTCCTCCATCCTCTGGAGCTTGGCAAGCAACTTCATCATCTCCACCATGTAGCAGAAGAGGCCCTAGAACTCCTGCAACACAAACCCCGCACCAAAGCCTCCAGATCTAGCAACACCAATTCCTCTCCTCGCTCCACGGCCGGCCAGAGGAAAATCCGCACCACCACACCTCAAGACGTGAAGGTGGTTAGAACCGAGCTTATTCGAGAAGAGGGAAAGAGGAGCAGCACCTCCATCCATCATCTCCAACCACTGGAGCACAGAGAGCAGCAACAACAACACCATCCATCGCCGACAAGCGCTCGACAGCCCCAACGATGGTTCTTCCCACGGCATCACGCCAAACGCCACATGGGACGAGAAAACAACACCAAACCTACTCCTAAACCTAGATCTACTATATACAAGAGGTGCACGACCACCTACACCATCCACACACCGGACGACAGAGCCGCCGGAGCGAGGGAAGGAGAGGGGCGGCGGCAGGGGCCGGAGGTCGACTCTCAAAGCTCAGGGGCGAGAGGATAAGGAAGAAGTTTTATCTTGTACGGTTCATAGGAGTATCATGTAACCGTAACTGCTTCGAAAAATCGACGCGCCGGGCAAAATGAAGATTCATCTATGGCGCTTTGTTCATGATTGCCTACCCAGCGGTGTCCAGTTACAGAAGAGAAGGGTGTCGGAGACAGGCCCTTGTGTCTTCTGTGATCGTCTTGAGGATATGAAGCATGCGATGCTAACCTGCCAGTTTGCAAGGGTTGTGTGGCGGGAGGTTAAACACCGTTTCCCGCTACAGCTACTACGCAAAGATTTTGGAACAAATAGTCAATGGCTCTTTGATTTTCTAGCTCGATCCAGCAAGCTACACATCACTGTCCTGGCTGTTTCATTCTGGCATATTTGGGAGGCGTGTGACATGGGGCTGCCTTGCGGGTAGCCCACGATGATGCTACCTGGGCCGCGCCAAGGATGGAAAGGCCCACAGGAGGCCCACGCGGGGTACCATGTAATCTAGTCCAAGTCGGTTAGGAAGCATAACCTGCCATATCTGTAGATGCCATCGGCACCAACCACCCGAGACCTGGCTGCCTATAAAGCCAGGAGGGTTGCCCGTCCCAGAGGACACGCTCATAACCACCACGACAAACCCTAGCGAGATCGCAATCTCGCCATTGTAATCGCTACTCGCATCAATAATCAGACAAGCAGGAGTAGGGTGTTATCCTCTGGGAGCCTGAACCTGGGTAAAACCTTGCTTGTCAGCCGTCGTGATCACCTTGCACTCATCTCTCTCCCCATCAATCAACCCGGGGTGCACAACCCTGGGACTTGTCGAGTTAACACCTCGTCAATTGGCGCCGTCTGTGGGAACGCAAACAAGTGCTAGGATCATGGTCGCACCGCCTCCATCCGCAATGAAGATCGGCGCATCCGCCATCAGGGAGTCGATCCGATTCGGCTCCTTCGAGTACGTCATCCACTCGCCAGCTCATCAATCGGTGTACGCCGATCTGGACAAAGGTATACACATCACCTTTGGCTCCATATTCTGCTGCATCGATAGTCGTGGCATACTCAGGTCTACGACTACTGCGCTACGCGCGACGGCGTCACCAAAATCGCCGACCATCGCGCCCGCCGGACCCGCTGAGATCACATCTGCCGCACCCGCGGAGATCGCGACCGCCGGACCCGCGAAGATCGCATCTGCCGCACCCGCGGAGATCGCGACCGCCGGACCCGCGAAGATCGCATCTGCCGCACCCACGGAGATCGCGACCGCCGGACCCGCGGAGATCGCATCTGCCGCACCCGCGGAGATCGCGACCGCCGGACCCGCAAAGATCGCATCTGCCGCACCCGCGGAGATCGCGACCGCCGAACCCGCGAAAGTCGCATCTGCCGCACCCGTAGGGGTCGCGTCAGCTACACCGGCGAAGAGGACATCTACATCGACAATCTCGGCAACGGCCGCGCGAATCGAGTCTACTACCCCAACCTCGGTCGCGTGGTCGATCAAGTCAAGATCCACCTCGACCGTCGCACCCGCACGGGCGACAAGGGGCCCGCGTCCGACAGCCATGTCGCGCGCGCACTCGTCTTCGTGGAAATCCCAGGTCTACCCCAAGCCAATCGCACTCGCCCCGGCGAGTGTGAGCACATGGACAATCGCGAAAAGACGCGACAGCGAGTGCGCCGCGCGCCACATTGCAGCAATTTTCGACCCCGAGCAAGAAGCGGGCGACAGAAGCAGCAGCGGCAGCACCAACTCCCCAACTCAAGTCTACCCCAAGCAAGTCTTCATGGCCGGCACAGCACCGCATGACGACGAAGAAGAACCCGCATATCCGCTAGAGGTGGACATGCCGGACCAGACTAAACTTGTCATCACGCGGGACATAGAGATCCAAGCCATGAAGCATGTGGACGAGGGCACGTTCCCCCCACCCAACGCACCTCGAGAAGACCACCTGGCGGTCCAGTACTTGCTACGCAAGGAAGGCGAACGAATTCGCGCCGAAAAAGCCGACCTGCTCAGGCGCAAAAGGGACGCGGATGCATCGAGTGCCAGGCGAGCCGCCCTCTCCTTTACATCCTCCACAGAGGTTAACCAAGGAGCACGGCGAACCAGAGCCCGTGTCCCCCACATGGCAGAAGCTGATCGAACAAGGCTCACCCGCAACCTCGACTCGTCCTTCGTCACCGAAGATGAAAACGGGATACCCGTCCCAAAGACGGCGAATGCCGCCCTGATCGCAGTCGAGACATACCTCCGGCTCACACAGCCACCGGAGGGGGACACACGCTCCCTTCTCCACAAGCAACAAATTGCCTCCATAAGGGCAATCGAGGAAGCTCTGGCGGCCAAGGGGCCAAGTAACCGAGCGCACGAACCAACGACGTCGGGCATCCCAGCGGCGCAGCGACAGCCAATCAAGGACCTTCGCGACGTCCTGACACAGAAGACGGTGGACCGCAACCGCAAGGAGCGCTCGGCTAGCGCGGCACACGCGGACGACCACGCTGACCGCGACTTCGAGCCGTGTGGCGCAGCATGCTTTAGCTTCAACATCCGCGACACCCGCATGCCTAAAGGCTTCAAGTTGACGGCTGGCACACCAAATTACGACGGGAAGCAAGACCCAAAGCTGTGGCTCGAAGACTACCTCATCGCTTGCACCTGCCAAGGCGGAACGTCGACTACAGCAATGCAATACATCCAGCTCATGCTGACAGACTCGGCACGCGGGTGGCTCACAAGCCAACCCAAAGACTCTTTCCGAACATGGGAAGAATTCCAGGATAATTTCATCAAAAGTTTCTCGGGAACATTCGGCAGGCCGACGACCTACATCGAGTTGCAGGCCTGCAAGCAAGGGAAGGATGAGTCGCTCCGCTCTTACATCCAGAGGTGGACACTCCTCCGCAATACCATGGAACCCGTATCAGAGGATCGAGTGATGGACGCCTTCATGCATGGCGTCGCTCGTCGTGACCTCTGGGAGGAATTCGGTAGGCTCCAGCCGAAGACCACAATAGAACTCATGAAGACAGCCAACCAATGGGCCGAAGGAGAGGACTACGTCCGCGAAACTTCTCCCAAAAAGGAAGGCGAAACAAGCAACTGGCGCGAGGCACGTCAAAAGAAGAAGGCACGTTACACCCACGATTCAATCGAATTAGTAGCGGCGGGTTATGAAACCCCCCGTGAGGACAAGCGTGACGGCAGCCGACAGTACGAGCAAAGTCGGCAGCCCAGCTCGAGTCAGTACAACCGTAGCAGCAGCAGCATCGACCACAATGATGGAAGTCAGAAACGCGAGTGGAAGCGCCCGTTGACACCAGCAGAGGAACTGATGCAACCCTGTAAGCATCACTCGTTCCGCAACCCGGAAACAGGAAAGTGGGGTTCAAACCACCTGTTGAAGGATTGCCGCAAAGCAAGAAAGATCTACCATGCCATGCAGCAAATCATCGCCCCGGTGCAGGCCGTACAAGCGGCACCGCAGCTAGCCATCCAGGCAGCACCCGCAAACAACAACCAAGTACAGGCGGCAGGAGCGTTCCCCCAGCCGCAGCAGCAGCAACAAGGTCCGTCGGCAGCAGCCGACACGTACCCAGCCACACGGGGACAGCTGAACATGATCCAGAAGGGACCCCCGTCGAACAGGCGGAAGAAAATCATCACACGCCAAGTACTTCAAGCCATCAACAGCCCGCACGCGGTACCAGACTACCTGCGCGGGTCGGAGACACCAATCACATTTTCCAGGGCAGATCACCCAGCGGAGGTAGTCCGACCCGGGCACGCCGCACTCGTGATTGAGGCCTTGATCGGCGACTACAGCCTGAAGAAGGTATTCCTGGACGGAGGCAGCGGCATCAACATCATATTCGCCGACACCCTCAGACGAATGAACAGGTCGACAGAGAAATTGCCGGAATCGGAGACCACCTTCCACGGCATAGTACCAGGGCAAGCAATCACGCCCATGGGAACAATCACACTCGACGTCATCCTCGGTACACCCGAGCACTTCAGGAAGGAGTCGATAGACTTTGAGGTCGTCGACTGGAAGTCACAATACCACGCCATCCTCGGACGCCCAAGCTTTGCCAGGTTCATGGCAGTACCCCACTACGCCTACCTGATGATAAAGTTGCCCGGGCCGAAAGGAGTGATCACCGTCCGCGGCGACTTCGGGCTCTCCAACAGCTGCGACCGCGAGTTCGCCAAGATCTCCGAGTTCTTCGGCGTCGAAGAGCACTTCAAGGCCATATCAGCCGACAACGACAAGACCATCTTCCCGGCTCGCAAGAAGCCTGCCAAAGACGCAGCGTTCAACACGAATGACGACACTGTCACCCACCAAGTCCATCAGACTGACAGCGGAAATACGGTCAAGGTCTCATCGAGTCTGACCCCCGCATAGGAAGGCACGCTCGTCGAGTTCCTACGTGAGAACTGGAAAATCTTTGCATGGCAACCTTCCGACATGCCAGGGATACCCAGGGAACTCGCCGAGCACTCTCTAAAAGTCCACAAGGACGCAAGACCAGTCAAGCAATCCATGCGACGCTTCTCAGGACCCAAACGAGACGCGTTCACCATGGAAGTCGACAGATTACTGCACGCCAAGTTCATCCGAGAGATCAAGGACTCGGACTGGGACTGGGTCGCCAACCCGGTTCTAGTTGAGAAAAAGAAGACGAAGAAACTACGCATGTGCGTTGACTTCACCGCAGTCAACAAATGCTGCCCCAAGGACCACTTCCCGCTCCCGCGGATAGACCAGATCATCGACTCGACTGCAGGTTGCGAACGCCTGTCCTTTCTGGATGCCTACTCAGGTTACCAGCAGATCAGGTTGAAAGTCGAGGACGAAGAGAAGACATCCTTCATCACACCCGACGGCGTTTTTTGCTACCAGACGATGTCGTTCGGGTTAAAGAACGCAGGTGCCACGTACCAGCGGACAATGCAAGCATGCCTCAAGGGGCTAATCGGGCAGATCGTCCAAGTCTACGTCGACGACATCGTCGTCACTACCCGGAAGGAGGATACCCTAGTCGACGACCTCTGCAAGGTCTTCGCCGCACTGGACGTGTATCAAATCAAGCTCAATCCAGAGAAGTGCGTGTTCGGCGTACCAGCCGGAGAGCTACTAGGGTACCTTGTATCCGCAAGAGGAATCGAAGCAAACCCCGAGAAGGTGCAGAACATACTCACAATGCCAGCACCAACCAAGCTCAGGGAGGTGCAACGATTAGCTGGCCGAGTCGCAGCTCTCAGCCGGTTCATTAGTAAGTTGGGAGAGAAAGCCATACCTTTCTACCAACTGATGAAGAAGTCAGACAAGTTCGAGTGGACACAAGAGGCGCAGGACGCGTTCGACCATCTCAAGAAAACACTGACAACCTCTCCAGTCCTCGTGGCACCGCTGGAAAATGAGCCGCTCTACCTATACGTCTCAGCAACGAACAGGGTGGTGAGCACGGTGCTCGTAGTCGAACGCGAAGAAAAAGGGCACAATCACCCGGTGCAGAGGCCCGTCTACTACCTTAGCGAAGTACTCACCTTGTCCAAGCAGAACAACCCTCATTACCAGAAGCTGGCATACGGAGTCTTCATGACCTCCAGAAAGGTCGTCCACTACTTCTCCGAGCACCCGATCACGGTGGTAAGCTCCTCTGGACTAGCAGACATTCTCACAAACCAGCGCGCGACAGGACGAATCGCCAAGTGGGTTGTCGAACTAGGACCATGGGGGCTGAAGTATGCTCACCCGAAGTCCATCAAGGCCCAAGTTCTCCCAGAATTCACCACCGAGTGGATAGAAGCCCAGCTACCAAATGTCCCCGACTTGTCCAACGCATGGACAATGTACTTTGATGGCTCCAAGAAATTCAAGTCAGCCGGGGCAGGAGTCGTGCTCATCTCCCCCAAAGGCGACAAGCTCAAGTATGTCCTACAGATGGACTTTCCGACGCCGTCCAACAACGAAGCCGAGTACGAGGCCCTGATCCACGGCATGCGGATGGCCAAGAACTGCGGCGCCACGCACCTCATGATCTACGGCGACTCCTACCTGGTGGTACAGCAAACCATGAAGTCCTGCGACGCCGTCGCCGACAACATGATCGCCTACAGAGACCTCTACAATCAGTTGGAAGGCAACTTCGACGACTGCGAGTTGCGCCACATTGGCCGTGAAAGCAACGAGGAAGCCGACGTCCTCGCTAACATGGGCTCGGACAGGGTGCCAGTCCCACCCGGCGTCTTCCTCGAGTGCATCACGCAGAGATCCATCAAGACTCAGAATACAGCAAGCACTGCAACAACAAAAGGCGATGCCAACCCGCCAAGCCAAGACAAGGTCCCCATGGAGGTCATGCTAGTCGAAGCCACATGGACAGGACCGTACCTAGCATACATACTACATCAGAAGCTGTCAGCCGACCCAGTCGAAGCAAAGCGCATCATCAGACGCTCCAAAAGTTTCACCGTCATCAACGGAGAACTCTACAAAAGAAGCATCTCAGGAATCCTGCAAAGGTGCATAGATCCAGTCGACGGCCAAGCCATCTTACTCGACATCCACGCGGGTACCTGCGGGCATCACGCTAGCAGTCGGGCACTGGTGGCCAAGGCGCTACGAGCCGGGTTCTACTGGCTGACAGCCATGCAGGACGCCGAGGAGCTGGTGAAGAAATGCACATGGTGCCAGGAATTTGCCAACAAGCCGCACGCGCCAGCATCAGAACTCAAAACAATACCATTAGCCTGGCCCTTTGCCCAATGGGGTCTGGACATGGTAGGCCCGCTGAAGAAATCCTCACCCGGAGGTCACACTCACCTCCTGGTTGCAGTCGATAAGTTCACAAAGTGGATCGAAGCCGTGCCCATCACAAGTTCGACTGCATCCACAGCGGTCAACTTCATCAGTTCAATCATCTTCAGGTTTGGAGTACCGAACGGGATCATCACCGACAATGGCTCGAACTTCACAGCCGAAGATTTCAAGGACTTCTGCTCAAAGCAGGGGATCAACGATGGTAGGAAGTCGGCGGTGAAGTCAAATCCGACGGGGACAACTGCGAAGATTTTCGCTCATGTGGACCTGATTCAATCGCAAGTGGAACTCATTCTTCGGCTACTAGGTGTGATTCCAAAGCTCTTGTTACTCGCTGGACTCCACCGCCGCCGGGAGTGGCTCTTCTCAACTCTGATGCTGCGATTTTTGAATCCCTGGGAAAGATGGGGCCGGCATTGTGGCCCGAGATCACATGGGCACGTGTTTGGTGGCTTGCCGTCAGCAGATGTCGAACCCTGCTTCTCCGGAGGAGGCGGAGGCCGTGTCTCTTCAAGGTGCAGTTTCATTGGCGCTTGAAGACCGTTTCGGCAAGGTCGTCTTCGTTTCAGACTGCCTCTCTTTGGTCCTGCGCCTCAACTCTACGGGGATGGATATGTCTCCGGTTGGCATCTTGATTAGTGGGATTAAGAACAGTCTAGTTCTTTTTTGTCCGTCTCTTTTATTCATGTGAACCGACTTCTGAATAAGTCAGCCCATACTTTAGCTAAGTCTTGTTTTAGTTTTCCCTCTAGAGAGGTTTTTCATTCTGTTCCGGATTGCATCCGGGGAACTTTGTGTACTGATGATGTTCTGTGATCAATAAAGTGGTGGTTTAGTGTAAAAAAAACTGATTCAGAAATCTTACCCTTTTCATTTCTTGTCAAATCCCAGGATTTGTCACGGTTTCCTCGAGCCTCTGACCAGTACGTCTCCAGTACGTCTCTGCCGTTAAGTTGCACAAAATCTCACACAAATTGGGCGATCTGATCTTCGATCATCCTCGTCAACACCCTCGCAAAAAGCGGGGACATCATCAAGCCTGTCTAGGATGATTATGCTTGTACTGCAGTGTTACCAATATGTGGAGAGGAAATGCAGCGTGCTGAGATGCAGCGTGCTGAGAAATCAAGCCTTTAGGATACTGTATTTTTTGGCATCTCATGGGGACGGGAGTGGTCAAAATCAACCCTAGATATGCAAAATAGATTTGTAGTTTTATTAGTTAAATCTTTAATATAGTTTTCTGGTCCGATTTTTTTGCTTTATAGATTTATTAGTTAAAATTTTAATTGTATTATCTCAGTCTATCCTTTGTTTAATGATTTAAGGACATGTTTACTGAACTGAAAAAATAATGGTTCATAATCCTCTTAAAAGGTATCAATTTGCGCAGGCAATTCGAAGTGTGGATAATTGGTAACAAACTACGGAAAGCCAAGAAAATGGGAAGACAAGTGTCGTTGTTGATCTATTTTCACATCTCTTCATTAAACGATCTATCTTTAGACCATGTTTGGTTGAGTTTAAAAGTTGACTTTTGGTTTATAAGCCGCAAAAAACCTACATTAAAAGTGCGTTTGATTAGACTTTTTTCTTAACTTTTAGTTTACTTATACATAAAAGCAGCTAAATTAGGTACTTTTGCCTTTTAATTTATATCATAGTGTAACATAATATTGACAATCATTTATCCCAATGGCTTAATACCCATTCCACTGGAAAAGGAGTCTAATATTGACAATCATTTATCCCAATTGCACCATAGGATCTTTTCCACCATTTTGTTGCCCTTCTACCCAAATTGGGACTAAGTGCTCCCTCTGCTCCAAAATATGTGTAGCTCGTATCGATTTGTACACTGACAATGTTGATTTTCCACGACACGGAGTAACTTTTTCAGTAGCCAAAAACACCGACAGAACTCTTGCAAACTCGCTAGCGAAGACCCACCCAAGTACGTGCTCGTGCGTGCCGTCAGGCATGACGCTGCGAAAAGCATTCTAGTAACACGTCATCTATTACGCTACCTTTAATGAGTTAATAATGTGGTGTCCACAGGAGCAACCGAGCAAGTCCATGTGGCACACATCCCTTTCAAGTCCAAACACAGTGTCCAATCCAAAGACAAACGCTTCCTATTTGACGTGGTAGGTAGGTAGTCACGTCTCCATAAAAATTAATGTCGTCCTCACTCCAACAAAAAAGAATGTTCGGTTGAGAAAAACTCCACAATCAACTAGTAGTACCCATTACATTGGCCTACAAACTTATTTGAAGCCGAGTGCAAGTAATTAGGACTCTCTCGATAATTGAGGAATTAGCTATGGATGATTAAAATGATGGTTGTATTTTTAGCCTACTAAACTTTAAATCTCAAATTTAACATTGATGTTTTCCATTTGATGAAATCTTTTTAGGAAATGGTGTTTTTGGCGGCACTGAAGCGTCCATGTCCATGATGATTTCAGTATTTTAGAGTTACTCATATAGTGTGTGCGTGCATTCATAAAAATGAATGCATGCAGTTTATATGAGTGTTAACATTGTATTGTGTTTCATAAAAAAAACTATCCCGATAATTTTAGCAAAAACGAGTTGTGACTTGGAGCATCCACAACACATAGCTAGCCGATTATTAAACTTGAAATCCCGTACGTGCCTAAGGTTAGTGCTAAAGACTGTATTTTCTAAGTGACAGACTCTATTGCATCAACACTCGGCAATGTTATCCCGTTGAAGCATCATATCAGACTATCCGTTGATTTATAAGCGTCATACGAGATGCGATGTTTTGACTTACAGGTGCAGATGTAATTATGGAAAATAAATTTAACTGTTTTTACGATGCCGAAAAATTTCAAAAAAATGGCGGGCGTACATTGTGGACATTCTGTACTTGTACACAAATTTTGTGAAGAAAATATTTTTTTGTTGTTGAATGTGTATAAATAAAAGTTTCATGAGAATTCATTTTGAAGTATTGAAATTTGTCTTTTTACACAAGATGCAAAACAATTGTTATACGTGAAGAAACTTTTGTGCGAACATAGAATGTCCATTTGTACATCAAGAATTTCTGCTTAAATCTTTTGACATTTTTTAAACATTTTTTAGGTAATGGGTGTGTATATATACTGTGAGCCGAAGATAGAATTTCCCGTCAAAACGACCACTCTTCGGCCGACATAGGAATAAGAGGTGAAAGTTGAATGAATTCGTAAAATAAGAATGTACGAAAAAAGGCGACGATCCATATATTTGTATATATCCATGTTACCGAACGGATGCATTCAAATACTTATTCTGTTTCATAATATAAGATGTTAGCCACTTTTCATATACTCTCTCTGTATCAAAATAATTGTCATAAATCTTGCTAAAAATGGATGTATCTAGACATATCTTGATATGAAACATGTCGAGATACATCCATTTTTAAACAAACATGAGACACTTATTTTGTATGCATACATGTACCTAGGCATATACACTCATTTTACGTGAATAGTACGTGAAGAACATGGAGTAGTTGATTGTGAGATTGGGACCGAATGCGGTTTTCCCATAACTAGGTGGGGCCGTCGGGCTTATCTGAACCGTTCATTAACCATCGCACGGTCGCTATTAAAAATTTACAAAAAAATCCTCCTCTTCCGCCCTCCGCCGCTTTTCCGTCCTCCGCCGCAGGCCGGAGACGGAGCTTGCCGCCGCCGCGCTCCGCCCCACTCCGCCACGCTGCCGCTCGCCGCCCGCTCCTCCGAGCCGGCTCAACTCACCGGAGTCCGGAGCTTGCCACCGCCGCGCTCCTCCGCGAGCTCCGCCCTGCTCCTCCGCGCCGCCGCTCCGCAGCTCGCCGCCCCGCTCCTCCGAGCCGGCTCAACTGGTCGGAGCCCGGAGCTTGCCGCCGCCGCGCTCCTCCGCGAGCTCGGCCCCGCTCCTTCCGCGCCGCAGCTCGCCACCCCCTGCTCCCTCACGTGCACGACGCTCCTCGGCATGACGTCTATGGCCGCGACGACGGACCCGAGATGCGACCAGCCCGGCGTTGACGAGCACCCACAGCCGCGAGCAGGAACCTCGTGCTCTGCATGGCCACGTGCAGCTCCGTGAGGCTGAGCACGGCGCGGCGGAGCACCGGGAAGTCGTCGGCACTGCGGCTGGCCACGTCGGCCGCGAGGGAGACCAGGGAAGAGCCAGCAGGCGCCGGCGTCTGGACTGGTTCCTCGGCGGCGCCCGGAGCTCCAGCACCCGCGGCCGAGGACCAGCCCCGTCCGTGCTGGAGTCCTACCACCACTCCGCCGCCGCGCTCGACGCCTTCTCCGTCGCCACGCGGAACGCGCCCAACTGCGTCCTCACCGTCGTTGCGCACGCCGAGGCGCTCAATGCCGAGCAGCGGTTCGTCGAGGCCGAGATGAAGCTGCTCCGCGTCCTGGCCATGGCCGCCAAGCACGACGACACGGCGCTGCAACACGTCAGGTACGACCCGGCCTGCGCTGGAGCTCCTCCCCGCCGCCGGTAGGCCGCCACGCCGGCCCGCTCCTCGCTTCCGCTGGTAGCCCGGAGCTCGGAGCTCGCCGGCGCCCGGAGCGGGGCGGAGGACTGGTTCTTAAGAATTTCAGAAAATGCGTAGATTTTTGTGTAAGAAAACAGCACAAATCTTGATGAAATCTACCCAACTAGATGGTGGGAGATAGGCCAGGCGGCACCTAGTTGTGGGAATAGGTTTTCGATTGGGACACTTGAGAAATCAGAAGCAGATTGTGGATTCGCTAGCTGCACGAGCATGATCATGATCCGATCAAATCGTCAGCTCTGGCGGCCGTGCATGCACCCTGACACCTTATTTAAATCGATCCTATTTATTTAATTACCACCACTCACCCACACACAGAACGACACGGGATTTCTGATATCTCGACACGAGAGCGAAACACGATAATGGGTTCGGTTTCAGCGCTACGAGTGGCAGAGTCCTGCCTGGTAGCGCCGAGCGATGAGACGCCGCGGGGAGGCCTCTGGCTCTCGCCGCTGGACCTGGTGCTGGCCAACAGAGGCCACACCCCGCTCATGCACGTCTACAGCGCCGGCGACGTCGCCGCCGCCGCCGACGGCTTCTTCAGCGTGGACAAGCTCAAGAAGTCCATGGCGAAGGCGCTGGTGCCCTTCTACCCTCTCGCCGGCCGCCTCGGTGCGGGTCCCGACGGCCGTCTCATGGTCGACTGCACCGCGGAGGGCGCGCTCTTCGTGGTCGCCCACTCCAACCAGTACACGTTCGACGACTTCAGCGACTCCAAGCCGTCGCCGGAGCTGAGGAAGCTCTTCCGTCCCCGCGTGCAGCCGGCGTCCGTCATACTGGCCGTGCAGGTGACCTTCTTGAGGTGCGGCGGCGTGGTCTTAGGGACGGCGGTGCACCACGCCGTCACGGACGGCTCCAGCACGTTCCATTTCCTCCGGTCGTGGGCAAGCTACTGCCGGGACGACGGCGAGGGCGAGCGCGCCGTGATAACAGAGCCCCCGTGCCACGACCGCGCCCTCCTCCGCGCGCGGTCCCCTCCCCTGATCCGCCCCGAGACCGTCCCCATGTTCTGCAGCAAGCTAGCCATGCGCGAGCCGTCGGGGGCGTCCGTCGTCGCGACCGAGGTCTTCACCTTCTCCAGGGACGAGCTGAACGGCCTCAAGCGACGGTGCGGCGGCGTCAGCACGTTCTGCGCCGTGAGCGCTCTCGTCTGGCAGTGCGTCTGCGTCGCCCGCCAGCTGGACCCGGGCGCCACCACGCGCATGAACTTCCCCGTGGACGTCAGGCGGCGCCTCGAGCCGCCGCTCCCAGGCGGGTACTTCGGAAACGGGGTCGTCAACGTGTTCGCCACCGCCGTGGTGAAGGACGTCGTGTCGGAGACGCTGGCCTCCGTCGCGAGCCGAGTGAAAGCCACGACGGAGCGGTTCGACGACGGGGTGCTGAGGTCGGCGCTCGACTACTTCGAGATGGCGGAGAAAGGCGGGCCGCCGGAGGAGCGCGGAGACCTGCCGGAGACGGAGCTGCGGATGAACAGCTGGTACCACCTGCCCATGTATGACGCCGACTTCGGGTGGGGGAAGCCGCGGGTGATGACGAGGGCCGAGACCGTGCGCGGCGGATGGGTCTACCTCTTGGCTGCAGGCTGCGGCGACGGCAGCGCGCACCTGCTCGTATCCTTGGAGGCGGCGACTCTGAAGAAATTCGAGCGCGCCATGGCTAGATGCGGAGTTCTAGACAGTGTACGTGCAAGGATGTGACCGTAGCTTTGCACGTGGCTAAATTTTTGGTTCTCGTCGATTTCATCCATGAACATGGCTTTTTTTATGTCTTGTTGTCATCGTTTATAAGTATCTTTGATATATAGTCCATTTGTCAAAGAAACATACTCCTACTTGCTACTTCAATATCTCTTTAATACTCCCTCTGTCCCGAAATAAGTGTCTCAAGTTTGTCAAAAGGTAGATGTCTAGATACATCTTTTTTTTTTATCGTGTGGTATACATGATTAGCAAATATAAACTCTGATACATCTTCTTTTTAACAAAATTGAGACACTTATTTGTGAACGGACAAAAAGTTGTTTTCGTCAAGAAAGCCGTTTAGACCTCATTTCATTGATGAAGAGGGGTAGTAAGAGCATCCACTGTGGCAGGCGCCTATGAAGACTATTATGTGAACAAAAATACAACAAACTGTAATTACTAGTCGGAGGTGGAGGTGTTACACACCTCGTCCGTAACGCATAGCGCTTAGGTAGACACTAAAAATTTGTAACAACACATTAAGCGTCGTTTAAGCGTCGAGGACCTGTCCAATGCTAGCGCCTTGTACCGACCAAAGCTGAGCTCCCAACAGCCACCGACCTTCACTCTCAGCTCCCTCTCCAGTCTCCACGCCGTTCCCTAATCCAGAATCGAAGTTTGTCACACCCTTCTCGATGATCCAACCGTAGTTCATAAAATAAAGGGAAACTTCGATCTTTGTACCCTTGTACTTATATTTTAATTTATTAAATTTTTACATGCAAGATGCATGGATTCCAAATTTAACCCCACGAGACTTCGAACAATGGGGTCTGATAGCCTCCGAACCCCCCCCCCCCCCCCCCCCCCGACATATGAGTTAAGTCTTCCGTCGCTCTGCACTATGAAGGATTTCTCATCATTGAATCATGATGTGGCATAAGAAGCGGTTAATATGCGAGTTCCAATGTGCTCGAACTATATCGATTACTTATGTGTTTGAATGATGAACTATGTGGTTTTAATGATGTGTTCGGAATTGTTGTTTGAATTTCTCGTATGGTGCACATGGGCCACAAATATGATTCATGTACATGTCATGACCTGCCTCAGGGCGTCGTTGTGGTCGCTTTTCCTACGCTAGGGCGGGCGAGAAACGTTGACCGTCTTAGGTCAAGGCGACGACATCGTGTTGCATCGTCACCATCTTGATGGCGTCGTAGTGGATCTTTGGTAGCTTTGGTATCATCTCACTAACACCAGCGGGCTTGCTCAGATATTTTCTCGTAGTTCGGTGTGGGGCGATCTTGGCAATCTCCAATTGTTTACATGTGATTAGTTGTCTCTGCTGTTGGTACTCGTTGTCTACTGGCAAGATCGTGATCAACGACAGAGTGTGAGAGGGCTGGCAGCCCTCTCCAGCGACAACTTGGTTGGTCTGAGGCGACGATTTTTGGTGATTTCACAAGGAGGTGGTAGTTCCCTTCTAGTCGGTGGTATCAAGTGTTTCTTGGAGAGTGTGGCCTCTCGTGTTATTTTCTTTTATATTAAGGGGCAGAGGCAACAATCACGTATAAGGGAGCCGCATGAGATAATCTGCCATAAGAGGGCCCGACTAGCCTAATTAGGGCTGATTAGACAGCTAATCTTGGCCAAATCATGGCTAAACCATGGAAAATTTATTGCTGCACGGTGCCTTAGGGGGGATAGGGCTCCTGCTACCCCCTAGCTCCGCCGCTATTTATCATGATATGTTTTGTAAGAAGGTTTCTTCATCACTTTGTGTCGATTCCGCCATTTGGCATTGTTTATAAAGCAGGACAAAAGTCTATTTAGAGAGAATTTCCATTCACGAGAATTTAAAAAGAGAGAAAAAAAATAAAAATGGACAAAATGAACATGTCCGCTAACAAATGGGGGCAACACTATTTGTTTAGACAACACCCAATCACAGAACCGCAAGCTCACCTTTTTTTGCATAATTGGTGTTCACCCTTGGAGATGCTCTATCCTTAGTACCGTTATGTGTTTCGAATACCTCACAAGAACACGAAAATATGGGTATTACAAACGTGCCCCTCAGTTTCTTTATCCAAATAGGGAGCATCACCATAGCCTCTACATCGGGAATGATGCACACGACCTTTTTTCCAATTGGTAAAGAGTATCTAAAATAGCTTATTATAAACCAAATGCACCTTAGTTGTCAAATGCCCATATCCAGTCAAGTTTTAGAGTCTTTGGAAACTAGAAATCACAAGCAAAATATGGATTCTTGGTTGGTGGGGCCTTCATGGTATGATCCCATATCATGGGGTACTTGCTAACTGGCATATTGGGAATCAAGGAGGCTGCCCATATGCACTCCTTGATGTGTAGATATAAAGCACATAATTATTTCTTGTGATAGCGCAAGAGAGGTACATATGGAGCCATGTAGGTGTGTGGAGATTGACGCATCACCCTCGGTGGTGTTGGAAGAGATTGACATGAGGGGTGTGAAAGAGCATTTTCCCTCATGTGTGGTTTTGGTAATTATATGACAATCTCTATGGACTAATGTTTGCATTGAGATATCCTTATAGATCTTGTCCATGGAATTGTGGAGTTCATGTGTTGGACTCTTGAAGCTTATGTGTTGAGTGAAGCTTATTGCAAGTATGTCTTGAAGGATTCAAGACATCATATTAGTGAAGAAATGTTAGAAGATAGAAGGTTGATCAAGATGTTGATCAACACAGAAAGCTACAAGATGTACCAAGAGCAATCATGTATCTATTGGGATGGTAAACACTTGTCCGCATAGCTTTGTGAACTAACCCATGATATATGTGTGTGTGGTATCTTTATATGATGTTAGGTATCTTCCCATGGGCTTGCAATAAATAAAGATTTCATATAGCTCATGGAGGATGACGTCATGTGGTGATCGTCATCAAAGGTGAGATGTGCAAGACCAAGAGAAACTTCTTGAAGAGATCCTATGGTTGGAGCTTGCTACGGATACACGAAGACGGAGCCTAGCGAGACTCTCCCATTTTGGGTATGGAGGAGTATTTGAAGAAGTCTTCATCAAACATGTGCTTGGACGCGCAATCAAGAAAAGATGAACCACTTGAAGAGATCAAGATAGTCTTCATCCAACTCAAGTGAAATGCTCAAGGCAAATGTATGATCTTGATAGGGCTATAGAATAGATAGGTGTACTATCAAGAGGGTTTCTCAAGTTAGTAACTTGATCGCATCATTGTGGAAAGCTCAAACCTTTGCATTCTTGGCATATCATATTTCTTGGTTCTTATTTGTCTTTTATGTTGGTGAGAAGTTAGAGCTTGGTTCATCTCCATGTCAAGTTCTAGTTCATCGAAATCGGTTTTACTTTGGACAACTTGTGCGTTTTCGGTGGCGGTAATATTGCCGGTTCTACCATGAGGAAAGTCCCACACCTTGCCATGTGTGGCGATTTTACTCTATTTATGAGATGCAATATACCCACTATTTGTTGGGTGCTCATTGTCGCTATCTTTCCAACAAAATTGGTCTCACCTCATTTGGAGTTCATTTGCAAAAGTTATAGAAGTTTTCGTTTCGGTGTTTTGCTGATTCGGATTATTGGGGCCGGATATTCCGCTCTACCAGATTTTCCGGTTCCCCAGCTCATCCAAGAAAACGGCTAAGGAAAGGAGAAAAAGGGTTCTGACTCCAGCCGGAAATTGTGCTCGGAAATTTCCGTCTACCGGAATTTCCGAGTGCACTCAGAAAGCCCTCCAGTTTTGGCTAAGGAAAGAAGGACTTTTGGTTCTGACTCGAACCGGAAATTGTGCTCGGAAATTTCCATATACCGGAATTTCCGAGTGCTCCCAGAAAAGCATTCCAGAAACGGCTAAGCAAAAGTTTGGTTTTGGTTCTGACTTCAGCCGGAGTTTCTGCTCGGAAATTTCATGGACTCGGAATTTCCGGGTAACCGGAATTTCCGAGTCTCACTTATCCCGAAATTTTCAAGTGTCGAAACAGCCAACGGCTATATTTCCTAGCGAGAGACCGATAGCGACTTTCCCCTCTCTCCTACTCCATTGTTGACCTTGGAAAGCTCACTTTCCTCTCAATCTCTCCATAGATTCTTGCATATTCTTTAGGGAAAGTTGAGAAGAGATCTAGATCTACAATCCTACCAATCCATCTATCCTCTAAGTGAGGGGAACTTAGTGGATCTAGATCTTGGAGTTCCTTTGTGGTTCTTCTCTTTGTTCTTCCTCTCTTCTCCCTCCATAAGCATTGGTTTCTTTTGGTGGGATTTGGGAGTGAAGGATTTGACTCATTTGTGGTTTCCTTTGTTCTTCCTCTCTTATTCTCCCATAAACATTTGTTGTTTTGTTGGAATTTGAGAGTGAAGGACTTGAGCACTTCGTGTGCTCTTGCCATTGCATTTGCATCGGTTTGAGTCCTCCACGAGGATTCGTGGTGGTGATACTTGTGAGTTTGTTACTCTTGGATCATTAAACCTAGACGCATTTTGTGGCCAAAACCTTTTGTGGTCAAGACCTTTTGTGGTCACTTGAGAGCCCCCAATTAAATTGTGGGTGTGTGCCTCAAGACTTGGGAGCCCCCAATTAAGTTGTGGGTGTGTGCCTCAAGAGTTGTACGGGATTCAATCTCCGCCCCAAAGGAGATCAATAGTGGAAAGTGAACTCGCAATATTTTGTGGTTGAGTTCATCAGGAGAAGAATGTGAGTCTTTGTGTTGCGGCTAACCTGTTGTGGTTGCGCACACCTCTCCAAACGAGACGTACACCCTTGGGTGAAACTCAGGAATACTTCCTCGTCTCCGCGTGGCTCGGTTATTTCTATACTCGAGCTCTTTACTTATGCACTTTACTTTGTGATAGCCTTCGTGTTTGAAGTTATCTGTCTTGCAAGCTATCATCTTGTTTCTTGTATTGTTTAGCATAAGTTGTTGGTGCACATAGGTGAGCCTAGTATATTTATTTAGCTTGTATGCTTGTTAAAGTAAATATCTAGTTTATTCCGTCTTTATCAAGCATACCGGAATTTCCGGGTCATTCTTGGACCAGATATTTCGGCTACTCGGAAAAAGTTTTAAATCGCCTATTCAACACCCCCCTCTAGGCGACGTCTATCCGTTCAGGGTAGCCTCTTGGCTTCACCGAACTTGCACTAACTTGTTCAAAAAAAAAGTTGCCCTTACGGCTACATTTGTCAGTGGAAAAGGAGACATAAGGTACATGTCTAACTTTCAAACTCCTTTCCGATCGGCTATGGCTATAACGCTTTCTGCCAAGAAATTATATGATTGTGAGGAAGAAACCTCAATCTAGGCACAAAAGAGGGATGGGAATGGCCAATGGAATTTAAGCTGATCATGTAGCTCATGAGCTTTCTAAGGTTGATTTCAATTCTAATAATTCTTGCACTTTTAATGAACCGGCCGACTTTATCCTTAGTAAGCTGATGTAATTGTGTTATCAAATCGATAAAGCATGCCATATGGCTTTCCCTAAAAAATACCCTTGCTTATAAAAATCGGTTCAAGCTTGTCCGTTCTAGAGGTCCACAGTCTAAAAGTTAGCTTACAGAACAGTTACACGGACCCCCAACAGATTCAGTGAACTTTGTAAAGCAAGCCCTGTTCCCTAGGACCCAGCACATTCATGAGCCAAACAATAAGGCATGGCATGACAGCACAATGCTGAACAAAGTCTCCAGGCAGGATTCCTCCGTGCTCCTTTGCATGATGATGAGCCGCGCCACCCAAAATACAAAACCTACTTATGTTGACACTTGCCGCTTGAGTGATGGAGTAGTAGAGAGAACACCTGATGGACTAGGCAGTTTCTGTGTTGGAAGGCTCAGCTCCAACCTTCCATCTCTCAAATTCTGTGACGCTCAACAGAAATGAGCTTGCATTTCGATGTCCACCACCACCGTATTCCTAGAAATAAAATCAAACAACATTTCTATAAGCTAACAAATCTTGACTCTGATTCTTTCACAAGCTAGGTACAGCAACCCCATAAGCGAGAAAAGTTACCTGAGAGATAGAAGTTGTGTCTTCTTGTTCCAGGCTTCTCAGACTTATTTTTAGCATCTGGTCATTATTCAACTCAGGAACTTTATATACTACAGCGCCAATACCTCTGGGGAAAATAGAGCACATGACGTTATGAGCTTATCACAACATGGTGTCGTGAAGTCGAAATCGTATCTTAGATAATACTCCCTCCGTTTTGAATTAATTGACTCAGATTTAGTTCAAGTTGTACTAAATCTGAGTCAATTAATTTAGAACGGAGGGAGTAGATGAGAAACAACACAAAAATTGGATTATATCTAATCTGGACAACGTGAAACTTGCCTCAAATTCAAATTCCGACTCTTATTAGCTAGCTGGTTCCCGAGTTCACTTCTCAACATTGCAATAGCATCCGCATTGACAGCCTAAGTGACAAAATGACAAGGGATAATATTGTTGGTAAAAGTGTAAAACAAAAGCTTACCCTAAGTTAAGAGGACCAGGCATTTGAATGTGTGTTAATAACCAAAATGGCCACTGAAGAGTGAAGGTTAAATTCATGTCTTGAACCAAACAAAATCCTGAATGCGTCAAAATTATCGAGGTGCGTGTGCATATGTAACATTCCCCATCTCCTAGAACGTGGAGGTGTATCTGCAGAACCCTCCCTACCAGATGCACTTTGACACTTCTGCAGATTTCTGAGACCCATTTATCTTCAGCACAAGGGCAAAATGTGCTCAACCTATAGACTACAGTCCTCGGGTAAATAAACATATCTCCTAATACAGTATAGCGGAAATATGCAACTTGGACGACACACGCTGCTCATCATAAGGAGATTGTTGATATTCTACTAAAAGTAAAAACAACCACAAGAATCAAGTAGGAAAACAGAATTTACTGACGATTTACTACAGAAGTTGGAAGGTAATGTTAATTAGGCAAGAATAATTCCCATGTAACTTTATGTAGTACTGATACACTTCAGTTTTCACATCCATCACCATGGAGCATTGACATAACATGGAGGAAACTTGTCATGCATAGAACAAAAAAATTTAGAGAAGAATCATCTAGTGCCTATTTATTTTACCATGGAGCATTGACAAACACAGAATAGGCCTATTTATTTTACCAGACAATTCCCAAACTGGCCACATCCTAGTGCAATTTCATAAGACTTCTCCAAACAATCGTCAATTAATGCTTGCTTTTGCGATAATGTTACTTGTCCCCGAGAAACTACTTGTTCAGGATCCAACTCCAGCAACTGCAATTAGACCACACATAATTACAGAAAGGAATTGGAAAAAAACTCTGTCAGTGTAGATTAACATAGGTATTTAAGGTAGCTGATGTTACTACTTTGCAACAGCTACAGTATAAGGTGTAATCATCTAACAATGATAGCTAAATTACCAGCTAACAGCACCATTTCTAAATGTGTTCACGCCATGATGCTAAGTTGCTAATGAGTATTAAAGCAATTGTTTCATTGAGCAGCAGCCTGGAGCTGATTACTGTACAAAAAAGCGAAAGGACCAACAATCAACACAATATAAAGTGATTAAAGGTGTTAAACATGCATGTTCAAGTGAGAAGAGGAAGTTCTAGTGCAGAAAATTACAAATACTACTTCCTCCGTCCCAGTTTATATGGCGCCCATGCATTCTGAGGTTCAAGTTTGACTATCAATTTGACCAGTAAAATTTGGATTGTGCAAAAAAAATCATTGAATTCGTGCTCGAGAAAAATTCCTAATATTTTTTTACAGACATGACTCACATTATCGGTCCTAGTAGGTAGTGATAGTTAAATCTCAAAGTATGAGAGGGCTATATACATAGGGATATGAGGGGAGTGACAAATAAGTACCTGATCAAACAACTTTTCATTTGCATTAACATTGAATTCAATGTCTAGATCTTTGAGGCCACTGCTAAAGGCCTTGCTATTTGGAATAGTCCACCTCCATAGATCTCCATCCTCGATAAACTTGAAAAGCTTGTGTACACTTTCAAGCTTGTTGTCAGGTAGATATTTCACTTCAGTTACCGCATTACCACTTGCATGATTCCGTGAAGTACTAGCTTCTGTCAACAACTTGTTGCTAAAGTAGTCGAACGCAATTGTTGCTCCACTGCGTTGCATGTCAATAATCTTATTCACATTTTCTCCAAGTGTGACACCCATACACAGACTTTCCATGGCAGTCTTATGATGGTCTAAGATTGTTACACTGAAAAGGTAAAAGGCTTATAAGTGTCTCTGATTGTGCCATTCTGACACAAACTTCTGGAAGCAGAGCTTTACAGTGGAAAACATAAAACACTAACAAGTATCCTAGTGTTGCAAAGAAATAATTCTAGTGCACAGATTCAGAGTTCCATGATATCCAAAATGATCGAAGGCTGTATTGCGTTGTTCTTACTATTTAAATATTAAGATAAACATTGAGAATGCCGTATTAGCGTGCATAAAATTAGGAAGATCCAATTTCAAAACAAAAAAAAATTTAGGAAGATCCGAAAGGGGCATCATTGAATCTAACTTCCTTGTTATAATGGTGTATTTTTAGGCCAACAAAATTACATGGCTTCCTCTATTTCTCTATCAAAACAAATATGGCCAAAAGTGCACAACTGGATGAATCTAATATTAATCACACAATTCACATCAAACAGAACACAGATGATGCAGCATAGATGGTAACAGTTGGATTTGAATGTTTGCAGACCTCTGAACCTTCGGAGCTATATCAGCAACAAAACCCGGAGGACCTACGAAGTCAAGAAGGTAAACATCTTTGATTTCATCAAACGGAAGACCATCGCTCCTGCAAAAGGGAAACCAATACAGTCGAGGTTATAATAGGAGGAACACAAGATCACCATTCTGATCCTGCTCTGCCAAGGCTTGTATGACAACAAAAACACTAACAATTTCCAGGTGACTTTTTCTGCCCTTTCTAGCAGTCATGACAGACGATATACTGGAATCCAAATGAAAAATACTCCCTCCAGTTCAGAGCATGCCAAACTTTGTGTCCCGAAGATAATATATGAATCCATAGCATACGTCCTATTTATGTGAAATATAGTTTCTAACTTGAGATGATTTTGTAGAAGGAATACATAATGCATTAAAAACTGAGACGCCTTTAGCTTACACGAACTGAAAACGATGCCAGGACTTTGTCAAAGTGAACAGCACATGATTGTGTGAAAGTGAAACTACACCCCAACAGTGAAAAGGAAAAAGCCTATCAAATTTCACTAACGTTACCAAAGCGGCCAGCTGAAGATGAGTGTACCCTACAGATTCGATCTCGTGCATTGATATTATGGTAGGTTAGGTCAGCTTCAGGTTTCGTGAGAGTACCTGATGGGGTCATAGACGGTGTTGGGGAAGAAGCGGACGGGGAGGGCGGCGGCGGAGAAGTAGAGATGGGCTGCGAGAGCGGCGAATGCGCCGTCCGGGCACGGGTAGTGGTACAGCACGGCCGACACCTTCCGCGTGGAGGCGGCGCAGGCCATGGACGGAGTACTGCGGATGCCGGATGGCGAGCAGGCAGGAGGCGGCGCTGCTGTGGGAGGCGGCAGAGGTTTCCGTGCACAAGTCGTGGGCCACGAGGCCCGTCCAAGAAGCCCACCACTCCAGCCACGTCAGTGATCCGCGCCTAGCAGTTTCTAATCTTCCACCATCCAGCTCAAATCGAACGGCTACGGGTCCTGCTCCAACGGATCCCAACCAAAACTATCGCCTGAAAATCGGAATCAGCCCGCTCAAACTCCAAACCAAAATTTCCCCGCCCCCCTCCCAAATCGAAATCAGCCCGCTATAAATCCAACCCCAAATCTACATCTTCTCCGCACCAAACTCCACAGTGATTCCAGTTCTCTCGTTCCTCTGATCTCCGACGATGTCCGGGCGCGGCAAGGGAGGCAAGGGGCTGGGCAAGGGCGGCGCCAAGCGCCACCGCAAGGTGCTCCGCGACAACATCCAGGGGATAACCAAGCCGGCGATCCGGCGCCTGGCTCGCCGTGGCGGCGTGAAGCGCATCTCGGGGCTCATCTACGAGGAGACCCGCGGCGTGCTCAAGATCTTCCTCGAGAACGTCATCCGCGACGCCGTCACCTACACCGAGCACGCGCGCCGCAAGACCGTCACCGCCATGGACGTCGTCTACGCGCTCAAGCGCCAGGGACGCACCCTGTACGGCTTCGGAGGCTGATAGCTCCCGGTGGCGCCGATGGCTGGCCGTGCTGCTGTTTCTCTTCGCCGTTGCTTTGCTTTAGTTCCCCAGAATCTGTAGTAGATCTTGACATCTTGTGTGTTGGATGTTGTGGTTTCTTTTGTGTCTCTTGGCAGATCTAAGATTTAGCTGTAACTCATGCACTCATGTTTTCCTGCAATGATACTTAGTTCCAATCCAAGAAAAACACCATGGCTCCGTTCGTTCCCTTGCAATGACAAGGTAGTTCTAGTCTGTTGTCTTGCTGCTGAGATCCAACCTCCAGTTGTTGTAACCCATGTGTTTTCGTTTCCCTCCAATCTTTAGGTTTTGACCTGCAGATTACTGTAGACAGTATCCTTGTTTCTTGGTTTTTGACGTCTGAAGGTAAATTGCATCGTGCAGAAAATTTGAAGAACCCTTCCGGATGGGGACAAATGAGCTGCAAAATTTGATCTCTCGGATGATTGGTTCCGTATTGATTTTGTCCCTGTTGCTAAATCTGGTGGTTGTTGCATTCTTTGACAATTATGATTTTATTGCTCAAGAATTGTGAATTGTAACGCTTCCATTTTGAGTTTTTGACAAAAGAAACTCCACTTGACGACTGTAAAACTTGGATGGCTGGAAAACCGGTGAAGTTCATTCAATGAAGTTGTGTTCAAACCTTGGTCCTAATCAAAACTCGGCCGATTGTATTTGTTTCAGCAAAACGATACGGCCGAGTTGAACCAGACCACACCCTTTTTATGCTGTTGTGGTTTTGTAGGCTCCGTTCTGGTCAGAGCAGCCTGCGTTGAGCCTCATAAATAAATAATCGTATTCATTACGTATTTTCCTATCGTATCAGGTCTGTGATTCCTTGGAGAAAAAATATGCAAAAAATAATACTTTATCATGGTTGAATGTCCATCTTAAAGAAATTACTTTTGCGGCCGTCATCATGCACCAAAGGTTACCGGTTGATATATGAATGAATATGCGACTGGAGTTTTCTAGTTCGTGTAAGCCACAAGCTTGCCTGACTGTCGGGAAACAAAGTTTTCTTTCTATTGTTTGTTGTGTGACTAGGATTATAGCTGGAATCGTAGATTTGTCATTGCTCAGAACCATAATATATGTGTGTTGACTGGTAGTTGTGGATAGTTGCAATCGATTAGTCCCACTTAATAGTTTGTACCTAGCTTTACATAACCACAGCCACACAATAGATTAGTCTCCAGCTTTAGATAACCACAACCACACAACTGAGTAGTCTTCAGCTTTAGATAACCACCACCACATACAATAGTTCGTGCACATGCACATAAATTGCTTGTTGGAGCCGGTCCCATTATCATGGTTATGGTTTTTTTTCTTTTCTGTGCCTATTAGAGTACCACTACTTATGTCGGGAAACAAAGTTTTCTTCTGTTGTTTATTGTGTGACTAGGATAATAATAGGAGTCATAGATTTGTTATTGCTCATAACCATATTAGATATGTGTGGACTGGTAGTTGTGGATAGTTGTAACCGATTAGCCCTACTTAATAGTTTGTACACATCTTTACATAACCACAACCATACAATCGATTAGTCTCCAGCTTTACATAACCACAACCACACAACTAATTTGTCTTTAGCTTTAGATAATCGCAACCACATATAAGCGTCCGTGCCCATGCACATAAACTGCTTGTTGAAGCCAGTCCCATTATCATGGTCATATTGTATATTTTTCTTCTTTGTGGCTATTAAAATACCACTACATACCCCCACCCCCCCCCCCCCCCCCCCCCTCCCACACCCCACAAAAAGAGAACGAGCTTGTAGCCTAGTGGTTAGGATTGCAGTGACACAGGTAACGACCAGAGTTCAACTCCCATCGAGGGCAGAATTTCTGAAATTCTGTATATACCTCCACTTTACTGAACTTGGTTTACATTTAAGAGGCATAAGCTTTACATTTTTTGTTAATTAAGATGAAAAATGATGTCTAGTTAATCATCAAAACCTACTGAAAGTACAATACATAGGGTCAAGCCCACTGAAAGTACAATACTAGCAGTGTAGCAAGCACGCCAAACTAGCTGACCTTGGGGAGAAGAACCATAGGTGAATTGCTTCGCTCAACACATCCAAGATCCAACATCGATGGCAACCTTGTAGCACCCATGATAAGAAGTCCACACCCGCGAACTGCCAAGATCTTGGGGTTGCTTCTTTGATCCGAAACACTACCTGTCACGAGCGCAATCCCAACACACCAATCGATGGCCCTTGAGTTGTAACACCGCACAACCAACTACATGTATCTCAAGCTACACTGGACAATGATCTGCATACCACGCCCGCTGCACCATGCCAGAGGCCAAACCTGCCATACCGACCAGTCAACCATTCCACCCATGCAACTCATGATCGCCACCCAAAAATGTTCCAAGTCGTATTCCTATCCCATCGAACTTCCAGCGCATTGTTGGTTTAGACCGCCGCTCCGACACACATTAAGCGTTGCCATGTTAAGTCCATCGTGGTTACCCCTTGCAACCTCGAAGGTCTATCTAACAACAATGCCTATTGGAAAGAATATTTTTTCTAGTAGTTCAAAGTTTAAAAAATTAGAAACAAACATAGTGTGGTGTTTATAAGATCATTTTAAAAAAAATTAGAAAACAACATTTCAAAGTTTATTTTTTTAAAATAAAACATTGATTGATGGAGTTAAGAATGTATCCGAGGAGCACGTAAAATACAATCAGAAATACATAGTAGTATCTTAGAGCATTTCCAGTAGAACGTGTAAATTTGGACGTGTATATCTCCATATATACGTCCATATACACCTTGCTAAATTTTACACCTCCGAGTTTTTTAGTGGAACGTGTAAACAGGACGTGTAAATCAGGACGTGTATATGTCAACGGCTATATCCAAATGGCACAATTGAGCAAATCCCATGCGATTCAAACGAAATTGAGCAAATCCCCTGCGATTCAAAGGAAATTGAGCAAATCGACACCAAATTGAGTATGAAATTCAGGCACCAAATCGATGATACAGTGTTCAAAATTTGGACTAAAGCTCGAAAACAAATGAAGTGTAGCACGCAAAATTCAGATTACGGAAGAGACTAGGAATCTAATTCCATCCCGTCCCCCTCCTCCTTCTCCTTCTCCAGAACAGAGAGAGATTCCAGGATGCATCAATTTCGTTTCAGATTTTCGTTTCAGAATAGAGAGAGATTCCAGGCTGCATCAATTATCCTTCTCCTGCATCAATTGAAGGAGATATGCCCTAGAGACAATTACTAAAGTGTATTTCTTTATCATATCTCGTTTGTTCATAATATGTTTTTGTGTCATGCTATAATCGTATTAAGCGGAAACATTAATACGGGTGTGATGCGTAAAGAACCAGGTCCCTAGTAGCCTCTACTGAGACTAGTTTCGTTGCGCGATCGATGATCGAGGTTTACCGATCATAGGGCATGGCGTCGGTCGGTAATGGAAGTCATACCGTTGGTAGAACGATGTGTTGTACATACCCATATTTGTAGGACGTAGTCATTACGCCTTCGACCGTGAGATCAACTCTTATTGTTATTCCTTGAAGATACTTTGATCGCACCAAACGTTGTATCTTATATAGTATGACAATAACGGTGATACTTTTGGGTATCGGAAGGGAGTAGTTGAGACGAGGGGTCAAGAGCGGGATTTTCCAATCCGCATAGCAGGATAGATACTCTAGGGCCCACTCGACAAGACAACCGAAAAGGAAAGAGATCACCGGTAACGTCCCGGAAGAGGTCCGATGGAGATCGGGCAGCGACGAAATAGTTTTCGGAGCTAGAATAAATTAAATATAATATGTTTGATATTAATTTGTGTAACTAATGTTTAAATATGATTTATATATTTATTTTGAATTTATTTAGGCTGATTTCCCTAAATGGGCTTTCTGATCGAAAGAAGGCCCAAGAGTGGAAAAATTTCCTAGGGGAATTCAGTGGGAGCAAGGTGGCCGGCCTAGGTGGGCCAAAAGGGGCCCACCATGGGGCCGACGCACCATGTGCAGCCGCACTAGGCATGTGGGGATAGTCCCACATTGCCTGGTGAGCAGGTTGGCTCCCCCCCCCCCGGAGCCTATATAAGAAGGGGCACCCATGGCCTTTTAATTCACCAATTAATTCCCAAATTCTCTCTCGATTTCGTGATTCCCTTTGTCGGAGTTGCGCCGAGTTGAGAGGGGGATCTCTTCCACCATAGCCAGCTGCCGCCCTGCTGGTGTTCCGTTCCATGTCTTCCGCTGCTCGTCCTGGACTGGAGCTTCGGAGGCCGTCGTCTCCACCATATGTGTGTAACGCCCTGCGAGGTGCTGCGCTAGCGGTGCTGGGAGGTCTGCTTCTTCTACACGACCTTGAGGTCGGCTTCATCGGTCTTCATCGACAACGTTCGTGCGAGAATGTAATCCCCACTTTCGGTCTACAAGGGTATGTATTCCAATCTCCGTTCGTACTAATATATCTGCATAGAATAGATCTTGGCATGTTTTATGGATATCGTTGCCAGGAATTTTTTTGTTTTCTGCCTACGATCCTCTTCAGTGGTATCAGAGCCAATCTATCGTATATATAGTTGTACGCTGTTAGAACCCGTGTTCTGCACGGGGGCACCGTTCCTGTTATTTGCTACCCTCTAGCGTGTACTTGTGATTTCAGCGGCAGCGAGTTGATGAAGCGTCCTAGACCGACTTTACGCGTACGCTTACGCGAGACTGGTTCCACTACTGACATACGGCTTGTACCGTATCTGTGGCTGGCGGATGCATGTTTCTCTCTTTAGTTGGTCTTGTATTTTCAATGGAGTGATCGAAAGGGATGCTTAAATATACAATTATTGGATCGTTGTTGTGGTCATAAGTTCGTAGGCAAGAAGCGGTTCTTTTTACGAAAGCCCCAGCCACGTAAAATATGCAAAAGATAAAGTAGAAGCATCTAACTTTATTTTGCAGGGGCAATATGATATGGTCAAGGTAGGTTTCTTAAATTGTTTATGAACTGCGGGCGCCAAGAAGACCATGGCGCAATGGACTATATCACAAGGCATTATATTTAATGTTATTGTCTGCATCTTATATTATGTGATTATATATATTAGTATATATTAGTTACGCGGCGGTAGTCATATATAAGATGATCCCTTCAAAATACCACTAGTGTTCTTCCTCCAATGAGCACTACCAAGAAAGTTCTACGTTATGAGGCAGGCCGTGACGATCGGGTGTCAGACATATCATCGTTCGCATACAGTGGGTGTAAGTCATGTTGCACAAACGTTACGTGGAGGTTATAGTGGCGAGCCTAGCATATGTAGATATGGCCTCGGAACATGGAGGCCGAAAGGTCGAGCATGAGTCACAGAATTGTTGTGATGGATAATTGTCTACCCTTTAAGTTGTGATGCCGGCTCTCACGATGAGGGGTGGTGCAATGGATGGGGGTCGTGTAATTTCTTAAACGACTAGGAGGGATGTTCGTTTGAGTGGGAGTTATGTTAGTTATTTTCTAAAAATACTATAACTCAAAATTCTTATGAACAAAGTCTTATGTTGATGCAAATTCCATTATAGATGTCTCGCCCCTCGTTTAACCTAGGTCTGTTCCTTGAGAAAGAAAAGCTCGAGACCAACGAGTCAAACTTCATGGCCTGGTTCCGCAACCTGAGGATCCTCCTCACTCCCCATAGGGTGGCCTACAACATTGACGTCGCCATAGGTGACCCTCTAGTAGATGAAGCTTCTGATGATGAGAAGAAGGTCTTCCAGACCAAATCGGCGGACTCCGCTTTTGTCCAGAGTGGCATGCTCTACGCCATGTAAGCCGACCTGCAGAAGTGCTTTGAGAAGATGAGCGCCTTTGAGATAATTTCTGATCTCAAGGCTGTCTTTGCGCCGCAGGCTAAGGCTGAGAGATATGAAGCTTCTGAGCTTTTCTTCTCGGTCAAGATGGAGGAGCATAACAGTGTGAGCGAGCACGTGGTCAAGATGTCTGGCTACGTTCAACGCTTGAACGCTCTTGGATGCAAGGTTCCCGATGAGCTAGCGATTGATAGGGTGCTGCAATCGTTGCCCCCTAGCTATAAAGGCTTCGTCATGAACTACAACATGCAGGGTGTGGCTAAGTCCCTGGGTGAAGTGTTCGTGATGCTCAAGACTGCTGAGATGAAAATCAAGAAGGAGCACACGCTGTTGATGGTCAACAAGACCGTCGATTTCAAGAATTCCGGTGGCAAGGGAAAGAAGAGCTAGAAGTCCAGGAGGGAGGGTAAATTGGTGCCAAGCCCAAGACTGCCAAATCTGGTCCCAAAGCTGGCATGGAGTGCTTCTACTGCAAGGGAAAGGGTCACTGGAAGCGCAACTGCCCCAAGTACCTGGAGGGCAGGAAAGCTGGCAAGATAGTCGACAAAGAGCAAGGTTTATTTGATATACATGTTATAGATGTGTGCCTTACATCCGCCCGTAGCAACACTTGGGTATTTGAAACTGGTTATGTTGCTCATATTTGTAACTCTCAGGACGAGTTGCGGAATAAGAGGCGCCTGGCTAAGGATGAGGTGACGATGCGCGTCGGCAACAGATCGAGAGTCGACGTGGTGGCTGTCGGCACGCTCCCTCTACATCTACCATCGGGATTAGTTTTTGTTTTAAATAAATGTTATTTTGTACCATCGTTTGAAGGAGATATGCCCTAGAGGCAATTAATAAAGTGTATTCTTTATCATATCTCGTTTGTTCATAATAGGTTTTTGTGTCATGCTAGAACCGTATTAAGCGGAAACATTAATACGGGTGTGATACGTAAACAACTAGGTGAAAGAACATTTCTTAATCCCTAGTGTTTTGTGTGTTAGTTAACAATACCAATGATATACTAATCCTATTGCTAAGTATTTCAGTTTGGGTGAAACTCATATCACAAATCTTAAAGCCAAATTGTAGAGAAAAAGAGGTTCTGGAATTCTTCAGGGACTCGGATATTCCGGTTCCCCAACCGGATATTCCGAGTCGACCCCAGAAATTTGGCTAAGTCAAGTTCAGAAGTACTACTGACTTCAATCGGAAAATCAGCCCGGAAATTTCAAGGACCCGGATATTCCGGTTCACCAACCGGATATTCCGAGTCAACCTCAAGAAAATTGGCTAAGTCAAGATTCAGAAGTGGTACTGACTTCAATCGGAAAATCAGCCCGGAAATTTCAAGGACCCGGATATTCCGGTTCACCAACCGGATATTCCGAGTCAACCTCAGGAAAATTGGCCAAGTCAAGATTCAGAAGTGGCACTGACTCCAATCGGAAATTCAGCTCGGAAATTTCAAGGACTCGGATATTCCGAGTCAACCTCAGAAAATCGACTAAGTCAAGTTCAGAATTGGTTCTGATCTCAACCGGAAAATTCAGCTCGGATATTTTCAAAGACCCGGATATTCCGGGGCACCGGAATTTCCGGTGGTACTTATACCGGAATTTCCGGGTGACCAAGACAGCCAACGGCCAGATTTTGAGGGGGAGTATAAATACCCCCTCACTCACTCAAGAACATTGAGCTCTCAGATTTTCTCTCTCCTACCATTCTTGAAAGCTCAAATCATCAAGATCTCCCAATCCCCCCACCCAAATTCATAGATCTTTGGAGGATTGGAGGAGAAGGCCCAGATCTACATCGTCACCGAAGGGATTTGCATTTCTCCCCCATTCATTTGGGGATTTCGTGGCTAGGGTTTCCAGTGGGAAAACCTAGTTCACCATTGTTGTACTCTTGGTGTTACCTTGACCTTTTGTGGTCCTTGACCTTTTGTGGTCTTCTTGGGAGCCCCCAATTCAGTTGTGGGTGTGTGCCTCAAGCGTTTGTAAGGGATTCGATCTCCGCCCTAAAAGGGGATCAATAGTGGAAGGTGGACTCGAAACCTTTGTGGTTGAGTTCATCGGAGAAGAAGGTGAGCCTTTGTGGCGTTGCGGCTAACCTGTTGTGGTAGCGCACACCTCTCCAAACGAGACGTACACCCTTGGGTGGAACTCGGGATTACATCTTCGTCTCCGCGTGCTTCACTTGGTTCCCTTTACCCTTTGCTCCCTTACTTGCTTATCTTGTTATTGCTTAGATTCTCATTTAGGTAAATTCACCGTAGTTGCATATCTAGAGAATTTACCTTTGAGTTGAGCCTAAATTTGAAAAGACCTAAAATTTGTAATAGCACCTATTCACCCCCCCCCTCTAGGTGTCGGATTCCCGTTCAATTGGTATCAGAGCCTTGTTCACTTTTAAGGGCTTAACCGCCTAAGTGCAACGATGACGGAATCCGATGCCGAGAGGGCCGTCCGTGAAAAATTAGAGGCGGAGAAGGAGGCGTTAGCCAAAGGGGCAACCATGGCCGATCTTATTGATATGAGATCGTCCTTGGAGGCCCAACTCCTCAAGATGAATGAGATGCTCATGACACTCTTGAAGTCTAAGGAGCCCGAGGCTACTTCTCCCTCTCCTCCTCCCAAGGAGCATGTTGAGAACTCTAAGGAGTCATCTTCAGATGGGTCCAAAGATGTTACTTCAAGTGTTCCCCTCGGGAAGGCGGAAAAGGATGAATCACCTAGCTCCTCTAACACCCTCAAAGGAGAGGAATTTCATAATGTCAACCATAATTACTCTCCTAACCCTCCTATCCCTCACCCTCATGTAAACTTTAGAAGTGATCCTCCTAAGCTTAAACCTACTCATTTCTCTCAATGGGTGTTTCTAATGAAGTCTCATCTATGTAGTGCCTCCATTGAGCTTTGGCGCATCATTGAAGAAGGATACAAGCCCCATGATCCAACCAACTTGACAAGAAGAGAGGTGGTTGATAGCCAACTCAACGCCACCGCTCTTCATCAACTCCAAATGGCCGTTGGAGAGAAGGACATGGCGCTCATTCAACAATTCTCCACCGCCAAGGAAGTTTGGAATGCTCTTTCCGACATCTTCGTTGGGAATGAGAGCATGAAGAAGAACCGGTATGATGCCTTATGCAATGAGGTGGAAGGGTTCTACAAGTTGGATGGAGAAAGCCACGAGGACATGTACCGGAGGTTGGTGTTGGTCGCCAACTCCTTCAAGAACCTCGGGGCGGAGTACATCAATGATGCTTGGATCAAGAGGAAGTTTGTGACCTCTCTCATGCCCTTTGAGGAGACGGATTTGAAGACACTCCAAGGGAGACATGACTTTGCAAAGATGACATCCAATGAAGTTATGCCAGAAATGACCGCATACAAGGTGGCCTCCAAGATTGCACAAGATGCAAGAGCTAGAGCCATAGGGATGCACAAGCATGCCTCAATTTCTTTGAAGGCCGCCGTTGAAGAGGAGGATGAAGAGGAGTGTGATGATCAAGTCGAGCTATCAAGTGAAGCTCTCTCAAGCACTCTCACTCAACACATGAGTCTTGCGGCAAGAACCTTTTGGAAGAACCCCGGAAGGGCCAAAGCAAGGATTGACAAGAAGTTTCCCCCCAACGGAGGAAAGCCATTCCACAAAGTGAGACTTTGCTATAACTGCGATGACAAGAGCCAATTTGTTCCCGATTGCCCATGGGAGAGAAGAGAGGATCATGGTGGGAGGCTCGTGGCCAAGACGAAGGGCAAGGGGCCCATGCCCATGAAGAAGCATTTCTTCAAGAAGAACCAAAAGATTGTCTTGGTGACTCAAGAGCAATATCCCACCGATGATGAAGATAGTGACAAGGAGGATACTCCAACGCAAGTGGCCGCACTAGCCATGTCTTCCACAACTCCATCACTCTTCTCCTCGCCAAACGAGAGCCTCATCGTCAAGAATGGAAGCTGTCTTATGGCAAAGACATCCGAGGTACAACTATCCCCCAACTCCATATCACATGACATTGATGATGCTATGAGCCTAGAAGTCAAGGAAGAAATCATTGCTTTTGATAAATTCATGACTAACTTGCAAGGAGAAGGAAAGAAACACTTTGGCTCAATCATGAGTCGTATAGGTGAGCTTGAGGATGAGCTTGAACTAAAAGGTGAGATTGAGAGAGAGGATGCACACGCTAAGGTGTCTCTCCCATCCTCTCTTGAAGATGAACAAGAAGCTCATGCTCTCCTCGAGGAGCAACTTGCTAAGATCACTAAGGATCGTGATCTCTACTTTGCTAAATGTAAAATTGTGCAAAAAGAAAAGTCCGAGCTTGTAGTTGCTCATGCTAGACTTTGCGAAGACTTCGAGTCACTTGACAATGCTCACAAGGTGTTGACAAGTGATCACGAACGTCTTCTCAAGTCTCGTGATCAACTCCAATCTCGGATATCTATTCTTGAGAAACCTAGCACCTCTACTCCTTTGAATGCTAATGCAAATGTTGTGAAGGGTATTGCTAGGGTGATGTTTGTTCCTTCTATGGCAACCAAGCCCAAGACCTCTCTTGATAAAGGTAAGGGGACACTCACTACTCCTCTTCATGAGCGAGTGCCCCACAAGGGTAAGGAAGGTCTAGGCTATGTTGCTAAGGAGAAGAAGGAGATCAAGAAGAAGACCAAGTCCGCACAAGCCAAGATGGTTGACATTGCGAGTGGAAATGCCACAAGGGGCACTCCCACTCGTAATGACTTTGCGGGCATACCAACTATGCTTTATATGTTGATTATTATGGGGATGTCTATGCTAGATACATTGGTCCTTTTGATGGTTATATTGAATATGCTATTTGGGTACCAAAGACCCTTGTTGCTAACCAAAAGGCACCCATTGCAAAATGGGTACCTAAATCGAAGAATTGATTGTGTGTAGGGCCTTTCTTCCGGAGGATCGAAATGGATAATTGATAGTGGGTGCACTAGTCATATGACCGGAAGCAAGGATATTGTAACGGAGTTGAAGCCCAATGATGATCAAATGACCGTTACATATGGTGATAATTCTAAGTCTAAGGTAATAGGGCTCGGCAAGGTGGTAGTGGCACCGGACATCACACTTGTGAATGTCTTGCTTGTCGAGTCCCTAGGTTTCAACTTGATCAACAAGGACCAAGTTCTTCACAAGTGGTGACCACCCCAACACAAGGAACACCCATCGACAACACCGTGCCCAATGCACCCTGCCAAGAAGAAGAACAAGATTCTACAGCTGCTCCTGGAATTTCCGGAGGACCGGAATTTCCGGGTCAAGATGGACTCGGAATTTCTGGTTCCTGAACCCGGAATATCCGGTCCTGCTGACATTCCCGGTGGCAGTTCGCAAGGCCAAGATCAACCCTCTCCCTCACCAATGACCACCACTCCAATGGTTGATCAAGGCCATCAAATCAGTCAAGGCGGAGACATGAATGATCAAGATGATCAAGCGATTCCTCCCACCACTCGGAGGGAAATCGAGATTCGCCGCTTGAATAGGGTTGGCACCTCACAAGAATTAAGAGCTCTATCTCTTGATAAGGTGCTTGGTGATGTGAGAAGCAAGGTCTCTACCCGAAGACAACTCGCAAGCTTTAGTGAACATCAAGCTCACATCTCCATGGTGGAACCCAAGAGGGTCTTTGAAGCTCTTGAAGATAAAGATTGGCTTGATGCCATGCATGAAGAGCTCAACAACTTCGAGCGCAACAAAGTGTGGAAGTTGGTGGAAAGACCCAAAGATTTCTGCAATGTTATCGGCACCAAGTGGATATTCAAGAACAAGCAAGATGAACATGGCACGGTGATAAGGAACAAGGCAAGATTGGTGGCTCAAGGTTACTCACAAATTGAAGGCATTGACTTTGGAGAAACCTACGCGCCCGTGGCTCGACTTGAGTCAATCCGTATTCTTCTTGCCTATGCCTCTCACCATAACTTTAAGTTGCAACAAATGGATGTTAAATCCGCTTTTCTAAATGGTCCACTAAATGAACTTGTTTATGTTAAGCAACCACCGGGGTTCGAGGACCTCAAGTATCCGAACCATGTCTACAAGTTGGATAAGGCACTCTATGGCCTTAAACAAGCCCCACGAGCGTGGTACGAGCACCTTAGAGAACTACTTGTAGACCGTGGATTCCAAGTTGGGGAAATCGACCCCACACTTTTCACTAAGAAAGTTAATGGGGAGCTTTTCATTTGTCAATTATATGTGGATGACATTATATTTGGATCGACTAACAAAGCATTTAACGAAGAATTCTCTAAGCTTATGACTGACAGGTTTGAGATGTCTATGATGGGCGAGATGAAGTTCTTCCTCGGATTTGAGATCAAACAATTAAGGGAAGGAACGTTCATCAACCAAGCAAAGTACATTCAAGACATGCTCAAGAAGTACGAGTTGCTTGATCTCAAGGGTGCCTCTACTCCAATGCAAACCAAATGCCACCTTGAGCTCAACCCGAAGGGTAAGGATGTGGATCAAAAGGTATACCGCTCCATGATTGGATCTCTCCTCTACCTTTGTGCATCTAGACCGGATATAGTGCTAGCCGTAGGAGTGTGTGCAAGATATCAAGCGGCTCCTAAAGAAAGCCATGATGTGGCGGTCAAGAGAATCTTTCGATATTTGGCTTATACCCCAACTTATGGATTGTGGTATCCCAAGGATGCAAATTTCTCATTATGTGGATTCACGGATTCCGATTGGGCGGGAGATCATGATGATAGGAAGTCAACCTCCGGTGCTTGTCAATTTATTGGGAGGTCCTTGGTGAGTTGGTCTTCTAAGAAGCAAAATTGCATATCTCTCTCCACCGCCGAAGCCGAATATGTTGCAGCCGCAAGTTGTTGCACTCAGTTGCTATGGATGAGGCAAACTTTAAAGGAGTACGGTGTCAACTGCGACAAAGTGCCTCTTTTATGTGACAACGAAAGTGCCATCAAGATTGCCTACAACCCGGTGCAACATTCAAGAACCAAGCATATTGAGATCCGCCATCATTTCATAAGAGATCATGTGGCTCGTGGAGACATTGACTTATCATATGTGGGCACAAGGGATCAATTGGCGGATATCTTCACGAAGCCCCTTGAGGAAGGAAGGTTTTGCTTTTTGAGGAATGAGCTTAATATCATTGATTCGAGGTCCTTGGCTTGATCGCTTGCACACTCACCTAGGGCGTAATTGCATCTTATCTAGTTTAGATGTAGGCATGGAAATAGGGGGAGTGCGGTCCTAATACATTGGACCATCCCTCCCCCCATTATGCCGATAGCAAGTGTTCTTTTATCTCTATATTCATTCTTATGACTAATGAGCTAAAACGACGAGTATTGGTTATGTACCCAAGATACATCTTCGCGGTAACATGCCATACACTCCTACATGGTGGCCTCCGCCACCGACCTCTTCTCCTTGAAGAGTTGATTTTATTTGGAGCTTTATGTTGCTATTTGCCCTCCTTTTCATGCATGTGGGAAACCTACTCAACTTTGCTCTTTTGGTTCGATTTGGTTGTTGTGAGTTGAGTATGGTGTACCAATATCAGTTTGGAAATCTATCCCAAGCCTACTTTCCCCTGAAAACATTTCTCTCTATTGCACACAAGTCATCCTTTTGAAAACTGGGATTTTGGTTCAGCAGGTCGGAATATCCGGTGACTCGGAATATCCGGTGTAACTTATACCGGAATATCCGGTCTGGCACTTTGTCCAGAAATATAAGGGCAGGCTCGGGGTGAAGGGCTCATTAGTGCCTTTCTTCCACCCCCAACCTCCCTCTCCTCCAGCCTCCGCCCCTGCTGTTCCCAAACCCCTCAGGAGCACTCCGTCCGCCGGGGAACCTCTTTCTCGGCCGGATCTGCTCCTCCTACGCCCCGGGAACTCACTCCTCCAAGCAATGGCCTCAATGGATGAGCGTAACTTTACTTTTCTTCTTCCTTATGTGCTTGCACTTGGATCTTGATGTGGAGTTATTTGTTTCAATGTTGCTTGGTAGAGATTGTTCCTAGGACTATTCCCTGCCTTGTACATACATTAGTTTTGCATTACATTGGATCGATCGAGTTTTAGACCAAGTCAAATCTCAGATCTGTAGTTTCTGTCTGACTCGGAATATCCGGTCTAGATTGACTCGGAATTTCTGGTAATGTCTGACCCGGATATTCCGAGCCAAACACTGCAGTTTTAAGATTAACTCATGTTTAACTACACCTGATTCATCGAATGCCTATCTAATGTGTGTATTACCTCATGTCTTGTGTGCACTTACCTTATGCTACCATCTATGCTCAAATTCACAGGTTCAGGTGGAAGTCCGTCCGCAGGGAGATCAAGGCACACTGCTAGAGCACCTGTCTCCAAGCAATCAGTCAACAAAGGAAAGGGCCTTGCACCTCAAAGGAAGAAGAAAGTTGTTGCCAGCAAGCCCTCATCTAAGAAGAGAAAGAGTGCCTCTAGTTCCCAACGTCCGAACTATTCCAAGATGCATTCTGTTGATTACTCGCAGTTGAGGCAGGGGGACTGGTACCTCAGCGCAAGAGACACCTCTCTCGATGATCGCAGTTTTTGGTGCCAAGCACAAGAGCATATATTTGTGGATCTATATCTCTCTCTGTCGAAGCCAATTCGACCCATGCACCCGTTTGAGTTTGCATCGCTGCAGAAGAAAACAGCATTTTCTGAGGCCATCCACATTGTGAAGACCATGGGTTTGGAGAGATTGGCGCTCATCCGTTGTGCCTACAACGCGCAGCTTGTTATGCAGTTCTTCGCCACCCTAGTGATCAAGGGTGACTCGAAGAAGACCATGAAATGGATGACTGGGGAATCTTACTGTGAGTCCAACTTCGAGGAGTTTGGCAAGGTACTGGGCTACAGGTTTGATGGTGACAATCCCCAAGGCACTCGCATGCACCACCCCTACAAGCTCAACAAGAAGGAGACATCTCACTTATATGGTGTGGGAGCCACCCCTGGATTCTCTCGTGACTTGCTGCCTTTGTATGATGTTCTTGTGCGCATCCTGCGTGAGAACATTGCACCGAGTGGTGGTAACAATGACAACGTGGTTACCCCCCTCTGCAACCTGCTCCTTCACGCCAACCGCATTGTGGAGGACTCGGGTTCTGATACTGACTGGAGAGTAGATGTGATGGATTACATCTACAATGAGATGTATGAGGCTATGACCACCAGGGTCTCCATTCCTTATGCTCCATACATCATGAAGCTTCTCCTGTTTAAGTTCCCTAACCTCAACGTCAGCACCAGTGATTTGGTGCCACATGACTTCAAGAAGCTCTATGTGAAGAAGACTGTGGTCAAGCCCCCTCCTAGGCCTTCGACTATATCAGCTCCAGGTGGATTTTTCATGGGTGATGCTAGGAGGGCTGCTGCTACCTCTACTCATGTTCCCACCACTCATACGCATGTCAAGAAGCTAAACTGGTTCCAGCGCAACATCCTTTGCATGAATGTGGACATCCGCAAGGAGCAATACAATGCCTACAAGGATCGCCGTCAGCAGGACTACAAGCAAGACTTGATCCTTCACCATGCTTCTGGCTCTCCTGCTCCTGCTGATCTATCTGAGCCCCTGTCCTTTGCTCAGTGGAACGAGGGTTCCTTGGCTCCATGGACCCTGATTGACCAGGACCTTGGTGGCAGCTCGTACACCACAGGTTATGACTATGATGAGGAGGCTGAAGATGAGGATGAGGAGGCAGCGTCTGAGGAGTATGAGGACGAGGATGATGATGATGAGGAGGCTGATGCTGATGATGATGATGAGGAGGACCCCTCGGACTGAAGACTTCCATGGGACGTAGCATCGCTCTTCTTCCTTTTTGGCGTTTCGATGTCAAAGGGGGAGAAGTTGCTCTACTAGGACTTCTTCGGGGATTTGCAAGGGTCGGGCACAAGCGTATGCGTTTATCATTTATTTGCGCTTGTGTCCATTTATCGTGTTTTTAGTTTCTTGTGAAACTCTCTTTTTTGTCATTTGTGATAACTGTGTATTGAGACAATGGTTGATGCTATCTCTATATTATGGTTGAGACTTCAAATTGATTGTGTTGGTATTCTCTTCATATTCTATATACACAAGGTATGAAAATCTTTCTAGTCTCAACTGCTTCCATAATCTCTCATCTTGTCTCGGTTCTCCTTTGTGATATCTTGTGGTTGTTGTTATAAAATTGCTCCTATCCTCTGTTATTTTGTGTTGCATACTTGCATTTATTTAGGGGGAGCCATTTTCTGCCAAAAACATGATATTGCTGTTTGTTTCTATGCAAATCTTGGTATTGTCATCTAACACCAAAAGGGGGAGATTGAAAGAACATTTCTTAATCCCTAGTGTTTTGTGTGTTAGTTAACAATACCAATGATATACTAATCCTATTGCTAAGTATTTCAGTTTGGGTGAAACTCATATCACAAATCTTAAAGCCAAATTGTAGAGAAAAAGAGGTTCTGGAATTCTTCAGGGACTCGGATATTCCGGTTCCCCAACCGGATATTCCGAGTCAACCCCAGAAATTTGGCTAAGTCAAGTTCAGAAGTACTACTGACTTCAATCGGAAAATCAGCCCGGAAATTTCAAGGACCCGGATATTCTGGTTCACCAACCGGATATTCCGAGTCAACCTCAAGAAAATTGGCTAAGTCAAGATTCAGAAGTGGTACTGACTTCAATCGGAAAATCAGCCAGGAAATTTCAAGGACCCGGATATTCCGGTTCACCAACCGGATATTCCGGTTCACCAACCGGATATTCCGAGTCAACCTCAGGAAAATTGGCTAAGTCAAGATTCAGAAGTGGCACTGACTCCAATCGGAAATTCAGCTCGGAAATTTCAAGGACTCGGATATTCCGAGTCAACCTCAGAAAATCGACTAAGTCAAGTTCAGAATTGGTTCTGATCTCAACCGGAAATTCAGCTCGGATATTTTCAAAGACCCGGATATTCCGGGGCACCGGAATTTCCGGTGGTACTTATACCGGAATTTCCGGGTGACCAAGACAGCCAACGGCCAGATTTTGAGGGGGAGTATAAATACCCCCTCACTCACTCAAGAACATTGAGCTCTCAGATTTTCTCTCTCCTACCATTCTTGAAAGCTCAAATCATCAAGATCTCCCAATCCCCCCACCCAAATTCATAGATCTTTGGAGGATTGGAGGAGAAGGCCCAGATCTACATCGTCACCGAAGGGATTTGCATTTCTCCCCCATTCATTTGGGGATTTCGTGGCTAGGGTTTCCGGTGGGAAAACCTAGTTCACCATTGTTGTACTCTTGGTGTTACCTTGACCTTTTGTGGTCCTTGACCTTTTGTGGTCTTCTTGGGAGCCCCCAATTCAGTTGTGGGTGTGTGCCTCAAGCGTTTGTAAGGGATTCGATCTCCGCCCTAAAAGGGGATCAATAGTGGAAGGTGGACTCGAAACCTTTGTGGTTGAGTTCATCGGAGAAGAAGGTGAGCCTTTGTGGCGTTGCGGCTAACCTGTTGTGGTAGCGCACACCTCTCCAAACGAGACGTACACCCTTGGGTGGAACTCGGGATTACATCTTCGTCTCCGCGTGCTTCACTTGGTTCCCTTTACCCTTTGCTCCCTTACTTGCTTATCTTGTTATTGCTTAGATTCTCATTTAGGTAAATTCACCGTAGTTGCATATCTAGAAAATTTACCTTTGAGTTGAGCCTAAATTTGAAAAGACCTAAAATTTGTAATAGCACCTATTCACCCCCCCCCCCTCTAGGTGTCGGATTCCCGTTCAATTGGTATCAGAGCCTTGTTCACTTTTAAGGGCTTAACCGCCTAAGTGCAACGATGACGGAATCCGATGCCGAGAGGGCCGTCCGTGAAAAATTAGAGGCGGAGAAGGAGGCGTTAGCCAAAGGGGCAACCATGGCCGATCTTATTGATATGAGATCGTCCTTGGAGGCCCAACTCCTCAAGATGAATGAGATGCTCATGACACTCTTGAAGTCTAAGGAGCCCGAGGCTACTTCTCCCTCTCCTCCTCCCAAGGAGCATGTTGAGAACTCTAAGGAGTCATCTTCAGATGGGTCCAAAGATGTTACTTCAAGTGTTCCCCTCGGGAAGGCGGAAAAGGATGAATCACCTAGCTCCTCTAACACCCTCAAAGGAGAGGAATTTCATAATGTCAACCATAATTACTCTCCTAACCCTCCTATCCCTTACCCTCATGTAAACTTTAGAAGCGATCCTCCTAAGCTTAAACCTACTCATTTCTCTCAATGGGTGTTTCTAATGAAGTCTCATCTATGTAGTGCCTCCATTGAGCTTTGGCGCATCATTGAAGAAGGATACAAGCCCCATGATCCAACCAACTTGACAAGAAGAGAGGTGGTTGATAGCCAACTCAACGCCACCGCTCTTCATCAACTCCAAATGGCCGTTGGAGAGAAGGACATGGCGCTCATTCAACAATTCTCCACCGCCAAGGAAGTTTGGAATGCTCTTTCCGACATCTTCGTTGGGAATGAGAGCATGAAGAAGAACCGGTATGATGCCTTATGCAATGATGTGGAAGGGTTCTACAAGTTGGATGGAGAAAGCCACGAGGACATGTACCGGAGGTTGGTGTTGGTCGCCAACTCCTTCAAGAACCTCGGGGCGGAGTACATCAATGATGCTTGGATCAAGAGGAAGTTTGTGACCTCTCTCATGCCCTTTGAGGAGACGGATTTGAAGACACTCCAAGGGAGACATGACTTTGCAAAGATGACATGCAATGAAGTTATGCAAGAAATGACCGCATACAAGGTGGCCTCCAAGTTGCATATCTAGAGAATTTACCTTTGAGTTGAGCCTAAATTTGAAAAGACCTAAAATTTGTAATAGCACCTATTCACCCCCCCCCCCTCTAGGTGCCGGATTCCCGTTTACTAGGTCCCTAGTAGCCTCTACTAAGACTAGTTTCGTTGCGCGATTGATGATCGAGGTTTCCCGGTCATGGGGCATGGCGCCGGTCGGCAATGGGAGTCATATCGTTGGAGAACGATGTGATGGACATACCCAGATTTGGAGAACGTAGTCGTTACGCCTTTGACCGTGAGATCAACTCTTATTGTTATTCCTGGAAGATACTTTGATCGCACCAAACGTCGTATCTTATATAGTATGACAATAACGGTGATACTTTTGGGTATCGGAAAGGAGTAGTTGAGACGAGGGGTCAAGAGCGGGATTTGCCAGTCCGCATAGCAGGATAGATACTCTCGGGCCCACTCGGTGAGATCATGTCTAATGAGCTTGCAAGCATGAGACTAGGTCACGGAGACATGAGATCATGAACGAGTAGAAGATAGCGTCGTCGGTAACGAGGTCGGGATTAGGTATGGAGATATCTATGGAACGACACTCGGACATGCTAAGTATCGCTATGGTAATAGGTCTAAGATTTTGCGTTCAGGTTTGATAGATGAAAGTCATTCGTTATATTACAGGGATTAATTCATGGGGTCCAGGCCTACGAGTTAGTCGTTGATCATAGAGGAATCTTGGTCATACCTGTTATTATATCGAACCGTTAGGGTAACACACTTAAGGCGTTTCGACAAGACAACCGGAAAGGAAAGAGATCACCGGGAGCGTCCCGGGAGAGGTCCGATGGAGATCAGGCAGCGACGAAAGAGTTTTCGGAGCTAGGAAAAATTATATATATTATGTTTGATATTAATTAATGTAATTAATATGCAAATATAATTTTATATATTTTTTTTCGATTTATTTAGGCTGATTTCCCTAAATGGGCCTTCTGGTCGAAAGAAGGCCCAAGAGGGGGGGAATCCCCTTGGGGATTCGGTGGGGGCCAAGAGGGGCCGACCCAAGTGGGCCAAGGGGCCCACTAGGGGGCCGGCGCACCCTCCCTAGCCGCACCAGGCATGTGGGGGCTAGTCCCACATTGTCTGGTTAGCTAGTTGGCTCCCCCCTGGGAGCCTATATAAGAAGGGGCACCCCTGGCCTTTTAATTCACCAATTAATTCCCAATTTCTCTCTCGATCTCGTGGTTCCCTTGTCGGAGCCGCGCCGAGCTGAGGAGGGGGATCTCTTCCACCATAGCCCGCTGCCGCGCTGCTGGTGTTCCGGTCCAAGTCTTCCGCTGCTCGTCCTGGACTGGAGCTTCGGAGGCCGTCGTCTCCACCGTACGTGTGTGACGCCCTGCGAGGTGCTGCGCTAGCGGTACTCGGAGGTCTGCTTCCTCTACACGACCTTGAGGTCGGCTTCGTCGGTCTTCATCGACAACATTTGTGCGGGAACGTAATCCCCGCTTTCGGTCTACAAGGGTACGTATTCCGATCTCCGTTCGTACTACTATATCTGCATAGAATAGATCTTGGCATGCTTTTAGGATATCGTTGGGAGGAATTTTTTTGTTTTCTGCACACGATCCCCTTCAGTGGTATCAGAGCCGATCTATCGTAGATATAGGTGTACGCTGTTAGAAGCCGTGTTCTGCACGGGGGCACCGTTCCTGTTATTTGCTACCCTCTAGCGTGCACTTGTGTATTCCAGCGGCATTGAGTTGATGAAGCGGCCCGGACCGACTTTACGCGTACGCTTACGCGAGACTGGTTCCACTACCGACATACGGCTTGTACCGTATATGTGGCTGGCGGGTGTCAGTTTCTCTCTCTTTAGTTGGTCTTCGCATTTTCAATGGAGAGCCCGAAAGGGATGCTTAAATATGCAATTGTTGGATCGTTGTTGTGGTCATAAGGTTCGTAGGTATGAAGCGGTTCTATTTACGAAAGCCCCAAGCCACGTAAAATATGCAAAAGATAAAGTAGAAGCGTCTAACTTTATTTTGCAGGGGCTATGTGATATGGTCAAGGTAGGTTTATTAAATTGTTTATAAACTGCGGGCGCCAAGAAGACCATGGCGCAATGGACTATATCACATTGCATTACATTTGATGTTTTGTGTGCATCTTATATTGTGTGATTGTGTGTATAGTATACATTAGTTACATGGCGGTAGCTATATAAGGTGATCCCTTCAAAATACCACTAGTGTTCTCCCTCCAACGCGCACCACCAAGAAAGTTCTACGTTATGAGGCAGGGCGTGATGATCGGGTGTCAGACATCTCGTCGTTCGCATACAGTGGGTGTAAGCCAAGTTGCACAAGCGTCAGCGTGGAGGTCTTTGGTGGCGAGCCTAGCATATTCAGAAATATGGCCTCGGAACAGGAAGACCGAAAGGTCGAGCACGAGTCACAAAATTGGTGTGGCGGACGTTTTTGTCTACTCTTGAAGTTGTGCCGCCGGCTCTGATGATGAGGGGTGGTGCAATGGATGGGGGTCGAGTAATCGCTTAAACGACCAGGAGGGATGTTCGTTTGAGTGGGAGTTATGTTAGTTATTTTCTAAAATACTATAACTCAAAATTATTATGAACAAAGTCTTATGTTGTTGCAAATTCCATTGTAGATGTCTCGCCCCTCGTTTAACCTAGGTATGTTCCTTGAGAAAGAAAAGCTTAAGACCAATGGGTCAAACTTCATGGCCTGGTTCCGCAACCTGAGGATCCTCCTCACTCCCCATAGGGTGGCCTACGTCATTGAGGCGGCCATAGGTGACCCTCTCGCAGATGATGCCTCTGAGGATGAGAAGAAGGTCTTCCAGACCCGATCGGAGGATTCTGCCTTTGTCCAGAGTGGCATGCTCTACGCCATGGAAGCCGACCTGCAGAAGCGCTTCGAGAAGATGATCGCCTTCGAGATTATTTTGATCTGAAGGCTGTCTTCGCGCCGCAGGCTAAGGCTGAGAGATATGAGGCTTCTGAGCTTTTCTTCTCGGCCAAGATGGAAGAGCATAGCAGTGTGAGCGAGCATGTAGTCAAGATGTCTGGCTACGTTCAACGCCTGAATGCTCTGGAATGCAAGATTCCCGATGAGCTGGCGATTGACAGGGTGTTGCAAACGTTGCCACCTAGCTACAAAGGCTTCGTCATGAACTACAACATGCAGGGCATGGCTAAGTCGCTGGGTGAAGTGTTCGTGATGCTCAAGACTGCTGAGGTAGAGATTAAGAAGGAGCACACGCTGTTGATGGTCAACAAGGCCGTTGATTTCAAGAAATCCGGTGGCAAGGGAAAGCAAAGCTAGAAGTCCAGGAGGGAAGGCAAGTTGAATGCCAAGCCCAAGACTAACAGATCTGGTCCCAGAGCTAGCGTGGAGTGCTTCTACTGCAAGGGGAAGGGTCACTGGAAGCGCAACTGCCCCAAGTACCTGGAGGATAGGAAGTCTGGCAAGACGGTCGACAAAGAGCAAGGTATATTTGATATACATGTTATAGATGTGTACCTTACATCCGCCCGGAGCAACACGTGGGTATTTGATACTGGTTCTGTTGCTCATATATGTAACTCTCAGGAGGAGTTATGGAATAGACGGCGGCTGGCGAAGGATGAGGTGACGATGCGCGTCGGCAACGGATCGAGAGTCGACGTGGTGGCTGTCGGCACGCTCCCTCTGCATCTACCATCGGGATTAGTTTTGGTTTTAAATAAGTGTTATTTTGTGCCATCCTTGAGTGTAAACATTATAAGTGGGTCTTGCCTGTTACAAGACGGTTATTCATTTAAATCAGTGTCAAGCAATTGTGTTGTTTATATGAATGATATCTTTTATGTTAATGCTCCCGAGAATAACGGTTTATTCTTGTTGAATCTCGATCGTAGTACTCACATCCATAACATAGAAGTCAAATGGATTAAGCGTAGTGACGATACCGCCATGTATTTGTGGCATTGCCGTCTTGGTCATATTGGTGTAAAGCGCATGAAGCAACTCCACTCCGATGGACTTTTGGACTCGTTGGATTTCGGATCACTCGATACATGCGAACCATGCCTTATGGGCAAAATGACCAAGACACCGTTCAAAGGTTTCGTTGAACGGGCGTCGGATTTGTTGGGGATCATACATACAGATGTGTGTGGACCGATGAGCGTTTCGACACGCAATGGTTATCATTACTTCGTCACCTTCACTGATGACTTGAGTAGATACGGTTATATCTATTTGATGAATCACAAGTCTGAAACGTTTGAAAAGTTCAAAGAATTCCAAAGTGAAGTTGAGAATCAACTTAATAGGAAAATCAAGCACCTCCGATCCGATCACGGTGGAGAATACTTGAGTTTTGAGTTTGGCACACATCTGAAGAGTTGTGGCGTAGTACCCCAACTTACACCAGCCGGAACATCGCAGCGTAACGGCGTGTCCTAGCGACGTAATCGTACTCTACTGGATAGTGTTGGATCTATGATGTCTCTTACCGATCTGCCAGTGTCCTTCTGGGGTTATGCGTTAGAAACAGTCGCATTCATTTTAAATAGGGCTCCGTCCAAGTCCGTTGAAACGACACCGTATGAATTATGGTATGGCCAAAAGCCTAAGTTATCGTTTCTGGAGGTTTGGGGTTGTGAGGCGTACGTTAAGAAACTACAGCCCGACAAACTCGAACCGAAGTCGGAGAAAGTCGTCTTTGTAGGATATCCGCGAGAAACCGTTGGGTACACCTTCTACAACCAAGCTGAGGGCAAAAATTTTGTCGCGAAGACCGGTACCTTTCTAGAGAAGGAGTTTCTTGCAAAAGGAGTAAGTGGGAGGAAGGTAGACCTCGATGAAATCGTTGATCCTGAACTCGAGATTCCGAGTGGCGCAACGGAAGCAATTCCGGAAACATACTCCGTGGAAGGAGTGGGAGAAACTGTCGAGGAAGGTGTTCTACCTCGTAGGTCTGGTAGATCTAGGATCACACCAGAATGGTATGGCAACATGGTTTGCACCGTCATGTTAGTCGAACAAGACGAACCTACGAACTACAAGGAGGCGATGGCGAATCTAGAGTCCGAGAAATGGCTTGAAGCCATGAAATCCGAAATAGGATCCATGTATGATAACAAAGTGTGGACTTTGATGGATATTCCCGAAGGGCGCAAGGCCGTCGAGAATAAATGGATCTTTAAGAAGAAGGCTGATGCTGATGGTAATGTGACCGACTATAAAGCTCGGCTTGTCGCAAAGGGTTTCCGACAAGTTCATGGAATTGACTACGATGAAACTTTTTCACCCGTAGCGATGTTTAAGTCTATTCGGATTTTGTTAGCAGTAGCTGCCTATTATGATTATGAAATCTGGAAGATGGACGTCAAAACGGCCTTCCTAAATGGAAACATTGAGGAAGAGTTGTACATGGTACAGCCGGAAGGTTTTGTCGATCCAGCAAATGCTAACAAGGTGTGCAAGCTTCAGCGATCCATCTATGGATTGAAGCAGGCGTCTCGGAGCTGGAATCTTCGCTTTGATGAGGTAATCAAAGGTTTTGGATTTATCCAAAATGTGGAAGAGACCTGCATTTACAAGAAAATGAGTGGGAGCTCGGTTGTGTTCTTAGCACTGTATGTTGACGACATATTGCTGATTGGGAATGATGTGGAACTTCTGAATAGCGTGAAGGAGTATTTAACAGTAAATTTTCCATGAAGGACTTAGGAGAAGCTGCGTATGTTTTAGGCATAAAAATCTATCGTGATAGATCAAGGCGCCTATTAGCACTGAGTCAGGGTACTTATCTTGATAAAATACTGAAGCGTTTCGGTATGGAGAAGGCAAAGAAGGGCTCTCTGCCGGTTATCAAGAATAAGATATTGCGGAAGGCACAGTGTCCGGTAACGGAACTGGATAAGGCCGATATGACCAAGCATCCTTATGCTTCAGCCATAGGATCGATCATGTATGCAATGTTGAGTACTAGACCGGATGTGGCATTAGCTCTAAGTTTGACAAGCCGGTTCCAGAGTAATCCTGGAATGCCGCATTGGATAGCTGTAAAGAGCATTCTTAAGTATCTCAATAAGACAAAGGAAACGTTCCTTGTGTATGGTGGCTGCGATGAAGAACTTGGCGTAACGGGTTACGAAGATGCAAGTTTCTGCTTAGACCCCGATGACTCTAGTCACAGACAGGTTACGTGTTCAAGGTGAATGGAGGCGCCGTGTGCTGGAGAAGTGGAAAGCAACCCATAGTCGTACAATCTACAATGGAGTCGGAGTATATCGCTGCTTGCGAAGCCGCGAATGAAGCTGTGTGGCCGAGGAAGTTCGTCATCGAACTTGGAGTGTTCCCGAGCGTGCAAGACCCCGTGATCCTCTTCTGCGACAATACGGGTGCCATTGCGAACGCCAAGGAGCCAAGGTCTCACTCCACCGCCAAACACATTCTCCGACGCTTCCATGTGATACGTCAGTTCGTACAAGGAGGCGATGTGAAGATTTGCAAAGTGCATACAGATCTGAATGTGGCAGATCCGCTGACGAAGCCTCTCCTGCTTGAAAAGCATGAAAAGCACCAGTTAGCTATGGGTGTTAAGCTTTTACCAAGTTGTAATCTAGATTAATTTGTACTCTAGTGCAAGTGGGAGACTCAAGGAGATATGCCCTAGAGGCAATTAATAAAGTGTATTCTTTATCATATCTCGTTTGTTCATAATAGGTTTTTGTGTCATGCTAGAACCGTATTAAGCGGAATCATTAATACGGGTGTGATACGTAAACAACTAGGTCCCTAGTAGCCTCTACTAAGACTAGTTTCGTTGCGCGATTGATGATCGAGGTTTCCCGGTCATGGGGCATGGCGTCGGTCGGCAATGGGAGTCATATCGTTGGAGAACGATGTGATGGACATACCCAGATTTGTAGAACGTAGTCGTTACGCCTTTAACCGTGAGATCAACTCTTATTGTTATTCCTGAAAGATACTTTGATCGCACCAAACGTCGTATCTTATATAGTATGACAATAACGGTGATACTTTTGGGTATCGGGAGGGAGTAGTTGAGACGTGGTCATACCTGTTATTATAGAGGAGTCTTGGTCATACCTGTTATTATATCGACCCGCTAGGGTAACACACTTAAGGCGTTTCAACAAGACAACCGGAAAGGAAAGAGATCACCGAGAGCGTCCCGGGAGAGGTCCGATGGAGATCGGGCAGCGACGAAAGAGTTTTCGGAGCTAGGAAAAATTATATATATTATGTTTGATATTATATAGTATAATTAATATGCAAATATGATTTTATATATTTATTTTCGAATTTATTTAGGCTGATTTCCCTAAATGGGCCTTCTGGTCGAAAGAAGGCCCAAGAAGGGGGAATCCCCTTGGGGATTCGGTGGGGGCCAAGAGGGGCCGACCCAAGTGGGCCAAGGGGCCCACTTGGGGGCCGGCGCACCCTCCCTAGCCACACCAGGCATGTGGGGGCTAGTCCCACATTGCCTGGTTAGCTAGTTGGCTCCCCCCTGGGAGCCTATATAAGAAGGGGCACCCCTGGCCTTTTAATTCACCAATTAATTCCCAATTTCTCTCTCGATCTCGTGGTTCCCTTGTCGGAGCCGCGCCGAGCTGAGGAGGGGGATCTCTTCCACCATAGCCCGTTGTCGCGTTGCTGGTGTTCCGGTCCAAGTCTTCCGCTGCTCGTCCTGGACTGGAGCTTCGGAGGCCGTCGTCTCCACCGTACGTGTGTGACGCCCTGCGAGGTGCTGCGCTAGCGGTACTCGGAGGTCTGCTTCCTCTACACGACCTTGAGGTCGGCTTCGTCGGTCTTCATCGACAACGTTTGTGCGGGAACGTAATCCCCGCTTTTGGTCTACAAGGGTACGTATTTCGATCTCCGTTCGTACTACTATATCTGCATAGAATAGATCTTGGCATGCTTTTAGGATATCGTTGGTAGGAAAATTTTGTTTTCTGCACACGATCCCCTTCATCGTTGAGTGTAAACATTATAAGTGGGTCTTGCCTGTTACAAGACGGTTATTCATTTAAATCAGTATCAAGCAGTTGTGCTTTTTCAATGAATGATATCTTTTATGTTGATGCTCCCGAGAGTAATGGTTTATTCTTGTTGAATCTCGATCGTAGTACTCACATCCATAACATAGATGCCAAAAGGATTAAGTGTAGTGATGATACCGCCATGTATATGTGGCATTGCCATCTCGGTCATATTGGTGTAAAGCGCATGAAGAAACTCCACGCAGATTGACTTTTGGACTCGTTGGATTTTGGATCCCTCGATACATGCGAACCATGCCTTATGGGCAAAATGACCAAGACATTGTTGAAAGGTTTCGTTGAACGGGCGTCGGACTTGTTAGGGGTCATACATACAGATGTGTGTGGACCAATGAGCGTATCGACACGCAATGGTTATCGTTACTTCGTCACATTCACCGATGACTTGAGTAGATACGGTTATATCTATTTGATGAAACACAAGTCTGAAACTTTTGAAAAGTTCAAACAATTTCAAAGTGAAGTTGAAAATCAGCTTAACAAGAAAATCAACCACCTCCGATCCGATCGCGGTGGCGAGTATTTGAGTTTTGAGTTTGGCACACATCTGAAGAGTTGTGGCGTCGTACCGCAACTTACACCTGCCGGAACACCGCAACGTAACGACGTGTCCGAGCGACGTAATCGTACTCTACTGGATAGTGTCCGGTCTATGATGTCTCTAACCGATTTGCCCGTATCCTTCTGGGGTTATGCGTTAGAAACAGCCGCATTCATTTTTAAAAAGGCTCCGTCCAAATTCGTTGAAACGACACCGTATGAATTATGGTATGGCAGGAAGCCTAAGTTATCGCTTATGAAGGTTTGGGGTTGTGAGGCGTATGTTAAGAAACTACAGCCCGACAAACTCGAACCGAAGTCGGAGAAAGTCGTCTTTGTAGGATATCCGTGGGAAACCGTAGGATACACCTTCTACAACCAAGCTGAGGGCAAAACGTTTGCCACGAAGAACGGTACCTTTCTAGAGAAGGAGTTTCTCGCAAAAGGAGTAAGTGGGACCAAGGCAGACCTCGATGAGATCGTTGATCCTGAACTTGAAATTCCGAGTGGCGCAACAGAAGCTGTTCCGGAAACGTCCTCCACAGATGGAGTGGGAGAAACTGTCGAGGAAAGTATTCTACCTCATAGGTCTGGTAGATCTCGTATCGCACCAGAATGGTATGGCAACATGGTTTGCACTGTCATGCTAATTGAACAAGACGAACCTACGAACTACAAGGAGGCAATGGCGAGTCTAGAGTCCGAGAAATGGCTAGAAGCCATGAAATCCGAAATAGGATCCATGTATGATAACAAAGTGTGGACTTTGATGGATATTCCCGAAGGGCGCAAGGCCGTCGAGAATAAATGAATCTTTAAGAAGAAGACTGATATTGATGGTAATGTGACCGTCTATAAAGCTCGGCTTGTCGCAAAAGATTTCCAACAAGTTCATGGGATTGACTACGATGAAACTTTTTCACCGGTAGCGATGTTGAAGTCTATTCGGATTTTGTTAGCAGTTGCTTCATATTACGATTATGAAATATGGTAGATGGATGTCAAAACAGCTTTCCTAAATGGAAACATTGAGAAAGAGTTGTACATGGTACAACCGGAAGGTTTTGTGGATCCAGAAAATGCTGACAAGGTATGCAAGCTTCATCGCTCCATCTATGGATTGAAGCAAGCGTCTCGGAGCTGGAATCTTCGCTTTGGTGAGGTGATCAAAGGTTTTGGATTTTTCCAAAATTTGGAAGAGACCTGCATTTACAAGAAAATGAGTGGGAGCTCGGTTGTGTTCTTAGCACTATATGTAGATGACATATTGCTGATTGGGAATGATGTGGAACTTCTGAATAGCGTGAAGGATTATTTAAACAGTAAATTTTCCATGAAGGACTTAGAAGAAGCTGCATACGTCTTAGGCATTAAAATCTATCGTGATTGATCAAGACGTCTATTAGCGTTGAGTCAGAGTACTTATCTTGATAAAATACTGAATCATTTCGGTATGGAGATGGCAAAGAAGGGTTCGCTGCTGGTTATCAAGAATAAAACCTTGCGAAAGGCACAGTGTCCGGTAACGGAACAAGGTAAGGCCAAAATGATTAAACATCCTTATGCTACAGCCATAGGATCGATTATGTATGCAATGTTAACTACTAGACCTGATATGGCATTAGGTCTAAGTTTGACAAGCCGTTCCAGAGTAATCCTGGAATGACGTATTGGATTGTTGTTAAGAGCATTCGTAAGTATCTCAATAAGACAAAAGAAATGTTCCTTGTCTATGGTGGCTGCGATGAAGAACTTGGCGTAACAGATTACGTGGATGCAATTTTCTGCTCAGACACTGATGACTCTAAGTCACAGACAGGTTATGTGTTCAATGTGAATGGAGGCGCCGTGTGCTGGAGATGTGGGAAGAAACCCATCGTCGCGCAGTCTACAATGGAGTCAGAGTACATTGCTGCCTGCGAAGCCGCAAATGAAGCTGTGTGGCTGAGGTAGTTCATCATTGAACATGGAGTGTTCCCGAGCGCGCAAGTCCCCGTGATCCTCTTCTGCGACAATACGGGTGCCATTGCTAACGCCAAGGAGCCAAGGTATCACTCCACCGCCAAATACATTCTCCGACGCTTCCATGTGATACGACAGTACGTACAAGGAGGCGAAGTGAAGATTTGCAAAGTGCATACGGATCTGAATGTGGTAGATCCCCTAACGAAGCCTCTTCCGCTTGAAAAGCATGAAACACACCAAGTTGCTATGGGTGTTAAGCTTTTACCAAGTTGTGATCTAGATTAAATTATACTCTAGTGCAAGTGGGAGACTGAATGAGATATGCCCTATAGGCAATTAATAAAGTGTATTTCTATGTCGTACCTCGTTTGTTCATAATATGTTTTTGTGTCATGCTATAATCGTATTAAGCGGAAACATTAATACGGGTGTGATGCGTAAACAACCAGGTCCCTAGTAGCCTCTATTAAGACTAGTTTCGTTGCGCCATCGATGATCGAGGTTTCCCGATCATAGGGCATGGCGCCTGACGAGGTGCTAACTCGACAAGTCCCAGGGTTGTGTACCCCGGGTTGATTGATGGGGAGAGAGATGAGTGCAGGTGGTCACGACGGTTGACAAGCAAGGATTTACCCAGGTTCAGGCTCCCGGAGGATAACACCCTACTCCTGCTTGTCTGATTATTGATGCGAGTTGTGGTTACAATGGCGAGATTGCGATCTCGCTAGGGTTTGTGGCGGTGGCTATGAGCGTGTCCTTTTGGACGAGCAACCCTCCTGGCTTTATAGGTAGCCAGGTCTCGGGTGGTCGATGCCGATGGCAACTACATATATGGCAGGTTATGCGACCTAACCGACTTGGACTAGGTTACATGGTACCCTGCGTGGGCCTTCTGTGGGCCTCCATGTCCTTGGCGCGGCCCAGGTAGCCTTATCGTGGGCTACCCGAAAGGCAGCCCCACGTCAGTAGCCCCCGAGTGCTTGATCGAAGCGTAGAGTCGAGCAAAGGACTTCTTCCTCCTGGACGCGCCATTGGATTGCTTGATCTTGAGCTTGAACTCGATTTCTTCAGTCGAACCGGCCGCTCCCGATGGGAGTAACCTTTGCAGTCGAATTACTTTGTCTTCTTCTTGTGAAGCTTGCTTCTATTCAGCCTGTTGGCTTACATGTAGATTTGATTTCGGCTGCTTGAGCTTACTCAACTGTCTTTTCCACCCGAATGGATGTTTCGGGTTCTCAGATTGGCACTCTGTCTTGTTCCTGAAAACGATAGTTAAAGAAATTCGACTCCGGCCGTTGAGGGCTTATAGAGGATGCTTTAGTCGTTAATGCTTCGACTGAGTCTATTGGGAGCGCGAACAGTGCTCCCGATGGGAGTAGCCCCCGAGATTAAGCTGAATTGCTTGTGATTGAGGTTAATCTCAAAAACTTCTCAGTCGAAAAGAGATCTCTGATACCCTCCCAATGGGGGTGACGTTTAGGAACTCGCTGATGGAACCACTGTCCTTTTTTATTTGAGTTCTCATTCAGCCCGACGGCCTACTTGGTGGATTCGACAAACATATCGAGTATTTGCTCAGCCAAACGGCCTACTGCATTGCTGGACCTGTATGGCGCAGCCCCCGAGTGTTCGAGTGCGGCCTAGGTTTTCTTGTTGGACCTGTATGGCGCAGCCCCCGAGTGTTCGAGTGACGGCCTAGGTTTGACGTATACCTGTGCGGCGCAGCCCCCGAGTGCTTCGGGTGGCGGCCAAGGATTTTTCGAGTTATACCTGTATGGCGCAGCCCCCGAGTGCGTCGGGTGACGGCCTAGGTTTGACTTAGACCTGCGCGGCGCAGTCCCTGAGTGCTTTGAGTGGTGGCCAAGGATTTTTCGAGTTATACCTGTATGGCGCAGCCCCCGAGTGCGTCGGGTGACGGCCTAGGTTTGACTTAGACCTGTGCGGCGCAGCCTCCGAGTGCTTCGGGTGGCGGCCAAGGCGAATTTGTTTGTGACCTGTGCGGCGCAACACCCGGGAGAGCATCAGGTGTGGCCGAGGCGAATTTGTTTGTGCGCGGCGGACTGGAGTCGACGCGGCGGAGTGATGCCGTAGAGGCAGTCGACGCGGCGGACCGGAGTCGACGCGGCGAAGTGGTGCCGTAGAGGCAGTCGACGCGGCGGACCGGAGTCGACGCAGCGGAGTGGTGCCGTAGAGGCAATCGACGCGGTGGACCGGAGTCGACGCGGCGGAGTGGTGCCGTAGAGGCAGTCGACGCGGCGGACCGGAGTCGACGCGGCGAAGTGTTTGACGCGGCAGAAGTGGTGCTGTAGAGGCAGTCGACGCGGCAGACCGGAGTCGATGCAGCGGAGCGGTCCCGTAGAGGCAGTCGACGCGGCGGACCAGAGTCGACGAGGCGAAGTAGTGGCGCAGAGGCAGTCGACGCGGCGAAGTGGTGCCGTAGAGGTAGTCGACGCGGCGGACCGGAGTCGACGCGGCGGAGTGGTGCCGTAGAGGCAGTCGACGCGGCGGACCGGAGTTGACGCAGCGGAGTGGTGCCGTAGAGGCAGTCGACGCGGCGGACCGGAGTCGACGCAGCGGAGTGGTGCCGTAGAGGCAGTCGACGCGGCGGACCGGAGTCGACGCAGCGGAGTGGTGCCATAGAGGCAGTCGACGCGGCGGACCGGAGTCGACGCGGCGAAGTGGTGCCGTAGAGGCAGTCGACGCGGCGAAGTGGTGCCTTAGAGGCAGTCGACGCGGCGGACCGGAGTCGACGCGGCGAAGTGGTGCCGTAGAGGCAGTCGACGCGGCGGACCGGAGTCGACGAGGTGGAAGTAGTTGAGGTAGATCTTGATTTGACCGACCGTGCGATCGAGATTGGTGTAGTAGACCCGATCCGTGCGGCCGTTGCTGAGGTTGTCGATGCAGTCGATGCAGGTGCGATCTTCCCGGGCGCGACAGGAGCGATCTCCGCGGGTGCGGCAGATGCGATCTTCGCGGGCGCGGTAGATGAGATCTTCGCGGGTGCGATAGACGCGATTTACACGGGTGCAGCAGATGCGATCTTCGCGGGCGCGGTAGAAGGCGGCGGTAGATCCGCCGATGCGGGTGCTGCCGCGCGTGGGGCGGTTGCCGCGGACCTGAGTATTCCGCGACTGTCGGCGAAGCAGCACACGGAGACGAAGGTGATGTGTATACCTTTGTCCAGATCGGCGTACACCGAGCGGCGAGCCGGAGGGTGGAGGACGTACTCGAAGGAGCCGAAGCGGATCGACTCCCTGGCGACGCGGGCATCGGTCTTCATTGCGGATGGAGCCGGAGCGACCATGATTCCAACACTTTTTTGACTTCCCACAGACGGCGCCAATTGACGAGGTGCTAACTCGACAAGTCCCAGGGTTGTGTACCCCAGGTTGATTGATGGGGAGAGAGATGAGTGCAGGTGGTCACGACGGCTGACAAGCAAGGATTTACCCAGGTTCAGGCTCCCGGAGGATAACACCCTACTCGTGCTTGTATGATTATTGATGCGAGTTGTGGTTACAATTGCGAGATTGCGATCTCGCTAGGGTTTGTGGCGGTGGCTATGAGCGTGTCCTTTTGGACGAGCAACCCTCATGGCTTTATAGGTAGATAGGTCTCGGGTGGTCGATGCCGATGGCAACTACATATATGGCAGGTTATGCGACCTAACCGACTTGGACTAGGTTACATGGTACCCCGCGTGGGCCTTCTGTGGGCCTCCATGTCCTTGGCGCGGCCCAGGTAGCCTTATCGTGGGCTACCCGAAAGGCAGCCCCACGTCAGCGCCGGTCGGCAATGGAAGTCAATCATTGGTAGAACGATGTGATGGACATACCCATATTTGTAGGACGTAGTCATTACGCCTTCGACCGTGAGATCAACTCTTATTGTTATTCCTGGAAGATACTTTGATCGCACCAAACGTCGTATCATATATAGTATGACAATAACGGTGATACTTTTGGGTATCGGGAGGGAGTAGTTGAGACGTGGGGTCAAGAGCGGGATTTGTCAATCCGCATAGCAGGATAGATACTCTAGGGCCCACTCGGTGAGATTATGTCTAATGAGTTTGCAAGCATGTGACTAGGTCACGGAGACATGAAATCATAGACGAGTAGAAGACAGCGTTGTCGGTAACGAGATCAGCTAGATATGGAGATATCTATGAACGACACTCAGACACGCTAAGTATCGTTATGGCAAAAGGTTTAAGACTATTCGTTCAGTTTTGATAGATGAAAGTCATTTGTTATATCACAGGGATAAATTCATGGGGTCCAGTCCTACGAGTTAGTCGTTGATCAGAGAGGAGTCTCGATCATATCTGTTATTATATCGAACCGCTAGGGTAACACACTTAAGGGGTTTCGACAAGACAACCGGAAAGGAAAGAGATCACCGGGAACGTCCCGGGAGAGCTCCGATGGAGATCGGGCAGCGATGAAATAGTTTTCGGAGCTATAATAAAGTATATATAATATGTTTGATATTAATTAGTCTAATTAATATTTAAATATGATTTTATATATTTATTTTCGAATTTATTTAGGCTGATTTCCCTAAATGGGCCTTCTGGTCGAAAGAAAGCCCAAGAGGGAAAATTCCCTATGGGAATTTGGTGGGAGCTAGGTGGCCGTCCTAGGTGGGCCAAAAGGGGCCCACCATGGGGCCGGCGCACCATGTGCAGCCGCACCAGGCATGTGGGGATAGTCCCACATTGCCTGGTGAGCAGGTTGCCCCCCCCCCCCCCCCGGAGACTATATAAGAAGGGGCACCCCTGGCCTTCTAATTCACCAACTAATTCCCCAATTCTCTCTCAATTCCGTGATTCCCTTTGTCGGAGTGCGCTGAGTTGAGAGGGGGATCACTTCCACCATAGCTCGCTGCCGCGCTGCTGGTGTTCCGCTGCTCGTCCTGGACTGGAGCTTCGGAGGCCGTCGTCTCCACCGTACGTGTGTAACGCCCTGCGAGGTGCTGCGCTAGCGGTGCTGGGAGGTCTGCTTCCTCTACACGACCTTGAGGTCGGCTTCGTCGGTTTTCATCGACAATGTTCGTGCGGGAACGTAATTCCCGCTTTCGGTCTACAAGGGTATGTATTCCGATCTCCGTTCGTACTACTATATCTGCATAGAATAGATCTTGGCATGTTTTAAGGATATCGTTGCAAGGAAAAAATTTGTTTTCTGCCTACGATCCCCTTCATCAATTCCGTTCCAGACCTTGCCGACAAAGTTCTCGACGGCGGCGTACAGGGCCCACTTCTCCTTCTCCTCCATCGGCGCCTCGTCCGCCTCCACCTCCGCCAGTGTGCGACGGTGTGCCCCCCCCCCCCCCCGTCCCCTCCCTCCCTCCCGCTCGTGAGCTCCGCCGGAGAGGCAAAAATGGTTACCTTGGACGGCGGCCGGAGAAGAACCGCGACGGTGAGCTCCTCCCTTCTTCCTCCAGGCGCGAGGGCGAGACGAGGATGAGGCAGCATCTTCTCTTTCCTTAGCCACGAGCGTGGCTCGCTCGTGTTTAGTTCCACGCTTGGTACCGTGGTGGCTTTGGACGTGGATGGATACACGCCCTTTTACACGATCCACTGGGAAGCATTTTTTGGTGTCCAACGTGTATATGTACCATCCACCTCCATATACACGTTCCACTGGAGATGCTCTTATACTCTGAGCCACAAGAAATTGATTAATCTGAAGAGGTTTTTCCTTTGATGTGGATGCCACGCTCCCCGCTTTCCATTTCCAGGTCAGCCGAAGGCAACAAGTCCTACTGGCTACCAGTACTAGGCTGCTACGAGTCGTCGCAAACGCAGATCAAGTGGAGTAGTGTAGTGGGAAAACCCGCGTGGCGCAGGTAGGAATTCAAGTGTGTGGGCCTCTTCCCTGTGGAAGCGACCAAGCACAGTCAGCCAAGCCCAAGCCTCACACGCGGCTCCCAACGCCTACACGCAGGGAAGGAAACCATGTGGAGGACTTATCCTGATCCTCTCTTCTCCCACCCCGCGCGCCGCGTCCCTATCCCAGCAAAAGGTAAACAAACCAAGAGAGCATGGAAAGAGATAATGCCGAATCACCAGCACCAGCACTTGCGCTTTTATCTCCTCCGTTCGCCCACGTCCTCCCTCGTTTCTAGCCGCGCGCGCTCCTCCTCTCTCCTTATCCTTCCTCCCCGTGGTGACTCACCACCCTCGTCGTCCTCTTCCTTCCGCTTTATAGCTCCGCCTCTTCCCTCGTCCACGGCAAACACAACACACAATCGCAATATCTCCTCCGTCTCGCCGACTATCATCTGCTGCTTCGTTCGTTTATTCCACACGATCGTTCGTTCGTTCGTTCGTTCATGGGGACTCAGATGGACATGGACGCCTACCTTCTCTTCCGCCGCGCAGCGCTACCCAAGATCGCGTACGAGGAGCAGGACGAGGACATCGGCTCGGACTCCGAGGCCACGTCGTCCAGGACCTCCGCGGCCTCCTCCTCCGACCTCGCCGACGAGGCCACCAGCTCCTCCTCCTACTCCTCCGACAGCTCCGCCACCGACCTCTTCGAGATGTCTGCTCTCATGACGCAGCTCCCGATCAAGAGGGGCTTGTCCAAGTTCTTCGACGGCAAGTCGCAGTCCTTCGCGTCGCTCGCGGCCGTGGCCTCCCTCGAGGACCTGGCCAAGCCGGCCAGGAGCAGGCGCCTCAACCCGTCGCGGAGCTGCGGGGGCGGCCTCGACGCGCACCGGGGCCGGTTCCTCTCGCCGCGCAGGCATTGCCCCAAGGCCGCCGCTGGCGCCAGGAAGGCGGCCGCGAGGGCCGCCGCCCTATCGGTGCTCGTCGCCGAGTCGGCAACGCTCTCGTCGTTAGTTAGGACGGCTTAATTAGCGATGGCACGACAGACTAGGCCGCATATCTGTGGTCGTCTGTTCCACTGTATTCCACTTCTTCGTAGAGGAGATTGTTCTAGGAAACCACGGCGGAAAATTTGAATGGTTCATTCAGGCATTCAGCAGAAATGCCATACAGCTAAAGCTTATGTAAATTATGACGTCTGAATGTGAATAGTTATCAGCCTTTCATCATTATTCAAGGCAATTAGGCAATATTTGATCAAAGGAGAACTGGAATTAATCCATACTTGGAAAGAGCAGGATGCTGTCTTTGCAAACTCAAGAGCAGGTTTGAAATGATCATGTTGGTGTTCAAGCTAGGGGTGGAATCGAGCCGAGCCGAGCCAGCTCGAGGCTCGGCTCGGTCAGGCTTGTTGAATTTCGAGCCGAGCCAGGCTTGGCTTGTGTCAAAAAAGTTCTTTAAAGCTGGGCTCGCGGCTCGGCTCGTCAGGCTCACGGCTCGGCTCGGCCGGCTTGCGAGCCGCACTGTTTTTATTTTTTTAAAAATGGTCTGAGGCAGATGCCGACCCCGACCCCGAGTCGTCCACTTCCCTGACTTGCGAGATGCGCTGCGATTCAGAGTCACTGATTCTAGGGTTAACCCCGCCGCCCTTCCACGCCGGATCCAGGATCTGTCCCCGTCCATGGCACCCCGCCGTCCCTTTCCCCCTGGACACTTGCTTCCCTCGTAGCTGCTAGCCTGGTCGTTCAAGGGCGCGTGCGGCGTCGTCACCTCGTCGTGCTTCTGGTGGCGGCCGCCGGCCTTCCGGCTTCCGGCTGCTTGACTACTGCGCTACTCCAGGCCACCACCACCGTCCGGCACTCTGGCTTCTCCAGAGGTATTGACCACCTGATAGTCTCCGTGGCCACCGCCGTCTCTGGCTGCACTGCTAGCATGTTGTTTGCTGCTCCACCTAGCAAGTGGTAACGAAGAGCATGGATTGATCTGTGCCAAGCCTGTACGCATGCTGCTAGGTAGTGGTTTGATCTCATTCAGCAAGTATTGGATGGCTTGTCACCGAAATGTGCTAAAAACATTGAGCATCTTTTCTTGATAAAATACACTGAGCATTTCTGACATTTGCCATGTTCAGAACGTAATAAATGACTAAAGCATGCATATATCGGTGGTGTTTTGTGTAACAAAAACTCATTGATCCAATGTATCGCATGAACTATGTTTGCGGTTTAAGATTGTACCTATCTTTGTGTTGGAAAATGCTTTAAGGGGTTGAAATCAACTTTGTTTTTAGTGTTGTTTGTATTGCCTAGTGTTGTATCTATGTATGAGACTAATGTTAAGACGTGTTTCAATTAAGCTACAACTCATTTTCATAACAATATTCTATTTGTCGAACTAAGTGCACGTGATTATGATGTATAATATTTGATTAGTACAACTCATCTCTATTGTGAATTGTTACATATTTTAGGAAATGTCATGTCAAATTTTTATAATTCATCGAGCCTTCTAATTCATCGAGCCTTCGAGCCGGCTTGCGAGCTTCGCCGAGCCGGCTTGTCGAGCCTCGAGCCCTGTCAGGAAGGTTTAGCCTTGGCTTGTTCGACCTTCGAGCCGGGCCGAGCCCGAGCCAAGCCTTGTCGAGCCCGAGCCGAGCCTCGAGCTTAATGTCCACCCCTAGTTCAAGCCACTTTGGAACCACTCAATGCACATGATCACTAAAAAAACTAGTTCAGCAAATAAAGGTGACCGTTCTAACTTGACTAGCACTAGTGCGTAACAAGTTACAGTGTAAGTATGACTAGCCAATCGAGTGGAATACCAAAAACATTTCCGCACACTTCCTACCATGACGAAATACAAAATCACTACTACGGTACTGGTGTTAAAAAAAATCACTACTACAGCTATAAGAATAACACCTCCGAACATACAGAATTGAGTGTGTAATATTTTTTCATTTGCTTCCGACAACTGAAAAATAATGAAATCGTTTTGCAAGGAGTTTACAGTGATAACAGCACATGGTCCTTGTAATCAGAACGACTGAATGGAAGGTGCCATCTCCCCAGTAGATCATAGTGCCGAAGACAACGATTCCTGGACGTCACTGAGATGGTAGTCGTCAGCAGTCCCAAACTACACTCAAGCAAACAGTTCGGTCCAAAACAAAATTCCTTCATCCCAAGTATGGATCGTTTCACAGGCAAGGGTCTGATAGGCATCTTCAGACAGCATTGTATTCAATAAACAGGCCCAGCTTCTGAACCAACACAGCAGGTGAACCAAAGATAGGTTTTCTTCCTTCGCTGATCCAATTCTTCTCCAAACTCGAAGCTTTTGCATTTGCCCGCATGTCATCCAGGAAGGCTGAAACTATCTGATAGATTGAAGTCCGGAAAACATCAGCCATCAAATAGGCTTTAGTGTGCAGACCACCTCTTTGTGTGTTTGCAATGGCAGTTACATTCCCTTTTCTTGCTGTGGTAAAGTTACCCCACCTAATGCTTGCTGGACCCAGTGAGTACATAGGTTGTGGGTTAGTTTTCTTTCCTAAACATGCTTCAACCGCAACTAGCGCAGACAGCAACGTAGACATCACAGCAGCATTGCAGCCAGTGAGTTGAGCAACTCCATACCGATCCTCTCGTCGTGAGCGTGCAGTCAATGTTGCTAATGTCCGAGCACACCATGAGCATATCTACATTCACAAGGCACATACAAATAGGCGTTAGTGCATGAAGTAACATCTGGATTATGTGATTCGGAAATGATAAACTACCAGGCATACAAAACAATTCATGGCCTTCAGGCCTTGAACAATCTTACGGCAAGGCTAATAAAGCGTATGAACTTATTCTGAAAGACACCTACTAAACATAAATAATGTTCCGGAATGCTACCACCAAACTCAAGAATTTTCCATGATGTTAAGCTACATCCATCACAAAATCTACAATGAACATAAGCTACATCTTCAAAATGTTGTTATTATATTTCTTACTTGTAGTCATAACGAACAAAAAATGGGCAAATACCTTATGTAATGGACCCTAAATATACATAAATTTGAGTTTTTATTAATGCCGATATCATGGTTTACATTTTCAGGCTTACAGATACGTTGTTAGAATTCATTGTGAATACAACACACCAGCTAAAAGACAAGCAACCTCCATTTCTGCATATAATCTTTGTAGTAGTTAGTATTATGAATTACATTTTCTAGGAAATAAAAATAGAAATGAGGATCAAACATATTCAGTTATAAGTTCTACTGATATTGCCAGATCATTTTCAGTTACGATACAGACCCACAATAGTCATGCCATAGATTTCTCCAAACGGAACATAGTTTTTCTGATACAATGCAATCCACTGGTTTGAGGTAGCATGTTCCACAAGTCGATGGCGAGCTACTAACAGCACTGGCATGAACCAGACCACAGGGCATCTCGTAGGAGTAATAAAAACTAAAAAAACTATTTTGGTCAAACAGTCATGCCAGGACATCTCCACAAACTCCATCACATGTGTCATATTCCACAATCACAAAAACTCTCCCATAATTGCAGAAAGCAACTACTATAAAAAATCATCGCAGTAATCTATGTGCATACATATTATTTCATTTGCAATCTCACATAATGATAGTTAATGCTTAAAACTCATATCCAGTTACTGTTTACTAGAATACATTTGGTCCTCATATACCAGCTGCCAATAATAACCATCCTGAACACTTTAAATTACCCACTGCAAATAAAACGTCTGAGGACTCCAAAATCAGCTACCAAACCTTCCTGGAGAGGATTACATGCTTGCATACTCATATTCCATACTCATATGTAACATAATATTACGCCAATAATTCCAAGTGACTTTTTTGTGTCGCTTAATCGCCGCTTACGCAGAAATTTAAGCGGAGCGATGGCAATCTGCGCAGCTTAGCTCTGAGCGCTGAGTTAAGCGCGCGAGAAAAGAGGGGGAAAGACGCGAGCGACAGCCACGACAGACGCGAGCGAGAGGGAGTTAGGTTTAGCGCGACAGACGCGAGGCTCTCTGCCGCCGCTGCCAGCGCCTGCGCAGCTCCGACCTCCGCCGCCAGCGCCAGCACAGCTCCGACCTCCGCCGCCACCAGCGCAAACCCCGACCTCCTCGTCCCTGCTGCGCCTCTCCGCCGTGTTCTGTTCCGTGAAGCTTGTCCTCCGCCGCCGAGCTTCATTCCCGCGCCCCTCTCCGTCCTGAAGCAAGATGGTAAGGCTCTGCTCTCAATCTCTCCCGTATCCAAGTCTACAGTGCTGCTTCGTGGCCCGCCTATCTGCTAGCTTTTGTGTGCTGTCCCCGTGTGCTAGCTGCCCCCATATGTGTATGTTGCTGTCAAAATTGGTAGGACATTGGCCTTCCCAGCTCCTGTTTCGACGCTTTTACCCTGAACGCTTAAGCGGCGCTTAAGCTGTAGTTCCTCTAAGCGGAGCCTCACCGCTCGCTTAGCGCTCAGCGCTTTTTTGAACCTTCCTGATCATGTGACTCTTTATGCAGAACTTTATTCTTGAGTTCACTAAGCATGTCTGACCAATCAGCATGCATGTGTATGATTGAGTTATACCGAACTAAACATCTTTAACGCATGACCTCTTTTTATTCAACTCTAAAAAATATCATGGATGTCAAACGAAAAATACAAGTTATCTTAACAGTAGGTTCAAACTATTTGCTGGGTGATGACCCTTAATGAGGAGCGGTTTCATTACTTACACAAACAGAAAAGCAGACAATATTAACAATTTGAAACACACAGAACAACCTAGAACGTCAGAAGACAGACAAATGATTGTAGAATTACCTGTGAATCACTAAATGCACCATAGAGTTTAGACTGTTGTGACAATAGTTCTGGCTTATCACTAGAAAACCCTTCGAGCGCTTCAGCAATTTTTGAAGTGAAGTCCTCAAGTGGCTTCAAACAAGCTGTCACAATTCTTTTGTAGGTTTCACCAGATTCCTCAAAGAAGGCACCCCGACGCCAAGGTTCAATGTTACATTCAGAGACTGCACACAAATCTTGGAAGGCAAGATATTGCATCAGCGATCGTGGATCGCTAAGCTCCAATGTTTCAAGGATATAATCAGTAGGATTAGTGTCTGCGGCGGCAGTGCTCTGAGGTGGAGTAAAACTGCACCTTCTTGTATGCACAACCTGAAATTTGTTGAAAGCAGTTGAATTAAATTTCCACAAAAGTCGAGCTGCAGAGTCTATACAGTGAAAAAACTGTACATTTAATGGCAAGTTATTTGATTTGAATAGCAGAGAACAAACCTGGACAAAATGATGGCTTATTTCCCAACAGAAGGAAACACCTGTTGTCACCATAAGAATACCGATTTGGGCGATAATTTGGCTTCCAATGGATCCCCCTATTCTGAATTGCCGAGGAAGAATAAAAGTCAGGAAAAGTGACAGGCAGAAGGCCTGAAGTGACACCTTTAGAGCCCTTTTCATAGACGGTAGAAGCCCCATCTTCAATCCATAGAACAGAGGTCGCTGGACAATTAAACAAGAACTTAGAAGCATGATAAGTGGCAGCTTACTCAAGTAACTGCTTCGAAGAATTGTAAGATAGCAAGCGAACAAGCAAGCAAGTCTAAAACTACCAAGGGTTCAGAACTAACCAAACTCAGCTTTGAAAAATCACAGTTCTGACCTACATAAAAAAGAACATGACGGGCAAGCGAATCTCTACAAATAACTGCAAAGTCAAAATAAAATGCCTGAATGGAATTCGACCATAAACATGATATCCTTGGAAAAGTACAGACCATGCTGGCATTAGTATGATCAGCTATCTCATAAAAATTTCAAACACTTAAAATAATAGACATGTGTCCAATAAACATTGATGCAAATAATGCAGCATTGTTAGCAGTCATCCCCTTCTCTTCTCTGATTAAACACCCTAGGGTATAGTACCAATAGTTCAAGCCACAGTTAACAAAACATCCTTCTTATGATTCAACGACAGAAGTTATCTACACCGCCATTCAGTCCTATGCAGGTAATCCTGATCGTAATGATACGAAATTAAAGCGCACAAATTCAAACCCAATCTGAAATTTGGGAAGAATCAAACAGGACATGTGGAAACCCTAGCTTTCCCCCCATTCGACTCACCTGCACGACGGGGAACTGGAGCAGCCACCTCCCACGCCCAAAGTAGTGAGCGGCGAACACCGCGCCCAACACAGCGCCGCGGAACCCCAGCCCAGCGACGGCGGCCCATCCGGCGTCCTCGGGGACCAGAGACGCGGCGGCGGCGGCCACGCAGAGCGCGCCGGCCGCGGCGAGGAGCAAGGCCGCGAGGGCGCGCAGAGGTACCGGCGGCGGGCGCGGGTGGGGCGAGGCGGAGATGAGGAAGGCGAGCGCGAGGAGCCCCGTGGCGGCGCAGGAGAGGAACGGGTGCAGCGCGAGGAGGAGCGCCGGGGGCACCCCGAGGCCTGGGTGTCGGCGGAGGCGCGGGGAGGAGGCCGCGAGGTGGGTCACGGAGGCGGCGGCCGAGAGCGCGGCCTGGAAGGCGAAGACGGCGAGCCACCGCTGGCCGACGGCGTCGCGGGGAGCGCCGCGCGGCGGGGCCCTGTCCATGGCGGCGGTGGACGAGGGGTTTGGCAGGTTTTGAATTTCTTTTTCTTTTCTCTCCCCTTTGCTATTTGCTATGCGAGGGTTTCTGCGCGTTTGAACGGAGTAGAGTAGAGGAGATGAGTGTGTGGTTTGTTTGTCTTGCGCGTTTTTCTTCTCTTCTTTGCCACCAGCGAGGCAGCGAGAGCTTTCATAGCTTAGAAGTTAAGCTAACTGAGAAGCTTACAGAATACCCCTAGTGATTTAAATCCACTTCAGGAAATTTTTATCAGGATTCTCCAAATACAATTTCTATTGTTTCCAGCAGAAATCTGAATTAGACGAGCAAGTGAAAGTTTTTAAAAAAAAATCATTATGAAATTTTAGAAAAAAGCTTACTTTTCTATAAGGCGCAACGGCCAAAGTACACCTTTCAAGATATTTATAGCCCACGCCCTACAAAATGTTATGCGGAAAATACATCTTATTAGTTATCGTGTCACTACCTAGTTGACGAAGGGGTGCAAAGGATACACATAACTGTATTTTACCATCATCGGTGGCCATACAAGTTACAAACAAGGCCTCAAAAAAATAGAAATTACACACAAGTCTAGAGATTATGCATAGAGGACCCATAAAAACATGAGTAAGAATCAGGTTACAAGCCACTTGAATCGCTATACAGCTCTCGAGCACGGCCACCCGCACCACCATGAGGACAACACCATGGGGTGAAGCAGGCGAAGACATCCACACTGAAGCCGATAAAATGGCCTCCCACTCGACACGACCTGGAGAGGTTTGAAGAGAGATAACACCGGGCCACTACTAATGTCAAAGCTCGAAGCTTGGTCGGCGAGACACCACTTAGGGTGTCCTCCAGAGAAGGTTGGCAGTTGCCTCTTTTGTTCCCAAAATAGAACCTTATCCCTGTGGTAGAAGAAAAAGATTACTCACATAAGGATTCACCAAGGTCTCGCCATAGGAAAGGAGGTCGGCATCAGAGATTACAAAAGCAAGATAAAGAGAAAGCGACGGTGTTGGAGACTGATGTAGGAGATGGGGCGTCGATTACCCTAGACGTGACCACCGACACGTGCACATTAATCGAATGTCAGCTTCTGGCCATTTCCCAGTCATGTCAGACTAACACCTAGGGTGCACTGTCATAAATTATATTTGAAATTTAGATCATGCAATGGGCCCAATCAAACCATTATTATGTTGTTACTAAATAGGTTTTTTAACTGCATCTGGACGGGGGTGATGTTTTCGCATCGGGGTTCGGGGGGGCATATGCCACTTGTTTTTAATTACAGTTTTACCACATTTGGAATTTCAAAATATATACACAAAAATTGGCGCATACATAGACATTCTATGAGCTCGCCAAGTAATTTCATGAACCAACATTTTTATGAGACATCCTTTTGTCTTTATAACCGACCACAAAAATTTTCACTCTTCCGGAAACTTGGTGTGCGCATATAAAATGTTGGGACGTCCACGACCAATTTGATTGGAAACATTTGAAGTTTGAAAATGTTGTTTAAGGTGGCGGAGTATATGCTCTCCCATGTGTCAAATTGAATTTCCCCATCTTGACGGTTTTGTCAAACCCTAGCCCCAATGTAGTAGGAGCCTTTTTGCAATTTTCTCTTCCAGGCGCGCCGCCCTGGTGCGAGTTCGCTGACGAGCCTGCAGGGAGGTCCTGGACCGCGGCGATGGCGAGCTCTGCCTACGGCAGGTCTGCGACGAGCTCGCGCGACATTCTCTATGGCGGCGTTGGCGACGATCTCGATGTGACGACCGGCGACGGCGCCGGCCTCCCACAAACACGAGGTGACGTTCTGTACCTGGACCGGCTAGCTGCGCCAATGGCAAGCCAGTGTGCTGGAGGCGGGCAGCCGATTCAATGCTCCGTGTTTCCTCCTATGAACCGGCTCAAATGCTGCTACGGAGAAGCCGAAATGTGCGCTGCGTTAATCTTAGGCGATTGGCACTTTCGCATCCCCACTCAAAATTAATTGGCAGACGGGAGGAATCCCACTGGCCGGCTCCCCTGCGTGCCCTTTAAATCCTCCGCCCCCTGAACCAGATGAGGTACTCCTGTTGCTAGAGGCCGGAGGCGTGTGAGGGAGCTACGATGAGCGACTATGGCTACGACAGCGACGGCGACCTCGTGCTGGTGCGACAGGGAACCGGAACGGGGGCACGGGTGAATGACAGCAGGTACAGTAACTGGACGCAGAGTGAGCTTGAGAAACAGATGTTCTCCTGGTCACTGAAGGATGTGCTCAACAAGAACCTTCTCAAGAAGAAGGTGAGTCTTTTCCGGAAACATACTGTATCTGTTTATCTTCTATTGTTTGGTAAATGATTATCGATGTTACAAAGGCACATGGTGGTTTGAAGAACTGTACAGCAAATAAATAGAACCGCTTCTGTTTCTGAATTAATCAGCGTATCAGAATTAGGAGTACTGTGAACTATCTGGGTTTCTGAAGTTAGTTCTGTCACAGATTTGCTAGTATTATTCGCCCAAATAGATTTCTTAGTGCGAAAGCATGCAATGTTACTGCGTGGGATATGCCATATATTTCGAACTTATAAAACTTTGCCATACTACGCCGAAATGTTTGCAGTCATGATAGTATATCTTAAGGAAACAAAAGGAACCAGAAGGTTTGCTTAAGAATTTAAATCTGACCACAGTAAGTTGTAAGGGTCTTTAAATGTTATGGGAAAATAGTGTCCACCGTTTAATCATGTAGTAATGAGTTTTTATTCTTTTGCATCTCCTGCATGTTAATTTTTTGACGATTATGGGTGTTCATAATAGAATTTTCTGACTAATTGTAAGGATTTGATATGCGTATAATAGAAAGAATTCTTCTCCTTGATTTGATAGTATTTCTTAGTAATTTAAATACTTACACTAAACAGTTCAACTGTCAGTCCAATCAATTGGAATACCTCGCAGTATGAAGACATCAATATTATCAACCCAGGAACTATTTACTATTTTGTTTTTAGATCCAGCTGTAAACGTCACACTGCTCCTGTGCATCAGTTAGGCCAATTCTCTGTTGTTTGCTCCAGGCGAATTTTCTCTTGTAAACATACCTTATAGTTTTGTCTCTACTTCAGGTTAAGAATGTGCCTAGCACTTTCACTTCACTAGAAGAGTACATGGGGTCATTCACTAAACCGATGATTGAAGAAACTCGTGCTGATCTCTGCTCTGCACTGGAGATCATCAAGCATGCACCAGCGACTGAAATAGTTCGCATTCATGAGCTTCATTCAGAGCAGTCCATATACAGTATCTTGGTCAAGAAGGCTGACCCCGACAAAAATCCAGGGGAAATGTATGCCCTCAAGGATGCAGATATACTTGTATTGTTAGATCGGAAACCACGACATATCTCTGACTTGGGACACAGCAAGTTGCCTTATGTGATTGCTTCAGTGCTAAAAGCAGAGGATGGTAACGGCCATGCAATTGTAAGACTGTCTGGTGGACCTGGCAAAGAGCGCGGCGGGAGACAAAATCTAGTTCCACCTCTTGTAGCTGTGTTCCTGATCAACATGACAACATACAATCGTATATGGAATGCACTGGACCTGCCTGTTGCTATCCTTAGGAATACTAGCATTATTAAGAAGATTGTAAATTATGCTCCCAGGGTATGTATGTTCTTCTCTTTTGTTTTTGACACAATTACTTTTTTCTAGAAGTGCTACTTGATATCTTTCAACTTATGTAATGTGCATTTTTTGTATGATGATTGGTTGTCCAGGAAAACAATTCAGAAATACCTTTACATCTGCCAGACCGAGCACTTGGCCTTGAAAATTTCAGCCTCAACAAGTCACAACAGTCGGCGGTACTTGACTGTGTTTCAGCAATGGAGCAGCAAGATACTTATCCGGTGCGCTTGATATGGGGACCTCCTGGAACAGGCAAGACGAAGACAATTAGCACTCTCCTGTGGTCCATGATGATCAAGAACCACAGAACACTGACGTGTGCTCCGACAAACACTGCAGTAGTAGAGGTTGCATCTCGGGTCCTAGGCCTCCTCGAGGATTCCTCCGGTGGTAGTGAAAATAAATGCTTTATGAGTGATGTTTTATTGTTTGGAAATGAGGATAGGATGAGTGTGGACCAGAACCTCACAAAGATTTTCCTGGAGAAGCGTGTTCGTCGTCTGCAGAACTGCTTGATGCCAGGTTCAGGGTGGACAAGCTGTCTGAGTTCCATGGTACGAATTCTGGATGAACCCTTGATTCAATATGATTCCTATGTTCATCAAATTGAAACGGAGATCAAGGAACTTGCCATGAAGGAAAAAGAGGAACGTGCTAAGAAGGATAAGAATAAAACTGTGCAGGCAAAAGAGGAATCTAGTAAGAAACGTCCACAAATAATGTTGTTCAAGGACTTCTTACTAAGTAATTACAAGCAAGCTGAGAATGATCTGCGCACATGCATTGATACCTTCTGCAATGATCTCCCCAGATCTGCTACATCTGGACAGAACTTCCGTTACATGATTGAGGTTAAACACCTGCTTAAAGAGTTTCGGGAAGTTGTGCAGCATGAACCAGAGAAGCAGCTGCAAACGCTGTTCAGAGACACCTCAGATGGAAGAAACAGTTCATTGTTTCAGAATCTTCTGGTTTATGCACAAGATAGCGTGCGTTCAGAGCTGAAGCAGGCACGAGCCTTATGCGTTCAGAAGTTAAATTACTTGTCTAACAACTTTCACCTTCCAGATATTTTTGAGAAGCGATCAATCGAGGACTTCTTGCTACGGAACAGCAAGAGCGTGCTCTGCACTGCATCTAGCTCTGCTCGTTTGCACTACCTGCAAGAGCCTGAACCGTTTGACCTCCTTGTCGTTGACGAGGCGGCCCAACTGAAGGAGTGTGAATCGCTGATACCGCTGGAGATTCCTGGCATCCGTCTAGCTGTTCTCATCGGAGATGAATACCAGCTACCAGCACTTGTGAAAAGCCAGGTGACTCTATGTCTTACTCCTCAGTGCCAGCTGTAGTTGAATATGGATTTTCTTGCTTGTTTGCCCATCTATTTGTAGTTGTAACAATGTTGGCTCTTGCAGGTTTGTGATGAAGCCGACTTTGGAAGGAGCCTGTTTCAGAGGCTGAGTTCGCTCGGACACCCTAAGCACCTTCTAGATGTGCAGTACAGGATGCACCCGGGGATAAGCAAGTTCCCGGTCTCGAGGTTTTATGGCAACAAGATCTCCGATGGTGAGAACGTCCTGCACAGAAACTATGAGAGAAAGCACCTGACTGGTCCAATGTACGGGTCCTACTCCTTCATCAACATCGAAGGTGGGAAGGAAAGCTCAGGCAAGCATGACAAGAGCCTGATCAACACCATTGAGGTTGCCGCGGTGACTCGGATCGTCCAAAGACTGTTCAAAGGTACGAGCTCTAGCTTTATTATATGCAAATCAAGAGCATGCTCGAGTCAGTGAAATGTTTTGTGCTTGTAGAGTCTGTGGACACAAGGAGGAAGCTCAGCGTTGGCGTGGTGTCGCCGTACAAGGGCCAGGTCCGTGCCATCCAGGAGAAGCTCGGGAGGACGTACGAGGTGCACAGCGGGTTCTCCGTGAAGGTTCGATCCGTGGACGGGTTCCAGGGGGCCGAGGAGGATATCATCATCTTCTCCACCGTGAGGAGCAACAACGCTGGAAAAGTCGGGTTCCTCAACAACGAGAACCGCACCAACGTGGCGCTGACACGGGCCAAGTGAGTGGAGTTTCCCCGTTGGTCTGGTTCCTTGAGTCGCATGACACCAGTGCGATTTTTTATGCTGTTTTCTTTCACAGGCATTGTCTCTGGATAGTGGGGAACGCCACCACATTGGTTAGCAGCAAGACAATTTGGCAGAAGATAGTGGCAGATGCAAAGGAGAGAGGCTGTTTTTTCAACGCAAACGACGACAAGGACCTCTCGGGTGCAATCATAAAAGCCGTCATTGAGCTGGACGAAGTGGAGAGTGTGCTCAACATGGACAACCTCCGTATTGGCGGGTCACGCTCTGGGGTAAGAACAAGAACAAACTATCACGCCAATTTTCTCTTATTTGAGACCTGAACATAGAACGAGATATGAGCTTAAACTTACATACATTGCTGTTTCTTCCCTGCAGAAACCCAAGAACAAGTTCTGAAATTCGGAATGCAGTAAGGACCTAAAGGGTGAGCAGATGCAGAGCACGGCCGTCTGGTCGTCGAAGGCCGGCTGAAAGAATTACTGCTGGAGTAGTTACTCTTTCTTCGTTGTAGAGAGTTGCTATTTTGGACGTTACATACTTATACGCAGCCTTTCCTAGTATCTTGGGCTGATATGGAAGACTTCTGAGACTACCTGAAGAACATGGCTCTTTCCACTTACTACTTAAACCGAAAGACCAATATGGTTCTGTTTACTGGTTCCATAAATTCTCTTGTTCGATAGTCAAGCACATTGGCTGCATACAGTTACAAACTAAACAACAACGATGCTGGAACAATAAAATGTCCTACTAGTAGGAAAGCATTTCCTGTTGCCAACAACTACCCAAGTATATAGTCAACATGTAACTTCTATCCCAGGAGATCCCTTTTTCATCCATTAAGTCTTGGTGTCCATGAAATCCTTCTCCACCTCGCCTGAAAAACTTCCACTATGACTTGCTCCTGTAAATTTGCGGTCAACTGTAGATTCAGTTTTGTGATGCTCGTCAATTCCATTTTTCTCCACTATTAATTCAGTAACAAATACAATAAAGGGCCTCAATTGGTTCAGACGGTCGTATCTTCTGAAAATATGCCAAATTTCGCGCTTTCCATATCCCTGATAATAGAACAGAAGCAATCCCTATATAACCAATTTCCTGCCATGATTGTACTAGTTTGTCTCCAACTAATGCTCTTCTGAACTGTAATCGACTCAAATCTCTCTTGAAAACCTCATGTACTTTTGCATTTCGGTCCATAGAAATGGAAAACAGTCCGAAAAGGTGGTGTCATTTTTTTTTGGTGTAAGCTTCTTCCCATTGCCAAGTCAGTGAAACATGTCATGCATGCATTTTTTTTTAGACCATATATACCAAAATGAATAGTAGAACGAAGCATCAGTGAAACAATCCCAACGGAAAGATCTAGTTCTAGTGCTTGGCTGATGCCGTGCACATTCAGACAAATATCATAAGTTGAGTCAAGGCTCATCTTGAGCGTCGGGTCCGATGCACACTCTAACCCAAGCATACTAGGCGTTGAATCAGAGCTTCCAACTTGACTTGAACTACTTTGATCGCTTGTCAAGCAACGCCTCAGTTCTAACTTCTAAGCATCCGTCCAAAGACCCTGCATCCTATGTACGTGAGGCCTCTGAGGAGAGGTCGGACTCTGAACTTTGCCCTCATTACATGATCATACTTCATACTACCTCATAGTGTACATCGCGAACAGTGAGTTTCTTGTGGCGCGCAACTTCCAACATGCGCAGCATGGACTACGACATGTCCAGGAAACCTATAGATCAACAGCAGCACAGGAGCTTCAGGTCCAAGGCCCTGCTACTACTTCTCGTCATCGCCACCAACACCATCTCCGTCCTCCTCTTCTCCGATGCTGTATCGTCAGCGATCGGCATTCAATTCAGTGAGCACAACCAGTGCATCCCTGTCAGGAACTCAGGTAATCTGTCACTCCGCGATCTAAACATCACGGAGTACGTCCTGGCTGCGAGCCATGACGAGCTCCTGCACCTGCACGACCGCCTCGCCACGGCGAACTCCCTCGTCGAGACGCTGCTGGGCAACAGAGCCAATGCCAGCACCGTGGCTGCCGAGGCCGATGAGCAGAAGCAATTAGCGGCCAATAGCCTGTGGCCATGGGAGCTCACAGGCGAGCTCAAGCTGGCCGTAGGCCCCCACAAGCTGCCATTGGGCGGCACGCCGAACCTGAGGACCGACCAGTTGTTTCCAGCACTGGGGCAAGCGTGCAGCAATTTCCGGGAAGATCTGGAGCGCTACATGAACTACAATCCCGGTGGTGAGTGTCCATCCGATGAGCTGTTCGCGCAGCGGCTCATGCTCAAGGGCTGTGAGCCACTGCCACGGCGGAGGTGCCGGCCACCATCTCCGGAAGGGTACGTCGAGCCAACGCCCCTGCCGGCAAGCCTGTGGTCCATTCCACCGGACACCAGCATCCTATGGGATGCGTACACATGCAAGAACTACACCTGCCTGGAGAACCGCGGCAAGACAAAGGGCACTCACCACTACGACTGCAAAGACTGCTTCAACCTGCTCAACGGCCGGGAGAAGCGCCGGTGGAGGCGCGATGACAAGGCACTCTCCTACTCCATAGACGCCGTGCTCGCGGCCAAACCGAACGGCACGGTGCGTATCGGGCTCGACCTCGGCGGAGGATCGGGCACGTTCGCTGCACAGATGCAGGAACATGGGGTGACCGTGGTCACCACGTCCATGAACTTCGACGGCCCGTTCAACAGCTTCATCGCGTCGCGAGGTCTTGTGCCCATGCACCTCAGCATCACGCACCGGCTGCCCTTCTTCGACGGCACGCTTGACATCGTGCACTCGATGCATCTGCTCAGCCACTGGATCCCCGATGCGATCCTCGAGTTCGCGTTGTTCGACATCTACAGGGTGCTGAGGCCAGGAGGATTGTTCTGGCTGGACCACTTCTACTGCATCGGTGAACAGATGAACACGACTTATGTGCCCATGTTCGATCGGCTTGGTTTCAACAAGGTGAGGTGGAATACCCGCCGGAAACTCGACCGTGGGATCAAGTACAATGAGTGGTACCTCTCAGCGCTGCTCCAGAAGCCCACAACCTAGATGACAATTTGCTCTGTAGACAAACGTGGTATGTCAAACTGTACTGCACCCACTTCAGACTTTCAGAGTCAAGCAATTTTTACTTGCTGACATGATACTCCAGCATTTTCATCATTATTTAGGACATTCAAACCAGAGATACCAGCAATGTATTCATCTGACAAATTAGTGGTGTCGAGTGTACTCATCAACAAGCTCAAAATCGACCACATTGCCATGATCGCTTCAACTTATTCTCAGACCATCTACACTAAATATTTATACCCGTGAAATACGTATCAGAACTGCAAAACAGGCAATGCAACTTCGAATTTCCCTCTGTTTGTTTGTTTGTGTGATTCTATGGTATCACTAGAGCATCATCATGTGTTCCATCCATCCTAGTTATATTTTCCTCAACTGAATTAAGAAACCAAATGCCTACCTTATTTTGGGATCCCATCCCACCTCCACTCCACACCACTCACAGCTTCTCCCCCTGCGACTCTGTTTCTGTCTTCTCCAACACGGATTCATCAGACTCTGCCTCCGCTTCCCCATCGGCCTCTGCTTCTGGGACCTGCATTGTGAAATTAGCCCCGAACTTGTTGCCGGCGACAACCCGGCAGCGCTCGAGCATCGATTCCGAGTCCGCCGCCCTGCCAAGAAAAGAGTACACCACGAACTGGCAGAACAGGGGCCGGTAGTCACCCGGGTCCTCCCGCTCGAGCTCCTCGAAGGCGGCGATCGCCTCGTCCACCTTGCCGTCCACGAACAGCGCCTGCGCCGCGAAGAGGCGGGCGTAGTGCTCGCCGCCTCCGGCCGCGGCGAGACGCGCCCGCGCGGCGTCCGCGCCGCCGTAACGGGCGAGGCCGGCCGTCTCAACGATGAGCTTCTCGAAGGGGTGGGAGTCGTCCTGGATGGGGTCCTCGGGCGAGACTGTGACGGTTAGCGCGGAGGGAGGAGGAGGAGGAGGCGGGGAGGGCGTGGAAAAGCAAGCGATGGCCGGGGAGGTGGCCGCGAGGAGGACCGCGGCGGAGGCGGCGAGGCGGAGGGAGGAGATGAGAGGGTGGGGGGAAGCCGAGTTCGAGTTCGAGCTGGCGGCGGTGGCTTTGACGGCCGTGGGGAGATCATACCGGCGTCGGGAGGAGTAGGCGATGGCGAAGGGGATGCGGGTGGCGGATGCGCCGGCGAGGAAGGACATGGCGGGCGGCGGCTAGGGTTTTCGGCGCAGAGATTACCAAGGTGGCTTGAGTTTGCAGTTGCAAGTGACAAACAGAGGTGCACAGAGCAACGGCGGAGTTTGGTTTGGTGGAGAAAAGAATTGAAATTTCGGTTGGTATGTTTGGTGGCCTTGGGGTAGGTGGCATCCCCCGGCCTACGACTATTCTGTTTTAGCTCTCGCTGCCACTACTGTAGTCTGTACTTAAAAAACTCTGTAGGTGTCATGCAGACATTTTTATATAATTATTAAATCTTAAAACATACTACTCTCTTTTTTAATACAGATCGTCTTTTTCCACATTCACATGTTTAATCTTATATCTAGACATGTTTTAGTATTAATATTCACTCATTTTTGTGAGTATCCAGAGTTATAGATAACATATGCAATAACTAAAATATATGGAGGCCGACCGCCTCCGCCACCAGCGCCACTCCAAGCCCGCCGCCCCCTCCTCCACATCCTCCCCCGCCTCCCTCCCGCCGCCGACAACGCGTCCGCCCCCGCCGCCAAGCCCAGCCTCCTCGTCACGTACACGCAGATCAAGCGTGCCGTCCCCGAGGTCTCCGCCACCGAGCAGCTCATCCTGGAGGAGAATGAGATGATCGAGAACGTCTCTGAGTCGCCCGTCGTCGACTATCGCTACGGAAAAGAAGTCCCGTAACCCTTCTTCCCCTTCGTCCTCAACTCCCCCAGCCCACGACCGCGTCCCTCAGCTCCCCCCACGACCAGTCGACCACGATCCCTCATCCCTCACGATCCGTCTCCGCGACGGCCCCATCCCCTTTGATGCCCGCCCGTGACATCGTTGTCCATGGCGTCCTCCGAGCGCTGGTCACGAAGAGCGGTTCGTCGCCTCCTCTTCGCCACGTGCTTCACGCTAACCGCCCTGGCCGACCTCGTCGCTCTGCTCGTGCTCCTCGCCGAGCCAGCCCTGGCAGCTAGATCGAGAGGGCCGACCGGTGTACATCGAGAGGCTTGGGAAGGTTGACCCCAACAAGCTTATGCAGATCACCTATGTGGACAGGTACATCAAGTACCATGTGCAGGAGATTGAGAGGGCCTTCAGAGAGAGGTTCCCTGCCTGCACATTGGCTGCCCAGAGGCACATCGACTCCACCACCACTATCTTGGATGTCCAGGGTGTGGTATGTGACTGACCCTTTTCATGTTCTGCGCTTTTCTATTTCATTCAGTTTTCGATTATTCTAACTAGCGTCCGTGCCTTATGATATATCTATGTCCGGCGGGTGGATGTTAACAATCTCCGCTGTAAGGAAGCGGAACGGATGATCATACATGCATGAAAGGAATCTTTTTCATAACCGAAAATTCAAAATAAATTATCTCTTAAACCGCTAATCCAATTGACGATCCGTTTTCACCGATGGGTTCGCATCGATGAGAACTTCAAAATAAGATCCCATCTTACTATGTTTTGACGAACATTTTTTTTCGTTGTCAGTTACTAGGTTATAATACTGTAGTTACCATATTACTATCTAACATTTACCATTCAAATAATGCCTCGTTACCATGCAATTTTAACATGTTTTACCGTCATATCCATAATCTTCATGTTCAAATAGTGAGTATTAGATTCATTCTAAACACTTAAGAATATGAAATACCGTCGTGAAAAGATTACGTTGGTGAGTAGAGAAGAGTAGAGAAGTTCAAATAAACAGGTAACCATTTGATTTAAACCTGGTAATTAACATGACAATACCTGGTGACTAAGTGACTACAATCTGGTAACTTGGGTCAGGAAAAAAAGTTGTCAAAACATATCAAGATGAGATTTAGTTTTGAAGATCTCATCGCGATAAAACCAACCGTAAAAACGGATTTGAATTTTGATTTACGGTCTAAGAAATAAAACATTTTAAAGTTTAAAACACAAAAGGAATCTACGTGCATGCATGCACTCGGTTACCCTATTCTTTCCGTGCCCACGAAAAACTAATCTGGGGCACGCACCCTTATTAGCACAGTCCTTGTATGTTTTGCTGAAGGTGTTTCTTGCCATATGCAGGGTTTTAAGAATTTCACGAAGACTGCAAGAGAACTTGTACATCGAATGCAGAATATAGACAACGACTGTTATCCTGAGATAATTTGCAATGTGATGGCTTCTTCAGTGTACTTGTACTTTTGGCATGATGACCAATGATTCTAAAAATATAGAAAACTGTAGAGATTAAATCAATTGTTTGTCGTGAACACGGGAAGTGGGTTCAAGTTGATCTGGAACAGTGTGAAGGGTTTCCTTGACCCAAAAACTTCATCAAAGATTCATGTAAGCTCTATGGGGTACTTGCCAGGATGATAGTAATCCTTTCTGTGAGCAACAGTTAATTATTATGTCGTCCAATGTAGGTTCTCGGTTCGAAGTACCAGAGTCAACTTCTTGAAGTAATTGAATCAAGGTTGTTGTAAAACTCAAGCTGCTAGCAAATGTATTCTTTCCTCCAGCTAGAACAACAGAAGGCAAGTCTGACATTATGACTTTACATTCTAGCTGTACACATCTAGCTGATGGTGCTTCTAATACCTTTGTGTTACTTCCAGTGGCAGGACATGATTAGTGACACATCAAATCCAGAATCAGGTTCTGATATTGATGACTTTGGATCATCACACATCCCAAAAGGATCTGAATATGGTTGCCTCACTCCAGTCCATGAGGAAGTGAGTTCAAGGCTCAATTCCTACTTGTTACTCTCTTGTGTCATTCACCTTGTTGTGAGTGAGGATTTAACAAATTGAGAACTGAACTTAGATCTCTGAAAAATGCAGTGGCATGCTCTAAAACTGAAACTGCTAAGCTATTGTAGTGTTGATTTGTCTTCAGGGTTTTGAGGCATATCTATATTGGAAATAGATCTAACTTAACCAAATATCAAATTGAGGCATTTTACCCACATCTTTGAAATTGCAAACTACAGTATATAAAGGCAGACTTATATTTTTATGGTTTTACCCTGAATTTTGGTGTCTTGTTGTTTCTCCATGAATACAGTAGAAATTCTCCAGTTCGCTATGCTTGCTCAAATGTATAATTTAAAAGTGACAGTAGAGTAGAAACTAAACAACATGAACATTTTTGGTACAAACCATCTAATAAATCATGCGAGTTGACACGTCTGCATTTGGGAAGCAAGGTGTGCTCTGTTCTGAAACTGAAAATATATGTACTGCTGCTCCGTTTTAGGTGTTCTGCTAGCATACTTGTGTGACTTTGAAGAAACAAAATCCTTGGAGCTAGAGTTTAAGTGATTATTTAGCAATATGATGACAACATTTCCTTTATTCTAATTGACAGAAATGTAAGTACCAAAAACTTTTTGGTAAATTGCTAAAACGTGAAGATACTTTTGTCACAACCTTACCATTTTTTCTTCTCAAACACATCCAAGGGAGCAAAAATTGAAGAAAATGTTTGGGAACACGTGGAGCTAGAGCGATTCAACCGCATACTGCAACTTGGTTGCAAGTATGTTATTCACAGGATTACAATTGGTTGCAAGTATGTTATTCAAAGGGAAAATATTCGAGTCTTTTGAGCCCTTGATAACGACCACACAAAACATAGTATACAAGGAGGTTCTTAGGGCTTGATGGTGCTGCGCCAAAGTTAGTTGGACATTCTGATGTTGGGGTACATCATTAGTTTGTAAGAGATAAATAACTAATTTATTGTTTTTTTCTTATGCATGTCACTTTATAATGTGAATTGTAATTTTTTTATTTTTGTAATATGACATGGTTATCTTTGTTATATGTTCAATAAGATATTTATGTGCTTGTCAATATTTACAAATGTGATATTTAAGACAAAAATGAAAATTGTGGCGCCGTAGCAACGCGCGGGCATTCAACTAGTTAAATCTTAAGACATACTACTCTGTTTTTTAATATAGAAGTCTTTTTCCACATTCACATGTTTAAACTTATATCTAGATATGTTTTAGTATTAATATTCACTCATTTTTGTGTGTATCCAGAGTTATAGATAACATATGCAATAACTAAAATATATTATTTTAAAAAACAAAGGGAGTTATCCGTCTTAAAATATAAGACACTTTTTAATATATTTTAGCCCACTAAGACGTTTTATATTAAGATACAGAGAAGTAAAAGGTGGACCTCCTTCAAATTCGAAACCATGTGTATACCTTTTCGATCATTTATGACCAATCATCTAATTCAAAATAAAATAAGGTGGAGAAGTCTCTTAAGAGAATAGACTAGAAGTGTGACGCCATGAGGCAAGTGTTTGTAGCTGCTTAATGGTTGGAGCTAGATTGTCTTCTTCGTTCACTTTGTCGCTTTGGGTTTGTTTGGTTGGGGTATGTTATCATCAAGAGATGTGTTCTTGTTGGGTTTAATGTGTGTTGTAGAGGTGAGCGGGTTGATGGTCGTTGCGTGATGGGCATAGTTGTGGTGCCTTTACAGCAGTCTTTGGGTTTCATGTTTTGTGAGTAGTCCTCATGTGGTCTATTTGTATCGGTTTTTGTCCGGTTCTCCATTAATTAATTGTTTTGCGAGTATTCCGCACGTATCGGTTTGCCTGATTCTCCATTAATTAACTCGGCATCTCTTCTTAATTAATAAGAAGATCGTTAAATTTTCAATTCCATAAATACACATTGAATTTCTTTGCCATGTACAGTCATCTCATATACTAGAACGATACCCCACGGTTATCTAATAAGAAATCTAATTGAACCAAAAAATGAGACCTAGTCTCAAAAGATGAATTTAACGGATTATATTCATGTTATGCCTATTAAGAACTCATTTCTCATGAATTTTTCAAAAATAAAATAAGTACATTGTATACACAAAATATCCATGTCTTAATATTCGTGCAAAAAAATATACACCTTACATTTAGAAACAGACGGAGTATTTCACTTAATCGACAAAACTAATTTCGATGTTCTCCCAGCCTATGCTTTAATTACATATAATTTATAATTACATAGGGGGATGGTGTGATATTGTCATTCGAAATGTAAAAAAATCATTTGAAAAAAATTATGGCGAAAGAAAAAGATGATGTGATAATTACATTGAGAAAGAGAAAATAAATAATAAATATTTGTGGGATGACATGGACAATTGGTTGGGTCAAAGATTAAGTGACGTGGATAGCTTACGATAGAAACATTAAGTTTTGCTTTATAAGTTTCGCAAGAAAAGGCAGCGTGTTACAAAGATTTCATGCTTTTTGATCCACCATCTACACCCTCTCAGATTTTCAGTTATACAATACTGATCTATGAGGATTTTTAGCTGCTCAACTAGCCAAGGTGTTGAATTGTAACAATAAAAAATAATACTGACAACAAATTAGCACCTTGAACTACAAAGGTTAGCGGCCACTGGAGGTAAGGTTACGTGTAGATTTCAGGTTTCATAGCTGTACACATTTTGAGAGCGACTTAACCATCAAACTATAGGCCAGCCTTTCTCGAGTCTCGTATCCTTAATTTCAGATGAGAAGAACGCAGCGCCAATCTCTAGCCGCTGCTCAGGGGGTGATAATGCGAGAGCCGTAGTTTCGATGGGATTCTCCTCAGAGTGTACAACACAAGCGAGGATGGAAGAATTTCGACAAGCTGTAGCAAAAGGGGCAACACCAAGTTAGAGCTGTGCAATAGACATCAATTTACAGCTACACTTTCAGTTCAGATTTTAAACTAGGAAAGACAGAAATATGGAGGTCACTCTGTGACTGTATAGGTTACACATACCAAATAATAGAAGAAATTCAGAATTGGATGGTAAAGAACATCCAGGTCAGCTTCTTTATCGAATGCATTGAAACACATCTGCAAAAAATATAGATGCATTAGCAAATGTGTGAAATGAACCATATGACTTGGAATATCGTCACAGGATTAGAGGACAGAAATCCTTACCATCACACATCGTGCCAGAAAACAACAGGAACAAATAGCGGCCACTTTGCCAACCTCAGTCAGCTTTTGTTGCCTCCCTTTCGACTCGATAGGGAAACGTTTCAACATCAGGAATAGTCTGCCAATCAAATCAGGAACACATGAATACACAACTCGTAATGTGATGTTACAGTTGTATATTATACAATAACAGATCAAACCCTGAACTATTGGAGATAGTTTCAATTCCCAAACAAACTACCCTACCTGATTATTAATTTAACTAAAACCATGATCTAAATGCATCATAGTTTAAACTTTCGTGAATAGGCATCAAGTAGTCTTATTTATCTTACCTCCCTCCACAAAGCAGAAAACCCAGAGCAGCAGAAAATGACAGGCCCGCGATGAATAACTTTGAAAGGATTAGCATAGATGGATTTGGATTCAACCACAGTAATACCCACAGCAAAACCTGAAGAAGGAAATACATGTGAGAATATTGAAACAAGCCAGTATAAAGGTAATAAGGGCAGATAACCAGAACAATAAATGAGTAGAACTCATGTAGAATAGATAAATCGGATGTCGCATTTATTGTAGAAGAAAACATTCAACCATCAAGACTACAAGGACACACGAATAAAAGACTAACGCGAACTAGATTAATATCCTGTGACCTTCATACACTATTTCTCTTTTTCTATTCTATCTATATATGGACTAGAAATATAAAGTCTATCTCTATTCAAGGAGAAGTAAAAGGAAAGTGTCCTGGTTTTCAAATTCATTCTCGAAAACACTGTAGCTGGGAGAATTCACACTCTAAAATTTTCATGAAATTCGCCAGTCAGAAAAAAGAGGTATGTAATGTTGTCTAGCACAAACAATCCAAGTAGAGTTATATGAACTTAACAAACAGTGTATAATTATAAAGAACCTTCTTTACCTGTATTCCATAAATGACACCATTAATAGTGTAGAAACCTGATCTAAGGCCATCAGTATCTAGACCACGTGCTTGATAAGATATTTCAGCCCAGAAAAGTGCCAACATTGCGTAGGTAGTGAAGAATGCAAGCCCCGGCAGATCAAGAATAACATGCTGAAAGATCTGAAATAAAATAGACAAGAGGAATAAAAACCCTGGTCAACCAAGTTGAACACTTCGTTTAAGTGGCAGAAAAGAGTGAGGTATGAATACAAACCTGAGGGTTCACTAGTTGCACTTGGCGGCGGAAAGCAAAGATAGAACACCTTGCTGCAGATTAGCGGGAGAGTAACAATGAGCATCACACGAGATATACATTAGCATGCAAGTTGTACCCCAGTTGAGGCTGAAACATACCTCCATTGACCACAAAATTGAGGAATTGGAAGACCTTTTGTGTTGTCCATCCATATTCAGGAACTCTGTGCTGTATTCTGGCAACTTGGATCTGCACATATGGCACATTCTTAGTATTTCGTTCTCTTCCTCAAGTAAATTTATTCATCAAACTGCGAACATTGACACGTGCACACGGCATGTATTAACCTTACTATCTAAGATACTTGCTCTTTTCTGCAAGTGCATTATTTGCAGTTCAGTCATGTAAATTTAAGTATAAATCAGATGTTATTCTTATCCAGTGAGGTCGTCATTGAACAGAAATATAAGCAGAGAAATAAACACAGACACAGGTAATATTCTGAGTCACGAGGTCCCCCATATTCCGAGTCACAATCCCCTCTTGATCAATCTAAAGTACACTGTAATATTCCCCTTAATCAATCTAAAGTACTGTAATATTCTATTGGTTCAGCTTTCACGAGGTTCGGCTGCAAAACACTGGTATGAGCAAGCCACCAAGCTAACATAAAAAGGCCGCCTTTATTCCCAAGCTGTTTGTGACACCATAAAATTTATTCGTACACCTACCAAATAGGCACAATAATCGACCCATTATTCTCCTGCCTCGCCATCAGGGCACCAACCTAGCAGTAGTAGGAGAAGAGAGGAGAGATTAGAATAGATGCTTACGAAGGAGGAGGCGGCGATGAGGCCGTAGAGGCCGGCGAGGGCCCAGAAGATTCCGTCCTGCCACGCCGGCGAGCCGTTCACGTGCTCCCACCACCCCGCCAGGGCCGCCGGCAGGGGCGTCGGCGCCGCCGCTGCCGCCATCGCCGCCGGGCCGCACGGAGAAAAGAGACAAAAGGCCTTCGTCTCCGGGCAGAAAATTCGGGTGGCTGCCGATATCCTGGTGGTGGCGCCGACGTGGATTTATAGGGACGGCTCGCGTCGCTTTCGTCGATCGAGTCGGAGGTGGAGGGGTAGCAGCCGAGGTGTTTGGTAGAGCTGTGCTTATATTTGCGCCCGTGTACTTGCCCAGAATTAGGACCCATCCGAGTCCGGGGAAACATCAGCTTTTTGACGTGTTGCTGCTGGAGTTGGCTGCCCGAGTCGGGAAAGTAATCGTTTTGCTGTTGGTTCTCTACTAGGAGATCCGGTATAAAAAGGGAAATCACTTAAAATTCCGACATATATTTGGTTTTGTACCGTTTTTTCTGCTCAAATAGAGCCCACATGTTGTTTAGATAAAGAAAAAAAACAGAGCCCACATCTATTGAGTGGGCGAATTTGTGTAGGGTTTTGGTCAAGACTGAAGTGAGCTCCGATCACTTTTCATGTCCCCCAATTCGGCTCTGTCACAGCGTGATTCGAGTCAGAATTATTGAAATCCTAAACCTGGTCTGAGCGGTGAGGCCTCCCCACGAGCGAAACCCTAACCCCCGCGTGGCCGCAGCGGGCGACCGGGGCGCCTCCCTGCTCCACCACCTACCTCCCTCCCTCGACTCCTCCTCCTTGCCGTCGTGGGGGCGCCGCCGGGCAAAGCTCGGGCATCGTCGGCGGCGACGAGTGTCGGAGTATCGGCATAGTTGATAGGAGACGGGGGTCCTCTAGCCTATGGATGGATGTGGGGAAGAAGGCTGGAGTCATCGAGATCGGGATTGAACACGGCGAGGTTACCTAGTTTTAGATCTCGCAGCGGTGGCGAGACCCTACGTGCTGCTATAATTCACTATAAGGCAATAGCTATGCACAGGTTACAATGTGTATTGAAGCGTATTGGAGCGTGCCTCAACTTGATTGAGCTTGGCCCTAAAGGCCTCCCGGTGGCCGGCTTATATAGTCGGCTAGACCCCGGGTTACAAGTTAATTACTTGGCCGGCAAGTAAACATAGTTCTAGTTGTAGTCGGCTTGGTTGTCGCCTTCTATCTTAGGATTGGTGGCTTGATGGGATTCAGTCTGCTGCCTTTCTTGTACCATCCGCCTACTTCCTTGTACGACAGCTATCTGGGCCGCCCAACCACCCTTTGGCCACCCTGGACTAGTCGGATTGATCCATGTTGGAGATACCCCTGGTCGGTATATCTCCAACATTAGCCACCAGAAAGGTTGAAGTTCTCCAGGCATCGGCTTCTTCTTGATCTTAATTCTTCAATGTTGACGGCTGCAGGACTTGAACCATTCTGAGAATAATGGGGGACGTGTAACATAATGTTGACACACGGGCGCCTTTATCCGACATGGGAAAGACGGCTTAGTTGAACTTGTCGGATGGCTTCTCGGAGAAGCCTTATCCTTACTGACAAATAATATTAATGTCTGATAGATGACGCCATTTGTTCCACGACAGTTTATACTCAAATGAAACAAAATCGCGCATTGTCGGCCATACCACGAAGGCGGCCTTTGCCACGGAGGCAACCATGTCGCTGACGACAAGGTGGTTGTGACATGAAGACGGTTATGTCGTTGACGACAAGACATTCATGCCACGGAGGCGACTATGTCGCAAATGATAAGTCGGTCGTGCCATGGAGGTGACCGTGTCGTTGACGACAAGATGGGCATGCCACCAATGTGGCCTTCTTGTTGACGGTAGGGTTAATATCGTGCAGCCCCCAAATATCGAACGAGGGCAAATATCGATATCGAGCCCCCGAGTGTTGGAGTTTTTCTTGATCCGCCTATCTCCAACCCCCAAGCGTTGAGTCGATGTACTCGGAAGTCATCTCGACGCTTGGAAGAACTTGTGGCGTTGTAAGTCGATGATTGCAGTACCCGAGGCTCGTGCCGGCTTAACTGAAAGACGGCTTGAGACATGATGAAAATGCTGCGATTGCAGCCCCAGGTGTTAAGTATCATGCATAGTAAACGTAGCTGCATTAAGATATACTTTTAATGTAAGCTGAATAATCTGAAGGACTGAGCCGGTAGATTTTTAACAAACACTTATGGGTTTTCAATTTTATGTCGCCCGCCTTAATATTTATCTGATTTATATGTTTAACTTTTTATATGTTAGAAGAACCGCAACCGGAAACTTTAGCTGAGACAACCAGGGCTAGTACCAAATAGTTTAGAATCAGAGACAAATTAAAGCCGGCATGTTGGTGCTAGTGACATACTACTAGGTAATCCGTACATAAGCAATCACATAACGGTATTAGGCGGTGCAAACTGATTGCTTAATTTGACCTGGAGGCGACAAGTATCTAAAAGTTTGAACCATGCAGCGTGGAGCAAATATCAGGTAACTTAGATATTAAGAGGGATATGATCAAATGAAAAGACAAAAGATGGCATGATCTCAGAGCATAATGAGCAAACCACGGACTTTTCTTTCATGACCATACATATAATTTAAATGTTAAGTGTACATAGACTTAGCTTTTTGACGTTGATGTCGAGGAGGCGGGCGTGATGGAAGACGCCAGCACCAGGATGAAGAAAACAACCCCAGTATGTCGGCGGCATCCCCAGGCTGACAATATCAGCCCCAGGGATTCCGAAAATGATCCCAGCAAGGCGGCGAGTAGGCTGCAACTAACCACTGTGTGGCTCGGTAAATCCCAGGGTTGTCCACCCCGGGTTGATTGAGGGGGAGATAGATGAACGTTGGTGATCACGACGGCTGACAAGCAAGGCGTTTATCTAGATTCGGGCTCCCGGAGGATAACACGCTACTTCCTGCTTGTCTGGTATTGATGGCGAGTTGTGGTTACAATGGCGAGATGACGATCTCGCTAGGGTTTGTGGTGGCGGGTATGAGCGTATCCTCCTCCTGGACGAGTAACCCTTCTAGACTTTATATGACAGGCTAGGTCCCGGGCGAACGGTGCCGATGGCGATTACAGATATGGTAAGAGTCGTATGACCTAACCGACTAGAATTAGGCCACACGCTACCCCTATTGGGTCTTCCTTGGCCCTTCGCAATCTTGGCGTGACCCAGGTAGACTCATCGTGGGGTAGTCGAAGAGTAGCCCCACGTCAGTAGCCCCCGAGTGCTTGGTCGAATCGAAGAGTCGGGCATAGGACTCCTTCCTCCTGGGCACGCCGCATGGTTGCTTGCACTTGAGGTTGAACTCGTTTTCTTCAGTCGAAGAGCCCGCTCCCGAGGGGAGTAAGATTTACGGTCGACTTAGTGAAGTCGTGCCTTTTGTGGAACTTGATTTTATTCAGCCCGCTGGCTTACTGTCAGTTGATTCAGCTTGTGAGGCTTACTTAGGGTCCGTTTGGTTGGGAGCACTGATAGGGGTGGGCTGGATGGTTCACGTGCATGAGGATGAGATGGTTCACGGTTCTGATTCCTCGTTTTGTTTGGTTTGCGCTGGTATGGATCGAATGCGATTAACCTTGTGGTTAATAGGAACTGATTACCATGTAGTTAGTACGTTATTAATGGAAAGTTCCTTCGTTATCTCTGTGTGTGAGGACTAAGACGGGAAAACAGGGGCCAAGCTCCAGGCGACATCGCCGACGCCCTCGACCCTAGCTCCCACGAGACCTCGCCGGCGTCCTCGGCCAGGCATCCCTAGGGACCTCGCCTGCGCGGACCAACACGAGCTTGCCGGCGCCCACGACCCAACCTCCCACGCGACCTCGACTAGGCATCCGAGGAGACCTCGCCGGCGTGGACCAGCACGAGCTTGCCGGCGCCCACAACCCAACCTCCCACGCGACCTCGACTAGGCATCCGAGGAGACCTCGCCGGCGTGGACCAGCACGAGCTTGCCGGCGCCCACGGCCCAACCTCCCACGCGACCTCGGCGGCGCCCTCGGCCAGGTGCACCCACGCGCGCTCCGTCGTGGTGTTTGCCGGCCCGGACCAGCAAGAGCTCGTCGCTCCCACGAAGCACAGGAGGACGGCGACCGTGGTGTACCTTGATGTGCTCGGCTGGTGTACACAGGGGCGCACAAGAAATAGCTCGTCGGTTCAAGCGGCGGGGCACGGGCGAGCTTGGATGGCGAGCTGTGGCGGCGGCGCTCGGGGTTGCCGTCCCGTTCCCCATGCTAGCGATAGGATTAGGAATTTGGGGAAGAGAGATTAGAACGTGTCATGAACTCACGATGCGCGCGATAATCACGTGGACCAAATGATTCGACCGATTTTGAGAAACCGTTCGGTACAGCATCTTCACACCATATTCCACAACGTGGGCCGTTCCATCCCCCCTGCTGTATAACCAAACACATGTAAAAACCGGACCATCCCACCCCATCCCTTTTAACTCCTGGAACGAAACACACGCTTAGTGTGTGTTCGTTTTTGGGATGGAGTGGAGTGGAATGGTTCCATAACCATTCCATTCCATCCCATCCCATCCCATTCCATCCGAGTGTTCGGTTGATTTCTGAAGCATGGAATGGAACGAAATCTAATTAGGTCAAACACCCAATTAATACCCTAATTTCGTTTAATTATTTAATAAACCTAATTAAAAGGGCGCTTTTTTTCATCTCAGGTCAGCAGCTCGCCACCAACCACCCGTCGGAAAACAACAGCCGGAGGAGATCGAGCAAGCTAACTCTGACCGGCCATGGAGATCGAGCAAGCCGCGCAGAGGGACGCCGGCGGAGAGAGCTGCCCGCGGGAGCGCATAGCCAAGTCCAAGAGGCAGCAAGCCCTGCGCCAAAACTTGATCTCTCAGGAGTACAATACTTCCTCGATCCTCAGATTCCAAGCAAACCGCTAGGGACGAGAGATCACAGGCTTGCTTGCAGCTGTTCTCAAAGTAGTCGTCCGCGCCAAGCTGGAGGAAGCTCAGCCCGGGGCGTCGCCGCTCCTGCTCTCGATGGTGGCGTTAACGGCGCGGCCGACCTGGACGAGGAGCGGGGCCGCGCGGGTCACGGTGGCCGAGGGCCGGCAGGCCGCCCTCGGTGGCGGCGCGGGAGATCGTGGAGTCGACCTTGGTGGTGGTGCCGCCCGCTCCGCACGCACCCGACAACCTCCGTCCCCGCCGGCCGCCATCCGACCTCCGCCCGCACGCGCCTGCCGTCGGAGCAGCTCCAGGACCTGTGCGGCGACCTCGTTGGCTGGAGAGAGGGCCTGCGCGGCCGCCTCAGGCTGGCTGGCTGCCGCTGCGCCTCGGGCCGGTTGAGGGGAGACAGGTCCGGTCGCCTCCGCGTCGTGCTCGTCGAGGGGAGAGGGGAGAGGAGAGGTCTGGTTGAGAGGAGAGACGAGAGGTTGAGGGGAGAAGAGAGATTAGTGTGTGAGACAGCGCTCGTTCCACCTCGTCCAGCCGAATCGGCCGGACGGGTGGGTTCCGCATCTACACCGAATATTCCCCCTCCGAGGAACGAGTTGGTTCCGTTCCATCCCAGAAACGAACGCAGGAATCGTCCTAAGAAACGAGTTGATTCCATTCCGTTCCATGTGATTCTGAAAACGAACATACCCAGTCGACCTTGAGGATTAGGAATTTGGGGAAGAGAGATTAGAACGTGTCATGAACTCACGATGCGCGCGATAATCACGTGGACCAAATGATTCGACCGATTTTGAGAAACCGTTCGGTACAGCATCTTCACGGCATATTCCACAACGTGGGCCGTTCCATCCCCCCTGCTGTATAACCAAACACATGTAAAAACCGGACCATCCCACCCCATCCCTTTTAACTCCTGGAACCAAACACACGCTTAGTGTGTGTTCATTTTTGGGATGGAGTGGAGTGGAATGGTTCCATAACCATTCCATTCCATCCCATCCCATCCCATCCCAGTGTTCGGTTGATTTCTGAAGCATGGAATGGAACGAAATCTAATTAGGTCAAACACCCAATTAATACCCTAATTTCGTTTAATTATTTAATGAACCTAATTAAAACGACGCTTTTTTTCATCTCAGGCCAGCAGCTCGTCACCAACCACCCGTCGGAAATCGAGCAAGCTAACTCTGACCGGCCATGGAGATCGAGCAAGCCGCGCAGAGGGATGCCGGCGGAGAGAGCTGCCCGCGGGTGCGCATAGCCAAGTCCAAGAGGCAGCAAGCCCTGCGCCAAAACTTGATCTCTCAGGAGTACAATACTTCCTCGATCCTCAGATTCCAAGCAAACCGCTAGGGACGAGAGATCACAGGCTTGCTTGCAGCTGTTCTCAAAGCAGTCGTCCGCGCCAAGCTGGAGGAAGCTCAGCCCGGGGCGTCGCCGCTCCTGCTCTCGATGGTGGCGTTAACGGCGCGGCCGACCTGGACGAGGAGCGGGGCCGCGCGGGTCACGGTGGCCGAGGGCCGGCAGGCCGCCCTCGGTGGCGGCGCGGGAGATCGTGTATTCGACCTTGGTGGTGGTGCCGCCCGCTCCGCACGCACCCGACAACCTCCGCCCCCGCCGGCCGCCATCCGACCTCCGCCCGCACGCGCCTGCCGTCGGAGCAGCTCCAGGACCTGTGCGGCGACCTTGTTGGCTGGAGAGAGGACCTGCGCGGCCGCCTCGGGCTGGCTGGCTGCCGCTGCGCCTCGGGCCGGTTGAGGGGAGACAGGTCCGGTCGCCTCCGCGTCGTGCTCGTCGAGGGGAGAGGGGAGAGGAGAGGTCTGGTCGATAGGAGAGACGAGAGGTTGAGGGGAGAAGAGAGATTAGTGTGTGAGACAGCGCTCGTTCCACCTCGTCCAGCCGAATCGGCCGGACGGGTGGGTTCCACACCTACACCGAATATTCCCCTCCGAGGAACGAGTTGGTTCCGTTCCATCCCAGAAACGAACGCAGGAATCGTCCTAAGGAACGAGTTGATTCCATTCCGTTCCATATGATTCTGAAAACGAACATACCCAGTCTTCTTGCCACCCGATTGCATGTTTCGAGTTATTGGATCAACACTATAGCTTACTGAGGTGATTTCAGCTGTGAAGCTTACGATATGTACCTGTCATTTGAATTATCTGTTCGAGTTCTTCCTCGGCTCTGCGGCTTAGCTCGCTCACTTGTGTTGCTGATGTCAGTGCTGACGCTTCGTAGCACGACTCTGCGTCCGATGGGACGTGACGGAAGTGGCCCCACTGTCAGTGTTGACTGTAGACAGCAGTTGCCCGCTTATTTCTGTCTTGGGCGCGAAAATTTCGCGGCGTGATGATAATGCCTTGATCCTCGTGCGTAGTGGACGGAGTGGGCGGCGACGGTTAGTCTCTCCGTGTGACACGTGGACGGCTGGATGGAGCTGCGGAGAGCAGTTTCTTCGGGAACGGCTGAGATGGACTGCACGCGCGGTATAAATTTTGTACCGCGACGGGAAAACAGGTCATCTTCTCCATTTGCCGTCATCTTCTCCATTCGTCGTTGCCTTCTGTCCTGCGTCATTCCTCCTTTCTGAGCTCCCACTTTTCCTCATTTTTCTACCGTCCGTGGGCGTGAAAGGCGATGGGGAAGATGAAGGCTGCGACCAGCGCCGCCGCCGCCGCCGAGGCGGGCGTGATGAAGAAGCCCGACGGCGACTGGCAGAAGTCATCGGTGAAGAAGTCCAAATTCGAGGTCTTGCGCGCGCAGGGCCTGCTGCCGCCGGCGGACCAAGCGACGGTGCGTGCACCTGGTAAGGAGATTTACCCTGCTCCTCGTGAGGGGGAGCGCGTTTGCTTCGTGGACTTCCTTCCACGGGGCTTCGGGTTCCCTCTCCACGATGCTTCGTGGTTTTCTGTATGCCTATGGGGTTCAGATCCACGATCTGACCCCCAATGGCGTCTTGAGCATCGCGAGCTTTATCGTGCTCTGCGAGTGCTTCATGGGGATTGCCCCCCACTGGGCCTTGTGGAAGTCGCTCTTCCTCGTCAGGACGAACGCGGGGAAGAGCGGGTTGACGTACCCGGTGGGCGGCTTCGGCATCCAAGTGTGGGGTGACACCTCGTACTTCCAGATGAAGAAGTCGGACTCCGTCCAAGGCTAGCGGAAGCGGTGGTTCTACGTCAGGTGCGACCAAGAGGGGTTGCCTAACTTCAACAGTGAGCGCGAGTTGCGGAAGACACGCGCGTGGGCGCACCCGCTCGCGGAGGAGGAGAAGGAGGCTGTTAAGCCGCTGCTGAGCCTTCTCCGCAATCTGCTGAAGACCTTGGGGCGCGAGTCTGGCAGCGTTCACCTCATCGCCACCTTCTTCAGGCTTCGAGTCCAACCACTCCGTGCTCGCCCTCACCCGATGTGGGCGCGCGAGGGCGCTGGCGACCCTCAGCTTGACGACGAGGAGGTGGAGTTGAAGGTGAGGAGCATCACAAGCTTCCGAGCTGCAGATCCCTGCAACGTCAAGTGTCCAGTCGCAGCTTATGGAGCGACGAACCCTGTTCCTGAGGTAAGCTTCTATCTTGTTTTTTGTTCTCTCCCTGTTTGTTTTCTCGACTCTTCGTTTCTTGATTCGTCTTGTCATTTTATTTGCAGGGTCGTTATTTCCTTGTCAGCCTTCCTCCACTCCTGGAGAACGGACCTCACGACGAGGCAACGTTCCTGGAAGAGGAGGGTGATGACGAGGTGATTCCTTCCTCCGTCTCCCCGAGTGAAGAGGTGGGGATGATGATGATGATGACAAGGAGCCGGCGCGGAAGAGGCAGAGGCGTCGAAGCGGCAACTCTGCTACTGCCTCGTCCCCTGTGAAGGATGCGGATGCAGACTTGGAGGAGGGTGGCTTGTCATCTTCGGGTGCCGTGTATCGGGGCGACTGGAACGAGCCCGTTGCTGCGCCTCCTGTCCGTTTTGCACCGCCTCTCGAGTTTGCCAGGATGCCCTCCGTCTCCTTGGGAAGCGATGATGGCGTCGAAGCCACCAGGTTAGTCATGCATGTTCTTTTTTGTGTCGAGTTATCTCTCTGAATGGCGGGTTCTGCGGGTTGAACTTTCTTGCGTCATTTTCCAGTTACCATTCTGGTGGCACCATCTCCCCTCCACATGAAGTGGAGCATACGTCTGCTCCTTCAGCCGAGCTGATGGTGCGGGTGGCCGATGAGCCTGCGCGAGCTGGTGGCTCCATGGCGCCGAATGATGCTGCCGCGGCGACTTCAGCGGATGCTGATCTCCTGGACCATGTAACTATTGTTTGACTTGTTCTTCCGTAGTTGCATCGGGTGCGCGAACAGCGCTCCCGATGGGAGTAGCCCCCGAAGGTGTGGGTGACTAGGATAGTCGACCGCAACTTTATATATGCTTGTTTGTTTGCAGCCATACTAGCGCCAACAACTTGAGGGAGCCGCTGCCTTCGTTCGCCTGGAGAAGGAGAGGGATCAGTTGCGCACCTCCCTGGATCAGGCCACGAGGCGAGCTGTGGAGCTGGAGCAGAAACTTCAGGCTCAGGTGGAGCTGGAGAAGGCGTTGCGCGAGTCGCAGAAGCGCGAGCGTGCTCTGATCGACCAGGAGAAGACCCAAGTCGACCGCCTAATCGCACTCGCCGGTGTCCTCGGAGGTAAGTTTTTCGTCTTGACGCCTACTTGTATATCTGTTGAATTTGCCTTGAGTTGACTTCTGACCCTTGTTCAGAGAAATGCGGAGGCGCTCCCCCGGAAGGCTCGTCCAGCGACGGCGTCGACCTGGCAACTGCGGTCGGGTTCCTCGACCGTGTATGCCTCTGCAGCGCTGCAGCAGTCGACGACGGCGCTGTAGAAGTCGACCGGGGCGCTGGCAACTGTTCACCGGAGCATCTTCCCCAGCAGGCCGCCACCTTCTGTCGTGGATGTACTCGCGGCGCCTTTTGAAGGCGATGCGACCACCATCGCAGACTTCACCCGGACGCAGACGGTACGCGGCTCTGAACTTACTTTCCAGCTTCTCCTTGGCCATCGAGTCGCGGGCGACTTTGAGAGAGTTGTCAGCGGCTTCCCTCGAAGGCCTGACGGCAAGACCGCGTCCCTTAGCGGGGTGAAGGCGCAGGCGAGTCAGCTGGCTGCAAAGCTTGTCGCCACCTTCGAGAGGGGGATTGCCAAGGCGACCGAAGCGGCTGCTGCTAGGAAGAGTCGCTCCCAGTCGGAGTCTGTTGCTTAGAAGTCTTGTAGTTAGGATTCGGTAGTCTGCTTTTGAGTCTTTAGTCTGTAATGAATTATTTTTTGCGGGTCTTCTGGCCTTGAATCATGTTTGGTGCTGAAGTTTGAATTCTTTCCCTTCGAGTCTGGCTTGAGTGAGAAATCGCCTTTAGTTTTCTGCTTTGACATTGTCGATTCTTGGCAGCCTGACACGGGCGAGGCCACTCCGGTTGCTGCGACGACTGGCACGGGTGATGAAGAAGGTCCTCCTTTGACTGATCCTGCTCTTCGCCGTCGTCGAACAACTTTGGCTTCTGCCAAAGTGCGAACGACGAGCAGTTGATCACATATATGAGGAACAAGGTGGTCGAACTCGAGGCGAAGCTGAAACATGCTGAGTTGGAGCTGGAGCGCTCCAGGTAGCGTCCTATTGCAGAGTTCTCTCAACGTGAGGAATTCCTGCTTGGCAAGATTGATCTGATCAGTCGACAGCTGCAAGGTTGGTCTTTTGTAGCATTGCGTTTTTTACTTCCTCTTCCTTACGATGTGCTGATTGCAATGTCTGGATGCAGACGTGAACCCTGTCTGGTGAGCTGAGAAGACTCGGATTGATGAGCGGGTTGCCCGAGAAGCAACTGGTGATTCACTCGAGGCGCGCCACTTTTGGTCAAATAGATTGAGAGGGCGGATCCTCGCGTGTATGCTGGACCGCACCTGGCGAGCTGCTTTTCTCCTGGAAGGGTGCAGGAAGACTCTCTGGCACATCCATCGCATGTACTTTCCGCACAATGGGCAGCCCCACGAGCTGGCCACATTGCCGGAGAGATTCCGCGAAGGTGGCGCGCTGAAGGAGGTTGTTGACGCCCAACTCGTTGTCGGGGCGAACGTGGCGTTGGCATACGTTCGACTGCATCGGCCGAACCTTCCTCTGGCAAGGTTGGTAGGTGGCTTGCCTGAAGAAGATGACTACGCCGAGACCTTGCCGGCTGCGCGTCAGATGATTCAGCAGGTACAGAGGTTGAGTGAGCGTCTTGTGGGGCCACTCGATGCGCCGAAGGATGAGCCTGCAGAGTAGGAGTAGTAGACTTCTGTTGTATAGTATTAGTTCTAATAGACAAATTTGCCAAGTGTAGATATCAATGTATGTAAGCTGAGGTGGGGGGAGCCCCGAGTAAGCAAATTGAGATTGTTTGCATTACTATGTGAATCTCTGTGGCGCAGCCTCGAGCGGATTGAGTGCGACTTAGATATAATTGACTTGTGCGACACAACCCCCGAGTGTATCGAGTGGCGGTCTATGTTTTTGTCTTGACCTGTATGACGCAGCCCCCGAGTGCATCAGGTAGCGGCCTAGGGTTAACTTGCACCCGTGTGGCGCAGCCCCCAAGTGGATCAGGTGGCGGCCTAGGGTTTTGTCACAGACCTGTATGGCGCAGCCCCCGAGTGCTTTGAGTGGCGGTCTAGGTTTTCAAGTGATACCTGTAAAGCGCAGCCCCCGAGTGTGTCGGACTGCGGCCTAGGATTTTTTGACTTGACCTGTATGGCGCAGCCCCCGAGTGATTCGAGTGGCGGCCTAGGATTTTGCGAATAAGACCTGTATGGCGCAACCCCCGAGTGGTTCGAGTGGCGGTCTAGGTTTTCAAGTGATACCTGTAAAGCGCAACCTCCGAGTCTGTCGGGTGGCGGCTTAGGATTTTTGACTTGATCTGTATAGCGCAGCCCCCGAGTGGTTCGAGTAGCGGCCTAGTCTTTTGATTTGACATGTATGGCGCAGCCCCCGAGTGGTGGCCTAGGTTTGAAGTTGCTTTTTGACTGAAAAAGTAAAGGGAGAGCTTTTTCCACAAATCATTGTATTGATTTTTGCAAGCAAACCGCCTCGTTAAAACCCTTCCAGTCCCCTTAGGTGCCTGGTAAGGGAAAGAGTGCGTCTGAAACCTGCCGCCTTGACATGCTGGTTTTGGTACAACGATGAAGTCGACTAGGCGTAGAAACGACGAAGCTGCGCGACGTTCCATGGGTTGCTGCAGACTGCTCCTGTCTTCGAGTCCTTCAGGCGGTAAGCTCCGCCGCTGATTGCTTCTGTCACAATGTACGGGCCCTCCCATGGGGAGGCGAGCTTGTGCACCTTATTCTGCTTGAGGCGGAGGACTAGGTCGTCTGCGACGAATGCCGTTGGCCGCAGCCTCCGTCCATCGTAGTTGCGCATGTCTTGCTTGTACACGGCTGATCGTCCGAGGGCGATGTCGCGGGCTTCGTCCAGGACGTTCATGTCGTCTTCAAGTGCTTCTTCTGCCTCAGACTCGTCGTAGGCCACCACCCGTGATGCGTCAAACTTGATGTCGCAGGGCAGTACCGCCTCTACGCCATACACCATGAAGAACGGTGGGTATTGGGTGGATCTGTTTGGCGTGGTTCGCAGTCTCCAAAGTACTGATGGCAGTTCTTCGACCCAGGCGCCCGCGGCGCGTCTCAGCGGCACTCACAGGCGTTTCTTGATGCCGTTGTAGACTAGGCCGTTGACTTTTTCAACTTGCCCGTTGGACTGCGAGTGCGAGATAGATGCATAGTTGGCCATTAAGTCGGAATGACAGCGATAAATGCACCGATAAGGTGGAATGATGGCGATGGTATTGAATACGCTGCAAAGCGTCATGCCGCGTTGGCCATTAAGTCAGAACGTGACGATAAATGCACCGATAAGGGGTCTTGTTACGTTAGCAATTTAGTCGGAACGCGAAGGTTTGTTGTTTTGTATCGATGTCTCCCCAAATTGATCAATTTTGGGTGATCGGAGACAACAAATCAACTTGGTGATGAAATCGCCGAAACCGAATGCTATGATGGCGGCGTCCCTCTAACATCATAGGTACGATAAGACTGAACAAATGATCGGAGACGGAAACACAAATATACTGAATATTTGGCCGTTTGATCAAAATATTTAGTCATAGCTAGATGAATACGCATATATACTATAGATACCTGGCCGTCTGACTTGGCTGTCAGGTTGAATCCCTACCTTTTAGCTATCTTGGTTTACCACTAGGCACTACTAGGCCTAGGATGGAGGATCTGCTTGGCATTTTACAGAGAATTGACAGAAGACTAGTTGGGATTGCTGATACACTCTCATATGATGGTAGACTTATTGTTGTTAAATCCATTATATCGGCCATTCCTAATTTTGCAATGTGCACCTTAAAGCTGCCTCTGGGTTTCTTGGATTATGTGGAAGGAAATACAAGAGTCTTCTTCTGGAGAGGAAAGGATATTCACAAAAAAGGAAAATGTCTGGTTAAATGGGATACAGTTTGTAAACCTAAAAAGGCTGGAGGCCTTGGTGTTCTAAATCTGAGGACTCAGAATTGTGCCTTGCTGTTAAAGCACCTTTTTAAGTTTATGAACAAAGCAGATGTGCCTTGGGTTCAGCTCATTTGGCAGACTCATTATGCTGATGGCAAGGTCCCTCAAAATTCTAACCCTTGTGGTTCATTCTGGTGGAAGGATTGTTTGACACTTCTGAATTCCTTTTTGGAGTTAGCCTCTGCTATACCTGGTGATGGTAGTACTATTCGGCTGTGGTTAGATAATTGGTCTGATGATCTTTTGCGAAATAAGATGCCCCATCTCTGCTCATTTGCGAGGAATCAGGAGATTACCTTAAAACAAGCTTTTGCTATACTCAGCGATGAGAATATCTTTGATATGTTTCATACCCCTATTTCTCCTATAGCAGCTCAACAGTGTGTTGACCTTCAGACTACTCTTCATAGTAGAGATGGTATATCTTCCCCTGATCAGTGGGTGCTCTCACCCTCTCACAAATCTTATTCCAGCAAACGGGTCTATGCCACACTTTCAACTCCAGGTCTGGCCCCTATACCCATGAGGTGGATATGGAAATCATGTGTTCTCCCAAAGCATAAAATTTTCTTTTGGTTGCTTTTGCAAGATAGATTGAATACAAGAGAATTGTTGGGCAGAAAAAATTTCATCATTGAATCTTATGATTGCATTCTCTGTTCTGATGGTGGTTTTGAGGATTATAGGCACCTCTTCTTTGACTGTGATTTCAGCCGTAATTTCTGGTGGAAGCTTAACATTGAATGGAATGCTGATCTTGATCTGATGCTTATGTTGATAGAAGCCAAACGAAGATACAATTTGATTTGCTTCAAGGAAACACTCATAGTGGGATGCTGGGCGATATGGACGCACAGAAACAGAAGTATTTTTGATAATCAGGAGATTGACCTAGATGTTTGTTTCCAGGATTTTATTTATTGTTTTAAGCTTGTGATGCACAAAGCTAAGCCTTCTCTTAAGGAGGGTATGACCCAATGGGTTGACACCTTATGAACACCTACTCTGTAATATTTTATTTTTTGTGAATGGGAACCCCTACTGTTTTGCGCTTCAAAAAAATATCCATACGCGTAGTTGAGTCTCACGTTGCTCCTTTGGAGCTGAAGTACGTGATTAATTCGTGGGAGGCGTCTAGAGAGTGCGCGGGCACTATTTAATCTTACGCGGTGCCCCCACCAAAAATAGAAAAATGAGCAGTTTCTCGTTTGTCCTTTCCGTAAAAGGAAATACTGGTCCCCTCAGCGTTCACTCCTCATCATGTCCAGCTAGCATGCACAACACATGCAAAAATCCCATCTTTCACGTTTCCACGCCTTGCTTCTTGCTCCAGTCTGGCCCTGCTTCCGCTCCGTCTCCTTCCCCAATCCGGCACCATTGGTAGTTCATAACCAGAAAAGATAAGATTGGCACAAAATGCAGCTTCCTTGTTAGAGCCATTTTTGGGTTGCCGATGGAAATACAAGTACAAAAAAACATTTAAAAAGTTAAATCGACCTACATCTATTGCAACAAAATTATCCTCTCCTAAAATAATTTAGGTGTGCAAAATACATCCTTTCAAAACTTGCTTTGATCTAAGAGTAAAATTACATCCAAAACAAATATAGATTTAAAATCAAACTAGTTCTAACAACTGAAAACTACATCATGCCCATTAAATCTACTTACATCCGACTAGTAGATAAAAAAACATGGAGTTTGTGACCCCAAATTACATCCTAAAATTCAGATACTACATCGTGCAAACTAGTTCAGAAATATCAGCTAGCTTTGTAATTATCATGCAGTTTTCAAACTCAAAATTACGTTCCAGGATTAATAAAGTACATCCCAACAAAAGTTCAGCGAGTATATGCAAGTAAATTTTGCAAACTATTAACCGATGAAAGTTACATTTTCTATGTGTGCACAAATTAACATCAACAAGTTACATTCAGATTGGAAGTAATTATTCATATGTAGTACCGTGCAAGTTACATCTAGACTCTACATTTTGTAATATAAGAAAGGATTCTTCATGTACAATTCACACACAAAAGAAGAGGATGTAATTAACCAATGAATAGCACATACAAATTACATCTCAACGGTACACAAAGTACATCCTATACAAGGTACACAAACCCTATGTAAATTTCAAGGTATACAAAAACTACCACCTATAATTTTCATGGTACAGAAAAACTACATCCTATGTAATTTTCAAGCCAGCAGCAGGACTGCACAACATAAAAGGAGAGAACTCCAAGAACCTGCTTTCATATGTTCTATATCCACAAAACATGGGCGGGTGATTCATTGTAACAGCAACACATATACACTATCTACTGGCCAGTTGCCACAAGTAATATCATTAGGCGGCAGATCCCATGGCTTGGAATATACATAAACGATGGCGATGAAAGAAAGGGAGTTAGCAGTTGATTTCAAAGCTTCTTGAAGAGCGCCATGGGCTTCTTGTATCGTGTTGTGCCTTGACTGCACAAATCAGTACGACTACTTTTAGTGATCCATCTACTGGAAATAAAACAGAAGTTATTTGGCACTGGCCAGCGCTCATAATTCCTTATAATTTGGCACACAGATGACATAAATCATCTGGAAAAACTTCTTCTCTCGAACTAGTAGCAACCTTCACCTGTAAATGAACCAAAAGATCTGAAGCGGATGAAAAATTAAGATGGAGATTTGAAGTACTAATAGCTCTTGGTTTCTCTCTGAAGCAAAGAATCCATTGACGATCATGTGTATGATGAAATTAGATGCTTGAGCAGCGCAAGGCGGATGGGGCCGTCGTTGTTGATGCAGCTGAATCTGGGAGGCGGAAGGGCCTGCACGGAACGTGAAGCCGTCGGCCTGCTCATGTCAGCGACCTAGGCCTGGTACGCCTGCTCACTTGACGGCGGCGGTGGGAATCGAACTCAAAGTAGTTGAATCGCCGGAATCCCCCGCTGATACACCACAAAATCGGAAGCAACAAGCCGATGTAGCTGATGAAAAAGCTCGCCGCGCAAAACCCACCAGTAATTGGAGTTCATATCCGAAGGGGAAGTTGAAGGAGGAGTCGCTCGCGCACCACCGAATCGCCGGAGATGGTGGTGATTTTCCGGCCAGCCGACGAAGGAGACAGGGAGGGGAAACAGTGCGCCGCTCGTGCATCACCAAATGGAAATCAGCCAGACGATGGATAAGGTCTCCGTGCACAACCCGCCGGTATTTAGTAGTCGGCGCCGGAGGAAATCGCCGCGGGCGGTGGTGGCGATTCGGCCGGAGCACGAGAAGGAGACGAGGAAGGCGAGCTGCGGGCGAGGTGGAGGGGAACGACTCGTTTCCCCAGCATGAAACGGTCGGTGCGCTTTGTCCGGATGCGACACGCGACGAAATCACGGCACACCACAGGATGGCGATGAACGGTGCGCAGAGCGAGCATTTTTTTAGACGGAGACAGAGCCCGGGCACGGAATAGATTTTATGTAATTCGTGATGGCATGTACGTGAAGTCCACAAGCGATCCACAAGCGATCCAACGAAACATATCAAAATCCGGTTTGCTAATTTCCTTTTCGATCCGTTTTTCCAAAGCGAATTTGGTAACCACCGATCGAACTGGAACCAGTCTCAAATACGTGATGGCATCGGCAGCAAAACATGCCACAACGAAGGTTCAGCCCCAGGCGTTTTGCGTGGATGCCCTTGCCTCTTTGCAAGAGATTTGATTAGGGGCCAAACCTTGATTAGTAGATTGAATCGGTCAAGTGAGAGGATAGTGCTAGACATAGCCTCCGTGTCGAAAGAACAATCTATGCCGAAGAAAAGGGCAGTGCTGGACATAGCCTCCGTCTATGGCACACTAGTCGGTCAGATATGATTTGCACGTGCGGCAAAACGGATGAGCCGCACGGATCAATCTGTCGATGATGATGATTGGTGTTTGATCTTGTCGGCCTGCCCGAGCAGAATACACGGCAAGATGCTTTACGATGTGTAATCTTGCCGGCCTACTGGAGCAAAATACACGGCTGGATGCGGAACGATTTGGTCGTTGAAGATATTGTTCCCGCCTGGAACGTGACGCTAGAAACCTTATGCCCCACGGTGGGCGCCAACTGTCAGAGTATCGAATAGTTGATAGGAGACGGGCGTCCTCTAGCCTATGGATGGATGTGGGGAAGAAGGCTGGAGTCGTCGAGGTCGAGATTGAACACAGCGAGGTTACCCAGCATCAGATCTCGTAGCGGTGGCGTGACCCAACGTTCTGCTATAATTCACTATAAGGCAATAGCCGTGAACAAGTTACAATGTGTATTGGAGCGTATTGGAGCGTGCCTCAACTTGGTTGAGCTTGGCCTTAAAGGCCTCCCGGTGGCCGGCTTATATAGGCGGTCAGACCCCGGGTTACAAGGTAAGTACTTGGCCGGCAAATAAACAGAGTTGTAGTCAGCTTGGTTGCCGCCTTCCATCTTAGCCTTGGTGGCTTGATGGGATTCAGTCTGCTGCCTTTCTTAGACCGTCCGCCTACTTCCTTATATGTTAGCTATCTGGGCTGCCCGGCAGGGTTCAGCCCTAACCACCCTTGGTCCACCGTGGACTAGCCGGGTTGATCTGAAAGGAATATGCTCGAGAGGCAATAGTAAAGTGGTTATTATCTTATTCCATGTTTATGATAAATGTTTATTTCTCATGCTAGAATTGTATTAATCGGAAACATTAATACATGTGTGATTAATGAACAAATTAGAGTTCCTAGTAACGCCTCTCGTTTAACTAGCTCGTTGATTAACTGATGACCGAGGTTTACTTATCATGAACATTGGATGTTGTTAATAACAGGATCACATCATTAGGAGAATGATATGATGAACATACCCAAATTAAGTATAGCAATACGATCAAGTCATTAAGTTTATATTGTTGTACTGAGCATACGAAGTAACCCTAATCCTTAGACCATGAGATCATGTCAATCACTAACACCGGAAAAATGTTTTGATGAAATCAAACGTCACACCGTAACAGGGTGACTATAAAGGTGGCGTTGGGTATTCCGAAAGTATTAGTTGAGTCTCATAGATCAAGAAGTGGGATTTTTCCATCCAGATGACAGAGAGAAATACTCTGGGCCCTCTCGGTGATATCACATCGACACCGCTTGCAAGCACGTGACTAGGTCACAAGGATGTCATATCACATAACGAGTAAAGAGTACTTGTCGGGAACGAGATCGAACTAGGTATAGATGATATCACTAATCGGATATCGGACAAGTAAAATATCGCAAGACAAAAGGAATTGGTTATGACGTTTTTGGTTCACACGATCACAAGATTCATCGTCGAATATGTAGGAGTCATTACGGATCTCCAGATCCCACTGTTGATTGATCAGAGAGGTGTCTCGATCATGTCTACATTATTGACGAACCGTAGGGTGACATACTTAAGGTTTGTCGACGCTTTTGGGTAGACACGGAATTTCGGAGAAAAGTTTGGACAGCACCGAAATTGTTTCGGGTAATATTGAAATAGTTCAAGGAGTTAATTGTCAATGGTTGCCAATGGTTGTTAATAGAATTAACAAATGAACCAAGGGGTAAGTGTTAATGTTTGTTAATAGAATTAACAAATATTAAAAAGAAATGAAATTGTTTTATTTAATAAAGAAAAACCCTTTGAATTTTGAGTGGGAATTGATGAGAGAATAAGTGGGTTGAGGGGAGACTCCACTCACATGATGAGGGGAGAGGTGGGGGCACTCCAAATTCGTGGCTCCCTCCCCCTCCTATATAAAGAGGGGTGTAAGCTCCCTCTCCCCACACACTTGCCTCTCTCTCCCTCCTCCCGCTGCTCCACGTTCCAGCCATCCGCTTGGCGAAGCCATGGCCGATTAGTTTATCCACCACAACACGCCGTCGTGCTGCTGGAGTTTCCGGTGGTTCTACTACTTCCGCTGCCCCGCTGGATCGAGGGAACAGAGATCGTCATCAAGCCGTACGTGTGACCGAGTACGGAGGCGCTGCCCGTTGCAGCGCACATCTTCACGATCTTGAGATCGGCGAGTGAACGACTACATCATCCACGAGAATTATTCTCGAAACGCTTACGGTCTTCAAGGGTGAGTTTCTCTTGGAATATGTTCCACTCGTTACGAGTATCTCCTAGATTAGATCTTGACTTGTTGGTTTGTTCTCACCGTAGGAAAAAATTTGTTTTCTATGCTACGAACCCATCATGATCCATGTTAGAGATACCCCTGGTCGGTATATCTCCAACAGCGAGGCCCTTTTTCTCCCTCGTCCAGCGGCGGTGGGGGGCCGACTTTGGACGTGGGGGGTTGTGGCGTGGCGGCGGCATGGAGGCTACGAGGACCTACACAAGGGGCACCTTCGGTCGACATGTCATTTTTAAGACGACCCGAAATCTTGTCCGAGTCAGTCAACGCCTAGCTATTATGTTTCGTTGACCATCATATGCTTTTTCTGAGATTGGTAGATTGGGGATTGCCATTAGCGCCACCCGAGACTGGGACTCGAGGGTGGTAAGAGAGCCCGACCCACGGAGTGCCAAGCCAAAACCTGCTCCTTTTAGGGTCCGGTCACAATTCGGTACACCAGCCAACAAGAACGGAAGCAAAGCTAGCTTTCAGTCACAGGAAGACAGCAGCGAGCCAACTCATAGGCTATGGGTTTAGGTTTCTGAGATGCCAGTAAGGAACGCTTTCTTGTCTAGAAACATAGGCCTTTTCGAGCATGCCCTAGAACAAGAGTTCGGGTAGGTCCTCGACTGTCGCTACCTCAAGATCGGAAACCCAAGGAAAGGGGCAGTTTTCTTGATTCACAGACACTTGGGTTTTTCATTTGCTTGCCCTTTTTTGAAAACAACAGGCATACCAGTTTGTATCAGGTATTGTGTTGCTAAATAGTCAGTCACAAGAAAACCAACAAGAAAGGGCAGCGGCGGCGTCTGCGCTCGGGCGGAGCAGCGCCTTCTTCCCAGTGGCCGGCCAGCAAGGACCATGGGCGGGCGCTCACGTCTTTCGTTGCGCGGTGGCTATACGGCGGCGAAACTTGGGGATAGCACGACGACATGGCTTGGTGCAGTTCGGGGATGACCATGGCTAGGGTTTCCAGGCCTAGATCTAGGACAAGTAGGCCCGATATGGGTTTTACGGGCCCGGTCGATGCTTACGCCCTCAACTTTCTGCAGGAGAAACAACTGTGACCTTGGCGCTGCAGCGCGGCGGCGGGACTAGTCGGGCTTGATCCAGGCCCGAGGGCTGATCTGGACCTGCTACTGTGTCCGGTCGGCGACCGTCTCATGCGGAGACGGTGGAGGACGGGATCTGCTCTTATTGGTTGTGGTTGCTACTCTCGCATGCCTAGTATTTTTGTTGGCCCCACTTGTTTGTCACGGTGGCCTTGCAACTTCTTGGTCCCTCGGTTTGAGGTCGCAGACGCCGGGGTGGCAGCCCTGGAAGGTGGACTGCATAGGCGTCTCTGCGGCGAGCGACGTAGCGGTGGTGATGGTCTCTCTCCTTGGCTGTTTGGATGGCGAGGAGCGGACGACGGGGGGCTTGGTGCTGCGGGCGCTCGGCTTGAGCAGCTCAGCCCCATGTCGTGTTCTGGAGGCCAGGCTTGGAGGCGGTGGACGGGTCCTTTATACCGGGTGTGCTGCGAAGGGTTTTTCGGGCGAAATCCGAGCACTTTGTGAAGGGGTTCCGGTGCAGAAAACAATAATTTTTCTAGCGTAAGAACGCCTTAACTAGCCAAGATCTATCTATCTAGTACATGCGATAACGGTGGCGGAACAGGTCACATACCTCCATGTAGACCGATAACGGGGATTACGCTCCCGCACAAGCGTTGCCGATGAAGTCGTACGTAGCCGACCTCAAGGTCGCAGAGAACTTGCCGTGATGAAGTGGACGATGACGTGGCGATGTCGACGATGACCTGCGTCGATGGGCGTCGGGCGGAAGGTGGCGTGGCGCCGGCGGCAAGGGGGGTGCGTCGGCGGCAGGGCAGCGGCAATGCTGCTGGGTGTGCGAGACGACGTCGCCTAGGCTCCTCAAATGTGGCGCCTCCGAGCAACCACAAGCATACGAAGCTTAATAACAACCTCCGGTCACTCAGTTCCAGCTGAGATCGCATGGGTAGAACTTTTCTGGAATCCCGCAGGGCAACGGCGCCCGACAGTATAGCTTTGGTGGAGAGAGGAGGCAAAACGGGCGGAGAAAAAGCTCGGCTGGACTGTTACAAATTTAATTATATTTTTCATGAATTAAATCAATTAATATGTCTTGCTATATAAAGGGGGGAGGGGGTGTGCAAACACCTTGCCTCCCCCAAGTGGGACTAAAAAAAGGAGGGGGTTTGGCCGGCCATGGTTGGTGCGGCAAACCATGGGCCCCTTTCCCCTCTTGGTGCAGCTCCCCCTAATGGGCCCCAATTGGCCCATTAAGTGGGCTGCCCCTTTTTCCTTTATTTTTAATTAATATTAAATTAATATAAAACACTATTAATTCATAATTAATATATTTGCATATAATTTAATCTCACGTGACTCCGAAACATTTTCCGGACCACCCAAACATCTTTCGGACATTCCTGGAACCACTCCAGACCTTTCCGGAACTCCTTCTGGATCATTTCTCTCTCTCCAATCAATTCCTCTAATATTCCAAAACCTTCTCCAGGTGTCGTTAAGACCTTAAGTCTTGTTACGCTGCGGTTCGAGAACACTCCAGACATGGTCGAGACCCTTCGCTCGCTAAGGACCGCTAGGGATACCTGGATGCATATGACGGTCCCTGTGCATTCTACGAATATTGTCGTTGAACCATAAAAATAATATTCATTCCCTTTGTTTCTACGATACTACCTTGTCCGAGATATGATCGCAGACATCCGATGCCCTGTTGTATCTCGTTACCGACATAGGTTATTAACTCGTCTAAGATATTACATCTCCATGACCTAGTCATAAGCTGTGCAGCTATATAGATGCAATCTCACCGAGTGGGCCCAAAGTATCTTTTCATTACAATAATGAACAAATCCCGCTCTTGATCCTTACGTCTCAACATACTCTTTCGGGATACCCAAGATGGACACCGTTATTGTCATGCTATATAAGACACGACGTTTGATGCTCTCAAAGCACCCCTACGAAGTAGCAATAAGTACGGTCTCACGGTCTAAGAAATAAGCTATCATATTGCTTATCTATTGCAAATGACAAATATCGTAATACGATCTTATTGCAATACTTTGCGTATGTCCATCACCTTATTCAACTAATAAGATGACCCACTGTCAATCGACGTCATTGTCCATAATCGGGAATCTCGATCATCTGTTGCCCAATGGACTAGTTTAGATAGAGGCTTACAAGGGACTCTGATTGTCTATGTATCACACGTGTATTTATAATTCCGATTAACACAGTTATAGCATAATACAAAGACGTATTATAAACTTATTAGATAATGTGATAAATACTACTTAGTTATTTGCCTCTAGGGCATATCTCCTTCAGTCTCCCACTTACACTAGAGTACAAATAAACCAGCCGCATTTTACTTCATCATAACCCCTTATCAAATAAGCGCTATATGATAATGCTTGCCTGTGTAAGAGTGTTACTCTGACATTCCGTACAATACACAATTGTATGTTCTTTTGCGATTCATTGATATCAACCTGTTTGATATCACCATGTTATCTAATAACATATATACAAATACCGTAACTAAGTGAGACTTATGTTTTCCAGCGCTTACTCTGATTCTGTTAACCAGATAATTGCTTTGCAAACACACTCAGTCATAGAGAATTCTATGTAACATTTACAATCCCGCGATATCTATGTACTTTCATACCTATGTAGAAGACTTGACACTCCAATGTCAATCTAATGACTATACATTTCTACTTCCAGTAAATTCCAAAATTACTTTCATCACCTATTCTTCTTCTAAGAACATGGGTCATATTTCATCGAGCACATAATATGGTTCCTGTATGATGTCTAATATCACATAATAGACCAACATGTCATACAACCACTATTATCATGTATCATTACTCTTAATGATTAATTGGATATCCAAGGACCATTCCTTTGGTTTTAATCTATTCCGACTCTTCAGAAACAATCCAGAACAACTCGACTATTTATTTAAAATTCCCGTTCTATTCTAAAATAGACACTAGCCTTTAAATAGTTTTCTACATAATAGACCGTTCATCTTTCTAATTAATTTTACTGGTGCAATTCACGATGTGTCATTTACACATAATGAATTTTACTCCCACTCAAATTATGTCTTCTACATATTTGAGAACATGAGCTCCCACTCAAAATATGTCATCTACACATATTTGGGTCTAACCTCCCACTCAAAAATATGTCATTTACATATTCTACCTGAGTAAACTAATTTTGACTCTCACTTAAATTCATAAATTATGTCGACATTTTGGTCAAACCAAAATAATCGATCTTTCATCAATTCGAACTTAACACGAACTGTAGTATTCTATTAATACATATCCCACAGACTTCAAGCATGTCTACATTTATGTAGTCAACAAATTTGATTTTGTCCAAGATACATTTCTTAACAAAATACGCTTCCATGTCTTTCTTATAGTTACATTTCTCATATAACACCTTATATGATGATTAATTAATCTTATTCTTTTAATAAGAATTATAGTAACATTTACAGTTTTAATCCTTCTAAATGTAACATGGATTTTCGGACTCAAAAGCCTTTGTTCGTATTCTGATATTTTCTCTATTTTCTTTGTATTCATAAGGTGTACCTTGATCTGTCAACAAGATCTAAAATATTTTATATTAAACTGTGACCTGACAGCAAATATTATTATAACAACACCTTATTTAGAAGATTCTTTTATGAAAATACTATGATCTCTTTGAACAGGATTGCAAGCAGCAAACAATTTTCAAGTCTCCTTCACTCTTATCATTAAATTTTCATTTGTAGACATATACCTTTCGGAACACATTCCAATATTCTACTTTTATGAATATAGGTCTAATACCTTATTTCAAGCTTTTAATTTTATTCCATTAACAATAATTTGAAAATCACATTTTCCTCGGAATTACATAGACAACAACACAAGTTTTGTTTCTGTTGGGTTTTGAAATACACTCTCATCCAATGTGAGTATTCTATAAAGAACTATTCATGTATATTCTAAATTATCGTATAATCATCTATATTACGACACTATTGTCCTTTGATCAAATCTTGTGAGTACAATATTCACTAATCTTTCTTCTGAAAAACCCCATTTGATTTTTTATCAAATTATTTTCAGACTCATGATTTATTATGCAAATACACTTATTCACTAATAATCATAGAAGAATTCGAATTGATGAACTTTACCACTTATTTAATTTGATAATCATCTAGCATGACTTTCAATTAATTTCCTTGCATATTGACACTTCAATATCCAATTCGGCACATGTAACCTTTTAATAGATCAAAGTATCTATTATTTCTTACATTGCTCATATCATCAAATTTAGTGGTTTTTGTTCTTGCAACAAAATCATACAATTCTTGGACACAACATTTTATCATTCCCGCTATTATAAATGTATATCATACGCATAATGTAATTGAGATGTGATACAAATTACTCATAATATAAAACAATTGCTTTGTTTCATAACATAAAACAACTGATTTGTTCTATTACATATATGAATAACTATGTCTAGTAACATTGAAGACACCAAACTAGATCACACTCTCACTATTACAAAAGGTCTTATAAAAAACTATTGATGATAAGAAATATGATATCTTGAGGACGTGAGCAGTACTGGCCATCAACTTCCTTGCTTGCCATCACTTGTGCACTGTCAAGTCACCCATCGCCGCATACTTGTGGTAATCAGGGCCTGTTTCATAAACAGATCAAGTATCAAATACTTTTTATTAAGTATGAGAAGAATACATTTATATCTTCGTATATCAAATATACCCGTAGCGTCGAACAACTCTACTTTGATGGAATCAACTTTTAGAGATTTGAACTTGTTCACGAACGTGAAGAAGCTTATCGTGTCTCTCTTTATAGCATATTCACGCACATGCTCTTCATAGCTAGGAGGCAAAGATATAAGCGCAGTCTCTATTGCACTAGAGTCCGCTATCTAGAAATCGTAGATATTCTTAAGCTTGAAGTAGATGTCATACAACTTCTTCAATGAGTCTCCAGACAGGTATGCTCCTCCATGTGAATGGTCCGGAACTTTCTAAGCTGTCTGAATTGCTCAAGCCTCAATTCATCTTTGAAGTGTTCTTTGATCGCATCAATCACGACATATGGCTCCATGTGTTGAAACAACTCTTTCAACTCTGGTGCTAGGCATACGGTCATGACGACCTCCACTTCTATGAAAATATCACGATACTTACAAAACTCATCATCTTCCTCCTTGCTAGCAGAATCATCTGGTCTATCTCCTATCTTTTGTTCTAGGACATAGAGGATGTTGTTGTGGATGAGAATCTCTCTAAATTTGTTGCACCACAAGATGAAGTTGGACCCATCGTCTTGCAAGTTGGAAGCCGAACTCCTAAGGAAGTAACCGAAGTATAGTTCCGTCTACAGATATGATCGCAAAAGAGGTAAGGTAAAGTTTATAACATATGTGAGTTTTAGTTTATAATCATATTATCAAACACAATCCACTAAAATTATTATCCCTACAATAATAATAATAGCGATTACACGACCCCCATGCACTATACCACCCCCGATCGTCACGGTCGGCGGCACAACTTGAAAGGTGGACATAAAATGTCGATCACAACAACTCTGTGACTCATGCTCGATCTTTCGATCTTCCCGTGTTCCGAGGCCATATCTGCATATGCTAGACTCGCCAATCAAACCTCGAATACCCTGCGTGTATAACATGGCTTATACCCACTGTATGCGAACGACGAGATGTATGACACCCGATCGTCACGGCCTGCCTCATAACGTAGAACTTTCTTGGTGGTGCGCAACGAGGGAGAACACAATTTGGGTATTTATTAGGGATCATCCTATTTATGACGCTACCGTTGTATATCTAACATATAAGCAATCAACAGGATGCACACACAACAACACAATATCAAATAATGTAATTAAGTGCGATGTGACATGGTCGATGCGCCTGGACCTCCATGACGCCATGTGCCTGGCCCGGGCGCCCCGGCATGGCTCCGAGTCTACGGTGCCCTCCATTGCCTCCGACAGTACGAGTAATATCAAACTTACCGTTACTGACAAGGTTATACCAAACGGGTACCCCTTCGTGTGGGTACCTGGTGCACGTAATGACTAAAGCCCAATTGTCAATAGGCTGAAGAAGCCCAACAAGCGAAGCCCAAGTTGAAGACATATACCATAGATAGCTTAGTCGGCAGTAATTTCCATATATGTAGTCCTAGTCGGTTACAACCCGAGACCTGTACCCCTATATAAAGGACAAGAGGGAGACCGGCCAGGGACAGGCCCAATCAGAATCACCAAACCCTAGCAAGATCGACATCTTGTTAGGCCTCTGTACTCGCCGCATATACACAATCAATAACAGTCAAGCTGGAGTAAGGGTTTTACCTCACTCGAGGGCCCAAACCTGGGTAATTCCCGCTTGTCAGCCGACGAATCTACCAACATCACACGTTCTCTACCTCATAAACTCTTACCCTAGGCTAGTAACCATCGGTATTGATGGGGACATCCCTCGTCAATTGGCGCCATCTGTGGGAATAGGTGGTGTTGGATCTACGGATTTTTCGGTCCAAATTTCAAACGGCGATCCGCCGACTCCTTCAAAGAGATGCACATCAGCAACAACAGATTATATCCAGATCACAGGCGACCACTCACCAAAAACAGCATCGCCGGCAAGAATCAGGCCATACTCATCCGAAGCTCAGAAGATCTACTCCAATCTCAATTCAGGTTTCGATCTAACTATTAGGGAACATAACTTTTTGTTGATCAGCTTGGTGTGCAGGATTTATTCGAACAGACCGCGACTCAGCCGCCTCAGAAGAGATCGACTGAGATCACATCTGCATCAGACAAGGAAGATACCCTGGCGCAGAGCGATCTGATCCCGCTGCCACAATCTCCAACAGATGCAATGACGTCCGCAGAATTTAACAAATTCATGGTGGATGAGTTCCCTGAAGAGGAAGAGTTGTCGACTACCTCAGTCGACGACATGCTCATATCGACGGCTTCGGCTGGAAGCACTGGAGCGCCAACATCACAAATCGATCCGATCTCATCCATAGCAGGATCCATGTCCACAAGGGAATTCAATGAGTTCATAAAGCAAAACGACATAAAGAAGAAGTTTAGTCGACCCTCTATATCAACCCAACCGAAGACCATATGCAAATCGACGCTCCAGAAGAAAACTTTCACCTACACGAGTATGATGAGCCTGCAGAAGACATCATACGTTTAACCGACTTCACTGGCGCAGAGATCCAAGCTCCACATCATGTTGCCATCGACTACGATGCACATACGCAGCAAATAGAAGACGGCGAAAGCAGCAAAAGCGTAGAGCGGGATAGAGATAGCGAAGCAGCATATGAAGAGCACTCAGACTACACTTATCCTTACCATATACCCCAGCAGGTTTACGTGGCAACAGCCGCGGAAACATCAGAAAACGCAGCAAATCGGCAGCCAGTCGAGTATCCACGAACAGTCACTCTACCATATGGTACAACCACTCTGGACATCACAACAGAGATGGCTGCAAAGGTAACGAAGGTCAATTAAGAAGGCATAATGATGCCAGCAGACGCAACTCCAGATGAATTGGCAACATACAACTACTTCAACTGGCAGGAGTCGCAGCGCTTGAAACATTACAGAGCAACACTCGAAGAGCGCAGAAGGCAAGCAAGCATATCAAGCGCTCGTAGACGACAACTATCCATGAGTTCTACAAGGGCAACCGAGGCACGACGCAAATCCAGATTCGACAGAATCCGTGAACACGAAAGAGCAGACGTCACTCGAAAATGGAGCAACTCGTTTCTAACCGTCGACTATGACGGTATAATCCAAACTAGAACAACAGAGGGAGCTCTCATATCCATAGGAGCATACCTCCAAGCAGGAAAACCACCGACAGGTGACCTGGCTGCTGCAAGATACCTACAACAAATGAAGGCCCTGGAAATCACAGCAAAATAACTGGTCGATGGAGTAAGGAGAAGACGTAGCAGAAGCCGCTCGAGAGAGCGCTCCAATCGCAGTCCTCAGCGAAGTAGTGGCAGGAAAAGCTCAAGCCGCCGCAGATCAAGAAGCCGCTCAAGAAGCAGATCCAGAGGATCAGGCGGTCGCGAATCGCCTGACAATCGCAATGCAGGACCATGCTTAGCACAATGCTTCACTCGACGGATTCAAGAAACAAAACTCCCGAAGAAGTTTGGCCTACCAACCATGTCGAAATTTAATTCAAAGCAGGAAGCCTCGGGATGGTTAGAAGATTACAAACTGGCAGTCATATGCCAACGAGGACCAACGACAACGACATTGCAATACATACAGTTGATGCTTGAAGGCACAGCCTGCGACTGGCTCAAATCTTTACCCGAAGGAACCTATGATTCTTGGATCACTTCAAAGAAGACTTCGTAACATATTTTGACCCTCTCAGCGAAAGGTCAAAAACATTCAAAGAATTAAGAGCATGCCGACAAAAGACATACGAGAAACTTAGATCTTACATCAGACGATGGGCCTCCATCAGGAACTCTGTGGGTGCAATATCAGAAGACAGAGCGATGGACGCCTTCACAAATGGGGTCTACAGAAAATACTTCAGAGAGGTACTCGGACGACAAAAACCAAAAAACATGGCAGAGCTCATGAAGTTAGCAACCGAGTGGGCAGATGGCGAAGATGCAGTCCAGAGCAAAACCCCACACTCGCCACAACGACACCGCGACATACGGGACAATCGCGACAATCGTGACAATCGAGATCATCAGGGTAGAGATGACAAACGACGACGACTTGATCACAGTCGAGATGATCAAAAACGATGACGACGACAGTAGGGACAAACGCAATGTTAAATTCACGGCAGCAGGATTCTCAAGTGGTGATCGCAGTCGAGATGATCAAAAACAAAACAACCACCGAGAAGCCAGAAGCAGTTACAAGAACGACAGGTCAGTCGATCGACATGACAACAGAAACCATGACCAACGGGGAGGTGGCAACATACAAGACAGACAACAACGATTAGATCCAAAAATAGTGAATCCATGCAGACTGCACTTATTCAAAGACCTAGAGACAGGGAGATTAATATCAAGTCATACGATTGAAAACTATCGAGAATGCGGACAACTGGCAATCGAATAAGCAAAAAGCGCAGGAGCAATACATTCGAACATATGGTACCCACACCACAAGGCGCAGCACTACCCACACCACCATATGACCCTAACGGTCAAGCTGCAGGAGCGGTATATTACACGTACCAATAAGCGGGGGATCAGCACCTCAGACAACAGAGACAAGCATAGATGATCCGGAAAGGGCGATCATCAAACATGCAACATAAATTACACACTAGGCATGTCAACATGGCGGTCATGGCACCACCGGCTGTGCCAGAATAAGTTCGCGGATCTGAAAAAACAATCACATTTAGTCGAGAAGACCACCCACCATCCGTATATAGGCCAGTACATTCCGCCCTGGTAATAGAAGCCCATATAGGAAATTACAACATGACTAAGGTCTTCATGGATGGAGGAAGTGGCATCAATATCATCTTCGCTGACACACTACGTCAAATGAACAGGTCAGTCGACAATTTACCCCCATCATCAAATACTTTTCATGGCATAGTTCCAGGCAAAGCTATCGTACCAAAGGGCACGATACAACTCTACGTCACATTCGGAGATGCAACGCACTTCCGAACCGAAACGATGGAATTCGAAGTTGTCGACTAGAGGTCACAATACCATGCTATACTCGGACGACCAGCGTTCGCCTGATTTATGGCAATACTACATTACGCATATCTCCAATTGAAGATGCCAGGCCCAAAAGGAATAATTACGGTCAGGGGAAATTTTCAAAGGTCAAATGCTTGCGACCGTGACTTCAACAAAATCTCTGAAACATTCGGAGCAGAACAAACACTGGATAAGCTCTCGCTCCTTAGTGACACAACATACATGCCGGAGAATAAAAAACAGGCCACATGCAAAGCATTCAACACCGCAGATGACACACGGACGCACCAGGTTCATCCGACTGACTCGGCAAAAACGGTCAAAATGTCGACAAACCTGCCTCCCACATAGGAAGGCGCGCTCGTCGAATTCCTCCGTGTGAACTGGGATATGTTTGCATGGTAAGCAGACGACATGCCAGGCATACCCAGGGAATTCGCCGAGCACACTCTCCAGCTAATTCCAGGAACCAGGCACGTTAAACAAACGGTACGACGCATGTCAGGACCTAAAAGAGAAGCCATCGAGAAGCATGTGGACAAGTTACTAAAAGCAATTCATTCGAGAGATAAGGAAATCAGAATGGGTTGCTAACCCCGTGATAGTCGAGAAGAAGAAGACAACCAAAATAAGAATGTGCATCGACTTCAAGGGGCTAAACAAATGCTGCCCAAATGCGCCCGACTGTCATTTTTGGACGCGTACTTTGGATATCACCAGATAAGAATGAAGAAGGAAGACCAAGAAAAGACAGCCTTCAAAACTCCACTCGGAGTGTATTGCTACACACAATGCCTTTCAGCCTCAAAAACGCAGGACCTACTTACCAACGCATGATGCAAAATTGTTTAAAGACGCAGATCGGAAAAAACGTGGAAGTCTACGTCAACGACATAGTGATCAAGTCAAGAAAGGAGGACATACTACTAGCGGATAAAAAAGGAGACATTCGATAACCTCAGAAGCTATAGCATCAAACTAAACCCAGAAATATGTACCTTTGGAGTCCCGGCAGGAGAACTATTGGGATACCTGGTCTCAGCAAGAGGAATTGAAGCAAATCCAGAGAAAATACAGGCTATACTAACCATGCAAAGGCCTACAAAACTATACTAAGTACAACAACTGACAGGAAGGGTGGCAGCCCTCAGTCGGTTCATCAGCAAGCTAGGCGAAAAGGCACTGCCGCTTTAACGACTGATGAAGAAAGCAGACAAATTCGAATAGACGGAAGAGGCAGAAGCATCTTGTATAGACCTCAAACGAACACTCACTAAGCCTCCCGTTCTAGCAGCACCGAAAGAGAAGGAGCCGCTATACCTTTATGTGGCAGCAACAAACAGGGTGGTCAGAACAGTACTGTAGTCGAGCACATGGAAGAGGGAAAAGCTTAGAGTATGCAAAGACCAGTCTACTACATCAGCGAGGTGTTATCCCTGTCAAAGCAAAGATACCCACACTTCCAGAAGCTAGCTTATGCAGTATTCATAACAACAAGAAAGCTACGTCACTACTTCACAGAGCACCCAATAACGGTGATCAGCAAATCAGCAATTGGAGACATACTCACCAATCCAGACGCAACATGACGAGTCGCCAAATGGCTTATCGAGATGGAACCACTCGGAATAACATACGACCACCCAAAAGCCATCAAAGATCAAGTACTACCAGATTTCACAACAGAGTGGATCGAGTCATAACTACTAGGAACACCGGGCACGTCCAATTCATGCACAATGTATTTCGATGGATCCAAGAAAAACGAAGGGGCAGGAGCAGGAGTAGTACTAATATCCCCAAAAAGAGACAAGCTGAAGTACGTACTCCAAATGGATTTCCCAACACCATCCAATAACGAGGCCGAATACGAAGGTCTAATACATGGCATACGAATGGCCAAGGCTTTGAGATGCACTCGACTGATGATATACGGTGACTCAAATCTGGTGGTTCAGCAGACAATGAAGGCTTGAGATGACATAGCGGATAATATGATCATGTACCGTGACTTATATAACACACTGGAAGGAGACTTCGACGGTTGCGAGTTACGACATATTGGACGAGAAAACAACGAGGAAGCAGAGATACTGGCCAACATTGGGTGGACTAAAGTGCAAGTCCCACCGGGTGTCTTTCTGGAACACATCACGCACAGATCGATCCACAAAAAGTGATCAACGGCAAATTCAAAAGAAGCTACGGCAGGTAACACACCTAGCATGCTGGACCCATCAGTCGAAGTCCTCTTATGCCAAGGCGATCATGTGACTCCAGTCTGGAGTCAGCCAATTCTAGCATATATGCTCCGAGAAGAGCTACCAGACGATACAACGGAAGCCAGAAGAATTACTCGAAGGGCAAAGGCATACACCATTATCAACGGTGAACTGTACAAGCGAAGCACTTCAGGCGTTTTCCAAAGGTGCGTAGATTTTGAGGATAGTAAAACTATACTCCATGAAATTCATGCAGGAACTTGTGGACATCATGTTGGCAGTCGGTCGCTGGTAGCTAAAGCTTTTAGAGCAGGTATCTACTAGCCCACTGCGCTCAAAGACGCGGAAGATATCGTCAAAAGGTGCATCGGGTGCCAGAAATTTGTAACAAAGCCCCATGCACCAGCATCAACACTCAAGACCATACCATTAACATGGCCGTTCGCTCAATGGGGGCTCGATATGGTAGGGCCACTCAAAAAGTCGTCACCCGGAGGACATACACACCTGCTAGTCGCAGTCGACAAATTCACAAAATGGATCGAATCAGTCCCAATCGCAAGTTCGACAGCAACAACAACGGTCAAGTTCATAAAATCCATAGTCTATCGCTTTGGGGTGCCAAACAACATAATCACAAACAATAGCACAAACTTCACGGCGGAATAATTCCAGACCATTTTTAAAGAATGGGATATTACGCTCAACTACGCAGCAGTAACGCATCCACAGTCTAATGGACAGGTAAAAAAAGCAAACAGACTCGTATGTGCAGGCATCAAGAAAAGACTACTGGTTCCACTCAAAAGGGCTGCAGGTGCCTGGGTCGAGGAGTTGCCAGCGGTACTTTGGAGTCTTCGCACAACCCCGAATGCATGGACACAATTCACTCCATTCTTTATGGTCTATGGAGCATAAGCAGTACTGCCACCAGAAATAAAGTTTGGTGCTCCAAGAATAGAAGCCTACGAGGAGGAGGAAGCAAAAGTATCACAAGAAGACGCTTTGGATGTACTAGATGAAGCACGCGACATGGCTTTAGCTCGCACAGTTCTATACCAGCAGGACCTGAAAAACTATCACAATCGACGTCTCCGTCCAAGAGCTTTCATAGTAGGCGACTTAGTGCTACGACTAAAACAAAAGAAAGTCCACAAGCTCGCGTCACCATGGGAAGGACCATTCATAATCACTGAGGTCATCGAAGGGGGAGCCTATCGATTGAAACATGCACAAACGGGAGGGCTATCACACAACCCATGGAATGTGTCGGGGGGCTACCCCCGGGTAGGGTAAGCATATGACATGTCAGTATGCACTGTTTCTTCTTATGTGCAGAGAAAGCAATCGGTGACGAGTAATCAGACATACCCATGTCGGATCCCGGGAGCAGACTGCTATCCGACATACCCATGTCGGATTCCAAGAGAAGACTGCTATCAGACATACCCATGTCGGATTTTGGGAGAAGACTGCTATCCGACATACCCATGTCGGTTTTCGGGAGAAGACCGCTATCCTACATACCCATGTCGGATCCCGGGAGCAGCCTGCTATCCGACATACCCATGTCGGATTCCGAGAGAAGACTGCTATCGGACATACCCATGTCGGATTTCGGGAGAAGACTGCTATCCGACATACCCGTGTCGGACTTCGGGTGAAGGCCGCTATCCGACATACCCATGTCAGATTACGGGAGAAGGGTGCTATCCGACATACCCATGTCGGGTTGCGCATGCGAGAAGTAGAGATACCCGGCATACCCATGCCGGATTGAGCAGAGAAGATACCAAGCCAAACGCTACAGGGCAAGGCCAAGGACAAGACATGTCATGGTCATGATACAGGGCATGGGCTGCCGCTGCTACAGTGGCTCGGATGGGACAACAGTACACTGCGCCGCTGACGCAGTGAATAGTGTTGACAAGACCCCAGTAGTCATGTCGTGAACAGTGATTCTTGTCTTCTTGTCCCTGGCTTGTCCCCTGGGCTCTCCTATATAAAGGGCACTAGGGGAGAGGGAGAGGAGAGGCCAACCCCCCACCACTTCATTTCCCCCCTTTTCCCTTTGCTCTCAAGACCTCATGGAGGCATGTGTAGCAGCTCATAGCGTGTGGTGTAGCCCGGATAATAAGAGGAGAAATATACCGAGTAGGCTAGATGCTGCAGTAGGGGTTTTATGTAACATACCAACATTTTATAATGTTCAAAAATCACTAAAATTTAAAACTTTTGTTTTTGATTAAAATAAAACATTTAAATGCATAAGAAAACCAACTAAGAAAGACTTCAAACTTATTGAAAGAGTTTAATAATTCAAATATCTCACTTTTCAAAAGTTGTTTCAAGTTAAACAATTTATTATCCATTGAAATTATTAAAACCTCAATATCTAATATGACAAATGTTTCACAAACCTTCAAACCATATTCATGAAATAAAAGGTTTCTTTATAAGTATATGAATTCAACCACTTAGCAATATCAATTCATAAAATTAAAATAATAATTGCAAGAGTTATTTTTAAACTATTGAAAACATTGTCTAATTGCCAAAAGATTATTATTCATTTACCTGAGTTCAAAACATAGTTTGGATATTACATGTCTATAGTTTATAACTTTAATAACTTCATATATTTAATGGAATATCCAAATAAACATTTCATTAGATTAAATGATTTTCATTTATTTTCAAAACATAAAATGACTTTCATGAATATATTTTCTATATAAGAAATGACTTAAATCTTGAACATCTTCCAAAGTTGTTATAAAGTTTCAAATGAATTATCTTAATAAAATAGAATGGTGCACAAATTATTTTGAATTAAAAAATGAATACATTATTTTTTTCCTTTTCATTTTCATATAGTTGTATTATACTATTTAATATTATACTAGAGCCAAAAATGAATTTAGTATTTGAAAATGGGTTTAAATAACTTGAAATCAAAACATATTTGAATATGGGTATTTTACAAATTTTATTTAGCCAAAAGAAAACTTAATTAAAATATAATTCCAAATTTGACTTTAAGTGTCAAATTTTTATTAAACCAATATTTCAAAATTATTAATTTTAGAAAGTTTTCAAAACATACCCACTAATGTTTTGAAGCATAGATATTAATTTTACAAATCTTTAGAAATTGATTTGACTTCATTTGGAGTTATGAATCAAAAGTTATGAATAAAATAGAAAAACAGAAAAGAAAAAGAAAAATACCTGACACGCGGGCCCCACCTGTCAGACCTCCTTCTTCAACCTCCAGCCGAATTCACGCCCGAAACCGCCGGCGATTCTTCCCATCAATTCGCGTGATTCCTTCCCCTAATCAACGCGCCTCTCTGTCCTATAAGTAGCCCGCGAGCTCCTCTCTCTTTCCCCCAAGAAACCCTTGCCCAATCCGCCGCCAGGCCAAAGGATTTGACCGCTGGAGTCCGCCATTGCCGCCGGCGAGTTCCTCTGTTTCCGGTGAGCAGAGACTACCTCGAGCTCTCCCGTGTTTCCCCCTCGCTTCCCTTTGTTATTGCGCACCTCCTTGACGTGGCGCGGCAATTTATTTTGGAGCAGATCGAGCAAACGGTGCGCGACCCGAAGACCACCGCCGTCGTCCTCGTCACCGGCTAGCAAAAGGAGGAGAAAGGGGGCGCGCTGAAGCTCACTGCCGCGCCAACGACCTCGCCTTGACGCCCTCTACCCGTAGGTATGACCCATTCGTCTCGGAACCCAGTAGAACACCGGGAACGACCGTTGCCGACGCGTCGCCGCCGCGGATTGAGGTCACCGGAGTAACTCCGGCCACCGGCGCCGCTCGTTTTTAGTCAAACCTCCCAGATCCATCCGATCTAAATCGTGCGGCCATGATTAAATCATTTAACTGAACCGGTACGGACAGATCTGGACCGCCAGATCCAGATCTGACGGCCCAGATCCGGTCACTTATCCACGTCGGATCCCAGTCAGCAGCCCAGTCAGCGCACAGTCAGCGCCCAGTCAGCGCTGACGTGTAAAATCATTTTATCGATTTATTTAATTTGGCAGTTTTACAGAAAAGACCCTGCAACTTAGAGCTGTCATAACTTTTTAACCACTTATCCAAATTCAAATATTTTTATATATTTGGAAAGCCCTTGACATGTAGAATATTTTAGATCTGCCAAAATTCAAATTTGACTTAGTTTAAAATATTCAAATTTCAAATGGAAGATTGAAGTATATTTGTCATAACTTTAAATCTATAATTCCAAAAATTGCAAATAAAATTGTTTTAGAAACTTTAGAATATTTATAAATTTATGCCACTGCTATAAAATAATTTTGAGAAATATTTGAATGAAATCATAGTTATATATTTAAATTGAATAGTTTGAGTATTTTCAACATAACTATTAATAGAAATATTATTTTTGATTAAATCAAATTGCTATAAATGTAATTAAATGCCCCCTGTCTATTAACACTAATTATAAAATTTTGTTATAAAAAATTAATCATAGAAAACTTTAATCTCATAATTATTCCTTTTATTATATTTTCCAAAATAGAAATTAATTAAATTGCACTTATAAAGAAATCACAAAAGTTATTTTGATGCTTTCTTGTGATTAAAAAAAAAGCATTGCATGCATAACTTATTTTCACATATAGAAATATTTCCATAGGAAATCTCTTCATTAGTTTTCTCTAAGTGAGGAATATTTCCAAACTTAGTCTTTTGGTAAAAGTGCTATGCACTAGACACTTAGTATTTTCAACATGGAGCTAGAAGGCCAATGAATAACTTAGCCAAACAAGACTTCAGAAGAATCTTCAAGGAGTAGAAGCACTTAGAAGAAAATCAAGAAGAAGTCCATGAAGACCAATCAGCAAATATTTTCTAAGTCTTACTTCCTCTATCTTTATTCTCCCTTCTCTTAGACCCCTGGATGACTAAGTTATATTCAAGACCAACCTGGAGGCTATCAGCACCATCAAGTCTTCAAAACCATCAAGTCTACAAAATTGTAATGAAGTCATCACATCAAGAAGAAAATGAATCAAGGAGAAGATTCTACATTCTACCTTCTATCTGTTTCCCCCTTTCCTAATCTTGTCTTTCACTTAAGACTTAAATAATTTTTGATCATGTCATTACCATCTTGAAGTTGTTGGATCCTAGCGGCATAGTGAGATGAAGCGGCCTGGAGACAAACTTTACATTTCCACATACACGAGACCTATCCCACAACTTAAGTGGCTGGCCGGGTGTCTGTCTCTCTCACTATAGTGAATATCCAATTTACAAAGAGTTGATAGTAATTGTGATCCCCTTATAAACTTAGTATTTTCCCCAAATATTTATGCACGTCATGGCTAAGACATTTGAGTGCTTATTCTAGATAATCTATAACAAAGTTATCTTGTCAAACTTCTAACCTTAATCCTTAGTCATTTTCACCAACCTACTTGCCTTGCATTAACTTAAAAGATTTTCATGGCATGACATGCATTTCTAGTCCTTAGAAATAATTTGCATATTATGAAACTTGTTTGTATGTGTTGTGTGGTTTTGTTTTATGATTGTGTATTGTTTTTTTTATTGTTTAGACTGAACGGAGAGAACTGAGTTCGTTGAAAAGAGTTTGTGAGTAAAGACGCATTCAAAGGCAAGTGGCACACCCCCATAAAAGTCCTATTATTTTTCTATGCATGAGTAGATTATTTTTCTATAAGCATGTGTAGGATAGTATTGCTATGCAAGCCATGTTTAGACTTCCTTATTCCTGTGTCTAGGTTCCTATGAAAATACTTAGTAGAATTGTGATGATATGCAAAACTATTTTTGATGAAATGTTATATTCTACTAAGTTATAATCAAACACCTGGGTGGAATTGGTTGCTTGGCTGTATGAGTTGAGTGTTGTCCCCAGGGGGTACCTGTGGGATATTCACTTGTGGATGGCCACCCAGGAACAAAGGGATCTGAAGAACTCCGAGTGAAGATTGCTTCTCATGCAGCCATTGCCAATATGGGCTCTGTCTTGATCAACTAAGCTGCGTGGACTCGCCCCGGCCTGACAGGTGGAGGTAGTGGTTTGTAGGTGGAGCGCGTCAGGCCAGAGTGGGAGGGAAAATGCTTCTGAAAGATCTCGTCTCATTCTTCTCCTTTCCTTATCACAAATGGTGTGTAAAGGATAATTTGGGTTGAATGGGTACAATGGTGAACGTGCACAACCTCTGCAGAGTTAAAATCTAAGTACTTAGCCGTGTCCCCGGAAACGGACAATTGAGCAGCTGAACGAGGACGTCAACGAAGGATTCCACCATTCCAATTTTTAAATTAAAACTTGATGGGTGAACAAGGGTAGAATGAGACTATGGCTTTCATACCATATTTGTCTCAACGAGGTAAAGTTGTTTCAAAAAGTTAGGGAAAAACTTGCTTTCTGCAAAATAGATTTGAGCTCCACCAGCCAAATAGAGTTATTCCTCTAAGTGTCCACCATAGTGTCACTTGCCAGACTCCATTTTTAATGGAATCTGACCCACGTTGTTGCAATATTTTTCTTATTGCAGATTTGATCAGATGACAAGTGAGGTTTCGTTTAAAGGTTTCGAGTCTACAACCAACATGTTTTCGCCTGTGGCAACATGAAGTTGATGGAGACTCACTGCCATTGTATTTCCGTTGTTTACTCTTTCGAAGCTAGCTTTATGCTATGCAACCTGTATTGAATATTTTGTAAGTCTGGATCGTCGATGTAATAAAATTGATACTTTGTTGTGATATTACATCGAAAACTGTGTGTGCAAACGAATCGATCCAGGGATACACAGGTATCTGCCTTATTTAAAGTGCAGGTACACTACATTTTATCTCCTCACGAGAGCCCCGAAGCAGGGTAAATCCTTGTGTCACCGTGTCGGTTGAGTTTATCTGCGCGCGAGTTCATCTTGCAATCCCTCCCCGAGATCCCCTAGTGTCCATCGGCCCCACATATTAGCCTACCCGTAGGCATCTGTCTGTTCGCCACGACGACAGTTGGCGCCCACCGTGGGGCAGAGTGGCGCTTGCGGGAACAATTTCGGACGGGACCCGACATCCCAAAACCGGGATCCTAAAACCGGGATCCCTGCGCCGCGGGTGGAGCTCGCCGAAATCCCTGTGCCGCGGGCTGCGATCACCGGCATCCCCAAAACCGGGATCCCTGCGCCGCGGGCAGTGGTCATCGACATCCCTGCGCCGCGGGTGGAGGTCATCGACGTCCCTGCGCCGCGGGTGGAGGTCATCGACGTCCCTGCACCGCGGGTAGCGATCGCCAACATCCCCAAAACCGGGATCCCTACGCCGCGGGCAGTGGCCGCTGACATCCCTGCGCCGCGGGTAGAGGTCATTGACGTCCCTGCGCTGCGGGTTGAGGTTGCAGGAGATATGCCCTAGAGGCAATTAATAAAGTGTATTCTTTATCATATCTCGTTTGTTCATAATAGGTTTTTGTGTCATGCTAGAATCGTATTAAGCGGAAACATTAATGCGGGTGTGATACATAAACAACCAGGTCCCTAGTAGCCTCTACTAAGACTAGTTTCGTTGCGCGATTGATGATCGAGGTTTCCCGGTCATGGGGCATGGCGCCGTTCGGCAATGAGAGTCATATCGATGGAGAGCGATGTGATGGACATACCCAGATTTGGAGAACATAGTCGTTACACCTTTGACCGTGAGATCAACTCTTATTGATATTCCCCGAAGATACTTTGATTGCACCAAACGTCGTATCTTATTTAGTATGACAATAACGGTGATACTTTTGGGTATTGGAAAGGAGTATTGAGACGAGGGGTCAAGAGCGGGATTTGCCAGTCCGCGTAGCAGGATAGATACTCTCGGGCCCACTCGGTGAGATCTTGTCTAATGAGCTTGCAAGCATGTGACTAGGTCACGGAGACATGAGATCATGAACGAGTAGAAGATGGCATCGTCGGTAACGAGGTCGGGATTAGGTATGGAGATATCTATGGAATTACACTCGGACGTGCTAAGTATCGCTATGGCAAAAGGTCTAAGACTTCACGTTCAGGTTTGATAGATGAAAGTCATTCGTTATATCTCAGGGATTAATTCATGGGGTCCAGGCCTACGGGTTAGTCGTTGGTCATTGAGGAGTCTTGATCATACCTGATATTATATCGAACCGCTAGGGTAACACACTTAAGGGGTTTCGACAAGACAACCGGAAAGGAAGGAGATCACCGGGAGCGTCCCGGGAGAGGTCCGATGGAGATCGGGCAGCGCCGAAAGAGTTTTCGGAGCTAGGAAATATTATATATATTATGTTTGATATTAATTAGTGTTATTAATATGCAAATATGATTTTATATATTTATTTTCGAATTTATTAAGGCAGATTTCCCTAAATGGGCCTTCCGGACGAAAGAAGGCCCAAGAGGGGAAAATTCCCTAGGGGAATTCGGTGGGGGCCAGGAGGGCCGGCCTAGGTGGGCCACAAGGGGCCCACCAGGGGGCCGGAGCACTCCCTTGGCCGAACCAGGCTGTGGGGGGTTAGTCCCACATTGCCTGGCTCGCAAGGTTGGCTCCCCTTGGGAGCCTATATAAGAAGGGGCACCCCCAGCCTTTTAATTCACCAATTAATTCCTGATTTCTCTCTCGATCTCGTGGTTCCCAAGTTGGAGCCGCGCCGAGCAAGAGGAGTCGGGGATCTCCTCCACCATAGCCCGCTGCCGCGCTGCTGGTGTTCCGGTCCAAGTCTTCCGCTGCTCGTCCTGGACTGGAGCTTCGGAGGCGTCGTCTCCACCGTACGTGTGCGACTCCCTGCGAGGTGCTGCGCTAGCGGTACTCGGAGGCCTGCTTCCTCTACACGACCTTGAGGTTGGCTTCGTCGGTCTTCATCGACAACGTTTGTGCGGGAACGTAATCCCCGCTTTCGGTCTACAAGGGTACGTATTCCGATCTCCGTTCGTACTACTATATCTGCATAGAATAGATCTTGGCTAGTTTAAGGATATCGTTGCTAGGAAAATTATTGTTTTCTGCCCACGATCCCCTTCAGTGGTATCAGAGCCGATCTATCGTAAGATATAGCTGTACGCTGTTAGAACCCGTGCTCTGCACGGGGGCACCGTTCCTGTTATTTGCTACCCTCTAGCGTGCACTTGTGTATTCCAGCGGCATTGAGTTGATGAAGCGGCCCGGACCGACTTTACGCGTACGCTTACGCGAGACTGGTTCCACTACTGACATACGGCTTGTACCGTATCTGTGGCTGGCGGGTGACAGTTTCTCTCTCTTTAGTTGGTCTTCGCATTTTCAATGGAGGGACCGAAAGGGATGCTTAAACATGCAATTATTGGATCGTTGTTGTGGTCATAAGATTTGTAGGTATGAAGCGGTTCTATTTACGAAAGCCCCAAGCCACGTAAAATATGCAAAAGATAAAGTAGAAGCGTCTAACTTTATTTTGCAGGGGCTATGTGATATGGTCAAGGTAGGTTTATTATATTGTTTATAAACTGCGGGCGCCAAGAAGACCATGGCGCGATGGACTATATCACATTGCATTACATTTGATGTTTTGTGTGCATCTTATTTTGTGAGATTGTGTGTGTTACACGGCGGTAGCTGAATAAGATGATCCCTTCAAAATACCACTAGTGTTCTCCCTCCAACGCGCACCACCAATAAAGTTCTACGTTAATAGGCAGGCCATGATGATCGGGTGTCATACATATCTTCGTTCGCATACGGTGGGTGTAAGCCATGTTGCACAAGCGTCAGCGTGGAGGTCTTTGGTGGCGAGCCTAGCATACTCAGAGGTATGGCCTCGGAACAGGAAGGCCGAAAGGCCGAGCACGAGTCACAAAATTGGTGTGGCGGACGATTTTGTCTACTCTTTAAGTTGTGCCGCCGGCTTTGATGATGAGGGGTGGTGCAATGGATGGGGGTCGTGTAATCGCTTAAACGACCAGGAGGGATGTTCGTTTGAGTGGGAGTTATGTTAGTTATTTTCTAAAATACTATAACTCAAAATTATTATGAACAAAGTCTTATGTTGTTGCAAATTCCATTGTAGATGTCTCGCCCCTCTTTTAACCTAGGTCTGTTCCTTGAGAAAGAAAAGCTTAAGACCAATGGGTCAAACTTCATGGCCTGGTTCCACAACCTGAGGATCATCCTCACTCCCCATAGGGTGGCCTACGTCATTGAGGCCACCATAGGTGACCCTCCTGCAGATGATGCCTCTGAGGATGAGAAGAAGGTCTTCCAGACCCGATCGGAGGATTCTGCCTTTGTCCAGAGTGGCATGCTCTATGCCATGGAAGCCGACCTGCAGAAGCGTTTTGAGAAGATGAGCGCCTTTGAGATCATCTCGGATCTTAAGGCTGTCTTTACGCCGCAGGCTAAGGCTGAGAGATATGAGGCTTCTGAGCTTTTCTTCTCAGCCAAGATGGAAGAGCATAGCAGTGTGAGCGAGCATGTAGTCAAGATGTCTGGCTACGTTCAACGCCTGAATGCTCTGGAGTGCAAGATTCCCGATGAGCTGGCGATTGACAGGGTGTTGCAATCGTTGCCACCAAGCTACAAAGGCTTCGTCATGAACTACAACATGCAGGGCATGGCTAAGTCCCTGGGTGAAGTGTTCGTGATGCTCAAGACTGCTGAGGTAGAGATTAAGAAGGAGCACACGCTGTTGATGGTCAACAAGACCGTTGATTTCAAGAAGTCCGGTGGCAAGGGAAAGCAGAGCTGGAAGTCCCGGAGGGAGGCAAAGTTGGCTGCCAAGCCCAGGACTAACAAATCTGGTCCCAGAGCTAGCCTGGAGTGTTTCTACTGCAAGGGGAAGGGTCACTGGAAGCGCAACTGCCCCAAGTATCTGGAGGATAGGAAGTCTGGCAAGACGGTCGACAAAGAGAAAGGTATATTTGATATACATGTTATAGATGTGTACCTTACATCCGCCCGGAGCAATACGTGGGTATTTGATACTGGTTTTGTTGCTCATATATGTAACTCTCAGGAGGAGTTACGGAATAGAAGGCGGCTGGCGAAGGATGAGGTGACGATGCGCGTCGGCAACAGATCGAGAGTCAACGTGGTGGCTGTCGGCACGCTCCCTCTGCATCTACCATCGGGATTAGTTTTGGTTTTAAATAAATGTTATTTTGTGCCATCCTTGAGTGTAAACATTATAAGTGGGTCTTGCCTGTTACAAGACGGTTATTCATTTAAATCAGTGTCAAGCAATTGTGCTATTTATATGAATGATATCTTTTATGTTGATGCTCCCGAGAATAACGGTTTATTCTTGTTGAATCTCGATCGTAGTACTCACATCCATAACATAGAGGCCAAACGAATTAAGTGTAGTGACGATACCGCCAAGTTTTTGTGGCATTGCCGTCTTGGTCATATTGGTATAAAGCGCATGAAGCGACTCCACTCCGATGGACTCTTGGACTCGTTGGATTTCGGATCCCTCGATACATGTGAACCATGCCTCATGGGCAAAATGACCAGGACACCGTTCAATGGTTTCGTTGAACGGGCGTCGGATTTGTTGGGGATCATACACACAGACGTATGTGGACCAATGAGCGTTTCGACACGCAATGGTTATCGTTACTTCGTCACCTTCACTGATGACTTGAGTAAATACGGTTATATCTATTTGATGAAACACAAGTCTGAAACGTTTGAAAAGTTCAAAGAATTCCAGAGTGAAGTTGAGAATCAGCTTAATAGGAAAATCAAGCATCTCCGGTCCGATCGCGGTGGAGAGTACTTGAGTTTTGAGTTTGGCACACATCTGAAGAGTTGTGGCATAGTGCCCCAACTTACGCCCGCCGGAACGCCGCAGCGAAACGGTGTGTCCGAGCGACGTAATCGTACTCTACTGGATAGTGTCCGATCTATGATGTCTCTTACCGATCTGCCAATGTCCTTCTGGGGTTATGCGTTAGAAACAACCGCATTCATTTTAAATAGGGCTCCGTCCAAGTCCGTTGAAATGACGCCGTATGAATTATGGTATGGCCATAAGCCTAAGTTATCGTTTCTGAAGGTTTGGGGTTGTGAGGCGTACGTTAAGAAACTACAGCCCGACAAACTCGAACCGAAGTCGGAGAAAGTCGTCTTTGTAGGATATCCGCGGGAAACCGTTGGGTACACCTTCTACAACCAAGCTGAGGGCAAAACTTTTGTCGCGAAGACCGGTGCCTTTCTAGAGAAGGAGTTTCTCGCGAAAGGAGTAAGTGGGAGGAAGGTAGACCTCGATGAAATCGTTGATCCTGAACTCGAGATTCCGAGTGGCGCAACGGAAGCAATTCCGGAAACGTCCTCCGTGGATGGAGTGGGAGAAACTGTCGAGGAAGATGTTCTACCTCGTAGGTCTGGTAGATCTCGGATCCCACCAGAATGGTATGGCAACATGGTTTGCACCGTCATGCTAGTCGAGCAAGACGAACCTACGAACTACAAGGAGGCGATGGAGAGTCTAGAGTCCGAGAAATGGCTTGAAGCCATGAAAACCGAAATAGGATCCATGTATGATAACAAAGTGTGGACTTTGGTGGATATTCCCGAAGGGCGCAAGGCCGTCGAGAATAAGTGGATCTTTAAGAAGAAGACTGATGCTGATGGTAATGTGACCGTCTATAAGGCTCGGCTTGTCGCAAAAGGTTTCCGACAAGTTCATGGAATTGACTACGATGAAACTTTTTCACCGGTAGCGATGCTTAAGTCTATTCGGATTTTGTTAGCGGTAGCTGCCTACTATGATTATGAAATCTGACAGATGGACATCAAAACGGCCTTCCTGAATGGAAACATTGAGGAAGAGTTGTACATGGTACAGCCGGAAGGTTTTGTCGATCCAGGAAGTGCTAACAAGGTGTGCAAGCTTCAGCGATCCATCTATGGATTGAAGCAGGCATCTCGGAGCTGGAATCTTCGCTTTGATGAGGTAATCAAAGGTTTTGGATTTATCCAGAATGTGGAAGAGACCTGTATTTACAAGAAAATGAGTGGGAGCTCGGTTGTGTTCTTAGCACTGTATGTTGACGACATATTTCTAATAGGGAATGATGTGGAACTTCTGAATAGCGTGAAGGAATATTTAAATAGTAAGTTTTCCATGAAGGACTTAGGAGAAGCTGCGTATGTTTTAGGCATAAAAATCTACCGTGATAGATCAAGGCGCCTATTAGCACTAAGTCAGAGTACTTATCTTGATAAAATATTGAAGCGTTTTCATATGGAGAAGGCAAAGAAGGGTTCTCTGCTGGTTATCAAGAATAAGATATTGCGTAAGGCGCAGTGTCCGGTAACGGAACTGGGTAAGGCCGAAATGACGAAACATCCTTATGCTTCAGCCATAGGATCGATCATGTATGCAATGTTGAGTACTAGACCGGATGTGGCATTAGCTCTAAGTTTGACAAGCCGGTTCCAGAGTAATCCTGGAATGCCGCATTGGGTAGCTGTTAAGAGCATTCTTAAGTATCTCAATAAGACAAAGGAAATGTTCTTTGTGTATGGTGGCTGCGATGAGGAACTTGGCGTAACGGGTTACGTAGATGCAAGTTTCTGCTCAGACCCCGATGACTGTAAGTCACAGACAGGTTACGTGTTCAAGGTGAATGGAGGCGCCGTGTGCTGG